>CM036592.1:116777-1316777 GCA_020745705.1 Hemiprocne comata
GAGGGTGGGGACTGAGAGGGGGGAGGTCATGAGGGACCACGGTGCAGTCCAAAGAGGTTGGGGGGGAGGGGGGGGGGGTGTCCTGGCGGCAACTGCGGGGAGGGTGTGTGAGACGGACTGTATAATGGCCTTTAATGCATTTTAATGCAGCGACATCTACTGGGCATTCTTGGTGATGCACGCCCCGCACCCGTGAGAAGAGGAGAGAGGTACCAGGCGCATGCGCACAGGACCACAGACTACAGCTCCCAGGAGGCACAGCTGGGTCGGAACCGGACGCGGAGCCGAAAGGCGCGCGCTGGACCCCCTCCCCCCCACTAGCCACTTCAGACATAGTTACCGCTCCGTGTGTATCGCTGCGGAGGCTGCCGTGGAACCGTGGGGGCCGTGAATCGCCTTTTCCTGTGGTTGTTGGCATGTGTGCGTACTAAACGGACTGCTTGCCTGGAGTCGTTGGAGAAGGAGGAGGATCCCGACCAGGGATCAGCTTCGGCCGCACCCCGGTGGTGAGACTTGCGAACTTAACATCCTGGCACTCCCTATTAACGCTTATAAACCTTCACACACACCATACACTCACTTTCTTAATTCTCTACATACACTCGATTTCCTATATTTCCTAAAGGCTCTCTCCAGGCATCTTCCCTCTTATCCCTGTCCGGGAATAAGGACAGAGGGAAAGGGGGATTTATCTGTTGTCTTTTGTGTATATTTATTCTGACATTCGATATCGTTTTGCAGAAGCGGACTTGCCAAAACCTCAGTGCCTTAAATAAACCTGTTGATTCTTGAGGAATGTTTGTGAGTGTGACAGGGAGTGATCCTCAGCCCTCAATCCCCTTTGGAGGGAGTGTGAGTCGCGGCTTTACCAATCTCAGTCCGCGACAGAGTGTCATGAGAAAAATTGGGAGAAGGTCCTGAGGGACTGAGAGGGGTTCCTGAGGGACTGAGAGGGAGCCCTCTTGGACTGCAGGAGGGTCCTAAGAAGTGGGACTGTGTCCTGATAGCCCCTAGGTGAAGTTCATCAGAGAAAGGGCTAGGGTCCTGAGGGACAGGGACTGGGTCCTGATGGCGCCTGGGCCAGGGTCATCAGAGAAGGGGATAGGGTCCTGAGATTCAATGGGAGAGGGTCCCTTGGGTGGTGGAGGGTGTCATGAGGGACTGGCAGGGGGTCCTGAGGTCGACTGGGAGCGGGTCCTGAGGGATGGTGGGGTGTCCTAATGGTCAGTGGGAGAGGGTCCTTAGGGCCACTGGAGAAGGTTCTGAGGGAATGGGAGGTGGTCCAGAGTGGCACGGGGCAAGGGTGATGAGTGTCTCAGAGGGGGTCCTGAGGGCAATTGTGAGAGGGTCCAATGGTCTTGGAGGGGATCTTTAGTGTCAGTCCGTCCTAGTCCCAAAGAAACCTCTCCCAGTGGCCCAGGTCACCCTAATGCCATTAAATCAGGACCTTCACCCAGGCCCCCCTCCAATTCACTCAGAACCCACTCCCAGTCTTTCAGGACCCCCTCCCACTCCCTCATCACCCTCTCCAAGTCCCAAAGGACCCTCCCACAGTCGATGTCAGGACCCTCTCCCCGTCCCTCTGGCCACCCTCTAAGTCCCTCAGGAACCTCTCCCAGATCCTCAAGAGCCCTCCCAGTACCTCAGGCCCCTGTCTTTGGACCTCTGCACCCCTCTCCCAGTGGCCCTCAGGACCCCCTCCCTCTCTCCAGAAAGGACCCTCTCTTTGGCACCCTCAAGAGCCCCCTCCGCCGTCCCACAGGACACTATCCCACGTGGCCCTCAGGACCCTCTCAAAGTCCCTCGAGACTCACTCCCAATGGTGCTCAGGACCCTTTCCCACTCCCTCTTGACCCTCTCCCGCTCCCTCCCCACCCTCTCTCAATTACCCAACTTACAGATCCCCAGTAGCCAACAGAACCCACTCCCAGACTCTCAGGATCCTCTCCCAGTCACCCTCAGGCCCCCTTCCCACTCCCTCAGGCTTGTTACCTTTGGCTCTCAGGACCCTCTCCTCCTAGCGCTCAGGACCCTTTCCCACTCCCTCAGGACTTTCTCCCTGTCCCTCAAGACCCCCCTCTCATTTACTCAGGACACTGGCCTTCAGGCCCTCTCCCATTAGTTCCGCACCCTCTAACAGTGACACTCAAGATCCCCTCCAAGACCGATTGGACCCTCTCACAATTGCCCTCAGGACCCCCTCTGAGACACTCAGCACCCTTGCCCAGTGCCACTCTGGACCACCTCCCAGTCCCTCAGAACCTTCTCCAGTGGCCCTAACGACCCTCTCCCACTGACCATTAGGACACCACACCATCCCTCAGGACCCGCTCCCAGTGGACCTCAGGACCCCCTGCCAGTCCCTCATGACACCCTCCACCACCCAAAGGACCCTCTCCCATTGGATCTCAGGACCCTATCCCCTTCTCTGATGACCCTGGCCCAGGCGCCATCAGGACCCAGTCCCTGTCCCTCAGGACCCTAGCCCTTTCTCTGATGAACTTCACCTAGGGGCTATCAGGACACAGTCCCACTTCTTAGGACCCTCCTGCAGTCCAAGAGGGCTCCCTCTCAGTCCCTCAGGAACCCCTCTCAGTCCCTCAGGACCTTCTCCCAATTTTTCTCATGACACTCTGTCGCGGCCTGAGATTGGTAAAGCCGCGACTCACACCCCCTCCAAAGGGGGAGGATGCCTGGAGAGAGCCTTTAGGAAATACAGGAAGTCGAGTGTATGTAGAGAATTAAGAAATTGAGTGTATGGTGTGTGTGAAGGTTTATAAGCGTTAATAGGGAGTGCCAGGATGTTAAGTTCGCAAGTCTCACCACCGGGGTGCGGCCGAAGCTGATCCCTGGTCGGGATCCTCCTCCTTCTCCAACGACTCCAGGCAAGCAGTCCGTTTGGTACGCGCATAGGCCAACAACCACAGGAAAAGGCGATTCACGGCCCCCACGGTTCCAGGGCAGCCTCTGCAGCGATACACGCGGAGCGGTGACTATGTCTGAAGTGGCTAGTGGGGAGGTCCAGCGCGCGCCTTTCGGCTCCGCGTCCGGTTCCGACCCAGCTGTGCCTCCTGGGAGCTGTAGTCTGTGGTCCTGTGCGCATGCGCCTGGTACCTCTCTCCTCTTCTCACGGGTGCGGGGCGTGCATCACCAGGAATGCCCAGTAGATGTCGCTGCAGTAAAGGCCATTATACAGTCCGTCTCACACACCCTCCCCACAGTTGCCGCCAGGACCTCCCCCCCCCCCCCAATCCCTTACGGACTGCCTCGTGGTCCCTCATGACCCCCCACCTCCCAGTCCCTCAGAACCCTCTCCCAGTGAAATTCTCGACCCTATCCCAGGCTCAGGACACAGTCCCACTTCTCAGGACCCTCCTGCAGTCCAAGAGGGCTCCATCTCAGTCCCTCAGGAATCCCTCTCGAAAACTCTGCCATTCCCTCAAGACCCCCTCGTAGTCATCAGACCACCCCCCCTCTTTGTCTCTAAGGACCCTTTCCCATTACCTCAGCAACCCCTGCCACTCTCTCAGGCCGAGACCCTGGCAGGGTCTTCGGTCATCCTCGGCTGTTTTCCACTGGCCTCGGAACTTCAGGAAGTCGGTGGATCCTGTAATGCTCCTTGCCCCTCCCCCCCCCCCCCCCCCCCGCCTCTCCTGGGATCTCAACGGGCCCTGGAACTTCAGCGGCCCTGGAGACTTGGGCCCTAGCCACGGCTCTCTTGGGCTTGTTAATCTCGGGAAGTTGGCGGCCCCTGGTACTCCCACTGCATCTCAGCCAGCCATGGAAAATGGAATGGGCTTTCAACTGGCCCCAGGACCCCGTCTGGGACTTGTGCTGGTCCTGGGACTTCGGCCGTCAGTCGGGAGTTCGGCTGGCTCCGGCACTTCGGCCGGTCTCGGGAAGTCGGCTGCTCCTGGAACGCCCCACCCCTCCGCCCCCGGGATCTCAAACGGCCTTGAGCTGTCCGAGATAACTTTATCCGGCTCCAGGTCCCCTGCAGGGACTTCGGCCAGCCCTGGGACTTCAGCGGCCCCGGAGATTTTGGCCCTAGACACCACTGGGGGCTGGTTCCGGTCCCTGATCGTAGACTTAGAGCTACGATCTCTGCAGCAACTCTTACCGTCCCTAACACTTGGGCTGAGCCTCTGTCCAGCCCTGGACTTTCGTCCGTGGCTTCGGTCCGCTCCTTGACTTCGGCCACTAGATGTCGGCAGAGACCACGGCATGCCCAACTGGCCTCCGTAGCCCGCGGTCCTCGTAGGGCTTTGGGACTTCAGCTGTCCCGTAAGACTTCCTTCCAGGGGCTACTGACCGGCCGAAGTCCCTCGGCCAGCCGAACTGCGATGGCGAAATACTGTGACATGGTTCCTGGCCCATGTCCCATGGCCAGCGGACGTCCCTGGCAAAATCCTAGGGACAAAGCCTATCGGGCGGCCGAAGGCGCTGAAAACACTGAGGTGAAGAAAAAGATTCTATAGCTCTGTGAAGCTATAAAGCAGTGCAGCACTAAGGGTGCGGGGACACCTCCTCCAAACACATATATCAAAGGACTTCACTTTGGCATATACCTATGCATTACTTCACAAAGGCAAATGCCTTTTGTAGTCTGTGTATTCTGCTCCTTCCTTATTCAGGAGGTTCATTGTCTGGATCAGAGCCAGTGGTGTCAGATTATCTATAATGATTCCACTAACTCTTGGTATTACAGAAGTTGAAGTGCAGCTATCAACTAGCACGCAATCGTGCTCAATGGTGGAATAAACCAATAGCTCAGCTCTGTGTGCTTGATTGGTTCGGTGCACACCAAGTGATGAACCCCAGATTTGGGACGGTAGTGATGGACCAAAATTGTAATCAATAGTGGCCACTGTATGAATAAGAAGATTAAAAAAAAACACAAAACAAAAACACAAACCTCCTGAAAATGTGTTTTCAGAGCTAGAACAATGGTCATGGCAACTAGACTAGGTGTATTAAAAACATTGATGCAAAACTATTTTCCAACAAACTGCACAAAATAGTGAATGATTTAAAATTCATGGCTCAGTCTTTGAGCTCTTCATCATTAGCTTTAGGAACTAACCAATGGTTAGCCTCAATTATCTTTTCTAACCTGGATAGAGTCCATGACAATAATCGTCAGCATTGGCCATTGCTTTAGAAACTGCTCAAAGCAACACCTCAGTGGCAACTGAGCTGTATTCAAGCTCAGTTATGGGTACAATTCAGAGTCCTTTCAATAATTAGAGAGGGAGAAAGTGGGCTTTTAACTATGAAAATTAGAAAGCTGAGCTGGAATCGTGCTACACCCTCTGAGAAGACATCATGGGGGCTACTTGTTAATTTTACTTACAGTCCAAATAGCAACACCATTGTTTTCGTACTAATCATACGTGATGCCACGATATACACCATCGATATATACCCATTATGGCGCTCAGTGACAGTAGTGTATTATACCCTAGTGAGCATAGGCCTAGAAAGAAAACCAGTCACACAACTAATTGGCAAACAGTTGATACTGATGCTTGCATGGTAAAGGAATAGTATGCGATCCTTTGCCACGGCAATGCACTAAGGGCATAGGCCGTCTGCCTAGCTACTTAACACTGGTTGTCATTTTGAAATGTACTTTGATGGTAAGCCTGAATCTGTCTTAGTATATTTGTGGGGAAGGGTGTGTATGTTTGTGGGGAACGGACTGGGTCTCCCCCACACAAGGGGGGAGGCTTTCAGGCCAGCAAAGTGCCTCTTGCAGCCACGGACAGACTGAAACAGCCTTGGCAGAAATACAGATAGCAGACTCTTTCTGAAAGACTTGGCCACATACTAGGCGAACTGAAGGGGTTATCTGAAGGGAGGCGGGCTATGCTAGTAAAGCCGCTGGACCTACTGAGCCACCTATCGGTACTGCGGCTGTGAGCGGCGGGCTGGTGCTCCCCGCGGAGGAATTGTCTCTCTCCCCCCCCGCCCTCGTCGCTCGAAATGGAGCCGGGGACTCACGCCCTCCCTGCTCGCCGCTCGAAGTGGGGTCTGGATCGCTGCCTGCTGCTGCTCGCCAGTGCCAGGGGAGCCTGCCTGCACTGGTGCCGACTGTGCTGAGACTGTCTGTCTTGACTGCTGTGCTGTGACTGCCGGAGGGGCACAAATGGCTCCGCTCCCGCTGGGGGCTGGGGAGTCGCGGAAGCGTCGTGACATCCGATAGCCTTTAATAGCGGTATGCGACAATGTTTAAGAACTTTCTGTAGCAATTTAACACTAGAAAATGAAATAGTGCAACTCGACAGTCATTCAAGTATGTGTCTGTAATTTTTCTTCTATAGTAGGATGTGATTTCAAGGACTCTGTGCCCAAGACCATGTACCAGAGTCTACGAGAAACAATGTAGTGTACCGCACCGTATCGCCAACCCCAAATGCTATGAACATGGTTTCTGATCTCCCAATTTCTCTACATTTTTGCTGGGCTTGTGCCTCTTGTCCTATATACTTAAGACCCCAAGGTTATATGCAAGAAAGCTTGCTTACTGAATATCTATCTCGTCTGCCTTGCATTCCGTCGGGGCTTCAGCCGTGACTTCCTTCGTTCTGTAGACTTCGGGCTACGACCTGGCAGGGCACTCCACCGGCCCTGAGACTTTGGCTGGGATATTGCGCTGGCCCCGGAATTTCGGCGAGGACTTCGGTCGTCTCCTAGACTTCAGCCACTAGATGAGAGAGATGCCAGAGACCGTGGCAGGCCCTATGGTCAGTAGCCTGGAGTCTTCATAGGGCCTTGGGACTTCGGCTGTGGAGAATAGTCAGGGGAAAAGAGAAAGGGGCCTCCGTTGGCTGTTACGGAACAGACAGGAACAGCAGCACCGGGAATGTTGATCTAGGGTAAAACACTGCTTATCGTATCCTTGATGTGACAGCCTTGATGTTAGATTCTGCTTCAGACTTGGGACAACAACAGTTTTCTTATTCTTGGAACAAACTGTCGGGGTTATAAGAAAGAAGCTGCAAAAAGTAAGAGCCAGACAATAGCGATTTAGAAAAGTTAATTGAAGAAGCATGGAAAGCTTACTGAAATAGAGAAGTGAATGCAAGACACCAGCTGGGGAAGAAAATTGCTACAGCCACCGTAGCTGCATCGAGAGTTCAGGATAACCTCAGCACTCCCCCACAGATGCTGTCGGGGGTGGGGCGGCATGAGAGATGCTGTGGAAACAGCACTATGACGCACCCTAGGGGGCAGATGAGTGTGTATTCAGTAAAGAAACAGGTCACTGGAAAAGTGATTGCCCCTACCTAAACCAGCAAAAGATAATAGCAGTTGCTGGAAGAGCGGAACAATGATGTTGACCTCGGGAAGCTACCCTAGCGGATCCACTGGTTATAGTAAAGCTAGGGAAAAACGCGAGGGAAACTGAATTTAGGGTAGATACCGGTGCATCATTTCCAGTAATAAACCAAGATTTAGTTCCTATTGATAATGATTTTGTAATAGCAATTGGTGCAACCGGACAACAAGGCATTTTTTACAGGACCATTGAAATATAAATTTGGAATTCACCGATTTTTTGTCCATACCAGGCTCTCCAAGCCCCCCAAAAAAAAAAACCCCTCAGGAAATAATGGACCGGGTTTAGCCAAGAGTTTGGGCAACAGAAATACCTGGAAGGGCAAAAAAAAAAAAAAAGCCTTGCCAGTAGTAGTACAACTGAAGCCAAATACAAGTCCAGTGAAAATTCGTCAATATCCTTTGAAATAGGAACTTAGAAAATGAGTTAAAAATATTATTGATAAGTTTTTAAGCCACGAACTTTTGGTGGCATGTAACTCAGAATGTAACACACCAATTCTTCCAGCGAGAAAAGCAGGTGGAAAGAATTCTCGGTTAGTGCAAGGTTTAAGATTACTAAAGACATTCACCCAGTTGCAAAGCCTTACACGTTGCTGACAAAAGTAAATTCCAATCAAAAATGGTTTACCAGCTTGGAGTTAAAAGATGCTTTATTCTGACTCCCTTTGGAAAAAGAAAGCCAAAATTTATCTGCCTCTCAATGGGGGAATCCTGATTCAGGAAACACACAACTTTATTGGGCTGTTTTACCCCAAGTTTTCAAGAATAGTCCCATTTTGTTTGCAAACCAGTTGGCCAAAGGTCTGGAGGAATGGGCAGCTCCTCCGGGAGAAGGGACAGTACTTCAGTATGTAGACGAGCTTTTGTTAGCAAAGCAAACTAGAGAAGAATCTGAACAATGGACTGATAGTCGCCTTAATTTTTTGAGCCTAAATGGGTAACGAGAATTGGGACAAGAAAGGAAAGAAGCCCTCTTTCAAACTCCAGAGCCCCAGACGGTACAAGAACTCTGTAGATTTCTGGGAATGACAGGTTGGTGTCGTCTTTGGGTTTATAATTAGGGACTCTTACTTAAAACCATTGTATGAACTGATAAAATGCAGCCAGGTAGCTCTACAGTAGACTAAAGAGGCAAGAAAATCTTTTAAGTTCCTATATCAAAGGATAGTGACGAATTTTCACTGGACTTGTATTTGGCGTCAGTTTTACTACTGCCCCCCCCACCCCCCACCCCCCCGACCGCATCTGTGAGTGGGTGGTGCTGAGATATCCTGAACTCGCGATGCAGCTACGGTGGCTGTAGCAATTACATTCCCCAGCTTCCCAGCAGTAAATTTGTCGCAATGTTTCAGGATGCGTCCTTAAGCAAAACAAGGCGTAATACTGTTTCTCTTTCCTTAACTACCCTTAATTTCCACATCATCTCAAGTCAAGCGCTGCACCTGCCATGGGAGAGGAGCTGCCGGAGTCCCTGATCAAGAGGTCGGTGTGCGCTGGAGTCCGCTCCAGTTCCTCCTCCCCATCAGATTCAGCAAGACAAACCAGGCAGGGCTGTCACTACCGTCCCAAATCTGGGGTTCATCACTCGGTGTGCACCGACCCAATCAAGCACACAGAGCTGAGCTATTGGTTTATTCCAACATTGAGCACGAGTGCCTGCTAGGTGACAGATGCACTTCAACTTCTGTAATACCAAGTGTTAGTGGAATCATTATAGATAATCTGACGCCCCTGGCTCTGATCCAGAGAATGAACCTTCTGAATAAGGATAAAAATCTCCGGGACCGCTGAAGTCCCGGGGCTGGCCGAAGTCCCTGCAGGGGACCTGGAGCCGGATAAAGTTATCTCGGACAGCTCAAGGCCGTTTGAGATCCCGGGGGTGAAGGGATGGGGCGTTCCAGGAGCAGCCGACTTCCCCGAGACCGGCCGAAGTGCCGGAGCCAGCCGAACTCCCGACTGACGGCCGAAGTCCCAGGACCAGCACAAGTCCCAGACAGGGTCCTGGGGCCAGTTGAAAGCCCATTCCATTTTCCATGGCTGGCTGAGATGCAGTGGGAGTACCAGGGGCCGCCAACTTCCCGAGACCAACAAGCCCAAGAGAGCCGTGGCTAGGGCCCAAGTCTCCAGGGCCGCTGAAGTTCCAGGGCTGCCCGAAGTCCCGCCGGGGACCTGGGACCGGATAAAGTGATCTCAGCTAGCTCAAGCCCCGTTGAGATCCCAGGAGAGGCGGGAGGGGGGAGGGGGGGGAGGGGCAAGGAGCATTCCAGGATCCGCCGACTTCTCCAAACACATATACCAAAGGCCAAAATTTATTCACTTTGGCTATACCTAGGCATGACTTCACACAGGAATACTCAGGATTATACAAATTATTTCTCAGAGAGTGGGCATGGACCTGACAGCTACTGGGAGAGGGTCCTAAAAGACTGGGAAGGGGTCCTAAGGGCCTAGGGGGTGGGGGAACAGGGGGAGCCGCTGCTGTGTTTTGAGAAAAATTGGAAGAGGGGGGCCTGAGAGAGTGGCAGGGGGTGCTGAGGTAATGGGAAAGGGTCCTTAGAGACAAAGGGGGGGGGTGGTCTGATGACTATGAGGGGGTCTTGAGGAAATGGCAGAGGTTTCGAGAGGGGTTCCTGAGGGACTGAGAGGGGGGGAGGTCATGAGGAACCACGGTGCAGTCCAAAGAGGTTTGGGGGGGAGGGGGGGGGGGTGTCCTGGCGGCAACTGCGGGGAGGGTGTGTGAGACGGACTGTATAATGGCCTTTAATGCATTTTAATGCAGCGACATCTACTGGGCATTCTTGGTGATGCACGCCCCGCACCCGTGAGAAGAGGAGAGAGGTACCAGGCGCATGCGCACAGGACCACAGACTACAGCTCCCAGGAGGCACAGCGGGGTCGGAACCGGACGCGAAGCCGAAAGGCGCGCGCTGGACCCCCCCCCCCTCCACTAGCCACTTCAGACATAGTTACCGCTCCGTGTGTATCGCTGCGGAGGCTGCCGTGGAACCGTGGGGGCCGTGAATCGCCTTTTCCTGTGGTTGTTGGCGTGTGCGCGTACCAAACGGACTGCTTGCCTGGAGTCGTTGGAGAAGGAGGAGGATCCCGACCAGGGATCAGCTTCGGCCGCACCCCGGTGGTGAGACTTGCGAACTTAACATCCTGGCACTCCCTATTAACGCTTATAAACCTTCACACACACCATACACTCACTTTATTTATTCTCTACATACACTCGATTTCCTATATTTCCTAAAGGCTCTCTCCAGGCATCTTCCCTCTTATCCCTGTCCGGGAATAAGGACAGAGGGAAAGGGGGATTTATCTGTTGTCTTTTGTGTATATTTATTCTGACATTCGATATCGTTTTGCAGAAGCGGACTTGCCAAAACCTCAGTGCCTTAAATAAACCTGTTGATTCTTGAGGAATGTTTGTGAGTGTGACAGGGAGTGATCCTCAGCCCTCAATCCCCTTTGGAGGGAGTGTGAGTCGCGGCTTTACCAATCTCAGTCCGCGACAGAGTGTCATGAGAATAACTGGGAGAAGGTCCTGAGGGACTGAGAGAGGTTCCTGAGGGACTGAGAGGGAGCCTTCTTGGACTGCAGGAGGGTCCTGAGAAGCGGGACTGTGTCCTGATAGCCCCTAGGTGAAGTTCATCAGAGAAAGGGCTAGGGTCCTGAGGGACAGGGACTGGGTCCTGATGGCGCCTGGGCCAGGGTCATCAGAGAAGGGGATAGGGTCCTGAGATTCAATGGGAGAGGGTCCCTTGGGTGGTGGAGGGTGTCATGAGGGACTGGCAGGGGGTCCTGAGGTCGACTGGGAGCGGGTCCTGAGGGATGGTGGGGTGTCCTAATGGTCAGTGGGAGAGGGTCCTTAGGGCCACTGGAGAAGGTTCTGAGGGAATGGGAGGTGGTCCAGAGTGGCACGGGGCAAGGGTGATGAGTGTCTCAGAGGGGGTCCTGAGGGCAATTGTGAGAGGGTCCAATGGTCTTGGAGGGGATCTTTAGTGTCAGTCCGTCCTAGTCCCAAAGAAACCTCTCCCAGTGGCCCAGGTCACCCTAATGCCATTAAATCAGGACCTTCACCCAGGCCCCCCTCCAATTCACTCAGAACCCACTCCCAGTCTTTCAGGACCCCCTCCCACTCCCTCATCACCCTCTCCAAGTCCCAAAGGACCCTCCCACAGTCGATGTCAGGACCCTCTCCCCGTCCCTGAGGCCACCCTCTAAGTCCCTCGGGAACCTCTCCCAGATCCTCAAGAGCCTCCCAGTACCTCAGGCCCCTGTCTTTGGACCTCTGCACCCCTCTCCCAGTGGCCCTCAGGACCCCCTCCCTCTCTCCAGAAAGGACCCTCTCTTTGGCACCCTCAAGAGCCCCCTCCGCCGTCCCACAGGACACTATCCCACGTGGCCCTCAGGACCCTCTCAAAGTCCCTCGGGACTCACTCCCAATGGTGCTCAGGACCCTTTCCCACTCCCTCTTGACCCTCTCCCGCTCCCTCCCCACCCTCTCTCAATTACCCAACTTACAGATCCCCAGTAGCCAACAGAACCCACTCCCAGACTCTCAGGATCCTCTCCCAGTCACCCTCAGGCCCCCTTCCCACTCCCTCAGGCTTGTTACCTTTGGCTCTCAGGACCCTCTCCTCCTAGCGCTCAGCACCCTTTCCCACTCCCTCAGGACTTTCTCCCTGTCCCTCAAGACCCCCCTCTCATTTACTCAGGACACTGGCCTTCAGGCCCTCTCCCATTAGTTCCGCACCCTCTAACAGTGACACTCAAGATCCCCTCCAAGACCGATTGGACCCTCTCACAATTGCCCTCAGGACCCCCTCTGAGACACTCAGCACCCTTGCCCAGTGCCACTCTGGACCACCTCCCAGTCCCTCAGAACCTTCTCCAGTGGCCCTAACGACCCTCTCCCACTGACCATTAGGACACCACACCATCCCTCAGGACCCGCTCCCAGTGGACCTCAGGACCCCCTGCCAGTCCCTCATGACACCCTCCACCACCCAAAGGACCCTCTCCCATGGGATCTCAGGACCCTATCCCCTTCTCTGATGACCCTGGCCCAGGCGCCATCAGGACCCAGTCCCTGTCCCTCAGGACCCTAGCCCTTTCTCTGATGAACTTCACCTAGGGGCTATCAGGACACAGTCCCACTTCTCAGGACCCTCCTGCAGTCCAAGAGGGCTCCCTCTCAGTCCCTCAGGAACCCCTCTCAGTCCCTCAGGACCTTCTCCCAATTTTTCTCATGACACTCTGTCGCGGCCTGAGATTGGTAAAGCCGCGACTCACACCCCCTCCAAAGGGGGAGGATGCCTGGAGAGAGCCTTTAGGAAATACAGGAAGTCGAGTGTATGTAGAGAATTAAGAAAGTGAGTGTATGGTGTGTGTGAAGGTTTATAAGCGTTAATAGGGAGTGCCAGGATGTTAAGTTCGCAAGTCTCACCACCGGGGTGCGGCCGAAGCTGATCCCTGGTCGGGATCCTCCTCCTTCTCCAACGTCTCCAGGCAAGCAGTCCGTTTGGTACGCGCATAGGCCAACAACCACAGGAAAAGGCGATTCACGGCCCCCACGGTTCCAGGGCAGCCTCTGCAGCGATACACGCGGAGCGGTGACTATGTCTGAAGTGGCTAGTGGGGAGGTCCAGCGCGCGCCTTTCGGCTTCGCGTCCGGTTCCGACCCAGCTGTGCCTCCTGGGAGCTGTAGTCTGTGGTCCTGTGCGCATGCGCCTGGTACCTCTCTCCTCTTCTCACGGGTGCGGGGCGTGCATCACCAGGAATGCCCAGTAGATGTCGCTGCATTAAAATGCATTAAAGGCCATTATACAGTCCGTCTCACACACCCTCCCCACAGTTGCCGCCAGGACCTCCCCCCCCCCCCCAATCCCTTACGGACTGCCTCGTGGTCCCTCATGACCCCCCACCTCCCAGTCCCTCAGAACCCTCTCCCAGTGAAATTCTCGACCCTATCCCAGGCTCAGGACACAGTCCCACTTCTCAGGACCCTCCTGCAGTCCAAGAGGGCTCCATCTCAGTCCCTCAGGAATCCCTCTCGAAAACTCTGCCATTCCCTCAAGACCCCCTCGTAGTCATCAGACCACCCCCCCTCTTTGTCTCTAAGGACCCTTTCCCATTACCTCAGCAACCCCTGCCACTCTCTCAGGCCGAGACCCTGGCAGGGTCTTCGGTCATCCTCGGCTGTTTTCCACTGGCCTCGGAACTTCAGGAAGTCGGTGGATCCTGTAATGCTCCTTGCCCCTCCCCCCCCCCCCCGCCTCTCCTGGGATCTCAACGGGCCCTGGAACTTCAGCGGCCCTGGAGACTTGGGCCCTAGCCACGGCTCTCTTGGGCTTGTTAATCTCGGGAAGTTGGCGGCCCCTGGTACTCCCACTGCATCTCAGCCAGCCATGGAAAATGGAATGGGCTTTCAACTGGCCCCAGGACCCCGTCTGGGACTTGTGCTGGTCCTGGGACTTCGGCCGTCAGTCGGGAGTTCGGCTGGCTCCGGCACTTCGGCCGGTCTCGGGAAGTCGGCTGCTCCTGGAACGCCCCACCCCTCCGCCCCCGGGATCTCAAACGGCCTTGAGCTGTCCGAGATAACTTTATCCGGCTCCAGGTCCCCTGCAGGGACTTCGGCCAGCCCTGGGACTTCAGCGGCCCCGGAGATTTTGGCCCTAGACACCACTGGGGGCTGGTTCCGGTCCCTGATCGTAGACTTAGAGCTACGATCTCTGCAGCAACTCTTACCGTCCCTAACACTTGGGCTGAGCCTCTGTCCAGCCCTGGACTTTCGTCCGTGGCTTCGGTCCGCTCCTTGACTTCGGCCACTAGATGTCGGCAGAGACCACGGCATGCCCAACTGGCCTCCGTAGCCCGCGGTCCTCGTAGGGCTTTGGGACTTCAGCTGTCCCGTAAGACTTCCTTCCAGGGGCTACTGACCGGCCGAAGTCCCTCGGCCAGCCGAACTGCGATGGCGAAATACTGTGACATGGTTCCTGGCCCATGTCCCATGGCCAGCGGACGTCCCTGGCAAAATCCTAGGGACAAAGCCTATCGGGCGGCCGAAGGCGCTGAAAACACTGAGGTGAAGAAAAAGATTCTATAGCTCTGTGAAGCTATAAAGCAGTGCAGCACTAAGGGTGCGGGGACACCTCCTCCAAACACATATATCAAAGGACTTCACTTTGGCATATACCTATGCATTACTTCACAAAGGCAAATGCCTTTTGTAGTCTGTGTATTCTGCTCCTTCCTTATTCAGGAGGTTCATTGTCTGGATCAGAGCCAGTGGTGTCAGATTATCTATAATGATTCCACTAACTCTTGGTATTACAGAAGTTGAAGTGCAGCTATCAACTAGCACGCAATCGTGCTCAATGGTGGAATAAACCAATAGCTCAGCTCTGTGTGCTTGATTGGTTCGGTGCACACCAAGTGATGAACCCCAGATTTGGGACGGTAGTGATGGACCAAAATTGTAATCAATAGTGGCCACTGTATGAATAAGAAGATTAAAAAAAAACACAACACAAAAACACAAACCTCCTGAAAATGTGTTTTCAGAGCTAGAACAATGGTCATGGGAACTAGACTAGGTGTATTAAAAACATTGATGCAAAACTATTTTCCAACAAACTGCACAAAATAGTGAATGATTTAAAATTCATGGCTCAGTCTTTGAGCTCTTCATCATTAGCTTTAGGAACTAACCAATGGTTAGCCTCAATTATCTTTTCTAACCTGGATAGAGTCCATGACAATAATCGTCAGCATTGGCCATTGCTTTAGAAACTGCTCAAAGCAACACCTCAGTGGCAACTGAGCTGTATTCAAGCTCAGTTATGGGTACAATTCAGAGTCCTTTCAATAATTAGAGAGGGAGAAAGTGGGCTTTTAACTATGAAAATTAGAAAGCTGAGCTGGAATCGTGCTACACCCTCTGAGAAGACATCATGGGGGCTACTTGTTAATTTTACTTACAGTCCAAATAGCAACACCATCTTTGTTTTTGTACTAATCATACGTGATGCCACGATATACACTATCTATCCCATTATGGCGCTCAGTGACAGTAGTGTATTATACCCTAGTGAGCATAGGCCTAGAAAGAAAACCAGTCACACAACTAATTGGCAAACAGTTGATACTGATGCTTGCATGGTAAAGGAATAGTATGCGATCCTTTGCCACGGCAATGCACTAAGGGCATAGGCCGTCTGCCTAGCTACTAAACACTGGTTGTCATTTTGAAATGTACTTTGATGGTAAGCCTGAATCTGTCTTAGTATATTTGTGGGGAAGGGTGTGTATGTTTGTGGGGAACGGACTGGGTCTCCCCCACACAAGGGGGGAGGCTTTCAGGCCAGCAAAGTGCCTCTTGCAGCCACGGACAGACTGAAACAGCCTTGGCAGAAATACAGATAGCAGACTCTTTCTGAAAGACTTGGCCACATACTAGGCGAACTGAAGGGGTTATCTGAAGGGAGGCGGGCTATGCTAGTAAAGCCGCTGGACCTACTGAGCCACCTATGGGTACTGCGGCTGTGAGCGGCGGGCTGGTGCTCCCCGCGGAGGAATTGTCTCTCTCCCCCCCCGCCCTCGTCGCTCGAAATGGAGCCGGGGACTCACGCCCTCCCTGCTCGCCGCTCGAAGTGGGGTCTGGATCGCTGCCTGCTGCTGCTCGCCAGTGCCAGGGGAGCCTGCCTGCACTGGTGCCGACTGTGCTGAGACTGTCTGTCTTGACTGCTGTGCTGTGACTGCCGGAGGGGCACAAACGGCTCCGCTCTCCGCTGGGGGCGGGGGAGTCGCGGAAGCGTCGTGACATCCGATAGCCTTTAATAGCGGTATGCGACAATGTTTAAGAACTTTCTGTAGCAATTTAACACTAGAAAATGAAATAGTGCAACTCGACAGTCATTCAAGTATGTGTCTGTAATTTTTCTTCTATAGTAGGATGTGATTTCAAGGACTCTGTGCCCAAGACCATGTACCAGAGTCTACGAGAAACAATGTAGTGTACCGCACCGTATCGCCAACCCCAAATGCTATGAACATGGTTTCTGATCTCCCAATTTCTCTACATTTTTGCTGGGCTTGTGCCTCTTGTCCTATATACTTAAGACCCCAAGGTTATATGCAAGAAAGCTTGCTTACTGAATATCTATCTCGTCTGCCTTGCATTCCGTCGGGGCTTCAGCCGTGACTTCCTTCGTTCTGTAGACTTCGGGCTACGACCTGGCAGGGCACTCCACCGGCCCTGAGACTTTGGCTGGGATATTGCGCTGGCCCCGGAATTTCGGCGAGGACTTCGGTCGTCTCCTAGACTTCAGCCACTAGATGAGAGAGATGCCAGATAGAGAAGTGAATGCAAGACACCAGCTGGGGAAGAAAATTGCTACAGCCACCGTAGCTGCATCGAGAGTTCAGGATAACCTCAGCACTCCCCCACAGATGCTGTCGGGGGTGGGGCGGCATGAGAGATGCTGTGGAAACAGCACTATGACGCACCCTAGGGGGCAGATGAGTGCGTATTCAGTAAAAAAACAGGTCACTGGAAAAGTGATTGCCCCTACCTAAACCAGCAAAAGATAATAGCAGTTGCTGGAAGAGCAGAACAATGATGTTGACCTCGGGAAGCTACCCTAGCGGATCCACTGGTTATAGTAAAGCTAGGGAAAAACGCGAGGGAAACTGAATTTAGGGTAGATACCGGTGCATCATTTCCAGTAATAAACCAAGATTTAGTTCCTATTGATAATGATTTTGTAATAGCAATTGGTGCAACCGGACAACAAGGCATTTTTTACAGGACCATTGAAATATAAATTTGGAATTCACCGATTTTTTGTCCATACCAGGCTCTCCAAGCCCCCCAAAAAAAAAACCCCTCAGGAAATAATGGACCGGGTTTAGCCAAGAGTTTGGGCAACAGAAATACCTGGAAGGGCAAAAAAAAAAAAAAAAGCCTTGCCAGTAGTAGTACAACTGAAGCCAAATACAAGTCCAGTGAAAATTCGTCAATATCCTTTGAAATAGGAACTTAGAAAATGAGTTAAAAATATTATTGATAAGTTTTTAAGCCACGAACTTTTGGTGGCATGTAACTCAGAATGTAACACACCAATTCTTCCAGCGAGAAAAGCAGGTGGAAAGAATTCTCGGTTAGTGCAAGGTTTAAGATTACTAAAGACATTCACCCAGTTGCAAAGCCTTACACGTTGCTGACAAAAGTAAATTCCAATCAAAAATGGTTTACCAGCTTGGAGTTAAAAGATGCTTTATTCTGACTCCCTTTGGAAAAAGAAAGCCAAAATTTATCTGCCTCTCAATGGGGGAATCCTGATTCAGGGAGAAACACACAACTTTATTGGGCTGTTTTACCCCAAGTTTTCAAGAATAGTCCCATTTTGTTTGCAAACCAGTTGGCCAAAGGTCTGGAGGAATGGGCAGCTCCTCCGGGAGAAGGGACAGTACTTCAGTATGTAGACGAGCTTTTGTTAGCAAAGCAAACTAGAGAAGAATCTGAACAATGGACTGATAGTCGCCTTAATTTTTTGAGCCTAAATGGGTAACGAGAATTGGGACAAGAAAGGAAAGAAGCCCTCTTTCAAACTCCAGAGCCCCAGACGGTACAAGAACTCTGTAGATTTCTGGGAATGACAGGTTGGTGTCGTCTTTGGGTTTATAATTAGGGACTCTTACTTAAAACCATTGTATGAACTGATAAAATGCAGCCAGGTAGCTCTACAGTAGACTAAAGAGGCAAGAAAATCTTTTAAGTTCCTATATCAAAGGATAGTGACGAATTTTCACTGGACTTGTATTTGGCGTCAGTTTTACTACTGCCCCCCCCACCCCCCACCCCCCCGACCGCATCTGTGAGTGGGTGGTGCTGAGATATCCTGAACTCGCGATGCAGCTACGGTGGCTGTAGCAATTACATTCCCCAGCTTCCCAGCAGTAAATTTGTCGCAATGTTTCAGGATGCGTCCTTAAGCAAAACAAGGCGTAATACTGTTTCTCTTTCCTTAACTACCCTTAATTTCCACATCATCTCAAGTCAAGCGCTGCACCTGCCATGGGAGAGGAGCTGCCGGAGTCCCTGATCAAGAGGTCGGTGTGCGCTGGAGTCCGCTCCAGTTCCTCCTCCCCATCAGATTCAGCAAGACAAACCAGGCAGGGCTGTCACTACCGTCCCAAATCTGGGGTTCATCACTCGGTGTGCACCGACCCAATCAAGCACACAGAGCTGAGCTATTGGTTTATTCCAACATTGAGCACGAGTGCCTGCTAGGTGACAGATGCACTTCAACTTCTGTAATACCAAGTGTTAGTGGAATCATTATAGATAATCTGACGCCCCTGGCTCTGATCCAGAGAATGAACCTTCTGAATAAGGATAAAAATCTCCGGGACCGCTGAAGTCCCGGGGCTGGCCGAAGTCCCTGCAGGGGACCTGGAGCCGGATAAAGTTATCTCGGACAGCTCAAGGCCGTTTGAGATCCCGGGGGTGAAGGGATGGGGCGTTCCAGGAGCAGCCGACTTCCCCGAGACCGGCCGAAGTGCCGGAGCCAGCCGAACTCCCGACTGACGGCCGAAGTCCCAGGACCAGCACAAGTCCCAGACAGGGTCCTGGGGCCAGTTGAAAGCCCATTCCATTTTCCATGGCTGGCTGAGATGCAGTGGGAGTACCAGGGGCCGCCAACTTCCCGAGACCAACAAGCCCAAGAGAGCCGTGGCTAGGGCCCAAGTCTCCAGGGCCGCTGAAGTTCCAGGGCTGCCCGAAGTCCCGCCGGGGACCTGGGACCGGATAAAGTGATCTCAGCTAGCTCAAGCCCCGTTGAGATCCCAGGAGAGGCGGGAGGGGGAGGGGGGGAGGGGCAAGGAGCATTCCAGGATCCGCCGACTTCTCCAAACACATATACCAAAGGCCAAAATTTATTCACTTTGGCTATACCTAGGCATGACTTCACACAGGAATACTCAGGATTATACAAATTATTTCTCAGAGAGTGGGCATGGACCTGACAGCTACTGGGAGAGGGTCCTAAAAGACTGGGAAGGGGTCCTAAGGGCCTAGGGGGTGGGGGAACAGGGGGAGCCGCTGCTGTGTTTTGAGAAAAATTGGAAGAGGGGGGCCTGAGAGAGTGGCAGGGGGTGCTGAGGTAATGGGAAAGGGTCCTTAGAGACAAAGGGGGGGGGTGGTCTGATGACTATGAGGGGGTCTTGAGGAAATGGCAGAGGTTTCGAGAGGGGTTCCTGAGGGACTGAGAGGGGGGGAGGTCATGAGGGACCACGGTGCAGTCCAAAGAGGTTTGGGGGGGAGGGGGGGGGGTGTCCTGGCGGCAACTGCGGGGAGGGTGTGTGAGACGGACTGTATAATGGCCTTTAATGCATTTTAATGCAGCGACATCTACTGGGCATTCTTGGTGATGCACGCCCCGCACCCGTGAGAAGAGGAGAGAGGTACCAGGCGCATGCGCACAGGACCACAGACTACAGCTCCCAGGAGGCACAGCGGGGTCGGAACCGGACGCGAAGCCGAAAGGCGCGCGCTGGACCCCCCCCCCCCTCCACTAGCCACTTCAGACATAGTTACCGCTCCGTGTGTATCGCTGCGGAGGCTGCCGTGGAACCGTGGGGGCCGTGAATCGCCTTTTCCTGTGGTTGTTGGCGTGTGCGCGTACCAAACGGACTGCTTGCCTGGAGTCGTTGGAGAAGGAGGAGGATCCCGACCAGGGATCAGCTTCGGCCGCACCCCGGTGGTGAGACTTGCGAACTTAACATCCTGGCACTCCCTATTAACGCTTATAAACCTTCACACACACCATACACTCACTTTATTTATTCTCTACATACACTCGATTTCCTATATTTCCTAAAGGCTCTCTCCAGGCATCTTCCCTCTTATCCCTGTCCGGGAATAAGGACAGAGGGAAAGGGGGATTTATCTGTTGTCTTTTGTGTATATTTATTCTGACATTCGATATCGTTTTGCAGAAGCGGACTTGCCAAAACCTCAGTGCCTTAAATAAACCTGTTGATTCTTGAGGAATGTTTGTGAGTGTGACAGGGAGTGATCCTCAGCCCTCAATCCCCTTTGGAGGGAGTGTGAGTCGCGGCTTTACCAATCTCAGTCCGCGACAGAGTGTCATGAGAATAACTGGGAGAAGGTCCTGAGGGACTGAGAGAGGTTCCTGAGGGACTGAGAGGGAGCCTTCTTGGACTGCAGGAGGGTCCTGAGAAGCGGGACTGTGTCCTGATAGCCCCTAGGTGAAGTTCATCAGAGAAAGGGCTAGGGTCCTGAGGGACAGGGACTGGGTCCTGATGGCGCCTGGGCCAGGGTCATCAGAGAAGGGGATAGGGTCCTGAGATTCAATGGGAGAGGGTCCCTTGGGTGGTGGAGGGTGTCATGAGGGACTGGCAGGGGGTCCTGAGGTCGACTGGGAGCGGGTCCTGAGGGATGGTGGGGTGTCCTAATGGTCAGTGGGAGAGGGTCCTTAGGGCCACTGGAGAAGGTTCTGAGGGAATGGGAGGTGGTCCAGAGTGGCACGGGGCAAGGGTGATGAGTGTCTCAGAGGGGGTCCTGAGGGCAATTGTGAGAGGGTCCAATGGTCTTGGAGGGGATCTTTAGTGTCAGTCCGTCCTAGTCCCAAAGAAACCTCTCCCAGTGGCCCAGGTCACCCTAATGCCATTAAATCAGGACCTTCACCCAGGCCCCCCTCCAATTCACTCAGAACCCACTCCCAGTCTTTCAGGACCCCCTCCCACTCCCTCATCACCCTCTCCAAGTCCCAAAGGACCCTCCCACAGTCGATGTCAGGACCCTCTCCCCGTCCCTGTGGCCACCCTCTAAGTCCCTCAGGAACCTCTCCCAGATCCTCAAGAGCCCTCCCAGTACCTCAGGCCCCTGTCTTTGGACCTCTGCACCCCTCTCCCAGTGGCCCTCAGGACCCCCTCCCTCTCTCCAGAAAGGACCCTCTCTTTGGCACCCTCAAGAGCCCCCTCCGCCGTCCCACAGGACACTATCCCACGTGGCCCTCAGGACCCTCTCAAAGTCCCTCGAGACTCACTCCCAATGGTGCTCAGGACCCTTTCCCACTCCCTCTTGACCCTCTCCCGCTCCCTCCCCACCCTCTCTCAATTACCCAACTTACAGATCCCCAGTAGCCAACAGAACCCACTCCCAGACTCTCAGGATCCTCTCCCAGTCACCCTCAGGCCCCCTTCCCACTCCCTCAGGCTTGTTACCTTTGGCTCTCAGGACCCTCTCCTCCTAGCGCTCAGGACCCTTTCCCACTCCCTCAGGACTTTCTCCCTGTCCCTCAAGACCCCCCTCTCATTTACTCAGGACACTGGCCTTCAGGCCCTCTCCCATTAGTTCCGCACCCTCTAACAGTGACACTCAAGATCCCCTCCAAGACCGATTGGACCCTCTCACAATTGCCCTCAGGACCCCCTCTGAGACACTCAGCACCCTTGCCCAGTGCCACTCTGGACCACCTCCCAGTCCCTCAGAACCTTCTCCAGTGGCCCTAACGACCCTCTCCCACTGACCATTAGGACACCACACCATCCCTCAGGACCCGCTCCCAGTGGACCTCAGGACCCCCTGCCAGTCCCTCATGACACCCTCCACCACCCAAAGGACCCTCTCCCATGGGATCTCAGGACCCTATCCCCTTCTCTGATGACCCTGGCCCAGGCGCCATCAGGACCCAGTCCCTGTCCCTCAGGACCCTAGCCCTTTCTCTGATGAACTTCACCTAGGGGCTATCAGGACACAGTCCCACTTCTCAGGACCCTCCTGCAGTCCAAGAGGGCTCCCTCTCAGTCCCTCAGGAACCCCTCTCAGTCCCTCAGGACCTTCTCCCAATTATTCTCATGACACTCTGTCGCAGACTGAGATTGGTAAAGCCGCGACTCACACCCCCTCCAAAGGGGGAGGATGCCTGGAGAGAGCCTTTAGGAAATACAGGAAGTCGAGTGTATGTAGAGAATTAAGAAAGTGAGTGTATGGTGTGTGTGAAGGTTTATAAGCGTTAATAGGGAGTGCCAGGATGTTAAGTTCGCAAGTCTCACCACCGGGGTGCGGCCGAAGCTGATCCCTGGTCGGGATCCTCCTCCTTCTCCAACGACTCCAGGCAAGCAGTCCGTTTGGTACGCGCATAGGCCAACAACCACAGGAAAAGGCGATTCACGGCCCCCACGGTTCCAGGGCAGCCTCTGCAGCGATACACGCGGAGCGGTGACTATGTCTGAAGTGGCTAGTGGGGAGGTCCAGCGCGCGCCTTTCGGCTCCGCGTCCGGTTCCGACCCAGCTGTGCCTCCTGGGAGCTGTAGTCTGTGGTCCTGTGCGCATGCGCCTGGTACCTCTCTCCTCTTCTCACGGGTGCGGGGCGTGCATCACCAGGAATGCCCAGTAGATGTCGCTGCAAATAAAATGCATTAAAGGCCATTATACAGTCCGTCTCACACACCCTCCCCACAGTTGCCGCCAGGACCTCCCCCCCCCCCCCCAATCCCTTACGGACTGCCTCGTGGTCCCTCATGACCCCCCACCTCCCAGTCCCTCAGAACCCTCTCCCAGTGAAATTCTCGACCCTATCCCAGGCTCAGGACACAGTCCCACTTCTCAGGACCCTCCTGCAGTCCAAGAGGGCTCCATCTCAGTCCCTCAGGAATCCCTCTCGAAAACTCTGCCATTCCCTCAAGACCCCCTCGTAGTCATCAGACCACCCCCCCTCTTTGTCTCTAAGGACCCTTTCCCATTACCTCAGCAACCCCTGCCACTCTCTCAGGCCGAGACCCTGGCAGGGTCTTCGGTCATCCTCGGCTGTTTTCCACTGGCCTCGGAACTTCAGGAAGTCGGTGGATCCTGTAATGCTCCTTGCCCCTCCCCCCCCCCCCCCGCCTCTCCTGGGATCTCAACGGGCCCTGGAACTTCAGCGGCCCTGGAGACTTGGGCCCTAGCCACGGCTCTCTTGGGCTTGTTAATCTCGGGAAGTTGGCGGCCCCTGGTACTCCCACTGCATCTCAGCCAGCCATGGAAAATGGAATGGGCTTTCAACTGGCCCCAGGACCCCGTCTGGGACTTGTGCTGGTCCTGGGACTTCGGCCGTCAGTCGGGAGTTCGGCTGGCTCCGGCACTTCGGCCGGTCTCGGGAAGTCGGCTGCTCCTGGAACGCCCCACCCCTCCGCCCCCGGGATCTCAAACGGCCTTGAGCTGTCCGAGATAACTTTATCCGGCTCCAGGTCCCCTGCAGGGACTTCGGCCAGCCCTGGGACTTCAGCGGCCCCGGAGATTTTGGCCCTAGACACCACTGGGGGCTGGTTCCGGTCCCTGATCGTAGACTTAGAGCTACGATCTCTGCAGCAACTCTTACCGTCCCTAACACTTGGGCTGAGCCTCTGTCCAGCCCTGGACTTTCGTCCGTGGCTTCGGTCCGCTCCTTGACTTCGGCCACTAGATGTCGGCAGAGACCACGGCATGCCCAACTGGCCTCCGTAGCCCGCGGTCCTCGTAGGGCTTTGGGACTTCAGCTGTCCCGTAAGACTTCCTTCCAGGGGCTACTGACCGGCCGAAGTCCCTCGGCCAGCCGAACTGCGATGGCGAAATACTGTGACATGGTTCCTGGCCCATGTCCCATGGCCAGCGGACGTCCCTGGCAAAATCCTAGGGACAAAGCCTATCGGGCGGCCGAAGGCGCTGAAAACACTGAGGTGAAGAAAAAGATTCTATAGCTCTGTGAAGCTATAAAGCAGTGCAGCACTAAGGGTGCGGGGACACCTCCTCCAAACACATATATCAAAGGACTTCACTTTGGCATATACCTATGCATTACTTCACAAAGGCAAATGCCTTTTGTAGTCTGTGTATTCTGCTCCTTCCTTATTCAGGAGGTTCATTGTCTGGATCAGAGCCAGTGGTGTCAGATTATCTATAATGATTCCACTAACTCTTGGTATTACAGAAGTTGAAGTGCAGCTATCAACTAGCACGCAATCGTGCTCAATGGTGGAATAAACCAATAGCTCAGCTCTGTGTGCTTGATTGGTTCGGCGCACACCAAGTGATGAACCCCAGATTTGGGACGGTAGTGATGGACCAAAATTGTAATCAATAGTGGCCACTGTATGAATAAGAAGATTAAAAAAAAACACAACACAAAAACACAAACCTCCTGAAAATGTGTTTTCAGAGCTAGAACAATGGTCATGGGAACTAGACTAGGTGTATTAAAAACATTGATGCAAAACTATTTTCCAACAAACTGCACAAAATAGTGAATGATTTAAAATTCATGGCTCAGTCTTTGAGCTCTTCATCATTAGCTTTAGGAACTAACCAATGGTTAGCCTCAATTATCTTTTCTAACCTGGATAGAGTCCATGACAATAATCGTCAGCATTGGCCATTGCTTTAGAAACTGCTCAAAGCAACACCTCAGTGGCAACTGAGCTGTATTCAAGCTCAGTTATGGGTACAATTCAGAGTCCTTTCAATAATTAGAGAGGGAGAAAGTGGGCTTTTAACTATGAAAATTAGAAAGCTGAGCTGGAATCGTGCTACACCCTCTGAGAAGACATCATGGGGGCTACTTGTTAATTTTACTTACAGTCCAAATAGCAACACCATCTTTGTTTTTGTACTAATCATACGTGATGCCACGATATACACCATCTATCCCATTATGGCGCTCAGTGACAGCAGTGTATTATACCCTAGTGAGCATAGGCCTAGAAAGAAAACCAGTCACACAACTAATTGGCAAACAGTTGATACTGATGCTTGCATGGTAAAGGAATAGTATGCGATCCTTTGCCACGGCAATGCACTAAGGGCATAGGCCGTCTGCCTAGCTACTAAACACTGGTTGTCATTTTGAAATGTACTTTGATGGTAAGCCTGAATCTGTCTTAGTATATTTGTGGGGAAGGGTGTGTATGTTTGTGGGGAACGGACTGGGTCTCCCCCACACAAGGGGGGAGGCTTTCAGGCCAGCAAAGTGCCTCTTGCAGCCACGGACAGACTGAAACAGCCTTGGCAGAAATACAGATAGCAGACTCTTTCTGAAAGACTTGGCCACATACTAGGCGAACTGAAGGGGTTATCTGAAGGGAGGCGGGCTATGCTAGTAAAGCCGCTGGACCTACTGAGCCACCTATCGGTACTGCGGCTGTGAGCGGCGGGCTGGTGCTCCCCGCGGAGAAATTGTCTCTCTCCCCCCCCGCCCTCGTCGCTCGAAATGGAGCCGGGGACTCACGCCCTCCCTGCTCGCCGCTCGAAGTGGGGTCTGGATCGCTGCCTGCTGCTGCTCGCCAGTGCCAGGGGAGCCTGCCTGCACTGGTGCCGACTGTGCTGAGACTGTCTGTCTTGACTGCTGTGCTGTGACTGCCGGAGGGGCACAAACGGCTCCGCTCCCCGCTGGGGGCGGGGGAGTCGCGGAAGCGTCGTGACATCCGATAGCCTTTAATAGCGGTATGCGACAATGTTTAAGAACTTTCTGTAGCAATTTAACACTAGAAAATGAAATAGTGCAACTCGACAGTCATTCAAGTATGTGTCTGTAATTTTTCTTCTATAGTAGGATGTGATTTCAAGGACTCTGTGCCCAAGACCATGTACCAGAGTCTACGAGAAACAATGTAGTGTACCGCACCGTATCGCCAACCCCAAATGCTATGAACATGGTTTCTGATCTCCCAATTTCTCTACATTTTTGCTGGGCTTGTGCCTCTTGTCCTATATACTTAAGACCCCAAGGTTATATGCAATAAAGCTTGCTTATTGAATATCTATCTCGTCTGCCTTGCATTCCGTCGGGGCTTCAGCCGTGACTTCCTTCGTTCTGTAGACTTCGGGCTACGACCTGGCAGGGCACTCCACCGGCCCTGAGACTTTGGCTGGGATATTGCGCTGGCCCCGGAATTTCGGCGAGGACTTCGGTCGTCTCCTAGACTTCAGCCACTAGATGAGAGAGATGCCAGATAGAGAAGTGAATGCAAGACACCAGCTGGGGAAGAAAATTGCTACAGCCACCGTAGCTGCATCGAGAGTTCAGGATAACCTCAGCACTCCCCCACAGATGCTGTCGGGGGTGGGGCGGCATGAGAGATGCTGTGGAAACAGCACTATGACGCACCCTAGGGGGCAGATGAGTGTGTATTCAGTAAAAAAACAGGTCACTGGAAAAGTGATTGCCCCTACCTAAACCAGCAAAAGATAATAGCAGTTGCTGGAAGAGCAGAACAATGATGTTGACCTCGGGAAGCTACCCTAGCGGATCCACTGGTTATAGTAAAGCTAGGGAAAAACGCGAGGGAAACTGAATTTAGGGTAGATACCGGTGCATCATTTCCAGTAATAAACCAAGATTTAGTTCCTATTGATAATGATTTTGTAATAGCAATTGGTGCAACCGGACAACAAGGCATTTTTTACAGGACCATTGAAATATAAATTTGGAATTCACCGATTTTTTTGTCCATACCAGGCTCTCCAAGCCCCCCAAAAAAAAAAACCCCTCAGGAAATAATGGACCGGGTTTAGCCAAGAGTTTGGGCAACAGAAATACCTGGAAGGGCAAAAAAAAAAAAAAAAGCCTTGCCAGTAGTAGTACAACTGAAGCCAAATACAAGTCCAGTGAAAATTCGTCAATATCCTTTGAAATAGGAACTTAGAAAATGAGTTAAAAATATTATTGATAAGTTTTTAAGCCACGAACTTTTGGTGGCATGTAACTCAGAATGTAACACACCAATTCTTCCAGCGAGAAAAGCAGGTGGAAAGAATTCTCGGTTAGTGCAAGGTTTAAGATTACTAAAGACATTCACCCAGTTGCAAAGCCTTACACGTTGCTGACAAAAGTAAATTCCAATCAAAAATGGTTTACCAGCTTGGAGTTAAAAGATGCTTTATTCTGACTCCCTTTGGAAAAAGAAAGCCAAAATTTATCTGCCTCTTAATGGGGGAATCCTGATTCAGGGAGAAACACACAACTTTATTGGGCTGTTTTACCCCAAGTTTTCAAGAATAGTCCCATTTTGTTTGCAAACCAGTTGGCCAAAGGTCTGGAGGAATGGGCAGCTCCTCCGGGAGAAGGGACAGTACTTCAGTATGTAGACGAGCTTTTGTTAGCAAAGCAAACTAGAGAAGAATCTGAACAATGGACTGATAGTCGCCTTAATTTTTTGAGCCTAAATGGGTAACGAGAATTGGGATAAGAAAGGAAAGAAGCCCTCTTTCAAACTCCAGAGCCCCAGACGGTACAAGAACTCTGTAGATTTCTGGGAATGACAGGTTGGTGTCGTCTTTGGGTTTATAATTAGGGACTCTTACTTAAAACCATTGTATGAACTGATAAAATGCAGCCAGGTAGCTCTACAGTAGACTAAAGAGGCAAGAAAATCTTTTAAGTTCCTATATCAAAGGATAGTGACGAATTTTCACTGGACTTGTATTTGGCGTCAGTTTTACTACTGCCCCCCCCACCCCCCCACCCCCCCGACCGCATCTGTGAGTGGGTGGTGCTGAGATATCCTGAACTCGCGATGCAGCTACGGTGGCTGTAGCAATTACATTCCCCAGCTTCCCAGCAGTAAATTTGTCGCAATGTTTCAGGATGCGTCCTTAAGCAAAACAAGGCGTAATACTGTTTCTCTTTCCTTAACTACCCTTAATTTCCACATCATCTCAAGTCAAGCGCTGCACCTGCCATGGGAGAGGAGCTGCCGGAGTCCCTGATCAAGAGGTCGGTGTGCGCTGGAGTCCGCTCCAGTTCCTCCTCCCCATCAGATTCAGCAAGACAAACCAGGCAGGGCTGTCACTACCGTCCCAAATCTGGGGTTCATCACTCGGTGTGCACCGACCCAATCAAGCACACAGAGCTGAGCTATTGGTTTATTCCAACATTGAGCACGAGTGCCTGCTAGGTGACAGATGCACTTCAACTTCTGTAATACCAAGTGTTAGTGGAATCATTATAGATAATCTGACGCCCCTGGCTCTGATCCAGAGAATGAACCTTCTGAATAAGGATAAAATCTCCGGGACCGCTGAAGTCCCGGGGCTGGCCGAAGTCCCTGCAGGGGACCTGGAGCCGGATAAAGTTATCTCGGACAGCTCAAGGCCGTTTGAGATCCCGGGGGTGAAGGGATGGGGCGTTCCAGGAGCAGCCGACTTCCCCGAGACCGGCCGAAGTGCCGGAGCCAGCCGAACTCCCGACTGACGGCCGAAGTCCCAGGACCAGCACAAGTCCCAGACAGGGTCCTGGGGCCAGTTGAAAGCCCATTCCATTTTCCATGGCTGGCTGAGATGCAGTGGGAGTACCAGGGGCCGCCAACTTCCCGAGACCAACAAGCCCAAGAGAGCCGTGGCTAGGGCCCAAGTCTCCAGGGCCGCTGAAGTTCCAGGGCTGCCCGAAGTCCCGCCGGGGACCTGGGACCGGATAAAGTGATCTCAGCTAGCTCAAGCCCCGTTGAGATCCCAGGAGAGGCGGGAGGGGGAGGGGGGGAGGGGCAAGGAGCATTCCAGGATCCGCCGACTTCTCCAAACACAGTCCCACTTCTCAGGACCTTCCTGCAGTCCAAGAGGGCTCCCTCTCAGTCCCTCAGGAACCCCTCTCGAAACCTCTGCCATTCCCTCAAGACCCCCTCATAGTCATCAGACCACCCCCCCTCTTTGTCTCTAAGGACCCTTTCCCATTACCTCAGCAACCCCTGCCACTCTCTCAGGCCGAGACCCCTCTTCCAATTTTTCTCAAAACACAGCAGCGGCTCCCCCTGTTCCCCCACCACCTAGGCCCTTAGGACCCCTTCCCAGTCTTTTAGGACCCTCTCCCAGTAGCTGTCAGGTCCATGCCCACTCTCTGAGAAATAATTTGTATAATCCTGAGTATTCCTGTGTGAAGTCATGCCTAGATATAGCCAAAGTGAATAAATTTTGTCCTTTGGTATCTGTGTTTGGAGAAGTCAGCGGATCCTGGAATGCTCCTTGCCCCTCCCCCTCCCGCCTCTCCTGGGATCTCAACGGGGCTTGAGCTAGCTGAGATCACTTTATCCGGTCCCAGGTCCCCGGCGGGACTTCGGGCGGCCCTGGAACTTCAGCGGCCCTGGAGACTTGGGCCCTAGCCACGGCTCTCTTGGGCTTGTTGGTCTCGGGAAGTTGGCGGCCCCTGGTACTCCCACTGCATCTCAGCCAGCCGTGGAAAATGGAATGGGCTTTCAACTGGCCCCAGGACCCCGTCTGGGACTTCGGCCGTCAGTCGGGAGCTCGGCTGGCTCCGGCACTTCGGCCGGTCTCGCGAAGTCGGCTGCTCCTGGAACGCCCCACCCCTCCGCCCCCGGGATCTCAAACGGCCTTGAGCTGTCCGAGATAACTTTATCCGTCTCCAGGTCCCCTGCAGGGGCCTCGGCCAGCCCCGGGACTTCAACGGTCCCGGAGATTTTTATCCTTATTCAGAAGGTTCATTCTCTGGATCAGAGCCAGTGGCGTCAGATTATCCATAATGATTCCACTAACACTTGGTATTACAGAAGTTGAAGTGCAGCTGTCACCTAGCAGGCAGTCGTGCTCAATGTTGGAATAAACCAATAGCTCAGCTCTGTGTGCTTGATTGGGTCGGTGCACACCAAGTGATGAACCCCAGATTTGGGACGGTAGTGAAAGTCCTGCCTGGTTTGTCTTTCTGTCATTCCCAGAAATCTAGAGAGTTCTTGTACCGTCCGGGGCTCTGGAGTTTGAAAGAGGGCTTCTTTCCTTTCTTGTCCCAATTCTCGTTGTCCTTGAGACACTTCGTAGCCTGTACAATCTGTGCTTTCTGTGGAGAGACTCAATACCCATTTAGGCCCAGAAAAATTAATGGAGACTGACAGTCGAGTGTTGGGATTCTTCTCTAGTTTGCTTTGCTAACAAAAGCTCGTCTACATACTGAAGTACTGTCCCTTCTCCCAGAGGAGATGCCCATTCCTCCAGAGCTTTGGCCAACTGGTTTGCAAACAAAATGGGACTATTCTTGAAAACTTGGGGTAAAACAGCCCAATAAAGTTGTGTGTTTCTCCCTGAGTCAGGATTTCCCCATTGAGAGGCAGATAAATTTTGGCTTTCTTTTTCCAAAGGGAGTCAGAATAAAGCATCTTTTAACTCCAAGGTGGTAAACCATTTTTGATTGGAATTTACTTTTGTCAGCAACGTGTAAGGCTTTGCAACTGGGTGAATGTCTACTAAAGATTACTAAAACCTAAGGTTATAAATCTTATTTAAATTATAAACCACTAAGATTACTAAAATCTTAAACCTTGCACTAACCGATAATTCTTTCCATCTGCTTTTCTCGCTGGGAGAATTGGTGTGTTATATTCTGAGTTACATGCCACCAAAAGTTCGTGGCTTAAAAACTTATCAATAATATTTTTAACTCATTTTCTAAGTTCCTATTTCAAAGGATAGTGACGAATTTTCACTGGACTTGTATTTGGCTTCAGTTGTACTACTACTGGCAAGGCTTTTTTTTTTTTTTTTTTGCCCTTCCAGGTATTTCTGTTGCCCAAACTCTTGGCTAAACGTGGTCCATTATTTCCTGAGAGATTTTTTTTGGGCTTACTTCAATTTGAATCAATGCTAGACTCTAAATACTAGTTTTGTTACTCCACTTTTTAAGTTATTTTTCCTTGTTCAAAAATAAGCTTTACTTCCATGTGTTCAAGACAGTCCCTTCCCAATAATGCTTTTTGGAGAGCCTGGTATGGACAAAAAATCGGTGAATTCCAAATTTATATTTCAATGGGCCTGTAAAAAAATGCCTTGTTGTCCGGTTGCACCAATTACTATTACAAAATCATTATCAATAGAAACTAAATCTTGGTTTATTACTGGAAATGATGCACCGGTATCTACCATAAATTCAGTTTCCCTCGCGTTTTTCCCTAGCTTTACTATAACCAGTGGATCCGCTAGGGTAGCTTCCCGAGGTCAACATCATTGTTCTGCTCTTCCAGCAACTGCTATTATCTTTTGCTGGTTTAAGTAAGGGCAATCACTTTTCCAGTGACCTGTTTCTTTACTGAATACACACTCATCTGCCCCCTAGGGTGCGTCATAGTGCTGTTTCCACAGCATCTTGCACTCTCCTGCCCCACCCCCCCCCACCACCCCCGAGAGCATCTGTGGGGGAGTGCTGAGGTTATCCTGAACTCTCGATGCAGCTACGGTGGCTGTAGCAATTTTCTTCCCCAGCTGGTGTCTTGCATTCACTTCTCTATTTCAGTAAGCTTTCCATGCTTCTTCAATTAACTTTTCTAAATCGCTATTGTCTGGCTCTTACTTTTTGCAGCTTCTTTCTTATAACCCCGACAGTTTGTTCCAAGAATAAGAAAACTGTTGTTGTCCCAAGTCTGAAGCAGAATCTAACATCAAGGCTGTCACATCAAGGATACGATAAGCAGTGTTTTACCCTAGATCAACATTCCCGGTGCTGCTGTTCCTGTCTGTTCCGTAACAGCCAACGGAGGCCCCTTTCTCTTTTCCCCTGACTATTCTCCACAGCCGAAGTCCCAAGGCCCTATGAAGACTCCAGGCTACTGACCATAGGGCCTGCCACGGTCTCTGGCATCTCTCTCATCTAGTGGCTGAAGTCTAGGAGACGACCGAAGTCCTCGCCGAAATTCCGGGGCCAGCGCAATATCCCAGCCAAAGTCTCAGGGCCGGTGGAGTGCCCTGCCAGGTCGTAGCCCGAAGTCTACAGAACGAAGGAAGTCACGGCTGAAGCCCCGACGGAATGCAAGGCAGACGAGATAGATATTCAGTAAGCAAGCTTTCTTGCATATAACCTTGGGGTCTTAAGTATATAGGACAAGAGGCACAAGCCCAGCAAAAATGTAGAGAAATTGGGAGATCAGAAACCATGTTCATAGCATTTGGGGTTGGCGGTACGGAGCGGTACACTACATTGTTTCTCGTAGACTCTGGTACATGGTCTTGGGCACAGAGTCCTTGAAATCGCATCCTACTATAGAAGAAAAATTACAGACACATACTTGAATGACTGTCGAGTTGCACTATTTCATTTTCTAGTGTTAAATTGCTACAGAAAGTTCTTAAACATTGTCGCATACCGCTATCGGATGTCACGACGCTTCCGCGACTCCCCAGCCCCCAGCGGGGAGCCGAGCCGTTTGTGCCCCTCCGGCAGTCACAGCACAGCAGTCAAGACAGACAGTCTCAGCACAGTCGACACCACTGCAGGCAGGCTCCCCTGGCACTGGCGAGCAGCAGCAGGCAGCGATCCAGACCCCGTTTCGAGCGGCGAGCAGGGAGGGCGTGAGTCCCCGGCTCCATTTCGAGCGACGAGGGCGGGGGGGGAGAGAGACAATTCCTCCGCGGGGAGCACCAGCCCGCCGCTCACAGCCGCAGTACCCATAGGTGGCTCAGTAGGTCCAGCGGCTTTACTAGCATAGCCCGCCTCCCTTCAGATAACCCCTTCAGTTCTCCTTTAGTATGTGGCCAAGTCTTTCAGAGGGAGCCTGCTATCTGTATTTCTGCCAAGGCTGTTTCAGTCTGTCCGTGGCTGCAAGAGGCACTTTGCTGGCCTTGAAAGGCATTCCCCCTTGTGTGGGGGAGACCCAGTCCGTTCCCCACAAACATACACACCCTTCCCCACAAATATACTAAGACAGATTCAGGCTTACCATCAAAGTACATTTCAAAATGACAACCAGTGTTAAGTAGCTAGGCAGACGGCCTATGCCCTTAGTGCATTGCCGTGGCAAAGGATCGCATACTATTCCTTTACCATGCAAGCATCAGTATCAACTGTTTGCCAATTAGTTGTGTGACTGGTTTTCTTTCTAGGCCTATGCTCACTAGGGTATAATACACTACTGTCACTGAGCGCCATAATGGGTATATATCGATGGTGTATATCGTGGCATCACGTATGATTAGTACGAAAACAATGGTGTTGCTATTTGGACTGTAAGTAAAATTAACAAGTAGCCCCCATGATGTCTTCTCAGAGGGTGTAGCACGATTCCAGCTCAGCTTTCTAATTTTCATAGTTAAAAGCCCACTTTCTCCCTCTCTAATTATTGAAAGGACTCTGAATTGTACCCATAACTGAGCTTGAATACAGCTCAGTTGCCACTGAGGTGTTGCTCTGAGCAGTTTCTAAAGCAATGGCCAATGCTGACGATTATTGTCATGGACTCTATCCAGGTTAGAAAAGATAATTGAGGCTAACCATTGGTTAGTTCCTAAAGCTAATGATGAAGAGCTCAAAGACTGAGCCATGAATTTTAAATCATTCACTATTTTGTGCAGTTTTTTGGAAAACAGTTTTGCATCAATGTTTTTAATACACCTAGTCTAGTTCCCATGACCATTGTTCTAGCTCTGAAAACTCATTTTCAGGAGGTTTGTGGTTTTGATTTTGGTTTTTTTTTTTTTTTTTAATCTTCTTATTCATACAGTGGCCACTATTGATTACAATTTTGGTCCATCACTACCGTCCCAAATCTGGGGTTCATCACTCGGTGTGCACCGAACCAATCAAGCACACAGAGCTGAGCTATTGGTTTATTCCACCATTGAGCACGATTGCGTGCTAGTTGATAGCTGCACTTCAACTTCTGTAATACCAAGAGTTAGTGGAATCATTATAGATAATCTGACACCACTGGCTCTGATCCAGACAATGAACCTCCTGAATAAGGAAGGAGCAGAATACACAGACTACAAAAGGCATTTGCCTTTGTGAAGTAATGCATAGGTATATGCCAAAGTGAAGTCCCTTGGTATATGTGTTTGGAGGAGGTGTCCCCGCACCCTTAGTGCTGCACTAAAGAATACCTGCTTTATAGCTTCACAGAGCTATAGAATCTTTTTCTTCACCTCAGTGTTTTCAGCGCCTTCGGCCGCCCGATAGGCTTTGTCCCTAGGATTTTGCCAGGGACGTCCGCTGGCCATGGGACATGGGCCAGGAACCATGTCACAGTATTTCGCCATCGCAGTTCGGCTGGCCCAGGGCCTTCGGCCGGTCGGCAGCCCCTGGAAGGAAGTCTTACGGGACAGCTGAAGTCCCAACGCCCTACGAGGACCGCGGGCTACGGAGGCCAGTTGGGCATGCCGTGGTCTCTGCCGACATCTAGTGGCCGAAGTCAAGGAGCGGACCGAAGCCACGGACGAAAAGTCCAGGGCTGGACAGAGGCTCAGCCCAAGTGTCAGGGACGGTAAGAGTGGCTGCAGAGATCGTAGCTCTAAGTAGCTCTAAGAGATCTAAGCTGTAAGACCAGGGACCGGAACCAGCCCCCAGTGGTGTCTAGGGCCAAAATCTCCGGGGCCGCTGAAGTCCCAGGGCTGGCCGAAGTCCCTGCAGGGGACCTGGAGCCGGATAAAGTTACCTCGGACAGCTCAAGGCCGTTTGAGATCCCGGGGGCGGAGGGGTGGGGCGTTCCAGGAGCAGCCGACTTCCCGAGACCGGCCGAAGTGCCGGAGCCAGCCGAACTCCCGACTGACGGCCGAAGTCCCAGCACCAGCACAAGTCCCAGACGGGGTCCTGGGGCCAGTTGAAAGCCCATTCCATTTTCCACGGCTGGCTGAGATGCAGTGGGAGTACCAGGGGCCGCCAACTTCCCGAGATTAACAAGCCCAAGAGAGCCGTGGCTAGGGCCCAAGTCTCCAGGGCCGCTGAAGTTCCAGGGCCCGTTGAGATCCCAGGAGAGGCGGGGGGGGGGAGGGGAGGGGCAAGGAGCATTACAGGATCCACCGACTTCCTGAAGTTCCGAGGCCAGTGGAAAACAGCCGAGGATGACCGAAGACCCTGCCAGGGTCTCGGCCTGAGAGAGTGGCAGGGGTTGCTGAGGTAATGGGAAAGGGTCCTTAGAGACAAAGAGGGGGGGGGTGGTCTGATGACTACGAGGGGGTCTTGAGGGAATGGCAGAGTTTTCGAGAGGGATTCCTGAGGGACTGAGATGGAGCCCTCTTGGACTGCAGGAGGGTCCTGAGAAGTGGGACTGTGTCCTGAGCCTGGGATAGGGTCGAGAATTTCACTGGGAGAGGGTTCTGAGGGACTGGGAGGTGGGGGGTCATGAGGGACCACGAGGCAGTCCGTAAGGGATTGGGGGGGGGGGGGGGAGGTCCTGGCGGCAACTGTGGGGAGGGTGTGTGAGACGGACTGTATAATGGCCTTTAATGCATTTTAATGCAGCGACATCTACTGGGCATTCCTGGTGATGCACGCCCCGCACCCGTGAGAAGAGGAGAGAGGTACCAGGCGCATGCGCACAGGACCACAGACTACAGCTCCCAGGAGGCACAGCGGGGTCGGAACCGGACGCGGAGCCGAAAGGCGCGCGCTGGACCTCCCCACTAGCCACTTCAGACATAGTCACCGCTCCGTGTGTATCGCTGCAGAGGCTGCCCTGGAACCGTGGGGGCCGTGAATCGCCTTTTCCTGTGGTTGTTGGCATGTGCGCGTACTAAACGGACTGCTTGCCTGGAAACGTTGGAGAAGGAGGAGGATCCCGACCAGGGATCAGCTTCGGCCGCACCCCGGTGGTGAGACTTGCGAACTTAACATCCTGGCACTCCCTATTAACGCTTATAAACCTTCACACACCCCATACACTCACTTTCTTAATTCTCTACATACACTTGACTTCCTGTATTTCCTAAAGGCTCTCTCCAGGCATCCTCCCCCTTTGGAGGGGGTGTGAGTCGCGGCTTTACCAATCTCAGTCCGCGAGAGTGTCATGAGAATAATTGGGAGAAGGTCCTGAGGGACTGAGAGGGGTTCCTGAGGGACTGAGAGGGAGCCCTCTTGGACTGCAGGAGGGTCCTAAGAAGTGGGACTGTGTCCTGATAGCCCCTAGGTGAAGTTCATGAGAGAAAGGGCTAGGGTCCTGAGGGACAGGGACTGGGTCCTGATGGCGCCTGGGCCAGGGTCATCAGAGAAGGGGATAGGGTCCTGAGATCCAATGGGAGAGGGTCCTTTGGGTGGTGGAGGGTGTCATGAGGGACTGGCAGGGGGTCCTGAGGTCCACTGGGAGCGGGTCCTGAGGGATGGTGTGGTGTCCTAATGGTCAGTGGGAGAGGGTCGTTAGGGCCACTGGAGAAGGTTCTGAGGGACTGGGAGGTGGTCCAGAGTGGCACTGGTCAAGGGTGCTGAGTGTCTCAGAGGGGGTCCTGAGGGCAATTGTGAGAGGGTCCAATCGGTCTTGGAGGGGATCTTGAGTGTCACTGTTAGAGGGTGCGGAGGTAATGGGAGAGGGCCTGAAGGCCAGTGTCCTGAGTAAATGAGAGGGGGGTCTTTAGGGACAGGGAGAAAGTCCTGAGGGAGTGGGAAAGGGTGCTGAGCGCTAGGAGGAGAGGGTCCTGAGAGCCAAAGGTAACAAGGCTGAGGGAGTGGGAGGGGGGCCTGAGGGTGACTGGGAGAGGATCCTGAGAGTCTGGGAGTGGGTTCTGTTGGCTACTGGGGATTTGTAAGTTGGGTAATTGAGAGAGGGTGGGGAGGGAGCGGGAGAGGGTCAAGAGGGAGTGGGAAAGGGTCCTGAGCACCATTGGGAGTGAGTCCCGAGGGACTTTGAGAGGGTCCTGAGGGCCACGTGGGATAGTGTCCTGTGGGACGGCGGAGGGGGCTCTTGAGGGTGCCGAAGAGAGGGTCCTTTCTGGAGAGAGGGAGGGGGTCCTGAGGGCCACTGGGAGAGGGGTGCAGAGGTCCAAAGACAGGGGCCTGAGGTACTGGGAGGGCTCTTGAGGATCTGGGAGAGGTTCCTGAGGGACTTAGAGGGTGGCCTCAGGGACAGGGAGAGGGTCCTGCCATCGACTGTGGGAGGGTCCTTTGGGACTTGGAGAGGGTGATGAGGGAGTGGGAGGGGGTCCTGAAAGACTGGGAGTGGGTCCTGAGTGAATTGGAGGGGGTCCTGGGTGAAGGTCCTGATTTAATGGCATTAGGGTGACCTGGGCCACTGGGAGAGGTTTCTTTGGGACTGGGACGGACTGACACTAAAGATCCCCTCCAAGACCGTTTGGACCCTCTCACAATTACCCTCAGGACCCCCTCTGAGACACTCAGCACCCTTGCCCAGTGCCACTCTGGACCACCTCCCATTCCCTCAGGACACTATCCCACGGTGCCCTCAGGACCCTCTCAAAGTCCCTCGAGACTCACTCCCAATGGTGCTCAGGACCATTTCCCACTCCCTCAGGACTCTCTCCCTGTCCGCTTCTGCAAAACGATATCGAATGTCAGAATAAATATACACAAAAGACAACAGATAAATCCCCCTTTCCCTCTGTTCTTATTCCCGGACAGGGATAAGAGGGAAGATGCTTGGAGAGAGCCTTTAGGAAATATAGGAAATCGAGTGTATGTAGAGAATGAAGAAAGTGAGTGTATGGTGTGTGTGAAGGTTTATAAAGCGTTAATAGGGAGTGCCAGGATGTTAAGTTCGCAAGTCTCACCACCGGGGTGCGGCCGAAGCTGATCCCTGGTCGGGATCCTCCTCCTTCTCCAACGACTCCAGGCAAGCAGTCCGTTTAGTACGCGCACACGCCAACAACCACAGGAAAAGGCGATTCACGGCCCCCACGGTTCCAGGGCAGCCTCTGCAGCGATACACACGGAGCGGTGACTATGTCTGAAGTGGCTAGTGGGGAGGTCCAGCGCGCGCCTTTCGGCTCCGCGTCCGGTTCCGACCCCGCTGTGCCTCCTGGGAGCTGTAGTCTGTGGTCCTGTGCGCATGCGCCTGGTACCTCTCTCCTCTTCTCACGGGTGCGGGGCGTGCATCACCAGGAATGCCCAGTAGATGTCGCTGCATTAAAATGCATTAAAGGCCATTATACACTCCGTCTCACACACCCTCCCCACAGTTGCCGCCAGGACACCCCCCTTCCCCTCCCTAAGGACTGCCCCGTGGTCCCTCATGACGCCCCCCCCTCCCAGTCCCTCAGAACCCTCTCCCAGTGAAACTCTCGACCCTATCCCAGGCTCAGGACACAGTCCCACTTCTCAGGACCTTCCTGCAGTCCAAGAGGGCTCCCCCTCAGTCCCTCAGGAACCCCTCTCGAAACCTCTGCCATTCCCTCAAGACCCCCTCATAGTCATCAGACCACCCCCCCCCCCTTTGTCTCTAAGGACCCTTTCCCATTACCTCAGCACCCCCTGCCACTCTCTCAGGCCCCCCTCTTCCAATTTTTCTCAAAACACAGCACCGGCTCCCCCTGTTCCCCCTCCCCCTAGGCCCTTAGGACCCCTTCCCAGTCTTTTAGGACCCTCTCCCAGTAGCTGTCAGGTCCATGCCCACTCTCTGAGAAATAATTTGTATAATCCTGAGTATTCCTGTGTGAAGTCATGCCTAGATATAGCCAAAGTGAATAAATTTTGGCCTTTGGTATATGTGTTTGGAGAAGTCGGCGGATCCTGGAATGCTCCTTGCCCCTCCCCCCCTCCCCCTCCCGCCTCTCCTGGGATCTCAACGGGGCTTGAGCTAGCTGAGATCACTTTATCCGGTCCCAGGTCCCCGGCGGGACTTCGGGCAGCCCTGGAACTTCAGCGGCCCTGGAGACTTGGGCCCTAGCCACGGCTTTCTTGGGCTTGTTGGTCTCGGGAAGTTGGCGGCCCCTGGTACTCCCACTGCATCTCAGCCAGCCGTGGAAAATGGAATGGGCTTTCAACTGGCCCCAGGACCCCGTCTGGGACTTCGGCCGTCAGTCGGGAGTTCGGCTGGCTCCGGCACTTCGGCCGGTCTTGCGAAGTCGGCTGCTCCTGGAACGCCCCACCCCTCCGCCCCCGGGATCTCAAACGGCCTTGAGCTGTCCGAGATAACTTTATCCGTCTCCCGGTCCCCTGCAGGGGCCTCGGCCAGCCCCGGGACTTCAACGGTCCCGGAGATTTTTATCCTTATTCAGAAGGTTCATTCTCTGGATCAGAGCCAGTGGCGTCAGATTATCCATAATGATTCCACTAACACTTGGTATTACAGAAGTTGAAGTGCAGCTGTCACCTAGCAGGCAGTCGTGCTCAATGTTGGAATAAACCAATAGCTCAGCTCTGTGTGCTTGATTGGGTCGGTGCACACCGAGTGATGAACCCCAGATTTGGGACGGTAGTGACAGTCCTGCCTGGTTTGTCTTTCTGTCATTCCCAGAAATCTAGAGAGTTCTTGTACCGTCCGGGGCTCTGGAGTTTGAAAGAGGGCTTCTTTCCTTTCTTGTCCCAATTCTCGTTGTCCTTGAGACACTTCGTAGCCTGTACAATCTGTGCTTTCTGTGGAGAGACTCAATACCCATTTAGGCCCAGAAAAATTAATGGAGACTGACAGTCGAGTGTTGGGATTCTTCTCTAGTTTGCTTTGCTAACAAAAGCTCGTCTACATACTGAAGTACTGTCCCTTCTCCCAGAGGAGATGCCCATTCCTCTAGAGCTTTGGCCAACTGGTTTGCAAACAAAATGGGACTATTCTTGAAAACTTGGGGTAAAACAGCCCAATAAAGTTGTGTGTTTCTCCCTGAATCAGGATTTCCCCATTGAGAGGCAGATAAATTTTGGCTTTCTTTTTCCAAAGGGAGTCAGAATAAAGCATCTTTTAACTCCAAGGTGGTAAACCATTTTTGATTGGAATTTACTTTTGTCAGCAACGTGTAAGGCTTTGCAACTGGGTGAATGTCTACTAAAGATTACTAAAATCTAAGGTTATAAATCTTATTTAAATTATAAACCACTAAGATTACTAAAATCTTAAACCTTGCACTAACCGATAATTCTTTCCATCTGCTTTTCTCGCTGGGAGAATTGGTGTGTTATATTCTGAGTTACATGCCACCAAAAGTTCGTGGCTTAAAAACTTATCAATAATATTTTTAACTCATTTTCTAAGTTCCTATTTCAAAGGATAGTGACGAATTTTCACTGGACTTGTATTTGGCTTCAGTTGTACTACTACTGGCAAGGCTTTTTTTTTTTTTTTTTGCCCTTCCAGGTATTTCTGTTGCCCAAACTCTTGGCTAAACGTGGTCCATTATTTCCTGAGAGATTTTTTTGGGCTTACTTCAATTTGAATCAATGCTAGACTCTAAATACTAGTTTTGTTTCTCCACTTTTTAAGTTATTTTTCCTTGTTCAAAAATAAGCTTTACTTCCATGTGTTCAAGACAGTCCCTTCCCAATAATGCTTTTTGGAGAGCCTGGTATGGACAAAAAATCGGTGAATTCCAAATTTATATTTCAATGGGCCTGTAAAAAAATGCCTTGTTGTCCGGTTGCACCAATTACTATTACAAAATCATTATCAATAGAAACTAAATCTTGGTTTATTACTGGAAATGATGCACCGGTATCTACCATAAATTCAGTTTCCCTCGCGTTTTTCCCTAGCTTTACTATAACCAGTGGATCCGCTAGGGTAGCTTCCCGAGGTCAACATCATTGTTCTGCTCTTCCAGCAACTGCTATTATCTTTTGCTGGTTTAAGTAAGGGCAATCACTTTTCCAGTGACCTGTTTCTTTATTGAATACACACTCATCTGCCCCCTAGGGTGCGTCATAGTGCTGTTTCCACAGCATCTTGCAACTCTCCTGCCCCCACCCCCCCCCACCACCCCCGACAGCATCTGTGGGGGAGTGCTGAGGTTATCCTCAACTCTCGATGCAGCTACGGTGGCTGTAGCAATTTTCTTCCCCAGCTGGTGTCTTGCATCCACTTCTCTATTTCAGTAAGCTTTCCATGCTTCTTCAATTAACTTTTCTAAATCCCTATTGTCTGGCTCTTACTTTTTGCAGCTTCTCTCTTATAACCCCGACAGTTTGTTCCAAGAATAAGAAAACTGTTGTTGTCCCAAGTCTGAAGCAGAATCTAACATCAAGGCTGTCACATCAAGGATACAATAAGCAGTGTTTTACCCTAGATCAACATTCCCGGTGCTGCTGTTCCTGTCTGTTCCGTAACAGCCAACGGAGGCCCCTTTCTCTTTTCCCCTGACTATTCTCCACAGCCGAAGTCCCAAGGCCCTATGAAGACTCCAGGCTACTGACCATAGGGCCTGCCACGGTCTCTGGCATCTCTCTCATCTAGTGGCTGAAGTCTAGGAGACGACCGAAGTCCTCGCCGAAATTCCGGGGCCAGCGCAATATCCCAGCCAAAGTCTCAGGGCCGGTGGAGTGCCCTGCCAGGTCGTAGCCCGAAGTCTACAGAACGAAGGAAGTCACGGCTGAAGCCCCGACGGAATGCAAGGCAGACGAGATAGATATTCAATAAGCAAGCTTTATTGCATATAACCTTGGGGTCTTAAGTATATAGGACAAGAGGCACAAGCCCAGCAAAAATGTAGAGAAATTGGGAGATCAGAAACCATGTTCATAGCATTTGGGGTTGGCGGTACGGAGCGGTACACTACATTGTTTCTCGTAGACTCTGGTACATGGTCTTGGGCACAGAGTCCTTGAAATCGCATCCTACTATAGAAGAAAAATTACAGACACATACTTGAATGACTGTCGAGTTGCACTATTTCATTTTCTAGTGTTAAATTGCTACAGAAAGTTCTTAAACATTGTCGCATACCGCTATCGGATGTCACGACGCTTCCGCGACTCCCCAGCCCCCAGCGGGGAGCCGAGCCGTTTGTGCCCCTCCGGCAGTCACAGCACAGCAGTCAAGACAGACAGTCTCAGCACAGTCGGCACCAGTGCAGGCAGGCTCCCCTGGCACTGGCGAGCAGCAGCAGGCAGCGATCCAGACCCCGTTTCGAGCGGCGAGCAGGGAGGGCATGAGTTCCCGGCTCCATTTCGAGCGACGAGGGCGGGGGGGGAGAGAGACAATTCCTCCGCGGGGAGCACCAGCCCGCCGCTCACAGCCGCAGTACCGATAGGTGGCTCAGTAGGTCCAGCGGCTTTACTAGCATAGCCCGCCTCCCTTCAGATAACCCCTTCAGTTCTCCTTTAGTATGTGGCCAAGTCTTTCAGAGGGAGCCTGCTATCTGTATTTCTGCCAAGGCTGTTTCAGTCTGTCCCTGGCTGCAAGAGGCACTTTGCTGGCTTGAAAGGCATTCCCTTGTGTGGGGGAGACCCAGTCCGTTCCCCACAAACATACACACCCTTCCCCACAAATATACTAAGACAGATTCAGGCTTACCATCAAAGTACATTTCAAAATGACAACCAGTGTTTAGTAGCTAGGCAGACGGCCTATGCCCTTAGTGCATTGCCGTGGCAAAGGATCGCATACTATTCCTTTACCATGCAAGCATCAGTATCAACTGTTTGCCAATTAGTTGTGTGACTGGTTTTCTTTCTAGGCTTATGCTCACTAGGGTATAATACACTGCTGTCACTGAGCGCCATAATGGGATAGATGGTGTATATCGTGGCATCACGTATGATTAGTACAAAAACAAAGATGGTGTTGCTATTTGGACTGTAAGTAAAATTAACAAGTAGCCCCCATGATGTCTTCTCAGAGGGTGTAGCACGATTCCAGCTCAGCTTTCTAATTTTCATAGTTAAAAGCCCACTTTCTCCCTCTCTAATTATTGAAAGGACTCTGAATTGTACCCATAACTGAGCTTGAATACAGCTCAGTTGCCACTGAGGTGTTGCTTTGAGCAGTTTCTAAAGCAATGGCCAATGCTGATGAGTATTGTCATGGACTCTGTCCAGGTTAGAAAAGATAATTGAGGCTAACCATTGGTTAGTTCCTAAAGCTAATGATGAAGAGCTCAAAGACTGAGCCATGAATTTTAAATCATTCACTATTTTGTGCAGTTTTTTGGAAAACAGTTTTGCATCAATGTTTTTAATACACCTAGTCTAGTTCCCATAACCATTGTTCTAGCTCTGAAAACTCATTTTCAGGAGGTTTGTGGTTTTGTTTTTGGTGTTTTTTTTTTTTAATCTTCTTATTCATACAGTGGCCACTATTGATTACAATTTTGGTCCATCACTACCGTCCCAAATCTGGGGTTCATCACTTGGTGTGCACCGAACCAATCAAGCACACAGAGCTGAGCTATTGGTTTATTCCAACATTGAGCACGATTGCGTGCTAGTTGATAGCTGCACTTCAACTTCTGTAATACCAAGAGTTAGTGGAATCATTATAGATAATCTGACACCACTGGCTCTGATCCAGACAATGAACCTCCTGAATAAGGAAGGAGCAGAATACACAGACTACAAAAGGCATTTGCCTTTGTGAAGTAATGCATAGGTATATGCCAAAGTGAAGTCCCTTGGTATATGTGTTTGGAGGAGGTGTCCCCGCACCCTTAGTGCTGCACTAAAGAATACCTGCTTTATAGCTTCACAGGGCTATAGAATCTTTTTCTTCACCTCAGTGTTTTCAGCGCCTTCGGCCGCCCGATAGGCTTTGTCCCTAGGATTTTAATGCAGCGACATCTACTGGGCATTCTTGGTGATGCACGCCCCGCACCCGTGAGAAGAGGAGCGAGGTACCAGGCGCATGCGCACAGGACCACAGACTACAGCTCCCAGGAGGCACAGCGGGGTCGGAACCGGACGCGGAGCCGAAAGGCGCGCGCTGGACCCCCTCCCCCCCACTAGCCACTTCAGACATAGTCACCGCTCCGTGTGTATCGCTGCAGAGGCTGCCGTGGAACCGTGGGGGCCGTGAATCGCCTTTTCCTGTGGTTGTTGGCGTGTGCGCGTACCAAACGGACTGCTTGCCTGGAGTCGTTGGAGAAGGAGGAGGATCCCGACCAGGCATCAGCTTCGGCCGCACCCCGGTGGTGAGACTTGTGAACTTAACATCCTGGCACTCCCTATTAACGCTTATAAACCTTCACACACACCATACACTCACTTTCTTAATTCTCTACATACACTCGATTTCCTATATTTCCTAAAGGCTCTCTCCAGGCATCTTCCCTCTTATCCCTGTCCGGGAATAAGAACAGAGGGAAAGGGGGATTTATCTGTTGTCTTTTGTGTATATTTATTCTGACATTCGATATCGTTTTGCAGAAGCGGACAGGGAGAGAGTCCTGAGGGAGTGGGAAATGGTCCTGAGCACCATTGGGAGTGAGTCTCGAGGGACTTTGAGAGGGTCCTGAGGGCACCGTGGGATAGTGTCCTGAGGGAATGGGAGGTGGTCCAGAGTGGCACTGGGCAAGGGTGCTGAGTGTCTCAGAGGGGGTCCTGAGGGCAATTGTGAGAGGGTCCAAACGGTCTTGGAGGGGATCTTTAGTGTCAGTCCGTCCCAGTCCCAAAGAAACCTCTCCCAGTGGCCCAGGTCACCCTAATGCCATTAAATCAGGACCTTCACCCAGGACCCCCTCCAATTCACTCAGGACCCACTCCCAGTCTTTCAGGACCCCCTCCCACTCCCTCATCACCCTCTCCAAGTCCCAAAGGACCCTCCCACAGTCGATGTCAGGACCCTCTCCCTGTCCCTGAGGCCACCCTCTAAGTCCCTCAGGAACCTCTCCCAGATCCTCAAGAGCCCTCCCAGTACCTCAGGCCCCTGTCTTTGGACCTCTGCACCCCTCTCCCAGTGGAGAGGGGTGTGCTGTGAGGGTTACTAGCTATCAAATTAAGGATGAAAACTTACCCTTGTGATGGATTTCTAGTGGAGAAAGAGCTGATTATTATGAGATGCTGTGGGATGAAATGAGTATCCAACTTAAAGCAACAATAGAAACATCCACCTAGATGAGACGGTGGGAGAAAGGGGAAAGTCAGGAAGGCAGCAGCTGTGCTGTGAGGAGCACATCACCTTGGCCGGATTGTCCCTAGGAGTAGGGACAGTCTTCTCTCTGGAGAGAGCATCCCAGCAGTCCCAGGCAGAGCAATGGTTTAAAAGTTGCCTGACTCATTTTGTTCATCTTCCTTTACCTTCTAGAAAGCAGGAACTAGTCCCATCGAGTATTTAGACACTGGGGTGGAAGGTTTGTCTCCCTTGATGGCTTGAATAGTGCTTTAACATGACATTTCCTTCTTCATATCAAATCCAGAACCTCTGAGTGAGGTCAATCCCTGCCTGTGTCAGAGAACCACCTGATTCTTTATGTTTTAGTTTCTTTAATGTGGGGGAAGAGCTCGAGCAGGGCTGTCAATCATTTAATTCTGGGAGTAACTTTGTATTCTTAGCACCAAAATAACGGGTTTCTTTTGAAGATGATGGATGGATGGATTAATGGATGGATGGCTGGATGGATTACCAAGATTCTTGAAACCCAATCTGTCAGTAGGGAGGTGTCTCTGGTTTATTTGCCAGTTCTGAGTCAAACCATGACTTAGCTTCCTCCTGTCTCAAAGCAGGACAGGAGGCAGTTATTCTAAAATGAACTTGGTCAGAAGACTGCAAGGGGATGTGGTTGGACATACACTTAAAAGTGTCTCTCAAAAGAGCTTTCAGGCAGATGAGTTCATTTAATGATATTTTTATAATGAAGAAATAGAACCAAGAAGGATCTAATACAAAGACCTGCCTTTAGTCATCAGAATATTCTCTGCAGTCAAACTATGGCTCCTACATCACAACAGATTTCTGCCCAGTTTGGGCAGATAGAAGGGGGTGCCTCAGCAGCCTCAGGGGAATGTTGCAGGATTACTCACCTTCAAGGCACAAAGAAGCCCTTCAGGAGCTGTTCACTGTTTTTCACACGTTTTGCTAGTTTTGCATTGGAAATGGGCACCATTTTTGCATTTTCCACTTAAACTGGCTGTAAGGAATGGACACTTCAGGAGGGTCTGTGACAGCCAAGTTAGAGGCCTTTCTGTCCCATGGACGATTGCACAGCTGCTGTTGACCTTCTGGTCATTCTGGTTCTAGCCCCAGTTTCTGGGTGCTGCTCAGCGTCACCAATTGCAGTGTCCATACAGTGGGCAGCGCCGTGTCATTGGTTTGCACACAGACTGTGTGAACTGTGCAACTGTACCTGGTTGTTGGGAGGAATATACCCATGTGTTTGTGGGGCCTATGAGCAGATGTGGCCTTCTGAAACTGTTGCCATGCCATGGTTTGCTGTGGAACTGCTGGCACGTTGGCTCAGCAAGGTATCACTTTGCCTGGGAAAGCACCAGTGATTGCCCTTGGTGAAAAGGTGCAGTGCCTGCCAAGTAAATGACTGGTCCTTGAAGTTCCAAAGATTAGAGAAGGCAGGGCCTGATGCAGAGGAGTTGGTTCTTTCTTGTGAAGATCGAGCCTGGAGTTAATTTCCAAGAAAGAGAAATCTCATCCCGCTGGAAACTTCATCCCTCTCTCACTGCAGAAATGAAACCCTGTACATTGGGAGGGGGGGAACTGCTGTCCCTACGTGGTGCTTGGTGCTTGCTTGGTGCTGTAAAATCCTGTGAAGTTTGATTCTCAAATGTTCAAACTGTCCAAGTGATGTACACATTTAAGCTTTTGAGAAAATGGAACTATTTCAGAAAAAGGCAGGAACACAAGGTAAGGCAGCTCAAAGCTGCTACTGCCTCCAGCCTCTTCACTGCAGCCTGGCTCAGCACGGAGACAATGCATTGTACAAAGCTTTCTGGTTGGTTATTACAAGGTAGGAAATGCCAGACCTGGAGTTTGGTGTGTTCCTAGCAAAGTGTTGTGGGTTTCGGGTGTGATTTGTAAACCGTTTGGCTTCAAACAAATGAGTCAAGTGTCTGTGAAGTTTTCTGTAACTGGAAATGGTTTCATAGCTGTTGATCTGGATTCTGTTGAGGAAAAAAACTGTGTGTATGAAACAACCATTAAATAAAGCGCTGAAACTGGTTGGTTGCTCTTGTGAAAGAGTGCATATGAAATCAGAATATGAGTGGCTGGCTTGAGTGACAGCTGCTTGAAGGGCCAAAGAGCTTCCAGTCCCTGTCTTAGACCCTGCTTGTATCTGGAGTGGCCAGGAAAGCTCTTTTCAAGTAGGTGAGCAGGCCCATGAACACCATGTCATGGCTTGAGGACAGTGGTGTTTGATACAAGCAGCTGTTTTCATGCCAGCTGTGCTCACGTTGTGCTGCTCTGTGCAGGACTGGGTGAGTGGTGGTGTCTTTGGCTGCGTGGGCTGAAATGTGTCTCTAACGTGTGTGTCAAATCACTCCCCAACAAACAGACTGCTGATCTGGCTGGAGCCAACACTTCTGAAGAAGAGAAAATCAAAGCTATGATGATACAGTCCTGCCACTACTATGATCCAGCCAAGTGAGTGTTGAGGATGTCAGGGCTGGTCTTTGAAGATGATGGGAAAATTGCAGGGATGTTTGTTTTAACAAGAAGGACATGAGCACACCTTTTTCTGTTTTTCCCCCAAAACTTGCAGTTACATGAAGAAGACCTTGAGTCAGCCTCCACCATCGTACATCTGCTTTCGTTGTGGAGAACCTGGCCACTATAGAAGGAACTGCCCAACAAATGGGGTAAGATTGTGGGGGACTTCTGATGTGACTCAGCTGTTCATTTTGTACCTTGGCAGTTAGATCACAAATCCATGAACACCCCTATTAAGAGTTGTTTCTCCTGGGGTGAAATACGGAGGGTATGTGGCAATGCTGCAAAGCCCTTCACAGTGCAAGGGAAACCTGGAATTCTACATGGAACATTTTCTGCTTTCTAGCTGACAGACACTAAGTGTGTCCCCAGATCTCTCTCTGTCAGCTTTCATGCAGATTTTTGTCTATTTCCGTATGACAGGAAATGTTTCTGGCTTTAACTCTTTTTCATGACAGTTCCCAGTTGGCAGTGTTTCCTGTAACACCAAGATGCTTCTGCTGACCCCATCTCTTGAATATTTGTGTGCTGTAGTTCCCCAAGCCTCTGGCTGGGTGTTCATGCCATTTAACATCAGCCCCTGAGTGTATGTGCATGAGGGATGAATTCCAGCTTCACACAGAGGGGGGGACTGTGAGTTTCCCCAGGGGCTGATTCAGAGCTCTGAATTAAGCTCCACTCTGAATTGTGCTTTGGAGGAGGGGCAGGTTTGTGTCTCTTCTCCAAGTGGATGGTGAGCTGAGGGTTGTTTTGCCCTTAAGGAACCTGCAGTTAAGCCAAAGAATGCCTGTTGAGTTCCAAAGACTGCTCAAGCCTTTGGAACTGCCTGGCTATATTCCTTTAGGGAAAGAAGTATTTCAGTTGGGCAACCCTTACGGCAGGAGAAAGGAGAGGATGAAAGGCTTTTGCTGCTTAAAATGATCATTGATGTGTCCTTTAAAGCATGGGGGATGTGTCTGCATTTCCTTCCTGAACAGGCCAAAAATGTGGAGCCTGTCCCCAGAATGAAGAAGAGCACAGGAATCCCAAGGAGTTTGATGGTGGAGGTGAAAGATCCGCATACCAAGGGAGCGATGCTGACAAGCACTGGGCAATACGCGATACCGATCATCAGCGCGTGAGTGTGGGATGAACTGGACTGAGCAGGCAGGGAATGAGTGACCCCACGTGTCAATGGCTGAGTGGCAAAGCAACCAAGCTGAGCAGTGTCTGTAACCATGGGGGAGGAAGCACTGTCACTGGATCTTCACCTGAGAATCTGGGAGACTTTCTAATGCTAAAATAGGATGCTCCTCCTGTGGTGCCCCTACAAGTTGGCTAAACTTGTGGTGTGCTGAGAACCTGCATCTCTGCAGCACGTTTCAGTCGTGCCCACAGTGGAGTTGTTCTCTTTGAAAGCTCGTTTTGCTGCTGCTTGACCTTTCAAAGGCTTCTTGCTAAATGTCACCAATCACTGTTGGACTGAGATTTCCTCCCCTCGGATTTTTATCAACCCCCCTGTGTGAAACAGACTGAAGTTTTCCTGTTCCTGTACACTCAGAAGATCCTCCTGTGCTGCCCAGAGGGGCTGTTGTCAAATGCACTTGGTAGCACTTCTGTTCTTCTGTCATGGATCTCCTTTTGCAGAAGCTGTAACACTGACTTCTGCCATTTCTGAAATGTAACTCCTCGGAGACAAACTTTATCCTGAGCCCCTAATGGACATTTACCCTCTGGCAAAGGAGAGGTGGGGTTCACTTCCCCTGATTTCTGTCTGTCAAAAGATGAGTTTTTTCATCTGGGCTGAATTCTTAGTCAATCCAATGAAAGGGAGAGTTCTGCAAAAGGAAAATTGTTCCCCCCTCCCTCTTCTAGTGTTGGGGTAGAGAAAAGCAGTTGAACCGAAATGCCTACATTTTAGGAGGCTAATGTGCAGTGTTGTCATCTATTGTCTGCTTTGATTAAAAAGTTCCTTATATACTATAAACATGACCTTTTTTAAACACAATCCATGCAGACTCATAGCTGGATGATCATGTTGTTTCATAGAATACTCCAAAAACAACTGATCATGCCAAGTCATTGTAAATAATTCCAACGTTCTGCACACAAAAGAAGGCATGATTCCTGAAAAGGAGTCTTGGGGCAGAGTTTCAAAGGCCCATTAGTCAACTCAGGCAGCTCTCCTGTTTGTTCCCACTTTGTGCCTTTGGAAATATCCCCAAGGTGCAGGTTTTTTCCTTCTACAGCAGAGCTGTATTAGGTTAATTATTGCCTTGCAAGAGGCAAGTGAAGGTGGACATTGATGCAAATCAGCTGTCTGGAAATACTCTTTAACATGATGTACTTTGACTGACTTAGGTTATTCTCCATGCATCACACACCTAAAACCAATACACAATGACTAATGTTGAGCTCAGAATATTCTGTGTTGGCACAAACACTGTACAGAGCCTGATGAATAGTGGTTCTATACAGTCGTATGGTTCTTGCCTGTAGTGAAGACATCAGCCTGTAAATCTGGCAGAGGGACATCAGATGGGTTTGTTTACTGATGACTTGTAAGGCCTTGTTTTGGCTAAACGTTTTACTTTTTAAACTCATAGTTTAAAAGGGCTAAATTCTTGCATGCTGACTTCTCACAGTGCTGCTCTGGTCAGTCAGGAGAGCTGAGGCTAATACATTCCGTGGTAGAAGTGTATAAACCCCATAAAAAAACCCCTCAGCTTCAGGACAAGGTCCTCCAGGTGAGCTGGAACTCCTGCCTTAGAATCATAGAATCATAGAATCACAGAATCATAGGGGTTGGAAGGGACCTCGAAAGATCATCTAGTCCAACCCCCCCTGCCAGAGCAGGGTCACCTAGAGCACATCACATAGGAACGCATCCAGGCGGGTTTTGAATGTCTCCAGTGAAGGAGACTCCACAACCTCTCTGGGCAGCCTGTTCCAGTGCTCTGTCACTCTCACAGTAAAAAAATTATTTCGGATATTCACCTTGAACCTCCTATGCTCCAATTTGCACCCATTACCCCTTGTCCTATCACTGGTCATCACTGAGAAGAGCCTAACTCCATCTCCCTGACACTCACCCCTTACATATTTGTAAACATTGATGAGGTCACCCCTCAGCCTCCTTTTTTCCAAGCTAAAGAGACCCAGCTCCCTCAGCCTTTCCTCATAAGGGAGATGTTCCACTCCCTTAATCATCTTTGTGGCTCTGCGCTGGACTCTTTCAAGCAGATCCCTGTCCTTCTTGAACTGAGGGGCCCAGAACTGGACACAATACTCCAGATGCGGCCTCACCAATGCAGAATAGAGGGGGAGGAGAACCTCTCTTGACCTACTAACCACACCCTTTCTAATGCACCCCAGGATGCCATTGGCCTTCTTGGCCACAAGGGCACATTGCTGGCTCATGGTCATCCTCCTGTCTACCAGGACCCCCAGGTCTCTTTCACCTACACTACTCTCCAGCAGGTCAGCCCTCAACCTATACTGGGACATCGTGTTGTTCTTCCCCAAATGCAAAACTCTACACTTCCCCTTGTTGAATTTCATCATGTTTCTCCCGGCCCAACTCTCCAGCCTGTCTAAGTCTCTCTGAATGGCAGCACAGCCTTCTGGTGTGTCAGCCACTCCTCCCAGCTTAGTGTCATCAGCAAACTTGCTGAGGGTACATTCTATACCCTCATCCAGGTCGTTGATGAAGATGTTGAACAACACCGGTCCCAGTACCGACCCCTGAGGGACTCCACTAGTCACACACTTCCAACCAGATTCTGCCCCATTGACTACAACTCTCTGACTCCTTCCCATCAACCAGTTCCTGATCCACCTCACTACCTGATCACCAAACCCATACCTGATCAACTTATCTACAAGGATGCTGTGGGAGACAGTGTCAAATGCCTTACTGAAATCAAGATAAACCACATCTACCGCTCTACCATCATCTATCCACCTAGTAATTTCCTCATAGAAGGCTATGAGGTTAGTCAAACATGATTTACCCTTGATAAAACCATGCTGACTGCTCTTGATGACCCCCATGTCCTTGATATGCCTAGAGATAGAGACAAGAACAAGTTGTTCCATCACCTTTCCAGGGATGGAGGTGAGGCTGACCGGTCTATAGGTACCCGGGTCCTCCTTCTTGCCCTTCTTGTAGACTGGTGTGACATTTGCTGTCCTCCAGTCCTCAGGCACCTCACTCACCTGGGGACCCCCTGGCATCTCCTCAGGGATCCCAACACTCCCCCGGGGACCCCAGCACCTACCTGAGGGACCCTAAAAACCCCGACACTGCATCCAGGACCAGTGATTTTCCCCTCCTCACTCTCTCTCTTTATTGTCTTCCCTCTTTTTCTTTTTGTCCCCTTTTCCTTGCTCAAGAGATACGTGGGTGGTTTTTGTTAAAAAGGTTGTTCAATATTAACTTCTCCTGGTGTAATAAATGTGTTATTTGTCCTGTGCAGAGCAGGGAGCAGGGGGTATTCCACACAGCCAGCTCAGCTCCCTGAAACACAAGTGCTACTTTTATACCTAAAAACGTGAGAAAGAACTTGTCTCTAACATTGTTCTATCACTGGCACACACGATGGGTCACTAATCCCTCCCTTCCATTCCAAGGGGCAATGCTTAGGAATGTCACTGCACCTGCTACAAGAGTGGGGGGTTGTTGTTAGCAGGGGTCCCTCCAGCCTGTGGCTGTGGATTTCAGTATGCTAATGGCTCATTAATATATTCATACGGTGATTTCAATGACTCAGTGTGTTTTTCCCCAGTGCTCCAGGCTGTCCCCAGGCCAGGCTGTGGGCAGAGCTCCTGTCCATCCCTTCCATCTGTCCTGCAGGCCTGTCTCAAGGCCGGGCTGGTGACTCTTGGGGAGTGTTTGTCTCTAATTGGACCCTGCTTTTGTCCCATTCTTACTGTTTCACTGTCACCTGGGCCCTGTTTCTATTCTGCGTGTCCCTTGTGTTCTCTTCTATGTGATTTTTTCCCCACATGTGATCCCCCCCACACAAATTTTCCTGATTTCAATTAATAAGCGACCTCCTCAGGCCCTGCCCCGCTCGGTGCCTCTGGCCCGGGGGAGCAGCAGCCCCAGCCCCCGGGATGTGGCCCCTGCCTTTCCCAGGCTGCAGGGAGCTCCGGCCCCTGGTGCTGCAGGAGAGCCCCTGGTCCCGGAGCTCTGGCCTGTGCTCCCGGGAGCGACCGGCGGCCCCTTCCGAGCGCGGCGGGCCCGGCCCCCCCGAGCTGGCCCGGCCCCCCCAGAGCTGGCCCGGCCCGGCCCGCGCTCCGTGACGCCCCCTGGCGGCGCCGTTGGCGCTCGCGCTGCCGTCGTTGCTGAGACCGCGGCAGCAGGTCCGGGAGCGTCGGTCGGTGCGTCCCTGCCCCCGCCTCGGGGGCTGCAGGCCGCGGCTGCTGCTCGGAGCCTTGTGCCTCTCCGCCTTCTCCTCCTCGCCCTTGGCTCCGTGCTTGCTCTCGCCCGTGTTCTTGGCGTGGGCCTTTCCCTCCCTGGGCCTTGCCCCGGGCCCGGCAGAACCTGCCGGGAGCCTCCTGCAGCTCCTGCCCCGCAGCATGCAGAGGGAGATGGGGCTGTTCAGCAGGAAGAAGGTTTCACCCTCTGGGCAGCCCTGCGCTGCCCGCACTGGTGGCACCGGTGGCACCAGTGCCACCAGTGCCACCAGTGCCTGTGAGCTGCAGAGGACAGACCTGAGCAGGCTGCACGGCGCGGCTGCCCGCGGCGACCTGGCCAGGCTGAGGCGCTGGAGCTGGTGGCTGAGGGTGGTTGGAATCGACAGGCGAGACAAGGAGAAGAGGTGAGGGGCTGAGGGGACCCCTGGGCTGCTTCTGGCAGGCGTTGCTGCAGCAGGTCCTGAGCCAAGCTCCACTGGTCCCCGGCAGCCCTGTCTCAAGCACAAGGACTGTGCTGGGACGCTGAGCCCCCTGAGCCAGAGGGAGCACTAGCACGGCACCACCAGCCCCCCAGCAGCTTTTGGGTGCCAGGTGGAAGCGTCCACCCTGTGGGCTTTTTGGGCCTTTGGGGCTCCCATTCAAGCTCATTGCTTGAAAAGCAAGACTCTCCCTGTCAGCTGGGAGGGGGATTCATTGCTTGCAGGGGCTGGGTGGGCTCAGGTGCTGTGGGAAGTGCTGCCCCTGCCCTGCCTGCCCCTTGGCCCTGGTCTCCCTACAGGGCTGTTGTGCAGCTGCTGAGGCATCAGCAGTTCTCTTCTGGCCTGGGGGGGTGAGTGCAGGATTGCAGCAGCAGCCCTGGGGAGGAGCAGGGTCTGGACAGGGTCCCCAGGGCTGGGTGGGGACGCAGCTTTGGTCCGTTTGTTGTCTATGTTAAGCTCATATGTTGAACTTCTAGGACAACTCTGCATCTCGCCTGTGCCAACGGCCATGTGGATGTGGTGAGATTTCTGGTGGGGGAGAACTGCCAGCTGAACCTCTCTGACAATCGGAGGAGATCACCCCTGATGATGGTATGTGGACTATGTCCTGCCCTTGGAGAGGGGCTTCTTGCCTGTGCAGGAATGGAGGGGTGTCTGGCAGGAGTCTTTGCACAGGCCTGTGCAGAAACACGCCCCTTGTACTCGGGGTGGAACAGGCATATGTGAGCTCATCTCTGTAGATGCTCTTCTTCCCCAGTGCTCAGAAGCTGGGCGAGCTGGGACAGTGCAGGGTCAGCTCTGGAAGTCTTTGCTTTGTGTGTGTGTTGTTCCCAGGCAGTGCAGAGCCAGCAGGAAGAGTGTGTGGCTGTTCTCCTGCAGTACGGGGCCAGCGTCAACCTCCAAGACACTGACGGCAACACCGCCCTTCACCTGGCTGTGCTGTCTAACAGTATAAATATGGTGCTGCAGTTACTGGAGTTTTATATGTTTATTGATATGAAGAATAAGGTAAATGTTTCTATTTGTTACGGAAGTTTTTTCAGAAAGTTGCATTAATGTTTTTCTTGAAGCTTGTTTTTTTTACTTTGATTTTTCCCTCGGTTTCTTTCTCTGTCCTTCCAGGAGGGATGTACCCCACTGATGCTGACTGTCTCTGAATGTCACGAAGAGATAGCAGAGGTTCTCCTTAAAATAGGAGCTGATGTGCATGCTCCAGATTGGTGAGGGGTTTATCAAAGTGGGTCTCTTTAGTTCTCTTGAGGTTGGGCTGATGAGAGGCCTGGGGATGAGCTCTGCAAAGGAGCAGGGAGGCACACACAGAGGAGCTGTTTCCTTGTGCCTTGGGAAGCAGCTCTGCCCTTGGCTGCTGTCAGACCTCCTGGGTGCTTTCTGCACTGAGGGTTGCAAGGAGGCCCTGTCTGGCAGGAGCTGTGTCAGGAGCTCAGCAGCAAGGCCTCAGTTCTACAAAGCATCTCCTGCCCAGCAGCACAGGGTGTGCTTCAGTGTTGTGTGTGGGGGAGCTTTGAACATTGCATTGGTTTGATTTCTCTCTCCTGTTTGGTTGTTGCTTTTCATGGAAACTGCTTTTTCTTGCCTTCATTTTAAAGTAATGGGGGGAATAGTTTTTCTGAGAGCCGAGAGGAATGCAAATAATCACCATGTCTGTGTAAAATGATCTATTTCATATCATATTTTGGATCTTTCAGAACCCCACTGATGATTGCTGCCTCTGCTGGGCAGCTAAATTTGATCAACGTTCTGCTTCAATACGGGGCTGATGTTTCCCACAAAGACACTGATGGAAGGACAGCTCAGGATCATGCTGTTCTGCATGGATACTCTGGGTAAACTTTTAACTTTATAATTAGAATAAGTGGTCAGTTATCAGTGTGGCTTTTGAATATTTTTGGTAACAGCCCCAAGGTTGAATGGTGTGTTTAGACCTGTCCTGAAGCTGTGCTCAGTGCTGCCTTCTGATGTGCATCGTTCCTGTGTCTCGTCTTAGTTTGGAATTTGAGAAAACTTCTACCCAGGATTCTCAGTCACCTGTCAAGTTTCGTTGCTGGGCTCACATCTGCCCAATATACACTCTAAAATGTGTCCGCAGCCAGAGGTGGAACTTGGCAAACTGAAGTGGATGGAAAGCCTCTCCCCAGCCCAGCACCATGGTCCTTACTACCCTGCACTGCAGTGCCCAGGCACTGCCAGCCTGTTGTTTCAGAGGAGATCCAACTGACATCCCTGCTGTGAAAACCTGAAGCAGTTTCATTCCTCTTATGCACAGCTTTGTAGCTGTGGCTGTTGCTTCTCTAAGGTGGTTCTGTGTGCTTCAAAGCCAGGCTGAAGAAATGTGCCAAGCAGGAGTTAATAACTTGGAAGGTGTGAATGTGCATCTTCAGGATGAAGGTGGCTGCAGTTCATAGAGTCATAGAATCATAGAATGGTTTGGGTTGGAAGGGACCTGGAAGATCATCTAGTTCCAACCCCCTGCAAGGGCAGGGACACCTCCCACTAGACCAGGTTGCACAAAGCCCTCTCCAACCTGGCCTTGAACACCTCCAGTGAGGGGGCATCCACAGCCTCGGGTGTGTGCTTTTACCTCCAGATGGTGAAAATCCAGTGTCACTCAGTAGGGTGTGTAGAGCAGGTGGATGGTGATTTCTGTGCTAACCCTTGTGTTCCACAGCACACAGACATGGGCACACAAGCCCACGGGTGTGACTCTGGCACCCTCAGTGCACCTGTTTTGGTACAGCTGGGGCCGCCCTGGGGCAACAGGCCGAGCTCCTTCATAATGCTGGTGAAAGCTGGAGTGTGGCACAGAATGCCCTGGTTGTGCCCCGTGAGCCTGTTGGTGCAGTGTGGAAAATGCTGGTGATTCTTCTGTCTGAGGCTCAGCTTTAGATCTTGATTCTGCTTTTGGATTTTCTGTACCTTTTCAGAACCCTCTGTACCTGGGCAGAGCAGCAGCTGGTGCAGTGCAGAGCAGGATGTTGTACCTAAGGTTACATCAAACAGTGACATCTCTGCAGGTGATGTGCACTCGTGTGGCATGGGCACTTGGGGGCTTCCTTGGCTGACTGTCTTCCTCAACCACCACCGTTTGGTCAGCTCTTTGCTAACAGAGCGTATTCATGCTGGGCTCTTTCTTGCAATTGAGATATGTTTCTTAAACTTGTAGGTGTAAGACTAGAGCTCTGGTCTGTTGGTTTGTGTTTTGTTCAGCACAGCTTGAAGGAGCAGTTGTTTTGGAGATGCAACCATTCCTGCTGCCTTGTGTTGCCTTGGCTGCCCAAAGTTTCATTGCTGTGACCTGTAGAGTTGTCCATGTGAAGTGTTTCTTGTACTGGTTAGTTTTTAGCTGCCACATCTAATGTCAACATGTCATTTCATGTCTGAACAGCAACAGATGACTTGTCCAAAGGACACTCAGTAAGGTGAGACTTTCAAAATACCTCACACTGACTTGAGGGATGATTGGAGAGACACAGGACTCATAGTGCTTTGCTTTTCCAGAAGCTCTGAGGACAAGGAGGATGAGGAGGGTTGGAATGTTTCTAAAGAAGAACTCCATTGTACCCCCAAGGTAGGGTGTGTCCTTTCAAAAGGAATGATTTGCAGGCAAGTTTTCTCCGGGACGGAAGGAGCCTTCAGTTGCAACCAATATTGGGGGTTCTTTTCCCCTCTCTGAGGTGCCATTCCGTGCTTGCCTGTCACGTCCCCCTGCAGGTTTTCCCTCTTTGGAATGCTGGGGCAGTGTCCTTGGTGTCAGCTCCAGCCTCTCAGCCCTACTCCTTTTCCTGCTGCTCTGCAGAATCCCCACCCTGTGCAGTGGTGTCTGGAGCAGCTGTTCTGTGGCACTGGGGTCCTGCAGGGCTGAGGAACCCGAGTGTGGTGGTTCAACCCACTCTGCAAGGCTGGAGGTGCCAGCCTGTTTAGTTTTGACATGATTTCATGTTCTTGCACTGATTTAAATAGACATGATGCATTTTTCTGGCCTGATATGGAAATGTAGGGATATTTTGGTGAGTGTATGTGCAGGGACTAATTTCTGCCTTGGGTCTGGGGATCTGAACAGTGCCTTGTGCACATGTGCAAGTAAACATTCTGAAACTGGGATCTTACAGACAGCTGAATGTTACTAAGTATTAGAAAGAATAAAACCAGATGTTTGAAAGCGAGATGCATGTAAACGTAGTTTTGGCCACAACTGGCAGAGGTGCCTGCCGAGTGTTTTGGGGTGCAGTACCCACGGAGTTGGGTGTGTGAGGAGTGTCTGTGTAGTTAGGAGTGCAGGATGGAGCCAGCACCTGAGCACGATCAAAAGGACAGCCTGGTTGTATTTACTGTTCAAGATTGGATGGGAACAAAGTAGTTGTTGTTGTTGCTTTAAAATAACTCATTTTTAATTTTTTTTTGATCAATCTTTCTTGACAGAAGCAGCAGAAGCCAAAGTTGAGGCTGTCCTGGATTGAGCGAGTGATAGTGGATGCTTCCCAGCAGCACAGGAAAAACAGTAAGCTATCTGGGAAAGATTCCAGGATCTACTGATCTATGAAAGTTGACTTGCTAAGTAGGGTTTGTGGTTGGGTTTTTTTTCCATAGTAAATGAGAAAAGTACATTTTGAAAACATGGCACTTAGTCATTTGAGAAAGAAATAAGCCATATTGTTAACATGAAGATACGAATCCCCTCCTAAGCCTTTGTCCCAGGTCAAGTCCTTCATCCTGCCCATCCCTTGCCTGGCTCCTGTTGATGACATTCCCATATGGCTCCTCTGCTGTGCATTAGTCTGGAAACACACCAATTGCAATTGAAATACGTGTAAATAAATAACACCTGTGTGTGCTTGAAAGTTGGGCCAGAGGTGAGCACTGCTGGTCCTCAGCTCAGGTCTCAGAGCAGGAGGAGAAGGCCCCGTTCCCACTGTCCGTCTGCAGAGCTGCTTGGGCTGGCAGGTGTTCCCAGAGCATGTGCAGCTGCTGCTCAGACGCTGCCCAGGGGGCCTGGCAGGAGCTGCTGTGTTCAGGTGTTGTGCCTGTTGCTGCTTTTCAGCCCGTGGGCATTTCCCCATCAGCGTCTGGCATGGTGCAGGGAGCCAGAGCCCAGGCTGGAGCCAGCAGTTGTCCTCTTCTGGGGTGGGGGCCATTGCTGGTCTCCAGCTCCTTCCCCCGTCTCTGTGTCCGTGTCTCCCCACAAGGGAATCCTCAGCCAGTTTTCCCTAGTGGAGCAGCTTCAAGCAGAGCCATGAAGACAGCCTGAGGTGGCCAGGAAGCCCCTGAGACCGAGCCCTGTGTTGGTCTGCTAGAGGAGAGCTGTGGCTGTCAAGGCCCTGGAACAGAAAGGGCTTCTGTGTGTTGGGGCCAAGGCTTGGAGCTGTGAGCCTCTACTCGTTTGGCAATGGCCCTGCTGAGGGGTCTGGCTTCTGGGAAGGTGCAGGGAACAGCTCAGGGTCAAGGAAGATCTTTGGCGGGGAGCACGAGGAAAGGAGCCTTGTCTCCTGGTGCCTGGAGCCAGGTCAGTGTGATTTTCCCCTCTCCTGTGAATCCTCGTGGGCGTTGGCAGAGCAGGAAAGCAGCTTTTCTTCCTTTGTGTCCATGCTTTGAGAGCTGAACTGGTGCTGTTGGGTCCCAAACGATGCTGTGGGCAGCAGGTGCCAGGCTTGCCTTGGTTGGTGTGTTCTCCTGGAAGGGATCTGAACAAGAGGTGCAGATGGAAAACAGAAGGAGGACTGGAGTTCCCTGGGGGTGACAGTAGGATTCCCCTTTCTGGCCCAATTCCGTGGGCTGTCTCCAGAGAGCAGCTTGGGGTGGGAGATGTTCCCAGAGTGTGTGGAGCTGCTGCTCAGATGCTGTCCAGGGGGCCTGGCAGGAGCTACTGTGTTCAGGTGTGGTAGGAAGCTGCCCACAGGGTGTGACCTTAGGGACAAAGGGACTGAAGGGATCTGGGAAACACCCCTTGATGGCAACAGTGCAGGAGCAGTCCTGTCTGTCTGAGCAGCCCTGCTGTGCCTGGGGGAGGGAGGCTTCTAGTAGAGTTGGAACCTCCAAGCACACCTGGTGTGTCCAGACTTTTCTCCTTCTGGGAGAGCCCGTTGCCTTCTAAGAGCCTCACGTGCAGATGCCCAACACACTGGGTGCCCGTCCGGCCTGGTTCTGCTCTCTTGAGCTGCTGTTGGTTCCTGAGGGGATGTCCCCAGTGAGCATGCTGTCTGTGCAGATGCTGCTCTGGAATTGCATCAGGCTCCAGTGCTTCTGGCCACCCCTTCCAGTTGGTGCTTCCAGAACTGCCTGCTCAGTCAGGGAGGGACTTGCTGGTTCCATTTATCCAGCCATGTGACAATTCCAGTCAGAGTGTCGCAAACCGAGATAGGAAAACTGCGACTCACTGCCCTACACAAAGGGAATCGAGGGCTGAGGACCACTCCCTGTCACACTCACAAACAGTGTTTAACAGAGGGACGTGGACCCTTCTACAGAAACTGTGCATAGCGATGGGAGGAAAGGAAGATGTTGGTCTCCAAAGTATGGAGGTTATTATTTGTAGAGGAGCTGAGTGTTTATTCCAAGCATCTTGGGACTGATAATTTTGGCCCTCTCCATAGTCCCTTCTGTGGTGCTGCCTTGAGCACCAGCACATCTGTCCTCTGTTCCCGGTGCTGGTTGGAGCCTTCACCAGCAAACAGCTTGGTATTGGGATACCTACAAGCAGCAGTAAAGGCTCCATCTACTCTGTGAGCTTGAAAAACCAGAAAAAGGGAAAAATGCCGGTTTTCCGTCTAGAACACGATGGTTGGAGAATCACTAATTATTGTTGTTGTTGTTATTATGTTTCATTCTGGCCAGATTGTCTGAAATGCATCATAGTCATCAACAGATCATCCCAAGAACCCTGTGAAATAGGTGCTGCCAGCCCAGTAATGACTCATGTGGGAAATGCCTTCTGCTAAAATACCTCAAACCCCAAACTGACAGAAAATCTAGGAGGTTGCAGCCACCAGGGATTGAGGTAGAAGGAGCAAATGGTTGTTCCACAGTGTGTAAACTGGGAGTAGAGTCGACCTTTATGAGTGACTGAGGAGCTTAAATTCCCGGTTCAGGCCTGTGGGTTGTAACCCTGAGTTTGGATCCCACGGGATCTTCCAGAAACAAATGTTTGCAAGAGGAGTCACCTAAAGCAGGAAATGCCAGAAGTAAGGTTGGCCCCGTGTCTCATTCATACTGGCCCCTTTTGTATTTTTGTGATTATTTTCTCCCTTCTTGCTGCCTTTTCCTGTGGAACATTGTGTCCCTCTTCAGCAGGGAAGCTTTGTGTCTAGAAAGGCTGTTGTGTAGAAACCATAGAATGATGGAGCAGGAAGGAGGTGCAGAGTCACTGAGGTGAAGAGCCTCCATCTCTGTCCATCTCTGTTTGTAGATGCCACCCTTGAGCTGGTGGGACTTGTTTGTCTCTGAACCCTTGACACTCCCAGGTGCTCACTGTGCCTTCCACACAAGCAGTGACCCTGAGTTGCTGCTTCTAAACTGTGTCTGGGATGGCCTAGAGCCCAGTGCTCAGATGTAAATGAGATGCAAGGTAGACACTCCATGATGGGGAGTCCAGACTGAGTGATGCTTCTGAGGCGTGTGTGACCTGTTGTGAGAGACGGACTCTATAATGGCCTTTAATCCAGCGACATTCACTGACCAGTCTTGATGAGGTGCCCCCCCCGGCACTCGTGGGGGGGGAGAGGACAGAGGTACCAGGCGCATGTGCACAGGACCACAGACTACAGCTCCCAGGAGGCACGGCGGGGCCGGAACCGGAAGGGGAGCAGTGAGGCGCGCGCTCTGTGAATACTATACGGATACAGCCACCGCGGTGAGCGTACCGCTGTGGAGGCTGCCGTGAGGTTATACGGTGCCTTTTCCTGTGGTTGTTGGCGTGTGAGTGTACCGATGTAGTGTTGTATAGCTGTTGGTATATGGATGTATAGGTGTGGATATAGATATATAGATAGGCCTTGTGTGTTAGGTGATATCGCACTTGCCAAACCCTCAGTGCCTTTAATAAATCTATTGATTCCTAAGCGTTGTTTGTGAGTGTGACGGAGAGCGGTCCTCAGCCCTCGATCCCCCGAGGTGGGGGTGTGGGTCGCGGCTTTACCTATCTCGGTCCGCGACACCTGTCCAGGATTGCTTTGAAACTGAGAGAGGAAAGGGTGAAATCCAGTGCCCAGCAGTGCAGGCGAAACGTCTGGCCTCTGGGTTGGTTCTCCCCAGTTCACAAGCCTGTCTTTCACTCAGCCTGCCCTCCGTGTCTCCTGCAGTAGATGAGGCAGCAGTTTGACTGAAATATCAGTCCTGATTCGTGTCTAAAGACAAATCTGTTTCGTGCAGGGAGTGAAGCTGGGCCTGCAATATTTCAAGCCTGCGATTTTGTTGCTTGTGGCTTTCTGTGCACAGCACAGAGGGAAATGGAAACTGCTGGAAGAATGGAGCCAGTTCCTGCCTGACACAGTGTGCCAGAGAGAGGTCACACACCTTGGGGAGACAGGAGGGATGTACTTGTGGCCATTGATAGTGATACCCAGAAACTTTCCTCTTTACATTAATAAGACAAATGCCATGGAAGAAAGGAATTCCCACAGATGCACATGAAATCTGTGTGATGATAATTTTCTCTCTAGCAGCTCACCAATGAGAAGGGATGTGCTATATTGTGTTAAAGTTTTTCCCAGCAATATTCAAGATGCACAGTAGGTGTAAATAAGTAGCATTAAGCCATGCTGGTTATAAACATGTAGTGTTTTTCACTGTAGGTGAGCCCTCAGGATCTACCTCACACATGTCATCATCAGGTGAACAAAAAGACATCAAGGGTGCCATGGAGAGCTCTGGGGTGCAGGTATGTGCACCCAGGCATTTTGAATTAGAGTCTGAATTGGTAAATTGTGTGATACACTGAGGCAAAGAAAACCAACCAGTGAGTGAGTAATGCTGAGGGGAGAGTCCTGGAGATGAAGGCTGTGTTACAGTCTGAACTAAAGTTGGACAGAGTCTCCTTAGGATGGGGTAAAATCCTTGCCATGATGTTGGATCTTTGCTGCTCTGCTGCCTGGTTTCCAGCTGGTTCGATTAAAGTGGGACCAGTGTTTTTCCCCTTGTGCTGTGTGGAGAAACAAGGCAGGGAAGGACATTTTGTTCCCTGTGCAAAATGCATCTTGAGGTGAGGAGGGAGGTTGGTCTGTGACCTGCTGCTCTGTTTGATTGACCAGGCCTGGGCTGCCTCTTGGTAAGAGAAAGATCATGCACAAAATGTTGACTTTTGGGGACCTGTCTGATGCTTTCCCTGCCTCTGCAGAACATGTGCTTGTTTGGCCTTGTTAATGAGTGTTTGAAGAGGGGTTTCTCAGAGGGTGTTGATGAGGGGGAAGAGGCAGCATCCTGTTTGTGCCAGGCATCCAGAACAGGGCTGGACAGTGGGCTCTGAAGTCTCCTGTAACACCTCAAGGGAGGGTGGAGCAAATGATTTCCACCCCACACCCAGGCACCATGGAAGAGGGACAGGCTGAATTTTAACAGGCAGAGCACAGACCTGAAGGCTGTTGGAAGGTGGGAGTAGCTGGGCCATGGGCTTGGGAATGGAGAGGCTGTGACAGCTGGTGGGTGGCTGAGGTGCTCCTTCATGCTCTGGAAGGAGGAGGTTTTGCAGAGGGAGACAAGGGCCTGGCTAAGGAGAAAAGAGCGAGGAGCTGGATGGTCATAGTCCCTGGGGACCCCAAGGCTGCAGGCCCTGTTTAGAAGGCACCAAGAGCTGAGGAGGCTGGTGGGGAGGGAGCCACTGGGAGGCCTGGGAGCCATGGGGAGCAGTCAGAACTGTTGGGCAGCAGAGCCTGGGGTCAGGGGTGTGAGGAGACTGGCTGGGCTGGAGGCATGGTACCCTTTTCATACAAGCTTGGCTTCCTGATTTTTGGAGTGCTGGAAGGGAAGGAATGGACAGGCTTCCCTAATCAGTGCTTTTCTGTGGAGCTGGGAATGCAATTCAGTGTCTCTGAGTCTTGAGTGAAGAAACAATCCTAACTTGGCCAGTGCTCTGTGTGGTTGAAGGTTGGACTAGATGATCTTGGAGGTCTTGCAGCTTCATGCAGAAGTGCTTTTGTAGATTCATTTCCCAGATGGCTTTTTCTGAATGTTCCCTGTCCTTCAGGAGCCTGACCCTGAGAGAGGAAAGGATCTCTTGTACAAAAATCAGTTCCTGCAAGGTGAGATTGCGATGCTGAGACTGGAACTTGATCAAGTCAGACTCAGGCAGCAGGAGAAAGAAGAGAAACATTTAGAGGAAGAAAAGACCTTGAAAGAAAAAAATGAAGATCGCAGAAAGGAACTTAAACTGCAAGAGGAATCCACGCAGGAGCTGTTGGCCCAGCTCCAGAGGGAAAAGCTTTTACTCCATCAGCAACTGGAAGAGGTGCAGAACATTCAGCTCAAGAAAGAAAACTCAGTGAAAGTTGCCCAGAGCTGGTTCAGTGAAGTGTTCAACCAACTCAGAGCTGCTGCTGAAAAGCAAGTTGACCTGGTGGAGGAGAGAAACAAGGAATTGAATGCCAGGTGTAATGATTTAAGAGAACAAGTCTTTAAATCTGAGACTGACAAAGTAAAAAGAAAGGTAAAGTCCAGACTGTTGCAGTGTTTAAGACTATCAGCAGTGGCTGAGTGTTAATTGATGTATGTGATGTGGGGCTTCTAAGGGGCCTGCCTGTTCCGCCAAGAGTGAATTTCAGGCACTGACCTAAGCTTGCTCATCTACACTTTATGATGAGTAGCAATATTGAAGTGTGTCCATTCTTTGTGGCTCTGTGAAAGACTAATGAGCAGGACAGCAGCCTCAGCAGGACATCAGGTCAAGTGCCTTTCTGCAAATTCCCACAGGGCAGGAGTGTGAAACCTGCTCCTGTGCAGAGCAGTGGCCTGAGGGTCTGTTGCTCAGCCAGGCATGAACCAAGTGTTGCTGCCATTGCTGCAGGGAGATGGTTTTGATCCAGACAAAAGAGGGAAGAGGAGAAAGAGGGGGGAGGAGTGAGGAATAGGAAGGCAGGTCAGAAAGCTGCAGGGAGTGGCAGGATGCTTTGGTGTGTGTGTCCCCAGGAGCAGGGAGAGTCTTCTCTCTGGAGAGAGCATCCCAGCAGTCCCAGGCACAGCAATGGTTTAAAAGTTGCCTGACCCATCTGGTTCATCTTCCTTTATCTTCTGGAAAGCAGGAACTAGTCCCACTGAGTATTTAGACACTGGGGTGGAAGGTTTGTCTCCCTGAATGGTTTTGAGTAGTGCTTTAAAATGACATTTCCTTCTTCATATCAAATCCAGAGTCTTTGAGTGAGGTCAATCCCTGCCTGGGTCAGAGAACCACCTGATTCTTCATGTTTCAGTTTCTTTCAGAGGGGAAGAGCTCGAGCAGGGCTGCCAGTCATTTAAATCTGGGAATAGCTTTGTATTCTGAGTGCCAAAAGAACATGTTCCTTTTGGAGATGATGGATGGATGGGTGGATGGATGGATGGATGGATGGATGGATGGATGGATGGATGGATGGATGGATGAAAGGGTGGGTGCATGGGTGGGTGGGTGGATGGAGGGATGGATGTTAGATGGATGGATGGATGGGTGGGTGGGTGGATGGATGGATGGATGAACTGCCCATATTTTTGCAACCTAATCTACCAGTAGGGAGGCAGTTGTTATTTTAAAAAAAACTTGGTAAGAAGAGTGCAAGGGGATGTGGTTCAACATAGGCTTAAAGTGTCTCTCAGAAGAGCTTTCAGACGGATGTGTTCATTTAATGATACTTGTATGATGGAGAAACAGAACCAAGAAGGGTCTGATACAAAGACCTGCCTTTAGTCATCAGAATATTCTCTGCAGTCAAACTATGGCTCTTAGATCACAACAGATTTCTTTGGGTTTTGTCAGAAAAAAACCCACAATTCCAGTGTGTGCTTGTGTATTGCTTTAGAAGAATAAAACTTGAGCCTTTTTTATGTATTAGGGAACAGAAACCCTCCTGAGCAGCTGCTGAGAGTTTGGAGGTGCTCAGCTGAGAAGGGTGAAGAGAGTTGATCATCTGTGCAAATCTCACACCTTTTGAGTTCAGTCCCAAGTCTAATTGTATCATCAAGTAAGATACAGAAAAAGCACATTTCATGTTCTTACAACTTTCTTCTGCTCCTTTACCTGTTCCATCAGGACATGGTCAGACAGCTGCAGCAGGAGCTTGCCCGTGCTCTTGAAAAGCAATCCAGGGCAGAAGCTTTGCTTGAAGAGACCAAGTGCTGCTGCAGGGAGCTGGAGAGAGAGAATCTGGGCTTGCAGGAGGAATTGAAAGAGGTGAAAAGGAAGGTACAGAGTGTTGTCCTACAGTCCTAGAAGAAACTTCAGCAGGCTGGCTTGGATGATGAGTGAATGAATTGCCCTGTTTTATAAAGTGGGTGTCCATGTCTTGGCCATGAGGACTCTCTGTCCTTACTTGGTCACAGGTTTGGATTTGCTCGGGTGCTCTGCAAGATCAACTGATGTGTCTGGAGCTCATTAGGGTTGGTTTGGCCAAGCAGGTTGTCTGATTTCTGAAGAACAGGAGAAACACTGGACTGCTGCATTTGGGCTTCTTTCTGCTGGCTGTGCTTCCCCTCACACCCCCCAGGTGACACAGAATCACAGACTTGGGTTGGTTGGAAAAGACCTTTAAGATCAAGTCCAACTGTTACCCCAGCACTGCCAAGTCCACCACTGAATCATGTCCCTCAGCACCACATCTGCTCATCTGCTGGTTCCAGTGCCTGACAACCCTCTCGGTGAAAACATTTTTCCTCATCTCTAATCTAAACCTCCCCTGTAACAACTTGTGGCCATTTTGTCTTGTCCTATTGCTTGTAACTTGGGAGGAGAGACCAACACCTCTCCTGCTTTCAGGTAGTTTTAGAGAGCAGTAAGGTGTCCCCTGAACCTTCTTTTCTCCAGGCTGAACACCCCCAGCTCCCTCAGCTGCTTCTAATTATAGGACTTGTGCTCCAGCCCCTTGCCCTGGACAGGCTCCAGCCCCTCAATGTCCTTCTTGTTGTGAGGGGCCCAGAACTGGCCCCAGGGTTTGAGGTGCAGCCTCAGCAGTGCCCAGCACAGGGGATGGCCCCTCGCCTGCTCCTGCTGGCCACACGAGTGCTGACACAAGCCAGGATGCCACTGGCCTGCTTGGCCACCTGGGCACACGCTGGCTCATCTTCAACCCCTGTCGACCAACCCCCCCAGGTCCTTTTCTGCCAGGCACTTTCCAGCTGCTCTTCCCCAAACCTGGAGTGTAGCCTGGGGCTGGTGTGACCCAAGTGCAGGACCCGGCACTTGGCCTCGTTGAACCTCACACAATTGGCCTTGGCCCATGGATCCAGCCTGTCCATGTCCCTCAGCAGATCCTTCCTGCCTTCAGGCAGATCAAGAGTCCCACACAGCTCAGTGTCATCTGCAAACTGCCTGAGGGTGCACCCGATTGATAAGGATATTAAAGAGAACTGGCCCCAACACTGAGCCCTGGGGACACCACTGGTCACCAGTAGCCAAGTGGATTTAACCCCACTCACCAGCATGTTGCCAGTTCTGAATGCTTTTGGAACTTATCCTGCATATATATATATATATACACACACACACACACACACTCTTATTTATTTATTTATTTCCTCCTTATCTGGCCCTGCTGTGATTCTCCATCCTGAAGCAGCCTCTTGCAAGTGAATTGGAAGCTGCTTTCTGAGGTGGGCACCACCTCTTGCAGTGTTCTTGCCAAAAAAGTAGAGAGGCCTTGGAGTTCTGAAACAGAAATCATCTTCATCTCCTCATGAGGGGGCTGTGAAGTCACTTGAGGAGCAGGGTGAACTTTTTAATTCCTATTTTCAATGGAGGAGCAAGCAAGTGGATGCAGAGAGTGTGATGAGTCAAGGTGGGAGGGTCAGTGTTGGTGCTAGAGGAGATCAGTGGGGTGGGAGAGGCCAGTCTACAAGACAATGAAGTAGCCCAGTTTGTGTTCATTTGCTGGTAGAAGTGGAGGTTGGAGTAGACTGGAAAGGATGACAGCTCTTTGGATGCAGACACAGGCAGCACTTGGGTTCTTGGCTCCTCTAGAGAAAAGCTCCCCTGACTGCTCAGGATTCTTGCTGTGATTTCACAGTTGCAGGAGTTGGAAGAACAGCATCGTCAGTCTGAGCGTTGTATTTATGGCTTAAAGATGGCCTTGGATGACACGGAGAGGGAACTAAGAGCTTCTTCCCAGAAACTGCAAGACCTGCAGTTGGCATCTTCTGGGACTGACACTGCAATGAAACAGCGGGAAGAACATCTGCAACGGTGAGAGAAGAGCCCAGGGAGCCAAGGTGTCTGTCACTTTCTGGGATGGTGTGGAAACCACAGGGCGGCCTTGTTGCATCCCAGCAAGTTAACACATGATTTTGAAGATGCTTTTGTTTATTCCCTGCTATTCCTTAAGAACTGGTGCTGGGTTTCTGTCATAAGCCCTGTGTTTCTTTTTCAGCCTTGAGATGGAAAATGCCAGACTAAAAGCTACAGTCCAGCAACAGAGCAGTAGGATTGAAGGCCTTCAGAGGGACCTGCAAGCCTCTGCCTCAGTAAGCTGCTCATGAACCTCCCTTGTGAGCTCCTGAGCCTGGTTACCAACTGCTGGGGGGGCTTTGAATTTTGTGGGTGCAGGGAACTGGTGAGAAGCCCAGGTGGGCTGTGCAGGCAGAGTTCAGCCCACAAGTACCCTTATGGTTTCAGGGCAAGAAACCAGCAGAGTTCAGTTCTGGGTTTGGGGCAAGGCACCCTCAGGGGAAAGGGCTGCAAACTTCCTCGTTCCCTGCTGCTGTGTTTTGTGTGTGTTGTGAGCAAGGTACTTGTGTCCATCAGGATGGCTTGTCTCACCAGCAGGGGGGAGTGGACAAGTGGTGGTGTGGTGCTCTGGCTGCCTACTGGAGTTGGACCATGGCAGGTGATGGATAGGATGGAAGTTGTGGGCAGGGAGACCTGTGGTTGCCAGATGACAGAGGAGGCTGGACCTGGGAGACCCGTACTGTCTTGGCAGCTGTCCCGTACTGTCTTTGTCACAGCTTCCCCTTGAGGGCAGGTTAGCTCCTGTCCTGAGCCCCAGTGTTTCACCCAACCTGCTCTGTGAGGACCCTTGGGAAGGTTGCACACCCTAAGGACTCTTTGATCTAAGCCATTGTGCTCACCCAGGTGTGGGGCTGCAGGGAGTGTCCTGCTCTCTGGACAGGACCTGCTGGCAGCTGTGAGCACACCCGTGGGAGGGGTGTCCAGATAGAGGTGACTGAGCTCCAGGAAGGGGTGAGTGGGCTGAGGAGCATCAGGGAGTGTGGGAGTGAGATAGACTGTTGGTGCCAGGACTGAGCCTCCCTGAGACAGGCCCAACAGTCAGACAAGGCTCACGACTGTCCTCCCTCTGCTGGGCTGAACATGATCACTTGGAGGTGAGGGAGCAGTGGGGACGAGTTCCTGCCTGGCACAAGAGGTGTGGCAGGTGTGTCCCTCCAGTAACTGTTTGACCTCCCCAGGTGACCTTGCAAAGTAGGTCTGATGCTCTGCAAGGGGACCCGAGCAGTGATAAAGAGGACGGTTCACCTCATGGGGAGGTGCCACCCAGGCATTACACCTGGTGTGGGACTACACCCCACATCAAAACAGCATCAGTTCAGAAGAACAGACGGGTCCTTGTCAGAGGTGACTCTCCTCTGAATGGAGCAGGAGGCCCCATATGCAGGCCAGCCCCACTTCTTCAGGAGGTCTGCTGCCTCCCTGGGGCCTGGATTAAAGATGTGCAGAGAAAACCCCCCACCCTAGTTCAGCCCTCTCGTTACTGCCCGTTACTGATTTTTCAGGTAGGCAGTGATGAGGTAGCAACAAGAAATCCCAGGGCAATAAAGAGAGACTTCAGGGCCCTGGGACAGCTGGTTAAGGGATCAGGAGCATGAGTATTTTCCTCCTCTATGCCACCACTTGCAGGGATTGATGATGGGATAAACTAGAGAGTCAGCAGATAATGTTTGGCTCCAAGCCTGGAGGACTACTGCTCCTGGAGGACTTTGGGTTCTTTGGCAAATGTGATGCCCATCTTCAAGAAGGGTGGGAAGGAGGATCTGGGCAACTACAGGTCTCAGTCTGACCTTGGTGCCAGGGAAGGTCATGGAGCAGATCATCTTGAGTGCCATTACACACCATGTACAGGACAGCCAGGCTGCCATGTGCAGAGGGTTGTAGAACATCTCCAAGGATGGCCTGCCCAGGCCTCTTGGAGTGGCAGCACAGAACCCTACCCACTGGGTATTCCACCAAGTGCCCCAACACCTGCCCAGAAGAAAACCCCCCCATCACTTCCACATGCAGCCAACAAGTGTTTTTAATCCCAGCTCTGGCTTTTCTGCCTATTGGCCAGGGGGCAGAGGGCAGTTGGCAGTGTCCTGTTTCCCGAGGCCTGACCCCCATCAGCGCCACTGCACCTGGCCTCTTTTGCCTTGTTTCTTTGGCTTGGGCACTGAATTCATCCTCCTCCTTTTCTCTGCAGAGTCCATGAACTGCACAGACTGGCTGTGGAGATCACGGCCCTGCCACGGGGACCTGCTCCACTTCCTCTTCCTCAGCGGGATATGCTCCTGAGCAACAGGGGCTAGTGGAGCCCTCAGGGAGCTGCTGTTGGAAGGCCCTGGAGATGCTTCACCACTGGGAGCGCCCTCACGACAGGGAGGACCAGTCCTCCTCCTCCTCCCTGCTGAGCTGGTGCAGTCTGTGCTGTCCACGAACCAGCTGTGGCAATAACCGCCCCACTGCGGGGATCTGCTCCGGGCCCTCTCCCTGGCACTGTTCCTCTGGAGCTGGGAAGAAGGGCCACGTCCGTGGCAGCCTTTGCTGCTGTCCTTGTGCCCAGGGGGCCGTGCATGGTGAGGTTCCCTTCTGGCCACAGCGCGGGCCATGCTGAGCTTGCCTGGGCAGCTGGGGTTTGGCGAGGCTGCAAAGGCCTCCCATGCACCTGCCTGGGCTGGCTGGCTGGTGCTGGCGAGGCCCAAGGAGCTGTTGTGCTGGAATGTCTGGCCAACAGGGGCTCTTGCAGAGGACCTGCTCTCCTCTGGAGAGTCCTCCAGACCCACCACCACGTCCTGTAAAGGGAGCTGTGAAAAGGTCCTGCCCTTTCCCAATGGAGGGGCCAGGACAGTGGGGAACCCCCAGAAGCTGTGTGGGGACAGCTAAGGGCCTCCCAAAGGCTCTCCTGGAGGGCTGCCAAGGTAGAAGGACGAAAGGAAGAGAAATGGGATGGATCGAGGTGGGATGCTTGGAGAGTGAGCAGTGTTGCAGCTGTGAAGAAAGCTGCAGTGTGGGAGGGAAGAGAGCAAAGCCAAGATCCCAGAAAGCAAGCCACTGTCCCTCTGGTGCCCTGACCCACCTCCCCAGAATTACCCTAGTCCTGTGAGGCAGCCCCTGGGGTCCAACAGAACCCACCTGCTTGCTGCTGGCCAACCACTGATCCATGGAGGAGTGGGCATAGGCTGGCACCGGGGAGGAAGCAGCCCTGTCTCCAGTATTCAGATCAGAGTGCCTGGAAAGAAAGAGAGTGGTCCCTGTTTAGAGCTGTCCTTGCAGCCCCCTCAGGGCTTCAGTCACTTTCTTGGAGCAGTATTGACGACAGAGAGAAGATAGAACCAAGGCTACAAATGGCAAATTCCACTGGGGTCTTTCCGGCAGGTCTGCCCCTCCTGCTGGAGCACAACCTCCTCTTGATACCCTCTGCGGCCTCCTAAGTAGAAGCTGGCAGCAGGGCAGCAGTGTAAAGCCCAGCCAGGACAGATAAGGACTGACGTGGGGCAGCTGGGGTTTGACAGCGTTGAATGACACGGGCAGGAATTGTCTCCTCTGACAGCAAGAGGAAAGCTCAGGGGGGGTGAGAAGAAAAAGAGCAAAACTGGGAAGAGGAAACATGTTCTGAGCACACTAACACTGGTTATTACCTGACATAAAACAGTAAATAGGCTTGCTGCCTGAGAGCTGTGTTAGTGCCACAACGCCTCACAGACAAGTCGTCCATCTTGTACCACAGCCCGTCGCTGGCCTGCAAGGAAGGCATTGATATGGGGAGGTGAGCTGCCTGGTGTCTCCACAAAAACACAGGCAGAAAACTGCAGCACCAAGAGCATGCCAAAACCATCCAATCCAGCCCATCTGGAGACCTTCTCTTCCAAACCCTTGGCTGCCAGGAGCAGTGCCGGGAAAGCTTGTCTTCCTCAGGACACACTTTTCCCTTGTCAGGAAGGAAGTGGCTCTTACCTTGATGTAGCAGAAGTAGTGTCCCGAGTGGCAGCTGACGCCCTTGTGCACCAGGACAGCATACAAGGAGTACTGGAGTGGTTCTTCTGCTGCCTGGGACATGTATGGCCCAAGATCCAAGAACTCGGGGTACTTCACAATCTATGGAGAGACCAAGAGGGTTCAGAACCCATCCTGAAATGCGTCATGAAACAGCCTTCCAAAACCAGGGGCCAGACGTGCAGAAATACATCTCTGGGGCTGATCAACCCTTGGTTTTCCCTAAAGCTTCATGTCACAGTGTGATTGGCAGGAAACTTCTCTCAGCCTAAGCAGCTCTGTCGGAGCAAAGTCCATGGGTGTCCTCCCATGGGAACTCTCCCCTCCCCAGAAGGGAACAGGAAAAACTCACTAAGGAACAACCCATGGGAGAGCCTCCTCCTTTGGGAAATCTCCTGCTCTGGGCAGAGAAAGTTGCACTCCAACTGCCTGCGTACCTTGGTGATCTTGGTGATCTTCCCACCAGTGAAACCTGCAACCCTCTTCAGAGCCAGTGTGAGAACCTTGGGCGCACTGTGGATGGTCGAGGTCTTGGAGGCGACAGCCATCTGGCCACAGCTGGAAACCAAGCACAGAGCCAAGTGCTGAGATAGGCCCTTGAAATGCCCCCTCTCTTTCCCCAAGAAGGCCAGACAAGCTTTCACTTCCCCCACATCCCTACACTCCGTTAAGAACATTCAGCTACAGAGGCTTAATAAAGCTGTGTCTCACTGGGCACCCCCTTGGTGAAAGGCCAACTGATAAGACATGCCAAACCTTAGGGCAGGATCTAGTATCTAAGGTGTGGTGAGCAATCATCTTACCAGCCACATCTATAGTCACCGTTGACACCCAGCATCTCGGGCTTCACAAAGTTCTGCAGGGCTTCAGTGATGGATGCAGCTGCCTGGAGGAGGGAGAAAAGAGAGTGCTGAGCTGAGGGAAATGCTCTCACCCAACCACTTCCCAGGAGCTAACAAGAAGACCCAGCTGGCTGAGGACACCCACCATCAACCCACAAGCAGTGCCCAGCAAGAGGCAGGAAGAGGGCATTCTGCTACACACTTCCCTCATTTCCTGGGGATTCCTGGGGCTACCAAGAGCTCCCTCCCAGGGGCACCACTTGGTTCAGCTCCCAGTGCTGTGCAGGGTCACCAAAGTGAAGACAACCCAACTCATCAATCCTGGGAGCCAGATGGGTGCTGAGAGGGGGCAGAGGGAAGAAGGAGGAGAGGTGGAAGAAGGGTGCAGAGGGGACAATGTGTGTTTGTTCAGCTGAAAGCCAGCACCTGCAGGGAGATCGCTGCCATGGCCTCTGCAGCAGGACACAGGCCGTGCCCCTTCCCACCCACCACCGAGCTCTCCTGTGCCCCCAGGATACGTTTTTCAGCCAACTGCCTGGATGCTGGAAAGCTACAGGGGCCCTGGGACAGTTGGAAATGCAATTAGAAAACCTCTCACCTTTATATCCAGAAGGACATCCAGGAAGGGCTCGAAGGCCTCGGAAGCCGCTCCGCAGCTCAGGCAGGTGACTGGAAGGCAAAGGGGAAAGCTCAGCGACAGGGGAAGGGAGCGACTGTGCCAGCCCTGCTCCTCACGCCTCCCCTGCCAGGCACACAGGAGCTGTTTCTCACGGGCAGACAGAAGGGCACAGACAGTTCCAAGGAGAGCAGGAATGGTGGAAAAGTACCTGTGGATCTCAGAAAGCTCCCAAATATCTGATGGACAATGGTTGATTGAGAAGACACGTCCAAGCTGGAAAGAAATGGGGAGGCAGAGAGTTATCTCTTCTAGGAGTTTTGCTTTCTCTGAAAAGCCTGGGCCCAGTTTTTCCTTGGGGGGAGCCCATCAAGAGTCCAAAGGGCTGGGGAACAGGGAAAAGGTCATTTGCTTGTGCTTACCCACTGCTCTCAGGCAGACAAGCTCTCTGCATGGCATCGAGAATGCATCGCAAGAAGTCGTGGGCATCTTCCTGCCTGCCCAGCTGGAAATGGTCTCCTATGTCTAAGAAAGAAGAACTGAGTAGTTCTGTCCTACAAGAGGAGAAGAAAACATGGCAAAGCACCTGCAACAACTTACATGGGAGAAGACTGAGGATGTCACAAGGCAGGATGGAAGTGGCTCCAGGACGCAGGACCTGGTCAATGTGATCTTGCACTCTACACATGATGCAGGAGTGTGGCTGACCACCTGAAGAGGAAGGGAAGCTTCTCAGGTTAGCAAAATAGCCACAGCAATGGAAAACCTAGTGGAGATCTGGAAGTTGTAACAACAGTCTCCACTCCTCTTCTCTCAAGGGGCCAATGTCCCAACAAGCCCGGCACCCTGTAGGGTGTAGAAAACTTTCTCCAGAGGGATGCTGAACTGACAAGTTTCCTGTGCAATGAGCAAAGAGGGTTGAACTGGCAGGAATGGAGACCTGGGGCTAGAATGAGGTGCCTTTCTGGGGAGGAGCACACCCAGATGTGCCAAGCAGCTTCTAGGCTTGAGTGTTCCAATGACACCAGCACAGGCAGGGGGCTGACAAGGGCTGCTTTTCTCCTCCATCCAATTCCACATGCTGGGAATCCCTGGGAAGCGCCCAACAGGAGGTACTCACAGGCCTCGCTGTGCTCTCGAGAGAGCAGGTAGTTGGCCAAAGGGGGGGTGTACGTCAGGCACTGCAGCACTGAGTTGAGGTAGCAGGTACTGCCGATGTTCTGGAGTCCTGCTCCAACCCCTGATCTTTGCTGCCTGTCCATTCTTCCTTGTGGAGCCATCACCTTGGCAATGACTGCAGAGAAATGACACGGGAAAAGAGATGAGACCATTTGGTTGCCCAAGAGCACCTTTTATAAGCTGAGTTCTCTACAGGAGCACCCAGGGCAACCAGCCCAAACCTCCAAGCCAGAAACGCCAGGGGAAGCCTGACACTGCCACTGAAATGGGCTGGTCCACAGTCACCTTTGGAAAGTAGCCTGTTCCCCTGCTTTGCCCCAAGGCCAACAAACACACAGTGGGACTAGTGTGCAGAGCTCTGGCTACCTTCCTTTTCCTCTAGAGTCCTAACTGGCTTATCAGGTCAAGCTTTCCCTTCTCCTGATGGTCTCTGGGTGAAAACAGGCCAGCAGCCAGCACAGAAGGTAGCCCTGCTGATGGCAGATCTTCCTATGGGCAATGTCATCTCTCCCAGTATTGCCCATAGTGACACAGGAGGGACACAACCTGCTTTCCTGCATCTCATCCCAGCCCCCTGGCTAAGTCTGGCTGCTGTCAGGAATACCCCAGAATTCCGTCCAGGCTGCCAGCACCTCAAAACTCAGGGCTGCAGCCCCAGCCACGGCCCCTGCCTCTGGGCACTCACAAAGCCCAGACCTGCTGGGGAAGCCGCTACTCACAGGAGTTGTTCCCCATGGTGGCCATCGCCCCTCTTGGGAGTGGAGGGGGAATATCTCTGGAGGACAACAGCTGTCAGGATGTGCTCCAGAAACAAGATCAACGCCAGTCCCGTCACCATTTAATGGCAAATTGTAGCTCAACGAAGGGATTAAAAAATACCCCCGTTGAAAGTCACAGACCAGTAGCCACCACCAGGAGTGTCCCGGTGGGGCTGGTACCTGCTGCAGAGCTGTCCCTGTCCCAGGACACCACCCGACAGCAGTTCCCAAGGCCCTCTGGACAGACTGCCTGCTGTGTCCCCTTCTCTGCAGAGGCCCTGCTGCTGGCCTGTGGCCAGCGTTAGCTGCAGTGCCCTCTGGCTCTCCAGCCCACACTTGCCCACCTTGCATGCAGAAGCCACCGGCTTTCGGCCGCTGCTTTCACAGCTGCCTTGGCCGTGCTCCTTTTCTGTCTCTATTCTTCCCACAGCCCTCAAGGTGGGCTTCTTGTCATTCCTGGCTGAGCCCAGCGCCTCAGACTGCGCTGCCACCCCCTCCTTACCCAGCCAAGAGTTCAGCATCAGCACTGAGGAACCCCACCCACAGCCCTGGCCAGCCTGGAAAGGTGGAAGGGCTCAGCCTAGGGCTCAAAAAGGAGAGACCAGCCCAGCCTTTTTTCCTGTATCAACCTACTCTATCATCTGTCCTGGAAGTCCAGTCAGAATTACCGTGTAAAGAGGAGGGAAGTTGAGGAGAGAGAAGTGGGCAGGAAATGATCGATGCTGGGGAAAAAGGAGGCAGGCCGGTAGCCAGTGAAGACAGGCCCGTAGCCAGTGAAGACAGGCCCGTAGCCAGTGAAGACAGGCCCGTAGCCAGTACCAATGAAGGAGCTAGGTTATCCCGAAGGCCAGCTCACACCAAGTGGCTGTCACTGCCCCGCATCTCGGGCTTTTAAGCCCTGGTCAGGTGACGTCCCAATCACCAGGCAGGTGCCACCCTTTGTGACATAATGGGGTTGCCTGGCAGTGTGTGCCCTCCAGCCCATCTGGCTGCCACAGCCTGGTCCCCCCCTGCAGCCACTGGGCTTCCCCCCGGCAGGGAAGGGCAGTTGTTCCCCAGCCGAGCTCCTGCCTCTGCCAGGAGCTGCACAGCTGGGTGAATCAAACCCTGCCCAGGGCTGGGTGCCTGTTCACAGCCTGGGCTGGCACACGTGGCTGGACAAGGGTTTCTTCTCTAGTCTTCCGAGGGATGGGACTGTGTCTGTGAAACTAGTGGAGCAGCGCACCTGGGCTCTGTCTTGGTCCTGGTCAGGACATCTTGCTTTGCCATCCTCACTCCAGCCATCTCCAGTGCCCTCCAGCCCCCCAAAGAACTGAAACCACCCCCCAGGCCCATCACCATGATGCTCTTGCCAGGGCTTGAGATGGCCCCAGCAGGGCACAGCTTGGGGGTGCCACGCCAGACTCCCACCAGAAGCTCCAGGGGTCACCGTTTCTTGCTGCAGAACAGCACAGCCACCAACACAGAGCGGTGGCACTACGGTCTGGGCCGTCAGGGATTCCCAAGGGACAGTCACAGATCTCACACCCTGGGGGCAGCCACAGGGACAGGGATAAGGCCAAGCCACCTGCAGGGACAGAGAGAGAGATGGGGACAATGGTGGTGACAGGACACCTTCCGGCTGCTTCAGGGGCTTGGGCTGTGGGGAGGGGATTTGGGGGAGGTGAAGCTCGGCCTGGGCGCAGCGGAGCCGCCTTCTCCTCAGAGCGCTCTGCCCCGGCACAGGGCGGCAGGGCTGTCACTCTCCTCCCCGAGGTGATGCCGCCTCCCCTTGGTCCCCGAGGCTGTCACTGCCCCGGTGTAGAGCCCACCCTGCAGGGAGGGAGCGGCGGGGCGGGCCTACCACAGGGAATTCCTTTCCACCCTCCTAACAGAACAGGACACAGCACGTGGCAGCCTTGCTGGGTAGGAGCAGCATCGTGCTGCGGGCCCAGGCGGCTCGGCACAGCCGGGCAGGCGCAGCCAAGCCAGACCTGCTTTCCTTTTCTGGCAGAGCAGAGGGAATTACAGCCTCCTGGCCGCTGGCATAGCTATCAGTAAGCAAAAAAAATTATCCAAACAGAATGTCATGTTTGGAAATAACAGGATATGGGGAGGTGTGTGTATCTGTTTTCTGCTGACCTACAAATTTTCTTCAAGGTGGATGTGTGTTAATTCGAGAGGCTGGAGAATGAAAGGATCGGATTTTGTCCCAACAATGACAAGCACAAAAGTCAACCAAAGAAAAATACAGTTAAGACGGGAGGGGTTACTTTCCTGCTTGACATCCCTGTGCTTCTAAGTCTGCCTGCCCCTGCAGCTGTCTGTACAACAGCTCCAGACAGCAGACCCTTGTAAGGGAGCACCAGCCTTTCTTCTGGTGGCACTGGTACTACTTCTGAGCAGCATCTGAATGTATTCACAGAATCACAGAATGGCTTGGGTTGGAAGGGACCTTAAAGAACAAACTGTTCCGGTACACCTACCAAACATTGGGGAAGTCAAGTTAACCATGCAAACACCTGTGAACCCGAATACCTGGATTGCATCTGACATGAATAATAAACAGCTTTAAATCAGTACAAACTGGATACTTCATGCTGAGTGAAGCAGAACTATGAGATTGAATGTAGTCATATCTCTGTGTACTACTGTGTAAGGACAATACGAGGTATATTGTAGGGCCAGCAACCTAAAGAACCGGAGACATCCCAAGCCAGAATAGAGTCTGATCAGCCCGAGACTGGTTTGAGGAGGGGGTTACCTTGTGGATACTATGGACTTGATCACTCCATAGTCTACACAACATGTCCCACTGTACGTTATCATGTCTCCCATCATTGTTTTCCTTTAGCTTGTTGTATGTAAATAGTATATGTATATGCACTGGGTATCTTATTTATATGATATTCATTTATGTATTATATATATGTAAATATATATATGGTATTGTACATAGGGAATTGTTCCCTCAGAAACAGGATGCACGAATTTATACATGTCGTGGGGAAGGGGGGTGTGTGTGTGGGGGTGTGTGGTGTGGGGGTGTGTAGGTGTGGGGGTGGTGTGGGGGTGTGTCGCCGCGGAGGCTGCCGTGGAGTTGTGGAGCGTCTTCCCTGTGGTCATGGTGTGAACTCACCAAACGGACTGCCTGCCTGGAGTCGCTTAAGAGGAGGAGGGTCCCGGCCAGGGATCGGCTGCGGCCACACCCCGGTGGTGAGACTTGTGAACTTAACTACATCCTTACACTTCATATTATCTCTTATAGACATTCACACACAACACACACCTCAGAACACTTTTCTATACCTTTTCCTAAAGGCTCTCTCCAGGCTTTTTCCCTCTTATCCCTATCCGGGAATTAGGAGCAGGGGAGGAGGGGGGGGAAGATGGGGATAGTCCTAATGTTCTTATATGTTGTTCTGATATACATCGATATCGTTCCATAGAATTAGTCTTGCCATAACCTCAGCGCCTTTAATAAACCTATTGATTCTTGAGCACTGTGTGTGACTGTGACAGGGTGTGGTCCTCAGCCCTCAATTCCCTTTTGGAGGGGGAGTGGGTCGCGGCTTTACCCACCTCGGCCCTCGACACCATCTAGATCCAACGCCCTGAATGGGCAGGGACACCTTCCATCAGACCAAGTTGCTCCAAGGCCCACTGAACCTGCCCTTGAAAACTTCCAGGGATGGGGCAGCCACGGCTTTCCTGGGCAACCCGGGCCAGTGTCATGTCAAACATAGAAATTAAAAGAATGAAGTATTTCAAACGTTTATTCTGCAGCACCACAAACTATGCATCAACCACAGCTTCCATTGCAACTTAAGAAACAAAAGCTGCAACAGAAGGCTAGAGAAAGGAAAGGTTTCTTTCCCTTAGTTCTCCTAATAAACTGCAGTGCAGTGTATTTAAGGTAAGGAACATGAAAGAAAAAATTTTACTAGATGGTGATGATTTGGTTTGACTAAAGGATAGCCAGGCCTCACTGAACTAGATTGGGCAAGGCAGGACTTTTAGAAGAAGTTGGTCTCATGAGAATCATATGGGGGAGTGATTGTGTTTTCCTTCAGGAGTCACACAAACCACAGACAGCAGGTTGTACAAGTAACTGGGGTCTGGTATTATATTGAACTGGGACCTATAAAGCCAAAAGAATAAGATACTATGTTTAAGTAGCTACCGTGGAAAGAATAATACACTAATAAGTCTTGAAGCTGTCCAGGATCACAGTAACCAGTTATGCTGCTTGGAGATCCCCTTACCCGTCCCATCCTGGTTGGAATATCAGGGACTAACATCAATACGGTGACTATAGGTGACGAGTGACGTTTGTTAGAAATGAATATACATGAAGTTATGTAACTCGAAAGATCTCAAGAGGCCAACCTATGCAAAGGTTAAATTTAATGAGTAATTAGAGGCATGCATTATATGCATTTTTATGCTAAATGATTTGCACAACATGGAACATATAAAACCTGCTGACCATAGTGCACCTGGGGATTTCCACCCGTATCCTCAGCGCGTTAATACGGAAGTGTCTGCTGGTCTGCAGCACATGGAGGGTCCATGAATTCTTTTATCCTGTTTGGTGACAACTGCATTAACAAATATCTTGCATCTCTGTTTCTTCAATATTTGTTTTACCTGGTATGATTTGTAATGCATGCTGTAGCTGCACAGCCAGCCAGAGGGTACTTTACTGTTAGGAGAGGAGCACATGCCTAGAAGTCCAGATTCCCTCATTTAACAAGCAACACAAACCTGGTAATTACAGGATTTGAGAACTTCCTCCCTCCCACCCCTCAATATTAAAAATTGCATTCTCCAAGATCAAAGTTTTTGGGTTTATCCATATTGAGCTGTGAGTTCGGTAAATGCAACATGTCTAGATACACTCTGTGTGAAATGTGGGTACAGGCACCTTTTGGAAGTGTCAGAAGAGCAGGAAGGTACTTATCTGTGTTTCATTAGGAGGATTTTTCAAGCAGAGTTGGTTTTCTTGTAAAATTTGTGCTGGTATAATTTTAAAAAAATACATGGAAAATACTATTTTGGGCACCACAATATAAAGAGGACGTCAAGCTATTGGAGTGTCCAAAGGAGAGGCACAAGGATGGTGAAGGGTCTGGATGGGATGACTTCTGAGGAGTGGCTGAGGTCACTTGGATTGTTCAGCTTGGAGAAGAGGAGGCTGAGGAGTGACCTCATTGCAGTCTGTGGTTCCTCACCAGGGGAAGAGATGGGGCAGGTCCTGATCTCTTCACTCCTGTTGCGTACCGAGGTGGGTAAAGCCGTGACTCACCCCCCTCCAAAGGGGACTGAGGGCTGAGGACCACTCCCTGTCACACTCACAAACAATGCTCAGGAATCAACAGATTCATTCAAGAACACTTCCATCATCCACAGCTTCTCCAGGAAACCTGTCCCAGTGTCTCACCACCCTCAGAGGGAACAATGTTCTTGGCATGTCCTGACCACGCCCTTAGCATGTTCAGCCCTCCCTAGCATGCTCTTAGCCTGTCCTTAGCATGTTTAGCCTTCCATAGCATGTTCTTAGCATGTCCTGGCCACTTTTTGAGCCATTTTGAGTCACACTGAGGGTCACATCAGTGTCACATGGGGGTCATACGAGGACGATGGGGAGGGCACCCAGGGGTCACACGAGGATGCATGCACAGGGACCTTGGGGGTTACATAGGGGTGGCACAGGGAGGGAAGGGAACTGGGAGCATTGGATGACTTCAGGGATACTGGGAGGGGACTGGGGGGGGGACTGTGAGGCACTAGGAGGGGCTGCAAGGGACTGGGAGGGCACTGGGGGGGTACTGGGTGAGATGGGCTGAAGGGCATGTGGGGTACAGGGGAACTGGGAGCACTGGGGTGACTGGGGAGCACTGGGGTGGGAACTGGAAGAACTGGTGGGATACTGGGAGGGGCTGGGGAGAATGACAGGTAGAGGGGGACTAGGGCAACTGGGAACACTGGGGCACTGGGGGGATACTGGGAAGCACTGGGAGGATACTGGGAGGCACAGGGAGGGCTGGTGGGCGCTGCAGGGATACTAGGAGGGCATGGGGGGCGGGGACTGATGGAACTGGGAGGACTGGGAGGGCACTGAGAGTCACTGGGAGGGACTGGGTGGGAAACTGGGAGCATACTGGAAGCATGGGTGGGGGGGCACTGAGAGAGGGATTGGGTACACTGGGAGTGCCTGAGAGGCACTGGGGGGAACGACTAGGGGATACTGGGAGGGAATGGGAGGGGATGTGGGGGAACTGGGAGGTCCTGGAGGGAAGACTGGTAGGGGCTGGGGGGAGGGGGGTACAGGGAAACTGGAGGAACTGGGAGCACTGGGGACACTGGGGTGACTGGGAGGCACTGGGGGGGATACTGGGAGGCACTGTAAGGACTGGGGGTTGAGGGGTACAGGGGGACTGGGGGAACTGGAAGAACTGGGGGCACTGGAGAGCACGGGGGGGACACTGGGAGGGGCTGGCAGGGGCTGGAGGGATGGGGGTACAAGGGAACTGGGGGCACTGGAGAGTACTGGGAGGACATTGGGAGGCACTGGAAGGACTGGGGGATACTGGGAGGCACTGGGAGGGGCTGGGAGGGGATGGGGTACTGGGGAACTGGGAGCACTGGGGACACTGGAGTGACTCGTGGGCACTAGGGGGATACTGTGAGGCACTGGGGGATACTGAGGGAATACTGGGAAGGCACTGAGGGGCTGGGAGGGGCTGGGGGTACAGAAGAACTGGGGCACCTGGAAGAACTGGGGTACACGGGGAGGATACTAGGAGGGGCTGGAAGGGGCTGGGGGGATACTGGGAGCACTGGGGGGCACTGGGAGGGTGGAGAACTGGGGAATAATGGGTGAAGTGGGAAGGACTGAGAGACACTGGAAGTCACCGGGGGCTACTGGGAGTCTCTAGGCCCACCCTCACATGACCCCTGTAGCCCCACCCCCTCCAGTAGCCACTCCTGTCTGGGGCTTCACCCGATTGGAGGAGGCTGGAGGGGGCGGAGCTGAGCTGCAGGAGGGGGGAGGAACACATCTGATTGGCCGATGGCTGCCTTAGCCTGCCTATGGCTTCATTGGTGCCAGCAGGTGCCATTGGTGACATTGTGTGTCATTGGGTGCCACCAGATGCCATTGGGTGACAGTGGGTGTCACTGGGTATCATTGGGTGGACCAGGTGCCATTGGCTGCCATTGGCTGTCATTGAGTGCCACCAGGTGCCATTTTGGGTGACACTGGCTGTCATTGGGTGCCACCAGGTGCCCAGAGGCCCTTGCAGTGCCACCAAGTGACACTCAGTGTCATTGAGTGATACTGGGTGCCAGGAGGTGTCATTGGGTGCCACCAAGTGCCACCAGGAACCACTGGGTGTCATTGGACACCACCAGGTGCCATTGGGTGCCACTAGATGTCACTGGGTCCCATCAGAGGCCATTGGGTGTCACCAAGTGCCATTGGGTGACACTGGGTGCCATTTTGTCCCCCCTGTACTCAGGCATGGCATGTGGGGCCCCTGGGGCCCTTGGGGACCCTGCTCATTGACATGTGGGGAAGGGACCCAGCGATGGGGCCAAGGATGGAGCCCAGAGCGGGACAGAGACAGGAGGGAGTGGCAGCTGAGGGCCTGTCACCCCCACTGTGGGCCTGGTGGGACATGGGGACATTTGGGACATTGAGGGGGACATGGGGGGATATGAGGACATTGGGGACATGGGGAGACATGGAGACATTAGGGGGGACGTGCGGACACTGGGGACATGGGGGGGCACAGGGGGACATGGGGACATTGAGCCATCCAGCATCATCGAGCTCCAGCCCTGCTACAACATCCAGGGCTGTTCCTGTGAGTCAGGCCCCCCCCCCAAATAGCTACCTATAGCTGCCCTATATCTGCCCCATAGCACCCAATAGAGCCCTATGGGACCATATGGAGCCCTATAGTGGCCATATAGCTGCCCTATAGCTGCTCAATATAGCTCAATACCTCAATATACCTGCTCAAATTTGGCTCATAGAGCCCTAAATCTGCCCTATAGCACCTTATAGCTGCCCTATGGAACCCTATAGCTACCTTATAGTGACCTACAGCTGCCCTATAGCCACCCCATAGTGCTCCATAACCACCCCATAGCCACCCCCATAGGCTCCCCCTATAAGGGTCTGGAGGGGTGGAGCATCCCTGTGCCCTCCCAGTGCAGGGGAGCTGGTTGGACCAAAGCCCTTGGATCCTCTGCACCCACCCATGTGGGGCCAGCCCCACATGCAGCCACCAGCACCACCGCCAGCCCCGCCTCACCCCTACCTGTACATGGGGGCTGGGGAGCTATAGGATCAATGGGGGGTTCTATGGGTTGGGGCTCATGCGGTCAATGGGGGGCTATTAAGCTGGAGGGCTATGAGGTCAGTGGGGATCAATGGAGTCAATGGGTATCAATAGGGATCAAAGGGAGGCTATGGAAATCAATGGGGATCAATGAGGGGCTATGGTGTGAATGGGGTCAGTGGGGATCAATGGGGTCAGTGGGGATCAATGGGGCCTATGTCATCAATGGGGTTAATGAAGTTCAATGGGGGTCACTGGAGACATATGGGGCTGAGGGGGCCAGGAGGGATCTATGGAGCTGAGTTTTATCCCCCTTCAGGCTGATGGTGACCCCAGTGGGGTTCCCCTCCCCTGTCAATGTCACCTTCTGGGGGACAGGGACAGGGTGGGGGTGGTAGGAAAGGGGCAGGAGAACAGGGGGAGCTGGGCAGGGAGCGGAGCGAGGAAAAACTCTGGTGAGGAGCTGGTAGAGGGATGGAGGGGAAAGAGATGGAGGGAAAGGGGACAGCAGGTGTGGGGAGGCAAAGAGGGAAAAGAGCAGGAATGAGGAAGAGAGAGAGGAGAAGGGCAGGAAGGAGGACAGAGGGACAGACAGACACAGGCTGGGCAAGGGAGTGGGACAGGGAGATAGAGGGGAAATGGAGAGAGGGGGGAAAGATGGGAGAGAGAATGGGAGAGGCAGGGACAGAGATCAGGACACAGGGCAGGGGAAGGACGGGAATCTGGAGAGACTGAGGGAGAGTGACCAGGACTGGGGAAAGACACCCAGGTGGGAGGAAAAAAATGGCCCTGCTGGTTTTTGGTTTGTTTGCTTGTTGGTCAGAGGGTGTGGGGGCTGCGGGGCTTAAGGAACATGCGGTGCTGGGCTGCCAGTTCTCTGGGGCTCTGCTCCTGTGTGAGAGACGGACTCTATCTATTGATTCTTAAGCGTTGTTTGTGAGTGTGACAGGGAGTGGTCTTCAGCTCTCGATCCCCTGAGGTGGGGGTGTGAGTCGCGGCTTTACCTATCTCGGTCCGCGACATCCTGTTCCAGAGCTGGTGGGATTGGCTGCCAGGGCTCTGGGGTTCCAGGCTGACAGTGCTGGGGCTGTGGGGTGGTGGGGTGTCCGTGGGAGAGATTTCAAGGGTGTCACACAAAGGCCACGATCCCCTCGCCTCTTCTCGCAAGAGGCCCCTGCCAGAGGAGCTGGAAGCAGCAGCCATGGCTCCCTGCTCCAGATTAGAGAGGGAATCATCCTGTGAGGTGCACACCATTTTGGAGGAGCTCCCCCTGTGCGTCCGGTGCTGTGAATAAAGATACCGACTGAACAGCACTGAGACTGTGGAGTTAATTTTGTTTCACTGATGACATGAACATCTTAGGGTTTCATCTGTTGTGTGCTAGGACATGGAGACTTCCTGATGGTACAGCCTGGAGTCTTGCCGGGAAGGATGAAAGGTCATGGATTAAAGCCCCCTGTGGGTGCCGCCACCTCGGGGAAGGGATCCCGGGGACCTGCACCTGAGCACCTGGACATTGAGCTCTGCCTAGGGCAGCTCTACTGACTTCGTGCCCTCCTAAGCAACGCCTTCCTTGGGGGCATGCCTCCTCTTCTTGTTCCTGTGATATCCTGTTAACGATGCCAACCTGGGGAGCGTTCCTGTTTTTACCTGTATGGTTAACGACTCACCAGTCCAGCATTTATTACCCTTTAGCACAGTTGTTCTGAGTCCCGTTTAATACCGGGAGAGAGTGTTATAGATTGTGGACGAACAATTGACAGGAACCAGTTCAATTAATCAAATTAGTTTATTAAGCAAGCAACAGCAAGCAAAACAGCGCTGGGCGGCCGCGGAGTCTTTGCTCCACCAACGGCACGCGACCCCCTCCCCGAAAGTCACTAGTTCCGGGTTTCATGGCTGATGCAATGTACTCTGTGTCTCGCGTAAGGTACCGCCTAGTTCCGTTTCCTGAAGATCTTACTGCCGAGAAGCCTAGTTCCGTTTCCTGAAGATCTTTGGGCCAAAGGTTCTCTTTCCCTAATCCACAGGGGGTTGGTGGTCGTCGGGCCGAGGGCTTCTTGTCTTTACACGTACTTAAATAAGATTTGATTAACAAACAAAACAATACCCATCACAATTCCCCCTTTTTCTTTTTACCATTTTGTTCATCAAATCCTTGGAGTTCAGCATGACTTAAAACTAATGTTTCTTCCATTGCTGATTCCTTGTCTAAGGGCTCGTATTTAGCCCTGATAAGCATCAAGTGAGCAGCTTCCAGTCTACTTTTTACAATTTCGATCACTTCGTTAACTATACAAGGGCCAAACGTTAATCCTAAAATTAGTAATATCAGGGGTCCCGCGATGGTAGACAATAGCGTAGTCATCCATGGGGAATAACTGAACCAAGATTCATACCAACTTTGCTGTGCATCTCTTTCTTTCTCTTTTCTAATCCTTCCCATAATTTTGTCATGGTGTCTCTAACTAATCCGGTGTGGTCTGCATACACACAGCATTCTTCATCTAGAGCAGCACACAACCCCCCTTGCTGTGCAAACAGTAATTCTAATCTGTGACGGTTCTGTAATGTTACTTCTGACAACGATCTCAGGGAGGCTTCTAAAGCACTAACAGATTTCTCTACTCTTTCTAGGTCTTCGTCTACAGCTGCTCTAAGGGAGTTGAATTGTTGATTTTGTTGAATTAAGGAGGCTGCCTCTGTACCAACTCCAGCTGCACCCAAAGCTACCAGCGTGGCTACTGTTAGGGCTGTAAAGGGTTCCCGCTTATTCAAATGATGTTTTGGGACTGTTTGGTATTCATAAGCAAATTCCTCTGGGTGATATGTGATTCTAGGAACTCTTAACACTTGGATGCAATAATCCTGGCTTTCATTGAATAATTTCAGCGATAAGCAAGGAGTTACTCCAATGGAGGAGCAGACCCATTTGGTATTCTTTGCCGGTAATAACCAGTCAGCTGATGGTTTCCTTTTTGAGGAGACCATGGCTTTACACGAGTGCTTCTTATTGTGGGGCATGTTCCCAATGCACCTCCCCTGCCCAGTTACTTGAGCTAATGCAATTCCCTGGCTCTGACTGGTTTCCTTTTTCCACAGACATTGTGAGGGGTTTGACCCATTTATTCTTTTAGGATTAGCAGTTACCCCAATTGCTTCATAAAAAGGTGGTCGAATGTTATAGCATAGCCAGCAGTGCTCTGTCAAGTTTGGATAGGTAGCATTCAATACTTGATAACTGGCTTGCACCAATTTTCAAAGAGAATTGTCCCTAGGTTCCTGGGTATTAGTAGGTATTGCTGTTGTTGCAGTAGTTTCGGTAACTGTCCTGTTAGGTATCCCCTCCTTCGACGAGAGGGATATTTCTCCCGCTAGTACCTCATTAGGTCCCACCAGATCAGGATCGTTAGGGACTATTTCTTTCTTTATATAAATGAGTCCCCCTCGATCGGTTCCAGGTTCCCAATACCGTATCCCCCAAGTTTTTCCCAGAAGCCACCCCTCATCCAAAGGCTGTTGTATAGTTAATTCTAGATGTTCGCAGTTCCCGGGATTGCCAATTCCCCCGTTAGTGCCGATCTCCGGAGGGGTACACCCTGATGGTCCCCATTTGACTGTCAGGAACCTATCAGGTCCTGCTCCTGGTTCCCAGCTTGAGGCGATCGTTTCGCATCCCCAATAAGCACAGTAATACTGGTTGGGAGAATTACAATATGATCTCCTGGGATTGGAGCTTGGACACAGGTAATGCCCCTTAAGATTTAAACAGGGTTTTATAGGAGCTAACTCACATAACTGCGTTGTAAATGTTGGTGCCCCAGGACTAGTGACAGTTTGAATCACATGATGATCCTCCCACCTACTTAATGTCCATTTAAATGGCTGGTGAGAGTATCCGCATACACCCACCAGATTTAATATAATCAAAATTGGAGTGTATCGAGAAGGGTGGTAAGTCCATTGGTTGCTGTATTTATTTGAGGTAGTCTTCCCTTTTACCGAAATTTTTCTTATATCATCACCCTTTCTAAGGTTATCCATGCAACTCCCTTGGTTAACCTTGAGGCAGCTTTCCTGACAGTTTGGCACAACCCCATTCTTTGGGTTCTGTTCTCCACAGGTCTTTACTCCTCTGCCTCGCTCGTTGACTCGGTTGCTTCGAGCCACGAGGGGTATCATCTTCTCGGAAGCAAGAGTAATCTTCAGGAGATATAGGGTTGGTCTTAGTCGCTTGCCTCTGCCTATAAGGCTCTTATAGACGAGTTGCACTATTCTGCTTTTAACCGTCTTATAACAAGAAGGTTCCTTAGGGTGATGATAATAGATTTAAGCCGAATACCTAACTGCGACTAAATTGTAAAGCATTCCTTAACTTTCCCACCATGCCTCCTTGTTTCCTGGGCCAAATTAATACATTCTTGAAAGTCGACAAATTCCTTATAGAGGCTTATCCCAGCACAATAGGTTTACCACCGTTCCTATCACTCTTTGCAAGCCAATAAATGGATACACACACAATTAGGGTTATTCTGTTTGGCCCCGGTGTTTTATACAGGTAATATTCATATGAGTTCTTTCACAGCTTCTTGAAAACAACCTTCAGATGTCCAGGCGGGCTTGTCACTTCCCAAGAATAGTCTTTTAATGGTCCTTTTACACGGCTTGCATGGGTCCAGCCTCCCTCTGCCTCTTGGATGGCCGTTTCTGTGGTGAGTAAAACAAGATAGGGACCTTCCCAATGAGGGGTTAATGAGGACTCTTTCCATTATTTGATTAGTACCTTATCTCCTGGCTCTATGTTGTGTATGGCTACATCTAAAGGGGGTCTCTGAACTACTAAGCCCTTATTCCGCAGCTGTGCTCTTCTAACCATGAGTTGAATTATTTAAGGTTCAATTTGTGAATTTTCAAGTTGGGGGTGGTGATTGTAGAAGTTCTAAATCGTACGGCATCCCATATAACATTTCAAAGGGGGAAATTCCTACATCAGTTCAGGGCTGGGTTCTTATGTTTAGCAATACTAAGGGCAGGCACTTTACCCATGACATTTTGGTTTCTAGCATCAATTTTGTGAGTTGTTTCTTTATTTCCCCATTTACTCTTTCTACCTTTCCCAAGCTTTGTGGATGCCAGGGGGTACGGTATTCCCATTTCGTCCCCAAGGAAGAGAAAGCCTCCTTTGCTACTTTTGAAACAAAATGGGAGCCTCTATCAGAGTCTATTACCTCAATGGATCCATACCTAGGGATTATATTTTCCAGCAAAGTTTTCACTACGGTTTGGGCGGTAGCTCTAGCTGTTGGGAATGCTTCCTCAAAGTGGGTTAGGTGGTACTAATAGATACTTATATCGTCCCACCTTTGGAAGTTCAGTGAAGTCTAGCTGGATTTTAGCAAATGGTCTGTGGGCCAATTCTCTTCCTCCCAGGACTTTTTCCCATAACTTATGTTTGTTTACCCTTTTACATGTTATACATTTGTTAACTGTTCTTTTTGCTATGTTGTATACGCCAATACACATATACTTTGTGGCAAACTAATCCACCAACGCCTGGGTTCCTCAATGAGTGTTCTCATGGAGTTTTTGCATTATTTTCAAAGCCAGAGGTTTTGGGAGAACTTCCCGGCCATCAGGGAGTTCCCACCTTCCTTTTTCTGCTTGTCCAAACAAGTTTGGAGATTCGGTAAATCCCTGGGGCAATACCGTCCACCCTAATTGCTGTTTCCGATGGTTATCTGGGTCTTCCCATTCAAAAGCAAAGTAATCCCTGCAATCTTCTTTGAGAGGACACGCCCAGAAGGCATCCTTCAAATCTATTACACTATACCATTGATTATTGGGTCCTAATTGACTCAGGAGGGTGTGTGGATTCGCCACTACGGGGAATCTAGCTACTGTTCTCTGGTTAATTTCCCGTAGGTCGTGTACGAGCCTGTAATTTCCATCTGGCTTCTTTACCGGCAGGATGGGAGTATTAAAAGGAGACATACAGGGTTCTAATAACCCTTTTTCGAGTAATCTTTGAATCTCGGATTTTAAACCTAGCCTCCCTTCTCGAGGGAGGGGATATTGCCTTATCTTAACTGTTATTTCTGGGTTCCTTATTGTTACTGAAAAAGGTTCAATGTCCAATTTACCTACTGTCTCTGGGGTGTACCAGACCTCAGGATTTATCTTTTCTTCATCTTCTGCCCTTAAGGGGCATATTTTAATATTTAGAGTTTCTTCTTTAATTTCTAATCCAATTCCTAATTCGATCATTAAATCTCTGTCTAATAAATTATAATCAGCCTCGGGCATGAGCAACAATGATCCCATTCCCACTTTAGAGTGGGTTTCAAAAAATACATCTTTTATTACAGGTACCTTAAAGGGTTCTCCTTTTGCCCCAATAACTTGTATTGTTGCTGAGGATATTTTTACATCCTCGGGGCAAATGTTGAACGGTAGATCTTTCCGCTCCCAAGTCCACTAAGAACTCAATTTCTTGTTGCTGGGGACCCACTTTTAGTTTTATCAAGGGCTCTGTCTTTCCTCGGGTCCCCAGCAAACAGACCCCCTGACACCCCTAATCTTCTTTGAACATTTTCTCATCCGTCATCCTCTTTCTACAATCCTTCTTAACATGCCCTCTTCCTTCATAATAAAAGCAAATCACAGTTCCTTGTTCCTTCTCTCTTACACTTTCTGAGCTTCCCTTAACAATTCATCCAAATCCCGATCCTGCCAATCCTCCATTTTCTCCAACTTCTTTCTAGTATCTGCCCATGATTTAGTTACAAATTGTGCTCTCCTGTATTCTCTAACATCCCCGGAGTTCAGAGGGATGGAAACATATCTCACGCCAGGTTGCGCTCCCCCCTCCCATAGCAACTTCCCTAAGCGGATGCAAGTTACTTCTACCCTCCCTCATCCTCTCGGGAGAACCAGGGGGGGTCGGAAATGAGAAAGCCTGGCGCTGCTGGGGGCGGTGAGCCTGTCCCTAAGTGTGCATACTCACTTCTTCAGTCTAAAGGTTCCTTAGAACTAACACAAATATTTAAAACCTGGCACAATATAGATGGTCACCTCGAATTTGTTTCCAACCCCAAACTTCCATGCAATAATGTATCATTTTTACTTTCTCCTTACCCCGCCTAGAAGGGTAATCATCCCAATATTTGATCATTAATCCTAACGGACTGTCTGGCGGTATCTGGGGCAGCCTAACCTTACACTGACCCACCCATGGGATCAGAAGGCTTGCTTTTCCTCTGTCCCATCTTCCGGAGCGCCTTCACACACACACACAGGCGTTTCCCCCTGCTCGTGGCCCAGTCCCTCGCGAGAGGTGGGAGCCGCACTACTAAGGGGTCCGCATTCACTTCGTCCTCAGGTGGACGTCTCACACAGGCACACTCCGGGATACCCAACCCCAACCGAACGGATCTCCGGCTTATACTTACCCACTCCTGGGTCTTCGTTCGGGTCTTCGTGCACAAAGTTTACGGGGTTGCCGGCTTTTATTTGCTTGCTGTCGAATTCCGGGTTCGTCGGTAGAGGGTTTGGGTGTAAAATCCCTCAACAGGGGTCGCTTATTCAGTGGGGTGCCCCCCCCCCGTGAGGTTTTTCAGCCAAGTTGCCTCTATCCGAGTCACGGCACCAAATTAGTTATAGATTGTGGACGAACAATTGACAGGAACCAGTTCAATTAATCAAATTAGTTTATTAAGCAAGCAACAGCAAGCAAAACAGCGCTGGGCGGCCGCGGAGTCTTTGCTCCACCAACGGCACGCGACCCCCTCCCCGAAAGTCACTAGTTCCGGGTTTCGTGGCTGATGCAATGTACTCTGTGTCTCGCGTAAGGTACCGCCTAGTTCCGTTTCCTGAAGATCTTTGGGCCAAAGGTTCTCTTTCCCTAACCCACAGGGGGTTGGTGGTCGTCGGGCCGAGGGCTTCTTGTCTTTACACGTACTTAAATAAGATTTGATTAACAAACAAAAGAATACCCATCACAAGAGGAGCGACATGTGTTTTACCCCAGTCCTCGGGAACCTCTCCCGTTGCTGGGGCCTTTCCGAGCCAACGGGGAGCGGCCCCGTGCGGACTCCAGGCAGCTCCCTCAGCCCTCCCGGGCGCCAGCCGGGGTCAGGCACAGCCCCAGCCCCGCCGCTGCCCGTGACGGGCCGATCACTCCTGTTCAGACACCTCCCGGCTCCCCGGAAACGGCGACGTAGCACTGTGAGGGAGAGAGACGGAACGCTGTCAGCGAGAGCGGCGGCAGCGGCGGAGCGCTTTGGGAGGCTGACCGGAAGCGGCGGAGCGGTTTTGCGGCGGACCGGAGGCGGTAGCAGCGGGAGGTTCGGGTCCGAGGCGCGGCGGAGCCGCTCCGGGTCGAGCACGTTCGCGATGGCAGCGGCGCCGCTGCGCGTGTGAGTGCAGCGGGGCGGGGCGGCTGGGGCGGCTGGGGCGGCCGCTGAGGCGCCGCGGGGCCGTGCCGGGCCGTGGCGTGGTGGGCCTGGGCCGTGGCCGTGCCGCGGCGTGGCCGTGCCGGCCGCTGACGCGCCGTGTCTCGCAGGCTGGCTTGTGGCGACGTGGAGGGACGGCTGGAGACCCTCTTCGGACGGGTCCGGGCCATCCAGAGCAAGAGCGGCCACTTCGACGTAAGGCTCCGGGGGGCCGGACGGGACCGGGCGCGGCGTGCTAGGCTCCGTTCTCTGCGGGGCATCGGACGCAGGGAGGAGGTTTGGGGCCCCTCGGCGGGCGTTCCCGTAGTCATCCTGCGGGTGGGCAGGGCCGTTGGGATGGGTGACCAGGGAGAGGCTCCTGGGTGGGTTTGGCGTGGAAGGGATGTGCTGGGGCCCTCCGGGACCCTGCCCCTCCTCGGTGTAGGCAGGGGCTTCGCACCGCCTAAAGCCTCCCTGGCCAGCACCAGGGTGTCGGGAAGAGCTGTGATTTGTGCGGGCAGAGCCGGGGAGAGCTGCAGTCTCCTTTGTCTCGTCTAAACCCGTGAATGTGAAGTTTAAAACTGCAGATAAAGCCAGAGGATCGTCTCTCCCACACCACTAAAATGCCGGTGTGGTGCCGTGCATCGCGGCGTTGGGAGGGAGCAGCACGGGGGGAAAGCTGCACGCGTTCTGGCCTGGGCCAAATGGCAACTCCTTGTCTGATGTTTTTAGATGCTTTTGTGCGTTGGGAATTTTTTTGGCACTACTTCGGTGACAGAATGGGCAGAGTATCGTTCCGGGGTCAAGAGAGGTAAGGAAGGTGTCACAGGGCACTGTGACTGGTGTGACTGATGTCACTGATCATTTAACCACCTGCTTCACTGATCTGAATTCAGAAGTGGCAGTTAAGTGGTGTAATGTTAAAGCAGTTACCCTTCAGTAGGAAAACTCCACACAGGAGGGAAAGAGAATGGCATTGCTTTCAAACAAAACTCATTTCTATCCCGCTCTCACACTTGGGAGCACAATGATGCATGTGTCTAAGTGGTCTATCCACAATTTGGGCTTCAAGGCCTATTCCTGGGTCATCTCTAGTCAGAGGACAGACACAGGATGCTGCTAATTGGTGTCAGAGTCTTCTCTTTCCTTGCCTGGGTGTCTTATGGTCACACTTCTGTTCCTGCCATCACCTCCTCACAGGTTCAGCCTGCAGGCTGCTATGTGGGGCAGTCCTTGTTTCCCAGCCTGGGTCTCCTGGGAAGCTGCATGTAGGTGTTTATGGTGCTTGGGTCATCAGGCCATGGGATCCCAGCATGCCTCCCAGTGTGTAGCCCTTCTGTCACCCCTGGTGCTTCACTCAAGTCCACCGATGATACCACACTGGGAGGGGTGGTGACACTCCAGAGGGCTGTGCTGCCATCCAGCATGACCTAGAAAGCTGGAGAGCTGGGCAGAGAGGAACCTAATGAGGTTCAACAAGGGCAAGTGTAGGGTCCTGCACCTGGGGAGAAACAATGCCACACATCAGTATAGGTTGGGGGATGACCTGGAAAGCAGCCCTGAGGAGAAGGATCTTAGAGTCCTCTAGACAATAAGTTAACCATGAGGTTAACGGGTGTCAGGACGATGGGTCCAGACTCTTCTCAGTGGTGTCCAGTGGCAGGGCAATGGGCAAAGAGCACAAGATGAAGCACAGGAGGTTCAAGCTAAATATAAGGGAAAACTTCTTTACTGTGTAAAGAAGAAGAGTAACAGAACCCTGGGACAGGCTGCCCAGAGGAGTCTCCTCCTCTGGAGACATTCCAAACCCATCTGGACATGTTCCTGTGGGATCTACTGTAGGTGACCCTGCTCTAGCAGGGGATTGGACTAGATGATCTGCAGAAGTCCCTTCCAACCCCCACCACCCTGTGATTCTCTTGCAGAAATTCCCAGTTGTCCCCTGTTCACACCCACCTTCATGCTTCCACTCCATACCTCCCTGCAACGTGTAGCAGTGCTGTTATTCCCCTCCCTGCATTCAGACCCAAGGAGAACGGTGGGAAAAGAGGTGCCGATGGGCTAAACGTCTCTGTTCTTCAGCCATGGAGGTCACAAGGCTTTCCAGAGGAGAGGAGTTTGCCCTCCTGCAGCCATTGTGCTGAAGATGTTTTCCCAGCCATGGATACAGAGAGTCCTACGTGAACTTTCCTGCTTCTTCCCACACCCCTCTTGTAAAACAGATACTACTTCATGAGCGTTTGTAGTGTTCCTGTTTCCTCTTTGGTGCTACTGCGGCTCTTGCCTCTGGCATGAGGCAAGCCAAAAAGGCACTGGGCCGCCTGCTTTCCGGTTCCTCTGTGCTGCTGCATCACCTCCCAGTTCTCCCCTGCTCGTTCCTGCATCTGTATGAGCCACCTGGGCAAAGATTGTCCCATTTGCTGCTTGTGGCTGGGGACGTACTGTGGTGAAGTGTGCTGCCTTGTGTTCCTGCTGCTTTGAGAATATCAGGAGAATTGTTACTGGTTTAAACCTGGCTCTCCTGTGTGTGCAGGGAGGAGAGTGGGTGTGAACAGCAAAGTCTTCCCTGAACTTCCAGAGACTTCCCTGCTTATGCTCACTTGACCTGTCTTGAATCTTTGAACTGTTGGAAATAAATCTGTAGCTTATAACCTCACCTATACAGACAGACACGAGATTCCTGGCACTTTGTTTTGGTTTTAAGCCATTCATAAAGTTTTCAAGCTCAACCCTGTGCTTGAAAGCAATCACCTGTACCTTCTGACTGTGGGAGCTGGAATGTCAAGCACCAGTTTACCAGCAGCTGTAGCAGAGCTGCTGCTCTCCCTTCTTCACTAGGAAACTATTGCTGGGTTTTGTTCAGTGAAAAAGTGGATCATTTTGGAGCTGATCTTCTTGAGCAGGCAGTGGAGCAAGCTGTAGTTGAAGCAGAGGTTATTCTCTGCTGGTGCGGTGGGATCTGTGGCCACAACAGGCATGGGTAGTCACTGTGAAAGCAGGTTCCTTGTTCTGTTCTTACTGCTCCTGGGCACACTGCCAAGGAACGGTGGTAGGGGCTGTAGGAATGGATGGGACCTGCTCTGCTTCCCAGAAGTGTGGACTGGACTTCATAGAATCATAGAACAGTTTGGGTTGGAAGGGACCTTAAAGATCATGTAGTCCCAACCCCCTGCATGGGCAGGGACACCTCCCACTAGACCAGGTTGCTCCAAGCCCCATCCAGTCTGCCCTTGCACACTTCCAGGGATGGGGCAGCCACAGCTTCCCTGGGCAACCTGGGCCAGTGTCTCACCACCCTCACAGGGAAGAATTTCCTCCTAATGCCTAACCTAAATCTCCCCTCTTCAAGTGTTAATCCCTTACCTCAAGTGCTGATGTACTTGAACTGAAGCAGACTGAGTGCATGTGGTTTTCCTCCTCAGCTCCAATTCCAACCTATGTGCTTGGCGCTAACGACCAGGAGACTGTCAGCTATTTCCCAGATGTCAGTGGCTGTGAATTAGCTGAGAACATCACTTATTTAGGTAAGGCTGCAGGAGATGTGTGGTAAGGACGTGCACTTGCCCGTGGTGCTTTTGTTAACCTTTTCTGATCTTCCCACTTCAAAGTTCTTAATTTTTTTTTTTTTTTTTTGAAATGTTAAGGTGCCATTTCTTATTCTGGGGTTCAGACTGGAGCTGGACTCTGTGTGGAAAGGATGATACAGTCTGCTATGTAAAATGTGAAAGAAAACCCTGCTTGTTTTTGTGGTTTTCTAACACTTAACTTGCTTACCAAAAGGAATAGTGGTTGAAAGAGCCTGTTCTTTGAGAGTATCTTATTCTCAGAGCGGGCCTGTTGTTGGGTGAGGAAGGCTTCCTACTCGAAATATGATTTCTCTATGGTCTGAAGCTGTCCTGGAGCAGAGGTAAGAAGTGTCATTTTTTAAAGGTAACAAAGCTGTAGCAAAGCTAAAAGGAAAAAACAGTTCAAGAGGCGCAGGGATATACTAGAGAGAGTCCAAGAGAGGAGTGAAGGATGATTAAGGGACTTGAACATCTGTCTTATGAGGAAAGGCTGGAGTCTGGAGAAGACTGGGAGGGGATCTTATTAATGTTTACAAATATCTGAAGGGTGGGTGTCAAGAAGAGGGGGTCAGTGTCTTCTCAGTGATGCCCTGTGATAGGACCAGGGGCAGTGGACACAAACTGGATGAAGCACAGAAAGTTCCACCTCGACATGAGGGAAAGCTTCTTTACTGTGAGGGTGACAGAGCCCTGGGACAGGCTGCCCAGAGAGGCTGTGGAGGCTCCTCTGGAGACATTCCCAACCCTTCTGGACATCTTTCTGTGGGATCTACTGTAGATAATCCTTCTCTAGCAGGGGGTTGGACTAGATGATCTCCAGAGGTCCCTTCCAAGAGATCACTTTCCAACACCTCAAGTGTGTGCTGGTGTATCACCGCAGGCCGGCGAGGGCTCTACAGTGGCACCTCGGGGCTGCAGATCGCATACCTGAGTGGCACCGAGGCCCAGGGGGAGCCAGCTCCTGCCTACAGCTTCAGCTCAAAGGACGTGGCAGAACTGAAAACATCCTTGTTATCAACCCCCAATTTCAGAGGCGTGGATATCTTGCTGACATCCCCCTGGCCCAGAGATGTGGGGACTTTTGCCAACAGTGCGGTAAGTGTTCTGTTCTCTGGTGGAATGGGTTTCCAGGTGGATTGAACAAAGGACTTGTGATATTCTGTGATTCTGTGACTGCCTTTCTGCTTGCTGTGACAATTTCTCAACCACTCAACAAGTGGTTGAGAAAGCTAAGAGTGAAAAAAACAGACAACAGATATTCTGGTTCTTCAGAGGAGAAGGACTAATGAGAGGAGGGAGGTTTGTGAAACTTGAGGGTGTCCCTGCCTGAAAAATGAGAGTTAATAGATTCTTCCATCACAAATGTTGCTCTGAATTCAATTTGTTGTAGCTGCTGTGGAACAGTGTTGCTGGTTTCTGATGTGGAATGCTAAGTTCTAAGCATTTCCAATACCACTTTACATTAAGTCATTCTTTCTCCCCTCTTCAAAACTTTTTAAAATGTTTTGGTATCTCTTTCCATAAATATCAGCTGTACTACGCGGTCTGGTTCTTCCCTGTCTGGATTTTAATGATGTTTCATTTTTGTCCAATTTTCTGTTGTTAATGCTCCTCAACACAAGTGATTTTCCAGTCCTAAGTTCAGGTAATCCAAAACCTTCCTGGAGAACACAGCTGCACACCATGACAAAAGGATGTGTTTTGCTTCCTCTCTGTATCTTCTGACCTCCAAAAAAGAGATGATCCTCAGCCTGAAATCATAAAGAACCTTTCCTCATCTTCCTCCACAGAAAAACCAACCTCACTAGCCGAGGGAGTTTCAAAGAAATAAGTTGTAGGGAGGTTGTGGCTTCCCATGGGGATTCTCTGTAGTGGTCCCATGTATCATTCCACACTTGGCTTCCCTCAGCAGGAATTTCCTGAGAATTTACTCACTTGAATTAACAGAGGAGTGTGTTAATAGTGATTGTATTCAAATATGCATCATGTTGGAGTGTGTACTTCATCACCTGAGCACTTCAGTGATAAGTCTTCCCCTGAAATCCTGTCACTCAAATGAAGCAGGAAGGGATGGACACTTAGGTCTCTTGCTGTTTGTCACCTCAAGTTGAGCTTTCAGCAAAAGTGGTGTGAGGAGTTAAACATGGTCTGCACCTGAGGGAGTGGTTTGAAGCCTGCTCTTTGGTTGTGTTTTGATTCCTTCGGGATGGCAGCAGAATAAAAATGTTGCTTCCTAAGGAAACCTCAGAGCTTTCCTATTTGCTTGTCATGCCCTAAACTCTGGCATTCTGGCCGTGTGGTCAAAACTTAAGGATTTTGACATCTCTTGGTGTTTGCCCAACTCACTCTGTGCTGCCCTGGCTTCACAAGGCCAAAAGAAGAAAAATATTACAAACTAGGCTTGGTGAAATGAATGGGTGCAAATCTTGAGTACCCAGGATGGAATAAATGGGTAGGCTCTGGTTGGTGATAAGAGATCCAGCCCTTTTGACTTTTTTTTTCCACTCCTAGGGAATGGCAACCACTAGAACCAGTCTCTAAGTTTCCAGCATGCAGTTCTGTATAAAACTGTTTCTTTTCACTGCAGACTGACAAGTTTCTTTGGTTTGTATTTTGTAGGGAGAAATAGATACCAAGAAATGTGGCTCCAAGTTAGTATCTGATCTAGCTGCAAGTCTCAAGCCAAGGTACCACTTTGCTGCCCTGGAGAAGGCCTATTATGAAAGATTTCCCTACAGGTTTGTAGGACCATGTGAAATCTCATTTTCTAATAAGAGTTCAGTTTTTAAAGAACACAGGAAGACAACTTCAAAATAATTTTGGGAAGTCATCCAACCCTCCTGCTGCCTCAAACTGTGCAGTAGCTGCCAATACTTGTCTGAGTACCTTGCTGTAAATCTGAGGCCATGTTAGTTGCCCTTAGTAGTATTTAAACAGTGTTCAGGCTAATTCAGGGGTGTATCTGCAAATGTGTTGTGGAAAAGCTCCTCTGTGGTGAAGAGACTGGTGTATTCAGCCATAACTTGGTGTATAAAATGTGACCAGTGACATAAGGTAGGTGTCAGAACCACCTACAACTAAAACTAAGGCTGTCGTGCTAGTGCTGGATAAGATTATTATCCTTTCCACAGGAAACACTTCAAAGATGTAGCTGTTGTTAGCCCACTGCACTGGCCTCTCATCTCTGGACTGCAGAGAGGTGTCATCTCGGTTTGTGCAGCTGTTTCATCTCACGAGTCTGTCCTCAAGCCTCCTTCTTCTTAGCCAAAGACGTGGCTGACGTGCTGAGTAGCTTCATGGAGGACTTTTCCCTGTGGTACATCCCAGTACAGTTGTGTTTTGCTTCCTTACAGAAACCACACAGTGCTACAGGAGGCCCCCCAGCATGTGAGCAGGTTTATTGCGCTTGCTGATGTTGGCAATACAAGCAAGAAAAAGGTATTGACGCTCTTGAATCTTTCTTCTTGTCTCAAGCAGAAGGAGCAGGGCAGTAGGCCCAGCTTTGGCTTCCTAGAGGACAGTGTTGATCACTTACCAGCTTGACTGAGCTGGAGGGATCTGTCTTACCTGAGTGACAGGTACCATTTGCCCATCATGTCAGAAAGGAAAGGGCTGCAAGCTGTGTTCTGAGGCACTGAGGTTCTTTTCTACCTGGTCAGATGGCATTTAGCTGTGAAGGCAGCTGCAGAGGAAGGTGGTTAGAAAGTTGCCGCTCTTTCCTCTTGCCCAGCTACTCTTCATGTTTTCTGTCTGCATGGCCTGCTAAAAAAGGGAGCAAAATTCCAAAGGAGCCCTTACAGATCACTGAAAATAACTTCTGGGATGGGAAGAGGTTTGTTTTTTTTTTAAATTTGTTTCTCTCTCCCCTTAAGAAAGTTACAGATTATTGGTATAGAAAGACAGGTGGCCAGTGATTGCGAAGGCATAGGAACCAGGCCTGGTAACAAAAACAGGTCCAGGAGTTCTGGACAGAAGGAAGGCCTGGAAACAGGCAAGGATCAGGGTAATTTCTTTTTCAGGTAGGACGCACTACTACTTTTCAAAAAGATCTTTCCTTAAAGTGAAAGGAGTGACCAGTTGGAAGCACTCCATAAACCCCTGGTTGCACTGGGTGGGAGACAGGCACAGGGAGTGAGTTTTTCATGTCCTGCCTTAGCTTCAACACTGATTTGCTGAGTTTCTGCAGTGCTAAGTTGTGTGTTACCATTTCAGGGTGGCTTAGTTCACAGCTGACCTCTTCAGACTTGCAGTCATGGCAAAAGTTTCTTGCACTTGAGCCATATATTTTTCTCCTAGTACCTCTACGCCTTCAGCATTGTGCCCATGAGCTCCATGGACCCTGCAGAGCTGGTCAAACAGCCACAGGACGTCACTGAAAATCCCTACCGAAAATCCCAGAAGGAGGCATGGAAGACCAGAGCGCTCCTGTGTGCAGAGGTACCTTCTCCCCCATGTGTGTGCTCTGCTTTCACTCTGGGTGTTCAGGGAGCTTAGAGTGGCATTTGGGTCTCACCTTGGAGTACTGTCCAAAGCACTTCAGGATTCTGTGTCAACTAATTGTATCAATCAAATTATATAGATGCAATTCCGATGGCAGTTTGTTTCAGTTTGTCCCTTCTTAAGCCACCTGTGTCCTGGGCTGCATCCCCAGCAGTGTGACCAGCAGGAACAGGGAGGGGATTGTCCCCCTCTGCTCTGCTCTGGGGAGACCCCCCTGCAGGGCTGGGTCCAGCTCTGGGGTCCCCAGCACAGGAAGGACACAGAGCTGTTGGAGCAAGTCCAGAGGAGGCCGTGGAGATGCTCAGAGGGCTGGACCAGCTCTGCTCTGGAGACAGGCTGAAAGAGTTGGGGGTGGTCAGCCTGGAGAAGAGAAGGCTCCAGGAAGACCTTATTGCCTCCTTTCAATACTTAGAAGGGGCTTATAAGGAAGGTGGGGAGAAACATTTTAGCAGGGCCTGTAGCAATAGGACAAGGGGTGATGGTTTTAAACTAAAGGGGAGATTCAGACTAGATATTAAGAAGAAATTTTTCACACTGAGAGTGGTGAAACACTGGCCCAGGTTGCCCAGAAAGGTGGTAGTTATCCCATCCTTGGAGACATCCAAGGCCAGGTTGGACAGGGCTTGGAGCAACCTGATCTAGTTACAGATGTCCCTGCTCACTGATGGAGGTTGGACTAGATGGCCTTCAAAGGTCCTTCCCACCCAAACCATTTTATGGTTCTTCATGCAGGTCTGCATGGTGATGCTGTAGTTACATCTATTTGCTTGTCAGGACTGTTCCCTATGGGCATCTTGGTACGCATGGTCTTATTCCTTCTAAGCTTGAAGACTAAACAGTAGTCCTTGGCAGTTGGCCCCCAGTTTTCTTCATCAGACTGCTGACTACCCAGGTGAGGTGCCAGCACCAGTGGGGTGTTTCCTCTGTATCCGTCGGTGCTGGTCAGCTGTGTTGGGTACAGCTGTTTTTTTTTCCACAAGTTTTCCACTAAGTTAACACCTTTGTGCTGCCCTAAATATTGCTTGCTTGCCACCTGAAGCTAGAAGGCTTACTTCCTGGGGCCTGATGACTCAGCTGTTGGTCTCAGAAGATTTGAAATCACCAATGGGTCTTCCACAACTTCCCTATGTAACCTGTTCCAGTGCCTCACCACTCTCACACAGAAGAATTTCCTCCTGATCTCTAACCTAGATCTCCCCTCTTCCAGTTTTGATTCTTTACCTCTTGTTCTATCACTACACACCCTTGTGAAATGTCCCTTCCCAGCTGTCCTGCAGCCTCTTCAGGCACTGGGAGGTGCTCTAAGGTCTCCCTGGAGCCTTCTCTTCATCAGGCTGAACAGCCCCAACTCTCTCAGCCTGTCTCCAGAGCAGAGCTGCTCCAGCCTTCTGACCATCTCCTTGGCCTCCTCTGGACTCTTAATTACAATATCTTAATTTAATCCTTGAGGGCGGGAAATCACAGAATCATTGGAGTTGGAAGGGACCTCTAGAGATGATCTAGTGTAACTCCCCTGCTAAAGCAGGAGCACATTACTCAGGACTGCATCCAGGGGGGTCTTGACTGTCTCCAGAGGAGGAGACTCCACAACCCCCCTGGGCAGCCTGCTCCAGTGCCTTGTCACCCTCATCATAAAGAAGTTTTCCCTCATGTTCAGATGGAACTTCTGTGTTCCAGTTTATGCCTATTGCTGGGAACTACTGACAAGAGCCTGACTCCACCCTCCTTGTACCCACCCTTAGATAATTATAGGCATTGATAAGGTCTCCCCTCAGCCTTCTCTTTTCCAGGCTGAACAGTCCCAGCTCTCTCAGCCTTTCCTCATCAGGGAGATGCTCCAATCCCCCAGTCATCTTTGTTGCCCTCCCCTGGACTCTCTTCAGCAGTTCCCTGTCTCTCTTGAACTAGAAGCCCAGAACTGGTCCCAGTTCTCTAGATGTGGCCTCAGTAGGGCTGTTTGCCATCCTGTTCCCAAGTGCTTTCCTCTGCAGCATTAAAGCCTTCTAATGGCATTTTGCCCTACGTGACAATTTAGTCAAATGGTTTCAGCCTTTTTCTCTAAGAAATAAAGAAATAAATTATTTTTGGCACTGGCTGTCAAGTGTAAAAGAGATTTGAATAATCGATAAAAGCAATTCTGAATGTTCAGCATAAAGCTTAAGAGGAGAATGTAGCAATTTGGATCAACTCTCCCAGCATTTTTTCCCTGGCTGAGGCTGTATTTCCAGGCAGCCAAAGTCTGCTGTGTTACTGGGAAAGACCAGTTAATTCTGTGCCAGGATACTGATGCTTTCACTGTTGGTGCTTTTTGAAGGTGGTCACACACCTGTCACAGTGTGACTCAGGATTGGCAGTTAAACCAGTGACAACAATGCTCTCCATCCCCTCCCACCCAGGTAGGGAAGGAGAGAGAGAATTAAGAGAGAGAGACTTCCCAGATTGAAAACTAAACTTGACAGCTTTAATTAAACACTAATGGCAAAAGAAAATATGTACAATTGTATCCAAATGTGTTGAGGAATGTGCAAAACCCCCATTGCCTTCCCACAGCTCCCCTGGCATCTCCTGAGCTGTGAGCAGTCCTGACATGTCCCGGAGCTGCCGGAGAGAGCAGCAGAGCAGAGAGGAGCTGAGGGGAGAGGGATGAGGGGCAGGAGTGCACGGGCCTGGGGATCAACGGGGATGGACAGACGGAGTCCTCTCCAGATGCCAGCCATGGATGGAAGAGAGAACTTCACTTCTTTGATCCCTGAGTTTATCCCGAGAGTTAGGTATATATGGGATGGAATAATCTGGCCAGTTTTTCCCTCTGTCTAGTCTGCTCCTACCCACAGGAGGGTTGCAGATACAAGTCTTCTGCTCCTTTAGTGTCCAAAGCAGCAGATCCAACAAGCAGAGCAAAGTGTCCTTGGTCTCTCACCAGGAACTATAAACACGGGGTGTTATCAGTCCACTAGCTGGAGAACTTGCTGCTTGTTTCAGCAAGCGGCTGCTTAAAAGAGGGTTCAGTGAAGGAAAAAAAAAATCAGTAAAAAGAAAATAGGCTTCATCATGGCTCAAAACAGGACAACAGCTCCTCAGGGAAAAGCAAGTTCTTGTATGTACTGTGACTTTCTGTGATGCAGTTATAATGGGCTTTGGTCTTCATTTTCTGAACAGGAAGAACCAGCTTGTCAGTTTTTCTTTGATTTGAACAAGCATCACGGAAAGAAACGTCCCTCAGATGGCAAAGAGAGAGGGAACTCCCAACCTAAACAAGCCAGAAAACCCCGTAAGTATGCAGGTGCTCTTCCAGGTATTCCTGGGCTCTTCAGTGAAGTATTGGACCATCTCACTCTTCATTTGTCTCGTGCCGTTGAGCTGTGTGTCAGCTTGCCAACGTGCTCTGTCACTGTGCTAGATGCTGTGGGAATACAGAGGTGTGAAGGGTCCCTTGTTTCCTACGCAGCTGAAAGTAAAGTCAAAAGCACAGTTCAAAAGCTAGTTGGATCTGTGGTGTCGTGGTTGGGCTGATACCATTTACTCTGTGGACCTGACTGGCCTCTGAACGTGACAACAGGCTGTGACAACAGGCTGTTCTACAGAGCAGCACGTTTCCACTCAGAGGGACTGCACGGGACAGGAGTTCTTCAAACATTACCTCAGTTCTGTGCTGTGAGTTCACAATGTATTAATGAACTGGGAAGGGGGGAAGCCCTTCAGTTACCTCTGTATGTCTGTGTTGTGTATCCCCTTGGAGTTTGTCTGACTTGCAGAAATTGACATGAAACTTTTAAGGATTGTGACTTGTCAGTGACAGTGTTACTGCAAGCATGGATCTTTAGAAATGTTGGTCTCACTTACAAATAAATTGGGGCTTAAAATGCAAATGTGGGTGTCAGGCTCCCCTTTTGTTTCTGTGAAAGCTCTTCCCACTGCCAGTGAGTAAGAAGACCTTCTTCAGAAATGCCTCTGGTAGGTAAATCTGGTTGCCTTTGTTACGTGAGACTAAGTTGTTCAGTTTTTGTTTATTAGATTTCCAGATGCTTTGCATAGTCCTTGCACATAATGGTTCCATGGGCTGAATTTCTTTGTGCTCAACTGAGCGCAGCGTCAGTGCTCTGCACGTGTGCCGAGGCACAACTGGCTGCGATGGCAGTCAGTTTTGATGAAAGAATTAATATCTGTGTGTTTTCTTGTTTTCTTACATTTTCCTATAACTTCCAAATTCTTCTGGAGCTTGATGTCATGTGAAGAGAGCCTGGTTACACTGTTGTGCTGAGAAACGAGCTCCAGAACTGAATGTTTGGTTTCCCACAGTTCTTGGGGGACCCCTGTCATGTTTATTGACTTTGCAAAGCTGCTTATCTGCTCTTGCAGGCAGCCTGGAAGGTTTGGATATAGTGTCTGACCCTAAGGAGAGGCTTGGCTTAGCAGTGCCCTCAACTTACGTGAAAGGTCAACTCAGGTACCACAATTTGGGTGTGAATCCAGGTGTTCTGAGTGTGATGACTAGGTCAGAACTGCCAGATGTGTTTGACAGCATCTGTCCTTGTCTGTACCTATGCAGGAATTTTACCTCATTTTTATTTGTTTATTTACATTTACTGGTGCTTTCCCATTAGTGAGCTGTAACCACTAAATTCCTGGAATTAGTGCTCTGCCATCAATTTAGAGCACTCTTGAGAATGACAGTCAGCAAGGGTGTGACTGCTGCCACCTCTCCTCTTGCTGGAATTTCCTAGAGGCACCAGATCTGCTCCCAGGAGTTGTGTCCTTCTGACATCTTCAGCACTTTATCAACTGGGAGGGGTGGCTGGAAAAGAACAGATCTTCCAGATCTTGTTCCTCTCCTCGTTCTGACAAATCAGCCTTGTGCTAACACGTGTTTCTCTTTCCTCTCAATAAAGCACAGCCCACGGGACCCTGCTGGTTCTGCCTCGCCAGCCCAGAGGTTGAGAAGCACTTGGTTGTTAGTATTGGCACTCATGTAAGTACCTGTAGCAATTTTAAATCTTAAAAAAAACCCAAACAAACTTAATTTGAAGCTGACTCTTGGTTTTGTTTTCAGTTTCTGCACATCTCCCTTACAAAAGACAGAATTATATAGATTAAGATAATGAATTGCTCCAGCAGTAGAGATGGACAAGGGTGCCAGAACACTTTTTGCTGTGCCAGCCCTCATGGTTTGCTTATGTTACCATCTGGCAGAACTTTTCCAGCATGAACTCAGTGTAAACTGGGACCTGCTTTGAAAGGATGTGCTGTCTGGAGTGAATCCAGAGCTCCCTGGGGTGATTGGTTTCAATTTTGTTATCTATAGATGAAACAGGAGAGAAGATAGCTTTCAAGTCAACATCTCAAAGTACATCTTGGAGGTTAATTCAGTCACTGATATAGTCACTTTGCTTCAAGTTCTTGCTCCTATATAGCTTAATCCACTTCAGACTGCAACAGGGACAGGTTTGTCTGTGGTCTTATTTTGAAAGCTGTTAGCAATTTTCAGGTACAGTTTCTTGTCCTAGTAAGAAATTGTAGCCACAGTGGTGAAGTTAACTCAGCTGCTGTCCTACAAACAAGGCCTTCTCTGGCATTCAGTCATTCATCTTTTTGTTGTTCTTTAGCAGTCCCTCTCTCGTTTCTCTAGTAATTCATAAATTGCTAATAATCTCTAAGAAGTGACGTGGAGAAGAAGACTTTTTTTCCCTGTTTCGGAGGCAGAATCACTAGGTTGGAGGACACTCAGAATGCAGTCAGGGAGGGAATTTCTACAGCAGGGTGATGAATTGCTGCTCACAGTGAGTAACTGGTGTGTATTGTTTCACTCTAGTGCTACCTTGCCTTGGCAAAAGGTGGTTTGTTGCCTGATCACGTCTTGATTTTGCCTATCGGGCACTATCAGTCAGTGGTGGACTTGTCCTCAGAGGTGGTGGAAGAAGTGACCAAGTACAAATCTGCCCTAAAGGAATTTTTCAGAAGCAAGGGAAAGAGATATGTCCTATTTGAAAGAAACTATAGGAGTCAGCATCTGCAGTTACAGGTACGGTTTTAGTGGCACCCTGGAAGAATGTAAACTTGCACTTATTATTATGATGCAGAAGAACTGAGAGAGAAATCTCACCTGCAAATTTCTCTCTTTATTCTGTGCCTTCCCAGAGTGTGCAGAGAAGTCATCCTACCCTGCTGATAGAGCCAGAGCAAAAGTAAAACGAGCAAAAGTGCTGGTTCTGCCCCAGTCATTTAATTCTTCCTGTTCCAGCAGCACAGCACTGGCTGTGTTGAGTGGTTGTGGAAGTGTTTTCCCTGCATAGAACTAGTAAAAAGCCTATGAGGTTTTCAGATAAGTTGCAAGTCTGTGCTCTGACTCTGCTGGCTCAGGCTGGCACACCAACTGTGGTGATCACATTTGTAACTGAAGTATCTAAAGATAGATGCAGAACTCTGGTCCTTGCCTACCAGGACCAGATCTTTGATTGTTACTTTGTTGTTGTTGTGTGTTTGGTTTATTGTGGTGGTTTCCGTATTTGGCAGATCTGTAACTGTATCAGAGCAGCCTTGAACTACCACAGAGATCAGAAAGGAGATGGCTGTGCTGAGAACTTTTTCAAGCTTTTAGTTTTCAGCTTTTTGTTGGTCTCCTACAGAAAAACATCTCATAAGTTTAAGCCTGTACTGAGAGGTGTTCACCTCTCTGGTTTGATGATGCTGAGAGGTACTGAGGAGCCTACCAGCTCCAGTGATGGACTGATTGTTTTCTGCAAGTGGCTTGGTTTGTCTTTTCTTCTTCTTATGGAAATGTTGTCATCCCTCTCAAGGTGATTCCTGTCCCGTTGGACCACTGCACTTCCGAAGACATTAAGGAGTCCTTTATCACACAGGCACAGGAACAGCAGATTGAATTATTAGAAATCCCAGAGCACTCAGACATCACGCAAGTATGAAACAAGATTTCACCTGTCACTTACTTTCCCTCTGTCCTCTCCAGGCTGCTGTTTCCCACTGAGGTCACTTTGTGTGGTAGGGTTAAGCTATTGGTGGTGGACCGTTGTGGACTTGATTTGGAGATGTGCCAGATGTGTTCTCCTCTGGGTGAAGTTTCTGTGAGCAACAGACATGTTGCTTATCAGAAAAGCATTACAGCTGCCTTGTAGGGTTTGCTGAATTAATTCCTTCTGATACCAAACCAACCCTCATTTCAGTGTTGCTGCACATCAGGTAGTTTTAGGTTCCCTTTGATTTGAATTTGAAAGGAATATTCCTGTTCTGTCAGATAAATGAGTCAGTAGTGACATAGGGTTTGTTTTTTTTATTTGTCCTCAGTGGTCGCAGGGAGACCTAATCTGCAGCAGGAGCCAGAAATAGCACATGTGCACACGTGTCTCTAAGCCATTGCAGCTGTGATACCCATGTTGGTCAGCTCAGAGACTGATTTCTCAGCCAAGAAATGTGCATGTTGGTCTCTTCTCCCAAGTTACAAGTGATAGGACAAAAGGAAATGGCCTCAAGTTGTGCCAGGGGAGGTTTAGATTGGATATTAGGGACAATTTATTCACAGAGAGGATTGTTAGTCCCTGGCACAGGCTGCCCAGGGCAGTAGTGGAGTCCCCATCCCTGGAGGGATTTCAAAGCTGTGTAGATGTGGTGCTGAGGGACACGGGTTAGTGGTGGTCTTGGTAGTGCTAGGTTAATGGTTGTCCTTGATTATTTTAAAGGTCTTTTCCAACCCAAACAATTCCATGATTCTATGATGCAGTCTCTTCACATGCTTTTCTCCCCCTCAAAATGTGCTGTATTGGTATGGGAGGACCTGGCTCAGGCCAAGAGTGACCAGCACTGCCTGGCTGGCCCATTTCTGTGGTGGTGACTGCAGAATGAAACCACTGATGATCCCAGCACAAGTGATCCATCACTTTGTCGGCCCTTGGAAGTCTGGCATCAGCCACTGACACAGTTTGGCATCTCCGGGTTGGCCGGTTTGTTTTGTGAAGCTTCCCTCTAAAGAATCAGTTATCCGGTTAGGAGGCATCAGACCGGGCTTCCAGCGGGCAGGCAGAGCTGGCGGGAGGCCGGGGGGGGTGCTGGGTTGTCCCTCCACCCCGGTTCTGCCCCCTTAACCGCCCCCACCCACCCCCGCAGGTGGTGCCGCCGGGAACACCCTATTTCTACGTGGAGCTGGACACGGGGCAGAAACTTTTCCACCGTATCCGCGGCCGCTTCCCGCTGCAGTTCGGCAGGTCGGTCCCCTCCCCCGTGTCCCCCCCTTCGCTCCCCCGGGCGCGGCGCCGGTGCCACGGCCGGTGTGTGACACGGGGCTTGGCGGGCTGTGCTTGCAGAGAGGTGCTGGCCAGCGAGGCGCTGCTGGGGCTGCCGGAGCGGGCGGACTGGCGGCGGTGCGCGGCGGGCCGGGAGGAGGAGGCGGCGCAGGCCCGCGCCTTCCGCCAGGACTTCCAGCCCTTCGACTTCGCCCTCTGCGACTGACGATGATGACGATAATGATACGAAAGCGATGACGGAGGCGGCGGGCGCGCGCGGATGACGCGACAATAAAGGCGGAGTCCCCGGTGGCGGCGAGTGGCTGCGGCGCGATGGAGCGGGCTGGCCCCCTCCCCCTTCCTGGGCCCGGTGGCGCGGCGGAGCGGGCCCCGGGCGGGGCGGCGCTGCGGGGGCAGCCGGCGGGTGGCTGCGGGCCCTGGGAGATGCGTGACCGCCTGGGCAGCGGTGGCTTCGGAAATGTCTGTCTGTACCAGCACCAGGTGGGGCGGCGGGGAGCGGGGCCGGGCGGCGGGAGGGCCGGGCCGGGCGGCGGGAGGGCCGGGCCGGGCGGCTGACGGGGCTGTGTCTCGCAGGACTCGGGCGCCCGCGTGGCCATCAAATCGTGCAGGCTGGAGCTCAGCGTCAAGAACAAGGACCGCTGGTGCCACGAGATCGACATCATGAAGAAGTGAGTGCGGGGAGCGCGGCGCGGCCCGGAGGCCCTGGCCCGGCTGCTCTGGCCCGGCCGAGCGAGCGGGCCGCGGGGACAGATAGCCCCTCAACCAGCCCCAGCCCTTCAAGCAGCCGGGCTGAGGCACCACGGTCTGGGCACTGGAAGCCTCTCAGCCCGCCAGCCCTGACCGGGAGGTGGAGACAGCCAGCCCCTGAACCAGCCTGTCACCCCACGTCTCTCTCCTGGTTTATCTGTCCTAGCAAGATGTCCAAGCACTTCTGATCTGGTCTTCTAGCTCATGCCTTCTCCTGAGACCTAGCAACATCCAAGCATGCTGCAGTCTCGTGCTGCCTGAGCTGTTGTCCATCCTAAATGCCTCCTGACTCGCACTACAATGGTGCGTTGTGTTTTAGTGTGGTGACATGAGAACAACAGACATTCTCATGCTGTGCAGGGCATTCATCTTTGATCTAGCAACCAGAGAATTGCTTTTTATCTGTCACACTTCCACAGGCACAGAGTAACCCTAATGATTTCCTACAATAAATTATGTACTCTGTGCTGACCACCATCCCTCTCTCCAGCGTGTCGCTCTGAGAAACCTGTGAACCAGAAGTGGCCAGGTTTGTCCTCATGGATGGGAGCCTCATACAGTTGTTCCTTTGTCCTGAGAATTCCTAGTCCCTTTTGAGAGAGATCCCAGAGCATGAAATGCTCTGTCCCAGTGGTGGGAGCAGGGATGCCAGTCAGTTTTGTTCTGAGTTGTCCTCACTAAGATCTGCAGTGCCCCTACTCCAGTGGGAGCTTCACTGGGCTCCTACTCTGCCTTCAAATCACCCTTGTCTGCTCACTGTATGCATGAGCATCAGAGGAAACCTCTTGCAGGCAACCTGGGTTTCCAAGTCAGGGCTTGGTCATCACTGTTCTTAGGGCTTTCACTATATTTATTTTCTGGATACAAGCACTGAGCTGCACACCTACAGCTGCTTTTCTGGTGGCTTCCAGAGGCTTTGGAAGGTGTACACTAAGGTAATGTGTCTTCATTTCCTGCTAGTTTAGTCCTAAGAGTAACATACTAGAAACAGTCAGGAAAGAGCTGGTTGAATTTGGTTGCAGAAATTAATTCCCCATGTACATGGATTTCACCTGCCTGGTTCTACCTTCTTGGTAAAGTTACACAACTGTTAATTGATTCCTATGAAACACTTAGGCTAGGAGGAAACTGTTCCCACATAGAGAAACAGGGACACAGATTTAATGACTTTGCCAGGAATGTCCAGGAATCCAGAACTTGTGCCCAGATCCCCATCCTGTACCCTCACTTGGAGACATCAGTTCTGCCCATCACTTGTTTATGTATTCCCAAGGTATGGATTTTGTGCATTGGGATACTGGTAGACACCAGCTGAAGAGTGTACTTCTAAGCAAGGATACATTTGGGGGACAGAAATTGTACATGAAACGTAAAACATGGTCAGTGGACAATCTGTTGTCTCCTCCTTCCAAAAGAGGAGTCATATTCATCCAGCTTTCCATGTACTTAGGTTGAACCATCCCAATGTAGTAAGAGGCTGTGAAGTTCCTGAGGAGATGAACTTTCTGGTTAACGATGTTCCTCTTCTGGCAATGGAATATTGTTCAGGGGGTGACCTCCGGAAGGTAATGGCTGCTTTGCTTTGCAACACGTACCACATTAATACTGCTTCTGTATGTGTGGTTGTCTGAAACCATGTGTGGTCTGTGGAGCTTTCCTTTGTAGGTACAGGTGTGGGGATGAACATGTAAAGTGGGGAAAAGCCCTGTATGAAGAATGAGGCTTGAGCAGTTGAAACCAGAGGGCTGAGAACAATCCAAGGGCAGATACTCTTATCCTGAAGCTGTGTGTACTTTCCTGGAGCTGCAGTACAATTAATACAACCTCCTGCAGCCCAGATATTCACACCCAGTGTGTTTGCCTTTGCTGCAACGTGTCTGGAGTCTGATCTGGCTTTGAGTCCCGTGTACCCAGGGTTGTGTTGCTTTCAGCAAAGGGGAGAATCCTTTTGGGGCCTTCAGGGCTTCAGAGACTTTCCTGTTTTCTGCTGGACTGTGAACTGCCCTTCTGCGAAGCAGCAACACCCAAGAGTAAAGGGACCTGAGGCAAAGGCTGCATGGCCTGATAGAGTTTATGCTCCTTTTCCATTGCACCTGGATTCAGGAAGCAGCCATTTGTGTACGGGTGAAGATGCAAATTTCTTGCTCAAGGTTTGCTTAGAAATCACCTCCTCTGAGTGATCAAGAAGCTTGTTTTTCTGTTGTTTTCGTTACTGGTGTTAAATTGGACTGGAGGAAGGTGAGCAGATGTTGAATGCAATAACTGCATATCTCTGAGAGCAGCTAGTAACTTCCTGAGCCTCCTTTTATGTTTTTGAGTTTTTCAAAACAGTAGGGACAATTTTAAGAGACAAGGTTGGCAATGAAAGGAAGTGTGTGTCTAAGAAAATAATGTGGATGTTGCAAACAAATGTAGGTGACCATGTTCTCAGTGACCCTTGGGTGCTGTATTTTTGCAGTAAATGTTTGGACACTGCTTGAAGATAAATTGGAGACCCTGGCCAAGAAACCTGGGGTTACATTAGCTCTACTTGCAATGCAGTATTGGACAATTTAGTTTCTAATAATCCTTAGGTGTTGCAGAGATGCTGGGACAATTTAGGCAGTAACCTGCTCTGTTTCATTTGATCACATGTAATGCTTTGTTCCTGCAAGTAAAAAAAACAACCTTTTTTTTTTTGTTGTTTTTGATTCTGCTTTTTAAATCTCTCTCTTACACTCACTTGGCATCATCTGTGTTTTGTACTGCTGTTAATTTCTTCCTGCACATCTGCAGTCTTCCATAAAGCCTGGAAGATTACTTGCCTGTGTCTGTGGGCTGTGCGTATTTTCATGCTTGTGCTCCTTCAGGGTAGTGCTGTGGGCTCTGAGCTGGATTGCTGACTTTGCCCCCCTCCCCCTTTGCTGTTCAGCACACCTACCCAGAACTGAGGAGTGAGATGTTGAAGCCTGGATTCTTCCCTGTAGAGGTTGGATTGTTGATGGTGCCTGAGGTGTGGGATGTGGTAAAAAGGGGAGGGTGCATCATGGAAGGGGTGGCTGCAGTGCCCAGCAGGACCTGGGGCACCTGTAAAAACCTTCAGTGGAGTGATCAGAAAAGCAGATCACATGTTGATTGCCCCAGGGTGTACAGGGCAAATGGCTGAGCTTACTGACAGGTCATTAAGACAGTGCTTAGGAAGGGACTTCCAACAGTGCTTCTACCAGACCTTTTGCTAGAGGAGAAGAGCTCAGGGCAAGGGAGAAGAGAGACAAAGAAGCACTTTAAGGTGGGGGAGTACTCCACTTTGCAGCGGGGGCTGATACCTGGGTGGCTTTTCCATAGCATGGGCCATCACTTGGGTGCAGCACGCTGAGGAACCCAGGCTCTGCTAGAGCCCATGGCCCCCCTGTTCAGATTAAAGGAGCAGCGATTGCTTTGGGCCAGCTGGGCTTTTGGGAACTGTAAATGCCTGCAGTCATCTTCTGGTCTTTGCCCTACAATGAATTTAGGAGCGCACCTGTTGGTGAGCCTCTCATCCTTTTATCAGTGACCCATGTTGGAATGCCAAGGGCTTAGATCCCTATCCATTCCTCTTGCTTTTTGTCACTCATTATTTTCCTCCCTGGAGAGTTGTTCTTGCAAGCAGCATTCCTGCTTTGGGTATTTCAGGTGTTCCCAGGTTCCATCAAGCCAAACTCCTTGAGTTCATCCAGAGAAGAGCCATGAAGATGATCAGAGGGTTGGAGCACCTCCCCTATGGAGATAGGCTGAGGAAGTTGTGGTTGTCCAGCCTAGAGAAGAGGAGGCTTCGTGGTGACCTTATAGCAGCTTTCCAATATCTGAAGGGGGCCTACAAGAAAGCTGGGTAGGGCTTTTTACACAGGTGTGTAGTGAGAGGACAAGGGGCAAGGGTTTGAAACTTAAAGGGGGCAGATTCAGGTTGGACATTAGGAAAAAGGAGACACTGGAACAGGTTTCCCAGGGAAGCTGTGGCTGCCCCATCCCTGGAAGTGTTCAAGGGCAGGTTGGATGAGGCCTTGAGCAACCTCGTCTGGTGGAAGGTGTCCCTGCCCATGCAGGGGGGTTGGGACTAGGTGATCTTGAAGGTCCCTTCCAACCCAAACCATTCTATAATTCTATGAACTTCAGATGAAGACTGAGCAGGTTCCAGGAGCCTGAGGTGCCTGCAGCCATACAACCTTCCTGCATCTCTTGCCTGTTTGCTTTTTGCTGGCTTTCATGCTGTTGTTGTACAACTCTTAGCAGTCCCCATCTTCTTTTCAATCCAGTCTCTCTGCAATGAACTTTCATTTTGTCTGAGTTGTTTTTGTTCTCCCCCATGCTTTTATTTCACAAAGTCATCTTCCCTTGTTCAGCTAGAGTTATCCTTGAGCTGTGTTGCTTTCTGTGTTGGGTCAGCAGGGGATGGAAGATGTTTTTCTTGACTGTTAACTATTGCCTCATGGGTCTAAACATCTTTTTCTTTACTATAGTTGCTAAACAAACCGGAAAACTGCTGTGGACTTAAGGAAAGTCAAATACTTTCTCTGCTTAGTGACATTGGTATGTAGTTTAACACCCTTCTTGTGTATTTCAGGGTTTTTTTGTTGGTTAGTTGGTGTTGGTTTTTTTTAATGGCATTTGTGTTTGGGTTTTTTCTATGTGTATTGGCATTTTGCTTTTTCAGCTGGTCCTGAAAAGGGGGCTAAGGAGAACAAGGTGTTAAATGAAGTCAAGTTTCTGTTTCAAATAAAGGACTTGGTATCCCTGCTTATCCCACAGACAAGAAGTTTGCACTAATGATGTGTCTGTGGTATGGGAGTGGAGAAGTTGTGTAGGGATCAGTTGGAAGTAACTATGAGCTTAGCGTTTTGTTTTGTTAAGGTCACAGTTTTCCATTCAAACCCCCTTTCTGTTCCTGGAGAAGCCCAGTGAAATGTCACTTGAAAGAATGGAACTTTTACAAGGCAAAAAGCAAGAACCAACATGAGAAGTGAATGAGGGGCAATGGATTCAAACTCGAGCAGAGGAAGTTCCACCTCAACATGAGGAAGAACTTCTTTCCTGTGAGGGTTACAGATCCCTGGAACAGGCTGCCCAGGGAGGTTGTGGAGTCTCCTTCTCTGGAGACTTTCAAGACCTGTCTGGATGCCTTTCTGAGTGATCTGCCCTAGTTTTTGGTCCTGCTCTGGCAGGGGGTTGGACCTGATGATCTTCAGAGGTCCCTTCCAGCCCCTGACATTCTGTGATTCTGTGAAGTGCAGAAGTTGCCCTGTGGCTTCTCTGGGTAGGGTTTGCATAGTAGGAGGGAAATTTTGTTTATTCAGGCTGACAGTGCAGAGATGATAAACTGGAATGGAGCTGAGAGCAAGGTAGGGAGGAGCATAGCAGAAGAGGAAGCCACCCATGCCATGGCTACTCCAGTAATCTTCTACCTAATGATTTGCTCTCAACTGCGGGTTAATTAAGTAGGTGGTCCCAAGAGAAGCGTGCCAAACCGTTGAGAAGCTTCTCATTTTTGAAGAGCGGTTCTCTTGGTCTGTATCAGAGTTGTGGCTAGCACAGGCATGTCTCCTTTACTCAGCACTGGGGATCTGGATACAGTTGTCCACATCTGGCCCCATGTCGCAGAGAGACATGGAGATCCTGGCAAGGCCCTGTGAAGACTGCCCAGGGCCTGGAGCACCTGAGCCACCAGGAGATGGGCCTGTTGGGTGTGACCACAGGGAGGCTGAGGAGGGTCTGTGGCAACAGAAAGGGCAGGTGCAAAGGTGATGAATGGGACCAGACTATACTTGGTGAGCAGCATTACAAGGGGCACCAGCTCCATGCTACACCATGGGAGGTTGAAGTGCAAGGTTGGAGAAGAAACCTTTCCCACCAACACTGCTGTTGTGCTGTGTATCGCCCTGGGGAGGGTCCCAGGGCAGCCCACAGGGTGGCAGAGTGGTGACAAGATGACGATTAGCCAGACATTAACTTGATCTGCATTACAGAAGGTGTCTGCTACCGTGTGGATTCCAGATTCTGCAGTTTGGAAAGGGAGCAGTCAGCAAACCTGCACAGGATGGGAGCAGCCCAAGGTGACAGCACTGCTCAGAGGAAACAGTTTCATCTGATGCCTTTGGGTGCCTGCTTTAAAGCCACTTCCCAAGGCTGCAGTAATCCATGGAAATTGTTCTGTGACACAAAACTTGATGGGCTCCAGAAGTGTTTCATGAAATACCTCATTTATCAAGCTGTTGAGCTTTAGCTTTCCTGTTGCCAAATCCTTGACCACTGAGAGCACTGTAAGAAAAGAGAAGACCTGAGACTTCAAACTGGCCTTCCTGTCTGTCAAGAAGTGTCTGGCTTCTTGACCACCCTGGGGTTGACAAGTCATCTCATTGAGGGTGATGCCTACAGGTGGTTTCTCTAGCATACAGGCTTTCCAGCAGAGCTCCTCAGTAAAGCTCCTTGGTTTTTAAATTCTCTTACAGATAACCCTTCTCTACTTGTAGGAATGGATCTGGTTTGGGCATGAGAAAAGCATTTTGGACATGTTGGCCTGGGTGCTCAGAGGGTTTGCAGTTGAGGTCCTGAAATCAAGGGCAACTCTGCATTCCTTCATCCTTGTTCCTCTTCCACCTGCATAAGGGGGTCTGTTGTCTCCCTAATGAGATGAATGTCTCTGGCCAAGATTTGAAAATGCAGTGGAGAAGAAATTGAAGTTAGAAGTTGTTAGATGTAGAAATGATTGGTAAATTAGTGAAGCTTTGGCATGGGAGCAAATGATTGACCTGTGGACAAGGCATATTGATTGAATATTTCCCTTAAAATAATCCGGTAAAGAATTTGTTGTAATGGGTGGTTAGAAATAGGCTCTGCCCAGTGTGCAGTCAGAGTATCTTTTGCTTAGGAAAATTTAAAATACCCCACGATGGAGATGAGACAATGCCTGCCTTGGGCCTTATGTGATGGGACCTTTCCTTTTATTTCCACTTGCACATCTCCAAGATTGAAAAATCATGATAAAAATAAGTCTTTTGCTCTTTTGTCTGTGTCCATGTCTGTGGCAGACGCTTGATAAGCTTTTATTTAGCAGCCAGTGTTGTTATTTGGGTGGACCAGTAGTGAATTTTCCCCTTCTCAGAGCCACGGTCCCCTCCAGGCAGTTCAAGTGTGGACTGTTGCCACAAGGCAGAGTCCTGCCTGTCTTTGGGTATGTGCTCACATTCCCGCCACTGTTGCAGCCACTCCAGTGCCCAGGTGAGGAGCAGGTTCTGGAAACCAGGCTGGCTAAAAACATTTTGTTTCCTTAGTAGTTTCCAGCTGGATCAGTCCCAGGATCAAGCTGACCACACAGTGCCATAAATGCTTGTGCTGCCATGGAAATGGCATCTGGGCAAGGAGAATTTGGGGTCCTGTATTCCTTCTGGGCACAGCTCCCTCGTAGACTGTTTGGCAGTAGCTTTAGGTCAAAGGGAGACTCATTTGCTTAATTTCAGCATTTTCTTTCATTAGCGTCTTGCATAATGTGCTCACATAAATAAAGATGTCTTTTTGTTAGGTTAACTTCCCAAGACCCAGGCCACAGAATCACAGAATGGTCAGGGTTGGAAGGGACCTCTGAAGATCATCAAGTCCAACCCCCTGCCAGAGCAGGACCAAAAACTAGGGCAGATCACTCAGAAAGGCATCCAGACAGGTCTTGAAAGTCTCCAGAGAAGGAGACTCCACAACCTCTCTGGGCAGCCTGTTCCAGGGATCTGTGACCCTCACAGGAATGAAGTTCTTCCTCATGTTGAGGTTGAACTTCCTGTGCTGGAGTTTGAATCCATTGCCCCTCGTCCTATCACAGGGCACAAGTGACAAGAGGTTGTCCCTGCCTTCTTGACACCAGCCCTCATGTATTTATAGACATTAATTAGATCCCCCCTCAGTCTTCTCCTCTCTAGACTGAAAAGCCCCAGGTCTCTCAGCCTTTCCTCATCAGGCAGGTGTTCAGTCTCTTCATCATCCTCGTAGCCTCCGTTGGACTCTCTCAAGTCCCTCTTGAACTGGGGAGCCCACAACTGGACACAGCAGAGCTGTTTCAAGCTGCCTGCACATTTTGGAGACCTGCTTTGTTTGTCTGCCTGCTGGGGTTCATGTTGTAGCTCTACAGTTTGAGAATAATTGAGCTGCCTGGTAGATGTGACCCATGGTTACATCACGAGGTCTGAACTCCACAGCAACCTCCATTTGTGCAGGGGAACAGAGCTAGTTCAGGCCTGGCATAAATCTGGTCAATCTTTCAAGTGAATGAAAGCTCTTAGTGGTGCTTTAAAACAAAAATGTATTGATGTTGACCCCATATTAGATTTTTATCAGGTGGATCTTCAGCACATCTAATAGCAATGTGAGTTTCTTTTCTACTAAATCAAAAACTTGTCTTTCAGGGTCTGGGATCCAGTATTTGCATGAAAACAGAATTATACACAGAGATTTAAAGCCTGAAAATATTGTTCTTCAGGACGAAGGTGGGAAGGTAAGTCAGGTGGCCTCTGTCAGTGATGTTCCCACTGTCATTTCTGGAAGTTGTTATTTAAGTTCCCAGATAAAAAGCTAGATACTCTGGCCAGGCTGTAACTGGGAACGTGCTTTAAATAAAGTCAAGTCTATGTTGAGATAGGTGGGCAACCAGGAGGTTCCTGGAATGTGTGAATGACAACTTCCTTCTCTAAGTGATAGAGGAGAGCCAACGAGAAGTGGTGCTAAGCTGCACCTTGTTCTCAGCAACAAGGAGGCACTGGTGAGGAATGTGAGGCTGGAGGGCAACTTTGGCTGCAGTGACCATGAGATGGAGTTCAAGATCCATAAGGCAGCAAGGAGGTCGCACAGCAAGCTCACTACCCTGGACTTCAAGAGAGCAGACTTTGATGTTTTCAGGGGCCTGCTCGGTAGGGTACCATGGGATAAAGCCTTGGAGGGAAGAGGGGCCCAAGAAGGCTGGTTAATATTCAAGGATCACTACCTCCAAGCCCAGGAGCAATGCATCCCAACAAAGAGGAAGTCAGATAGTAGACTTAAGTGAGACACGATGAAGAAATTCTTCACTGTGAGGGTGAGACACTGGCCCAGGTTGCCCAGAGAAGCTGTGGCTGCCCCATCCCTGGAAGTGTTCAAGAGCAGGTTGGATGGGGCTTGGAGCAACATGGTCTGGTGGGAGGTGTCCCAGCCTATGGCAGGAGGTTAGGACTGGGATCATCTTCTAAGGTCCCTTCCAACCCAAACCAGTCTGGGATTGATAACAAGGCCAGCTCCTGTGGCTTTCCTCTTATGGATTGTATGCTGTGGATGTCACTGTCCAGATTCGGGGTGGTTTGGTGGTTTTTCTTCTCCAAATTTGCTCTCTTCATGAATTACTTAAACTGTCTATAGATTGTTCACAAAATAATAGACCTGGGATATGCAAAGGATCTGGATCAAGGAAGTTTATGCACTTCATTTGTTGGAACTTTACAATATTTGGTAAGAAATTATTTTTATTCATATATACAAGTGATGTTACTTTGCCACATTTTATAGAATCACAGAAGGGTGTGTCAGAAGGAGCCTACAGAGGTCTTTTGTCCAGCCTCCCACTGGCAGCAGCTATAGGTCAGGGCCGCTGTGACTTGGCCCAGCCAAGCCCTGAAACCTCCAGAAATGGAGATCTCACACCTTTCTGGGGACCTTAACCACATGTGCTCCCTCTCCAGGATAGAAGTGTTTCTTCATGTCCAACCTGAACCTCCCAGAGGGTGATCTGGGGCAGTTGCCCCTCATTGTGTCACCTTCCAAGATCAGTTTGGCCTGTCTGTTCCTTCCTGTGCCACAGTCAGGGGCTGCTCCCAGACACCCCCTCCAGCCTCCCCACAGCTGGACCCAACAAGCCCAGCTCCCTCCCATCTCCTGGTGGGTTGGGTGCTCCAGCCCTGACCCACTAGGCAGCCCAAGCAGAGCCACGTGCAGGTCCCTGGGAGCACGCCTGGACACAGCTTTGTCTCTGCAGAAATGTAAGGAAATAGACAACCTGAAATACCACTTCCAACATGTCTTTCTGTGATACCTTTTAGGCTCCAGAACTCTTTGAGAACAAATCCTACTCAGTTACTGTTGATTACTGGAGCTTTGGGACGATGGTGTTTGAGTGCATCGCAGGATTTAGACCTTTCCTACACAACCTACAGCCCTTTACCTGGTGAGACATTGACTCTGCAAGGGGTGATGCCAGGCAGTGACAGCCTGTGGGGAGGTGACAGTGTGGACCAGAATGATGAATGCACCTGGGTTGGGGCAATCCCCAGCACAAACCCAGGCTGGGCAGAGAGTGGATTGAGAGCAGCCCTGAGGAGAAGGACTTGGGGGTGTTGGGTGATGAGAAGCTCAACATGATCCAGCACCATGTGCTGGGGCCCAGAAACCACCCATATCCTGGGCTGCATCCCCAGCAGTGTGACCAGCAGGGCCAGGGAGGGGATTGTCCCCCTCTGCTCTGCTCTGGGGAGACCCCCTTGCAGGGCTGGGTCCAGCTCTGGAGCCCCCAACACAAGAAGGACATGGAGCTGTTGGAGCAAGTCCAGAGGAGGCCACAGAGATGATCTGAAGGCTGGAGCAACTCTGCTCTGGAGACAGGCTGAGAGAGTTGGGGCTGTTCAGCCTGGAGAAGAGAAGGCTCCAGGGAGACCTTAGAGCACCTTCCAGTGCCTGAAGGGGCTCCAGGAAAGCTGGGGAGGGACTTTGGACAAGGGCAGGGAGAGATGGGACGAGGTAGAACAGTTTCAAGCTGAAAGAGGGGAGACAGAGATGAGATTTTGGGAATAAATTCTTTGCTGTGAGGTTGGTGAGACACTGGCCAAGGTTGCCCAGAGAAGCTGGGATTCTATAAAATAAGTATTTTTGTATTTCCACATCTCACCCTGCCATGCCAGGAGTGTGTGTAAAGCTGGGTTTTTAAAAGGGTAATTCTGCAACAGAAAAACTAGGAAACTTGCTTTTCTGTAAGCATCGAGATAATAACAAGAGAAAAGGTAAAGAGGAGTTTTTATGCATGTGGTAGCTTAAAAAATTATGCGCTAGCCAAAAATAATTGTAACCAACATGTTGCAAGGTGCAAAAATGTCCCCAGGGTCAGAGTTGATGGCAGGGGCTTCCCTCTTCCACCTGGAGATGTTCTGGGTGGATGGTTTGGAAATGTCTTTGTCATGAAAGAAGAGGTGGTTTTCCAAAGCTACTACCCTGTGGCTCTTTTTGCTGCTGCCTTATTCAGTTGGCCCTTGACAAATGTGATGCTGTCAGTCTATCCACAAAGGGTTTTGTTTTCTAGGCATGAAAAAATCAAGAAAAAGGATCCCAAGCATATCTTTGCTTCTGAGGAGATGAATGGGGAGGTTCGCTTTAGTACCCATTTGCCACAGCCTCACAGCCTCTGCGGGTAAGTGTCTTCTAGGAGCTGCATGGGATTGTTTTTGACTTGTCTCTTAAAATGAGGTCTCCTTCTCCTCTATCCCAGCTGCCGAGATGTCCTCCTTCTTTCTCCCAAGGAGGGTTTCAAGCTCTTTGTGAGCTGTTAAGGGTAGCCCACAGCCACATGGCTCTTTTTTGATGATTGAAGCTCTCCAGTGGCAGTTCCCCTGTGGTTGGCAGGATGATGGTGGGTCACCTTACAGTGTGAACTCTGTGGCTGCATTCCATCCGTGATCACAAGGCCACTGAGTAACATCTACCGAATAACTTGATGCTGTTGAGTCTCACAAACCAAGCATTTGAGTTAGCTGCTCCAGAAAAGCAGAAGCTTCTAGTTTTTGTGTTGGGAAATCAGCAGCAGAGGCCACAAAGAAGGACAGAGCCTGTTGAATAGAGCATACAAGGAGAGATGCCCATGGAGCTGGGCTCAGTCAGTCTGGAGAAAAGAGGGGGTTAATTTTGTCTTCTGTCTGTTGGGACATTCCAGAGAAAATGGATCTAGGCTCTTCTCAGAAAGGCAAAGTGAAAGGATGAAAGGCATGAGTTACAACGAGGGAAATGAAATTTGGGCACAGGAGAAAGATTTCCCAGTGCTGTTGATGCATCCCTGGCACAGGATCTGGAGCAGTGGTGACCTCCAGCTGTGGGGACTGCCCAGACTCACTTGGACACAGCTCTGAGCAGCTTGCTGTGACATAGGCCCTGCTGTGGGCTATGGTTCAGACCAAAGACCTCCAGGAGGGCCTTCAACCTGAATTAACTGGCCTGCACCACATCAGAAGTCAGGCTCTAATCATTGGTCACTCATTTAGTGGTTGTGGCTTTAGGTGTGCACAGCTGTGCAGTGCAGCTCGTTGGCACTAGCAGGTTGCTGGAGTTGAGGATGAAGTCAAAGTGGCTTTGTGCCAGGGCTTGGGGCTTTTTGCACTCTGTACTGCCTTTAAAGACGTTATTGACAATAAACTTAGGTGCTGCTTGTGTGGATAAACATGGAGGAGAACCTTCCAGGTGGCTCTGGAAGGCATGGGCCTGGCTATTTTGCAGGCCAGGCTTTGAAAACTGTTTGATTTTGAGTGCATCACAGACAGGTTTGGGAGGAAAAAAAACCAAAACACATCTTACTGATGTGTCAGGGTACTTCTGACTCAAGGAATAGGAGTCAGGAAGAGGGAGAAGTGTCATGCAAGGTGTGTTGGATGGGGGTGTGCTCCTGCTGAGGCCTGGGGAGGCTGTTGTTAGGGTGAGGGTGCTCACTCTCCAGGCACTTTCCTCCCCTTCAGGCTTTCCCTGCTGCTCACATGTGCTCCCTGGGTGCTGCACATGTTGTAAGCTTGTTCTGGTTTCTTAAGTGTTCTGAGCACTGTAGAATATCTACAGTCTCTTTCTTACGGCCTCTCTTTTAGTTTAATTGTAGAACCAATGGAAAATTGGCTGCAACTGATGCTGAATTGGGATCCACAGCAGAGGGGAGGAGGTTTAGATCCTGAGACCAGTCGTCCCAAGTGTTTCCTAATAATGGATCACATACTGAATTTGAAGGTGAGTGAGGGTTGTTACTGGGTTTAAAGGCCTACTGAAAGTATCTCATAGGACAGAAAGTGTGATCAGTGGAGAATAGCTATAATCTTGGCATAATCCAGCTGCAGGATCACGAGGAATGTTTTTCTTGGTATCGGAAGTGAATGTATGTACAGCCTGTCCAGCATGTACCTGAAGGCAAAATATCACCAGCAATATTAATCTCTAGCTCTGCACTTGGAGTAGAATGCCCTGATTTACTATTTGCCATCTCAGAAAGGACTCACCAAGATCTGATAATGGTTTAGTATTTGCTGAGAACAGTTTTCCTGAACTCCACTACTGATGCTGTGACCTCCAGGTCTATGTATTAACAGTAGGAGTAGGATCACCCCCCTCGATGCAGTCCTGAGCTGTGCTCTGGGTGATCCTGCTTCAGCAGGGCAGTTGGACCAGATGATCTCTAGAGGGCCCTTCCAACTCTGACAATTACATGGTTCTGCGAGTGGTTTGGGTTGGAAGGGACCTTCAAAGATCATCTAGTCCAGCACAGAATTTACACTAACCTGACTCTTCCCCTTCAAGTAATTACTGACCTTTGCTGGAGGAAAACCAGCTGAGGCAAGCATGTGTAGAAGCCAGAGGATAATTTTGCCTGATCTGGAAGGATTCCAAAGGAATTAAAGCCCAAAACATAAAATATTGTGCCCATAAGTGGAACTTGTCACAATCTGCATATCATGGTGGGGTTTGGGTCCTACAGTCTCAGCCCAGATGTAGTAAAACTAGAGAGGAGCCCGCAGAGCAGTGATAAGACAAGCACTGGTATGTAACAGGGATGAAAGGAAATGGGGCTTCCTTTCCTAGGAGCAGTACTGGCCATCATCAGAGGCAGCAAGGCTGAAGATGGCCTTTTTGCTAGCTTGTCACCATCCTTTTGATGTCATGAAGCTGCAGCATGGCTTGTGAAGGCTGTTCAATGGGTTTGATTGCCATTTTCTCTGACATGAAGTTAAAAGTTACAGACCCAGACTTTGAATTTTATTAATGTGAGACTTTACTCCTGAATTTGGTTGTTGTAGCCATTAAAACTCAAATGATGCTCTCAGTCTAATGTCTTAATTGTTACAAACTCCCTCCCTTTCTGTCCTTTGGTAGCCAGTGACTGGTAATCAACTCGTCCTCTTTTTACAGATAGTTCACATCCTAAATATGACCTCTGCCAAGATTGTTTCGTTTCTCCTGCATCCCGAGGAAAGCCTTCATTCCCTTCAGATTCGGATCGAGTTTGAAACTGGAATAAGTACTGGGAACCAGGAACTGCTGCTGGAAACAGGGATTTGCCTGGATCCTCGGAAACCTGCTTCCCAGTGTGTTATTGATGGCGTAGTAAGAAGTTCATTTAATGTCTTTCACCTTCTCAGGGAATGTAAACATCTTAGGGAAGATAAATGGCCTTAATCTCCCACTGGAGACAGTTTGCTCTGGTAACTCTTAAGGTCTAGCGTTACCTTTATGAGGTGATGTAAGCAGATTCCTACAGTTATTACTCTGTCTAAACATCTAAATCAAGGAACTTGTTAGCAAAGGGTGCCGTGTTCCTGTGGGATCTGTCAAAATCAGGTTTTTGAGGCACCTGATAAGAAGAGTGTCTGCCCAGAATCATTAGTCCATGATGTAACCAGGGCTCTCTGGGTAAGTAGGAGCTGTGTTTGGGATTTGTTTTGTTTATGTTCTCTTCTCTTCTCTCACCAGAGAGGCTGGGATAGCTACATGGTCTATTTGTTTGATAAAAGCAAAACTGTCTATGATGGACCCTTTGCTTCTCGGAGTCTGTCTGACTGTGTCAATTACATTGGTGAGTATGCTGGGGGGCAGCTGGGCACTGGAAGCACTGCTGCTCATGTAGTGGGAGAGTATATTTGCCTCCCAGATGTCTGTGTCATTTTGAAGGGCATTCTCTGTTTCAAAGAGGATCATATAATAACCTGGAGCAGTTTCATCTACAGTTCTGTGTCTTCACGTTTTGTAGATGTAACAGGTCAGAGGATTTCTTGTCTGCCCTTTGGGAACTCTCCTGTAGAGCAACTTAAGAATTCATGTCAGGTTTTTGCCCTTATGTTTAAATTCTGTGCACTGAACACCTAAACCTAAGTCTTGCCTCGCTGAAACAGAATGGTGGGGTGAGGGAAGGCTGGGGAGGCAAAGTGTGCAACCTCATCTTGTAGCCCAGAGAGGTGAACTTTCAGTCTGCATCTGCCTGCTACATCCCGGGAAGAAGATTCTGACTTGGGGGCTGTGATTTGATTTGCACAGCCTTCTGCTCTGCTCAAGGGTCCCTTCACACCCACCAAGTGTTGTAGTGACATTGTGCCAGGAGATGTTTTCAGAACTGGTTCCAGGGGACACGTTTTAGTGGTAGATGTGGGAGAGCTAGGGGAGTGGCTGGACTTGACGATCTTGAAGGTCTTTTCCAACCAGAATGATGATACTATACTATGATAACTTGAGAGGAAGCCCACACAGACATCCTCTGGTGGTACCAAGGGACAGGGACCTTCTTATCTTAGGATTCAGTATCTGAAGAAGTTGTGCATATATCCCCTCTTCTCCTCCTCCCTGTGCACAGGTACAAGCAGGTTGCAGCTCCTTGCAGTCCGGTCTCTTGAGATTGGGTGGGTTTGATGCTCATGAGCAGTTATGCTACAGCTCTCCTAGATTTATGCTTCTGAACCCCATATCAGCATCTTGAGGATACCAGTTACATTTTTGCCCTGTACTGTCTGTGGTAGTTACGTTTCACAGAGTGGTCAGGGTTGGCAGGGACCTCTGAAGGTGACCTAGTCCAACCCCAACAGTGATCCATCTCTCCTGTCTCACCTAAAAGAAAGAACAGGTCCCTCCATCTATGCTGCCAACCATTGAGGCCCTGTGTGAGGAAATCCACCTTGCTCTGGTCATGAAGCCAAGCCAGTGTGTTTGGCCATGTTGCACCAGTTGCAGGACTGTCATTGCTCCCTTATCAAGGTTATGAGTTAGGGCTGGTCTTCAGAGATACACTCAGCAAAGATGTAAAGCCTGCACTCTTGTATGGTCTTCCCCACAGTTTTTAGCTCTAGTGATAAGGTGACCATAACCCCATGGCACTGATCCTATTTCTGGTCTCACCAAGTAGAGCCAAGTATCTGAGAAAGTCCAGGCCCTTCCTTCCTCTTGAATTGCTAGGAGTAGAGCCTATCTGTTGCTGCATGGATACTTGTGGGATCTACTCCTCTAAGTTCTGATGCCATTGCCTGGCCCTGGCATCATCAGTGTACTCTTAGACCATTCATGAAAGCTGCTTCTCTGCTTACAGCTTCCCTTACATTTCTCCTGTGCTGACAGCAGTCATCTGCAGGACCCAAAATACCTCTGTGAAGGTTTATAGATACCACATGTATCTGTATGAAGGACCTTGTATACCCCTATGAAAGAAAAAATGGTCTCAAGAGACAGGAGACACCCGCTGGGATACTGCATGTAATGGAGATGCCTTGAGACATACAGTTACTGTGAAATACCTTTATTTTCTTTGACCTGGCTCTGGAGAAGTTGAGCTGGTTTCCCTGTCTCCTTTTACTGTCACTCAGGCTTATTCTAATTGGGTTTTTTCTGTGTTCTGGGCTATCTTATTCTGGCAAATCTGATTGCATGGCATCATCGTGCTGAATCTCTTGGAGCTAAGGCTTTTTGGAAGGTGTTTACTCACATCCCAACCTACTGAAAGTTCCCTGTCTCTGTAGGGGAACACACAGTTCCCCTACAGTCTTGCATCTTTTCCACTTAAACATCTGCATCGGAAATCTGGGAGGAAATGTACAAAAGATTTGAAGACGTTTTCATATTAAACACACATCAAGACAGTGACCAGTATCACTTGCTAGCTTGGGCAAGTGCTTTAAGTATAGTTTTTGGAGAAAGCCACCCATGGGTCCTGCCTTGTGCCATACTTCATGCTGTGTGCCCTGTGTCTCCTGGTGCCAATAGAATTATTACAGAATTATTAGGATTGTAGAATGGTTTGGGTAGGAAGGGACCTTAAAGATCATCTAGTCCCAACTCCTCTGCCATGGGCAGGGACACCTCCCACTAGACTAGGTTGCTCCAAGCCCCATCCAACCTGCCCTTGAACACTTCCAGGGATGGGGCAGCCACAGCTTCTCTGGCCAACCTGGGCCAGTGTCTCACCACCCTCACAGCAAAGAATTTCCTCCTCATGTCTCACCTAAATCTCCCCTTTTCCAGTTTAAAACCCTTCCCCCTAGTCCTGTCACTCCCTGCCCTTGCCAAAAGTCCCTCCCCATCTTTCCTGTAGCCCCTGGAAGGTGCTCTAAGGTCTCCCCAGAGCTTTCTCTTCTCCAGGCTGAACAGCCCCAACTGAGGACTTTTGCCCAAAGCGCTCAAAGAAGTCACTGCTGTCCTGGCTGTGAGTTCAAACATGAGCTGTTGCTTGGCCAGTACCAGGCAGTCAAACACCTGGGGAGCCAACATGTCAAAAGCTTATACACATGTAGGCAGCATCACATGAAAATTCAGCAGATCTTTTGTGGCTTGATCCCTTAGTTTAGGCACCTGAAGCAGGAATTAGGAATACTGGAAAGCACTGAAGTAGTTTTCTAGAGTTGTCCTTTCATTTGTGTACAGCTGTGGTTTTCTTGCGTTCAGTGCAGGACAGTAAAATCCAGCTTCCGGTTCCTCAGCTGCGCAGGGTGTGGGCAGAAGCAGTTCACTACGTGATCGGGCTGAAAGAAGATTACAGCAGGCTTTTCCAGGGCCAGAGAGCTGCCATGTAAGTTGTTCCTCCTTATTCAGAGGATTCAGTATTAGGCAAATACAGAGAGTGTTTGCATGGAAACCTGCAGCTTGGAGGTTGTAGGGAGGTGGGAGTTGGTCTCTTCTCTCCAGTGAAGAACAACAGGATGAGAGGAAATGGCCTGAAGTTGCTCCAGGGGAGGTTTAGACTGGATATTGGAAAGAATTTCTTTACCCAAAGAGTGATTGGACACTGGCACAGGCTGCCCAGGGAGGTGGTTGAATCTCTATCCCCAGAGGTGTTTGAGACGTATAGATGTTGTGCTGAGGGACATTGTTTAAACACTGGACTGGGTAGAGTTGGGTTAATGGTTGGTAGAGCTTGGTTATGGTTGGACTTGATGATCTTCGAAGTCTTTTCCAACCAGGATGATTCTGTGATTCTGAGTTTTGGTCACCCAAAGTTTTACAGCCCTCCATTGTTTGAAACTTTTATGTTATAAAATAGATTTAGGCTGGGAGCTTGTTCTGCTCCAGGAGGTTTGCTGCCTAGTGCCTGACATTGATAAAAAGGGAAAAAACTTGAACCTTGAATATAGTCACAGACTCACAGAGTAGCTGAGGTCAGCAGGGACCTCTGAAGGTCATCCAGTCCAACCTCCTGCTCCAGCAGGGTCACCTGTCCAGGTGACTGTTAAGTATCTCCAAAGATGAGGACTCTACAACCTCTCTGGGCAACCTGTGCCAGTGCTGAGTCACTCTTGCAGTAAAAAAGGGTTTCCTGATGTTCAAGGGAAACCTCCTGCGTTTCAGTTTTTTGCCCATTGCTTCTGGTCCTCTCCCTGGGCACTGGAAGGGGCTGCATAGGGAGGTGGTGGAGTCACCATCCCTGGAGGTATTCAAGAAACTTGTAGATGTGGCACTTCAGGGCATGCTCTAGTAGGCATGGGGTTTTTTTTGTCGGCTGTGTGTTGGTTTTATGGGGTGAGTGGGTGTGGGGTGGGGTGGTTTGGTTTGGGGTTTTTTTTGTTGTTGTTTGTTTGAGTGGGTTGTGTTTTTCCCCCCACTGGCTGGATGGTTGGACTAGGTGATCTTAGAGGTCTTTTCCAACCATGATGATTCAGTGATCTCCAGTGATAAAAAAGGTGCCAGCATTTCCCAGGGGCAACATTCACTGCAGGACCCTGTAAATGCTAAGAAATAATCTACGTTGCTAAAAGTGTTGGACAAAAGCCTGGAAAATGGGGAAGGACTTTCTCTTTTCCTTGCAGCTTGTGAGATGGAGCCCATGACCCCACTGTGACTCCACATTCCAAGGATCTTACAAAATGTTTTGCTAGCTGTGTCTTTCCTTCAGGTGATGCAGCAGCACTGGCCACCTGAGTCCAGCTCTGCTAACACCTCCTGTTCTTGGTTAATTGGGCAGGCTGAGTCTGCTTCGCTATAACGCCAACCTAATCAAGATGAAAAACAACATGGTGTCAGCATCCCAGCAACTGAAAGCAAAGCTGGAATTCTTTCATCAAAGCATTCGCCTGGACCTGGAGAGATACAGTGACCAGATGGCTTATGGCATCTGTATGTATTGGGGGTACTTGCTGGGGGTCTTGGCTGATCCCATTAAGGAAGGACTGTGGGTAAGAGCTAGCTTGAAAGAAGATGAGTTGTGTTCTTCAGCATCTTGATGGGTATGTTTTAGCTGGGAGAAGAGTTTGGCAGAAGCAAAGGCAGGAGGATAAAAAAATCAAATCTTTTTGGAGGCCTTTAGTGCCAGTGAAACAAGTGGTCAGCTCTTCCCCCTGAGAACACCAGGCTAAGGAAATGAATAGTACTGGTGATGTAAATGGTTTTATTTATTAATTCAGAGCCTGATTCCTTTGGAGCTGTCACTGGGCATACAGTGGAGGGCAGGTGTGGAAGGGCCACTAAGCCCCTGTGGCAGAAGAAATGGGCACAGTGGTTGTAGAAACACTGTTTTGAGCTGTGCTAAGGGAGTGGTCTTGCTGTGCTTCAGATCAGGAGGTAGCATGAGTCAGGATGGGAGATGAGGTGAAAAATCACCAGCTACAGCTTTAATGTCACAGAAACATCTGGAGCTTACAAATATTTTTCATAAGAGAACAGTAATATTTATGCTTAGTTTGGATATATGGCCAAAAACTGAAACTTGAGTCAAAAATTATGATTAGGCTGAATGATGATGATGGAAAATAGAAAGACTTGGTGAATTGGTTTGGGACTGTCTGTGCTTAATCAAAAGTGGCAGTTGTTGAGCTTAATGGTGGAGGTTTAAGACTCAAACTCATTTTAGGCTGGTGATTGCAAACAGTGAAATCCTACCAAAGGGTTTGTTATGCGAGTTAAGATCGAGCATGGAGTCATTAAGTGGCAATTTTGCTGTCTCTCTGGGATCTCTGGGTCAGCACTCCTGCTTGGTCTTTGTGTTCAAATCCAGCTGATGTATGTAAAGTTCAGGTCATGCTTTATTTTTGTGTCTGTATCTTTTTATAAATTAACAACTCCCTTCTCTGAAGCTTCAGAAAAGATGCTCAAAGCCTGGAAGGAAATGGAAGAGAAGGCCTCTCAGTGTGCCCAGGTAAGGAATAGTAAAGAAGCTTCATTATCTCTCTGTGAAGGAGATGGTGACAAGAAGTTGGAGTGTCATATGTGGCACTGCTCTGTCCCTCCAGCGTGTTTCAGATCCTGCCTGCTGTGGGAGTGAGAATATCACTGTGGGTGCTTTAAAAAAGAAACAGTCCCCCATCATCAGGTTGTTTGAATCTAGTGATTTGAACACAACCAACACAAATGTCACTAGGCTCAGTTGTCTAGATAGGAAAGTAGACTATAGGGACACATTATTTATTGCCCAAAAGAAACAAAGAGTCTTCCTGGTTGGATTTATTGCACACAAAAATTTCCATTGCTGAAGCTGGAACTAATACCAGTCACTTGCTGTGCAGAGATTTGAAAACTGCATTTTAGTTTCTCCTTTGTTTTGGAGAACTGACAGAAATTTCTGGTGTTCTGCAAGTCAATATGCAAAATAATTTCTAACAAGAGTCATCCTGATGAAATGTAGAGCAGAGCTAGAACCAGTTCTTACTGTGGGTTAACAGATGTTTTCACTTGTGGGTTATGGACAGTTGAGCTACCATAATGGCTGTTTCTCAGACAGTTGGTGCTGTGAGAAAGGCTACTTGAAAATTACCTACTGCTTAGAATTCTGATCTCTGTCTTCTGGGAAAGAGCATTTTAATTTTACTTCCACTGAAAAACAAGGAGGAGGCAGAGGCCTTTTTTTCAGAGAATAATTCTGCCTACAGTTCTGTCCAGACCTTTATAGGGAAGGAATAAGCTTTTTAGCTGTGAAAACTAGGGACAGTGTTAGGATTGTTGTAGTTTATTGTCAAAAGCAGTAAGCTTTTTAGCTGTGAAAACTAGGGACAGTGTTAGGATTGTTGTAGTTTATTGTCAAAAGCAGTTTATCCTTCCCTTCTACTGGACGTACTGAATAAAGTTTGGGAGGGGGGAGGCGTTCAGAGCACTGGGAAAGAGTGCAAGGAAAAATCCGCACGTTTGTAACTTATTTCTCAGAGTAGAGGTCTTTCAAATATCTCAAATGTCCTCTGGTTTTGTGTTCCGTGACAGTAGCTGTCTGCAGGGGTGCCAAGAACATTGCCTGTTCTGCTGGCCAGGGCTGTCCTGTGGTTTGCTGGGCTGATGTCTTGTATTTCTGCTCTCCCCTGCAGGGAGTTTTTGTTTTGGCTCTCACAGTAGCACACAGCACGGTGATTCATACCTAAACATCCCAGACACCATAAGAACCACAAACAATTCATTTCCTTGCCTGTTTTGTGCCCCTATGAAGGAACAGACTGGGCAGTTGAGGTTCTGGGATCCATTAGGTATCTTCATCTAAGTCAGAAGGTTCTTGGAGCCTTGATTCTGCTTTGCTTCTGTGATGGAGAGCAGGGAATTGGGATTGTCACCTGAATTCACCTCTGTTCAGCTTTTTATATTTTGGGATCTTGTCGCTCCCTGTTAGAAAGTAAGAAATGCACAACGGAGGCTGCTTCCAGCAGAATAACATAAAGCTGCCACTGGCTGTTTCTGGAACACCAAGGACCTCGACAGATATTTACTTGACAGACTGTAAGGATTATGTTCAGGCTGTGCAGTCCACATGTATGGCCACACTGTGTCTAGTTGTCAGGAATGGAAGGTGTTTTGCCCTGTAATACACATGGGGCAGCTTAACTGCTGTGATTTCAAGAACCACAGTCATGCTGTGTGGTGACTCATGGTGCTTCAGATTAAAATGTTTCTTTTGATAACAGGGTTTACTTCACACGTTTCTCACAATCTGATTCTCTTTTGATTATGTGGCTTCTCACTTGTTGGTTTATTCTTTACCTGCGAAACCTACAGACATCCCTTTCTGGTCAAGGTCATTTATATGGCCTCATGCCAAGTACTTCTGCAGCTTCAGCAAGGGGTATATTCTGGAAAATCTTTGTTTTTCAGGTCATACAGCCCCAGGTCAGAAAGGAAAGGCTGAAAGATCTCAAAATACTTTCATGTACCTACTCCTCACACTCAGAGATGTTGTTGTTGGCTGCCTCACCTGACTTACTGTGGGCAATTGGCATAGGATAATATATATATTATAATATATGTATATTGCTTTGAGGAAGATGTGAAATACCAGAGAAATGTCAGACCAAAATGCATAAGGGAGGGTAAAATGTGAGAGCACCCCTTGTCCATACTGTAAGGAAAGTACATAAAGCCAGAGCGTGTGTGCATTTGTGTGTGTGTGCAGCCTGCATCCCAAAGTACAGGTTGGGGGCTGACCTGCTGGAGAGCAGTGTAGGTGAAAGGGACCTGGGGGTCCTGGTAGACAGGAGGATGACCATGAGCCAGCAATGTGCCCTTGTGGCCAAGAAGGCCAATGGCATCCTGGGGTGCATTAGAAAGGGTGTGGTTAGTAGGTCAAGAGAGGTTCTCCTCCCCCTCTATTCTGCATTGGTGAGGCCGCATCTGGAGTATTGTGTCCAGTTCTGGGCCCCTCAGTTCAAGAAGGACAGGGAACTGCTTGAAAGAGTCCAGCGCAGAGCCACAAAGGTGATTAAAGGAGTGGAACATCTCCCTTATGAGGAAAGGCTGAGGGAGCTGGGTCTCTTTAGCTTGGAGAAGAGGAGACTGAGGGGTGACCTCATCAATGTTTACAAATATGTAAGGGGTGAGTGTCAGGGAGATGGAGTTAAGCTTTTCTCAGTGGTGACCAGTGATAGGACAAGGGGTAATGGGTGCAAATTGGAGCATAGGAGGTTCAAGGTGAATATCAGAAAAAACTTTTTTACTTGAGAGTGACAGAGCACTGGAACAGGCTGCCCAGAAAGGCTGTGGAGTCTCCTTTGCTGGAGACATTCAAAACCCACCTGGACAAGTTCCTGTGTGATGTGCTCTAGGTGACCCTGCTCTGGCAGGGGGGGTTGGACTAGATGATCTTTCGAGGTCCCTTCCAACCCCTAGGATTCTATGATTCTATGATTCTATGAAGAAACTGATTGTTCTCAAGGCTGTGGATGTGGTCTACCTTGACTTCCGCCAGGCCTTTGACACAGTCTCCCACAGCATCCTCCTGGAGAAGCTAGCAATCCATGGCTTCGATAGGTTCACCCTTCACTGGGTCAAAAACTGGTTGGATGGCTGGGCCCAGAGAGTGATGGTGAATGGAGCTGCATCCAGCTGGTGTCCAGTGACCAGCGGTGTCCCCCAGGGATCAGTACTGGGCCCAGTCCTATTCAATATCTTTATTGATGACCTGGATGTGGGGATTGAGTCCACCCTCAGTAAATTCGCAGATGACACCAAGCTGGGGGGGAGTGTTGATCTGCCAGAGGGTAGGAAGAGGCTGCAGGAGGACCTGGACAGGCTGGATCGATGGGCCGAGGCCAACGACATGAAATTCAACAAGACCAAGTGCAGGGTCCTGCACTTTGGCCACAATAACCCCAGGCAGCACTACAGGCTGGGGGAAGAGTGGCTGGAGAGCAGCCTGGCAGAGAGGGACCTGGGAGTGCTGGTGGACAGCCGGTTGACCATGAGCCAGCAGTGTGCCCAGGTGGCCCGGAAGGCCAATGGCATCCTGGCTTGGATCAGGAATAGTGTGGCCAGCAGGAGTAGGGATGTAATTCTCCCCCTGTGCTCAGCACTGGTGAGGCCTCACCTTGAGTACTGTGTGCAGTTCTGGGCCCCTCACTTCAAGAAGGATCTTGAGGTGCTGGAGGGGGTCCAGAGGAGAGCAACAAGGCTGGTGAAAGGACTAGAGGGAAAGTCTTATAGGGAGAGGCTGAGGATGTTGGGGTTGTTTAGCCTGGAGAGCAGGAGACTCGGGGTGGACCTTCTCACTCTACAACTACCTGAAGGGAGGTTGTAGCCAGGTGGGGGTCAGGCTCTCCTCCCAGGCAACTAGTGACAGGATGAGAAGGCCTGGCCTGAAGCTGCACCAGGGGAGGTTTAGGTTGGATATTAGGAAGCACTTCCTCACGGAGAGGGTGATTAGACATTGGAATAGACTTGCCAGGGAAGTGGTGGAGGCACCGTCCCTGGATGTGTTCAAGGCAAGGCTGGATGTGGCACTTAGTGCCATGGTCTAGATGGTGTGGTGGTGTTGGTCATAGGCTGGACTTGATGATCCTAAAGGTCTTTTCCAGCCTTGGTGATTCTGTGATTCTGTGTGATTCTGTGTTCTCATCCAGTGTGTTTGTCAGAGATTTGAATCCCAGGTGGTATGCACTGAGAAGGTAGTAACACTAACCTCAATTATTGTAGCAGCAGTGAAGTCAAAGAGCTTTTTTTCCTCCTACACTCTGGATAGAGTCAGTCCATTATCCAAACAAGTATGCTGGGGATCTTTAGCTACTTTCTTGCTCACCTCCTTGGGTTTGATTTGTGCCTACATTGAACCATTAGGCTGAAGATATTGGGTATCTGGATGAGCAGATCATGGCTCTGCACACAGAGATCGTGGAGCTTCAGAAGAGTCCGTATGCAAGGCGCCAAGGAGAGGTCATGGAGAGCTTGTAAGTCCTTTGCTTATTATTTTTATTGCACAGAAATGGCATCTTAGAGGGTGGGTCTGAAATACATCTTGGTCTCAACTGCAAGATGCAGAGGATTTCTTTTTGCCTTGGAGAAGAGGGAATTCTGTGGTGTAGGGTGAGGAAAATAAGATCGTTGTAAAATCCTGTTAAATATCTTCCATGTGTTTTCAAAGCAAGGTTAATTAACACCTTACGGATACCTGAATATTTGGGAACTTGAATATTTATCTTTTTAAAAAGTATTAAACTTTGAAAGAGCTAAATGGTATTACTGATCTTAAGAAGACGTAGGAAGCTGTTATTGTAGTTTGGGCTGTTGCCAAGTACAAGTGGCAGTTATGAAAGAGAGGGATCAAAGAGTGGCTGTTGAATCTTTGTGGCTGAACCTGTTCATAAGAGCTCTTCTGAATGACTGATTATTCAGGCCCATTGCTGGCACGTTCTCCCTCCTCCCTCTTTGCAGAGCTGTTGCTTTTCATCTATGTGCAGTTGCAGGAGCAGCAGAACTGGTGCAGAGGGGAGGAGGTGGTGGGAGACATCAACTCTTGCAGCGATAGCCCACATTCAGAGCAGCTGAAAATCATCATGAATCTGCCTCCTACAACGTCTTTTTTAGGCATTTTCACCACTGCAAACCCAAGTCTGCAGCAGCTATTTTTTGCAGGGTGCTTAAAGTGTGCCCTAAGCTGTTGATGATCCTTGTTGAAAGCTACTCCTCAGAGTGAGGTGTGAAGTGCAGAACAGTTTGAGTTTCCTGCTCTGTTTTTGGGGCTGTAGCAAAGCCTACGGCAGAGCACTAGCTGAAGGTTTGAGGTGCACAACCAGCAGACACACATGGGTCCTGATGACATCTCAGATTTACCTGCCAGTGCTGGATGCTGATGTTCTCTTTTCCCCAGTGCAGCAGGAACAGAGCTCACCTCTCTCCTTATCCTGGGCTGATGCAGGAGTTTCAAGATGATAAATTGTCCAACACACTGGAAATACTGACTTAGCTAAGGAGAAGCAGCTTGCAGGAGCTCTTGAAACAGTATTGGGGTGATCTGAGGGGAAGAGGAGATCTGGTGAGGGCTCAAAAGCAGAGTTAGAACTGGCTAAACTGCTACTTGTTTCTGACAGACTTTTAATTTAGAGCAGTGAAGATTTATTTGTTCAAGGATGGAAGTTTTCAGTGTTGGTCTGCTTTTGAAATATTTGAAAGAAGTAACATTTATTTCATGGTAAGAAGTGAAACACTTTCCTCTTGTTTGTGATGCACCTGTCTCTTTCTATTTGCAGAATATCACTGTAAAATTCAGGTAGAAAATGCAGAACAGGAACGAGAATTTCTCAGTTGTGCAGAAGTAGCTCTAGTTACAGAAATGAAGTTTCATAATTGAGGGTAACATGGAAAGAAAACACAGCTTGAGGCACTTGCAAATTTGAAATTGAAAATAGCCTCCAATTGAGATGGTTATCTGAGAAGAAAATGCACAGAGAAAGAGAGACAGCTTTGAGAAAAGAGTTGGTTTACATCACAGAAAGACTATCCCTGTGTTCCAAATGTCATACTTGATGTAGCAGCTGTAGAAGAAGGTGGTATCTCCAATGCATGAGGTTCACAAAGACATAACTTAATTGCAATGCTTTTGTTCCTGAGTCATCCGCTGGTTGATAAATATATGAACCATTTTCTTCTTTTTAAAGGGAGCAGAGAGCCATAGACCTGTACAAGCAATTAAAAACAAGACCTCCAGGTATGGAAGGAGATGTTTCACAGACTGTTTCCCACTCATACTGCATGACTCATTTTTCTGAACTCAACCCCACAAAATACTTTTTAGTAGCAGAAGGCAGATGATTTTATTAAAGTTAGCCAGATCCAAAGGTTAACTGATTAATCCTTAAACTGATTTCAGTTAAACTGATTAAACTGATCCAGTTTAATCCTTAAACTGATTTCTTCTTTGTGCTGAGCCTAGAGCTCTCTCAGATTCCTGTAGTCCTGTTCCTTCAGCCCTACGTTTGTCTTTTCATAGAACAGTTTGGGTGGGAAGAGACCTTAAAGGGCATCTAAGTCCAACCCATGCATGGACAGGGACACCTCCCACCAGACCAGGTTGCTCCAAGACCATCCAACCTGCCCTTGAACACTTCCAGGGATGGGGCAGCTACAACCTCTCTGGGCATCCTGGGCCAGTGTCTCACCACCCTCACAGCAAATAATTTATTCCCAAGATCTCATCTCAATCTCCCCTCCTTCAGTTTGAAACCCTTCCCCTCCTCCCATCCCTCCCTGCCCTTGTCCAAAGTCCCTCCCCAGCTTTCCTGGAGCCCCTTCAGGCACTGGAAGGTGCTCTAAGGTCTTCCTGGAGCCTTTTTTTTCAGTCCTGGAGCATCTGCCCTGAACACGTCTGCCTTCTAGCATTCTCTACCTTATTTTTCCTGCCCCCGGTCCTGTCACTTTTCTCCTCGCAGGCATGGGAAGGTCTCCTTGTTCCTCTGTCATCGCTCCAAGCCCAGGGCAGTCTCTTTTCTCCCTGTCTTAGTTATACTGGATGGAACCCTCTGTTTGGAGGTTAAGATGTTCTGATCACTGTAACTGGTGAGCAGAAAGATGTAGTCACTTGTTTGTTTGGCAGCTTCCTGCAGTCATGACTGAAGCCATTATCTCGACAGTGAGAGTGGCTGGAATGGTGTGTGTCCCTGCAGAGAGGAGACAGGAAGGAAAGGCTGTGCCTAAGGAGAGGTTGGAACAGGTTTTCAGGTGTTTCATTGTGTTTCAGCTTGTTTGGCTGCACTCATGGGGTCAAATCTTTCCTTATTTCTGGGCGTTTGTGTCCAGAGTGGCTCTTCACCAAAGAGCAGTTTGTTGATGTGGTGATTGATGTTCCTTCCAGACCATGCCTACAGCGACAGCACGGACATGGTGAAGATCATTGTGCAGACAGTACAGAGCCAAGACCGAGTTCTCAAGGAGCTCTTTGGCCATCTCAGGTACTTTTATGTACTTTATGAAAAAAAAAACCAAACAAATTCAGCTTGCAGCGTTTGTAGCTTTGTAGCAAGAAAGGAGAGAGAAAAAACATGGAGACCAGAGCCCAAAAGCTCTGTCCACAGAGATGCACTTCTCATGGCAATATTAAATCTGCTTGTTTGTGTCTGTGTTGAATTTCCATTTCCTTAAAAATGTATAGCTAATAGGGAAGGGGGGGCTTGTACTGTTAGCATCCAAGTTCATTTTAAAATTAGACAAATTCTGCCAGTATTTAGGTTAGGATTAACAACGAAAAAAAAAGGAATAGCGTAACAGCTGAGAAGATGCCACAGCACAGTTCATTAATTGATTAATTCCTCATGTAGCTCAGAAAAAAATGTCATTATCAGAACTTGACAAAGCATTATTTACTATTTTTGTCATGTGTGGCTTATGCTTAGGAGGTCCCATGAAGAAAGTCATTAGCTATGGTATGGTCAGCCCACAGAGACACAACAGAGGTGAGAGAAGATGAGTAAAGCACCATGGCTGAGCTGCTGCAGCTGTCGCAGCCTGTGCCAACAGAAAGGGGTGTTCTCACACAATTTGTCCTGAATCTCAAGGTGGGGGTTTGGGTTTTGCCAGAATATGTTGCCACACAGGCTGCAAAGTAACTTTGTGTTTGGTTTTGGTTACAGCAAGCTCCTGGGCTGTAAGCAGAAGATCATTGACTTGCTTCCAAAGATTGAAGTGGCTCTAAATAACATCAAGGAAGCAGACAGCTTAGTGATGCAGATGCAGGGCAAAAGGCAAAGGGAGATCTGGCATTTGCTGAAAATTGCTTGTGTAAGTAGCTTTTGTTTGCTCTTCCTCCCAGTGCAGGAGCCAGGGGTTATCAAATGAAGCTCTGAAGAGACCAAAAATGGAGAACTTCCACACAACAGTTGATTTTGCTGTAGAGAAGGGAAGTTTGAGATGCCTAAAATTGACACAGGTTTAGAAAGGAGATAGACAAATTCCTGCAAGAGAAGCCCAGTATAGAAGGCCTTGGTCCCAGCAGGTCATCAAACTGGAGATGGCTGGTGGCTGGAGTATGGTGGACATGCAAAGCCACAAGCCTGGTTCTTACATCCCCTGGACATCCAGTGTAGGCCGCTCTTGAGGGGCATACGCTGGGATTGGTGAACTTCAGTGAGCCAGCAGTGTGCCCAGGTGGCCCGGAAGGCCAATGGCATCCTGGCTTGTGTCAGGAATAGTGTGGCCAGCAGGAGTAGGGATGTCATTCTCCTCCTGTGCTCAGCACTGCTGAGGCCTCACCTCGAGTCCTGTGTGCAGTTCTGGGCCCCTCACTTCAAGAAGGATCTTGAGGTGCTGGAGCGGGTCCAGAGGAGAGCAACAAGGCTGGTGAAAGGACTAGAGGGAAAGTCTTATAGGGAGAGGCTGAGGATGTTGGGGTTGTTTAGCCTGGAGAGCAGGAGACTCGGGGTGGACCTTCTCACTCTGCAACTACCTGAAGGGAGGTTGTAGCCAGGTGGGGGTCAGGCTCTCCTCCCAGGCAACTAGTGACAGGATGAGAAGGCCTGGCCTGAAGCTGCACCAGGGGAGGTTTAGGTTGGATATTAGGAAGCACTTCCTCATGGAGAGGGTGATTAGACATTGGAATAGACTTGCCAGGGAAGTGGTGGAGGCACCGTCCCTGGATGTGTTCAAGGCAAGGCTGGATGTGGCACTTAGTGCCATGGTCTAGATGGTGTGGTGGTGTTGGTCATAGGCTGGACTTGATGATCCTAAAGGTCTTTTCCAGCCTTGGTGATTCTGTGATTCAGCCTGCTGTATTGAACCTGTCATGATTTTGGTGCTGCAAAAGCAAAACAGGTGCGTTCCTGCTTAGTTGAAGGTGTTTTAAGACTACACTGCTTTCTGTGCATCAAGCACAGTGATGATACAGCTGCAGCTGGTTACTACATGCTTGCATTCAAGGGCAGCATAGGAATCATGTCATGTCTTTCCCCTGCCAGGAGGGTTGCTGCTGTGCATGGACATGGGACCCCCTCCTGATTCCAAGGTGTAGGAGACATGCCATGGACACCACGGGTGGCTGAACTGCAAGGTCACTTGGTGCTAGCTATTTGCAGGACTGCAGGGGGTTGTCTCAGCTGACTTGCCAGCCACAGGGGTGGCCTAGACGTGTGTGTGTCACACAAAGAGGGCTTACGCTGAATCACAGCACTTGTGTACAAAATAATTGAGCTTAATTCTCCCTTTGGTGATCACAGCAGATGAATTTCTCTTTTCTAGACTCAGAGCTCTTCTCGATCGCTGGTGAGCTCCAGTCTGGAAGGGACAGCCTCAACTCCAGCAGCCACCTGGCTCCCACAGGGCTCCTCGGGGAGCATGCCTCACCCTCTGTCATCTGTGGCAGCTTCTGAGGATGGGTAAGAGCTGGTGGGAAAGGAGGCCACTGCAGAGAAGTCTGTGTAGCCATCTTCTGTGTGCGCACTCTGAAATCCTGTCCTCTGCCCCTGCAGTCTCCACCACATGGATCTTCACCACCTCCTGTGGGGTGGGTTTTGGATGTGCTGGGCAGGGAGGGTTTTAGCATATTGGACCATCTCTAAAGGCAACGTTGTTCAACTCCTGACTGGAGTTTCAGTAACTTGCTTCTGGCCATACAACAGCAAAATGCTGCCATGGAATTTTGACCTAAAATGCAGTTTCTTTGCATGCCCAGGCTCTGGTGCAAGTCCCAGAGAATAAATCAGGCCCTACTTAGTCCTTCCTACAGCTTCAGTGATTTTAAGAAGTTGTAATTCAAATGGAGCTCTGAAGTCAAGGTCAGCACTGAGCAATCCCTCTGGTTCAATAGCTGTTGGTTTGTTTTTTTTTATCCTTCCAAAAAACCTTTCAGTAGCTCATACGTTGCTAATGCTCTTAAAAAATCAGGAATTAGGTTGAACTCTCTGGTCCACAGGCCACTCTCAGCTACAGTTGGTGATCTCCATCAGCTAGTACTGTGCTATTCATTTCTTGCACTTCACGTTGTTCTGTTTTGGTTATTAAGGCCCCTCAGACACTCCTATTTGGGTAAGAAAGCTGTCAGGAGCTGAAGAGGTTTTTTTCTTTGCTTCATTAGCAATTTTACTTCCAGTCAGCCTGACAGAAAGACTGCTCAGCCCATGATCAGCAGCAGTGCTGGTTTCGTGGGGGCTGTGAACGTGCACATCAAACCATTCAACCATCTCTTTTTTTGGGTGGTCAGGGAAAGGCCTAGGTCCTGAAGATCCACATCTTCTAAGCAGGCTTTGGCTGGAAGTCAGTTGATTTATCTGAAACATTTTCCATTTCCTCTTTTCCATCTGCTGCTGCAGGAGAATTTTTGCCTCTGAGCAATGTGGGATGAGCACCCTTTAATAGGTGCTTTCCTGAGCAAGGTGTCTTTAGACCATCTCAGAGCTCTTCTTGCAACCAAGACTTCCCTGAATGAGGCACTGTACAAAGAGCCAAGAGATTCAAACCTCGTGGGGAGTGGGCAGTGATTTCGGGCCCCTCATCCTCAGTTCATTCCTAGGTTCTGCTAAGGCTGTTTCAGCATGGTTTGGGCAGTTCCTGTGGAGGCAAGGAGAGCAAATCCACACTCCAGGGGTGGGGATCTGCAGGATGCCACCTCAACACATGTTTTTGTGCCCTACAAGGTAGTTCCTACAGTTGTAAAGCACTCCTACGAATCAGATTTTTGGGATGTTTGGGTTTTTTGGGTTGTTTGTGTGTTTTTTTTTTTCCCAGTGCAGAGCCTTTTGACATTGGTATTCCTTTGCATGCTAAATCTGTCACCTTATGCCTTCCCTTCTCTGCAGGGACAATTTTGTCCATGTGATAGAAGAGAATCTGTATTACCTCGAACTCTTTAGCAGTATTTTGCAGGAGGCAAGACGGGAGCAGAGCAGTGGCGTGATGGTAAGTCTGGTGATGTCCCTCTGAGGACCTGATCTCTGAGAGCTTCAGCCACAGCCCTTTCCTGACCAGGAACAGAAGCCCTCCTTGTGGTGGAAGTGGGGCTTCAGAGAGTCCTAAGAAGGCTCTTTGCTCAACTGGTGTTTGAAATAGCCAAGAAGTGACCCAAGTAGATCATGATTACCCAGATGTTTTAACGCAATCTCAAACTCTGTTCCTGAACTCTACTAATTGCTCCAAAGAGCCTGGTTCCCAGAAGAATGAAGAGCACCACAGAATGCTGGTCCTTTAAAAGCAGCTGAGAGCCTCTTCTGGAGGCTATATCGTAGAAGCACCTGTGTAAAGATAATGAGAAAAGGACAATTAGGTGTGACCTGTTTATAATGGAGAAGAGTCAATACAGTTTCTGTTAGCATGAGATTGTCTCCCAAATTTATTGAAGTCCTGTAAAGAAGAAAGATCCACTGATGTGCTCTAACCTGGGTTTTCAAAAAACTTCTTAAAGGTCTCCTTAGGGATAACTTTCATTCTCATGGGATAAAGAAGTTGAAGTTGTTTACCAGTTTTAAGTGCTGAAATAGCATGGAACAGAGGGGTGGGGGAATAGAGGTGGTTGGTGAAATGGAGTTCTTACAATTCACAAACATTTTCATGGTCTGTGTTGATGAGTAATAGTAAACAGTGAACTGGAGTTACTAAGTTATTTGGGATGATGAAACGAAAATTTACTACTGGGAGTTGCAGGGATTGAGCAGTGAATGGGGAAATGGAATTAGCTGCTGATGAATGTGAAGTAATGATGTTAGTGGGGAAAACAGCCTTAATGATGCATACGGTGGTCTTCATCCATTGGCTGATGAAGGCTTTCTTTGTATTTGATCCATTCTGACAGGGTTGGTTGCAGTTGTGGAGCACAATCTTGTGTCTTGTCTCCTTGCTGTGACTGGAGACAAGTGAGAAGCTGTACGAGTGGCTTCTTACATCTTAATCATCCCAATCTCTGCTGTCTTCCATATCTCATTCCAAGGCTCAGCATCTGGAATCCCATTCTGCAGATACATTTTTTTTATGTTTGATTTCTTTCCCCTTTTCCCTGCATCAGGGGACAGAAGTCAGGCAACAGGAAAGCAGCAGAAAATGGGATTTGTCCTTTTCAATTTATTTGGAGAAAAAAACAAACAACCAGCAACAGGAAAAAAGAATTAATAACTATAAGAACCTTTTCTCCACTCTTGCCTACATTTGACTTGGGGCCTTTCTTTCTCGTTTGTGTTTCTGCACTACCTGTACATCCCGTGGTGCTCTCAGAACCCTGGTGGAAAGTTTTGTGCAGGCACAAAATGGGATTTCCAAATGGAGTACAGTCCATAACGTGCCTGAGCACTGCTAGAAGTTTGGGGGCTTTTGTATCAGGGGCAAGCTGAGTTGTGAAAGTGGTGAGATTACTTTCCATCTAGTTAGATCAGCAGGATGAGAGATGCTGGATATGGAGCATCCTTTGGTCACCACCTTGGAAATACATGTTCAACAGCCATTTCCTGCTCTTCATAGAATCCCAGACTAGTTTAGGTTGGGAGGGACCTTAAAGATCATCTAGTTCCAAGCCCCCTGCATGGTCAGGGACACCTCCCACTAGACCAAGTTGCTCAGAGCCCCAGATTTCAGTTGTTTTCTTGCTTCTTCTTGCAGAGTTTTGACTGGAGCTGGCTGAAGTAGCCGAAGGAGCTGCCGTGCTGCTATCAGCAAAGTGCCTGCGTGCTGAGAGGGAGCTTGGCAGCCTCGGATGTGACGAGCTGGAGGGGACTGGTCCACCTTGTGTTTTGTAAACCTTCAGGGTGTTGATGACAAAGGTGGTGGTCAGTAGCGGATAGACCCTTGGCAGGAACAAGCAGCATTTTAAAGGCTGTTGCCCCGTCGGCCTTCCAACTAAACAAGTCAACTGCTTGTCGGAGACGCATCTACAGCGAGCACTCCCGGGGCTGCCAGCCACTGCCATTCCGGGGCCCGAAGTGTTCCGGCACGCACGGCCTCGCCGGGCAGGAGAGGGAGGAGGGCCAAGGGCGGTGGTTGCCGGCGGTCCGGGCCGCCGCGCCCCTCCCCACTCCCGGCCCTCTCGCCGCTGCTCACGGCTGTTCACGTGTGACACATGAATGTACAGATTCTATATACTATTTGAAAATAGACTTACCTGCAATAAACGCTGTGGAGAGGCCCTGGGGACTCCTTGGCTGCGGGGCGTGGTGCCGTTGCCAGGCAACACGGGGGGGGCCGGGCGGGGCGATGTCCCGTGTCGCGGTGACGCCATCGGCAGGCGCCGGGGAGTGCGCGCTCCCCGGCCCCCGCGCGGCGGCGATTGGGGGCGAAGCGCGTGCGCGGCGGGGCGGGCGCGAGACCTCGGCAGCACGTGGGCGCGGGGCGGCAGGTACCCGGGGAGGGGGGCGCTCCCGGCGGGCGGGACCGCCAAGCGGGCCGAGGGGCCGCCCCGCTGCAGCGCCGGGCCCGAGGAAAGGGTGGGGTGGCTGCGGGTTTGGGTCTGGGAGCCGAGCGGGCGGCGGTGGGGACGGGGCAGGGGGCGAAGGGTCTCCCGCAGGGCGACGGTGCCCGGTGCCCCGGCGGACGGGCGGGCGGGTAACGCTCCGTGTCCCGCAGGTGATGCGAGGATGAGCATGGCCCAGGCGGGAGTCGTCGCTGCAGCGGCCGCGGGACTCCTGGTGTTCCTGCTGTACTGCTCCATCCACAGGGTCGAGGAGGGACACCTGGCCGTGTACTACAGGTACTGGGGACCGCAGGGACCCCCCCTTACAGCCGGGGCTGTCCCCCCTGTCCCGGGGCTGTCGGGCAGCCAGCCCCGGAGCTGCCTTCTTGCTTTGAAGTGAGTGTTCTCCCTGGCTCTGGGCTGCGTGGGGTCCTGCGCCTGGCGAGGAACAGCGCCATGGGTCAGTACAGTTATGGGTGACCTGCTAGAGAGCAGCTCTGCGGGTCCTGGTGGGACACAGGCTGACCACGAGCCAGCAACGTGCCCTCTCAGCCAAGAGGGCCGGTGCTGTCCTGGGGTGCATTAAGAAGAGTGGGGCCAGCATGTCGAGAGAGGTTCTCCTGCCTCCACTCTGCCCTGGTGAGGCCCCATCTGGAATACTGCGTCCAGTCCTGGGCTCTCTGGATCATGAAGGACAGGGAACTGCTGGAGAGGAGACAGTAAAGAGCTATCACGATTTTTAGGGGACTAGAACATCTCTGTTATGAGGAAAGGCTGAGAGACTTCGGTCTTTTTAGTCTAGAGAAGACTGAGGAGGATCTTATCAAGGCTTATAAATCCTTCAGGGGTGGGTCCAGTCTTTTCTCAGTGGTGTCCAGTGACAGGACAAGGGGCAGTGGGCACAGCTGCAGCACAGGAGGTTCAAGTTAAACATAGGGAAAAACTTCTTTAGTGTGAGGGTGACAGAGCCCTGGGACAGGCTGCCCAGAGAGGCTGTGGAGTCTCCTTCTCTGGAGACATTCCAGACCCATCTGGACGTGTTCCTGTGGGTTCTCCTGTAGGTGACCCTGCTCTAGCAGGGGGTTGGACTAGATGATCTCCAGAGGTCCCTTCCAACCCCCACCACTCTGTGAGTTTCACCTGGGGCTTGTAGCTGCCCTGAACAGCATCTGTAGAGCAACTCCTGGCCAGTCCCCAACAGCAAGTGGTCACAGTCAGTGCCACCTCTTGACTACATTTCGCTTCAAATTGGAGTAAATGGAGAAATTCCACACCAACCTTTCTGCATTTTTTTCCATTTCTGCTGTTTTTCTGCCCTGTTATTTCTACCCTTTGCATTCACCACCATGGGCCAGTTTTCTCCTCACTGCTTTTCCCTTTCACTTTTTATGTGTGTGGAGCAGCATGGGCTGTGGTAGGACACTTCAGGAGCCTGTGCTGCACTGCAAGGATCAGTCTCTTAGAGTTCTCCTCTGTCTTCTGTTTTTTAGCCACCTAACAATCCCCACCAAAGACTGCAGGTTCTCTTTGTGCTTTGAGGAGGGGACCATGTGGAATGCCTTTGGAAATCCAGACTACTGGTATCACATCAGCTGCTGGAGTTTTCCATGGTTGCCAGTGAAGTATTTAGAGAGGAAAATCCATGTTCTTGAAGCTTTAGTGTGAGGGTGGTGAGACACTGGAACAGGTTGCCCATGGTGGCTGCCTCCTCCCTGGAAGTGTTCAAGGCCAGGTTGGATGGGGTTGGAGCAAACTGGTCTAGTGGGAGGTGTCCCTGTCCATGCAGAGGGTTGGAACTAAATGATCTTTAAGGTCCCTTCCAACCCAAACCAGCCTGGGATTCTGTGATAAGCTCTCTGCGTGTTGCAGTGGTGGAAAAATTTAGCAAGATCTGCCTTCTCTAAAAGTTCACCAGGACTGAAGCACAGGAGTGTTGAGCTGCAGCAGACAAGGGTCATCTGCAGTAAGCCCTTTTGTAGAGGAGTTGGTGGCCAATTTGGTGGGGGTGAGTAGCATATTTTCCTCCACCATAGCTGTGACTCCTCCCAGTTTGAATGCACTTGCTCACTCCCCAAGCCAGTACTTAACTGTTTCCCAGTTGCTTGAGCCTTTTCCCTGTTTTTCTTGCTTTCTGTAGGGGTGGTGCCTTGTTAAGCAGCCCAAGTGGACCAGGCTACCACATCATGCTCCCCTTCATTACCACGTTCAAATCCGTGCAGGTTGGTATCTTCTTGCCTTGAAAGAGAGGGAGTGGGAGCAGATGGCAGGCGGATGTTGCAGGACAGGGGTTACTTGGGCAACTGGTGTTTGCAGAGGGGCTCAGCAATGTCAGAGCAGCAGCTCCTGGGAAGTCCCTGGTTCCTTCTGCCTTAGCTGTACCTTGGGACTTGTCCTTTTGGTGGCATCTCCACAACATCCTTGTGTGCTGCTTGGGGCAGGAGATGCTGTGCTCTGGGAGGACAGTCTGTGTTTGTGGCTCCAGGAGAGCTGGAGGCCTTAGGGCTGCAGGAGCTGAGAGTAGGGAGGTGAGCACAGCTGACTGTCTGTCTCCCAAAAGGCAAGTGGAAAAGAAGTCCATCTTCTCTGGCCCAGGTTGCCCAGAGAAGCTGTGGCTGCCCCATCCCTGGAGGTGTTCAAGGGCAGGTTGGATGGGGCTTGGAGCAACCTGGTCTGGTGGGAGGTGTCCCTGCCCATGGCAGGGGGTTGGGACTACATGATCTTCAAAGTCTGTTTCAACCCAAACCAGTCTGGGATTCTGGGATTCCCCCCACAACTGCAAAAGTCAGGAGGGGTCAGAGGACATCTTTTTGGCTCCATGTTCCTGGGTAATGGTTGTGAGGGTCTGGGCACAGTGTTCTTCATCCTGAAGAACAGAGAGGTTTTGTGAACATTGGTTGTCTTTTTATTTCAGACTACGTTGCAGACTGATGAAGTGAAAAATGTGCCTTGTGGGACAAGGTATGTTCTTCAATTTTCTTTTGGTGATGGGCAGATCTTGTCATGTAGTCAAGTGGCTGATACAAGTGCTGACCTCAGCAGTGGGCAAAAGGAAGTGGTGAATGGGAATCCTTCTGGTGGGAAATGAGTCATTTCAAAACAGCTCAGGAAGAGGAGTCTCCTGGAATCATTTGGGCACTTTTGGAGTTGACATTTCTCCTGAAGAGAGGGTGAGAAGGAATAAAGAAGAAGCCCATGCATGGGTGGCACCTGCCTGCTCCATAATTAAGATGATCCTTCTGTATAGTTCTAACAAGCCAGAGCAGTAATAGGAGAGGGTAATTGAGCTGGGCTGCAGATCTTATTGTGTTGGTTCATTCACAAGTTAAAACCATGACCAAATCTATTTTTTCAGGATAAGAACAAACCTGGTTATTCTTCTTATCTTTATCTTAAGGATACTCAGTGTTTCTCTGTTAAAAAAATAAGTCAGAATTACTGGAGTGATGACACGTAATGATCATGTTGAAATTAGAAGTTGAACATTAGTGGCAACTTCAGTGAGGCAGTTAATTTTGATCCGGTTTTGCCCTTACTGAAATGAGTTCTTGGAATTACTCCTATAGGAGATCATCAGACATCACTTTGGCTTAAGTACTACCATAAAGCTCTTGTGGGCCCTGGCTGGTTTCAGTTTTAGATCTCAGACCTCTTCCAGGAGTGTCTGGAGGTCACAGCAGTGCTCAGTGCTGCAGCCAGGCTTTTGTGGTTGGGTGAAGAGTTTTTAGGTCAAACAAACAGTCATTGTAGGAAGGAGGGGTAAGACTCCTGATGTTCCATGTCCATATCCTTTAAATTACATAAGTAAAAATAAGTTACCAGAGCAGAGTTCTAGCCATGTGTACAAGGCAACTGGTAGCTTATCAGTAGCATGGTGAGGAGCAATACTTCACCTGCAGGATGTTGTAAACATCTCTGGGCCAGGGATGGTGTCCTGCTCTCCTGCACACCTTCTCAACACAGCAAGCAAAGCTTTCTGCTGAAGCTTCACCAATATAGATTAGGAATTGACCTGCTAGAAAGCAGCCCCATGGAGAAGGACCTTGGGGTCCTGGTGGACAGCAAGTTATCCATGGGGCAGCAATGTGCCCCCGTGGCCAAGACAGCCAACAGTATCTTGGGATGCATTAAGAACAGTGTGGCCAGCAGGTCAAGGAAGGTTCTCCTCCCCCTCTACTCTGTCCTGGTGAGACCACATCTGTAGTGTTGTGTCCAGTTCTGGGCTCCCCAGTTCCAGAGGGACAGGGAAATGCTGGAAAGAGTCCAATGGAGGCTACAAGGATGATTAAGGGACTGGAACATCTGTCATATGAAGAAAGGCTGAGAGACCTGGGGCTGTTTAGTCTGGAGAAGAAAAGACTGAGAGGTAGACCTTATTAATGTCTACAAATATCTGAAGGGTGGATGTCAAGAATGGGCCAGTCTCTTTTCAGTGGTGCCCTGTGATAGGATGAGGGGAAATGGCACCAAGTTACAACACAGGAAGTTCCACCTCAACATGAGGAGAAACTTCTTTCCTGTGAGGGTGACAGAGCCCTGGGACAGGCTGCCCAGAGAGACTGTGGAGTCTCCTTCTCTGGAGACTTTCAAGACCTGTCTGGACATGGATCACACGTTCCTGTGTGATCTGCCCCTAGGTGTTCCTGCTGGAGCAGGGGTGTTGGACTTGATCATCTTCAGAGGTCCCTTCCAACCCCTATGATTCTGTGATTCTATGGTTCACCATGTTGGCCATACTAACACAGCCAGAATGAAACTGTTCTGCTTTGACCCTGCTTGAGCAGGGAGGTGGGGCAAACTGACCCCCAGAGGTCCCTGCCAGCCTCCACCGTTCTGTGCATCTGTGATTTAGAAGCTAAATATTCTGCTTAATTCAGTAGGGTTGGTTCATTCAGCTCCTGTTGCATTTCAGCACGATTCCGTTGGGTAGTACAGGTGGTTGTGAAGTTACAGGTAATAAACGTGCTTTAAACCACCAAACAGCTGGTGAAGCAGTTCCTGGTTAATAATTGAATACACTTCAGAGCAAAGGTTCCAGTGGCCCTGTCCATTTTTAAGGTGTTGCTACAGGAGCCTTTAGATTTGCTGTGTTTGGAATCAAAGTCTGCAGCTGCTCCGTGCCAGAGCTTTGGATCCACATTTCCATAACAAAGCGTTAGCTTCTAAATATCAAATGGATCAAATGTGACATTTCACTGGCCTGTTTTGAAGTTGATTACAAGAATAAATCCTAAACAGTTTCTATTTCTGCAAATGTGTGTTAAACCATCAGATTTTAAGGGCTGGGTTTCTCTTTCTCCGTATTGATGTTCCTGTTCTCTGTATCCTTGTCTACATAAGGAAGCTTCTGAATGGCTGGGTGGGTGTCCTAGCCCCAATTTCTGCCCTCCTTACCCCCTTTATACTTAACAGCATGAAGTGAATATATTAAATACAGGTTTTAAAATCCTTTGGCACCAGATGACTGGTTTTCATAAAACAGCTGTCACTCCAGAGACAAAAACCATTTCATTGCAGCAGGTAGAATCTGTACCTGCTCTAGGCTGGGAATTGCCTCTGGTGTCTGCAGTTCCTGGCTCTCCCCAGCAAGAAAATGTCTGCAGAGTTCCTTGGAAAGTTCAGCAGTTTCTTCATGGCGGGTCTGCTGAGCTCCAAACCCCGATGGAAAAATCAGTTCAACAAACTAGTTTTAGAAGAGTGAAATATTCCAAAGGACTGACTGAAAGAATGACTTGACAATGAATATACTCTCAAGTATGTGAACTGTGGAGTTCAAGAAATGGGTTTAAAATGGTGTCCGTGCAAATTCCGCATCAAAGAATTAGGTAAGGAGCATTTTTCTTATCAACTTAGAATTATGCTAAATATTGTGCAGGTTTTTAGAATGGCAAGAAACAGTGAAGAGCCAGGACACTGAGCAGTAATGTTGCTTATTGCAGTACATGTATTGGCAAAGGTGTGAGGGTTGTGCTGGAGATGGTTGGCATATGGTGAGCTGGAGGAATGCTGGCCTGGGACAGAGCCAGTCACAGGGAAAATGGGTCAGGAATATTGCAAGTGTATGTATTGCATTAATCCCTGGAGCTCCAGACACACCAGATCTGACCTTTAAGCCCTATTTTTCCACGCTTTGATTGCCTAACCTGCTCTGGTCTTGTTTGTGGGCAGCTCTAGCAATAAGCATTAACCCTTTGCCTTTTTTTATGGCCCCTTTTACAGGCACCAGCCTTGCCTTTTTCCCTTGCCTTCTGGCCCCTCACAAGCCAAAAGCCTGAAATGCAGGAGGTCTCTTGAAATGCTTGCAGTGTTTGTTGGTGTAAAATGACAGTGACTCCGGTGGTGGATCAATCACATCAGTTCAGGACAACGAGAAACAAAAGCAGATCTTAAAAGCACCCTCCCCCACCCCTCCCTTCTTGCCAGGCCCAGATCCCTTCCTCACCCACCTCTCTCCCTCCTCCTCCCCAGCAGCACAGGGGGACGTGGAGGGGGGGTTTCAGTCAGTCCATCACACCTTGTTTTCTGCCACTCCTCCCACCTCAGGGAGAAGGACTCCCCACAGTCTTCCCCTGCTTCAGTGTGGGGTCCTTCCCATGGGAGAGTGTCCATCACAAACCTCTCCACCATGAGTCCTTCCCACAAGGTGCAGTCCCTCCTGAGCAGACTGTTCCAGCGTGGGCTGCCCACAGAGTCATGGGCTGCTTTGGGAACAGCCACCTCCCCTGGCATGGGGTCCTCCATGGCTGCAGGTCCACATCTGCCCCACCATGGTCTTTCATGGGCTGCAGGTCCACATCTGCCCCATCATGGTCCTTCACGGGCTGTGGGTCCGCATGGGACAGAGGCTGGTTCAGCTTTGGAGCCGGGGGTTCATCTGGTGGAGATGTCATAAGGTGACTGAAACAAATCAGGAGGGTTAAAGGTTGTGAAGATCACAAGGAATGCAGTTGGATGTCAGTTGCAATAACAAATAGTCATTTTACTGGATGTGGTGGGACAAGTAGAGTGCAGAACAGGTGAGATGGAAAACACCACACACCCATGCCGTTATAACTGCTTGTGCAGCCTGACCCACCTATAAAGCATCCACAAGCCTCTCTTAAAAATAATAATCACGGTTCTTGAGAGGGAGCCAGCAAGAACAACCATGGCCTAAAGAGAAATATTGGGGGAAAAAGGGATTAATACTCTTAATAGTGACATCTCACTGGGAAATAGGTCTCTTTAGCCACAGATAGCTCCAGAGAAGAGCTACCAAGCTGGTGAAAGGTCTGGAGAACAAGTCCTATGAGGAGAGGCTGAGGGAACTGGGGTTGTTTAGTTTGGATAAGAGGAGGCTGAGGGCTGACCTCATTGCTCTCTACAACTACCTGAGAGGAGGTTGTATGGAGGTGGGAGTTGGGCTCTTCTCCCAAGTGAGTAACGACAGGATGAGAGGGAATGGCCTAAAGTTGCAGCTGGGGAGGTTCAGATTGGGTATTAAGAAGAATTTCTTTACCCAAAGAGTGGTCAGGCACTGGAACAGGATTCCCAGGGAGATGGTGGAGTCACCATCCCTGGAAGTGTTATAAAGAAATATAGATGTGGTGCTTAGGGACATGATAATAAACACTGAACGGGTAGATTAGGTTATGGTTGGTGGATTTAGGTTATGGTTGGGCTTGATGATCTTCAAGGTCCCTTCCAACCATAATGAATCTGTGGTTCTGTGAAATCTCTCTTCTGCTGGCTTGTCCCTTCCATAAGGCAAGCTTAGGTAATGTTTCTGCAGACTTTACTTTCAACTGCCAGAGATGAAGATCTGCTAAATAAGAAACTGAGCTTGTCATGAGGGTTACGCTTGAGTTCAAACACCTGAGAGGCTCAGTTTGGTCATGTGTGAGGTTTATATCCAGATAGATACAAAATTGATCTTGAGGGTGGCAGGAATAGGGGAGTGAGGGTCCCTTGTGGCAAGGCTGCCTCAGGAAAGGGGTCCACAGCTTCTCACAGCACCCCGTGGAGTTGGATTCTAGAGAGCACATGGTGAATTAAAGAACCTCCAAGCAGCAGCAAGGATGGTGGTGCAGGAAAAAGGGGCTGAGCTTCTGGTTCTCCTGGCTTTTCTAAAGTGTGGCAGGAGTGGGAGGGAATACTGACCCCTCCCTGTTCTGACCCTCCTGGGTCCTTCAGGGTCCTAAAGACCCTCTCTCTAGTTCGTCTTATAGGTGTCAAAAACTTGCCAGGGCCACTTAAGCCATAACAGGTCTTCTTATGTGCATCAGGTGTCTCTAAACAATTGCTGCTGAAGCTTCTTGTTTGCCACGTGCCTTTGTCCTGAGGACAAAATTGCTTTAAAAATAAGCTGGAGAGAGACTTGTAAACTGTTTAAAATTCACAGGATCATACAATAGAATGGTTTGGATTGGAAAGGACCTTAAAGACCTTCTAGTTCCAGCCCCCCTGCATGGGCAGGGACACCTCCCACTAGACCAGGTTGCCCCAAGCCCCATCCAACCTGCCCTTGAACACTCCCAGGGATGGGGCAGCCACAGCTTCCCTGGGCAGCCTGTTCCAGTGTCTCACCACCCTCAAAGTGAAGAATTTCCTCCTGATCTCTAACCTAAGTCTCCCCTTTTCCAGTTTTAATCCATCACCCCTTGTCCTCTCACTCCCTGCCCTTATCCAGAGTCCCTCCCCAGCTTTCCTGAAGCCCCTTCAGGCACTGGAAGGTGCTCTAAGGTCTCCCTGGAGCCTTGTCTTCTCCAGGCTGAACAGCCCCAACTCTCTCAGCCTGTCTCCAGAGCAGACCTGCTCCAGCCCTTGGATCATCTTCATGGCCTCCTCTGGAATTGCTCCAGGAGCTCCATGTCCTTCTTATATTGGGGGTTCTGGAACTGTACACGGTAAAAAATAAGGTTTTTCCTTCACTGTAGAGTTTGTGCATTTCCCCAGGGGTGGGCATGACCTGCTGGAAGCCTCAGTGGGAGCAGAGGCTGGGATCAAGCCTCTGATTCTCCCTTTTCTCTGTCTGATCCCTTGGGAAGGGGACTGCCTGCAGGCCTCTTGTGGTGAGGTGTCTGGAGCTTCCCACCAGTGCACAGGCCAGGGCACACGTGCACAGCTCCAGTGTTACTGGAGAGCTGTTTGCAACATGACAGTGGTGCAGGGAATCTGAATTAAGGTCTGCCAGGTGCTTGGTTTGTCCTTTCTAACAGGGGCCTTGTCAGGTTCCTGCTGGAGTTGGTAAACACATTGATTTAAACTAAGGGCTTTTCTATTTAAAATGTGTTTGTTGCATAGAAGAGCAAGTTTGTCTCTGCTTCATGTCATCTGCTGTCCTTGCTGCCTTCCCTTCTTTGTGCTCCCCCTACCTGAGATTTGCAGCTGCCATCCTGTTGAGAAATGGTTGCCTTTTGCTGGCCAAGTAGGAGATAAGCATATGAAGCCCATGTTGCTTGTGGACCAAAAGCTGGACATGAGCCACCAACGTGCAGTTGCAGCCCAGAGAGCCAACTGCATCCTGGGCTGCATCCAAAGAAGTCTCCAGCAGATGGAGAGAGGTGATTCTGCCCTTCTACTCTGCCCTGGTGAGACCTCACCTGGAGCATTGCGTCCAGCTCTGGAGCCCCCAACACAAGAAAGATGTGGACCTGTTGGAACATGTCCAGAGGAGGGCAACAAAAATGATCCAAGGGCTGGAGCAGCTCTCTTACGAGAACAGGCTGAGGGAGCTGGGGCTGTTCAGCCTGGAGAAGAGAAGGCTCTGGGGGGACCTCATAGTGGCCTTCCAGTGCCTGAAGGGGCTCCAGGAAAGCTGGGGAGGGACTTTTCATAAAGGGCTTGTAGTGAGAGGACAAGGGGGAATGCTTTGAAACTGAAAGAGGAGAGATTTAGGTTAGATATCAGGAGGAAATTCTTCACTTTGAGGGTGGTGAGACACTGGAACAGGTTGCCCAGAGAAGCTGTGGCTGCCCCATCCCTGGAAGTGTTCAAGGGCAGGTTGGATGGGGCTTGGAGCAACCTGGTCTAGTGGGAGGTGTCCCTGCCCATGCAGGGGGTTGGAACTCAATCTTTAAGGTCCCTTCCAACTCAAACCATTCTATGATTTATGCAGAGGGAGGGGCCAGTCTGTACAAAGCTGGGCTTTGCTGCCACCTAATTGCAAAATGCTAAAGAAGCCACAGTTGTTCTGGGTAAATCTAGTAGAATTTAGTCCAAGAGGGAAAAAGATGACTTTGCTTTAAATATGGACCAATGTTAACAGTTGCAGTAATGATTGGTTGATGTTCTTTCTTGCTTGCAGTGGTGGTGTTATGATCTACATTGACCGAATAGAAGTTGTGAATAAGTTGGCACCCTATGCAGGTATTTCCATCTTGTTCCAACAAGAAGCTCTGTGACTGTCTTCACTTATCCTGGAGCCTCCCTGTCTTGCTTTGCAAGGCTTGAATTTCCTGTGTCCCAGTGTCCTTATGGTTCCCAGTACCATAGCACTGCGTTTCATGCGGGTGTCTGCGAGCTCTCCCAAGAGCATCAGGTTTGCAGAGATGAAAATAAATCCTAGGATTGCTTCTCCCTTGCACGGTTAGAAACGAGGCTGGTGCTCAAGCAGTCCTGTTTCTTGGAGAGAAGACCAGCTATCACCACTAAACACATGGGACAAAGGCCCCAGGTTCTTGCCAGCTCAGCTCCTGGGAGACTTCTGAAGGCAAAGCCTGTGTAGAGCCTTATACCTTCTTATTTCACCAGCTGCCAAACCAAAGACCCTCACGGCTGCTTTTTCAGCAGCATGGCCGACTGCAAAATGCAGGTGTTACTGAGGCAGTGAAGGGTGAATTAATGTTGTAATTGTGGGAATGAGACTTGTTTTCACTTGACAGTGGTATCTGCTCCCATGCACATGTACCCTGGGCAAGCTCTACCCTTGCATTTGTTTATGCAGATGATAAAACAGGGCTGTGTGGTTTATCTTGCTGTCATTACTCTGCTCTTGGAAGGCATTGCAATCCCAGCAGCACTGGTGGAGGTGACCTCTGCAGGTTTCTCTTGACTTCCCTGCCCCTCCCAGCAGTTGGGCAGGGCAGCTGTGGCTTTGTCCAGCCAAGTCTTGAAGCCTCCCAAGGATGGAGCTCCCACACTTGCCTGTCCCAGTGTTGCACTCCCCTCCCCATACCCTAACAACTGTGTTGTTCTGTGGTTGTGGTGCTGCAGAAAGCAGTCCATCACATGGACTCTGATGATCCTCTTGCTTCCTCAGTGTATGACATTGTGAGAAACTACACTGCAGACTACGATAAGACCTTGATCTTCAATAAAATTCACCATGAGCTGAATCAGTTCTGCAGTGCCCACACCCTGCAGGAGGTGTACATTGAGCTGTTCGGTGAGTGGGTGGGCTTGGGACATCTCTTCTGCTGTGGAATGTGTTACAGCTTCTGTGTGAGGGGGGTGAGACACTGTCCCAGGTTGCCCAGAGAAGCTGTGGCTGCCCCATCCCTGGAAGTGTTCAAGGGCAGGTTGGATGGGGCTTGGAGCAACCTGGTCTAGTGGGAGGTGTCCCTGCCCATGCGGGTTGGATGATCTTTAAGGTCCCTTCCAACCCAAACCAGTCTGGGATTCTATGACTCTGTGCTGGAGGTGCAGTCTAGAATCCAGCTCCTTATATATCCATACATTGCTTCCCATGTAACTTTAACAATTCAGATTTCTTTGTATTTCCACATCTGCACATGAGAATTTTATTTCAGTCCTTTTCTACCTAGGAATGAATTCTGGGGGCACCCAGGAGTCACTCTGCTCTTGAGCAGGCACTCACATGCGTTGTGTTCACTGTGATGATGAATGTGTCTTGTCTACTTCTACTTTTAGGCCACTGTACTGTTGCTAAATTGCCTTTTTTTGACTTGAGAAGTTTCCTGCTGGCTGTTTCAGCAGGTGGGAGCTGGAAAGGATGTGCTTTCTGTCTGTTGCAGTGCTCTGTTTTTTTCACAAGGGGGTAGCAATGGCTCAGGAATTATCAAATTTGAATGTTCTGCCCCAGCAAAGACTTGACAGCATCAAGTTCCTTCTGGAGTGGCAGAGCAGGGGCAAATGTGCTTATGGAAGATAAAAGGTTGTCAGAGTTTTAATATTAGGAGAATGTCAGTCTTTGAATGCAGTACTCAGACCTGCCAAATACCAGTAGTTGGGGAGGAGTTTCCTGGTCATTTCTGTGGGAAGATCTTCCTGGTGAAGTAAAGGGAGGGAAACGGTGTGCTCACTGATCTCACAAAGCACCTTTTTCTTGCACCATAGAGATACTTGGTCTTCAAGGCCAGCTGGCTCTGACAAACCGTAGGAGAAATGATGCTAAGTGGTCTCTCTCTTGTCCTCCAAACACAGATCAGATAGATGAGAATCTGAAGTTGGCCCTGCAGAAGGATCTCAATGTCATGGCACCAGGTCTCACTATCCAGGTAGGTTCATTTCCTAACAAAGATTATTCTTTTTCCACCCTAGGTTTGCTCACGTTTCACTGAATGAGATGTCTTGCTTTGGTTTTCCACATAACCTGAAATAGCTGAGCCTTGAGTTGAGGTTCGTCGGTTGAAGACTGTCCATGTGACAGTGACTGCTTCTAGACACTAATTTTATGTTAGGGGAAGACCTGCAGGATAGAGAAAAGGACTTTTCATGCCACAGGAGTGCAGGTATTGGATTTAGTTTGCAAAGAGCAAGACAGTGTATTTCTTCAAACTGCCTTCTGCTTTGTGGCTCCTTTATGCTTGGCTTGCTCTGTTTGGATGAGGGTGGACCACAGGCAGTGTCTCATCACAGAGAAGCTGAGGTGGCACCACTCTTCCAAATACCCAGATTAACCTGTGCTGTGCATCGCAGAGAGATTTCCTACAGAAGTTCATCATTGATCAAAATCATCCTCATACCCTAATGACCCTTTCTGATCTCAGGGTCAGGAAGGGCATAAGCAAAGCTCACAAGCAGCCCTCGCTGCTGAAGGGTGTGAAGTGCAGAGCTGAATCTGATCTTCAGCACACGCTGTCCCACCTCAATTTGGCTTGCCAAACCTTCACTGTTGGTTGGAAGTTGAAGGCTATCTTGCCTGTATCAGTCCTGGCCGAGCTCACCAGACCAGCAGTTTGAAGAGGTCCCACAACTAGTGGGAAAAGTGGTTCCTCTCTGGGAGATGGTGTGATCCTGCCCTCGTGTTCCTGTTGGTCCCTCTCAAAACAGAGCTGCACCCTCATCTCTTGCAAAATTGAGCCTCAGCGTGCAGCTCTGCCATGTTGCTGTGTCTCCTGTCAGGAGATACCCTGCTCCTTCAGTGAAGACCTCAGGTTTCTTTAAACTCTCCTCGTGCAGCTGGGTAACTTAACTGTACCTAGAACTTAATTGTTTTGTGACCTCTAAGGGAAATAGTTCTGGATTGGGGCAAAACGTTCTCCTCTTGAAGAGCACATTTGCATGCCTGAGTCCTTCAGAGATCACTGACTGTTTTTTAAAGGAATGACACAGAAAACAACTCATGCTGTGAGAGGGAATTAACAGCATTTACTTCTAAGCTTATGAAAACTACTTCTTGTATATGAAACCTTCACAAGTCCTCCAAGTTGTTGGTGGATTTAGGTTATGGTTGGACTTGATGATCTTCAAGGTCCTTTCCAACCAGGATGATTCTGTGATTCTGGGAAGTTGCCCAGTGCAAAACTTCCTTTCCTAACTGGAATGGGTGACCAACAGCCTGAGAAGGGGGGGAGGCCAGTGGATGGTACGAGGTGTCTAGCGACAGTGTCACTGTGAGGAGGCTCCTGCACTTTCCTTGGGAAAGCAGCACACCCTGGGGCTTGTCTCAGGTGTCTGGACAGAAACACACATCCTGGGAAACAAACCTGAGACACTGGGGCCTGGTGGGACAGCTGGTGGGAGGGCAGTGCTGCCAGGGGTGGGTCCAGGCTCCCTGGGGTGGACGGGCTGAGGTGAGGCAGCAGGGCTGTGCTGTCTGCAGAGGACTGGCCCTAATCATGAGGAACTTCACTTTGGGCTGCTTGATGAACAGCTCAGGTAAGAGCCAATCTAGGTAAGAATGGGACCAATGTGGAGGACCACGTGGTCCTTGGCTGCTGCAGATCACCCAGTTAGTACCGTGAAATAGGTAAAGCTGCCTGTAGAAGACCAGAGGAAGCCTCATGATCAGAGCCCCTAGTACTCATGGAGGTCTCTGACCACCTCAGGGTCTGCTGGAAGGGCAGCAGGGCTGGGTGCAAGCTGTGCTGGGTGCTTCTGAAGGGTGTTGAACACAGCTTTTGGCACTGGTGAGCAAAGCTGACTGGGGAAGATGCTCTTCTGCACCTTTTAGAAATAAGGAACAGTTGAGAAGCAAAGTCTGGTAGCAGTGTGGATGAACAGGGAGCTCCTAGCTGAGCTGAAGAGCAAAAAACTCAGAAAAGTGGGCGTAGAAATAGATGAGCTGGGAGGAATAAAGTGAGTTGAGCTGAGAGCACAGTGACAGTTAGGAAAACCAAAGCTCAGATGGGCTTTGACCTCATGATAGCTGTGCAGGGCAGCATAGGGAGCTTTGAGGTGCATCCACAGCAAAGGGAAGGCCAAGGAAGCCATGGCCCAGGGGACACAGTGGAAAAGGCTGAAGTGCTCAACACCTTTGACTTCTTTCTGGCAAGGTCTGCCCTTGGGCCTCCCCATTCCTCACCCTAGCAGCAGAGTCTGCACAGGTAGAACGTTACCCATGGTAGAGGACGACTGAGCAGATGGACACATGCAAGTCTGTGGGATCAGCTGGGATGCATCACAGGGTGCTGAGTTGCTGGCCCGCACCATCATGAAGCTCCTCTTTTATCTCTGGAAGATGGCAGCAGTCAAGGGAGGTCTCTAAAATCTGGAAATAGGCAAATACCACACCCATGTGTAAGCGGTAGGATCACCAGGAGAGGAGAAGTCCCAGACCATCAGCCTGTTGCCATGCTCTGCAGCACTTACATTGCCATCTCAGTGGCTTTCAACTGTTTGTTGGTATCTCTAAGAGTGGCTTCCCCACACTGGTTGCAGTATCCAGATGCAGCCTTCTCAGTGCCAAGTTGAGGGGCATAAAAATAGCCTTCAACCTCCTGCTGAGCTTGGACAGTGTAGCTCAGGATGGGGCTGGACTTCTCCACACTGAGAAGGTGCTGTCATATAGTCAGCTTCTCCTTGGTGTTTCCATCTAGTAGATTTAAGTCAACTTCACCTCTAAATAGAGGGAACCATTGGTTTGAAAAAGAAGCAGCTAGTGGAGATTTTCAAAGCAGTGGTAGCTTTCCTGTTGGCAGAGGAATCTTCACCCATGTTGGAAAAGCTTCTGGAATCACAGAATCACAGAATTACCAAGGCTGGAAAAGACCTTTAGGATCATCAAGTCCAGCCTATGACCAACACCACCACACCGTCTAGACTATGGCACTAAGTGCCACATCCAGCCTTGCCTTGAACACATCCAGGGACGGTGCCTCCACCACTTCCCTGGGAAGTCTATTCCAATGTCTAACCACCCTCTTTGTGAGGAAGTGCTTCCTAATATCCAACCTAAACCTCCCCTGGAGCAGCTTCAGGCTGTGCCCTCTTGTCCTGTCACTAGTTGCCTGGGAGAAGAGCCCAGCCCCCACGTGACTACAACCTCCCTTCAGGTAGTTGAAGAGAGTGATGAGGTCCCCCCTGAGTCTCCTCTTCTCCAGGCTAAACAACCCCAACATCCTCAGCCTCTCCCTGTAAGACTTTCCCTCTAGTCCCTTCACCAGCCTTGTTGCTCTCCTCTGGACCCGCTCCAGCACCTCAACGTCCTTCTTGAAGTGAGGGGCCCAGAACTGCACACAGGACTCGAGGTGAGGCCTCACCAGTGCTGAGCACAGGGAGACAATTATATCCCTACTCCTGCTGGCCACACTATTCCTGATCCAAGCCAGGATGCCATTGGCCTTCCGGGCCACCTAGGCACAATGCTGGCTCATGGTCAACCGGCTGTCCACCAGCACTCCCAGGTCCCTCTCTGCCAGGCTGCTCTCCAGCCACTCTTCCCCCAGCCTGTAGTGCTGCCTGGGGTTATTGTGGCCAAAGTGCAGGACCCTGCACTTGGTCTTGTTGAATTTCATGTCGTTGGCCTCGGCCCATCGATCCAGCCTGTCCGGGTCCTCCTGCAGCTTCTTCCTACCCTCTGGCAGATCAACACTCCCCCCCCAGCTTGGTGTCATCTGCGAATTTACTGACGGTGGACTCAATCCCCACATCCAGGTCGTCAATAAAGATAAAGATATTGAATAGGAAATCAATCTTTGGTGCAGAGGGCATTATGGATGTAGAAAGACCATCTCCCTGCACTTCCTGCAGTGGCTGGTGAGGTGAGTTTGCTGCATGGGCCTACCTTTCTAGGGACTTGGGAAGGCTTTGTGCCTCATAAGAGCTTCGGAAATCCCTTTCACTGCAGGATGTTCTGGTCCGTTGTCCCATAAATCTGCTCTCTTTGGTTGTTCAGAGTAGCAGCAGAGTTGGGGGTGTTCAGCCTGGAGAAGAGAAGGCTCCAGGGAGACCTTAGAGCACCTTCCAGTGCCTGAAGGGGCTCCAGGAAAGCTGGGGAGGGACTTTGGACAAGGGCAGGGAGGGATGGGACATGGGGTGATGGATTAAAACTGGAAGAGAGAAGATTTAGGGTAGACATTAGGAAGAAAAGCTTCACTGTGAAGGTGGTTAGACACTGGTCCAGGTTGCCCAGAGAAGCTGTGGCTGCCTCATAGAATCACAGAATCATAGAATTGTAAAGGTTGGAAGGGACCTTAAAGATCATCGGGATCCAACTCTCTGGGTGGGGCCATCCAGCCAATTACTGATCCACCCAGTGCTCCATCTGTTAAATCCATGTCTTGTCAGTTTGGAGACCAGGATGTCATGTGGGACAGTGTCAGATGCCTTGCACAAGTCCAGGTAGATGACGTCAGTTGTTCTGCCATTACCCACCATCTCTGCAGCCTTGTCATAGGAGGCCACCCCATTGGTCAGGCATGGTTTGCCCTTAGTGAAGCCATGTTGGCTGTCACCAATCACCTCTTTATTTTCCATGTGCCTTAGCAGATGTTCCAGGAGGATCTGCTCCATGATCTTACCGGGCACAGAGGTGAGACTGACTGGCCTGGAATTCCCAGCTCTTCCTTTTTCCCCTTTTTAAAAACAGGGGCTCTGGGACCTTTTTTCCAATCAGCAGGAACCTCCCCAGACCACCATGATCTCTCAACTAGGATGGACAGAGGCTCAGCAACTACATCCGCCAGCTCCCTCTGGACCCATGGATGGACCCCATCAGGTCCCACAGACTTGTGCACCTTCAGGTTCTTTAGATGCTCCTGAACCTGTTGTTCTTCTACAGTGGGGGCTGCTTCATTCTCCCAGGCCCCTGCTGTGGCCTTTGTGATGAGGCTGGAGCACTTGCCAGAGAAGACTGATGCCAAGAAGTCTTGCTCTTGCAGTTTGATTTCATTGGCTTGGTGAGCCCATTTCTTGAGCAGTACTTTGGAAATTGTTTGGTGATGTTTGAATAGTCCTTGGGGTGGAGAATTAAGCTGCTTTTAACTAAGGTGGTGGACCTCTTCAGCCATCTATCCTACAGGCCTTACTTGGCCACTGAGGTGCCATGAAAGGTGCACAGACAGGAAACCCAAATGTGAGGCACCTCTGTGAGTGTGGCTGTGCTTAGCTGTGTGGCACAAGAGGATCGGGAGCCATCGTGTGGGTTTGGATCAATGTGGAGATGTCCAGAGCACTACAGCTGGTTTGGCAAAGATGTTTCTTTCTATGCAGCTCACATCAAAATGTTTCATTTCAAATGCACTTCCTTTTGTTTCCCATAGGCTGTGCGTGTGACGAAACCCAAAATCCCAGAAGCCATCCGAAGGAATTTTGAGCTAATGTGAGTAGCTGTACATAAAATTGTATGAATTGGTTCTTTTGAGGGTCCAGCACAGGCATAGTGCCCTTAGGAGGCTCTTCCTGGTGCTCAGAAGGTGAGAGGTGGGCTCTAGTCAATGTGTGCTTGGCCAGGTGCACTTGTGCATTCTGTTGCTCCATTTCCATAGGTCTTGCACCTTGAAGCCTTTGAGCCCTTCACAAAGATGGTTGTGAGTCTGTATGAAGGCTACGTTCCTCCTGCTGGATGTAGAAGGGACACTAAAGAACCTATAGAAGACTTGTAAACTGGACTTTTTACTAGGGCATGTAGCGAGAGGACAAGGGGAATGGATTAAAACTGGAAGAGGGGAGATTTAGGTTAGACATTAGGAGGAAATTCTTCCCTGTGAGGATGCTGAGACACTGGCCCAGGTTGCCCAGAGAAGCTGTGGCTGCTCCTTCCCTGGGAGTGTTCAAGGCCAGGCTGGATGGGGCTTGGAGCAACCTGGTCTAGTGGGAGGTGTCCCTGTCCATGCAGGGGTTTTGGACTAGATGATCTTTAAGGTCCCTTCCAACCCAAACTGTTCAGGAATTCTATGGTTCAGGGGTCTTGATGTCTGTCCTGGTCCAAGCAGTTAGCCCTTCTATATTTAGGATTCGTCCCTGATTTTGGGGATGGCGATGACGCCAATGTATGATATACCAGAAGCCCTAAAGAGGAGAGCACACACGTCCGCACACAATGAAGACCAGACACAGAGTTATATTTTATATGCTTTAACTGCTTGACTGGAATCACAAATATGTAGGAGGTAAATTTAGAAGGTAGGATGCAAGGGGTGTGTGTAATAGTTTAGATTGAAAAGAGAAGAAAACTTACGATAGAGGGGGCTGGTATAGCGCGGTGCGGTTTCCCTCTCAATAGGGTCGACGTTGTGCGTGGAAGTGAGGGCTGTTTGTGGGTTTACCCCGGGGAAAGATTGCGGTTAATGACAGAAAAGAAATAAATATTATTAAATCTTACAGTCCCGGCAAGCTGCACGAGGCGGTCTGTAGCTTTAAGATGGCGGCTTGCACGTGGCAGTAGCAGCAGCTCTGGGTGCAGTGGCGGTTTGCAGGCTCCACAGCAAAGGCAGCAGCAGCTCTGGGTGCAGTGGCGGTTTGCAGGCTCCACAGCAAAGGCAGCAGCAGCTCTGGGTGCAGTGGTGGTTTGCAGGCCTCACAGCAAAGGCAGCAGCAGCTCTGGGTGCGGTGGTTTGCCGGCTCCACGGCAGCTGTAGCGGCGGCTGTAAGACTGCGGGCTGCGCTATAGCAAAGCGGCTCGGTGGGAGGAGGGAGAGAGAGAGAGCGCCTTTGGGGAGATTCACTGCTCTTTCAGGTTCTCTCGAGGCAGCGGGGCTAGCAGATACTGAGCTTACAACTCCTGCTTTAAGCCCGGCTCTCGAGTAGTAATTTTATGGTTCTTTTAGGCTTCCCCTTTTTGGATTCTCGGGTGGAGACCTAGCCTCCGTAGCCGAGATCCGTGGTTCTCTTACCTCTCCTTTCTCCTCGGCACAGACAGGTGCAGGTAGGCGGGTGAGGCAGCAAGGCGAGGCAGCAGGGAGGTCCAGCAGTGAAAAGAGAGCAAGCACCCTGACGAGTGGTCCCTTTATAGCCCCTAGGAGCCTTCTGATCGGTGCATCTTTTGAATACATTTATTTGCATATAGTTCCAGCCAATCAGATAGCTAGCTAGCTAGCTGCAGAGTTCCATCCAGGGCTTAGCAGCAGTCTTGGTCTAAGACTTGTCCAGGCTTGTCCTGGACTTGTCCTTGATTGCGTAGTAGTTCCTGGTGCAGCCCTATTGTCTCCTTTACCAGGTGAATAGTTCTTTATGGGAGACAATTTTCCCTCGGTGAGGGGTAAAACCCTCACAATGTCTCACCCGTGAGCTCCCCTCCAGCAGTGCAGAATTGCAGACAGTTTAGTCTGATACGTACCCATGGAGGTCTTCTGTCCAAATCCATTCCCAAAGCAGGGCCAGTGCCACAGCTGCAGCAGGTCCCTGTGGACCATGTCTGGGTCAATCGAGGCATCTGCGGGGATTGGGATCATCCTGGCTTGGGGCCTCGACTGGTGGCAGGGGGATGGGCTGTGTCCCTGGGGGCCTCAGGCTGCGTGTTGCATCCAGCACCCCGCATAAGAGCCAAATAGAGGGAGAACAATCCCTTCCTTGGACCTGCTGGCTACATGAGTGCTGGTACAGCTGAGGGCAGAACTGGTCTCTATGGCCATGGGGATCTGATGCTGGCAGCTCCTCCCCTTGGCCCTCACACCGCGCTTTGCAGAGCTGCTCCCCAGCTGCCTTTCCCTGTGATCATGTTTCTCACCCTGCAGGGAAGCTGAGAAGACCAAGCTGCTGATTGCAGCCCAGAAGCAGAAGGTAGTCGAGAAGGAGGCAGAGACAGACCGGAAGAAAGCACTCATTGGTACATCACCAGTTGGGGTACTGGGAGAGGGAGGCCAGGCTGAATTTCCATTCCTCCATCCCCCTGTAAGCCAGGGTAGGACCTTGTCTTGCATCACCGACAGCTCCCTGCAGGAGGCATGGCCAGGCTGCACCAGCAGTCATTTGGAAAACAAGAGTGTTTGTACTGCTCTGTCTGTGTCCCACCTCCCTTCCCATAGCAGCAGAGCAGCCAACACCTCTGTCCTACAGCAGGTCAAGAGTTGACAGCTCTGCCAGAGGATCTGCTTGGGCTTGAAGTCCCCCTTGTGCTAGGGGGGACTCAAGTTTGTAAAAGGGACATCAGCCAGTGCAGCTGCAGAAACATCAGCACCGCATTTTCTTTCTGTAACTGTTCTTGGAGTAGATCCTGGCACTGCAGGAGCTGAGCAAAAGGGGAGGCAGCAGAGAGCCAACGACTTTGGTGGCAGGTCCTGCCACCAGTGTTCTGGGGTCAGGGTGTTGCTGCTCAAGCCCTGAGAGGCAGATGTCTGAGCTGAGCCTGTTGTGATTGCAGAGGCAGAGAAGGCTGCTCAGGTGGCCAGGATTCACTATCAACAGAAGATTATGGAGAAGGAAACAGAAAAGCGAATTTCTGAGATCGAAGGTAACTGTGCTGCTGGGGTCATCTTCCAGCTAAGGGTGGTGGTAGCAGGTAGAGGATCCTCAGAGCTGGGCTCAGAGGCATCACCATCCTGCAAGAACAACAGAGGGTGCAATAGTGCAAGGTTGTGCACTGAGGTCATTCCTCCCTTGTGCAAGTCCCTCTCCCAGAAGCCACCAGCAGAGTTACACAGGCAGGCTGTGTCACTAGCACGCCTGGGTCAGCTCTTCCCCATGGAACAAATACTCTGGTGCTTGATGTCCTGGGGCTGTTGACTCACTAAAGCTTCTCGGATTGTTTAGTTTGGAGAAGAGGAGGCTGAGGGGAGACCTCATTGCTCTCTGCAACTGCCTGAGAGGAGGTTGTAGGGAGGTGGGAGTTGGGCTCTTCTCCCAAGTGAATAATGACAGCATGAGAGGACATGGCCTGAAGCTGAGCCAGGGGAGGCTCAGACTGGATATTAGGAAGAATTTCTTTACCCAAAGAGTGGTCAGGCACTGGAAGGGGCTGCCCGGGGAGGTGGTGGAGTCACCATCCCTGGAGGGATTCAAAACACTTATGGATGTGGCACTTCAGGACGTGCTCTAGTGGGCATGGGGGGGTTTCAGGGTTGACAGTTGGACTCGGTGATCTTAGAGGTCTTTTCCCACCGTGATGATTCTGTGATTCTGTGTGATTCTTTTCCTCTTTGCACTCTGTTTCGGGGTTAGATGCTGCGTTCCTAGCAAGAGAGAAAGCAAAAGCTGATGCAGAGTACTACACTGCTCAGAAGCTGGCTGACTCCAACAAGGTGAGCACTTGAAAGCTGGTCAGAAGAGGACTTGCTTGCTCTTGTCCTCTGCACAGGAAGCTAGGCTCAAATGAGCAGCACTGGAAAAACACTGGATTTAGCAGCTCACATCCCAGCTAGCAGCTGCCCAAGATGAAATCCAGTGTTTACAAAAACCTGAAGGGTGGGTGTCAAGAAGAGGGCGTCAGTCTCTTCTCAGTGATGCCCTGTGATAGGATGAGGGGCAATGGACACAAACTGAATGGAACACAGGAAGTTCCACCTCAACATAAGGAAAAACTTCTTTACTGTGAGAGCAACAGAGCACTGGGACAGGCTGCCCAGAGAGGGTGTGGAGGCTCCTCTGGAGACTTTCAAGACCTGTCTGGACATGTTTCTGTGTGACCTGCCCCAGGTGATCCTGCTCTGGCAAGGGGGTTGGACTCAATGATGGCCAGAAGTCCTTTTCATTCTATGATTCTATGATGTGGGGCCCAGAAGGTTGTCTCTTACAGTGTCTGGTTTCTCTTTTTGTAGCTGAAACTTACCCCTGAGTATCTGGAACTCATGAAATACCAGGCAATAGCTGCTAACAGCAAGCTGTATTTTGGGGACCGCATCCCTAATGTCTTTCTGGATTCCTGTGCCTTCCAGCAAGCCCATCTGAGGACTGCCCAAGAAACCAGCCTTCCCTCACAGGAGGCCCGAGAGACCTCTGGAGAAAACCACCTCAGAGCAAAGGAAAGCACTGGCTGAGGGAGGTGGAAAGCTAGCCAACGTAGCTTGACAGCTAGCCCAGCTGTGAACGGGGATGTTGCCCTGGGCTGGTAGGGCAGATGCAGCATGGACGTCTTGTGTATAGTTGGCAGTTGGGTTGATTTTCTTCTAGCAACACGTTGCAAGTTCTCTGCCTCTTCTGTTTCTTCCCCTGTTAAATTGGTGCTTCCAAATGAGGGATAATCCTGTACTAACACACCTATACTGGAATATTAAAAGACAGACACCAGGAAAGCCTTCTGCAGTAGGTGCAATTATTTAGTAAGCATTACTCTGAAGGGAGGAGGTGTGGCTTTGAGGGCTGTGCTGCTGCACACTCATCATTTCCCAGAGCTCCTGGCTGAGGCTGAGCCAAGAGGTTTCCTTCGTCCTGCTGATGAAGCTTCGCCTTGGTGGACTCAGGCAGGTTTCTACCAGAGCTTCTCTAACTCTCCTCAAGGACTCCAGTGGAGTGGACTCTCCTTGGCCACTGGAGGCTGCATGTTCCTGCTCCAGGCAAGGCCTGGCCAGGAGTGGTTTGGTGTGGAGTAGGTTATTTGAATAGGATCTGCATAGCCATAATCATCTTCTTTCCTGTAAGCAGTGGCACTAGATAACCACTCAGAGCAAGCAATCTCTAACGGGCTTCTGTAACTCCCCCTTTCCAAGCAAGAGCCTCATGCTAGCCACCCGTGACTGACTGTAACACATTTCAGCTGGGTTGCTGGATCTCACCTTCCACCCTACAGCAGATTCCAGAGTGCATGGAGCACCTCCAAGCAGCTGGTTTGGAACAGAGCTGGGAAACCTTCCCTCAGCACCCAGCCTCCCTGTGGGTCTTGTCACCAGGGAGAAGGGGCTAAATTTCCACTACTCTGCAAGGCTGGCAAAGTGAAGGGGAAGAGTGAAGGGGACTCCACTCTGCAGCAGACCAGACACTTGACAGCTTGGCTGCAAAGCAGGCGAGGCCTCACTGCTCCCTGCTGCAAAATCCCTCACTCCAAGACGAAGTGGGACCTGCCTCATGAGTCCTTGAACAGCTGTGGTGGTGTCTGTCGCTGGTCCTCTGGCCAGTCTGGCCAGACTTTGTGGCATCACAGGGCTTCTGACTTGCAAGCAGTGCTGGCAGGATGAGCTTTCCACCTGCTGGATATTGTAATCTATCCAACCCCTGCTCCCTGTGGGCCACTGCAGGGTGAGAGAGATGTTCTCGAGGAGATCTGCTGGTATGACCTGCTTTCCTCTTCTCCTCCACCCTCCCCTGTGCCTGTGAGGACATGCTTGCGTCTAGGACCTGTTGCTTGTTGTGTTCTGCCGTGATCCCAGATGACAATGGCTGGGGAAACAACTGGCAAGAGCTTGAGCTGAGATGCTGTTCCCCACGTGGCAGCACCACCGTGGCCCTGGGGTGCTCTGGCCACTCAGCTGGTTGGTGCTAGCATTGAGGTCATCTGCAGCCTCACAGCCAGGGGAGGAACAGGCTTAGCTTCTGCCTTGGTGAAACACTGAGTCCAAAACAACAGCTTGAACTTCACCTCTGCTCATGATTTCTCCCAGTGGGTTGTGTGGGCTTCAGGCTTTCCAGTGCTGTTCCCTGTCCTCCTTAGCTTGACTTGGAGGGTGGCAGTGTCTCTCCTCAAGGAAATTTGGTAGCATAGGGTGACTCAGGCTGCCTCAGCCCCTGCCATAGCTGTCTCTGGTCTATCTCTGGGGCAGAGCAGGCATGCTCTGATCCTGCCTCTCCTGCTCACTGCTGACTAGCTTGGGTAACGCATGGCTGTGGGGCTTAGCAGCCAGTTTGGGTGGTTGGTCTTTCCTCCAACTGCCTGCAAGCTCCCAAGGCCTAGTGGGTGCTCTGCTCCAGGTCTTCATCAACCCAGCCATGGCAGGAGCCAGGAACCAGCATCCTGCCCCAGTGAGAGGCCAGCTGAAGGTGCTGAGCACCCATCCTGGCTTCCACGGAGGTCCTGGGTGAGGGTGCTTCCTTGTGCTCTGAGGATGAGAGGCAGGGCACTGCTGCTGCCAGGAGGCTTCTCCAGTTCTCACTGAGCACACCTGGTGCACAGACTTTGTGGCACAGCTCTGTGCCTGGCAGAGCCCAGCCTGGGGAGCACTAAGTCCAGCTTTTGCATGGGGGGAGTCATGTCTTCACCTGCCAAAGGCTTGGGCAAACTGCCCTACTGGTGAAGAACAGCCTGTGATGTTTGAAATGTCTCCTGGAAGTACTGTTTGACTTTCAAGGTCCCCTTTCTCCTGTGGGAAGGGCTTGGAGGAGCCCGTGGAGTTACATCTCTGACCCTCCACCTCCTTAGTGTCACTGGCTTACAGCAGCCACTTTGGTTGAGTTTTGGGATGAAGGCAGGCTTTTTATTACAGAACAAAGGCACTCCTGGAAGCAATGTTGACTTGTCCCCAGGTGGTCCTCACTGGGGTTGGGTGGACAGGGTAGGTTTTGCTAGCCTGGAGATGACAAGAAGTGAGGGGAACCACTGGAAGCAATAACCAGGCAGCTCACAGCTCTCCTGCAGGCATCAGAGCAAGATCTGTGTGCAGGCAGCAGGAAAGCCTTCCAGGCCACTGCAGGAAAGGCTGCTTCCCTTGGGATCTGAGCCTGCCTGCAGCCATTCAGGTGGCACATTCAGGTGGCTTTGCCATTAGTGGGGAGATGTCATCGTGCTCTGGTTGGGTGGGCATCAGCCACCTCCTACCCCTGTGGGCTGAGGGACACCTGGGGATGTTCCTGTGCTTCCAAGTCCACAGTAACGTGTGTGTGATGTTCAGTGCCTTCTGCAGATGCCTCCTCCACCTCTCTCTGCTTCCTCAGCCGCCACTTCCGAAGCCCAAGTAGGTGTGCAAGAGGAGGGAATCACTGGGGCTGGAACACCCCAGCCTAGGCTTTGCTTCTCCCCAAGCTGGGAGCACGAGTGCAGCCAGGAATGTGGGTTTGACCTGGTTCTTTTCTCCCCGTTCCAAAGGCCCATGTACTCAGGTGACTAAAGGGGTCTGTCTGCCACTGGAGTCCCACCTTCTTTAAGGAAAGTTGATACCTATGTTCAGGTTTACATGCACAGTGTTAAGTTCTTTTGATAAAGCAGAATAAAACTTATTTTGTTACCATTTCCTTGGTGGCTTTATCAGTCCTAGGGCTGGTGTTGCTGGAGGTACACGCAGAGGGGACACCTAGGCCTGTCATCCCACAGTGACGCTGCATCTAGCTGCGTGTCCCCAGCTGTGGTGACCCAAGGAGCCCCACAGAAGCCTGGGCTCCAAGACACCTGCAGGATGGTGCTGAGCAGCAGTGGCAGCACTTCCAGCCTGGCTGGAGTTCTGCTCTCATCCTCTGAGGCTTGTGGAGGGAGCTGAGCCCTGCTGGCCCTTGGGCCCCCACCAGAGCTGCCCCGTTGCTCACATGCAGCCAGTGTGGGAGCATGTCCCGAGCAGCCATGGCCACAGTGTCCCTGGGGACTATGGGCTGGTCCCCAAGCACTGACATTGCCACCAAGCATGAACGTTTGTCCTGGAGCAGGATGGTAGGAGTCCTGGTGGTCAGTCTTTGGTCACAGAGCAAGCCCAGGGCCTGTGGCAGCTGGGGACAAGCAGTGCTGTGTGCCAGGCAGCCACAGGGTCGCCCTGTGACATCCTCCAGCCCCTGTGACAGCCTCGTGCTATGTGGCTGGCAAGAAGCGATGCCATCTGTCCCTGTGGCTCTGTCTCTGGGAGTCTGGCTCCAGCCCTGCTGCACCCACTGCCCCGGGCATCTCCCTGCCCACCGCCACCCCACCCCACCGCCTGTGCTGCCCTTTTCTGCTGAGAGACACGCTGTGACACCACTACCTTCACTCTTTATTGGTATAAAAGCCTTCAACTTCAATGATATAAAAAAAATGGGGAGGCATGTTGTCACAAGAGAGGGCTCAAGATGGTCCCATAAGGGGCAGAAGTTAATGGCTGCAGTAGAAAGGCTCCTGGTAAATTCCCTTTCAGTAGAACGGTAACGGAAGTGGTAACTTCAGAGGTAAAAGCCCTGCAGGAAGGCCAAGCCAGGCTCAGTCCTGGCAGAGCCCCTGGTGAGACCCCACCATGTGAATCTCCCCAGCCTGGGCGGTGGCCCCAGGGCATGGTCCCAGTGGTGCAGCACTCCTGCCATGGCCAGGTTCACAGGCCATGCCAGGAGCTCCTCACCGTGGCCCCAGCAGGGAAGGGGCAGGAGGAGGACACATTCAGGATGTCGTGATAGAAGGCAGCAGCTCCCACCACACAACAGGGCCTGGGCCAACTCAAGGCTGCCTCCTGGTCTCCTCAAGAAGCCCCAGGTGATCACTCCCCCTGGGCCAGCTGTGAGGCTACAAAGTCTGCTAAGGCACAACTGAAGTATCTGTAAACACTTGTGTCCCCTCTGGGGGGAGGGTCTGGTGAGCAATCCAAGCAAGAGCGGAAATGAGATGGTGGCTCCCCAGCAATGCCACCCAAGCGCCACAGCCAGCAACTTGACTGCCATGGTGGATGGAATATCCTTGGTTACCTCCTGGCTGGGGGTGGCTTCAGGGGGACACCGTGCTGCAAGATGGAGGGAGGTGTTGGTGGCAGCTGATGGCAGTCTGGTCCTGGTGGCCCCTCACCATGGGACAAGGCCTTGCTCTTCAGTGCTGGGAGAGGCTTGCTGGGTGGCTTTGGCTTTGCCTGGCAAGAGGAGAGAGTGACCTGAGTCCCTCATCTGGGTGCCAGGGAGGGACACAGAGAGGGACACAGGGCAGAGGAAGGGCCTCCTCCTCCAAAGTCAGCAGCTGCCTGGGCCACTCCATGGATGCACCCTCCCCACATCTTGGGCTGGTCAGGGAAGGGGAGGATACGGGTGATGTCTGAGAGCTTCTTGGATGGTGGGAAGGACAGGCCACTCTGCCACGAGGCAGCAGTGGCTTTTGGAGGGGTGGTTACCTGCAGGCACTGTCCTGGAGAGGCTGGAGATGGCACCTGGGGGACTGGTGCTGGTGGCTGCTGGGTCAGAAGACATGGGGTGAGACCACCACCCGCCCCACCGAGGCTGCCCCATGCTAGGCCCTGTGCAGTCCCCACCCCCCTACCTGCAGGGCAGGGCAGCAGGGCCCCAGAGGCTGGGCATCCCGGGGGGCTGCTGTGCTGCTCAGCAGGCTGGGGTGGCCAATGTCCAGGCGGGACAGCTGCCGGTGGGGTGGCCGCCTGCTCTCCTGGAAGAGTGGGTTGGCAAGGCCAGCAGCAGGTCTGCTGGGGGTCCTGTGGGGCACAGGGAGAGTGAGGGGGCTGCTCCGGGCACCCCTGAGCCATGGCTCAGCCCTGCTGTGGGGCAGAGGAAGGGGGGAATTACCTTTTCTTGTGGCACCTGGCTGCCCTGCCCCTGAGGAGCACCACAGCGCTGCCCAGCAGTATGCCACCCAGCACTGGCACGGCCAGTGCGGCCACCACCACCACACTGCTGCTGCCTGTGGAGAGCCGGGGGGCATCAGGATGTGCACCCCTGGGCGGGGGGCAACTGTGGGGATGGAGCAGCGTCCACCAGCTCCACGCTGACCAGCACAGTGCTGGTCACACACGCTGGGGCTAGCCGGGCGTGGGGGATGCTGTACCTGCCACCATCCCCGAGATCCTCTGCTGGCAGAAAGGCCCCGCCCAGCCCAGCTCGCAGTGACACTCCCGCTTGTGGTTGCACACCTGAGAGAAGGGAGGGAAGCATCGTGGTGGACACACCATAGGGGCCAGGCCAGCTGCCTGGCCCTGGGGCTGCTCTGGGAGGGGACGATCCCACTGCATACCCCGTGGTTGTTGCACTTGGCTGAGCAGTTCTTGTTGCCGTAGACAAGGAGGTTCTGGCAGCGCCCAGCGTAGCAGACCTGGGGGCAGGCAGGGGGGCTCTGAGGCTGCCCCAGGTCACTGCGGCCAGCGGGCACCCCCACGCCTGCCACCTCAGCATGGCCACCAGAGTGCTCACCATCTCCTCTCCGCACTTGGTGCCGGTGGGCACCAGCCTGAGCTTGGCCACCACCTCGTTGGCGTCACTGCTGGCGATGACTGCCTTGCACTTGACATGACCGAAGAAGAGGGAGTAGGAGCCACCACCAAGGATGGGGCTGGTGTTGTCACTCAGGCACAGCAGCGTCCCGCACTTCACGTCCCTGCAGGAGATGCATCCATGAGCACCAGTGACAGGGTGGCATGGACACCACCCCCACCCTCTGTCCCAAGCTCCTTACTTGGGGCTACAGGGCTGCTTCCCATACTCAGTGAGGCAGTGGAGGTGAAGATGGTGCTCACTGTTGTGCCTAAAGCAGACATCAGGAGCCACCTGGGCCTCTGCAGCACACACACAACAGGGCGGGTGGAGGCAGAGCCACAGCAAGCTGGTGGCACCAGCACCAGCAGCCACACTTGAGGGCCAGCAGGTGTGGCACCCCAGCTAGGGATGCAGGAGGGGACAGAGCCGAGCCAGGACCTGGCCAAAGGAGGTCCAGGCACATCAGCTGACCCTCGGGGGCGAGGAGGGGGGGGGGAGCAGCTACCTGCGCCCCAGAGCGCGCGGCACTGCTGGCTGTGCGAGGGGCAGGCCCCGTTGTAGCAGTAGCCGGTACCGTGCTGGCAGGAGACGCCGTTCTCCTGGAAGACGTCCTCCGGGCACTTGGCGCTCAGGCCGCTGCAGTGCTCGGGCAGGTCACAGTCGTCCTTGCTGGCCCGGCAGAGCACACCGGCAGCCTTCACCTGCACAGGGGAGGGGACACGGCCACTGCCTCCAGGCTCTCACATCTTCAGACCCACCCAGGCAGTGCCCTGGTCTTCAGGACGTCTCCTGACAGATGCAGATGTGGCAGCTTCAGCTTCTCTGGCACAAAAACATTTGCTATTGACCGAGCTACTGCGCAGGATGTGACACATCAGCAGGACTGAGACTGGAGCTTCCCATAGTTAAGTCACTCCCCATAGGCAACACCTTGTGCTTTGCTTCCATTCTGGTCTTGTCCCAGGGCCCTCTTCCACAGAATCAAAGTATCATCAAGGCTGGAAAAGACCTCTGAGATCATCAAGTCCAGCCTATGATCTAACACCACAACATCAGCTAGACCATGGCACTAAGTGCCACATCCAGTCTTTCCTTAAACACTTCCAGGGATGCTGACTCCACCACTTCCCTGGGCAGTCCATTCCTATGTCTGATCACCCTCTCTGTGAGGAAGTGCTTCCTAACATCCAACCTAAACCTCCCCTGGTGCAGCTTCAGTCCGGGCCCTCTCATCCTGTCACTAGTTGCCTGGGAGGAGAGCCTGACCCCACCTGGCTACAACCTCCCTTCAGGTAGTTGTAGAGTGATAAGTTCCCCCCCCAGAGTGTCCTCTTCTCCAGGCTAAACAACCCCAGCTTCCTCAGCCTGTCCCTCTAAGACCTTCCCCCTAATACCTTCACCAGCCTCAGTGCTCTCCTCTTCCAGCCCTGTCTCATCACATCAAGGCATTTCTTATGCCCATGTGCAGGAATCAATGCATGGACCTCTCAACGTGGAGTCAGGTTGGTTTCCCAAGTAAGGAATGGGCCATGCTGATCTCTTCTGAACATGGCCAAGTTCTTCAACACTTTTCATCCTGCACTTAACCTAACAGAGTGAGGGGACCTGGGCTCCAGGATGGCAGAAACAGAGGCTGCTTCACCTTCCTAACCACTTCCATCCAGGATGCTGACTGCCCATGACCCCTCCCAAACCATTGGGTGCATTTGGCTCTGGGTGGGATGCTGTGGAGGTCCTTCAGGCTCTCCAGCGGTCTATGGACACACCTTGCCACATGCCCACCGGCTCCCTCCCCACCCAGCTGGACTCCTGGTGGCAGCAGTACCTTGCAGTCCTGGCAGCAGTCACCCTGAGCACACTCGGCTCCCTCTCTCAGCTGGCAAGTGGTGGCATTGCAGCAATGGTCAGAGCACTCCTGCGAGACACGGAGGGACTGAAACTCTCCCGAAAGCCCCCTGGAAGACCCTTTCTTTCCTTTCTAGAGGGGGGACAATTGCCAAGGGCCACCACGGGCTGAACCCTGGGGCAAAATCACAGCATCACCCCTGGGGTGAACAGTTCCTGTCACCTCTTTACCCCCACTGCTAACAACAGAAGAGATTTCTCAGAAGATGGGACCTGACCTGGGCCTCTGCTCTCTGGTAGCACCCTTTGCACATTTCCAAGAAGGAGAAAACAGGAGGATCTTTGTGCTTTCTGTATTGGAGGAGCTATTCCTTCAGGTCCCAGAGCAAGTCTGGGACCCAGGGTTTTATCCCAGAGACATGGCCTGGCCCTTTGTCTTGAACCTCCCCACTGCAATGCAGTGATGGGCTGCTAGGGATGAGGCAAAGCTGAGCACGCCTCTTGAAAGGACAACGTGCCATGATGTCCCCCTCCTTGGATCACCTCTTTGGAGGACATGCTGAGTGGGATGTCCGCCTTCCCTAGGCTCACTCCTGCCAAAAACAGAGCCAGCTACATAAAGGGTGGGGGGGCACACATCCATGTAACAAATATCCTCCACCAGTTATTCCTCAGCAGAATCTTCAGGAACATAAGGAAGAGGAGTGTTGTAAAGCAAGGTGTCCAGGGAAGAGCCTTGCACAAACTCTTCCGAGCATGAATGCCAGGTCCCTACCATCCACTCTCCTTCCTGGGTGCCCAGTGAGGTCCTTACCTCTGGTGTGCCGCAATCACACTCCTCTCCCCGCTCCACAAACTGGTTCCCACACACTGGTCCCCCATACAGCTCCTCTGCCTTGGGCATGTTCAGCAGGCAGCTGGTCCTGGGGTCCCCCAGGAACTGCCACATGTCCTGCTCGCTGCAGCGGCTGAAGCGCTTGGGGTACACCAAGCTGAAGGGGCACAGAAACAGGCAGCCATGAGCAGAGGTGAGAGCACAAGGACCCTTGCACCCACCAGTCCGAGGAGAAGCTGGAGGGCCACTGACTTCCAAGTGAAGTGTCCACCCCAACCTGACCATCTCGTTTCATGCCATCAGGACAGTGCTGGAGGACACCTCTGGATATTTGCTGCCCAGGGATGTTCCCCTTCCTCCTTCACTCACAGAATCATAGAATGGTTTGGGTTGGAAGGGACCTAGAAGATCATCTAGTTCCAACGCCCCCCCGGCAAGGGCAGGGACACCTCCCACTAGACCAGGTTGCCCAGAGCCCCATCCAACCTGGCCTCGAACCAGGGAGGGGGCATCCACAACCTCCCTGGGCAACCTGTTCCAGTGTCTCACCACCCTAACAGCAAATAATTTCTTCCTACCTTCTAACCTAAATCTCCCCTCTTCCATTTTAAAACCATTACCCCTTGTTCTATCACTACACACCCTGGTAAAAAGCCCCTCCCCAGCTTTCCTGGAGCCCCTTCAGGCACTGGAAGGTGCTCTAAGGTCTCCCTGGAGCCTTCTCTTCTCCAGGCTGAACAGCCCCAGCTCTCTCAGCCTGTCTTCATAGAAGAGCTGCTCCAGCCCTTGGATCATCTTCATGGCCTCCCCTGGACTTGCTCCAAGACTCACCCAACACTTGCTGCCATGACACATCCTCCATCAGCTTTGAGGACACGACAGCGGCAGCCAGCAACGTCTTCATCATGAGCCATCCCCAGATTGTGGCCCATCTCATGAGCCATGGTGGATGCAGCACCGATAGGATTCGTGCTGTGGTCCTGCGGGACAAGAAGTGCGGCATGGTTCAAATGCTCTCCACAGCATCTCCATGGCCCCACTGGGGCTCTTCAGCTGCTCATGCCATCTGCAATTCAACCCCTAATGCTGCCATGCTGAAGTAAAGGAAGACAAAAGCTGGATTTGGTCCCATGGCCCCTGAAGACCTCCAGATGGGGCTCTCAGGGGTGTAAGCAAGCTTAGATGTAGCAGCTATCCTGCAATGATGCTTTGTGGTGGCTTTGAAGAGCCACATGTCCCACAGCCAACCACTCCTGCTCCAGCAAAGGATGCCTTCCCTGAGGAAAGATGAGAAGCACAGCCAGGATGGCTGAGGAGCATGTCCAAACCAAGTCCCAGTCACATGACATGTGGTGGGAGAAGGCCTGTGCCCACAGAGCTGTTCTGGGAGGCTCTTCAGGGCTCAGGTACATCAGAGCCCTCCACAGGCTTCCCCTGCAGCATCCCCCCCACTTCTCTGGGGGTGATCTGCTCAAGGGCTGGAGCTGCCAGGAACCAGATCCAGCCCTAAGGCTGCGGAGGGGGAAAGCTGGAGACCAGTGGAGCTGGTGGGACCCCTGCTGCCTTCCAGGCACATACTCAGGCAGTGGGACCCACCTGATTGACACCGCCTGAGTCCCTGGTGCACATCACAAGCTTCTTGGCGAGCCCTACAGTTGTGCCATGGAAGTCTATGCCCCTGTGGGATGGAGATGCCATGTGGCCCAGGCAGCAGCAGGGCTGCAAGGGTGGCAAGGTGGTGCCCCCCCCCCCCATCCTTACGTGATCAGCTGGGCATTGTCGTGTGGCTTCCTCCGCAGCAGCTCTACCTCCCGCCAGTGGAGGAAGTTGTCCAGCGTCACCTCTGGATTGGGACTGACAATGATTTTGTCCCTGTGACTCCACACCTCCAAGCCGATCAAGGCCACCCGCAGGCAAAGAGGCTGATAAAGCTGGGGCAGGAGACAGCCAGGAGGGAGCACTTGAGATTCGAGATACACAAGCAGAGGGAAGGTCTCACCTCCCCTGGGGAACCACAACCATGGCCAAGATCCCACCTCTCCATGCAATATCAACTCTGTCACCCCCTCAATAAATAACACCAGCTGGGGTGATCACATAGATGGGGTTTACTGTGGGATTTCGGGCTCCCTCTTGGCTGGGATGCTGCTCCCATGCTGCTGACCAAAAAGTGAGGCTGAAGCAAGGTGAGCAGAAACCCCACCTTGGTGCACTGAATCCATCAACCTCCCCTTGTTAGCACCTGCTCCAGCTTGGGAGTGGCCATGGGATGTGCTCCCGAGGGTTACAAGAAGAATCTTCTCAGCCCTTCCCCTGTGGGAGAGCTGGGAGGCAGCTGAGCTCCTGAGGAGTCAGGGCTGAGCTGCTTGTCACATCCACTTTGCACACCCTGTTGGCCAGAAGAGTTGGCCACCCTGTGGAAGCCCTCTTATGGGCTTAAGATCGGCTTCAGCTCTATCACCCTACCATTGCCAAACTCTCCTCCACAGCCTTCATGCCTGTGCTGGTATGTGGGGGAGATCCAGGCCCTTGGGCTCACCTTGTCAACGTGGTTCACTATCTCCTTCATACGGTTCTGCACGGTGCACAAGTCCTTGTGTTTCCTGAACTATGGGAAGGATACAGAGATGTTTCCAGGCTGGCTTCCACCTCCTCACTGCAGTGGATGACAGTGAAAATACAGGCACTGGCTTGCCCCTGCCAAGCTTACCTCCTCGTTGTCCACCACCAGGACCAGCTCCACGTACCGGGGACATTTCTGTAACGGAGCTGCTTTCTGGAAGGGAAGAGGAAAGTGAGCACAAAGAGGGGCTGCAGCTTGCCTGGACCCTCCTGTGGGATGCGTTGGATCCTAGGACATGGTCCAGTGCTAATTCAAGGCCAGTAGGTCTTCTAGCTCTGCTGTTACTTTGCTGGGTGTTTCAGGCAACTTCCAACAAAGGCAAAACTCAAGCCTGCTACTGGGATAAGGCACAGGAGACATTCTGCAGGCACCACGGAGCTCATGGGGTAGGAGGATGCTCCTGCTAATGGTATAGGATCTGAGGACTTGGTCCGACCAGGATCTAGGCCACCAGGAGCAACCTGTGTTTGGGTACCCAAACAACAAGGCATGGGAGAGGAGTGTCTCCAGGAGCTGTGGCATGGCCCTACTCCTCTCCTGGATTTCACAGGCCCTAGGCTGCTGCCCACCCAGCTACAGGAAGGAGAAGCAATGCAATCCCTAACCCAGTGGTAGAACTTCATGGCTGCAGGGATTTTGGGTTCGTGGTCATACTCCAGGCTGGCCCCAGGCCCGGGGCACGTGCCACGCTTGCCCCGCAGGTGGGCTGCTCTGTACACCACGTGCTGGCCAGCCACGTCCTCCTCCAGGGGCTCCAGCAGGAAGGTGGTCTCGTTCACCCGGAAAAACCCACTGCAAAGGGAAAGGGCAAGTTGGGGAGATGTTCAGCAGGACACAGACCCTTCCTACACCTCCACAAGTGCCTGGTGGTACCAAATAGAGCTGCCAAATCCCAGCTACCACCCTACCCCTGTGCGGTTCCCACAGGCAGCTCGGATGAGCTACAGGCGACCAGCGGGCCATGACAGTCAGGTCCTTCTGGCCATGTGGATGAAGCCACACTCCATGGAAAGCCCCAAGCAGCAGCAGGGTGGTGCACAAAGTCCCACATGGCTGTGCCAAGCAATGGGGTGCAGGAGCTCAGAGCAATAAGAGGCACTGGGTACCTCTTCCCTACAACCTCACCTGGCCCAGGAGCATATCAAGGAGGTGCTGCAGGACCAAGCTGACCTTGGGCATGCCAGGAGATGGGAAACACATCCACAGCTTTTGCTTTCAGAGGCTGCAGAAGCTGTGGTTGAACAAATGGCCTTTTGGGGAGGCTGGAAAGCAGCTGCTGGTCTTGGAGGGAGCAAACTGTAGCATTGCTGCGTGGCAGCAAGGGGAGCGTCCTGTACCTTGGGCAGCAGAAATGGTCCAGGGTCCAGCTAGAAGAACTGCCCCATGCTGCCAGGCCAGGTTTAACACAGCTTTTCTGCTGGGGAACTCTGCCCTTCAAGATGCTTTCTGCAAGGTGCAACATGGGCCCTGTCTGTTGGCTTTGTCTGCTCTCCTGCCCTGGCATATCTTGTCCTCTTGCTTTACAAGGTTATCAGGTGTACCAGGAATGCACAAGCTGCGTGAGCCAAGGTCTCCACCACCTAGATCCAACCCCCTGCATGGGCAAGGACACCTCCCACTAGACCAGGTTCATCCAAGCTCTATCCAACCTGCCCTTGAACACTTCCAGGGATGGGGCAGCCACAGCTTCCCTGGGCAACCTGGGCCGGTGTCTCACCACCCTCACAGCAAAGAATTTCCCCCTCATGTCTCACCTAAATCCCCCTTCTTCCAGTTTTAATCCATCACCCCATGTCCCATCACTCCTGCCCTTGTCCAAAGGCCCTCCCCAGCTTTCCTGGAGCCCCTTCAGGCACTGGAAGGTGCTCTAAGGTCTCCCTGGAGCCTTCTCTTCTCCAGGCTGAACAGCCCCAACTCCCTCAGCCTGTCTCCAGAGCAGAGCTGCTCCAGCCTTCAGATCATCTCCATAGTCTCCTCTGGACTCAAGCCAAACAGCTCCATGTCCTTCCTGCATTGAGGACCCCAGAGCTGGACCCAGCCCTTCAGGGGGGTCTCCCCAGAGCAGAGCAGAGGGGGACAATCCCCTCCCTGGCCCTGCTGGTCACACTGCTGGGGATGCAGCCCAGGACACAGGTGGTTTCTGGGCCCCAGCACATGGTGCTGGATCATGTTGAGCTTCTCATCCCCCAACACCCCCAAGTCCTTCTCCTCAGGGCTGCTCTCAATCCATTCTCCACTCAGCCTGGGTTTGTGCTGGGGATTGCCCTGACCCAGGTGCAGGTGAATGAGCACCAGCACAGCCAGTGGGCAGAGGGAGACAGAGCTGGCCTGCTGCACCACATGCTTTGCTTTTCTTCTGGCCAGGCACTTGGCCACCAGCTCTAGGACCTCAGCATGGCCTGGAGGAGATGGCAGCTGCCTGCAAGCCCGTGCATGGCCACACACACACCTTTGTGAGCCTGGTCCGGTCTGCCCTGGGAAGAGAGGAGGGATCTGGGACAAGCTGTGCCTTTCTGCCCACGGAGGGCACTCCTGCCCGGACCTTCTGCCATGCTCAGGCTTCCAGTCTCCTCCCCTGCCATCAGTCTAACCCCCAAAAGTGTCACCACGAGCCTTTCCTGCCAGGCAGCAAGCCAGGGTGGTCAGCACTCCCACTGCCAGCAGGACGAGGGACCCTTCCCTTCCTCGGGGGAGAGCTGAGCCCTCTCTCCATCAGCCCAGCTCTGGTGGCCGGGGCAGGGTGACACCAACCCCCCGTGACCCGGCAGTGTCCCCAGGAGAGCTCAGCGGTGGCTGGGGCAGTGCCAGGCCCTACCTGAGCCCCCCACAGGTGCTGATGCTGGCGGCCGAGTCAGTGTGTCCTTGCACGTGGCCCTGGTAGAAGCAGTGATCCTGCCCCCGGGAGAGAGGAGAGGAGAGGTGACCAGGGGGGTCTGCATGGTGGGACCCCAAGAGAGCAAGGAAACTGCCCTCCCCAGAGCCAGCTCCCTACCTGAGTGTCCGGCTTCTCTGTCACCTCCACACCCTCAGCTGAATAGTGTGTCTCGGTGTAGTGCTGCCCCAGCAGCTCCCTGCAGAGTGGGGAAGGGTTATCTCCAGTGAGCTCACTTTTGGGAAGGGAACAGGAAGCTCTGGGGATGAGGTGGGTCAGGTTGGGCACGGTGGGTGCATGAACTTCCCGAGTGGGTTTGGCAAGAGGGGGGGAAAAAAAAACAAAACCACACGGTATTTTGCTAGCAAGGGTGTGGGCTGAGGGCTTGGTTCACCAGTGTGGCCATGCTGGACCTTGGTGAAGTGATGTTCATGGCAAGGGGGGGAAATCAAGCCTCCCCAGTACATCCCACTGTACCCACCCACACTCACTTGTTCTTCTCCAGCCACAGGAGGTAGTCCCTGCCTTCAGCACGGATGTTATAGAGGACACGGTCTGGGTAGATGCTCTGCAGGAAAGACAGCACAAACCCACCATCACCAGGAGCAAGAGCTACAGAAAAGAGGACCTGCCCGGAGAGGACCTGCACGTGTCCCATGGGAAGGCAGCTGTGGGACAGGGAGCCTGGAGGCAGCCAGCAAAGACACAGGAAATCAGAAGAGCAGCAAGCAAGCATTTGGGCAGTAAGGCCAACCCCCGGCACATCCCGAGATGAAGAAGACGTCACCAGCAGTGGGACAGAGTCAGCAAAGTCTGGTTTCCTGTCTCTGACACACTGCGGGGGTTTCCTACTCATCAATCAAAAAGCTCCTTTTTTTGGGGACTGAGTTGAGCGCTTACTCACAGGCTGAACCACAAAGAGCAGAGACTTCCTTATCTCTGACCCATCTCATGTGCAACATCTCAGCTGGAGATGAACCTTCCCTTGGTTCTCTGATACTTGGGAGTAGATTATAGTAGCACCTTGTGCCAGACCCCAACCTCATGCTGGTGGAAGGGACCTCAAGGCACCTCAAGTCCAACCACCAGTCACTATGGATTGGTCAGGGTGGCTGTGGCTCAGCCCAGCTGACCCCCTCAACCCCCAGGGTGGAGAAGTCCCTCCAGAAGAAGTGTTTCCCTCTGGGATATCTTATGATCTCCAACTGCAGGGTTTGGGCCACAGCCCTTCAGCGATCCCATCCTACCAAGGCCACTGAGAGGTACAATTGTCCCTTGCATGCTGCACTGTATCAGGTTGCTCCCTTGGCACCAGGGACCACCTTGGCCACCACCACAGTGCAGAAACCTCTCCTGAGGGCACTTCCTCAGCCCTTACAGGATCTTGGGGGCTGAGCAAAAGGCAAAGCAAACACATCCTGCGGGGCCAGCATTCCTCCTGGGTGAGGTATGTGGCCTCTCCCTGGGGAGTCAGAGGATGGTTCATCATTCCCAGGGGGATGATGTGGCAGGAGCTGGGGCTGAGCTGACTTAGCTCCAGCAGGGCCAGGTAAGAGGGTTTGCTTGTCACTTGATTGCCCTCAATTCCACCCAGTTTGTGTCTCCAACCCGCCATCAGGTTCCAACAACCTGTGGGGCAGCCAGGCAGCCCCGGGTGCTGGCAAGCTCATGGCTCCCCAGCAAATTCTTCTCTTATGACCAGCATCTCCCACCCCACGTGGCCATCCCATCCTGCATCCAGCAACATAGCCAGGCTTTGTTATTTTTGGCAGCACCAGAGCCAGAAGAAGTCTCAAGAAATGGCAGGAAAGCACTTGGAAGGAAGTGGTAGGTCAGAGACAGTCTCTTGGAGAGAACCTCAGGGCAAGTTAAAAAAAGTCCTGATAAAGCTGACCCTGTGGCCATGCTGAGCAAGCCAAGCAGAGTCCTCCTGGCCACAGCACCAAGCCAGGAGGGATTTCTTCTCAGACCCAGAGAACTTTGATTCTATGATTCTAACTTGCAGAGCATCGGGACATGATGCCACCATCCCACCCCAGCACACAGAGTTTCTTCCCTGGATGGGAAGATGTGACAGGTCCCCCTAGCACGTTAGCGATGGGGCTCCTTGCACCATGGAGGAGCTGAGGCACAGGAGAGGAGGAGAAAGCAGGTCACCATCCCTTGCTTCTGCTTCATCTGGCCCCACCACTCTGCAACACTCTGCCGCCTCCTGCAGAGCTCCAGGCTGGGCCAGCAGGAGCTGGGCTGTCCACCAAGGCAAAAGGACTTGCCTCTTTGCATCAACTGGCTCTGGGATGCAATGGGGAGGGTGCAAGCATGGGGCTGCTGGGGGAGAAGCCAGCAGCTTGCAGCACCAGGGGCTTACAAGGGTTAGAACCCACCCTCCCATTCCAATGCACCTCTTTGAAATGCTGGAGCTCCATAGCAAGAGAGAGATGGCACTTGTGCAACCAAGAGCATGCAACTATAAATCTCTTTGAAGGCCCTTCTTGCTCTTTTTCAGGTCCCTTTCTATGAAGAACCCCATTTTGCCACATGGCCTGTCATGTCCCTGCGAAGGGCAGGTGGGAGGAGAAGACTATGGCCTGTGGGAAGGTTGGCATTCCAGGAGATCCTGTGCTGTGGGACAGCAGGGCTAAACATTTTTATTCAAGCAAAGCCACAGAGGAGCTGGTTTGCTTCAAGCCTCAGCTGGCAGATGCTCCACTGGAACAACCCCAGCTCTGGCCCAGGAACCAGCTCTTGGCCTGTGCCCATCCCAGCCAGAGACTGCTAATGCAAAGCCACAGGAGGAGGTGGCACAGAAAATGCCGATCCAGCTACCTGTCTCCTCTTCAAAGAGGGGCTTGGTGGTGGTCAGGCCTTGCTGAGAACCTCTTCCCCACCCAGGTTTCTGGGAGAGCAAATCCAGCTTTTGTGGAAGAGAAGGAAAATGGCTTGAAAGGCATGAGACCTCAAACCCTCAACACAGGAGGTTTGGGAGGTCCCAGAACCTTCCAGTTCAACACCAAATGCAAGTATCACCCAGCAGACGCTACCCATGGCTGTCCCAAAGGACACAGCTCAAGGCAGGTATCTTCTTCCCTGCTGAGGAAAGCAGAAGGACCATGAGATGGGTGAGGTCCCCTTTCCAGAGAGATGGGTGCAGAGCCACCTGACATACCCAGCACAGATGGTGTCTCTAAATAGCCTGGGGAATGTTTATCTCATGGACAAGTTTAGGTTTCTAGAGCAGAGAAAACAGATGCTTTCAGGGAGTGTTTTTGAAGCTAGTTGATCAGAAAGGGTTTGAATCACAGATGATCATGGATGAAAAGATTTTAGTAGGAAATAAATGTCCCCAGCCCCTCCATCTCATCAGATGCCTTCCAGTCCTAGAAAATGAATCCACGTACTGGGCTGAATTTCACTTTAAGGCAACGAGGAAAACATCTTTGAGGTCAAGGCTGATATTCTATGGATGTCAACCCTCAAAACTTCTGAGTCCAACCTCAATCCTTTCCCCAAATTACAAGGGTTCCTAAGAAAAATAACACTTGCTTTCGTGTGGGTTGCTGCAACTTTCTGACTCTTACTCCCCTGTCCCAAAGGATGAAAAAATCCCCCAAATTTAGCAAATGCAGCAAGAAAAGTGCTTACAGCACCATGAGGCTTTCCAGATCCCTCCTGAAGCCTAGACTGGATGTCACAAGATCACTGCAAGAGGTGGCACCGTGGGGTTATGTCTCTGAAGAAAGCACTGGAGAAAGCAGACCCTTCTCTCCAAGAGTCCACCTTGCTCTCTGCAGTTCCTATTCTGACCCAAAACAGCCGAGGGAAGCTGAGCTGATCAACCACTTCAAGACTTCCATCCTCCTGGATGGAAGCAATGAACAAAAATGTGCACCAGGTCATTCTTCTGGCACAGGGCCAATGGGGTCCAGCTCTGAGCCCAGTGATAGGCCAAGGGTCTCTGCTGATTGCACCCCCACCCCCCAGTCCCCCAGAGAGGCCAGTTGTGCCCAGCCAGTATTTGGGAGGCAACGCTACTCACCGGTGGCCCAGAGAGGTCCCTCTTCCCCCGAGGCACCAGCACCTTGTGTGGTGTCACCATCTCATACTTCTCCACATGGGCGAGCTTCTCCTCCAGCCTGGCAGTGGCAGCTGGGAAAAGTCAAAGGGCTTTGAGCTGGGATGTCCAGAAACAACTGAGTTGGGGAATCAGTGAAAGCATCTAACATGAAGGCACAAGGAAGAGCCAAATCCACCAATCCTGCTGGGAGAACAACTCCCTGACAGGCTCCAGGGATGCTCCAGCCCCCCGCAGCCCCAGTGCCCACAGGGTGCTCAGCATCACCCATGGGCGAGCGAGTCCATTTGAGGCTGGAAAAGCCAACTGAGACCCTGGTGGATAAACAAAGACTGAGATTTCTCAGCTCTTCAGTTTGGGACTTGGAGCCGGGGGTGGTTGTGTTTTGGAGAAGGGCTTGTTTCTGGGCAGGCTCAGTCTCCTCACAGACTCTTTTGTTTTTAATGTAAGAAGGGAGACATTGCTGCAACAAACCCTTCATCTTCCCTGGGAGCCCCAAACTGGTGCTCCTGGGGTGAGACGGGGCCGGCAGAGCCCCGGCAGCAGAGCGGGGTGCTCCGTCTGCGGGTGCCTGCCGGGCCTCGCCCACGCACCCCAGCTGGATCCAGGAGCTTGAGCGGGATCCAGGAGCCTTGTCACCCACCCCCTCGGCCGGATGAGTAACCACTCATCCCCCCCACCCCCCCCCCGCCAGCACGCCGCAGGCTGCCGGTGACAAATTTCCCCTTGCTCACAGAAGCCTCCTGGCCGGGGTGCCTTTACTTAAGGGCAGGTGCCCCACTGCACGGGGAGACAATGGGGACACGGGGGACAAAGATCACGGGAAGCGTCCCCCTGCTCTCAGGCCGGCTGCGAGTGGGCCCCCCCCCAAGCCCCTTTCTCCATCCTTTGCTCTCGAGAGGGCGTGATGCCGTCCCGCCTCCCCGGTGACCCCAGGGCTCGGCAGAGGTGGCAGCCGAAACCCTGCCGAGCTGTCACCCCTCCCCAAAAGCCACACCACACCCAGCTTCCGCCTTGCACATCCCCTCCCGTGCTGCGTCCCCTTCATTCTCGAGGGTAGAGCACCCCCTTCCCTCCCTCCTGGGTACCCACAGCCCTGCCCTGCAGCAGAAGAGCACCGGGGAGACGGGGGTCCACGCTTTTGCCCCACGCCCCCAAAACTTCATGCCCGTCCCGTCGGCAGAGCGCAGCTGCCTGCGTGCCCTGCTGGTGCCCTGCCGCTGCCCTGCCTGCCCCTGCTCCTGCCCCTCTCCCTACCCTGCTTCTGCCCTTGCTCTTGCTCCTGCCCCTGTCCCTCTCCCTGCCCCGCTTCTGACCCTGCCCCCGCTCCTGCCCCTGCTCCTGCCCGTCTCCCTGCCCCTGCTCCCGCCTATACCCCTGCCCCCTGCCCCTCCGGGGACTGCCCCCCGCTCCCCGTTCTCGCTCACCGTGGCCCACCAGCAGCAGCAGCGGCGGCAGGAGCCGTGGGAGCAGGAGCAGCAGCAGCGCCGGGGCCATCGCTCGAAGGGGCCCACGGTGCCCGGCCCCAGCCGCTGCCGCGGCTCCGGCAGCCCCCGCCTGCCGTGACTCACCCCGCCGGGACGGGGCGGGGACGGGGCGGCCCCGCCGGGGCATCCGGGGGGAGGGTGGGACGGAGAGGTGTCCGTGGGGTATGGGGTGGGGGGGTTCGTGGGGAATTGTGGAGGGTCCAGGGGGCATTAAGGAGGTCTAGGGGGCATCGAGAGGTCCGTGGGGCATCGAGGGGTCCGCAGGGCATTGGGGAGGGTCCACAAGGCGTTGGGGAGGGTCCACGGGGCATCGAGGGGTTCTTTGGGGCATTAAGGGGGTCCACGGGGCATCGAGGGGGTCTTTGGGGCATTAAGGAGTCCACGGGGCATCGAGGAGTTCCGTGGGGTAGTCGGGAGGGTCCACGAGGAATCAAGAGGGTCCACGGGGGAGAGAAAGGGTTCGTGGGGCATCGAGGGGATCCATGGGGCATTGGGAAGGGTCCACGGGGCATTGGGGAGGATCCAGAGGGCATTGAGGAGGGTCCACAGGCATTGGGGAAGGTCCTCAGAACGTCAAGGGGATCTGTGGGGCACTGGGGAGCGTCCATGGGGTGTCATGGGGGTCCCTGAGGCACTGGGGATGGTCTGTGGGGCACTGAGGAGGGTCAACGGGCCGTCGAGGGAAGTTTGCAGAGCGCAGAGAAGGGCTTGTGGGGTGTCAGAGGGTGTGCAGATGGCATCAGGCAGAGGGGGTGTTCGAGTGGCACTGGGACTGCCTACGTGGCTTCAGGGAATGTCCAAGAGGCACCAGGGAGGGTCCATGGCCTCTGAGGGCATGTCCTGGGACACTCTAGGGGTCCACAGGGCACTGGGAGGGGACAGTAGGATATCGGGGGTGGAGGGGGGCACTGGGAAGCCCCACCTGGCTCTGAGGTGGTGGAGGGGCTCAGGGGGGCTGTGCTGCCACAGGAGGAACTAGGGCTAGAATTGTCCATGGGGCACTGGGTGGGGACAGTCTGTGGGGTATGGGGAGGGTGTCCATGGGGCACTGCAGGTACCCACTTGTCTCTAAGGTGACAAGTGTGGCTGGAGGGCCCAGGGACATTGAGCATATCTGTTGGACATGGAGGAGGTGTCTGTGGGGCACTGGGGTGGCCCTTGAGGTGATGGAAAGGCTGAGGGGGACTGGACTACCAGAGGACAGCAGTGGGACTTGGGGACATTGAGGGCTGTCAGTGGGACACTGAGGTGATGGAGGACTAAGATGGCAGAAGGGCTGGGGCCACTGTGGGGGGCTGAGCTGTTCGGGGCCCTGCTGGGAGTGTGGGACACTAGGGCGTATCAGTGGGGCACTTGCGACCCTCCCTGATCTCAAAGGATTGGAGGGGCTGGGACCACCATGTAGGGCTGAGCTGGGAGGTGCATTGCACCCTGAGCTCTCTGCTCTGCCACGAATCTGACTGCTGGCTACCCTTTGTCCATGGAACACCCCAGGTTGGAAAGGATCTCTGAAGATCACCTGGTCCAACCTGTCGTGCGGAAGGGAGCCTGCATGAGGTTATCTGGCACCTTGTCCAGATGCATCTTGAAACCCTCCAATGATGAGGACTCCTCCACATCCCTGGTGAGGTTATTCCAGCCAGTGAGTGTTCTCAGGTTGAGACAAAACTTCTCGTGCAACCCATTGCTCCTTGTCTTTTCCATGTGGCTACTTGTGAAGAGAGAACCCTGTCCTGAAAACTCATTTTTTATACTTTCTCAAGTGTTTTGGGCCAGGACCAGCCACGAAAACACTCAGAAACCTTTGCGTGTAATGAAAGACCAGGATCAGACACTGAATTTGGCTGTCACAGAGCTCTGTCACCAGGGACAAACATCCTTCCAAATGGCACAGAAACCCCGGCAGACAAGTGCTACTCCAGTGTCTTCCCTTTTTCTCCCCACAGCTTTTCTAGAATTCCCTCCTAAAGAGAGATGTTTCTTAAACCAAAAATCCTGTTAAAGTGCTGTGCTTTACACTCCTGGTCATGTCTGGTCATGACTATCTAACCATCTCCAGTAGGGTTGTGCCCACCACAGTGATAACCTTTGCAAGGTGCACAGAGCTGAGCTGGCCTTGAAGGACCTTCTCTTGCCCCTCGCCTGGCACCTCCTGGCTCTTGGTGAAGGAAGAGGACACACATCCATCTACTGCTTGGGGCTGGCAGAACCAAGGTCTGGTCTCAGATAGACCTGTGTGGAGACCCATCTGAGCACCCCAAGCCCCGCAGCCAATCAGGCATCCACATACGGGCCACAATTCTGGGGAAACTGAAACATAGAATCCCAGACTGGTTTAGGTGAGATGGGACCTTTAAAGGCCATCTGGTCCAACCCCCTGCAGGGGACATCTTCAACTAGACCAGGTTGCTCAGAGCCCCGTCCAACCTGGCCTGGAAGGTTTCCAGAGATGGGGCTTGAAGTTACCTGTCCATGTGTTCTCCTGCAGACAGCAGGAGCCAGAGCCTGGCAGGACAAAACATGGCCCCACCACCTCTGCCTGGGAAGGCATGGCAAGGGGGCCACATCCTGCTAGTGGGCTGTGGGGACAGTGTGCCACAGGCAAGGGGAATCCAGCCCCAGGTGCAGGTGACCTCCCAGGGGCTTCCTCACTCAGGTGTAGACCTGCAAGTCACAGGGAACAGCACAGGATCCCATAGAGGTGGAGCACCCAAGTCTCCCACAGCAGGGGTGCACAAGGAGGGAGCCCCCCCTCCCAGGAGAGAGGGGCCTTTACCCCCAAAAAAGCTGTGGGAGGGGTGCACGTAACCCTCTGCATGTGCAGGGGTGAGCAGGACTTCTTGGGGTCACTCGCAGCCAGGTGCTTAGAAATGTGCTGTTTGATTTTAAAAATTAACATTTAAAAAACATCTATGGCTCCTGCTGAGACTCAACTCTGGCTGGTTAATTAATTGTACCACAGCTTCAATCCTGGTTTCATTTCCATTGGGTGAACTGGGTGTTTTCCTGCAGCAGCCACCTCGCAGCTTGGTGGCTCAAGAAATGTGTGTGACCAATGGTAACACAGGGAGGTGCCAGGGGAGTCTCTCAAGCCTGAGATGTTGGATACCAAGGGCTCCTCCAAGGACCTGGGCCCCTCTGCCTCTCCACCCTGAGCTCCAGCACAGGCTGCGAAGTCTATAGGTCTATACAGACACTTAAAGGAAATGGGAGGTGAACTTCTCCAAGCCTCCCTGGACTGAGAGGCTACCTTTGTGGGGAGGAACAGGAAACTTTCCCTTCCCCGTGAACTACACAAGTCCTTTTCCTGAAGAGCCAGATGATACTGCCTGAGATCTTGGTCCTCAACCTCAACCTTCAAATGAAGGAATTCAGCCCTCCAGATCCAGGGCTGGTGGTCTCCATCCTCTCCTTGGGTCTCTCTCCCTTGGCTAAGCTGGAGGACCAGCTTTAGGCCACCACAGCAAAGAGAACCTGTCTCTTTCCTCAAACACACTCTAAAAGGTCCTTGCAGAGGAGGAGGTAAGGGAGAAGAAGGGCAGGTCATTAACCGGAACACTCAGCCCTGTATCCACAGCCCTTGCACATCTCCACTGAGACCTCTGGGTCTCTGGCACGTGTCTTTGTTACCACTTGCTCCTGGGAGACACTTCCACCATTTCCCAAACTGCCTCAAGCAATTTTTATGGCTGCACAACTCCGCAAGATACCCTGCAAGTCCCCTCTGCTGAGAACCTGGCCAACATGACATGGACATCACGTTCCTGCTCATTGTCTCCAAAGCCCATCTTGTTGGTTAGAGCAGCTCATCAGCTGCATTCCAGCAACCCCCCCAGCTATGCTCTCCCCCCAAAATAAAGCCATGTAGCAGCTGAACCAAATCCCTGTGAGTTGACCAAAATTTAGTCACCTATAAGTTGCACCTTGAGTTCTGCCAACAGACAAAATAACCCTGATACTGGGGTTTTTAAATTTATTTTATAACACACAAATATATAATCTTACAATGTAATTTAAAAAAAAAAAAAAAAAAAGAGGACTTAAGAAAAGCCTCTCAGAAGACAAAATCCATGACAGACATTTCAGGAGGTTGAGTATTCCCATGTCTCTCTGGGACAAGCCTTGGGGCTTGTTTCCAGCTGGCACTGGGGGTGTAGAGAGAAGGGTTGAGTTCTGGTGGCTCAAAGCGAGTGTCTGGTTCTCTGCTGGTGCAGACGCGGTGGTGGGGGCTGGTGGGGCCCCACTGGGCCTGGTGGGGCCTCACTGGGCTGTCCCGGCCAGGCGGGCAGGCAGGGGAGCTGCCTTCTGGCTGCGCTCGGCAGACATGTGCTCCAAGCGCTCCGTGTAGAAGCCGTTGAAGTCCAACCTGAGAGATAAAAAGCCCCAAAGGTTCCAGCAGGCCACCAGCTCGGCCAGGCCCGTGGGTGGCACACAGCCAGCCCGGGGCCCCCCGTGCAACATCCTCACTGAGGCAGCAAGGGGATCCTACAATATCTCAGCCCTTTCCTGGGGTCAGATGAATTTGAGGACAAATTGGTCAACTTAGGGGTGTGAAGCCAAGCCAAGCAAGTCTCACTGTGGGAAGAAGCAGAAGTTGCTTCCTTGGGTCTGCGCCACAGCACAGAGCGCCCCACCCTGGCCACCCCGCCCAGCTCAGCACTGCTGGTTGCCAACCATGGTCCCTGGAGGAGAAACCTCTGCCAGGGCATCAGGTATATGTGGCCACCCTGCAGTGAGCTCTGTCCCTGCTGTCCCTGCACGGGACTGTCCCGGGCTGGGCAGACACAGCAGCTGCTCAGGGCAAGGTGAGGACATCTGCACTGTGCCACAGCGTGGTGACACCTCCTCTGTGCTAGATGGCAACAGGCTAGATGTCACCTGTTCTTTACAGCTACAGAAAATCCAGGGGGAAGGACCAATAGCTAACAGCTTCTTCTCCAGAGCCACGGCTTGGCCACACAACCCTGGAGACATATCCCACATGGATGCAGGCACCGGGGGTGAGGGCTCCTCACTCTTCGCACTTTCCCAGCCACTTCTCACCATCCTTAATCCCAGAGTTCACCACTACTGAACTCTGTTGATTCCCATATGAAATCCACTCTATTATCCACTGTAACCACCAAAAACCGCTGCAGTTTCCATTACCACCACCTCCAATGCTTCAAATAGATTCACCATTTGAGAAGACGAGTAACCCGTTGGAAGATGCTCAGCCAGCATCCCAAGTATTGCTGATACTTTCAAACACCTCCCCAGAACAGGCAACAACAGCAATATCACAGAATGACAGAATTGTCACAGTTGGAACAGACCTCCAAGATCTCCAAGTCCAACTGTTAACCCAGAAAAACCCCCCATGCCCACTAGAGCATGTCCTGAAGTGCCACCTCTACATGTTTGTTGAATACCTCAAGGTATGGTGAGTCTACCACCTCCATGGGCAGCCTGTTCCAGGGCCTGGCTACTCTTTGGGTAAAGAAATTCTTCCTAATTTCTATGGATAACTGGATAATCTGAACCTCTCCTGGCTCAACTTCAGGCCATTTCCTCTGGTCTTGTCATTATTCAAACCGTGACACCTCCTCTCAGGCAGTTGTAGAGAGCAATGAGGTCTCCCCTCAGCCTCCTCTTCTCCAAACTAAACAACCCCAGTTCTCTCAGCCTCTCCTCATAGAGTTCTCTAGACCCTTCACCAGTCTGGTTGCTCTTCTCTAGACATGCTTCAGCAACTCAATGTCCTTCTTGTTGTGAGGGGCCCAAAACTGACCTCAGGACTCGAGGTGCAGCCTCACTGGTGCCAAGTACAGGGAGACAATCACTTCCCCACTCCTGCTGGCCACACTGTTCCTGATGCAGGCCAGGATGCTGTTGGTGTTGGCCACCTGGGCACACTGCTGGCTCATGTTCAGCCGGCTGTCCACCAGCACCTATCATAATCCTGGCTCTTCGATAACCCACAAAGATGACACAAAATCACCTGGGTCCACACCTGCTGTGACCTTCCTTAGGGCAGATCTCTGCACCATGAAGCCAACCAAGACGTGTGCAGCTCCTGAAAACCAGTGCCCTGGGAAGCTGAGCAACAGTCGTTACAAGCCTGTGACTCACACCAAAGTTACTCTCTTAATTTCTCAAATGAAGTTGCTCCAATACTAAATGAATGGGCACAATATTTGAGTTGTATGTTGCTTAACAAACCTACACAAACAGCAACAAATTGTTCCCTGACATTTTTTTGGTGACTGCAGAAAACAGAGCTTTGACAGATGGAATTTCTGGTGCTTTCTCCCGGTTGAAACATTTACAGCTCTTTTGTCCTTCCAAGTGTAGGCCCCCCTTCTCTAAAGGAGGCCTACAAGAAAGCTGGGTAGGGCTTTCTACACAGGCATGTAGTGAGAGGACAAGGGGCAATGGTTTGAAACTTAAAGAGGGGAAATTCAGGCTGGACATTAGGAAGAAGTTCTTCCCTGTGAGGGTGGTGAGATGCTGGAACAGGTTGCCCAGAGAAGCTGTGGCTGCCCCATCCCTGGAAGTGTTCAAGGGCAGGTTGGATGGGGCTTGGAGCAACCTGGTCTAGTGGGAGGTGTCCCTGCCCATGCAGGGGGGGTTGGAACTAGATGATCTTCAAGGTCCCTTCCAACCCAAACCAGTCTATGATTCCAAGTGTTGTGGGAAGGAAACCTGGCACTGAGGAGGGCGCGTTTACCAAACCTTCATTCCTGTAAGGCCAGGATTCATTCGCCTCCTTGCTTTGAGGCTCTGTTGCATTTCTAAAGTTGATCAGGGACATGATTTAAGCACTGAGCGCGTAGATTAGGTTATGGTTGGTGGATTTAGGTTATGGTTGGACTTGTTGATCTTCAAGGTCCTTTCCAACCAGGATGATTCTGTGACTCTGCGATCTATTCCAACCTTCTCGAATTGTGGATTTTGATGTGCTTCCCTTTCAAGCTTAAATGATCTTTGAGAACTATCTCTTCAGAATTTGCCTGGTGCTTCCTCAAATTCTGCTTACACTTCAGTTGCTTGTTTTGTGGCTGCAACTTCTAGTCACGGGGGTTCGCATTGCTTCCAACATCCTACTGGTCTTACTCTGAGCTCAGTCATTGCTGTTTCCTCCAAACTGGTAATGGAAGGTTATCTGATGAATAACAGCACTCGATGGGTGAGATTTCTAAGTGTTTGGAATTAAGTCATCCTTCTGACCAAGTCCTCTCTGCTGTGTTACTTCCCCCTTTCGCTACTGGGATGTGGAGTGACTCTGGTTGCACCTCAGTTACTCAGGACTGTCAACTTACCTTAACCATGACCAAAGAAACAGAAGCACAGCACCAGAATTATGAATGAAAGGGACATGTTGACTATCACCTCTGAAAAGCAGTCATATGAAAAGCTTCTCATTCATCAGAAAAGACCAGTGTGTCTTATAAAGTCTTCCATCTCTCTGTCAAATATGTTATTTCAGATGGCAACTGTCTCCGCTCTGGTTCTTGGGTTCTTGTTGCCATAGAGTCCCAGGACTGGATCCAATAACCTCTACAGACTGAATGAGAGCTAAAGGTCACACCATCCATGGTAGGAATCCCACTCTTTAAAACCTCACTGAGCAGCCTCCAGAAATGGCAAGCCATGGCCTGTTCCCATGCAGTACTTCTGCTAAGGAAATGGGGGCATATGGTTTGGCCGTTAAGGTCCAGCTCTGTCCAACATCTTGGTGAAACTCATGTGGCTCCTCCCAGCCCAGACTGGGGGGGACTTGATAGTGATGACAATCCTGATGACATAAAGACACGTTATTGCAGCCCTTGAACAGAACTGGGGCATGGAAATAGCAGGAGGCAAAGGACTCCGACCTTCTTCTGAACAGCTGGTTGCAGCTTAGGTCACCATTCTCCACACAAATTGCTACTGGAACCATTTTATTTTCTCACAACCCACCTGAATCACCATCTTTCTGCTTTCTCCTGAAGCAGGAAGTATTTGTTTTAAAAAACAACCTCTCCATCTTGGAAAGAACTGGCTCCAGAGCTTCCACAGCTCAGGAGTAACCTCCTGACACACCTGACACTTGTGTGTGGTCTGTGAGACACAGAAGCATCTGTTGGAGAAGAGCTCCTGGCCGTGGCCCCATGGACCCACAGTCAAACCACAGCCAGTCTCCATGGTGCACCATCAGCTTGTCCCACCGTGCTGGTAGATGCATAAAGTTGACATGAAGGTGGAGAGGAAATGATAAAAGAGGTGAACTTCTGATGCTAAGTGTAGGAGCAGTGGTAGAAGGAGGACACCACCTGAGCTACTGCCGGAAAAGGCCTTATATCGGTGTCTGGGATCACACGTGATACATGATGGAAGACTGCAGGTCTTCTGCTGTTGCATGGTGTAAAGACTGGTCAAGGAGTTGACATTGTTGACTTCTTGAGTAAGCTGAGAACCAGCTTCAGCCTTGCACTGAGCTGGGCGATGCCACCAATGAGACAATCTCCACATGTTCTTTGCAAGACTCAAGGTCAGGATGCTCTTCTGTTAAGAGCAGGCAACTTGGTCTTCAACACTGTGTTGGCTATGCCCTGAGCCACCTGCAATGTCCAAGTGGCTGGATCATGGAGTTAGTTGCCATGAAGATTTCCTAGATGGAGCATCATAATAAAGGGTTTGCAGAGACTCAGTGGTCCTGGTTAGTCCTGACAGGAACAGCAATCACATGTACAGCTGGGGCCTCCACTCACAGCCACAAAAAAAGTCTTTGAAGAATTTCCAAGATGAGAAGGAGACCTCAGACTCTGCTCACTTCAGAGATGGAGTCAATGAGTCATTAGGACTGTGGAGACGTCCTAATGGGAAGAAGAATGGGAACCTACCTTCCCATTTCAGGGACTGAGTATCCACCAACAAGGGCAGTTCTGGTGGTAGAAGATAAGCTCCTACCCTGACAGGGAATGGAAGGAGGAGAGTTCAGAGCAGCAAGCAGTCCTGTGGCACTGCATTTCCCTTCAGGTGTGAGTATCCCTGTCCTCCTGAAATAAGGAATACAACCCTACAAGGAAGACTCAAGACACGACTCCACTCCTGGAAGCCATGGTAACAGGGACGACAGGTTTTTAGTGTTCAACCTTGGTGTCAGCTGTGTGACCACATCTCAGATCGAGCAGCAGATGCTAACACAGGAGGTCAGGGGTTGTGTAAATGCCTGGTAGTTGCTGGTGAAGAAGTTCTCAGAAGAAAACTGGAAGCCCAGTCTCCTGCTGGAATACTTCACAAAAGACTGTTTGCAAAGGTTGGTATCAGGAATTGTGGACAGTCTTGTTAGATGCTGTTAGAAAAGGACAATGAGAGCTTCAAGATACATGGGACTACAGGGGACAACAACCTGCTTCATAAAACCATTCCTGAAACCTCTTCTCTCTCTGGTTCCAGGTTAATATTCTCATGGTTTTCCTGAAGATGAAGTTAAAGGATGAGAAAGAGCAACAAGAAGTAAAGTTCAAAAAGTCCAAAAAAAAAGCAGAGGAGCAAGAGGACTACACTTAATTAAGACAAAAGAGAGGACAAAGCACAGGTAGAAGAAAGCTTCAAGTACCCTCTGTGGTTAAAAAGAATAAGGATCTACTCTTTTCTGAACTAAAAATCCAAGGGGTGGGGGCAGAAATCCCTCCAGCACCAAGGGGATGTGATTCACCAGTGATCAGGCACACCCTGGAGCTCCATGCTACACCAGTCTGTCCCACAGGTCTTCAAAAGCCCAGTAACACTCATATGCATGAGTCTCAGAGCAAAAAGAAATGTTCCTCATTCCAATGAAGGCCTCGATCACCTTATTTTACCCCAAAAGCAACACAGAAGTTATCAACCTCACAGCACAACTGGGAGCTCCTCTCTCTCTCTCTCCCTGCAGGGTACCCTGTGTACCTGGCCTCTAGATATTGCTGGAGGAATTATGATTTTTTGGATTTGATTTTGGTTTTTTTACTGGAGGAATTTTGGGCACCACAATATCAAAAGGACATCAAGCTACTGGAGAGTGTCCAAAGGAGAGGCACAAGGATGGTGAAGGGTCTGGATGGGATGACTTCTGAGGAGTGGCTGAGGTCACTTGGATTATTCAGCTTGGAGAAGAGGAGGCTGAGGGGTGACCTCATTGCAGTCTGTGGTTCCTCACCAGGGGAAGAGATGGGGCAGGTCCTGATCTCTTCACTTCTGTGACCAATGACAGGGCTGGGGGAAATGGCAGGAACCTGAATCAGGGCAGGTTTAGGTTGGATATCAGGAAAAGGTTTTCACCCAGAGGGTGGTTGAGCACTGGAACAAGCTCCTCAGGGAAGTGGTCCCAGCACCAAGGCTGCCTGAGTTCAAGAAGCATTTGGATGATGCTCTCAGGCACATGGGGTGATTCTTGGGGTGCCCTACACAGGGACAGGAGTTGGACTCGATGATCCTGATGGGTCCCTTCCAACTCAGCATGTTCTGTGATTCTGATTCTAAGAAGTATGGGTGAGGCCACAATAAAAACACTCCTTTAAATAAAGACAGGATGTGAACTTAAAACAAAATAGCCACTTAGGATCAATCCCTTGCATGATTTTCTCATCTTGGACTCCTCCTTCAGGAACCAGCTGATTCACTGCACACACAGTGAGACAACCCCCAAGAACACTAACAACTTGCATTACGTGTACAACATTAATAGACACATTTCACATAATTTAAAGGAGTGTGGGTCTTTTAAAAGCCTGGCAAAGCAACATTTCTTGTGATGTCACTGTTTTCATTGATGGGGCCCAGTTCTAAACACCAATTATTCCTCCCGACCTGAATTTGGGAACCACAGGAGGGGAAGTTACAGAGAGGGAACTGCTGGCTCACCTGTAGATGATGTTGAGCATGCTGTGCTCGCAGTCATTGGTGCTGTAAATGCTCAGTTTGTCCAACAGGTCCAGCAGATGTGTTGAGAAATTGCTGTCAAACTTGTTGATGGTTGCTTCGAAGCCAGAGGTCAGGTGGAGGCTGTCAGCATGCTCTGCTAAAAGCTACCAAGACAAAGGCATAGTGGCCTCATGTGTTTGCTGCTTCACACTTGCTCAAGAGATCCAAATTATTGCTTCCCCATTTCCTAATGGGCACAAAAATGCTGTCATAAAACTTAGCAGTTGCTCAGCCACTCAAATAAATCTTTCTAAACAGCTGCAAAGGTCCTTGGTGGTTAAAAAAACTTGCTGTGCCTATCTGGGAGAACCTCAGAGCAGATCCAAGTAGAGTTAGCCCCAAATATATGCTGTCATCCATCACAAAAGGCTAGTTCTGGAAAGAAGAACGTTCTTGAGTTGCAGAAAGAGAGTGTGTGGGTACCCACTGCACAGCTGGAAATGCAACTAAGAACTTAAAAGCAAGTGCAGGGGCTGCTGTGGGAGACAGCGTCTTCAAAGCAGGCTTTGAGAACAGCATCAGCGCTCCACACTGCCCTCAACCATGACCACCATTCTGTAAAGACTCTGCTTTTGGGGCCAGAGGTGCTCTAGAAACTAGGAAGGTGTATCTGCAAGACGTAGAACAGCCACCCCATTCAGCCTGCAACCAAGGCTGCATTCCCAGAGGGAAGGGCCCAGTTTTCCATCCCGTGTCCCACCTTGTTGGTCAACTTCTTCTTCACAGCCTCTTCATCACGCTCCTCCTCCGTCGGTGGGCCCAGCATTGTCCCATGCTCTAAGGTGAGCCTGTCCATCTCGTTATCCAGCTTCATGCTCTGGGTGAACCTCTTGGAAGGGCAGAGAGTTGGGGAAGTGGTTAGATGCTGTTTTTTCCATGATGGCAAAGCAGGAGGCTGACTGAGCCCTCCTAGACCTGCAGCCAACTCCCAGGAATGGGAACTCTCATGACGTTGTTGATGCAAAGACACAACATTCCCCAAACACAAAGGAAGGTGTTTGGTTTTTTTTAAAGCTGTGGACTCCCTGAGATGCTGGCTAGATCAGTCTCCATGGATCAGCACAGGTTGGGCCTGACCTGCTGGAGAGCAGCTCCGGGGAAAAGGACCTCAGGGCCCTGGTGGACAACAGGCTGACCATTAGCCAGCAATGTGCCCTTTGTGGCCAAGATGCCAATGGCATCTTGGGGTGCATCAAGAAGAGTGTGGCCAGCAGGACAAGGGAGGTTGTCCTGCCCCTCTGTTCTGCCCTGGTGAGGCCACATCTGGAATACTGTGTGCAGTTCTGGGCTCCCCAGGTCACTGGAAAAAAGGTCCCAGAGCCCCTGTTTTTAAAAAGGGGAAAAAGGAAGAGCTTGGAACTCCAGGCCAGTCAGTCTCACCTCTGTGCCCGGTAAGATCATGGAGCAGATCCTCCTGGAACATCTGCTAAGGCACATGGAAAATAAAGAGGTGATTGGTGACAGCCAACATGGCTTCACTAAGGGCAAACCATGCCTGACCAATGGGGTGGCCTCCTATGACAAGGCTGCAGAGATGGTGGGTAATGGCAGAACAACTGATGTCATCTACCTGGATTTGTGCAAGGCATCTGACACTGTCCCACATGACATCCTGGTCTCCAAACTGACAAGACATGGATTTAACAGATGGAGCACTGGGTGGATCAGGAATTGGCTGGATGGCCCCACCCAGAGAGTTGTGGTCAATGGCTCAGTGTCCCAGTGGAGGCAAGTGATGAGTGGTGTTCCTCAGGGGTCAGTATGGGGACCAGTGCTGTTCAACATCTTTGTTGGAGACATGGACAGTGGGATTGAGTGTCTCCTCAGCAAGTTTGCTGATGATCCCAAGCTGTGTGGAGTAGTTGACACCCTAGGGGGAAAGGGATGCCATCCAGAGGGACCTTGACAGGCTGGAGAGGTGGGCCCATCCCAACCTCATCAAGTTCAACAAGGCCAAGTGCAAGGCCCTCCACCTGGGTTGGCACAACCCCAGGCACAAATCCAGGCTCGGGGAGAATGGCTGGAGAGCAGTCCTGAGGAGAAGGACCTGGGGGTGGGAGGAGATGAGAAGCTGGACATGAGCGTCTGGAGCCCAGAGGGGCAATTGTGTCCTGAGCTGCATCAAAGAAGTGTGGCCAGCAGGGCCACGGAGGGGATTCTGCCCCTCTGCTCTGCTCTGGTGAGACCCCACCTGGAGAGCTGTGTCCAGCTCTGGAGCCCTCAGCACAGGAGAGACATGGACCTGTTGGAGAGGGTCCAGAGAAGGGCCACAAAGATGACCCAAGGGCTGGAGCAGCTCTGCTGTGGAGACAGGCTGAGAGAGTTGGGGGTGTTCAGCCTGGAGAAGAGAAGGCTCCAGAGAGACCTTAGAGCACCTTCCAGGGCTTGAAGGGGCTCCAGGAAAGCTGGGGAGGGACTTTTCACCAGAGAGGGCAGTGTCAGGACAAGGGATGATGTTTTTAAACTGAAAGAAGAAAGAAGAAAGAAGAAGAAATTCTTCACCATGATGGTAGGAAGGCACTGGAATAGGTTGCCCAAGGAGGTTGTGGAGGTGTTCAAGGCCAGGTTGGATGAGGCTTTGTGCAGCCTGGCCTGATGGGAGGTGTCCCTGCTCATAGCAGGGGGGTTGGGACCTGATGATCTTTAAGGTCCTATCCAACCTTCACCATCCTATGATTCTATGAAGGACAAGGAGCTACTGGAGAGTCCAGGGCAGGGCCACAGAGATGCTGAGGGGGCTGGAGCTTCTGCCCTGTGAGAAAAGGCTGAGAGAGCTGGGGCTGTTCAGCCTGGAGGAGACTGAGTGGGGGTCTCATCAACACTTATAAGTATCTACAGGGGGTGTCAGGAGGATGGGGCCAGTCTTTTTTCCACAGTGTCCAGTGACAGGACAAGCTGGAGCACAGGAAGTCCAAGTTAAACATAAGGAAAAACTTGACTGTGCAGGTAACAGAGTCTGGGACAGGCTGCCCAGAGAGGTTGTGGAGTCTCCTTCTCTGAAGACATTCTAAACCCATCTGGACATGTTCCTGTGGGATCTACTGTAGATGACCCTGCTCTAGCAGGGGGCTGGACTAGATGATCTCCAGAGGTCCCTTCCACCCCCCACCACTTTGTGACTTGGGTCGAATCATCAGTCCTCACCTGACCCTCCAAAGAGCATGCTAAAAACTACAGAGCCCTACAGCTTACATCTCAAATTCTGATGCAGGATGGTGGAAGAGAGTTAAGCTGGTTCATATGAACCTGATCCCTGCACTGAAGAAGAAGAGCTAGAGGATTTAGTGGAGGGAGAAGCCACAGAAACCACTTGGGAGAAAGGATGAGCGTCTGAGCAGCCAAGCTCTGAAGCCTGCTGGTGTGAAAAGCAGAGCCTCTTCCACATGGATTGAGCTGATAAAAAGGGACTGTCATGGCTGGCTGGCACCCAAAGCAGCTGGCAGTGGCCTGGTCCATACCTGCATGCAGTTTGTGAACATGACACAGACTGACATCAGCTTGGAGAAGATCTTCAGCAGCTCTGGGTTGGTTAGCATGCAGTCCTTCAGGCAGTTATCCAGAAAGCTTGTGTGGTGGCTCAGGACATCATCAATATTAGATGCCTGTGACAGGACAGAGCAATAATGAAAACACAAAGCAGGACTGCTGGGCTCCACCAGCCCAAAGCTCTAACCCAGCACCCTGCCACCTCTCAGCCATGCTCTGGGGCACGCTGAGATACTTCTCATGTGCCTTCCAGCCTTGAGAAACATCTTGAGATGGACACTGTATTTGCATTCCTGCCTTCAACAGCCCTTCACAGGCTTTTTATCTTTGATGACTTTTGATTTACCTTTTCCATCACCTTCTCAAGCAAATAAAGCTTTCTTTAACCATCCAAACCCTCCACTGGAAGGGAGGCTCAGGATGGAGTTACCTGCTTTATGAACATGCCCTTCCTTTGCTTTTAAATCTGCCCATCATGCCCACTCCCACCTTCACAGTCTTAGTAAAGTGGAAAAGAGAAAAATCAATCCCAAAACCTTCAATAGCAGGAAGTTTATGAGGCTTCAAATACACAGGTTCTTCAGAAACACATTTTAGGAGCACAGTAAGGAACTGGGACATGCAGCGGTGCAAGGATGCTGTCAGATTTTTGTCCAGCTGTGCTATTTCAATGGGCTTTTTCAGTCTCAAGTTTTACACGACAGATTCAAACCCCCTCTTGCTCTGTACGATTTTGGGATGTGCTGAAGCTGAGAACACTAGTCAAGCTTAGGAAAGAACCATAGGACTAAAATTGCCAAGGTATCTGTACTGCTCTATCAGGATCACTGCCAAAAACACCTCAGAACCTTTTGAACAACTAGGATAAGACAGGGATAAATGTTAGAATCACAGAATCATAGGATGGTTTGGGTTCAAGGTCACCTAGATCCAACCCCAATGCAATGAAGATGCTAGTTGTGTTGATGAAGACAACGATGCTGTGAAGATGAAGATACTAGTTATATTTTTAGGAAGAAAGCACCTTAACTTCAAGTGGAAATGTACAAGAGAGAAGTCTGACAGCAGAAGGCTCCCCATGGGACAACTGAGGATCATCCTTTTCCCTCCTAAAACACACAAGAAAGGACAAAGCAACCCTAGTCTATAGGAGGTTAAGGAGCAACCCTAGTCTGTGGAGCCAGTCTTATTTAGCCAGCAGTGGTGAGATGTTGGATTCACAGGAGCCCATATCATAACTATGTCACCACGCCTAGAGCCAGACCTCTCCTGCCCTGCTCTAGGGCATGCTCTATCTCCCAGAGGTTTAAAGCCTTGAAGGACACAGACAAGGATGGGAGGCAAACAGACATTTGGATTACATGTCAAAGAACTTGCTAACTTGCCAAAAGCTTTCTCAGTTTCAAGTGATGACTTGAGTACGTTTTCACATCATGGGTATCTTTGAGTTGTTACTACTGCATTTATTTCTTGGAGAAGCCCTTAATGTCCAGAGCGATGGTAGAAATGCTCTACAAAAGGCTGCAGGTTTCACAAATGAAGAAGTATGTGGTGAAGGCACGGCTAGATCTTCTTGCCACAGAGCCATGAAAACACCTGTCCCCCAGTGTCAGAGAAGTCATTTTATACCTGCTATCTCAACATGCCTGGCAGGCTAAAAGAGGCTCACAGATGCTCCACAGTGAAGGAAATGTTCTGCCCACTTGGGCTATCACAAGGTTTCGTCTACAGAGATTTCTTGGGAATGTGCTCCTCTGAGAAACAGTATCAACTGGCAGATTTATTTCTGGAACTGAAATCAATATGCTTCAACACCACTCTGTCTCTGAAGGAGCAGAGAAACTCAATGGCTGAGAGCCAAAGCAGAGATGGATCTTCAGATAGAAAGTCTTTGGAAAAACCTTGGACTCAGCAGATTGTCTCTTCTCACCAGGGGATGCTGTCAACACAGCCTGCATTGAACAGTCCCTTCCAGGACACCTGGAATCAGCAGAGACTGAAAGGAAGCACCACCTCTAATCAGTATGGAAGAGCCCAGGACAGGATGACTTCAAGTGCCTCGACTCAAGGAAAGTAAACTGAGTACAACATTTTGCAAACCTAAACTTACAATCAAATGAAGCAGCAAGTCCACTTTTCTCAGCTCATCCAGGGGCTTGACACAAAACCTCTTCTTGTTCAGAAGTCCTAGCCAGAGCTGCTTACAATCCTAGACCTGATACCTCCTGGGAATTCTTCAGGAAAAAGGATGACAGGGCATGAAAAACCACTGGTTATCAGACCCCAGAACAGCCTCCTACTACACAACAGAGACTACCAGTTGATGTAGAAGATTCACAGGGCTCCTCAGAGAGAGGAGGCCAAGAGAGCTGCTGTGGCCCAATGCAGAGTGCAGGGGTGTTGGGCTGTTTGGTACACCAGAGAAATGTTTTTCACCATGTAAGAGGAAAAAGATGTGCAACCCAGAAGCATCTAATCACAGGCTGACTACCAGAAAGAAGAAGATGATGTACATCTGCCTCCTGTTTCCTCCCAGCAGCTGGGGCACCTTAACACCAGCCCCAGCACAGCAGCACCACAGTGGGCAAGGAAGCTGAGAAGGACCATGAGGAATGCTGTGTTTCTTGGGCTAAGGAAAACAACCACAGCCACCACAAAGGTTAAACTGCAAAATGAGGAAGCCTGAGGAATGGCTCACTGGTCATCTGCTCTGGTTAAACACAAGTTCACTGCCTGGCAGAGGCCTTGCCTGTGCCCAGTGCCATACAAGACAACCATCACACAGAGCTCAGGGACAGCACTTCCTAAGGGCCTTCTCAAGTTGTCTCCTGGCATGGAGGAGATGGCAGCAGGTCAGATTCCATCCCTTGGCAAAGCCCTTCAGCACTGCTGCACCAGGCTCGGTACCCTCAGGCACCTCCACAGGCCTTCACTACACACCCCAGCCCATGCAACACATCCCTGCAGCTTCATGCTATAAACCCAGCTCCTACATAGCCCTCCCCAGACTGCTGCAAACACTTGAAACTGGAAGAAAACAAGATGATGGTATGTTAGGACTACATGGGACCCAGTGGAGACATGTAAAGTGGAGCAGCCAGCTTGTGTCTCTGCCCTTGTTTTAGGTAGCAGCCCAGAAGTAACCTAAGATGCCATCTCTGCTCTCTTGATTCAGAAATCAGCTGAAGATGCTTGGACTGGTTTATGATCTTTGCACCCTGCATCCTCCTTCCTTTTCCATGACTGATAAAGCAGAAAGGTGATGTGGAACAGCAGCAGTCTCTGCAGTGTGATAAGAACAGCCCCCAGATGCTTAAGTGCAAAACTAACAGACACCTGCAGCAACTGAAACTAGGCTTTTTTCCCCTCTCTGAAACTTGCCAAGACTTCTGTTCTAACTTCTTTCCAGCATGCACACTCACCAACTTCAGGTTCTTCTCAAGGATGTGCCACGTTGGCTCCATCACTTCAAACATCATGTAATACTGGATATTCTGGACAAAATTCAGCATCCGCTGCCGCAGCGTGAAAGCACCAGCAAACCTAGGGGAGACATCACACCCACACAACTCAGAGCTACCAAATGCCATGGAGAACCACCACCAGGCTTGCACAGCCAAGCAGAGCTAAATATTTCTGTCCTAGCACATTCACTGCTGCAGTGTGAGAGGGATTATCCAGTTAATCCAAACCAGCTCTGATTCCAAACCATCTCACATTCCAATGGCTTTCCCTCAATTACCAGGGTCAGAGTTTTGAACCTGCTGTGGACTGGACGAAGACTTCAAATATTTGCTTGTATTCCACTAAAACTTTGATATGAAAGCAATTTTACTAGTGTCACCATCAAGTGAGACATGCATTTGTCAGCAGGGAAAAATGAACAAGATAAATGGCTTGTGCTTTTTTTTCCAGCCTTCCTAATTAAATGAAGACTTCCACGTGCACAGGTGTTCTCTGCTGCAACTGTTTGGTGTAGAAAGAGCTAACCCTAAACCCCATCTCTTCCTTCTCAAAACTCCACGCCAACAAAGAGGAATGAAACCTATAATGTTATATTTTGACCTCTCTCAGCCTGTAAGAAATTTTGAAGGATCTTTTTCAAGTCAAGATGATCTGATCCATACCACAATCTAACTAGTAAGAAGGGAAACCAAACCTTCCCATCTGATCCAGCAGAAAAAAAAGGCCATACCACTTAGCTGAATGCAGGGAGAATTGCTTGGCTGTCTTGTTGCTGATCCAAACATTGCACAACTGCCTTTCCACATGTTTGCAATAGAACATGTGTCTGAAAAGCATCTGGTATCTTGTCAGTGCTTTCCTGGAAAGAAAGGAGAAAACCAGCCAGAGGAAGCCCTGTTCTGATTGACAGACTAAGCTGTGAAGGCTGAGGCTGCTCAAAGGCAAAAGAGACTTCACACAATATGTTCCTCATGCCTTCAGACACACAAAGATCCATGCTGAAACAATTTGAACCAAGGGGAATAAAAAATCACATTTGTAACCATCCCAAAGAATTTCTCTCCAAGAGTCCCTCCCCTGTACTTCCTGCCCACAGGTACATCACCAGCCTCTTTCTTCAGGTCCCTCAAGCTACCTGCAGAAAGGTCACCCACAGAGGTGCTGGGATGGAGGGCTGAAAGCCTCTGGTCAGGTACCCACTGCACTAAGATCACTAATCCACCACGGTTCTCCAAGGAGATGAAGCAAAAGCTATAAGCAAGCTACAGGCAGCACTACCCTGCCAGCAACACACTGTCAGAGCAGATGGGGATGCTTATTTATAGCTTCAGGGACTGGATTCAGGTCTGCATCCAGACACTTGAGTGCAGGTGCCTGCAGAGCTCCAGTCCATACAGTTGGTGAAGCCTGACCAAAGAGTCTTTTCACTTGCAGAGCTCCCAGCAGAGCTCACATACTCCATCTGACAGAAAGAGACACCATTTCAAAGGCCTTGGGGCATTTGAGAAGTCCCACTGTGTCGATTCATTGTTTTAAAGGTGAAAGGAAGGACCAAGTCACTGTTGGCAGTCAATCATTCAACATCTGTCACCCTGTTCATGTAGCACTGCTTGTCCCATTTGCCCTGGCTCACAGCAACCAGTGTTTCTCCAGGGAATCAGGGGGCAAAGCCCTGCAGAAAGATGAATTATTGTGTCCCTCACAACTCAATATAATGCAAGATAGCTTGGTATTTTCCAGCAACAGCCTGCAGCCTTCCAGATTGCAACCAGGGATACCAGAAAGTGCATTTTTTTTCTGCTCCCCACATTTGAGAGATGCTGAATTCTTGCATGGACGCTCTCCTGTGAGAGTTCATCTTCTCAGGGAACACACTTCAGAATGCCATGGACAAATGAAAACTGGGTGACCAGCCACAAGTAAACCAGGGACCAGGCTGACCCCTTGGTCTATGTATTCACACCATTTAAAAGGAAAGTTTGGCTTTCCAAGCATGCCTTAGACATGGTCTAGCATGGATCTACTGAGGAGACAATGACATTCCATGGCCTGCAAATGGATCAAGCAGGGCTCAGCAACCCCAAGGCATTCCCTACCAGCCACCAACTTCTAACATCCCTTTAAGTGTTTGCCACTGTTGTACTGTGTGGAAATGTCCTTCAACCCCATAAAATAAGCTTCTGCCCCTTCAGTCTTCAGTGGATTGATACTTACCTGTTTATAATCAGGGACAGAGGCCACTTGACAATGTAGTCAAAGGAAAATGCTTCCAGCCCACTGAGAGTGAGCTCTGTGGGGTCTGCACTGATAATGGCCTTCTCCTGCTTGGTTTCTATGGCCAGTACTCTCAGGAGCTGGGTGATGAGGTCATGGGGCATCAAGTCAATCTATAAAGGAAGAACAGGAAAAAAACGAAGCCACAGGACACTCAGGAGTACTGTGCAGCAACAGATGTGTGGCAGAAATTATTAGTGGTTCTCAAGTCACCAGACTAACCTAGGAAGCACTAGTGAATGGTATGGTCTGGAGTGGAGCAGCAGACACCAGAGCAGTGTCACTGCAGTGTGTACCAATCAGCACAAAACAAACTCCTCTGCTGATTGCACCCCCTTGCCCTCAGCCTCTTGCAAGGTCTACTCAGATCTCAGACTCCCAAGGACCAACCTCTGGGCTGCTTCACATCTGTAAAACATCATCAATAGCAGGACTTCCCATCAGGTATTTTCTTGTACACCAAAATGATCTGAGAATAAGCATGAGACACACTACTGCTTCCACCTCATCCTGAGGCCACCCAAAAGCACCTATCTCCATGCTCATACACCAGCAAGAAAACACAGGTTGGGGTCCTTCAGTTGCTAACCTGGATGAAAAAGGACTTCACCCCAGAGGAAGGTCTACAGAAGGACAGCCATCAGTTCTCTTGTCCTTCACTGTACACTCAGCAGGTCCTTATAGACACATGGATCTTCTTGAATCATGGTAGGCCTTCTGCTCAAATTCATTGATGTTCTGCTTACCTACATCCTTACCTTTAAATCATCCTTGAAAGGATCTGTGTTGGCTGTGCTCATTCGCAGGGCTAACTCCAGCAGAGCCTCTAGCCTCGTGGTTATGATGTCATCTACAGGCTTCTTCAGTTTCCTCTTCTGTGAGATCCATGAAGTGAACAAAAAAGTCCCCTTGATCCATCAGGAAATAGTGTTTGATGGATCTGCTCAAGAAAATGAAGGGACAATTGATTCTACTTTTTAAAATCCAAGCTGATCCATATGAAACATAAAGGAACAAAAGCAATCCATTCAGCCAGCCTGCTGGGTCTGATCACAAGATGTTCCTCCTCCTGCAGAACACACAGCCATAAATCACCCATTTGGAGACACATCCTTTAGACATGCCCCTTCCACCCTTCCACCTCTGGCAGGATGTTCTCGTGCAGCCAGATCAGGGCTGCTGCTGTTCTTGTTTTTTTTGCCTTGAAAAAGGCACTTTAGGAAAAAAACAAAGGTTTGCAGGACGTTGCTGGATGGAGGCTCACACTGCTACCCTGCACAACAGCCCAGCCCACACAACAGCCCACGCTGCACAACAGCCCAGCCCACACAACAGCCCACGCTGCACAACAGCCCAGCCCACACAACAGCCCACCCTGCACAACAGCCCAGCCTCTACCCAGTGCAGACCATCCAAGTGGCAGCTGCCAGTTCAGAGCAGAATCTTGGACCCCTCTGAATGAACAACCTGGGCTGATTTTTTAAGTACTCCAGGTACTTGTGTTGACTTCTGCTACAGCAGAAACTTGTGTTCTCACTTGGCACCAGGGAGAGTTAATTGCAGTGGGCCAGGAGCTTCTTTCAGGATTATTTGAGTGCCTCTGGTATCAGGCCTCAGTCCAACTACAAACTATCTTACAACCAGCTATCAGCTGCAATTTCCTACCTATTCGTTACTGTCTTGGTCTCCTGGACAGTTAAGATCCCTGTTTTCTGAGGACAGTAATAAACTAAAAGTCTGATTCTCACAAGAAAGCTGGAGTTTGCACACTACAATGCCCTTGGCATTTGCTGTCAGCTGAATGTGCTACATGAATCAAAATACAGATCACTAAAATGAACTTTAAAAAAGGACAATGTTAATAAAAACCCTGTACTGGAACTTGGGGCTAATTCTGCATTCCAACTCCCTATGTTAGCATGAACAATAACCATGGCATATATTTGGTGAGATGCTTAATATCAAACTGTTTCTTATTGACATTAAACTCCTCTTGATGATAACAGATGATAATAGGAAACTCCCTTCCCAGGTGGGAAAGAGTGGGACAAGTCCTGAGAGAGGTGGGGGATGTCCATACCTGAGCACAGGTGTAGGGACTGAGCTAGACAAAGCCACGATAGCCCTGACCTTGTTTTGGCACCAGCCTTCCAAGCAAGTTGGACTAGAGACACCCAGACATCATTTCCACCCAACATTTCTATGATTATACACTTTTTTGTTGCTTTTTCTTCAGGGAAAAAAAAAAACAAATCATTGTTTTGGGTCAACCTTTCCAATGGAAATAGAAGACATTCTATTGTAAGAATGACATTGCATGGTAAGAAAAGAGAGCTAACTTCAAGAACTTCTGTTCCCTATCAGAACCCATCTATAGGACATGCACTTAGTGATATAAAATCAAACCTTAGGTGAGCCACCAGCTCTTTCTCCTCCATTAGGAAATCCAGAAGAACTTTGCTAGCATAGTTATAGGCTTTTTCTATTTGTTCCACATAGGCTCGCTCTTTTAAAGTGTAGATGACCTCCTTAGCCACAGGGCAGGTGACATCCCTTCCACATTCTCGTACAACATTCAGGTATTTCCCTAGAAACAAAAAGAATGACCCATGTTCACACCTACTCTACAGCCAACAAGGAACGTTTCAGATCACTCTCTTCAAGAGGAAGATGTACTGCAAAATGTTTACACCAAGTTCTACTGAAAGTTGGACATGCCTTTCAAAAGGTGACACAGATTTTTAAGTTAGGCACCTAGTATATTGAAGGAGAGATTTAGGAATGGTTTTGTTTCCCAGTGGTGGTAGTGCAGTGCAGGTAGTCAGAAACTCTGCACTTCAGAAGGAGCTTTTGGAGGATCTCACGCTTCCTTGAAACACCCCAACTAACACAGCATGTTCAAACCCCTGTTGTCCAGCTCCATCTAGCTAGCTGCTGGAAAAGTGTCCCCATGAAACAGCAGTAGAACAGACAGCTCCCCTTGTGCTAGACTCCTTCCCACGGGTTGTTTTATTTAGAGGATCTGGGGTTCTTTTTAAACCAAATTCTTTTACTCCTCTGAGAAGTTCAGCTGGACAAGCCCATAAAAGGGCCCAGCACGAGGACATTTGCTTCATCTTAACACAAAGAATGGCAATGCTTATCTCAAGATGCCTCTTCCATCAGAAGCAACCTTCACCTACCTGTGCTTAGGATTTTGTCAGCCATCTTCTGCAAGAATGAGGGAATCTGTTGCTGAACCACAGTGTATCTTGATCCCAATATTTGTCATTATAGTCCTCCTGAATCTTCTCCTTCTGCAGCTCATGCTCCTCCACCATGAACTCACTGGACAGTTAAAGCAGATGTTTAGAAGCAGGAAGTGGTACAATGAGGATTATTTTTTTTGACCTGTAAACTGGTAATATGATCTTTCAGCAAAATGACCTCCTGAAAATTCCAATCAAGAACTGAAAGGAGGCTGCACCTGTAGGAGGAGAAGCATTATCAGGAAAAGGTTTTTCACCCAGAGGGTGGTTGGAACAAGCTCCCCAGGGCAGTGGTCCCAGCACCAAGGCTGCCTGAGTTCAAGAAGCATTTGGATGATGCTCTCAGGCACATGGGGTGATTCTTGGGGTGCTCTACACAGGGATAGGAGTTGGACTCCATGATCCTGATGGGTCCCTTCCAACTCAGCATATTCTATGGTTCTTATGCAGAGTGTTTCTGCTAATCTGCCATAAATTTTGACAGAACCAGAATTTTATAGGCTTCACAAGCCAAGTCAAAACATTATTTGGCTGTCATTGTGAGGTGAGGAAGCTGGCCTTTGTCTGCCTTCTCATAATCAGAAAGGCATTAATTTTAGCTATTTTATCTGGAGTTTTGCCCCCCTCAGGATTCTGAAAATGTGGGAACCAGGAATGCTGCATCAACTATTCAACATAGTGAAATGCTTCAAATGATTCTCCAAAAAACAAGGAAATGTGGAGTGTTGTTTGCTCAGATTAGCATATTAGTGGACTCTGTTTAACACAGATCCACTGAGCTATCACATTCTGCCCCAGGAGAGGAGGGTTCACTGCTGTTGTGAAGAGGATGAGGATGTGGGAGAAGAACACTTAAAGGTGGACAGGCATGGGTAAGGTGCAGTTTGAGTGGACTGCATATTGGAACTGTTGTGCTTTTGCATATGATTTCATTGAATTTGGAAAAAGAATCCAAGTGAGAGTGTCTCTGACTGCTGAATCAAATCAGACCCCTAGTTGAACATGTTCCAGCAGCTCCCCTTGCCTGCAGTGCTGCCTTGTCCACCTCAGGCCCCTGGGCTACGCAGACTCTGCAGAGCAGAGGGATGAGTGCACTAAAAAATTAGAATACTCCAAAGACCCCAATAGTATTTCTGAACTTCAGCCTTTCATTGTCATTCCTTAAGTATTCTTTACCTGTAGGGATCATTAATGATGCCTCGATAGATCCACTTTTCCAGAATTTCAAAGTAAGGCACGCTGGCTGCCTTGGTTAAATACAGACACAGCTCCTGGGCTTGGCTGTCCCCTGTGTAGTTGAAAGTCCTGTCATGGAGTAAGCTCAGGGTTGATCCTCCCATGCACTCCCCTTTGTCCACAGAAGTAGCTAAAATGTAAAGATACAGACATAAGACACAAAGCTGAGGCAGATGAATTGCATAAGCTGTTAAACTTCATTAAGTTCACAGTTGGTTAGCTGGCCATCCTACGTCACCGATCTCCATGTCAGCTGCAGACCCCAGCTGTGATGATGCGGGGCCATTTGAATACACAACCAAAAGCTTCCACCCTGAAATGCCCTGAAATAAAAACCCACCATCTGAAAAAGCAATAACCAAACTCAACCGTCCAGGGAAGAACTGAACTCAGGTAGACACAAGGTGGCTTAGACACCAAAAGGCCTCCTACACTGCCAGGACCATGTAGATCCACCTCCCAGGTGGTAATGAAAGAAACATGGTGGCTTGGTTGAGAAAACTCTGACCTTAGAAGCACTTCTGCTCTCAACCATAACACTGAGGTAGCCGTGCATATTTCTTGTACGCCAGGATTTAAGCAGGTTGGCAGTGAAATCTGTACTTTGCCATCACAAAAGGGACATAGGGACACAGGAATACAGCACTGCCATCAGTTTCCAATTGAAGGAATCCATGATGTAGTTGCCTAACTGCTGTGTTCCAAAAACCTGAACATTTCAGGAAAAGTGAGTATCAAGAGGGATCATCCAATTCCAGATTGTAAATAGAACAGATATTTACATCCAGAACACACAAGGGGTCTTGGTGGACAACCAGCTGACCGTGGCTCAGCAGTGTGTCCTTGCAGTGATGAACACCAACTGCACCCAGGGCTGCACTGCCAGTGATGATCCCCCTCTGCCCAGCACTGTTGAGGAACACTGGGACACTGCTCAGTCTGGGGTCCCCAGTACGAAGGACAAAGTCCAGCAGAAGATAAATTGGGGGGGCTGGTGCCCAAGGCATACAAGGAGAGCCTCAAGGATCTGGGCTTATTTGCTGAGAAAAGATGAAGCTGGGAGTGGCTGAACGTCATTCCTTCCCTACCCAACAGATGGTTCTAGAGGAGATGGTATGAGATTCCTCTTGGAGGAGCACAGTGACAATATCAAAAGGGCAAAAGTTACAAGAAGGGCAATTCTAGTTGGAGATACTGAAAGCAATGTTCACAAAAGGGTGGTGAAGTCATGGGAAAGGCTCCAGAATGGTGGGGGATTTCCATTGCTGGGGATTGTCCAGAATCACCTGGACATGGCCCTGAGCAACCAGCTGTAGCTGTGAGCAAGGGGCTGGACTAGAAACTTCCAAGGTTTCCTCCTGGTTGAATTGGTTTGTGGTGATACATCCACACCCAGCTGGAGAGGAATTTGGGAAGAAGTTGAACAGAGACAGCAGTGGTGGAAACAAGGCAAAAGGCATGGACATGTCTCATGACAGCTCTGAAGGGCAGGCTCAGCCCTAGAGCCCTTGGACAAGTACAGTTCCCCTTGGCTTTCTTCTTTAATGGAAGATAAAACTGAAAGGAGACATGCACTGCCTGCACTGCTGCTCTCTCCAGCTTTCAGCAGCTGTCATGCACCTGCCAAACGTAATGACTACATTTTTGAAATTTACCAAGTGAAGCAAGAATCTCCAGGGTCCTCATGGTGGGCTGGATATAAAACCAGAGTTTCTGCAGTGACAGAAGTCCCTGCCTCTGAAGGTGTTCCAGCTGGGTGATCAGTATCATGTACTCCTTGATGAGAGTCCGCATAGCAGCAGCCAGAGCATGATTCACCTGTCCATACTCGAAGGAAGACTTCTCCTCTATGAACCTGCCAAAAGCAAGATGGAAACTCTTTCAGGCAAGGCACCTTCTATCATTTTCAGAAGTTTCCTCTTCAGGACATTGTACAAGCACATGAGCAGAGCGTTTGTTGGAAAGCACAACCAGCCTTCAGCTGGAGTTTCAGGTCCCACATTTGCTCCGTGTTCCCTGCCTGCTTCCCATCACCACATTTCCCAGGAGGGAAAGCTGGGGGAAGACCTTTCCTCTCCAATTGCAGGGGAACTAGAATTATTTGCAAAACCACAATGTTTTTACATCTCAGCCAGAGCTGAGATTTTTCAAGGTGATTGTCTTTGCATAAGCAACAGATTAGAGGGCAGGAAAAGCTCTCCAAAGGAAGCAATGTGCACCCAGACACTGTTGCTAGCTTCTGCCACCACATGGGATTCATCTGACCAGATGAAGATGGCTCCATACATGTTAGTGGGGAGAGACAGAGGCTGCTGAACAAAAGTCATATCATCTGGACAGAGACGTGTAAAAGAGATTGGATAAACTATATCTTAAAAAGCTTCTCTCTCTTTACTCATCTTCTAGGGACTTGGAATCAAACATCTGCTGCTACTGAGGTGTACCTTATACTAAGACCTTTTAACTACTTAAAGTAGCTACCAGAAACTAGGCAGCAGCAGCTTCTCTTGCTGAGAAGGTCACAAAGGTTGTCTCAGTTCTGGATGCCCAGAGGAGAGCAAAAAGCAGGAAACACGCAGAAATTAATTGGAAGTGACAAGCCTTGCCTGAATGTGCCAAGACCAAGTTAGGACAAAGCAAAGGTGAGATGAATGAAGAAGTGAACGGGCAGCACAGAGGAGAAATCCAGCAAAACGAATCACAGAATGGTCAGGGTTGGAAGGGATCTCTGAAGATCATTAAGTCCAACCCCCCTGCCAGAGCAGGACCAAAAACTAGGGCAGATCATTCAGAAAGGCATCCAGACAGGTCTTGAAAGTCTCCAGAGAAGGAGACTCCACAACCTCTCTGGGCAGCCTGTTCCAGGGATCTGTAACCCTCACAGGAAAGAAGTTCTTCCTCCTGTTGAGGTGGAACTTCCTGTGCTGGAGTTTGAATCCATTGCCCCTCGTCCTATCACAGGGCATAAGTGACAAGAGGTTGTCCCTGCCTTCTTGACACCAGCCCTCATGTATTTATAGACATTAATTAGATCCCCAAGCTACAGCCAAATCAAATAAATTGTCATTCTTATTTTATATCCCCGTGGGTTTAAATTCAGCTTGGAAGTTAACATCTGCACATTGACAGTCTTTATCCTACAGCCTGATGCTCAAAGGACAACATCCTCCTCTGACAAAAGCCAGCTTGGTACCTGGTGACAGCAGAGTAACTTGCTGCTATGGGAAGAATCCTGGTCACCAGCTCTTTGATGGACAAGTCCAAGTTTGGATCGAGTGAAAAGGCCCGGTTCTGCCTGCCTGTCAGAGGCAGTGCTGTGATGTATCTTCCATCCACACCAATCAGCACATACAGCAAGTCCTCCACAATCATGGATTCTTGGGAGGCTAATGGCAAAGTACCTGTTTTCCAAGAGAAGACAAAAAAAAGAACACCATCAGAACATGCTGTGGTGCTACCTGTTTGTCCATTCCTGTCAGTTCAATCTAGTACCTGAAGTTTGACAAGAAGACATGCCACCATTGACAGAGAAGAAAGGAAGATCACACACAGCTGAATCAAGACATACAGAAATAAAACTGAGTTAGGGTCAACTCCAAAATCACCAACCTTGCTTTCCAGGGGGAAAAGACAGTGGAACAGGTTGCCCAGGGAATCTCTGCAAGTCCCATCCCTGGAAGTGTTCAAGGGCACGTTGGATGGGGCTTGGAGCAACCTGGTCTAGTGGGAGGTGTCCCTGCCCATGGCAGGGGAGTTGGAAGGAACCTGATGATCTTTAAGGTCCCTTCCAACCCAAAGCAGTCTCGAATTCTATGATTCTATCATGAAAACAGAACCATTTGCTCACTTACACCCAGAACAAACCAGTAGACAGGGCTGTACATCCAGTTGTGGCCAAGAGAACATCACCCACAGCTTGTGCTGCTGATCCTTCCACCCAAAAGGGCTCAGTGATACTGAACCCAAGGACCTCCAATCTTGTCAACAACCCCCCTACATCCCCTGCACTGAAATATTGTAATATCAAGAAAACAGTTCAAGTAGAGACACAAGGAAATGCTAACCCAGGAGAAGCTCCAGGTGGACTGCAAACTGTGAGGTCTCTGAATGCTGAAGTCAACTACAAACCAGCTGCAAAGAGCATAAAGGACTCAACCTGAAATATAATCAAGAGCTTCCGAAGATCAGGCAACAGAGTGACCACAACACCAACTACAGCAAAACTTATCTCATGAAACAAGGCAACCAGCCCCCTCCATTTGTAGGATTCTATGTGAGGTTCTGAGCTTGCTAGGAACACACCCTTACCCTCACAGCCCAAAGGTCCCAGAAGAAATGGTGGACAAGCTATTGAAGACCACCTCCAAGAATGAGCCCACTGTTTCCATCTCCCACTTAGACACAGCCCAAATCCTCAGCAAGAAGCTACAGGTTTCTTGGAGGAGCCTCCACAGTTCCTTCTGGGGAAGGGAAACATGAGTCTCTAACTCAGCTGTTCTCTTTCAAAAAAACAGGTCTTCGATCTAATCTATGAATAAGAAACTACACACAGCCTAAAGCTAGAATGCAACGGGGAGAGGTTAGTGTCCTGCTTCTCTAGTGAGGGGAGAGACAGCAAATCAGGCAGGTTGTTGTAGTCTTAGTGGAGAGGCTATCGAGCTGGGTGGACTGATGAATACTCTCTTGTCAGGTACAACTACAGATTTTTCAGCTGAGAATAGAGATGTGATGCTCCTACAGTACAATGTTATGGAGGCTGTGACTCAAGAGAAAAAGGACTGGGAAACTCAAAATAGATTCCATGGATCTATACTGGATTTGCAAGGCCATGGAGGGATAGGACAAGGGGAACGGCTTAAAACTGGAAGAGAGGAGATTTAGGTTAGACATTAGGAGGAAATTCTTCACTGTGAGGGTGGTGAGACATTGGAACAGGTTCCCCAGGGAAGCTGTGGCTGCCCCATCCCTAGAAGTGTTCAAGGCCAGGCTGGATGGGGCTTGGAGCAACCTGGTCTAGTGGGAGGTGTTCCTGTCCAGGCAGGGGGGTGGGATTAGATGGTCTTTAAGGTCCCCTCCAACCCAAACCAGCTTGGGATTCTATGAGTCTATGATCAACAGAGGGGCTGGAATTCAGCACAGGAGAAACACTGTGAACAAAGTAAGTCTGGATTGTGGTTTTTTTTTAACCCCAAGAGTGCCAGGAGCCAAGTTTTGCTTTCCTCCTGTCATGAAATCTGAATGGCCCTTCTGTACAAGTACAAAACATGGAAAGTTCAAAGCAATTTTCCTTGTGTGCCACATACCTATAGGTACCGTTGTGTCAGTGCTTAAACTGGTGCCAATTAAGAAATCACCAATAAGTGAAGGTCTCTCATACACCCAGGATGGAAACACTGGAATGGGCTGACCAGAATTCTTCTTGTTCTGCTTATCCCGGAGGATTTTTCGTGTAAGCTCAAGAGGCTGGTGGAGAGAGAGAGAAAGGAGAAAAAAAGGGATCTTCAGAAGTCCAAGAGATGTTGAATTTTAAGCAGAAATAAACTGTAAACTGATAACTTGAGAACAAAGTAGGAAAGCTGATGTTTCAGTAGCACAGTGTAGGATGTGGTCTCCCAATACCATCTAGTCTCTTGGTCTCAGTACTGCAGAGGTGATTCTTTGGACAGTTGGCCTTCTTTTTATTGAGGGGTACATCACATCAGGCCTTTCTGCAGCCCTTACCACCAGCCTAGGAGCTAGGGCACACACAGGGGGGCAGAAGGGGGACTTGCACAAGCAGCAGGCAGCTCACTACTTTGTAAGGTGCACCACATGAAAGGCAGCAAACTCCTTCCAGAAGCAGGAACATCTCATTCAAGGGGTACTTGAAGGGCCAAGGAACATCTCTGAACTTGTGCCCACTGAAGAGCTGTGTGTCAAAGGCAGTTCAGGTAATTCACCCACAAAGGGCAGGAAAACATTTGAGTTTTGTACTCTGAACAGGAGTCAGCAAAGGAAGTGAGCTCTGAAAGACTGACAGACTTCCCACCGCTGGCTCTGGCTCTCTGACACTACAGTAAATGGAGTGCAAGATTAATTATCAGCTGGAGAGGCTTGAGATGTACAACCTACATGAACATTTAGAGCCCCAAGTGCACTAACACAGGGGCCATGCTTATGAATGCCATTGCCTAAGCTCCACAGATGTGTATGTGGGTCATTTTACATTCCCCTCATCAGAGGTCTCAGAGGAGAGAGGAACTTGGGAAGGAAGCAAAGGTATGTGTGAGCTTTGCATCTCAAAGAACAGTGCTCTCACACCTGAGAGGTAGTTAATGCAAACTGTGGTTGGCCCCGGGTCATTCTTCATATTCTCAGAGCTGCCCAGTGCTGGCTCTTGAAATCCTTCAAATGGGCCCACTCCTCCAAGCAGCACTAGTCCCACACATCTGCTGCAGCCTCCTGGCTGGCAGAAGGCTGGTGTGATGTCCTCAGGCCAGAAAGGCACTCAAAATCAAACCCATGTTCCTGTTTGCCCTGTGTGTGTGTGAGCTGCTAGAAGGACCTCCACTTCTTCTGCTCCCCTAACAGGAACAGGACTCTCACAGGAGGGTATGGAGAAGGATAAAGTGGCAAGTAAGCTTCCAGCAATTCAAAGGAAGATCAACCACATAAAACAGCAGATCTCAGAGTAGGACTGAATCCTTCATGTGGGTAAACAACTTGAACTTTATAAATGTTTAACCATACAGTGAGAAAAAACTCATCTGCTGAAGCAGTATAGAATAGCTTACTGATCTGGTACAGTCTGGCTAAAAGATCAAAACATCATGTACACTTCCTGTATCATCTTGAGGTCCAGTTCATTAAAGGAAGACCTAGAATGGAAGATCTAGCACTGGCCCTGTGCAACATGGCTGTGGGAACAAGCTTCTGCTTAGGAGAAAAGCAGCCACCATTACAGCTTCCCCAATGGCAGAGGGGAGAGAGTTGGAAGAAAAGCACATGGACTTCATCACCACAACATCTCCATGAACCATGCACACTCATGAGAGAGCAGACTGTCTAAGAAAGTGTCTAAGTCCAAAAGCTTCTGAAGCATTGTGAGAGGTCTAGGAGACCACACAACCTAACAGAGCCAGGTAAGACCTCAGCAGCACACGTGGATGCAATACTATACTAGTGCAGTGAGGTGGACTATAGAAAATTGTACCTTGGGAATTCAGAGACCTGGTCTAGTGGGAGGTGTCCCTGCCCATGCAGGGGGTTGGGACTAGATGATCTTTAAGGTCCCTTCCAACCTCTGGGATTCTGTGATTCTTCCCCTTCTCCCCAGTTGTCACTCTTTCACCTCTGTCCAATTAATGCCCCATACACAGCTGCTCCTCTGCCTTCTGTAGCCAAAACGCCTTTATCTTGACCCACAAACTTTTTGTCATATTTTATTCCCCCTGCTCAGTTGAGCAGTGGGGGTGACAGAGTGGCTAGCCAAGGTAACCCATCACTGTGTAGTTATTTATACAAATGAGTCTAGGAAATAGAGGTTAGGATTTCAGTAATACACTTCCCACCTCCTGGCCTACTGATAACAAAACACTTGCTTAACTTGCAATGATACAGTTTGCTTCTCCAGCAGGTTTTTTAGTTCCTTTTGGTCTTTGCCTCCACTTTGCAGCATTTATTTCAGAAGCTCAAACAGGGAATGGCTGTGTCCACTGGGGGAAGGATTAGGAGAGGCATTGTAACCACATGATCTGAACTCCTGGCAAGGATGGGGACAACCCACAGTGGCTGCTGAGCCTAAAATTGATTTATTTAACTGACTTTAACAGAAAAAAAGCCACTTTTATTAAGAACAGCAGAAAGATTTAATGTCGTCTGACTAATAAATGTTGAGAGATCGTTTAAATTATCTGCACAGGTAGGAACATTTATCATTCTACTAGATTACAAAAGTTAAGACCACAGCTCTACATAAGCAGAAAGATTTTGTGTCCAAAGCCTGGGAAGAGACAGTACCTGCTGTACACTGGAGGTGGCTGTGACACTGCCCAGCTGCTTGCGTAGCTCCTCGAGCTCCTGTAGAGATATCTTGGAAGTAGAGGAGGGAATGGAAAAACTTGTGCTGCCACTGGTTGCTGCATTTGCTGCAAGTTCTGCCCTGTCTTTAGCATTTTGTTGCAAATACCAGAGTGTCTGTACGTACACAAAAAGAAGACAAGATTTTGTGACACTAAAGCAAAAAACACATGACTGTAAGATGGTTGTGCTGAATCAGACTACAGGTGTTTCTGTCTCAGTTTCCCCACATCTTAGTGGTTTTTCTCAAGAGGAGTGTAAGTTTCAGTAGTGATTTAATAATTCAGAAAACATTAGAACTGGTTGTCTGATGATTTCCATGTGCTTCGCTGAACATTTGTAGAGTCCCAAAAAGAATAATTGTCTCAAAACAGCTGCCCTGACAAACTGGACATTGTGCTCGGGTGGGGGCCTCATTTGGTAACCACCCGGACCCTGTTCTCACAAGGAGAGCCCTTTGTTTGGTAACCACCTTGATGAACTGGACACTGTCCTTGCAAGGGGAGCCCCTCCTTTGGCAGCCACCCTGATCAATGGGACACTGTCCTTACTTGATAAGGAGCAGTGGCCAGCAAAAGGAGCCCCATGGAGGCACAACCACCTTGGAAAGAAAGACCCCATCTCGGTTCGCGACACCCTGTCCTGTTGAAGGACAGAGCGCGTGTGTGACAATAAAGGTCATTGATCAGTCAACCTAGATTGGGGGGGCCAAGTGATGACCTGGACCCCTGTGCCCCACCAACTCATTTCCAGAACATTCCCAAATCCAACACTGAGTCTGTGCAAAGCAGGCTGAGCCTCCCCAGCAGAGTCAGGGCCAGGTGCCATCAAAGAGGCAGCCTGGAAATGCTCTGGGCACGTGCCCGCATCCAAGGAGCACAGCGTCATGCCGGGACCGTCGCTGGATCCAAGGGTGGTGATATCTTTCCTATCCACTCTTTCTTCATCTCTGACTCCATATCTGTGTCTCTCTGTCTCTCTCTTCCTCTCTCTCTCTGTTTCTAACCTTATTCTCAGCATATAGGGGTAACATAATTTCTAATTTGCTAAGTTTTTCCTGTTCTAACCTGTTGTTTTTAGAGGACCATTTTGCTAAGTTCTGCTAGTTGTTGTATCTCTTCTTTGAGTGATATTGTTGTATGTTTCCTTTGACAAGCTTTACAATCTTACTCAATTTCAAGTCAAGGTGTGTTTTGTGAAAGCCTCCTTGGTCGTGGTCTTACTCTTAGAGCACCGTGCAGAGAATTCCTGAGCTTCATCTCACCAAATGGGTTGTTAAAAGAGATATTGATATTTAGTTTGGGCCCCCTGCTCTGGGGAGCCATGCCCAGAAATGGTGCTGTACTCAAAATCAGTGCATTCTTGCTACTGCCAAGTACTTATAACATGACCAGTTCTAAAGCAGAAACCAACCTCTTTGTCTTCTGTGAGTTTTGACAGTAGATAAACCAAAGAATCTAGATGTCTTGTATTTTTAGACTTCAGCTCATCATACTTCTTTAAAAAATCTTCAGGAGTTTGAGAAAATTCTGCTATTTTTACCTGTAAAACACCACATTGATATTAAATGTTTAATTTATATTATTACCACAGCACTCAGAAGAGAAGCATTGTGCAAGGATGGAGACATGATGCAGGCTGCTGCTGCCACTAAAGTATTTCATAGAGTCTCAGAGTGGTGGGGGTCTGAAGTGACCTCTGGAGATCATCTAGTCCAACCCTCTACTAGAGCAGGGTCACCTACAGGAGATCCCATAGGAACACATCCAGATGGGTTTGGAATGTCTCCAGAGAAGGAGACTCCACAGCCTCTCTGGGCAGCCTGTACCAAGGCTCTGTCACCCTCACACTAAAGAAGTTTTTCCTTGTGTTTAACTTGAACCTCCTGTGCTCCAGCTTGTGCTGCAGGACAGAAAAGCTGTAGGTGAGCACAAGATCTGCAGCAGGGCTCACTTTGCACATGCTCAGTCTGAAGCCATATAATTTTGTATCAGCAGGTTCACTAAGGGATTCTGGCACTGATGAAGCCACATCTGGACCTTGGGTCCACTTTGGGGGCCCCACTAGCAAGACAGACATCAACAAACTGGAGTGAACCCAGTGCAGAGCCCTGGAGATGGTGGGGAAGACTGGCCATCACCCAGTGGGTCACAGCCCCTGCTCCAAGGGGAACAGCAAAGCACCACAGGCACTGCCACAAGCTGTGACACACAGAAAATCCCAGCTCGCCCTGGGGAAACAGCCCAGTGACCCTGGGACACAACCAGAGAGATCACAGAATTGTTCAGGTTGGAAAAGACCTTTAAGATCATCGAGTCCAACCTTATCCTAACCCTATTACCCTATTTCTGATGACCCACTGCTAACCCATGTCCCCAGGCACCACATCCAGACGACTTTTAAACACATTCAGGGATGGTGACTCAACCACCTCCCTGGGGAGCCTGTTCCAGTGCCTAACAACCCTTTCTGTAAAGAAGTTTTTTCTGAGATCCAACCTAAATCTCTCCTGATGCAACTTGAGGCCATTTCCTCTTGTCCTGTCATCAGTCACCAGTGAGAAGAGACCAACCCCACTCTCACTACAACCTCCTTTCAGGTATTTGTAGAGAGTGAGAAGGTCTCCCCTCAGCCTCCTCTTCCCCAGACTAACCAGCCCCAGCTCCCTCAGTCGTTCCTCATAGGGGATGTTTTCCAAACCCCTCACTAGCTTTGTTGCTCTACTTTGGACCTGCTCCATCACCTCAATGTCCTTTTTGTACTGAGGTGCCCAAAACTGAACACAACACTCAAGGTGGGGCCTCACCAGTACCCAGTACAGAGGCAGGATTACTTCCCTAGTCCTGCTAGACACACCATTTCTGATACAAGCCAGGATGCCATTGGCCTTCTTGGCCACCTGGGCACGTTGCTGGCTCCTATTCAGCTGACTGTCAATCCATTCACCAAGGTCCTTTTCTGCCAGGCAGCTCTCCAGCCACTCTTCTCCAAGCCTGTAACATTGCCTGGGGTTGTCGTGACCAAAATGCAGGGCCCGACATTTGGCCTTATTGAATTTCATACAGTTGGTCTCAGCCCATCCATCCAGTCTGTCCAGGTCCCTCTGTAAAGCCTTCCTACCATCCAGCAGATGGACACTCCCTCCCAACTTGGTGTCATCTGCAAATTTACTGATGGTGCATTCGATCCCTTCATCAAGATCATTAATAAAGATGTTAAACAGGAGCAGCCCCAGCACTGAGCCCTGGGGGACACCACTCGTGACTGGCCGCCAACTGGATGTAACTCCATTAGCCACAACTCTTTGGGTCAAGCCATCCAGCCAGTGTTTAACCCAGCAGAGTATATGCCTGTCAAAACCATCGGCAGCCATCTTTTCCATGAGGAGGTTATGAGGGACAGTGTCAAAGGCTTTACTGAACTCCAGGTAGACTACATCAACAGCCTTTCCCTCACCCACTAAGCAGGTCACCTTGTCATAGAACAAGATCAAGTTTGTCAAGCAGGATCTGCCTTCCTTAAACACATGCTGACTGGGCCTGATTGTCTCGTTGACCTTTAAATGTTCTATGATGGCTCTTGAGATTATCCCTTCCTTGACCTTCCCTGGCACCAAAGTGAGACTCACAGGTCTATAGTTACTGGAATCCTCTTTCTGGCCTTTCTTGAAGATGGGTGTCACATTTGCTAGTCTCCAGTCCAATGGGATATCCCCAGTTAGCCAGGACTTTTGAAAGATGATGGAGAGTGGTTTGGCAACATCTGCCAACTCCCTCAGCACTCTAGGGTGTAAACTATCTGGCCCCATCGATTTATGACTGTCTAGTTTGTGCAGCAGGTCCATAACCATTTCCTCCACATAGGGCCTAATCTGTTCCCCTTCTCTGCCTTCTATCTTAAGGGACAGTGTGCCCAGGGAGCAACTAGTGCTACTGTTGAAGACTGAGGCAAAGAAAGTATTAAGTACCTCAGCCTTTTCTTGATCCTTGGTCACCGTGTTTCCCTCTGCATCCAATAGAGGATGCAGATTCTCCCTAGCCCTCCTCTTGTTGCTGATATATTTATAGAAACATTTATTGTTATTTTTCACCACAGTGGCCAGGTTTAGTTCCAGTTGGGCCTTGAAGCCATCTCCTGGAGATCTTCTCAGAACAGCTAAGCAGTCTGCTGTAGCTGTGAAGCTCCTTTTTTGAACTTCATCCACATCAGTTCAAACAATCCTTCTCATGCTTTCACCAATTTTACCTTTTTTTTCTTGATGTCATCTTCCTACTTTATACCTCAAATTGAGATTCCAGCTCAGATTAGCCCATTTTTTGACCAATGCCAACACGATTTCACCATTATTTTCAGAAAAACTTGGGACAGTTTACACCTCTCAACCCATGTCCAGCTCTGCACCTACAGAAGTCATATTACCTCCCAGAAGAGGAAAGGAAAAGACAGTTCATGACAATTCATGAATTCACACTGAGGAATGTTTATCTGGAATTTCTCCTTAGGGAGGACTGTGCCCTCAGTCCTGTCTGCCCCATGTAAGGTCTGACACGCATCTCACAGAATCACAGAAGTGTTCTGGTTGGAAAAGACCTTTAAGATCATCAAGTCCAACCATAACCTAGCTCTACCAACCATTAACCCAAGTCTACCCAGTCCAGTGTTTAAACAATGTCCCTCAGCACAACATCTATACGTCTCAAACACCTCCGGGGATGGAGATTCAACCACCTCCCTGGGCAGCCTGTGCCAGTGTTTAATTATCCTTTCAGTGAAGAAGTTTCTCCTAATATCCCATGTAAACCTCCCCTGGCACAACTTGAGCCCATTTCCTCTTGTCCTATTGCTTGTTCCTTGGGAGCAGAGAGCAACCCCTCCTCGCTCCAGCCTTCTCTCAGGCAGTTGTAGCAAGTGAGAAGGTCTCCCCTCAGTCTCCTTTTCTCCAGGCTAAACAATCCCAGGTCCTTCAGATGCTCCTCACAGGACTTGTCCTCTAGACCCTTCACCAGTTTAGTTGCCCTCCTCTGGACTTGCTTCAGCACCTTGAGGTCCTTCTTGTAGTGAAGGGCCCAGAAGTGATGACAGTGCTCAAGGTGCAGCCTCACAAGTGCCAAGTACAGGGGCAGGATCCCTTTCCTGGTCCTGCTGACCACACTACTGCTAATGCAGGCCAGGATGGTGTTGGCCTTCTTGGCCACCTGGGCACACTGCTGGCTCATATTCTAGCTGCTGTCAATCAGCACCCCCAGGTCCTTTCCCTCTGGGCACTTCCAGCCACCCCTCCCCAAGCCTGTAGCGTTGCCTGGGGTTGTTGTGACCAAAGTGCAGGACATGACACTTGGGTCTTGTTGAACTTCATACAACTGGTCTCAGCCATGGATCCAGCCTGTCCAGGTCTCTCTGCAGAGCCTTGAGCAGACCAAGACTCCTTCCCAACTTGGTGCCATCTGCAAACTGACTGAGGGTGCACTTGATCCCCTCATCCAGATCATTGATAAAGATATTAAAGAGACCTGTCCCCAACACTGAGCCCTGGGGACACCACTGGTGACTGGCTGCCAGCTGGATTAAACTCCTTCACTACAACTCTTTGGGCCTGCCCATCATTTACTTCAGTAAAGTGTACACCTGTCTAGGCCATATTTAGCCAGTTTCTCCAGGAGAGTGCTGTGGTGTCATAGAAGGGTTGTATCTCAGCTGCAAGGACAATATGTCAACGCTTGCCTTTGCACCGTGGGCAGAGACGGTTGTGGTCACGTAAGGTGTCCGGTTCTTCTGCAGAAGGTCAATGTAGACTTCAGCTCCTTCCCCTCCATGAACACGCAGCAGGCTGAGCAGCTCGTTGACATCGTGGTGGATGCGGAACTCGCTCATACTCCCACCTGAGGCTATGAGCTCCGTGGGAACCAGAAACAAAGGGGGTGAGTTCTTCTTCTCCTGCTACAAATGAAAATACACCCTCACAAACATTTCCTGACTATGCTATGAGCCTTCAGGGTGCACTAAAATCTTTGTCTGGAACAAAGAAACGCGTAAGGAGAGAAGGCAAACAAAACGGAGATACTTGTGCCTGATTTAACTATACTGGTGCGGACCCCACCTTAAATGTAGGATTTTTCAATCTCAAAATCACACTGGTGGTGGAAAAGTGACTCAGTGGCTGTAAGAAGTGCTGCTTCGTGTACCTGACAGACTGCAGAGAGCTGAAATTGCTGCCTTCAGCAGCCTGCCCATGCTGCTGCTTCTGAAGGTATTCAAAAGCAGTTTTTCCAAGTTTAGGCATCTTTATATTCTACTGCCCAATTTATTAATGGGCAAGCACCAAATTCTGCACATTTATTTAAATGATGGCCACAGAAATACAAGTCTAACTGAGGCATCACATAAGTATGGAGTTTAATGTGACATCCTACACAGGTGCAGAGTATCAAGCACATGGACACACTTTTGGTTTGTCAAAATCATTGAACAATTTAGGCTGAAACAGATCTCTGCAAACCTCAGTCCAGCTCTCCACCCAAAACTGGGTCAAGTGAGAGCAGAGTGTGTGGGGCCTTGCCCAGACCCAGCTTAACTATCTCTATAGATACAGATCCCCCCACCACTCTGGGCCCTGACCCTCATGTGGAAACACCTTTTCCTAATAGCCAACTGGGGGTTCCTGCGCTGCAGCTTGTGCTGGTGACTTTGGGGCTCTTCCTGTGCCCCTCCCAGCAATCTGGCTCTGGTGGCTCCAGGACCCCTTTGGGCAGGGGGAGATGCTGTTGGGTTCCCCTTCACCTCCTCATCTTCAGCTGAGCTAGCCCAGCTCCCACAGAGCCTCCTCGCATGCCCCAGCCCCCATCCAACATCACCAGACCTTCCCAGGCTTGCTCCAGTTAAATTCTCTCCCAAGGGAGTCCCCAGCCTGGTCACAGTGTTTTGGATGTGGTGTCACAAATGGTGTATTCCTTTTCTTGACCTGCTGGCAACGTCCTCGTCAACACAGGTGAAAATCTGCCTTTGCTGGCACAAGGGCACAGAGCTGGTCACAACCCCCAGCTGCCCAGGGCCCCCAGGTCCCCCTGTGCTCCAGCCAGCTGTCACCTGCCTCTGCTGGTGTTGGGGTTATTGTGTCCCCAGGACTCAGCATTCTTCTGATTCCTAAAGGTTTCTGTGAGCCCACTTCTGGGGCCTGTCAAGTTCCTTATGAGCAGTCACCAAAACCCCAGGCCCCAAACTCTTCATCCCTATTGTGGGGTGCCTGAATTTGCCAAAAGCCATCCCTCCTGTCACCCTGGCTGCCATAGGCTACATCAAATGCCACCAGACCCAGCAACAATGATCAGCAGCAGTAACGACCTCCAGATCCCCCTTCGACTGCAGAAGCAATTGGGGGTGAAGACTGTAAGGAATTAATCACAGACTGGTTTGGAAGAGACCTTAAAGGTCATCTTGTCCCAACTCCTCTGCATGGGCAGAGACACCTCCCACTAGACCAGGTTGCTCCAAGCCCCATCCAGCCTGGCCTTGAACACTCCCAGGGATGGGGCAGCCACAGCTTCTCTCGGCAACCTGGGTCTCCCCTCTTTCAGCTTGAAACCGTTGCCCCTCATCCCATCCCTCCCTGCCCTTGTCCAAAGTCCCTCCCCAGCTTTCCTGGAGCCCCTTCAGGCACTGGAAGGTGCTCTAAGGTCTTCCCGGAGCCTTCTCTTCTCCAGGCTGAACATCCTCAGGAGGGGGCTGAATGAGGAGGAGAGGCTGTGGGAGCTGGGCTAGCTCAGCTGGAGATGAAGAGGTGAAGGGGAACCCAACAGCATCTCCCGCTGCCCAAAGGGGTCCTGGAGCCACCAGGGCCGGACTCTGCTGGGAGGGGCACAGCAAGAGCCCCAGAGGCAGCGGCGGAAGCTGCAGCGCGGGAACCCCCGGCCGGCCCCAGGGACACAGCCCGTCCCCAGGGACACAGCCCGTCCCTGTGCCAATTGACACGACCCCGAGCCAGAGTTATCCCCATCCCCATCCCCATCCCCGGCCCCGGCCCTACCTGCCCGCCCAGAGGTGCTGCCGCCGGTTACGGTGCCGCCCCGCGCATGCGCAACCGCGCCGCGCATGCGCACTACCCTCCCCGGCCTGTGTGAACCCCCCCCACTCCCCCCCCTCCCCCCGCGCATGCGCATTGTTCCGCATCCCCGGGATGCTGCCGCTGCCCACGGGGCTGCGCGGTCGCCTACGGGAGGGGCCTCCCCCGGCCCCGCCGCCCCCAGCCCTTGCCCCGGCCCTGGCCGTCCCACCTTTCACCTTCACCCCCCGCCGCCTCCGCCTTGGTCCCCACCACCCGCTCCTGGAGGTGAGGCGTTGCCCCTCGTGCCGGGCCCAGTCCCAGGCTGTGCGGGAAGCAGCGGCTGTAGCACCCTCACACCCCTGGGCGCCTGCCTGCCTGCCCACCGCCTCTCTCCTCTCCTAGGATGGGGACGTCCACAGGCACCTCTACCTCCAGGGGGTCCTCACCAGCCTGGCCGAGGTGCCCGAGAGACCCAAGTAAGTGGGGCAGGGCCTGCACCGCGCCCCGGCCTCGCTGTGGCTGCCGGTGGGGCCTCTCTGTATGTCCCGCTCCCTGTCACCTCTGCCTGCAGGTGGCATGGAGCCCGCTGGGACGGGCGCTGTTCCTCTCGTTCGTGGACTTGAGAGCCTGAGCAGGAGAAATAACTGAAAAGGGAGAAGCCACGGATGCGTTGCAAAGTGGTTTGAAAAGGAAAATGAGGTGGTTTAACTTGCAGACCTCAACGTCCTGCTGAAAAAACAAAAAATCGGTAGTTTGTGCTGCAGTCTGTCTAAATACTGATTTCATGTGCTTGCTGGGTGTCACATCGTTTCACTGGGAGTTCCCCATAGGAAACAGGGCATTTGTAAGATGTCCAAAAATTGGGGTTGTAGCTAAACAAGAGAATTCAAGTGGCAGGCTGTTATGTACCCAGTCAAAACAGAGGCAGAGCTGTGTGGTACAGACAGCCCCAGTTAGGAAGGCTAAGCCTGGGGGAGAATCTTCATATTTCTTTAAAATCTTACCTTAGTATATAAAATTGAGGAAATACTTTAAAGATTGTGTGAGATCATCCTGCAGGTGCCTGTTAAACAACGTTGGCACAAAGGTTTAATCCACAGCTGCAACTTTAAGGTCAAACAGCTTATTTCTCACAGTGCTGCTTGGTGTTTATTCTTAAACGTGTTCTTGTGCACGTTTCGTTTCATTTAAGTATTCGCAGAAAATGCTACAAATAATTAAGTGACATGGACGGATATATGCAGTTTAAATTAAGGTTCTAATTTAAGTCGTGGGTATCCTAATTTCCCCATAGGGTGTCTGAATTCGGTTGCCACATCTCTGGGTGCTGCCAGGTGTTTGACACGCTGGAGGGCTATGAGCACCACTACAACACCCTGCACAGGAACGTCTGCTCCTTCTGCCAACGCTCCTTCCCCTCAGGGCATCTCTTGGATATTCACATCTTGGAGTGGCACGACTCACTCTTCCAGATAATGGCCGAGAAGCAGAACATGGTGAGTCACTGTGGCCCCTTCACTGGCACCCTTAGACTGCTTGGGCACCCACCTTCCCAGCTGACACTGCTTGCCTTTTTCAATCATGTCTTTTTTTCCCCCCTGCGTTTCAGTACAAGTGTTTGGTAGAGGGCTGTGCAGACAAGTTCAGGAGCAGCAAGGAGAGGAAGGATCACTTGGTCACTGTTCACCTTTACCCTGCTGACTTCCGCTTTGATAGACCGAAGAAAGTGAAAAGGTAACTGCAGAGCTGCCACAGCACAACTGGTTTTCATAGAATCATAGAATCATAGAATCCTAGGGGTTGGAAGGGACCTCGAAAGATCATCTAGTCCAACCCCCCCTGCCAGAGCAGGTTCACCTAGAGCACATCACATAGGAACGCATCCAGGCGGGTTTTGAATGTCTCCAGCGTAGGAGACTCCACAACCTCCCTGGGCAGCCTGTTCCAGTGTTCTGTCACTCTTACAGTAAAAAATTTTTTTCTGATATTCACCTGAACCTCCTATGCTCCAATTTGCACCCATTACCCCTTGTCCTATCACTGGTCATCACTGAGAAGAGCCTAACTCCATCTCCCTGACACTCACCCCTTACATATTTGTAAACATTGATGAGGTCACCCCTCAGCCTCCTATTTTCCAAGCTAAAGAGACCCAGCTCCCTCAGCCTTTCCTCATAAGGGAGATGTTCCACTCCCTTAATCATCTTTGTGGCTCTGCGCTGGACTCTTTCAAGCAGTTCCCTGTCCTTCTTGAACTGAGGGGCCCAGAACTGGACACAATACTCCAGATGCGGCCTCACCAATGCAGAATAGAGGGGGAGGAGAACCTCTCTTGACCTACTAACCACACCCTTTCTAATGCACCCCAGGATGCCATTGGCCTTCTTGGCCACAAGGGCACATTGCTGGCTCATGGTCATCCTCCTGTCTACCAGGACCCCCAGGTCTCTTTCACCTACACTACTCTCCAGCAGGTCAGCCCCCAACCTATACTGGGACATCATGTTGTTCTTCCCCAAATGCAAAACTCTACACTTCCCCTTGTTGAATTTCATCATGTTTCTCCCGGCCCAACTCTCCAGCCTGTCTAAGTCTCTCTGAATGGCAGCACAGCCTTCTGGTGTGTCAGCCACTCCTCCCAGCTTAGTGTCATCAGCAAACTTGCTGAGGGTACATTCTATACCCTCATCCAGGTCGTTGATGAAGATGTTGAACAACATCGGTCCCAGTACCGACCCCTGAGGGACTCCACTAGTCACACACTTCCAACCAGATTCTGCCCCATTGACTACAACTCTCTGACTCCTTCCCATCAACCAGTTCCTGATCCACCTCACTACCTGATCACCAAACCCATACCTGATCAACTTATCTACAAGGATGCTGTGGGAGACAGTGTCAAATGCCTTACTGAAATCTAGATAAACCACATCTACCGCTCTACCATCATCTATCCACCTAGTAATTTCCTCATAGAAGGCTATGAGGTTAGTCAAACATGATTTACCCTTGATAAAACCATGCTGACTGCTCTTGATGACCCCCATGTCCTTGATATGCCTAGAGATAGAGATAAGAACAAGTTGTTCCATCACCTTTCCAGGGATGGAGGTGAGGCTGACCGGTCTATAGTTACCCGGGTCCTCCTTCTGCCCTTCTTGTAGACTGGTGTGACATTTGCTGTCCTCCAGTCCTCAGGCACCTCTCCCGTACCCATGACTTACCGAAGATGATGGAGAGTGGCCTAGCAATGACCTCCGCCAGCTCCCTCAGCACCCTTGGATGCATTCCATCTGGACCCATCGATTTATGGATGTCCAGATTACTCAACTGATCCCTAACCCAATCCCCATCTACTATGTCAAACTCCTCATCTATCTTGACTACTTCTGGGGCTATACAAGTCTGGAGCACATGGGGAAATCCTGCAGTTTTTGCCCTGCAGGGGTGAGGTTGTGCTTCTCTGCTGTCTGACTCCCTTTCCAGAATAAGCAAGTTTATATCCCAAGAGGCTCAGAAATTATGTTTTCTGCTGCTTGTAAGAATGGGTAAACTTGCACGTCTTTTTGTAGCAAGTCTTTCTTAATGTTGAAGCCCAGCTTGTTTCTCTCCCCGTGTGGCTCCAGGCTCTGTTCCCTTCATGTGTAGACACAAAACTGTCTTGACTACCTTAAGTGAAGACACAAAGCCCAGCACCTCTTGGCATTGCTTTGTGCACATTTCCTGCCTTGCTCTCCAACGCTTTGCAGTGTTCCTGTTCCCCAGAAGCACAAGTAGAGCAGAGGGAGGCTTTGTAAGATTGGTGAACAGCTTTCTTAGCTGGCTGCCCATTTCACGTGCTGTGTTCACCACAAGGTGAAGAACTGATTTGTTCAACACCTCACAGACCTGGGTGGTAGGATGGAGAGAAAATACCTTGCCTGGCAGGGTGGTGTGGCCCTGGGATGGGTGCCGAAAGGGGTAGAGCACTGGATCTGTGAAGTGTTTCACAGCTTGCTTGGGTGGCCTGGTGTGAGCATTCTAGACCAGCCCTAGAATCACACAATGTCAGGGGTTGGAAGGGACCTCCAAAGATCTTTGAGTCCAACCCCCCTGCCAGAGCAGGACCAAAAACTAGGGCAGATCACTCAGAAAGGCATCCAGACAGGTCTTGAAAGTCTCCAGAGAAGGAGACTCCACAACCTCTCTGGGCAGCCTGTTCCAGGATCTGTAACCCTCACAGGAAAGAAGTTCTTCCTCCTGTTGAGGTGGAACTTCCTGTGCTGGAGTTTGAATCCATTGCCCCTCGTCCTATCACAGGGCACAAGTGACAAGAGGTTGTCCCTGCCTTCTTGACACCAGCCCTCATGTATTTATAGACATTAATTAGATCCCCCCTCAGTCTTCTCCTCTCCAGACTTAACAGCCCCAGGTCTCTCAGCCTTTCCTCATAAGGCAGGTGTTCAGTCCCTTCATCATCCTCGTAGCCTCTGTTGGACTCTCTCCAGTAGATCCCTGTCCCTCTGGAACTGGGGAGCCCAGAACAGGACACAGGTCCTTTGAGCCTATTGAATGAGTTACGCTTCATGGACTGCAGAAGGGACCTGGGGACAGAGCTGTGGCCTCTGAGCAGCACCCCTGAATGCTTCAGTACCAGCTCCTCCCAGCCTGTCACACAGCTCTCCTGGGGCTGGGTGCAGCCCCAGCTCTGTCCCTCCAGGCAGTAACTCGTTCAGCATGGGCTTGACTTGTTCCATCATGCAGGACCTTTTGTTTCCTTTGCTCTGGGCCTACATGGACATAACATCTTCTCTGCAGCTGCCCCAAGCACGTGAGCTCTCCCATCAAGCAGGGTGCCAGCATGCCCATGGATGTGAGCATGGAGAAGTCAGAGCCATTCCAAGTGGACTCAATGGAAGCTGGGCCCAGTGAGGACATGGAGATCCCTCAGCCTGCTGCCAGCCCCAGTCCCTTGGTGCCAGAGAAACGACTCTTTAAATCCAGGTCTGTCTTGTTGCCCCCCACGGGCAAAAACCTCTGGGGTCGGGATCATATCATCTGAATTGCATGTGCAGTGCCTCATGCACCATGGCTGGGGGTGTTTCTGTGTTGAGGATAAAAAGGACAGGACTTCCATGTGTGTTTTAAAAGCCATTTTTAAAAGAGGAAAGGTTAAGGAAGGACAGAATATGTGTATGCCATGGAAGTCACGTCAACCAGTTTCTGTTAGCCATGGTCTCTTCCCAGGGTATTGTAGAATGCTGCAGGTCTGAAGAGAGGAACTCTGTCCTAGAAGACTCAAAACAAATTTTGTTCCTGCTTTGTAACCCTTTCCCGTCTCAGCTGACTCGGGGCAGCGTTTCACTGTAGCTGTTTGTGCTCCCAGGACAAGGCACAAATAAAGCAGGGGAACATCCTGCTTGGAATCTTGGGTTTTGCAAGGCCAGAGCAACCTTGCTCTTTTTTTTTTTTCTGTTGTTTTTTTTTGGTTGGTTGGTGGGGTTTTTTTTAACAAAATCTTTCCAAAAAGTTAAAATTGAATTGCCTAATGCTGGCTTGACTTTTGAACCCCCCCCATCATGTGCTGTACCACCTGTATGAGATACAAGTAGCCATCAAAAGGTCACCATCCTCCTGACACCCCCTGTAGATATTTATAATGTTGATGTGATCCCCCCTCAGTCTCCTCCAGGCTGAACAGCCCCAGCTCTCTCAGCCTTTCCTCACAGGGCAGAAGCTCCAGCCCCCTCAGCATCTTTCTGGCCCTGTGCTGGACTGTCTCCAGTAGCTCCTTGTCCTTCATGAGCTGGGGAGCCCAGAACTGGACACAGTACTCCAGGTGTGGCCTCAGCAGGGCAGAGTAGAGGCAGAGAAGAACCTGCCTTGACCTGCTGGCCCCACTCTTCTTGATGCATCCCAGGATGGCATTGGCCTTCTTGGCCACAAAGGCACATTGTTGGCTCATGGTCAGCCTGTTGTCCACCAGGAACTTGAGGTCCTTTTCCCCAGAGCTGCTCTCCAGCAGGTCAGTGTGACACACAGCTGGCTGGGTCTGCAGCTTTTCTAGTTTGTGCTTTGCCTGACAAAATCCTGCCCCTAAGCAGGTGACATTTTCAGCTTCACTGCTTTGTCAACAGCTTACAAACCAGAAATTGTCCTTTGACCTCGCTGTGATGCTGCAGCTCAAAGGGAAAACTTGCTGCTGAGAGGCCACACTCTTCCTGCTTCTTCTGCTCTCCTGCTCTTCACAACCATGTGCTCCCACAACAAATCACTGCAACTGTCCAAGGGTGTGTTACATTTTGTACCACCTTACACCCGGTTGTAAAGAGGGGAGAGGCCTCCAGAACTGAAGTGCAAAATGTGCAGAATAAATGGGAAAGCAGAACAGTGTTTTCACCCATTTTTTGTGGTGATTCCCATGTCTCTCTTCCCACTCTGAGAGCTTGAAATGCTACCCAAGGCATGAAACATCCCGCTGGTCCTGTGAGAGGCAGGTAACCTGTGTTAAAGCCTGCCTCCCTTTCCAGGATCCCATCCACAATTTGCTTTGGACAAGGTGCCACACGAGGATTTAAAGGACTGAGGAAGAAGGTCTGAAGGTCAGTGCACCAAAACTGTGCCAGGTAAGAGGTGGCTGCTGCCACCCCAGATGTCACTAAGGGCACTGTGGCCCAGCAGGGACATCGACAATTGTGTGCAGGGGTCCCACTCCATACTGGGAAGGCAGAAGGGAGAAAACAGGGTGTCATGAGCTGGTATCAAAAGCCACCAGCTGTCAGGATGCTGTCGTGACCCTTCCTCCCCAATGGAGAGGTTTGTGAATGAGACCGCACGCACAGGCACTGCGGGACCGTATCCTAGAGTGGAGATTGGAATGCTCCCTCCCCACGCCCACAAATTGTTACCCAGACCAATGTTCAACTAACAGATTAATTGGTTTATTAAGGGTTAACACAAACTGAGGGACCGAGGTTCAGGGAAGGTATCTAGGCATAGATCAGGAAGGAAATCAGGGGCAGGATTAATGGAGGAGAAGGTTAGGAGTGTGTGTACGCGTGTGTGTGTACGCGTGTGTGTGTACGCGTGTGTGTGTACGCGTGTGTGTGTGTACGCGTGTGTGTACGTGTGTTACCCTCCTTCCGCAGCGGGGGTGTGACCACCGTCCTGACGACTCCGCGGCAGGGCGACCCCATGATGGGGGGGCAACCCGGCGGGTCGACCCCTCCAGCAGGCAACGGCCACAGGCAGTCATGGTGGGCAGGCAGGGCAGCCAGACACGGCACAGCAGGGAGACACGACAGGCTCCGCTCTGGGCGGTGACTCCCAGGCACCGGCGAGCAGCAGCGGGCAGCCACATCCCCCGCGGGCCAGCACAGGCGTGGAGCGGCTGCAGCGCTTGCAGGCAGCTCAGCAGATCACCGTGTCCAGCAGACGAAGGAAAGTTCTCTGGTTCACCGGCACAGCCTGCCTCCTTCTTGATAACATTCTCTGTTTAACTTGTGGTTAGGTGCCCAGTCTTTTCAGCCTGGTATCTGTATTTCTGCCAGTTCTGTTTCAGTTCGTCCTTGGCTAAATCAGCAAAAGGCACTTCACTGGCTTGAAAGGCATTCCACCTAATCTTGTGTGGGAGGAGGAGGAAAAGTGGTCCGTTCCCCACACAGGGATTGTGTGGCAGCAGTTTGGGATACATCAATACCTTGGGAGGTGCTTTGCTACACTCCCTTCATGGCCCTGTCCCACCTCTCCTTGGCAGCATTTCAGAGCCAACCCATGCTGATGTTTATCCTTCCTGAGACACAACAGTCTCTTCTTTGGTCCCTGCTGAAACCAAACTACAAATACATTTTTCTGCCTCTGCTGTGGATGCTCCCTCCTTGGAGGTGTTGAAGGGCAGGTTGGATGGGACTTTGAGCAGCCTTATCTAGTGGAAGGTGTCCTTGCACATGCAGGGGGGTTGAAACAAGATGATCTTCAAGGTCCCTTCCAACCCATTCTATGATACTATGATTTTGTGTCTCATCAGGGCCAGGACAGCACTGGGCAGCAGTGGCTTTCTAGAGAGGTGGCTGCATCCTGCCTGAGCTTGGAAATCATACATCTCCCAGAGGTCCCTTCAACCCTGACCATTCTGTGGGCTGTAGAGGAGCACTGCAGCAAAGAGGTGAGAGGAAATCAACTGCTGGAGCTGAGACTATGCAGCTTTATTTTTTTGTATTTCTTTTGCCTTTTGGGGGAACATGGATTCAAAAAACTCCCAAGACAAAATCTGCTGACTGTACAGAAGCTGGAACCACTGACAACAAGAAAAAAAACAGGGAAAAAAAAAAAGTGTTGGTCCCTAATTCTGCCCTTCTCCATCTCTCTAAAGTGTGCTCCATTCCCTGGTGCTTGCTCTGAAACCTGTGCCAAAGGTTTGCCCAGGCCAGGAAGAGCATTCTCGTGCCTTAGATCACTTCCATGGGGAGCTAAAATAAAGTGACTTTGCTAATAGGTGAATAAATAAAAGGATTTTTTACAAAGTTGTGTTATACAGAATTTAAATGAGGTTTTGAAGCCCCAGCAAAGCCCCCAGCATAGGCTGGACTTGATGATCTTAAAGGTCTTTTCCAGCCTTGGTGATGCGGTGATTCTGTGAATGTGAAAAATGAACCTTTCTTTGCTCCACAGACCCCCAAAATTAGGTTGAGATGCAGGTTATCTTTCCCTTTTTAATCACATCCTGCCAGGAGAAATGATTGAATGGAAAGGCAGAGCTAGGCTCAGCATGCTGCCATCAGGTCTTGGGGTCCTCTTTAACCATGATACTTCTAGATTTGTCCATAAAGGGACAAAAAGAAGTAGCTGGAATGGTGTTTATCCAAGAAGCACACGTGTATACACCCAGTTATTGCCCTCACTGGAATCTCTGGTGCTGGAGAAGGCTGCAGGCTTTGGCATGTGGTAACAAAGGTAACGCCGTGGCAGCACAACCTGCTCTTCCATATGTGTTCAGGTCCTAAGGTCCCACCTGGAAATTCCTTCCTTTCTTTGTCCCTGACTGCAGGACTCCCAAGTATCTGCCCTTGCGGTTAAAGAAATCACAAGGTTGGGGCCCATGAGCAGCTCTCTACTGGGTTCCCAACCTTTTCCAGACTCCATAGGAAAGTCTTTCACAGCTGGCCAGTGGAGTTTGGTTGCGTTTATGGAGAACTCTCCTGGCTGGGTTAATGAACAGTGTAATTTATTGGAGCTACAGGTGCACAATTTCTCTTGGATTGCTGGGGATTAATTCCCTGTCTGCAGGGCACGTGTGGCTATGATGGATACAGCCTGGCTACACAAACAGGGAGCTATACAGCCACTCTGCAGGGGTTTCCAAGTTTCCCAGGACAGCCCAGTGTTGGAATCTTGCCCAAAGGTGTCCCTGTGGGAGGAGGAGAGGCTCAGCCCATCAGCTGGTCCCAGAGGTCCAGGGTAAGCCGTCATGATCTGTAATCTTCCCTACGCTGGTGGTCCCTGCAATGGTATCTTCCCTGACATCCTTCCTCTCTTAACCCATTTTAGACTGGGTTTGACCTTTCAGATGGTGCTTGAGTGACTCTAGTCATTCACACCTTTGTCTGGGTTGGTGCAAAATTCTCTCGCTTCACATATAAAGGAACAGACCAGAGAAAAGTCAGAGCCCAAGCTCAGTGAGGGGTGGTTGCACCTTTGGAGGAGGGTAGCTTTTGGGATGAAGGTGTGTTTTGGTGTTATAATCAGATTACGATGAGCAAAGTTCACCTGAAGGACAGTGTTCCATCAAAAAAGTGACAGACTGTTGGCCCAGGGTATAAAATATGCAGCTTATCAATCCCACAGTATATTCTGTACCTCCAGATCCCATTGTTACCACAGAGTGTGTCCAGGGTGTCTCCACTCCGCTCCACTCTCTGTGCCATCTCTCAGCACAAGCTCACTTGATGTGGCCATCTGGGGTTGCTTAGGGAGCTACCATGGCACAAATGCTTTGCACATCAGCTGCATTCCACCCTGAAAGAGTCTTCAGTGCTGTCCTTCAAATGTGAGGATCTGTTCCACCTGGTCTCCTCTCCTCTCCCTCGCCTTCGCCCTCGCCCTCTCCCTCTCCTCTCTCCCGGGGGCAGGATCACTGCTTCTACCAGGGCCACGTGCAAGGACACACTGACTCGGCCGCCAGCATCAGCACCTGTGGGGGGCTCAGGTAGGGCCTGGCACTGCCCCAGCCACCGCTGAGCTCTCCTGGGGACACTGCCGGGTCACGGGGGGTTGGTGTCACCCTGCCCCGGCCACCAGAGCTGGGCTGATGGAGAGAGGGCTCAGCTCTCCCCCGAGGAAGGGAAGGGTCCCTCGTCCTGCTGGCAGTGGGAGTGCTGACCACCCTGGCTTGCTGCCTGGCAGGAAAGGCTCGTGGTGACACTTTTGGGGGTTAGACTGATGGCAGGGGAGGAGACTGGAAGCCTGAGCATGGCAGAAGGTCCGGGCAGGAGTGCCCTCCGTGGGCAGAAAGGCACAGCTTGTCCCAGATCCCTCCTCTCTTCCCAGGGCAGACCGGACCAGGCTCACAAAGGTGTGTGTGTGGCCATGCACGGGCTTGCAGGCAGCTGCCATCTCCTCCAGGCCATGCTGAGGTCCTAGAGCTGGTGGCCAAGTGCCTGGCCAGAAGAAAAGCAAAGCATGTGGTGCAGCAGGCCAGCTCTGTCTCCCTCTGCCCACTGGCTGTGCTGGTGCTCATTCACCTGCACCTGGGTCAGGGCAATCCCCAGCACAAACCCAGGCTGAGTGGAGAATGGATTGAGAGCAGCCCTGAGGAGAAGGACTTGGGGGTGTTGGGGGATGAGAAGCTCAACATGATCCAGCACCATGTGCTGGGGCCCAGAAACCACCTGTGTCCTGGGCTGCATCCCCAGCAGTGTGACCAGCAGGGCCAGGGAGGGGATTGTCCCCCTCTGCTCTGCTCTGGGGAGACCCCCCTGAAGGGCTGGGTCCAGCTCTGGGGTCCTCAATGCAGGAAGGACATGGAGCTGTTTGGCGTGAGTCCAGAGGAGACTATGGAGATGATCTGAAGGCTGGAGCAGCTCTGCTCTGGAGACAGGCTGAGGGAGTTGGGGCTGTTCAGCCTGGAGAAGAGAAGGCTCCAGGGAGACCTTAGAGCACCTTCCAGTGCCTGAAGGGGCTTCAGGAAAGCTGGGGAGGGACTTTGGACAATGGCAGGGAGGGATGGGACAAGGGGGAATGGCTTAAAACTGGAAGAGGGGGGATTTAGGTGAGACATGAGGAGGAAATTCTTTGCTGTGAGGGTGGTGAGACACCAGCTCAGGTTGCCCAGGGAAGCTGTGTGTGGGGAATGGCTCGTGACACTGTGGCTGCCCCATCCCTGGAAGTATTGAAGGGCAGGTTGGATGGAGCTTGGATGAACCTGGTCTAGTGGAAGGTGTCCCTGCCCATGCAGGGGGTTGGGACTAGATGATCTTGAAGGTCCCTTCCCACCCAGACCATGGCTCTCTTCTGAAAGGGTGGCTGCTATCTCCAAGATAAACATAAAGAGGAAAACTGGTTTTAGTCTCCATGGGACAGAAGTGCTAGGAAAAAAAAACAACGGGTTAAAAAGACAATTGCTTCCAGTTTATGCCTGGTGCTCTGGAGAGAGATCCTGCCAAGATGCTGAGGGCAGGGCAGGAGTTTGGTGCAGGTTACAGCTCTCCGAGGCTGTCCTTGGGAGAGTGGGAGGGCAGGAGGTGTGCCTGGAGCTATGGGATGGAGTCATCTGGTGATGAGAGAGGAGAAAGATACTCTCAGCTCCCAAGAGCCCCCACACTGGGCTAGGAGGTCCATGGCCTGGATTCCCAAGGGAGGAGAAGGGACTTCAGCTCCTGCTCTTCTGGGATTCTTGGTGCCTACAGGCTTCAGACTGAGCTTAACTCTGCTGAGGTTAAAAGATTCCAGAGTGTCTAAGTGACATGTGGGTCTACGGATACAACTTGCCAAGTGACTTTCTCACTGAACCTCAGATTGAATAAAGACTTATCCCTATTAAAATGGAAACATTTCACAAAATAGGTCCAGTTTCCATCAAGAGAACAGGTGCCATGGCAGTCATGGCAGGGCCTTAAGTCAGACTTAAGGGCCCATTAGTTTCTCTTCATCTTTCCACATGAGACAGACTCGAGGAAGAAGACCCAGCAGTTTTTCTCCTAAAATCACAGCCTGAAGGGCTAGGAATGAATCCCTGTGGGTGGATTTGCTCTTAGTCTCATACAGGGTATTTTCAGCTCCTCTCTGGCTCACCAGGAGAGAGAAACACCTGAGGGAAAAAATAATCCCAGTAGAGCACGTAACACACAAAGGGATCATTTAATTACTAATCAGGGAATTTGTTCAGAAGTGAAAGCCTAATCAGGCAAATTGAAGGGATTTTAGGGAAACTGGGAATGGGTCTTAGGAAAACTGGGAGTGCCTCCCACAAGAGGTCCCATGACTGGGGCTGGGCCGAGCCCAACCACAGCCCAGCAGCCGCACGGTGCTGGGGAAGTTCTTCCGCATCCCCAGGCACTTCTCCTGGTCAATGAAGAGTGAGTTGGCTTTGATGGCCAGATCGTGCTCCAGAACTGACTTGGTGTGAACCAACACTTGCAGTCTGTCCTGCATGTCTCTCAGCTGCTGCTGAAGGGTCTGGATTGTCTTGTCGAGTTCATGGACCTCATTGACAAGTCTGGAAAAGAGCAAGAACTGCCATTAACAGTCCCCTCAGGGGTGGTTTCTAGCAGGTGATGCTGATGGGCCCCTTGGGCTCAGGGTTTCCCCCATCCATGTGCTCACACTAACTGGACCCCCCGTTCCTGGCAGAGGGGTGGGCAAGCTGAGGGCAGACTCCTCTGGCCCTCAGGGGGAGGCCCAGGGAGGCCCGGGCTCTGTTTGCTCTCAGGCTCTGACCATGCACAGCCTCGTCTCCCCAAGCAGCTCGTGCCACTAAGAAGAGGGATGATCAGCTGTGGTTTCCTGTTCCCCTTTGGTTTGGTGGCTTTCTTGGTTCCCCCTCCTGGATTTCCTGGTCCTCCTTGGATGCACAGGCAGCAAAATGGAAGAGCTGGGAGAGGCTGGAAATGAATGGGAAACAAGTGGAGGCTGGAAGAAAGGATTGTGTGTGAGATGGTGAAGGGGTGTGGGCTGGGTTTGGTGTCCAAAGGCTTCCCACGGAGCCACGCCCTGTGGTCAGGAGGAGGGGCGAGGTTCAGGGTGCTATGGGGTGCTCAGGGCAGCCTGCTCCTCCACAGCCCCTTGGGGTACAATCCCAAAGAGCTCCCTACATCCTTGGAAGGGTCTGCAGTGTCCCCAGGGAAGGGGAGGAAAGCTCTTCCTGCTTCTCCTTTCTTGCGGCTTCTCAAAAGGGAGGAGCTGAGTGCCTTCCAACCAGCCTGTTGGAGAGTACAGGGCTTGTCCTTCAAAACTGAGCACATCCAGCCATCGGGAAGCAGGCAGGAGAGGAGATGAGGTTTACCCAAGTGGGAAAAATCCAGTCCCCCGGGCGGTGCCATCATGCTATCCCCGGCCATGGTGCAGAGCTCTCCCAGCAGCCAAAGCCAGGGATACCTGCTCATGGCTTTTGGTTCTATCAGCACACTTATGGAAGGAGTAATTAGAAAAAAAAGGAAATTATGAATTTTGTCATCCAGGGATGCTCCTGAGCACTCCCACCAGTGACTCCTCAAGGGTCCCCTGCCCCCATGCTCCTGCCTCACCGGAGCTGGGCGGTGTCCCGGCACAGCTCCTCGTTGGGTCTCCGGGTGCGCTTCTCCAGCCGGGTCTGGGCCACTTTCAGGGCAGGCTCTTGGTCTCGGATGGATTTGCGGATGGTTTCTATGCTCGTCTCAGTCTGGAAGATTTCCTGCAGTGTCTGGTGTGAAAAGAAAACGCATGCATAAATTAAAACATACATTCTCAAGTGACCACACTGTTTCCCTTGTCTCCTGTCTCCTGCAAAACCAAGTTCCACAAGCAGAGCCTGGGCTCAGGCCACCATCACTCTGCCACACATGGAGGCACAGATCCTGCAGTGATTTCTCCTCAGGGAAAAGCCTATCTTTGCTGTTGCTGTCACATCAGAGGAGGCTTTGGAGCAGTAATGGATCTACTGAATCACTAGCTTCCCAAAATCACTGCTTGCAGGAACTGATCATCCATCAAAGGCAGCTACTGGAGGGAAGGTTTTGAATGAGTCCTGGTTTGAGGACGCGGTTCCAGCCTGCAGTGCTGCCAGCCCAGTCTCCACTCAAGTCATCAATCCTGTGTCTGGCACTGCACAGCTTTGCAGCTTTCCATGAGACCCACCAGTCCCAGAGTGGTGCCCAGCACTGATCTCCACTTCCTCTGCTTGGCAAAGACACGGGTGCTCATGCAGCCAACACAGAGCACGGGCCCTAGCAGCACATCCTGGGAGGAGAAGTGAGCCTGCCAACCCCCTGGCAGGCACCAAACCCCAGCAGAGACTTTCTGCAGGGCAGCCAGCACTTCTGGAGGATCTACCAGGAGATGCAACCAGCACTGGCACCTCCTGTGAAAATCCCTGTGCTGTTGCTGGGGTGCACCAGCAAAACACAGTCTACCTTGAGATGGAGTTACAGTGCCAGCTCATCCCTCTCCAAGAAGAAAGTCCCCAATTCTCTGAGTTTCAAACAGAAAATGACACTATAAGGAACTTCTTGCGGTGACCGTCCCTCTGCTGGGGCCAGGAGGGTGTTGTCATCACCAGGAAGTGATGGTGTCACACCCAAAGTGTGGGGTTGGGACTACCTTGGCCAGGTGGGTCTGGATCTTGCTCTTGGCATTAGCTGTCTCAGCAATGTGGTTGGTGAAGGCAAGATTGGCCTGGTTGAACTGGCGCCGCATCTCGTTGCCTGTCACCTCCAGCAGGGCCTGGATGGTGTCCCGCAGCTCTGCAGAGACTGCCCGCTCCCTCTGGGAGAGGAGGATGTTGGCATCTGTGAACTTGGCCCATGACTCCGGCACTGAGATCCTGAGGGGGGAAAGAGAGGCCCCCAGTAAGCCCCGTGCTGCTGAAGCTGGACACGGGCAGAGATGGACCCTGCCAGGGAGCAGCATGAATGACATGTAGATTAAATCTAATCTCCTTATTTGGCCACGGGAAAGTGAAACATCTGGACATCATTTGCTCAGTAGCACTTACCAACCCAGGACACATTTGGCACTTATCCTCCAGGACATGAAGGCAACTGTGGTCCTTATGAACACCCAGACAAACAACAGGTTTCCCCAGGAAAAGGGAGGTCTTAATCAGAGCCAAATGTCCCCATTGGAGGCAGCTCAGTGCCAAGTGATTCCCAGCCTCGCCGCAACGCACAGGTCATGGTCAATGCATTTTGCTCACACCTGATCCCAGTTTCCCACCCAACTGAAGGGGCAGGAGATAAACTCCATTCCCTGTCTGTGCACTCAGGATGAAGTTCATACCTGGGGACTCGTCCAGAACAAGGGCAACAAAAGGCTGAATTGCCACATGAGCTCCATTTCAGACACACTGATCCTTGGCACGTTTTACTCCCCACTGAATTTCAGCGTCAATCATTTGCACTTCATTTACCTGTCTCAACATGTCTGAGCTCTACTGGGAATAATTATTCCACCAGTAGAAAAACTGAACCAGTCTGTGCCAGCAGCAGATTTTATTCCCTCAGCCCTTTGCCAGCTGGGGCATATCTCTGCAAGTGATGGTTTAGGCCATTCCCTGTGGAGCCAAAGCCAAAATCCTGGCGCCCAACAGCAGCTGAACTCGACCCCAGGACCATGCTTCCTCTTTCCTCATCTTCTGTGTTATTTTGCCTCCCTGCCAGGCCCTCTCCACTCAAGAGGGAACCCCCAGACTTGACATCAATGAAGAGCACTCAGGCAAGCACTGAGAGATCTTTGAAAAGATGCATAAACCCAACGAGCTGCACAGAGGTGCTGCACTGAACCCATGTCCAGGCTGATCTCCAAGCTCTGATAGAACGTGTAATGAGGTGGGGCTCACTTTCCCCCTCTGGATGTTTGGCATCCAGCTGAAAGCAGAAGGTTGTGCTCCCTTGATGGTAAGCACAGAGCAATGGCCCCTCTGAGGTGGGTGTCTCCAGGTGGGATGGACATGCCATGCAGATACACGTGCCTTTGGAGTGGCTGGGGACAACCAGCTCCCTGCCAGGGAGAGGCACCCTGCATCCCGGGGGCAGCTCCATGTGCACTCACGTGGTATCGACCTGCTCCACCCCTCGGTAGTAGCTGATGCCATCGGAGGTGTTCTTCAGGTGGTGGCACTTCTGGTCGATGCGGTGGGCTGCCTGCTTGTTGGCCAGGTCCTTCTCCAGCTCGTGCTGGGCCGCCCTGTTGGACCTTCAATGCACAAAGAGCAGCTGTCCCTGGGCTGCAGTGGGGATTGGCTTCCTCCCTATCCCGCTCCCCACAGCTCCGTGCTCCCAGAAGCAGCCCTGCCTGCTTCCCAGGGAGCCTGCAGGGTGTGGGGAGAGGGGGGTCTGCTGGGGCTTCCCATCACCACTGCAAATGCCCACCAGCCCTGGGCATGAGATGAGGAGCTGCTCTTTACCTGAGCTGAGCTTTCACCTTCTCCAGGCTTTGCTGCATCCTCTCCTGGCAGGACCTGATGACATCCACTTCCTGGGCAAAGCAAAGCACAACCCGTCAGTGTCCACACTCAATCGTCCTGGTCTCCCTCGTCCCCTCAGCCCCTCCAGCCCTGCACACAGGAAGAACCTGCCTGCTTGTCCCTCTGCCCCAGGCACACAGCAGTGTAGCCACGTCCCCAGCCACCCCTGAGCCTGTGCGCAGCACCCGGGAGGGGACAGGAGGTGCTGCGGCCCCAGCCCTGGCCTTTGCCTTCCCTTCTGGGGGGTGACAAACATTCCTTCATCTTGACATCAGCATCACGGGCTGGCTGGTCCCACTGCGTGGGCAGGGACAGATCCTGACCTGGTATCAACCTGCACCAGCAGCATCTCACCCCCCATCCCCAAACCTGCCCTTTTTGCTCCCATACACAGAGATCCTGTTCCCTTGGGGCTCTGAAAGGCAGGACAGCCCCACACCTGCCTGAGAGAGGGACACAGGATCCTGCTGTGTCACATGTGCCAGTTAGGGAGCAAGGCTGCAAAACCTAGCGAGGCCAGTTTAGGCAAAAATAACTTGAAGGCATGGTCTGAGTTGCCCAACTTACTGCCAAGAGCTGCTTCTCCACCTCGTCATGGACCAGGTCAATGCCCATCCTCTTCTCCCGGTGCAGCAGGCACTCCTGAGTGACCTGTTGGGGACATGCCATCACTGCTGGATGCAGGGGCAGAATTCCCTGTAGGGACAGTCCCCATCCCAAGTCATGTAGGAAAAGAAAGGGTTAGGTGGGCACAGAGGTGACAGCAGGGGAAGAAGCGCCCAGGGCAGCTGGTTTAGCTGACAAGGAGCAGCCCAGCTGCCACATCAGCATTAAATAAGCACACGCAGCCCTGGTGCCACCACAGCCAAATGCAGGGACCTGTGTCACCCTTGGTGCTCTTCTTACAGGAGCCTCATGATAAGACATGGGCTTCTGTCTCCCAAACCAGTATTTTTGACATTTATACAAATGATTTGATTAAGCAAATATGGTTCTGGTGAGCTCAGCAAGTGCTGATGCAGCAGATGGGCAGGGATTTGCTGTTCCTAACTGAACTGATGGCCTCTTCATAAAACCTCTCTAGGACTCAGGGAGCTGCACTGACACTGAAAGGGGCCTTTGAAGGGCTGCGGGTGGTTTAGCACAGGCCACAGCTCTGACACGGGGCTGACCTGGAGAGGGGCCTCTGTCTGGGCCAGGGTCTGTTCCAGCTCGTTCTTCATGTCCATGAGTGCATTGGTCTCCCCGATCATTTTGTCCAGCTCACAGCACAGCTCTGATTTCCAAAATCCAATATCCTTGACACGTTCACCCAGGTTTTTGGTGCTCTCCTGTTGGTTTTTCTTTGTCTGGTGGTGTTTCTCCTGGATCAGACGGGAGGTGTCGGCTCTCAGGTGCTCTGCATCACGCCAGGAAGTCTCAGACTCCTTGTAGCTGCTCTGGTTGGACTTGTACCAGTCATCAGGGCTGTACCGGGTGCAGAGGGTTGTTTGGTTGGAAATAGGAGGAAGCTTTGTGCCAGAGGTTAACTCCTGGATGTTGCTGGAAAAGGGAGCCAAATTTGGGTTGATAGCAGTGGTTTTATAGTAGGAGTTGGGCATCCAGGGAAGGCTGGAGCTGTGAGCCAAGGGGGAGTAAGGGAAATGGTCCTTGTAGCTGGAAGCCATGGTGTGGATGGCAGGCAGAAACTTGGTCGGTGTTGATGTTGGATGGGCAAACGTTGCTGTTAAGGGGGAGCCAACCAGCCCAGTTCTTGAATGCTGCATTTCAGGTTGGTGTCCTGCACCAAGGAGACAGAAGAAAACAACAGCTCAGTCAGCTCCTGCACTCGCGCCACTTCTTACAGCAACACGCGCAGCTGATCACCCAAACTGTGATACACGCAGCACCCACACACCCCCTGCACGGGCCTAAACCTCTGGAAAGCAAATCCCTCCTGACAGCATCCCAAGCATCTGTGTAGGTCAGGATTTGACTTTGTTGTTAGTACCTAGCATTGGGTCTTGAAATGCAAAGTCAAACAACTCATGGCTGCTCAGGAGAGTGACAGATTTCCTGCTTTCATTTTCCTGAAGTCTGCCAAGCCAGGGAAACTGTCCTTGCTGATTCTCTGCTGTTCATTTGTTCCTGTTGCCCAGCCTATCTGCTGATCTCCAGATGCCATTTGCTCTTTCAAAGTTCCATTGTTAGCCCCTACAGCTTGGGCCACACGGCTGCTGCCAGCCCAGCAGCAGTTCTGGGCAAGGGGCTCCATCCTCAGCAGCTTCACTTGCATTAAGTGCTCGAGTGGGGAGGCTGCAGGTGAGCTGAGCTCTGCAGGACTATAGACACACTTGAAACCCCTCCCCACCTATTTCAGCCTAAGAAAAGCAGCTGTCTCTTAGCTTGCAAAGGAAGAGAAATGTCCATGACTCACCCAATGCAAAATGAATGGACTTGGAAAGGAGATGTCCCACACAGTGTCTCTTCAGAGTAACACATGAGCACCAGCCCCGCAGCAGCCCTGGGAGGAACAGCCACACAGATGTTAGCAATAACAGCAGACACACTGTGGGTGCTATTGCTCTTGTCAGGTGGAGGTTATAAGCCAATTGCTGTCAGAAATGCAAGGCAGAAGGCCCCCAAACACACCCCACCTGAGGACAAACACTCAGTGTGTGGTGCTGGGTAGGAAGCTCCTGTAAAGTCACCAGTGTCACCCACTGGCAGGAGTAAGTCCCTGTGGCTGTTGTAGCCAGCTGCTCTGTTGCAGGGATGAATCCTTCTCCTGGCACTGTCCTGCCCCACTGCTCACAGCCTGGCTCAGAGCCCCAGGGGCAGGTTAGGACACCAGTGTGCTACAAGATCCCTGGGTGCGAGGGGGCTTTGACACAAAGCATGTGCTAAATCCCATTTGTTACAGCACAAAATCAACTGTATTCCTTAAAAATGGGCATGTTTGCATGAAATAAGCTGGCTTTTCTTCTTGAATGAAACATCCACAGAAGCAGCCACAGGACTTGAGTTCTCATTTTCCTCCTGGGCTGCCCTGGTCAGCCTGTGTGTGTAGACAAGCTGAGAGAGGCTGCCTGATTCCTACACCCATAAAACCCTGGGGAAAGAGTTTCTTTCCTTTTAGTCACCTCTGCAACAGGGAACACCTCTCTCCACACATGAGCAGGACCAAGGCATCCCATTCCCTACTGCAGAGCTCAGAAGGTGATGTATGGGTGGCCCAGAAACAGGCCCTGCCCATGCCTGCAGGTCCTGCACACCTCTGGGAATCTGCTCCGGTGCCAGATGCTCCAGGCCATGGACTCTCTTGGAGCTGTGCCCAGTGACACCAGGTGATGAGCAAACAACACAACCCCTTGCTAAGGGGACAGCAGAACTGAGAGACTTTTGATGTCTCCGTGCCCGTCAGGGCTTGATGCATTCAGAACAAAAGTGTCTCCAACTGCAGCAATTAAATATTCAAAGGGAGAAGAGCAGGTGCTTTGGCCAGGGGAAACCAGAGGAAAATAAGGATGAGTCCCAGGGGAAAAGTGCCCAGGCTGCAGCTGGGAACCCATGGAACTTGGGGGACTGTTCCTTTCAAGCCTTGCCCAATCTTGGTCCTGCTGGCATGGGCTGGAGAGCAGCACAGCTGGGAGCACCGAAATAAGCCCCCCTCCGTCCCCCTCGGGATAAGCCATGCCAGAGGAACACTGTCTGCCACCCCAGGACACAGGGTGGGACCTCCAACCACCTGATTTTGGCACATTTGGATGATCTAAGAGGTACTGGGGGGGGGGGTGGTCAGAGAAATACCTGCATTCCAGCCCTCCCCTCCCAGTTACAGCACGTACCCAGGCTGTGGGGTGCGGGTGCAGCCCGGGGGTCTGGGGGTGCCACAGGGCTGCTCTGGCTGCTGTGTTGTCAGGCTTGGTGGCAGCACTGCCTGGAACCAGTGACAGTGACACCAGTGACAGGAACCAGGGACAGGGTTCTCAGGGTTCCGGGCAACCCCCTGCAACCACTATGACAACCTAATGCAGCCCTTGCACAACCCAGTGCTCTGGGTGAGCAACCTGGTGACACCCCTGGGCAAGAAAATCCCCTTGCATGGCTCTTTTGTTCCTGCCCTGGACAACCTGCTGCCCACGCTGGGTACCTCTGTGCAGTCCCTGAGCATGGCAGTGCCACCCCCAGGGAGCCAAGTGCCACCCACGGGCACACCAGTGCTCCTGATGGGCAAACCAGTGCCCTCACTGGACAACCTGGGGCCAGCACTGGTGTTGCTGGGCCAGCCCGGGTCTGAGCAGAGGCCTCCCCAGGGCAGGCAGGTGCATCAGGGTGAGGAGATGGACAGTGTCCCCAGAAGCCCCATCATGTCACAACCTCATGCAGCACCAGCCATTGACAACCAGCCACCCAGTGACACCAGGAACATTTCCTGGGAGAGGGTCCCATCCCGGAGGTTTCAGGTTTAGCCTGAACAAAGGCACTGGAACAGGAGGAGTCCCAGTTCAGGCCCAGTTGGTACCACCCAAGCCTGGGAAGCCAGAGGAGGACAGGGAGGTTTTCACTGCCCAGTTATGGTCACTGGCAAAACAGACACGACTTTGGGAGAAAAAAAACCAACACATCCATTTCATTTATCAGAACAGGCAAAAGAGAGAACAAGGCCCAGTATCAAATACCTTCCCCCCACACAGCCCTTCTTCCAGGGCTTAAACTGCTTTGCTCCCATTTCTCTACCTCCTGCTCCTCAGCAGCACAGGGGGGCAGGGAGTGGGGGTTTGGGATCTGTTCCTCACACCTGGATTCTGATGCTTCTTCCTCCTCAGAGGGAGGACTCCTAACAGCCTTCCCCCTCTCTACCGTGGGGTCCTTCCCATGGGAGAGTGTCCATCACAAACCTCTCCACCATGAGTCCTTCCCACGAGGTGCAGTCCCTCCTGAGCAGACTGTTCCAGCATGGGTTGCCCACAGAGTCATGGGCTGCTTTGGGAACAGCCACCTCCCCTAGCATGGGGTCCTCCATGGCTGCAGGTCCACATCTGCCCCACCATGGTCCTCCACAGCTGCAGATCTAAGTCCACAGGCTGCAGGTCCACATCTGCCCCACTGTGGTCCTCTATAGGCTGCAGCTCCTCATCTGATGAAAGTTCCTCTGGTCAAGGCTCAAATGGAAGCCAGAAATGCATTGCCCACGTTGTGTGAAACAGCACTGAGAGGGCAGGACGGCCAGAGAAAATTTAGGGTCAGGTAATTGTGACACCACAGAAACACTGTCAATCAGGAGAAAGCTTTAAAGGAGTTGGGCTAATGGGAAAAGAGAGATTCCTCAAAAAGCAACCAGGCAGCTCCGGCTGAAAACAGGCTGTCTGGAGCAGCCAAAATCACCCAGGTTTGTGGAAGTCTTCAGTGGGAAGATTGAGATGAGATCTTAGGAGGAAATTCTTCACTGTGAGGGTGGTGAGACACTGGAACAGGTTGCCCAGGGAAGCTGTGGCTGCCCCATCCCTGGAAGTGTTCAAGGGCAGGTTGGATGGGGCTTGGAGCAACCTGGTCTAGTGGGAGGTGTCCCTGCCCATGGCAGAGGAGTTGGAACTGGCTGATCTTTAAGGTCCCTTCCCACCCAAACCATTCTGTGATTCTGCATCCTGACATTGCTCAATGTGTTCTACCACTTTCTCTTCATCCTTCCAAAACTTTTGAGCCCACTCCTTCCCACCTTTACCCAAAGGTGTCCCTGTGGGGGGGAGGAGAGGCTCAGCCCATCAGCTGGTCCCAGAGGTCCAGGGTAAGCCGTCATGATCTGTAATCTTCCCTACACTGGTGGTCCCTGCAATGGTATCTTCCCTGACATCCTTCCTCTCTTAACCCATTTTAGACTGGGTTTGACCTTTCAGATGGTGCTTGAGTGACTCTAGTCATTCACACCTTTGTCTGGGTTGGTGCAAAATTCTCTCGCTTCACATATAAAGGAACAGACCAGAGAAAAGTCAGAGCCCAAGCTCAGTGAGGGGTGGTTGCACCTTTGGAGGAGGGTAGCTTTTGGGATGAAGGTGTGTTTTGGTGTTATAATCAGATTACGATGAGCAAAGTTCACCTGAAGGACAGCGTTCCATCAAAAAAGTGACAGACTGTTGGCCCAGGGTATCAAATATGCAGCTTACACCTTCAGACCCCTTTGTTATCACAGAGCCTGGCCATGGCCTCTCCACTCTGCTCCACGCCCAGTGCGGTTCCTTTCAGAGTCAGAACATCAACCCCCCTGGTGCTGCCAACACCTCCAGTTGTCTGGGGAGCTACCATGGCACAAACGCTTTGCACATCAGCTGCATTCCACCCTGAAAGTTTCTTCAGTGCTGTCCTTCAAATGTGAGGATCAGTTTAATTTCTAAGTCACCTCCAGCAATTATTCCACATAATTCACCCCCTGGCTATAGTCACTCAAGCTTCACGCTATTCAGGAGGAATGGGGAAGGTCACCCAGGTTGACACTCCCCATTCCTCCTAACTAGAGTGCAAGCCAAGCCAGCCTGCATCTTATTTGATCTTATGAAGCTGGGTTTATCTCCTATGAAGACAGGCTGAGAGAGTTTGGGTTGTTCAGCCTGGAGAAGAGAAGGCTCCAGGGAGCCAAAAAACAAAAAACCAAAACAAAAAAAAACAAAAAAAACCCCAAAACATTGGCAAAGGGTTTGGGGGCTGAGAGCCCCAAAATCACCCCTTTTCCTCCTGTTGTGGGAGGGATGAAGGGCTCCATGTGATGGAGATGGCCCTAGGGATCAGCAAGGGGAAGGGCTGCAGCTGATCTGGGGGAGCTCAACCCCATGGCAGGAGCACCCGCACCAGCAGAGAAGTCAGCCCCCCCTGTGCAGCTCCATGCCAGAGGCCACCACTTTGCTGAGACACCTCCAGGGGCTCCCCATCCTCCTGGAAGGTGTTTTGGATGCAGGATCAGGAGCACATCCCCCACAGAGACCATCTATTGGCAGGAGGACACGGACTTGCCAGCTCTGGAGTGCCCATCTCAGTGTTGCAAGGGGATTCCAAGCTTTGCAATGCAACCAGGAGAACTTCCAGGTCCAGGAGTATGGTCCAACATCACCGAGCTGCCAGGAAGATGCAGGAGAGGTCCAAGCAGCCTGGGGTGTTGGGGAAGTCCTGGAGCTGGCAGGAGAGCACAGCAGGGGGAGCAGTGTGGGGATCATGCCCCATGGACATAAAACCTGCCCCACATAAAAATGATTCTCATGAATGTTAGACCTAAAATGAAAGACAAACCCTGTCAGAGCCCAGAGGCGGGAACTTTTCGGCGGGAAAACTGTTGCCTTCCCCCCCCTCGAACGGGTATCTCTAGGCAGTGGACGCCTAGGGAGCCAATCAGAAGGCAGGATCCAGGGAGGCGTGCTCCAATCAGGAGTAAAGACTTCCATGATATAAGGAAGCCCCTGGAACTGCGCGCGCGCGCGCGGACCAGGATTCGGAGAAGACTGAAGGAAGAAGGAACCGAACAGCTGCCTGTCGCCGCCTCTAGCTGTCAGCCGTCTGTCGCTCGCCGAGGGGGGCAACCTGAAGAGGAGAAGAGGGAGAGGACTCGGGAAGCCGCCGTGGAAAAAACGCCGGAGGGTGCCAGCCAACGCGCGCCGCTACTCATCGGGGCTCGAGCCGCTCCCTGAAAGCCTTTTTTTTCAAGGCTCGAAGGAGCTGAGGGGAGCGGAGCTCGCCCAGAAGAGGGACGCCGCAAGAAGCCGCTGGCCAGCAAGAGCCGGAGCTGGTCTCCGACTCCCACGGGACGGCCGGAACGTAAGAAAATTCCCCTAAAGCCTCGTTCCTTCCCGTCTTCCCTAAAATCCTATAATTCTCCCTGGGAGGTGGGAGGGAGGTGGGGAAACCTTCCCTTTCCGCTTGCTCCTTCCCTCCTTTCCCCTAAAGAGACTGCGGGTGCCCAATCCCATTCCCCTTGGCTAAGTTATTGGTTCCTGGGACAAATTGTATTGTTGTTGTTTAATTATATTGTGTTCTCGAATTAATTATAAAGTAAAAGCACATAATTCAAATCGCCCCTAGCTTCCGGAGCCTTTCTTTCTATCGGTTTTCCCGTAAATACCCGTGGGGGGGGGGTTGTATGAGCGCTTAAGTAATGGGACTGACCGCTCGAGTCCCCGGGTGCGCGTTTTCGGGCTGTTTCAATAACCGAGTGAGTGTGTGAGAGGCTGAGACACGGCACAAGCCGCGAAGCGATTGTGGACTCCCGAACCGCGGTTCCGTTCTCCCGCGAGGGAAACGGCCGGTGACGGAGGAAGCGTAAGGCGTGGAAGGACAGCGCGGACAGAGTGTGCTTGGCAATTGAGCGTAAGGCAGAGCGAGTGTGCGTGCTTGCTTAAAGACATACCGCTCCACAAAACTTGGTCCGCGAAACACGAGCTTCCACGCATCCAACACAGTCGCGCCTAAATTAATTCATTCACCAAAGCCCGGATCGCGACAAGCAGCCATGGGGTTGGAGGAGGGTCCTCTCCTTCTGCCAGGTCCTGGCCACCTCAGGGACATATACGAGCAAGGAGTGGGCATTGCTTGCCCCTTCTCCCCCTACCCACCTTGCCTGGACAACCTCCTCCATCCCTCCCTGGGGCCTTGGGGTCAATCCATCTCCTTGGAGAGGGCTTCATCCCAGGGGTGCTGCAGCTGCTGCCCCATCATGGTTGGGTTTCAGAGGGCAGATCCAGCTCTGCAGCTCCTCAAGGGATAGAAGAGCTTGTGCTTTCCTACAGGTCAAGGCCAGCTTGGATGGGGACTTGGAGCTACCTGGTCTAGTGAAAGGTGTCCCCACTCATGGCAAGAGTGGGGACTTGATGATCTGGGAAGTTCCCTCCAACCCAAACCCTCCTGTGAGCTGAAGGTGGGATGCACATCCCTGGAGCACTGAGACTGGGATGCACGTCCCTGGAGCACTGGGATGGGGATGCACGTCCCTGGAAAACTGAGACTGGGATGCACATCCCTGGTGCACGCAGGTACGCGGGAGAACACCCCCCACACCCCCCCAAGTGCACGGGGGGTTAATCCCACGCCAAGTTTCCCCCAGCACGACCGGCACCGCCCCGGGAGCGGGCGCACCCGCCGACGGGCAAAGTGCGGGCAGGGTTCGGGCAGCCCGCAGGAGCGGCAGCCATGGAGAGGTAGGTCCCTGCCGGAGGGCGGGGGAGCACGGGGGCAGTAGGGGCTGGGGACGCCGGCACAGGGTGCAGGCAGAGGCTGGGGGTGCAGGCAGGAACGGGCAGGAGCTGGGGGTGCAGGGAGTGGGCAGGCACTGCGGGCACTGCGAGTGCGGGGGGCAGGCAGGCGCCCGGGGCAGGTAGGTGCAGGCAGGCAGTCTGGGCATAGACACAGGAAGGCAGGCGCTGAGGGTGCAGGCAGGCAGCTGCGGTGCAGGCAGGGAGCCCCAGGTGCTGTCAGCACAGCCTCTCTGCCTTCTCCCCCAGCACAGCAGCCACCCGGCTCTGCAGCATCACAGTCCTGCTGGGCACTGCCCTCCTCCTGCCCGCCCCTGGGGCCACCCAGGTGAGCCCCCCATGGCCCCCCCTGAGAAGCGGGCACAGGCAGCCCCATGCGTGCTCTGGGCCACCCCCACTGTCCCCTCTCTCCCCACAGGCTCCCGGTGACATTGGATGGCAGGACTTGGCTGCCAAGCAGGATTTGGCCAACAACATGTAAGAGGTGGCTGTGCTCCCACACCTCCAGGCTTCCTGGAGGCAGGGGGGTATTTTGTCACCCTGAGGCACTGTGACCTTTCCTCACTGTTTTTATGTCCCCCCTGGCAGAGCGCTGGGTGTACAAGCCGTGGAGCCACCTGAGGAGGGTGAGGTGACCGATGAGGTGGAACCAGGTATAAAGGTCTTCTCAAGCAGCACCTGGACTCCATGGGGCCCTCACCAAGCCCAGGCAGGACCAGAGGAGGACCGAGACCACCTCTACCACCCCCAGGACGATGCCAAGGAGGCTGATGTCCAAGGGCTTCCCCTCATGCTGTCCCGGGAGGTGCAGAGTGGCCCAGAAGAAGACCGTGATCATGTCTACCACAGCTGAATGAAGACATGACCCGAACTGTGAAATGAGGGCTGAGACCTGCCCCTCCAGCTTCCTGAGGGGACTCATCCCTCCCTCCCCACTCTTGAGCCCCCCCCAATAAACCCATTCTCCTCTTCATGACCTGGTGGGCTCCTCGTTGCTGCCAGAAACCCATCTCTAAGTGGAGGGTCCCCAAATCTGGGGGTCCTCCACTTGGGCTCACCCTGAGACCCTGTGCAGGGGAAGGACAATGCCTCGGGGACAGGGGACTCAAGCCATCACCCCACCTGCAGGTGGGGCTGAGGCCAGGCAAACTCAGCACATAGGTGTTGTGCCCAAGGTGTGGCAGACTGTCCCCTCCCCCTGGGGACCTGTTGTTCCATGAAGCTGCTCTCAGCCAACCCAGCATCAGAGAGCAGTGTGATGGCCTGGGGGGGGTGGTGTCTCGGTGAACCTCAATGATTCCCAGCTCGGGGGGACACCCCACAGCAAGGAGGCCCCAGCTCCTGGCAGCGCCAGGAAAACCTTTTAATAGCAATGGCAAAGGCGGTCCCAGCTGCTGGTTGTCTCACCCCCAGGTTGCAGGTGCCCCCCATTCTGAGGTGACAGGGTGGGGGGCAACTGTGGGGACCTCAGCTGTCAGTGAAGTTTGCCTTGCGCTTCTCCACAAACGCCGTCATCCCCTCCTTGCGGTCAGCCTGTAGGGAGGGGAGAGGGAGGCTTGGAACCCCGCCTTGCAGCTCCCCTGCCTGCCTCCCTTCAGCCGTGGGGCCACCCCATCCTCTACTCACAGTGGCGAAGGTGGCGTAAAAAAGGCGCTTCTCTGTCCTGGTCCCCTCCACCAGTGTCGTCTCAAAGGCTGCAGGCAAGGGAGAAGTTGGGGAGCCCCCACTGCTGGGCCCCACAGCCCCCTCAGGGGGGGTCCTGGATGGCCCCCCAGCACCTACCAGCATTCACCGACTCCTTGGCCATGGCGGTCACCAGCTTGGAGTTGCTGGCGATCTTCTCAGCGCAGGCAACAGCTGCGTCCAGCAGCTTCTCCACAGGGAAGACCTTGCTGACGAGGCCTAGGAGGGGCAGTGGGAGGTGGTGGGGTGGGCTGGGGGGGGACATGACTCCTGCCTGGACCCCTGTGGTGCCAGACCTGGAATGCACCCCTACCTGCCTCCTTCGCCTCCTTGGCTGAAATCCGGTCCCCAGTGAGGACCATCTCCATCGCCAGTGACTTCCCCACTGCCCTGGTCAACCTCTGAGTCCCTCCAGCACCTGGAGTCATTTGCAGAAGGGAAAGGACCAGAGAGGAATCTCTGGGTGTCCCCGGTGCAGCCTAAGTGGCCACCCCTGGGCAGGTGCCCCCTGCTCACCTGGGATGGTCCCCAGCAGGATCTCGGGTTGCCCAAACTGCGCCTTCTCCCCAGCATAGATGATGTCACACATCATGGCCAGCTCGCACCCGCCACCCAGCTGGGACAGGGGTGGAATGGGGGGTCAGGGAGTGCTGGGGTGGAACTAGGGGGTGTGGGGAAGGGGAAGGGGGACTTACAGCGTAGCCGTTGACAGCAGCGATGATGGGTTTGCGGACTGTGGAGACCTTGTCCCAGCCAGCGAGGAAGCTGCTGCTGTAGCACTCTTGGAAGGTTTTATCCTGCATCTCCTTGATGTCTGCCCCAGCTGTGGAGGGGAGCAGGCTGGGACACCAGAGCCCCGCAAGGGGAGCAGGCTGGGACACCAGAGCCCCCCAGCCCCCCGTGGGGTGCTCTGCCGTACCTGCGAAGGCTTTCTGGCTGCCGGTGATGACGATAGCCCCCACCTGCGGGTCCCCCTCCATGGCCTCCAGCACCTGCCGCAGCTCCTCCATCAGCCCCTCGCACAGGGCGTTCAGCGCCTCCGGCCGCTCCAGCCGGATCAGCCCCACGTTCTGCCGCGCCCCCGTCTTCTCCACCACCAGGTACCGGAACGGGGGCCCTGCCCGACACCGCCGTGAGGCACCGGCTGACAACAGCCCGCCGGGACCCCCAGCCCCGCCCAAGCGCGGTCCCCACCGCGCTATTTTAAGGCGACCTTCAGGGTGGCAGGCGCGTGTTAGCGGTCACCGGCGACGACAGCCCCGGGGCTGCGGTCCGGGACTGGTGGGGAGCTCCCAGTGACATCCCAGCCAGGGGAGGGTCAGCCCAGGGACAGCCCTGTGCCGGCCGGTGCGGGTCCAGGCAACCGGTGAGCGGTGCTGGAAACACGCCTGGTGCTGGGGCCCGGGGCACGGTGCTGGAACCCCGTGGGAGGTGCTGGGCCAATGCCCGGTACCGGGTCCCGGTGCGCAATGCCAGGATCCTGGTATGCAGTACCGTTACCTATACATGGTGAAGGACCCAGTGCCCGGTGTCAGGGCCCGGGACCGCTGCAGGGAGGGCCCCAATGCCCGGTGTTGGCGGCCCGGAGCCTGGGGCCAGGCCCCGGTGCCCCACTAGCGCCGTTTCCCACCGCAGCTGCCCCGTGACCCCCCGGAACCTCTCACCGGTGCTGCCACCCGCCCCCCCGTACTCGCCCCTCGGTACTCCATCTGTGCTGCTCCCCGCCGTGCCCGTTCACCAGCGATGCCGCCTCCCCTGTCCCCACTCACCGGCGCTGCAGCCCCGCGCCCCGGGGAGGGGCCGGGGCGGCGGCGAAAGCAGCGCGTGGTGGCGCGCCGCGGTGGCGGGACGCACGAGCGCGCGCAGAGCGGCGGCCATGGCGGAGCGGCGCGGACCGGCCCCGCCCCCTCACCGAGGCCCCGTCTACGCCCGCGTTGATTGGCCCAGGCGGCCCCGCCCCACAACGCACCGCTCCCATTGGCTGCGGGACAAGAGGAGCCCGGTGGGGCTGGTTGCGGCGCCATGGGGGGCGGAGGGTGCCGGGGGCGGGGATGCGGGCGCTGCCACCTCCGCCCCGTCCCGGGCGGCCCTGCGTGGGCTCCGTGACTCGCTCCCCCCCTCTCCCGCGCAGCCCCGAGTGCGCGCACCCACGCGTGGGGGGGGGAGAGGGGGGGCGGCGGGTAGCGGCGGCTCGGAGGAGCGAAGGGAACGGAGAGAGGCTGCGGCGACCCGGCCCGGTGAGCTCTGCGGGTGCGCCCCGCGCCCGGCGGGCGTGCACCGGCGGGTGTGCGGGACCGTCGTGAGCAGCGTGCAAGGGCGCAGGTGTCCACACGCGTGTACACGCCCCGCACGGAGACGGGGGTGGGCACAGTCGTGACCGACACACGCGTGTGCTGCCCCAGCACACACGGATGACACGGACACAGGTGTGACACAGGCGGTGACGCGGTGTGTTTGTGTGTGTGTGTCCCCTCACCCGCAGGCTCCCCCGGTGCCCGGCGGGATGCGGCGGGGCGCGGCGGCAGGCTGGGCGCTGCTGCTGCTGACCGCCGCCCTCTGCGACACGGTGACCGGCAAGGGCGGGCGCGGCGGGGCCCGGGGCGCGGCCCGCGGGGCTGCCCGCAGCGCCTCCCGTGGCCGGGTGAGGCCGGCAGTGCCCCGCTACGGGTCGGCCGGGGCGGCCCTGCGGGTGGCCGGGGCGGCGGCGGCCGGAGCAGCGGCAGGGGCCGCGCTGGGCCGGGTCCGGTTACCCGGAGAGTCGGAGGCGGGTGGCGAGTACCGTGATGGTAACTGGACCTCCGCTGCCTCGACCCGCGGCCCGCCGGGCTGGGCCGCGCCCTGGCTCTGCCCGCTGGCCGCCCTGCTCCGCCCCTGACCACCGACCGCCAATCCGCGGGACCGTGCACCCCCGGGCCGAGCCCTCCGCCATCACCGGCCACCTCATCAGGCCAGCAGCAGCTCCCGGGACCGCGCCCACCCTGCCACCGGGGCAGGACCCCGCCGAAGCCCACCCACCGTGCCACTCCAGCCGGTTCGAGCCGCCGGTCGCGCCGTTCTTCTGTACGTGGGACTCACCCTGCCCAAAGGAGGACGCTGCAGCAATAAAACTGGGAGTAACAGTGGACTGCCTGGATGCGGCGACGGGGACCTGGGAATGGCCACGGCCCCGGTCACCTCCTGCCGAAGCTTTATTTCGGGAGGGGGGAGCCAGAGGAGGCCAGGGCCGCAGGGAGGGAAGATTCCATGGTGGGTTTGTCCCGGCTGGAGGAAGCAGCCGTACCCCAGGCCCCACGACGTGATACCCCGGGACAGCCCCGGCACGGGGATCCTGCACCCCCCCCACCAGGGTCTGAAACCGGGGCCCACCCCCACAGAGCTGCTTCAGTCGCAGGCCAGAGCTCCACGTCGGGGCAGCCCCAGCCCCGTGGGGCACCAGGGAGTCCCTGGGGAGCAGCCCGGCCTCTGTCCCCTCCCCACGCGGCTCCAGGTGATGCCTCTTCCCCGTGGGAAAGGTCTCAGTCCAGTGTCACCCTGCCCAGGCGTCCTGCTCGGAAATCCCGCAGGAACTGGCAGGCAGCAGCCAGGTAGTTGAGCACGGTCACGTTAACATCTCCTGGGGACGGGGGAGGTGTCAGCGGGGCCTGGAGCTGCCCCAGGGTTCCCCCAAAGGCTGCCCCGGCCATCCCCCCCCCCGAGGGTTCACCTGTGCCCGTCAGCACCTTCACCCGCTGTGTCCAGCCCTGGGCCAGGGCCACGCTCCTCAGCACCACTGCGATGTCATCACAGGGCTGGGCCAGCCCGTAGCGCCGCACGTACCTGCCGAGGGGGAGGGCTGAGCCCCAGCTGGCACTGCTCTTCTCACCCCCCCGGTTCTCCAGGGAAGGCTTCTCCACCACCCGCTGGGACCACTGGCTGCAGAGGCAGCTCGGGGCCCTCTGCGCTTCCTCACCCAAACTGCTGCCTCTTGTTCAGGGTGTACAGGAGGTAGTCAGCCATGATGTCCTCCCCCACCAGGTGGTCACGGATGGCTCCTGGGAAAGAGGGTCAAGCCCCAGCTCCCCCCAGCCCTGCTCCCAGCCTTGGCCACCACTACTGCTGTCCCCATGCCACCTCTGGGCACTCAGGCAGCACCTGCTGGCCAGGTGAGGGGCTGTGAGCAGCAAACTTCCACCCCAGCCTCAGGTTCCAGCCCCCACTGGGGCTTTAATCCACCTTTGGGGAGCCCCCCCAGCCACAGCCACCAACCAACTCACCGCACAGTGCCAGCTTCATGCCTGTCTCCACATCCCCCCAGCTTTGGCGAGAGCACACCCGGCGTGTCCACCAGGTACATCAGGGGCTTCTCACAGACCTGGGACAGGGGCAAGCAGGGCAGGTGGGACACACAGCTCAGTCATTATCACCATGGACTGACATGGCCAACAAGCAGGGCACTGAGCTCTTGGGCTCAGGTCTCACTGGAAACTCACACTTTGGCTCATGAAGTTCAACAGGGCCAAGTGCAAGGTCCTGCACATAGCCCAGGGCAAGCTCAGGCACAAACCCAGGCTGGGCAGAGAGTGGATTGAGAGCAGCCCTGAGAAGGACTTGGGGATGTTGGGTGATGAGAAGCTCAACATGATCCAGCACCACGTGCTGGGGCCCAGAAACCACCTGTGTCCTGGGCTGCATCCCCAGCAGTGTGACCAGCAGGGCCAGGGAGGGGATTGTCCCCCTCTGCTCTGCTCTGGGGAGACCCCCCTGAAGGGCTGGGTCCAGCTCTGGGGTCCTCAACACAGGAAGGCCATGGAGCTGTTTGGAGTGAGTCCAGAGGAGACTATGGAGATGATCTGAGGGCTGGAGCAACTCTGCTCTGGAGACAGGCTGAGGGAGTTGGGGCTGTTCAGCCTGGAGAAGAGAAGGCTCCAGGGAGACCTTAGAGCACCTTCCAGTGCCTGAAGGGGCTTCAGGAAAGCTGGGGAGGGACTTTGGACAAGGGCAGGAGTGATGGGACAAGGGGAAATGGATTAAAACTGGAAAAGGAGAGATTTAGGTAAGACATGAGGAGTAAATTCTTTGCTGTGAGGGTGGTGAGACACTGGCCTAAGTTGCCCAGAGAAGCTGTGGCTGCCCCATCCCTGGAAGTGTTCAAGGGCAGGTTGGATAGGCTTGGAGCAACCTGGTCTAGTGGGAGGTATCCCTGCCCATGCAGGCGGATTGGAACTAGATGAAGGTCCCTTCCAACTCAAACCAGTCTGGGGTTCTATGAAAGTGGACCTGAACAACACTCTAGGGTCAGCTCTGTGTGCCTGGAGGTTTTCCAGAGCTCCTGTGAGAGGGCACAGGGAAGCAGAGGCCAGTACCCAGCTGGGTGCACTGTGGGGACAGTACCTGGATTCTGGTCAGCACGGCCTTGGTGACACCCGGCTCACCACCCACCGCGGTGGCTTTTCCTTGAGGGAAGGAGAGACGTGGTCAGAGCAGTGACTCTCTGCCCCTCCCCAGCTCCTCCCCGAGCCCAGGCACAAATACCCTTTCTGAGGTGCAGCCTCCGCAGGGAGTTGATGAGCGATGACTTGCCCACGTTGGGCACACCAATCACCAGGATGTTGTACTCAGAGTTCTGGAAGCAAGGAAGTTCTTGGCCAGCCACCCCAGGAGCCACAGGCAACCGCCATGGTGGGACAAGCCATCATGCTCCTGGCACACGTGTGAGCAGCCTCGTCCCTCCAGAGGGCCACCCCGGCTCCCTGTGCACACACCACCTCTCACCTCGGCCCTGTGGTAGCGTGGGCTGTTGCCCACCAGCTTGGCAACCAAGGGGACAATCTGCAGAGGAACAAGAAGGGCTGGAACAGCAGCTCTGTGCCCAGGCTGGCAGCAGCTGCTCACTCGGAGGACGCTGTGCCAGGAGGATGGACAAAATGGAGGCCAAGAAGAGGCCATGCATGAGCTGGAAATGCAGATGGTGCTGCACCAGCCAGTGTCTCCTCCTGCAGTGGGGCACTGGGGCCTCTCCGTGGGGCTGGGAGATCAGCACATGGAGCAGGGCTGCCCATGGACTGCTGGCCCGTTACCTTTTTGACATTGCCGTCGCACTGGCAGTCGGTGAAGACAACATGCGAGCATCCTCGCTGCTTCAGGTGCTCCAAGACTGTCTGAAAGGGACAGGCAGAGGCACTGCTGGAACCTGCCCGCAGGGACCCATGGGGTCCCAGCCAGCCCTGCCCCGGTGCTCACCGGCTGCCGGCAGGGATCAGCCAGATCCATCTTGTTCAACACCAGGATGTGTGGGCGGATGCCCAGCACCTCCCGCAGCAGGGGGTTCCGGCCTGACAGCGGGATGTGGGTACTGCTAAGGAGAGTGACTGTGTGCTGGCTTGGGAGCAAGTACCAGGGGGACCATTTGGGGTGGGGCGGTAACTGATCGGGCTGGAAAGGGGTAGGGGACTGGGAGAAGCAGCCTGGAGGGAGACGGGGCAGCTAGGGGACACGGGGACAGGAGGAGCCGGTGCAGGGTGCCGGGGAACACAAAAAGCCGTGCCGGAGGATATCCGAGCGTCGTGCACCTCGATGAGGCAGTCGGCGCGCCGCAGGGAAGCCCGCATCTGCCGCAGACCTGGAACACAGGGCGGGGTGAGCGGCGGCGGCGGCGGCAGCAGCAGCAGCGGCGGCAGCAGCAGCGAGGTGGATGTCGAAGGCGGTCAGCCCGCCCGCTCCCACCCCTCACCTTTTGCCATGTGCCCCGGGAACCAGGAGGCCACATCGCGACAGCCGAAATCGAAGCGCTCCCGGAAACCGCCAGCCACCGGCCCAGGCCCGACAGCAACTGCCGCCCGCACGACTCCCGCCCACCCTCTCATGGCGGCGGCGCCTCTTCTGTGCGTCACATCCGGCGTGGGACGCATGACGCACGGAGGTGGGCGGGGCCTCCTCAGCGCCATGGCCGAGCTGCGGCCTACGGGGCCTGTGGGGCCTCCGGGGGGCTCTACGGTGGGTCCTCGCAGCACGGGCGGTGCCGGGGCCCGCGGAGGTCACGGAATGCCCTCCGCGGGCCGCGGCACCCCCAGTGCCGCGGGACCTGCTCCCCAGCCCACCCCCCCCAGCCACCTCCATCCCCTCAGCCAGGCCCAACGCAGGATCCGCTGGACGACCCCCGCTTCCTGATCGTCAGCACCAACTGGTACTAACGCCACAGCCCCTTTTCCGGACCCGAGCTGAGGAGCCGCATCCATCCATCCCCCTGGACAAAGAGAAGAAGCTTTCGCATCCTTCGACCGGGGACGTTTCTCAATAAAGGGGAGCAAGCTGCGAAGAACGGGGTTTATTTTTCCTCCCTCAATTCTGAGGAGCGGAACTGAGTCCCTGGAAGAGCTGGTTTAGCCGCTCGGCTTCTCGCCAGCCTGACAGCAGGGCCCCGTGGGTGGTGGAGTAGAAGGTGCGGTGGGTGGCCTCGCCGGCGAAGAGGAGCTGCAGAGGCTGCAGCGAGGCGGGAGGTGAGCACCAGGGGGCCTGCCACCTTCCCCAGCCCCGCGGGGACACCGGGTCCTACTAAACCAGCCTCATCTCCATGCCCTTGGGCACCCTGCGGATGTATGACCCCCTCTGCAGCCATCCAGAGATCGAGGAGTGGGCACCTTCCCTTCCTCAGAGACCCACCCGGTGCTGTGAGGATCCCAGAAAGTGGTTGGAAGAAGCTACAGGTCTCCAAATTTTATGGAAATGGTGTTTTCCCCCCGCCCCCATGGAGCCCAGCAGGGAGAGCCAAGGGGGGCTGGTTGGTGGTCCAAGCATCAGTGACCCTTGAATGGAGCGGGAATGCCACCTTCCTGTGCTCCTCAAGGCTTGAAGTGTCCTGTTCCCACCCCAGTCCCTCTGTTCCCATGTCCGGGGGGTCCTGCTCTCCCCATGGCTGCTGCATCCCTCCCCCCGGTGCCAAAATTACCCTGGGATCCTCGGGGTCCTCGGGCAGGGGCTGAGCCAACACGTCGATATCATCCCCCGAGCTGCCGACAGCCACGTAGCTGTAGGAGCCCCGGGTGTAGGGAGCGCTGTGCCAGTGGGACCGGAGCACGCTCCTGGGAGCAGCCAGGTCTGGGTTCCCTGCAATCGCGGGTGTTGGGTGGGATCCAGAAACCTGGATGTGTTCCCCGAGGGAGTTGGGGTGACAGAGATGGTGGCGGTACCTGTCAGCGTGCGGAGGAGGCGTGTCATGGTGCTGAGAACCTCCGCATTGCTCAGGGTCTCCATGTATTCCGACTCCTTCCCTGCGATGAAGCCGCAGAGGACGTGTCCGTGCCTGGGGAGGAAAAATGGGGCTGGGAGCTGCCTGCCACCTCCTGCTGCATCACGAGCCACCAGCGACCCAGAGAAGGTTGCAAAGCTCCAGACAGGACCGAGATGCTCCTTCATGTTGCCCAGAAGATGCCCAAACCCCCCCGGATGCCCCTTTGCTCCTGACCACGTACTGCTCCGGTGGTTGGAGAACCACAAATCCAATGAGCTTCTTGAACCAGTTGGCTTCCAGGTCAGCACTGGGCTCCTCAAGAGGCGACTCGTCCTCCCACACCACTTCCAGGAGCTGCTGCTGGGGTTCCCAGAAAGGCTCCTCAAACTCCAGGAAGATCTTGTTGTTGGTGCCGAAGCCCAGGCGGCGAATGGCTTCTGCTTTCTGCTCAGGCAGGGGAGGCTGGAAGAAGTCCTGGTGGCGTTCCTTGAGGAATCCTGCAGGGAGAAAGTGGCACAGAAGATGGGGCAGCTCTGTGTGAGCTGGGTCTGAGATACTTTTCCTTGCCAAAACCCCTTCCCAGCCTCCCCTCTCCCGAGGGAAGGGGTTTGGGCAAGTCCCTGCCCTCCATCTTCCCATCTCCAAATGACTGGAGGGAACAGGCAGGGCAAGGAAAGCTGCTAGTGTCCTCACCCAGTGGGACGGTGATGATGACGTGGTCGGCGAGGAAGGTGTCTCCGTCCTCACACTCCACCCGGACAGGGAAATCCCTGTCATCATCCCCTTCCTCCCGGAAGGTCCCTTTCCAATGGATGGTCCGCACTGCCTTGTTGAGCAGGACAGTGCCCTCGGGAAGAGCTGAGAGCATGTGATGGGGCAAGCTGCTGTAGCCACTGCGGGGAGGAGACACCACTGGGGACGAGCTGCCCCCTAGAAACCTTCTGCCTTGTCCCACCTCCCCAGCCCCACGCTTACCCCGGGAAGGTGCAATCCAGGCCGGGCAGGGAGACGTATTCCCCAAAAGGCTCCAGGGCCACCAGGTCCATACTGTGTGTCCCGCTGATGCAACACTCCAGCTTGAAGCGGGCGGCAAGGACAGCCAGCCAGAGCCGCCGGGCCTCCTCTTGCCCCCTCCCCAGCGTGGGGACCCTCCGGGCGATCTCAGCCTGCAGGTACTGCCCCACGCTGGGTGCTGGCAGCTCCCTGGCCCCTTGGAAAGCGCGGGTGGAGGCCAGGAGGGTGTCAAAGAGGTTGCGGGCTTCGCTTACTGCCCGGGGGTCCAGCACCTTCCCCGAGCTGCCATAGGTGACGGAGGGCAGCGGGGGGTGGCCCCCTGCCTCCACCTGCTGGTTCTCCACCCGGGCTGCTTCTGGGCCCAGCAGCCCGTAGTCAGTGGCCAGGCAGAAGACAGGGTTGCCCGGCGAGGGGCCGTGGATCCAGTGTGCCCCCATCTCCGCCAGCCCTGACGCTGCGGGAAAAGGAAGGGGTGTCACCCCAGGGTGCAAGTGTGGTAGGAACCCCCGTGGGGAAGCGGGAACCCCAACTCCCCGTGCACCCCAGGACAGCTGGAGCCAGCGGCCCTTCCCCTGCCCCTGCCCCTCCATGTGCCACCCGGGACCGGCTCCGGTTGGACCCCCGAGGCCGGCCACCCACAGCACCACATCCATCCCTCGCAGAACAGGCCCCACGAGGGGGGGTGGGGGGGTGGTTAGGGGCGGCTCCCCATCCCTGCTCCAGCCCCGGTGCCACCCCCTCACACTCAGCCCCTCCCCGGTACTTCCACCTCCGACCGGACCCCGTCCTCGGTGCCACGTTCCCCGGGCCAGCGCGTCTTCCCCCGCCCATCTCCGTTCCCCCCGTGCCGCCCAGCCCCGTACCGAAGGGGCGAGTGCAGACGCGTCCCCCGGCGCGGGCCACCGCCTCCAGCAGGCGGAGGGAGCCGTGGCCGCGGAGCCGCTGCGCCGCCCCCAGCCCTGCCAGCCCGGCGCCCACCGCCAGCACTCGTCGCCCGCCGCCGCCCTCCATGCTGCCGGCCCCGCTCCGCCCGCCAGGCCCCGCCCCCGCTAGGCGTCGCCCCCCGCAGGCTCCGCGCCCCCTGAGGCTCCGCCCCCGCTTTAGAAAAGCGCAGGAAGGGGCTCGGGGGGTCTCCTGCTCCCCGGTGGCTGCGGAGAGTGGGACCAAAACCCGCCGGCCTTGCGGATGGGGGGCGGGAGGAGGTCGGTGTGGGAGCGGGGCCCTCCCTGGCTTGAACACCCCTGGCAACACCTCACCGTCCGCCTCCCCTCCCTGTCATGCTCCGCAGCCACCTGGTGGCGTGGCCGGCCAGCCCAGTGAGGTGGAGGAGCTGCTGGGTGACCACCTTAGGTCCATCTGCTGGCCTGGCCACACGTGTCCCAGTGACATCCCGGAGAACTGCTGGTGGGTGGCAGCTGCCCACCAGCGCTCCCACATGCTGGTGATTTTCAAGCTGTTGTGGGCACGAATCACAGAATCACAGGTTGGAAAAGATATTTAAGATGATCGAGTCCAAGCATTCACCCAGCAATGCCAAGGCCTCCACTAACCCATGTCCCTCAGCAAAACATCTACTTGGCTTTTAAACATGTCCAGGGATGGGGACTCCACTACTGCCCTGGGCAGCCCAGGCCAGGGCCTGACAACCCTCTGTGAATAAATTGTTCCTAGTATCCAATCTAAACCTCCCCTTGAGGCCATTTCCTCGTGTCCTATCACTTGTTCTTTAGTTCCTTGGGAGCAGAGACCGACCACCTCTCACTCCAACCTCCTCTCGTGCAGTTGCAGAGCCAGAAGGTCTCCCCTCAGCCTCCTTTGCTCCAGGCTGAAACATGCCCAGTTCCCTCAGCTGCTCCGATAAGACTTGTGCTCCAGACCCTTCCCCAGCTCCGTTGCTCTTCTCCGGATGCTCTCCAACCTCTCAATGTCCTTCTTGTCCTAAGGGGCCCAGAACTGACCCCAGGATTCACGAATAAAGCTCTCTGTCCCCGAGGCTGCCTGGTGGTTTTTTGTTGGGGATTGTTCCTGCTTCGGTGCCACATGGGCCTCCTGCCCTCCCTGGTGGTGGTGGAGACCCTCCACCCCCCTGGGGATCTGTCTGGGGGAAGAAGGGTCCCCCATGTCCAACCTGGACCCGCTTGGGCTGCCACCAGAGGTCAGGGCCCCTCATTGCATCGCATGCTGCTGCTCAGAAGGGTTTGGCCCTGTCCATCCCCTCCATCCCTGCCTGTGCTGGGCTTGGGGGCTGCTGCCAGACAGCCCCTCCAGCCTCCTCACAACCAGACCCAACAAGCCCAGCTCCTTCCCTCCACTGTGGGTTGGGTGCTCCAGACCTGGACCCATTAGGCAGCCACCCTGGGGTGATGGCAGAGTCCCCACATCCCCCTGTACAGCCCAGGATGTGGCTCCACCATCACCCTGGGCCCTTCCAGCACGGTTGCCTGGCTGGTGGCTCCTGCCTGCCCTGATGCCTCTGCTGACCCCGGCACTGTCCTGCCTGCATGGGGTCACCCATCCTCGAGATGTTCTCAGACAAGGAGGAGGACAAACCCCAGCAACCAAAGAATGTGCAGGAAGCACTATCACCACAACCATGTCAGGCCAGCAGGAAGGAGGGGACAGCAGGGGATGTCCCAGCCAAGGGAGAGGGGCCAGGCCACCAGCACCTCCCAGGGGAGCTGCTGCTCTACCAGGACCCCTCCATCAGCTCCAGGATGCTGCTGTAGAGGCGCCCTGGGGCATCCATGCCCCAGATGAAGTCCCAGTGGTTCCAGTCTGGGATGTGGCTGTAGGTGACGAGATGGGCAATGCGGGGCAGCAGCAGGCGGACATCCCTCCAGTCAGCCACCCAGTCCTGCCCCCCTGACCACACCGCAGTAGGCACAGGTATCTCCTCCACCTGGTAGAAGGGAGGTGTCTCCTGGAGGGACACAGGGGACACTGAGGAACCACCAACATGGTCAAGGACAAGCCCTGCAAGACAGCCCATCCCTGCACCACCCAGGACAGTCCCCTGGCATCTCCAGCTGCCAGCGCTGCCGCTGCAGCCTCCTACCTGGTGGTACATGGCTGGGTTTTCACTGCCATAGTCAAAGGCTTTGAATTCTCCTGATTTTATCACCTGGAAGGAGAGGAGAGATCTGTGGTGGGATGCAAGTCATCACTGCTGCATGGTTCTGGCATCTCCTGGCCTCCTTGAGGGACCCCATCATGAGAGGGTGCTTGCACAGGACATCACAGGAGGAGGTGACATTCTGGCAAAGCCAGACTTTCCACCTTTTTTAACAGGGTGATGCTTGGACCTCCAGCTCCACACCTGTCCCCAGCTGCAGGTTGACAAACCAAGGTGTTGCATGCAGGTCCTTGGCTAGCCTGGTGCGACACTTGTGCCTCTGAAAACCTGCTCATCAGCAGATGTGTGTGCAGGACACTGCAGAAGGACTTCCCGCTGGTGAGTTTTCCTTCAACAACCTGATCCTCCTTCCCTTCAGCAACCTGATCCTCCTTCCCTTCTCATGGGCTCAGAGTACAGAGACATCAGTGAGCCTGGTTATCACAACCAGGGTTATGCCAGGTTCTATGCCAGGGTGGAAGCTCAGATACCTGCACTGTCATTGCATTGATTAAAAAAGACCTTTTTTTGCCTTCCCTGTTACTTATAATTTGGCTCTGGAGGGAGGCACCAGGGTGGGGGTCTCCAGCCTGACTCCCTCTCCAGCAGGGCCAATGCTGCAGCTGCAGCAGGACACTCAGACTGGCAGAGTCTGGCCCCAGTGTCTCCAGGACAACTTTGGGCAGGGGGAGAGGATGTTGGATCTCCCTTTGCCTCCTTGTCCTTGGCTGAGCAAGACCAGTTCCACAGCCTCTCCTCGCATGCCCTGGCTTCCAGCCACCATCACCATGGTGTCCCTGTTCTTAGAATCATCAAGGTTGGAAAAGACCTTCAAGATCAAGTCCAACCATCCACCCTACAACCCCCAGCCACTAAACCACCTTATGAAATACCACGTCTACCCCTTTTTTGAACACCTCCAGGGACAGTGCCTCCACCACCTCCCTGGGCAGCCTGTTCCAAGGCCTCCCCACTCTTTCTGTGAATAAATTTTTTCTAGTATCCAGCCTGAACCTCTTGTCCTATCGCTGGTCACCAGAGAGAAGAGGCTTTGGGGATCCCTGGGGCCCCCAAACTGGTCTAAGAAGTAGCATCCCCACCCCTTCCCTTGTCCTGCCTGGCACAGCCCAGGGCACACACCCCAGCTCATCCCGCAGCCAGCGCCTCTTCTCTACACCTAATTTCTTGCCTTTACTGTCTCATGTCCAAGATCCCTGACCTCTCACATCTACCCTGGACACAGCAGACTCTGAGTGAAGGGACCATCCCAGGGGTTTCAAGGAACCTACCTGTGCCCAGTGGATCACGTTTTTGACAGATGTCCTATCTGGATAGTGGGAGGTGTACACATCCAGCCGTGTCTGCAAGGAAACAGATACAGGCTCTCATTGCCTTCCAATGGACAGGATTGAAGACAGCAGCTGCCAGATGATGCCTAGAGAGCTGGGCCAGGTTCAGGAATAGAGCTGTCATGAAAAATCCATTGCTGTGAGACAGCTCCAGGAGGAGGATGGTGATGAAGGTACCCCTAGCACCTTATCTGGGCTCAGGGACTGGGCTGAAGACCTTAATGATTACCCATGGTCACCCAGATGCTGCTTCAGCAGACATGATGTAGGGTGGGTAGGAGCAGGGGGTGCACCCCAGGGGTACAGCTGGTCTTGGTGACAGGTAGCCCGAACTCAGATGCCATCAGGTGCCACCTGGCCACTGATGTTCACCCAGCAGAGCCTGGAGATTTTTCCTATCCGGGAGGAGAAGCAGCGAGAGGGATCTGACAGGATACACGTTGGCCTTGCAGCACAGGCTTGCCCATAGCAGGCTGGTTATGGGGGTTGGGCAGGTAGAGGAGTCGAGGCAGCGCACCCACCATGTTGAGGTTCTTCTCATTGTAGCCACCCAGCAGAAAGAAGAGGTTGGCACAGAGTTTGTGCAGCGATGGGTGCCTGCACAGCAGGGGGAGAAACCTCCACAGCTTCCTCACCCGCTGCGAGGCGTCCATTCTGCCCAGCAGAAGCTGTGGGAGCAAAGGGCCAGGTTGATTTCGTACATTTCTATCCCTGCAGCCTCACCCTTGGAAGGACCCCCCTGTCCTGCTACTGGCTGGTGTCCCCCGAGATGTCCCAGCAGCTGGACAGGGAGCGGGTGTGCTGCAGGGCTGCCCACAGGGGCGGAACTCACTCCTGCTTTGTACTCCTGCCCTGCTGGGATGTGTCCAGCTCCTTGTGGGAGCCCAGGCTGATCGAATGCACACCAGGGACAGCAGTAGTCAGGACTCTTCTCTTTCAAAGAATCACAGAATCGTCACAGTTGGAGAAGACCTCTAAGATCACCGAGTCCAACTGTCAACCCAGAAAAACCCCCATGCCCACTAGAGCACGTCCTGAAGTGCCACATCTGCATGTTTCTTGAATCCGTCCAGGGATGGTGACTCCACCACATCCCCAGGCAGCCCCTTCCAGTGCCTGACCACTCTTTGGGTAAAGAAATTCTTCCTAATATCCAGTCTGAACCTCCCCTTTCCTCCCACCTCCCTCAGACATTGGATTCATCTTTCACTGCCATTAAAATCAGCCCAGTAAAGGTGGTCTGCCTGGGAATGCAGCAAGTGCCCCTGGAGAAGGCCAAGTTTTAACACCTGAGGATGCTACAGATGGAAGGGGCACCTGATGAAGTGACCATGCAGGAGTGCACCTGCACCTCCATCATGTCTGTGCTTATAAAGAAGTGGGAATGGGCTGTTTCTTGCCCCATTGGCAGGGTCTGCACCTGGGCACCATCCCATGGGGGCTCTCTGCTCAGAGAGGTTGTGGAGCCTCCTTCGCTGGAGACATTCAAAACCCACCTGGACAAGTTCCTGTGTGATGTACTCTAGGTGACCCTGCTCTGGCAGGGGGGTTGGACTAGATGATCTTTCGAGGTCCCTTCCAACCCCTAGGATTCTGTGATTCTGTGATCCCCTTCCTAGCACTGGTGTGTTGGAGGGAGGAGACCATGGAGTAATCCTCTACCTGAAGCATCTTGAACTGCTTGTCCAGAAGGAAGGGAAGTTTCATGAAGGGACTTCTGGCATGCTTGATGGTCAGCACTGGAGCCAGGGCAAAAAACAGTTTGATTTTCTGAGCCAGTTCTGGCATGGATGAAAACGCGATGAACCCTGAGAAAACAGAAGAACAACTTGAGGCTCGGTTGGTCTTTCTTCAGGTGCTTAATCCCAGGGTTTGCTTGGACCCCCTGCCCAGATCTCTTTATAATCTGACATTAACTCCAAATCTGGGATCTAGAAATCTTGGATCCCTTGCCACCTTTCTGCTTAACATGAGTGCCACAGGTGTCCATAAGGAGAACACACCTTTATTCCTATGGTTAGAAGTGGCTGATGAGGCACTTCAACAACTACCACTGATGCGAAGGCCTCCCCATTCACCAGGTGAAGGGGACAGTACTGTCATCTTCCATTAACCACTGCTGAGTTGTCACAGAGGTTACCTCATGACCCTGATGGCACAGCTGGTGAAAGGGATCATGGAGTCACAGGCTAGTTTGGGCTGGAAAGGACCTTAAAGACCGTCTAGTTCAAACCCCCTGCATGGGCAGGGACACCTCCCACTAGACCAGGTTGCTCCAAGCCCCATCCAACCTGCCCTTGAACACTTCCAGGGATGGGGCAGCCACACCTTCTCTGGGCAACCTGGGCCAGTGTCTCACCACCCTCAAAGTGAAGAATTTCCTCTCAAGATCTCATCTCAATCTCCCCTCTTTCAGATTGAAACCATTGCCCCTTGTCCCATCCCTCCCTGCCCTTGTCCAAAGTCCCTCCCCAGCTTTCCTGGAGCCCTTTCAGGTACTGGAAGGTGCTCTAAGGTCTCCCTGGAGCCTTCTCTTCTCCAGGCTGAACACCCCCAGCTCTCTCAGCCTGTCTCCAGAGCAGAGCTGCTCCAGCCCTCTGAGCATCCCTGTAGCCTCCTCTGGACTCGCTCCAACAGCTCCATGTCCTTCCTGTGTTGAAGGCTCCAGAGCTGGACACAGTATTGCAGATGTGGTCTCAAAGAAGCACCACATTTTTCGTCAGAAAGCAGAAGCTGTGACCTCCATGCAAAAAGCCTTTGGTTTTGATGGGGAACTCTGCAACCTGGTTTGCTAGGTCGAATTATAACTGCTCCAGCTGCAGCGAGGAGCTCACCGAGGTCACCAGGAGCTTTCTTACACCCCAGGAGCAGGCTGGTCCTCCTAGATGTCTTGTATGGAAAGCATGGCTGCTGTGGGACTTCTCACTACAAGACACCTTCTACTTAGCATGCCTGCTCAGCAGCCTGCAAAGATGGGACCTCTCCTCTTTCTCCTCACAAACACCAAAATGAACATTTTTTACATGGTCCAGACAACACCATGAGCAACCTCTCCTAACGCACCAATTGTGCAGCCCTGGGAGTAGCCAACATAGTAGATCTGCTTCTGCCCAGTCTTCTGCAGAACAAAGTTGATCATGGCTGGGAGGTCATACATTGCCATCTCATGAAAGCTGCAATGCAGGAGAAGTCAATTGGTTGTGAGGTAACACCAGGAGGCCAAACTTACCTGTGAATTTTGGCTGCCTTGCATCGCCTGTAGACTGAAGGGCTCAACATCAGTGACTGGTTTTCTAGGAGAAAATCCCTATGAGCTAGGAAAGCCCTGGGCTGGGTGAAGCTGCACAGGGTCTGAAGACATCCCTCCTGCCATGGCCTCATTCTTCCCTGAAAGGGTTTAGTCCTCCCTCAGCCATCGTTAGTGGTACAGAAGCTGTGTGGTGTGTCCTCGCGCCGCTCACAGCAGCTCTGCAGACCCCGAGCTGCCTCTCAGCAGGGTTGCAGCACCCACCTGGCTCCAGAGATGCTCTTTCCCAGAAGGGAACAGAGCTCCAGCTCCTGCCCATGTGCCTTCCAGTGTGAGGGGATGAAATGCAGACCTGCTTTATTAGCTTTTTTCGGTTTGTTTTACTGTTGATGAGCTTGGGCAATCCAGGAGTGCTCTGAAGATCAACTCTGGAGTGGCAGGAGCAGCTTTAAATGCTGTTCTTGGGGACAAGGTTTCTGTGGACAATGTCTAGAATCACAGGATCATAGAATTGTTTTGCTTGAAAAAAACCCTTTAAGATCATCAAGTCTAACCATTAACCTGGTTCTACTGAGAGTGGTGCTAACCCATGTCCCTCAGCACCACATCTATGTGTCTTTCAAATCCCTCCAGGGATGAGGACTCCAGCACTGCCCTGGGCAGCCTGGGCCAGGGCCTGACAACCCTTTCAGGGAAGAAATGGCCTGATATCCAAACTAAACCTCCCCTGGTCCTCTCGTCATGTCACTAGGGAGAAGAGACTGACACCCCCCACACACACACCCTGCCCCAGCTCCCCGGCTTCAACCTCCCCTCAGGCAGTTGCAGAGCCAGAAGGTCTCCCCTTAGCCTCCTTTGCTCCAGGATGAATACCCCCAGCTCCCTCAGCTGCTCCTCATAAGTTCTCCAGACCTTTCTCCTTGTGCTCCAGCCCCTTCCCCAGCTCCATTGCCCTTCTCTGGACATGCTCCAGCCCCTCAATGTCCTTCTTGTCCTGAGGGGTCCAGAACTGCCCACAGCTGGGGAGGTGGCAGTGACATTTGTTGACACCTCGCTGGGGGCTCAGCCAGGGAGGTCCCCCAGCAACTCCAGGATAGGGCTGATGTCCCCATGGGATGGGTGTCCCCTGGCAGGCAGCAGTGCCCTGTGCTCTCAGCAGGGCCGGGCAGCTGCAGGGAGGTGTTGGCACCATCTCAGCAGGCAGGTCTGCACAGGTACCTCCATCCACAGCTCGGGAGGTCTGGAGGAGGCCATACCTGGGGCTAAGGTGCTCTGACTTGCCTGCTTGGAGACACCCATCCCTGCCTACAGGTTAGTGACATGCAGAGAAGTTTGCTCTGCTTTTCAATCCACTCCAGCCCACCTGAAATCCCAGAATTCAACCTGGTCAGCTGAAAGGTGCTGGTGTCTCCAGGACCAGCTTGTTCCCCGGCTGTTTCCCAGCCACACGTTGTAGCCAGAGTCTGCCAGGATGAAGCCAGGGCTGTGAGCCAGATTTTCCACCCAGTGGCTGCCTTCTCCAAGTAGCCTGTGCTGCAGAAACACCACTGGCTTGGCCCCTGGGTTTGAAGGAACAATGCATTTCATTGAACCAGAAGTTCTCTACCTACTCACTTCAAATTCAGGCCAACAAAGCCTCTGTCTTGCACTGCCAGAGGATATACATCATGCATTTTAATGACATCTGGTGAAGAAATCCCTGCTGTAGCTGTCTCATGGTGGTTGCCCTCAGAGCCTTGGACTGGAGGGCTGCAGACGCCCTTCCTAAGCTTCCCAGGCCCCAGGTGCTCATAGAATCCCAGACTGGTTTGAGACCTTAAAGACCATCTAGTTCCAACCCCCTGCATGGGCAGGGACACCTCCCACTAGACCAGGTTGCTCCAAGCCCCATCCAACCTGCCCTTGAACACTTCCAGGGATGGGGCAGCCACAGCTTCTCTGGGCAACCTGGGCCAGTGTCTCAGCCCTCAAGCTCAGCACCGTGGCCATTGACAACAGCCATGTGAAAGCTTGGAAGTACAGGCCCATCCCTGAGGTCATTCAAACCCCAAAGTCACAAATTTATGGGGAAAATATTAAATGAGAAGCTCTCCTAAGATATGCCTGCACACTTCCAGCCTTCAAACCAAGTGTCTACTTGAACTGAGAGGGGGTTGCTGAGCTGCTCACACGCTTCCTGATGATGGCTGCTGAAGCCTTCACTGCCAGCTGGAGAATCCCATGGATTTGGTATTTTTCCTTTAACAGTACATACTCCCTTGGCCTTGTAAGGTTCATCTCTTCATCTTCTTATTATGACAAGGGGTATTTTGGGATTTTTTTGCTGGCTTCCTCGCAAAGTAGAGCCTTACCTCTGTTCCTAGGATTTTCCCTTCCATGAGGAATTCTGTTCAGGCGGACGTAGTAGCCATCACGAGTGAGGACTTCATACTCCTCACTGGGGTACCTATTGTGGCAGATGATCTGGCTCTGGGGAAAGAAAAACCCAGGTAGAAAGCTTTCTGTAGCTGAGGTGCTCATTTGAGCACATCCCTCATCTGCTGGGATGCCTTTGCCAAACTGAAGCACTGTGGCAGCGGGGACATCGCTTTGCCCAGGGTGTCTCTGCACCACCTGAGGACTCCTTTTGAGGAAGAATGGTCTGTCTGCACCCCATGTCCACCCCTGTGAGATGCTCGGGGTGGCAGCAGCAGGCAGCAGCACGTGTGTTTGAAATGCTTCAAAAACAGAAGATTGAAACCAAGGGTTTAGTGACAGCTGACACTGGTGGCAGGACATGTGATGATGCCTCGCTCTAGGCTGGTATGTGGGGCAGGTTAGGTGGTGGGGCATGTGGAACCTGCCGAGCTGGGCTGACTAGAAGGGCAACTGGACAAGCCCGGCAGGATTTGTTGCAGGGCTCCTGAAGCCTCAGCTTTATGCTGAAAACTCCACTGACAGGGGATGTGAGAGACGGACTGTGAGTTTCAGCCTGGTGAAATCCAGCTGTGGCCCTGCCTGCACATCACTGGGTGCTTGCCTCATCACACCTTTGATGGAAGAGCAGCCATTTTATTGCCTATGTCTTGGGTCCATCTAAACCCACCTTCAGAGACTTTTAGGACTTGCCTGGCCACTGCCTTGAGCAGCTGACTTACAGCTGAAGGAGAGGAGCCATGCACAACTTTGTACCCTCTAGGAAGATGTCTGATCAAATCCAGGCTGGGATTACTCCCTGCTCTAACCAACAGGCCAATAATTGCACTTAATGCCCCTGGGAGGAAGAGGACTCCTTCAGGAAGCTTGTTAAGGATGGTATGGAGGCAACGTCACAGCAGCACACTGCTCAACAAAACCAGCCCTCGTGGTGCCCTGAGCCCTCTCCACACACATCCACCCCATCTCTCTTTCCCCCAAGTGAACGTCCTCAGACTTCAGGGAAGGGTGGAAATTCCAACTTCTGACTTAACGACATTCATGAAAGTCTCAGGATTTGCATCCGTTTTCTGCTCAAGGGCACCTCCTGAGATTATGGGGACTTGTGTCAACACCAGGATTGCAATGAACAGCCACATCTTGTGTCTGTGTAAGAGATGATGATGATGATGATGATTATTGTTACTACTACTACTACATTGTTATAAATGTCTCTTTGTACTGGGTTATGATGGATTACATCTATATCTATATCTGTATCTATATCTCTATCTCTATCTCTATCTCTAAATCTCTATCTATATATCTATATCTATATCTATATCTATATCTATATCTATATCTATATCTATATCTATATCTATATCTACATCTATATCTATCTATATCTATATATCTGTATCTATATATCTATATATCTATATCTATCTCTATCTCTATCTCTATCTCTATCTCTATCTCTATCTCTATCTCTATCTCTATCTCTATCTCTATCTCTATCTCTATCTCTGTATCTGTATCTGTATCTGTATCTGTATCTCTGTCTATCTGAAGACCACATATCATGGTCTGGGCTGGGGAAGAGGAATGGATTCCCAGTTCCAGCTTCTGTTAGAACCCATGGAAGGTTCTTTATACTCCTCCCCCCTTCTGACTGTATCTGGTACTAGTCAAGACCCAGTTTTGTATTTTTAATGGTAAAAAGAGAAGACCCAGATTTATAAAGTGAGAGCTAAAGCACCAGAAGATGCCTTCAGGCCAATTGTCCCATAGAGGGAATTAATCCAAAGTAAGAGCTTACACTACACAAGAAACACACCCAGGTTGACAAGGCTGTGACTACATCTATACTTCTGCTGTTTGTTGCTTATCTTTTGCATCCAGAAGCCACTATTGACACAAGGATCCCATGAACTGAAACTGGTGGAGCCTCACAGGAAAACAATTTACTAAATAAATGTGGCCTGAAAAACACAGAAACATTTTTGACCCCCTTGGAGGCTTCTGTCCCAAGCAGAGATCTATTCTTCACATACCCACTTAATATTAAATATTATTTCTAATGCTTCACCACGCTCTTCAAAGTTAGAGCTTAACTTCAACCCAGTAGCACCAGTTGCAAATCTTCTCACCAACTATCTCTACCTCCATGCTTCCTCCTCCCAACGGGTCTCCCACACTATGACACGTATCTGCCCTCTGAAATATCCCCAGTAACCCTCTCTAAATTATTGAGGGAAAAAAGCAATTGGTGCTTTTTCCCAGCTCCAATGCAAACCCGAGTTACATGGAGGAACATATGTTACCAGGCAGAGCCCACGGTCGTATCTGATGAGGCTTGGTGGTGTGAATGGTGGTGGATCTGTCCTCATGAGTATTAAAAAGAGCACGTTGTGTCAGAGCCCTGCTACGTTGGCACCACACTGGGTCACATCACGTGTCCTCTAATTAAGCAATGTGTGTGCTTGTCATATCTTTGATAACTTCCTCTTCTTGGCCATGTGGTCATGACTTTCGTGCCTGCAAAGAATTATGCTTCCAGAAGCAGCTGGAATGGCGTGGCGAGGAATTCCAGCTATGGAGTTGCACCTTAAGCCCATGATGGTCACAGTAAATAAAAACAACCCAAAAGGTTTTCTTTGTAAAGGGTCATTTCCTAACTCCCAGGGGCCTTTGGGAATGTCTCTTAGGAGAGCCCATAGGGCAACAAAAGGACTGGTGCTCCACCAGCTTCACGAGGCCTCAGGAGCACGCCGATCTCTCTATAGATGCACCAAGGACAAGTCAGGCTTCGCTGGCTGCCTGGGTGGGAGGCAGTGGGTGGCTACACCACTCTTCAAAAGCCACGGTGGCCCAGGCAGCCTCCACGCAGCCCTTGCCCCCAGGCCCTTTGTATTTGCAAATGGTGATTAGCAAATCTCTGCAACATTTTCTGGATAAGCACCAAGCCTGGGGCCTTGCCAGTGGACAGCAGAGTGGGGGGAGACCTTGTGCAAGCCCTCGGGCTGGCTGAAGCTACAGGTATCCAACAGAGTAAAGGTGTTCCTTCTCCAACTCCACCCTGTGACCTTACAACCTATGCCTTTCTGTAGCTCCATGGTAGTCACCTAAAAGCCCAAGCTTTTGGTTAGCTACCAGGAGCTCTGCTCGAGCACCTGTTTCCTTGTCACGGCTTAGGTTGCCTTCTAATGTCAGCAGTCACAACCTCTGAGCAGTGAGTGAGTCATGAAACACAGCCCAAGCCACCATCCACCAGAAAGTAATTTGCTCTCCGAGCTGCAACCGCTGACACAAAGGGACTGTGTGGGTGGGTGCTGTCTCCCTGAGAGCACGTGTGGCCGGGACCTTCACTGGTTCATTACCTTACCTCTGTCCCTGTGCCTACTTCAGGCTTCTGAAACATCTACCCACTCCAGCCAGCACAAGAGTCCCACTACTTGAGATCAACTTTACTGATTGCGTTGAGGGCAATTCCAGTGCGAATCCCAAGAGGAGTTAAAAAGCACCCTATGGACAGAGGAACCCTGCTCAGCTTGTGTTTTTCTACTTTACCATCAGGTTTTCTCCAACAGCATCAAGACAGACCCCTCCTTTATTTATATGGTGAATGAGGAGCATTCTGATTTTAGCAAGAAGAGAACATCAGGTCTTGTGTAATCCTGGCCAGACGAGCATGATTCCCTGGCAGTAACTTTGAAGAACGTTGCTCAAGTAAAAAAACCTGGTAAGGAAAGCAGTGCTTACCTGGTTGTACCTCTTCCAGTTTCCAGCCTCTCAGCGAGGCTGGGATATCTCCAGCATCCCTGATAACACATTGAGGAGGGTTTTTACTTGTTCTAGATGTTGCGTAGTGAAGCTTGATTGAACAACAAATGATTTTCACAACACCTTGCTGCAATTGTTCATGCAATCGTTTTATTGGCAGCAGTGAAACTGAATCAACAAAAGCACAAATGTTCCTAAATGTTGGTTGCAAAATAACTGAGATGTGGTCACCAGTGGCTTGTCTCAGCTAATTCTTCTCCCATTTCTTTATTCAGAAGACCCCAGAACAACCCGGAGCTTTTTGTACTTCTTCTCTGATCTCTCTTCATTGTACAATTGGCTTTAAAGGGTATTTCAAAGCTAACAGAGTTTTGTCTGTTCATGAAAAGACCTGGGCCAACTTCAGCAAACTTTCTCAATACAGAAACACCAACATTTTTCAAATTTGGTATCATGGTGCTCTTGGGCTTTTTTCCAATGTCCAGAGAAAAGCTGATTGGGCTCAGCTTAGCCAAAGTCCTGGTCAGGGCTGTTAGAGAACTTCAGGGAGCAGTTACATGTGAGACCTCCCTTGGAGTATTGTGTCCAGTTCTGGGCTCCCCAGTTCCAGAGGGACAGGGATCTACTGGAGAGAGTCCAACAGAGGCTACGAGGATGATGAAGGGACTGAACACCTGCCTTATGAGGAAAGGCTGAGAGACCTGGGGCTTTTCAGTCTGGAGAGGAGAAGACTGAGGAGTGATCTAATTAATGTCTATAAATACATGAGGGCTGGTGTCAAGAAGGCAGGGACAACCTCTTGTCACTTGTGCCCTGTGATAGGACGAGGGGCAATGGATTCAAACTCCAGCACAGGAAGTTCCACCTCAACAGGAGGAAGAACTTCCTTACTGTGAGGGTGACAGATCCTGGAACAGGCTCCCCAGAGAGGTTGTGGAGTCACCTTCTCTGGAGCCTTTCAAGACCTGTCTGGATGCCTTTCTGAGTGATCTGCCCTAGTTTTTGGTCCTGCTCTGGCAGGGGGTTGGACTCGAGGATCTTCAGAGGTCCCTTCCAACCCCGATCATTCTGTGATTCTGTGATGTCCCCCGTGACATAACCCAGAGTCAGGAATGGAGACCAGCCCAGGGTGAAGAATGAAGATCAACCCAGGCTTGTGAAGAGTGCTGGAGGCAGTGGTATCTGATCATAGTTTTGGCTAACCCTGAACTTTCCATGGCCTTATACCGTTCCCATCACCTAAAGTACCTACATATGAAAATACCAGTTTCAAAGACTAGTTACAAGTTCCCTCTTCCAAGCATTTATCTTGCAACCTCAAAAGAAACTTTAGGAAAACACAGGAAATAACACAGAAGTTGCTCACAGATCCTGAAATAAGAAAGCAACGTGTCCTTAGCTCAATAAAAGTCTGCATCTACTGGGCAATGCTGGGGACTGCTGGGAAGTGTTGTCAGGCTGACTGTTAAGGATGACAAAAAAATGAGAAGGCAGGACACCATCTGCCCTAACGGGATGAAACCTTATCCTAGATTAACCCTGATCCCAACCAGTTTCTAAATGACAGCGTAGGCCAGCATGTTGCTTCAAGCAGACACCAAAGCAATCCCAGGGTTACTTGCAAACGCACGACTTCGTCGCAAGCCTGTGCCTCTGCATCATCCTCAAGAGGGGAGGACATTGTAGTAGATGTGCTCACCAGGGGGGACACAGCCTGGAGCTGACGGTGTGCTCCACAGTTCATGGGTGTGCTGCCATTTTTTGCACGGCCCCAGGTGATGATAGAAAATTACAGGTCAGCAAACATGGTGCAACTGCTGGATTTTGGACGGGATGTGACCATATTGAGCCCTGCTGGCCTCCTGTGCCATACCAAGCAGATCAGGAATGGCTTTGCCTGAGCACACCTAGAAGAATATTAATTAAGTGAGGGAATGACGGAAACCTTTCACATGTCGATGTGTAGGTTGGTCTGCTCACATGCAGAGAATGAACAAGGAGCACTGCTGTGCCATGGATACCTTCACCAGGGTGGTGAAGGACTCGTGCTGCCTTGTGAAATCTATGGGTGAGCGACTGAGTTTATCTGGACCCTGACATCATGGGCAGATATCTCAGCCTGATCTGTGCCCTCACCATCAAGCCTGATGACTTTTGACTTGCCTGACAGACTTGAGATATGTAAGGACTCCAGTCCAAGCAACATCAACAGTGTTAGCCATGTAACTCAATCTGTTGATTGATCAAGGCAACCCCAGATGACAGTTCATCACAAGACAAATACCTGGATTATTCATTGCCCTGTTTGCTTCCAAAGTCCACCACTTGTTGTTGATCCTTGAGCAGGGGACGGGAAGCAAGTACCAGGGCTACAGGGAGCAGAGCACTTCCAGAACCTGGTTGTCACGGTTTGACTCAGTATCAGCAAATACACCAGAGACAAACTGATTAAACCAGGACACTGATTTAGGGAGTACTTCACCACAACGCTCCATCATGGGAGACTGCTGATGAAGACAATGCAACACAAACATTGCAGAGGTGGCAGAAACATGCTCACCTGAACAGCAAGAGAGGAAACTAAATCCTGCCATTCTGATATCCCATTCTGATAGGTGAAAAGTTAGTACTTTTTAACTAAACAGACGTAAGTTCTCGCATGCTTTTCAGGAGGCTGCTGGGGAGACTTCTTGCCAACCTTTGGGTGTTATGTGCAAAGACAGAAGAGCCTTCTTGTGTTGACATTGCTACCTGGGGGATGGACACAGTGCCGTGCTGTGGGAACGCTGCTCCAAGGCACAGCCCTGCGGTGGATAATGGATTATACAGAAAAAGATGTCATCACAAATGCACGAACAAATGCACAAATGCAGCGACGCCCTGTTCCTCCAGACACAATCTAGCTAACGCATAGCCTAATTCTTCCACCCCAAGATGACCTCACCCGGTCCTCTTTTCTTCTGTGGGCAATTCTACCTGGAAGGATGGAAAAAGCAGCACCTTTACAGCTGGTGCCCTTGTATGATGACTCAAACACTGCAGTGGTTCTACAAGAACGTGAACTTGTCCCACCATCTCCAGATGCACTAAGAGGTCTGTGCTGAAAAGCCCCATGTTCCTCTGGAGGTTTGAGGCAGTACAACCACACAGAGCCCAGTGGACCCTATCTGATTTTATTATTAGTATTATTAATAGTTGTACATCTTTATGGAAAGAGAGCCTTATGCTTTGCCCTGCTTGCTCCTAGGCATATTTTAAGAAAATAGTTACACAAACAGGCAAATTTACAATTCCTCCCATTATTATTATTGTTGTCGTTATTGTTATTATTATTATATTATTATTATTAAGTGTAATCCAGAAGCAGAAAGCAGAGTTAGACTCATTACTGGTTTCCACCAGACTCTTCTCTCTCTCACATAAGGAAAACAAAAGACATTTCCAAAGAGCTGGCAAAATATGACCTTTCTGGATGGGTTTTTGCTGGGGAATATGTTTAAAATGGTGTTGTTTGGTAGAAGTTATTCATAAACCTTCCTGCATACAAGCAAGGCTGTTGTTGTCTGAATCAGCATGAATTTGAGAAAGATGTTTCCCATGTTAGCAAAATGGACAGTTCTCATGGAAAAAAAAACAACCCATGAACTCTTCTTCTTGTCACCAGGCAGAAAATTTCTGGCTCCTTCTGACCGTAAAGGAAAGTGATGAACATTAGGATGTTGGGATTCTTGGCATGGGGGAGTCACCAGAGGGTAGATAAAGCTACACCAGCAGGATTCATCGCTCGACCTACCGTGGGGTCCATCCCAGCACATCTACCGTGGTGTGTCACCAGCGTTCAGGAGGGAGCTAAGCTGCTCTCCAGGTGTTTGCAGCTGGGGGCCCAGACCCCAGCACCAGCCAGGAGCCAAACTCCACCAAAGTGTGTTGCTGGAAAGCCACATGAGCAAGGCACCTGGGCGACGCAGGGTCCATGCCCAGCTTTTGCAAGGACCTCAACCTATTTGACCTAAATCCTACATGCTTCTGCAATCACTGGATTTCCAATCACTGTTTTCCTCACTTGCCAGAGCAGTAGCAGCCCAAACCACGTGCAGCAATTTAATGAGCTTTTCCCTCCTCTTTTTTTTACTTCACTTTGTCTTTTTTCCTTTTTTTTTTTTTTTTTTTTTTTTGGGTTGATTGTTTTCCAAAGAAAAGAAGCCCCAAAAGACAAATGAGAAACCAACCATTATTGCCACAGGTCTGAGTCTAGGTGTTCTTCTTCAGCAGTTCAAGAATTTCTTTGTACACTTGCTCGTAGACTTGCATACCCCAGAGGAAATCAAAGTGGACAAAGTCAGGGATGTACTTTTTGTAGGCCACGTTGGCTATGCGAGGCAGTGTGATGTTGACGTCTTCGGGGGCTGAAATCCAGTCCCTGCCACCATACCACGCAGCAAGTGGTGCTTTCATGTTTTCCAGCTTGTAGAAGGGAGGTGTGGTCTGGAAGACAAACAGGGTGGCTTGAGGAAGGAAAGCCTGGGAGGCCACAAGGAAGTAAGGAATGCAAAGTTTTCCTGATCACTGCTTGGAATTTCTCCCCTATTCTGAGAGATGACAGAGAACTACCACTGGAGATCACAACTGTGCTTTGGGACCTTACACTTTTCTCCAGGGGATCCAAAAGTGATCACTGAATGACATCACAAAGCCCCCTTTGGGTGTGAAAAGTTACAAAGCTGTTTGATCACAAATGGCCAATTCCATAAATCCCATAAAATTCAGTCTCAGCCACTGCAGCATTTTCATTGCAATTGTCATTTTCTTTTTCCCCTTTTAAAACGGACAAGAGGGGATGGATTCATCTTACCTGGTTGTAATGAAGCATGTTGTCACTGCCATAATCATAACGTTTGAATTCCCCTGTTCGATAGAGCTGGAAAAGGAGGAGAGCTGTGTTTATTGTCCATGCACTGTGGAGGACCATAGGAAACATAAAAGAGGGGACTGAGGAACTGCTCTGCTCCTTCCTGCCACCGAGGCTGGAGGACATTGTTAGTCATGTGTGACATTGTCTTTCAGGGGGAGAACTCAATCCCCAGAAGGATCTCGGCATGGCTGACAAGATGGCTGGGCACTGCTCACGTCTTTCATCCCCCTTCTCTGGGGTGGCGGGCAAGCTGCAGAGTGTAGGTGTCTGGAGGCTGAGGGCCCAGGAACCCATGGTGCACCTAGCATGCAGCCAAGGCTCAAAGACTGAGGCATCAGATCTTTGGGCAAGGTTCCTTTGTCCATCACGGTCAATGTCTACAACAGAAGGACACAAATTTGTCCATGTTTTCAATGATTAGTCATTGTGTGATTTGTTGTCTCTACCGACCCTCAACTCTTAGCCTTCACTCTAGCATCTCCTGTGCTGCTTTATCACCAGTTTTTCCTTCCAGCTCCAAAGACTCTTGGTCATCTTTGTCTGAAAGTCATAGCCAAAAGAACTGCATCGGCATCAGTGTTCTGTGTCCATCCCCCCTGTTCTCTCTAATCCAGCTGTGCAGGAAGAGTGATGGAGGACAACACCCAAACGTTGAAAAGAGGTCCTCAGCAGCTGAGCAAAGGCAGTGTGGGCCCTGGTTGCATGGGATCTTTTTCTGGAGCAGGAAATCTTACCTGGCGCCAATGTAACATGTTTTTGAGGGACGTTGAATCAGGGTAATGGGACAGGTAGACATCTATGCGACTCTGCAGGACACCAATGGACACAGTTATTCTCTGCACAGAGAGAAAGCAAGCTGGTCCTGCTCAGCAGCCACACACAGTAGCTCTACACCTTCCTAGTGCAGTTTCTCCTTGGAATATTAAGTAATTACACCAACGTCTTCCTTGAGAAACAGTGGCCAATCTCTGACCCCATCCACGATCAAGCTGTTGTTGCTCAGTACTCTACATGGTCCTGTCTCCAGTTTCACTCGCATGAGCGGTTTGTGGCAGGATCTGGACCTTAAAGTCTTGACTGGCCCCAACGAAACAGCCCTCCTTGTGCAAGCAGGGCATCCTGGGACCACCCAGCTCACCTGAACAAGTCCCCAGATAACCTGCTGTTGGCCCTGGTGGCAGCAGGGTTGGGCTGGAGACCCCCACCCTGGTGCCTCCAGCAATAGCTTTGTGTTCGGTGCAGTGGAGCACAGGGAAAGGGGTGATTTGAGGATAAATATGTTCTAAGAGATGGTAGATAGAAGGGTGAGGGCCCATCTGTCCTAGATTTTTTGACAAATCAAAGAGGGGAAAGGCCAGGTGAAGGCAGCTAGTTGACAACTTGGGCTCAAACGTGGAGAAACTGAATCACTTAAAAAGTAAGCTGGAGTGTACGTACCACATCTAAGCTGTTGGTAAACCCACCAGGCAAGTAAAGGACCAAGGAGCAAAAGCTTTTAAAGATGGGGTAGCTGCACAGGCCAGCAATCATTTGCTTCAAGATCTCGCCCTCATCGAAGACCACCGTGCGTCCTAAAATGAGCTGTGAAAGTCAAAGGTGGGTATCAGTGTGGTTCATGTTCCTCTTTTCCCACCAGATGCTCCCCACCTCTCTGCTCACCCCTGAAAGTTGCTGCCTTCCTCTCAACAGCTTTACTGTGCTTCATAATATTGACTTTTCAGAAATGGCCACGGCCCTGGAAGAGCCCTGATATTCCTTGAAGAGGTTTCTCCTAGGAGGCTGGAGCCCAAAACTAGATCTAGAAATAGCTCTGCTCTGATCAGGGCTGGTCAGGGGATTATTTGCACTGTTTAAGGCCCGTTTCAGACAGAAGAGTGTTGGCACAAACACCCCTGCTCAGTGCAAAGGGAGGTGGAGGTGATGTACAAGCACTGCATGTCTCAGCTGAGGAGACCTTCCCATTCTCTCCTTTCCCTTCACACTGGATGAGCATGTGGTGAGGACGTACCTTAACCAGCCCCTCGGGAAGGTCAAACAACCTTGCCAAGGGTGACTTCATGTTTGAGTTTGCGGTGATAGGAGCCAAGGCAAAAAACATCTTGATTTTACGATCCAGCTCAGGAATGGAGGAAAAGGCAATGAAACCTGTGGGAGGAAGAAGGGAGCAGAGCCTGCCCTGTTATTGCTGGAGGAGCTCTTGACTCCCAGCCATATGTGCCCATGAGAAGGACCCTTGGAGATTGCTCTAGCAGGTTGGTGACTTAGAATCCCAGATGGGTTTGGGTTGGAAGGGACCTTAAAGATCATGTAGTCCCAACCCCCTGCATGGGCAGGGACACCTCCCACTAGACCAGGTTGCTCCAAGCCCCATCCAACCTGCCCTTGAACACTTCCAGGGATGGGGCAGCCACAGCTTCTCTGGGCAACCTGGGCCATAGTGGCCCATAGTGAAGAATTTCTTCCTAATATTTCATCTCAATCTCCCCTCTTTCAGTTTTAATCCATCTCCCTCATCCCATCCCTCCCTGCCCTCATCCAAAGCCCCTCCCCAGCTCTCCTGGAGCCCCTTCAAGGCACTGGAAGATGCTCTAAGGTCTCCCTGGAGACTTCTTCTCCAGGCTGAACAACCCCAGCTCTCTCAGCCTGTCTCCAGAGCAGAGCTGCACCAGCTCTCTGAGCATCTTTGACTTGACCTGAAGCCCTTGTTGCTGATGCACATCAGCTCCCACCTTGACTGCTCAGCTCCCGCAGCCCCTTCTGGGGCTCTGGCAGCAGGGGAATGCATGAAAAGCCATTGCTGCAACCACTTGTGGCTGTCCCTGCTAAAAACTGTTAGAGCAAAACTCTTCTGTCCCTTTGTTGTTTGGACATCACCCTCCCCATCCAGGTTCTCACAAGAACACTCTGAGACCAAGGCTGGCAGCTCACATAACTCTGAGAGTGATCTAATCTCCTCCTAAGTACCTGTGGTGGTGCCCTGGGAGTAAGCCACGTAGTATAACTGCTCCTGTCCAGTTTTCTGAAGAATATAGTTGATAGTGGCTGGCAGATCATACATGGCCATCTCATGAAAGCTGCAATGGAGATGGGCATGTGACAAAATTACTGTTGCTGACCTTGAGAGGGACAGGCAGGACATGGCAAGTGGTGCCATGACTATCTGGGGAGCAGGGGAGGGCTCTGGCAACCTGCTGGTGTCTTGGGGGTGTTGGTTGATGCCCACTGGCAGATGGTGTGGCTGCCAGCAGTGCTGCTTCTCCAGCCTGTGGACACTGCTGGGGCCACCAGGTACCTGCCCACCCTTCAGTTTTGCAGCAAATACCTGTAAGCTGAGTATTCCTGATGGTGAAACTCAAACTCTTTGTGCTTCCGTGACCAGCTGTTGCCCCGGCTGTTTCCGATCCAGACATCGTAGCCAGCATCAGCCAGGATGAAGCCCAGGCTGTTGTTGGGAAAGTTGGTGACCCAGTTGCTTCCCTCCAACACCAGGCCATGCTGCAGGAGGACAGCAGGCTTGGGAGCTGAAGAAAGAAGAGAAGGATCATTTTCTCTGACCATGAGCAAAATTGACAATTCACATCCAGGTATTGCTTTGGCAGCAACTTCCTCCTGGGGAAGTGGCTCCAGTGCAGGAAGATGGTCACCTATGTCCTCAGCCTCTTTGGAGAAGTGGTTTTGAAGTAGGCTCTTTGGTCATCCCAGGGCAGAGAAAATTGTTACAGTGGAGCTGAAAAAAAAGGTTGGGCTCCACATTGAATGGAGCCCAGGAAGAAAGAAACCAAGCCTCACGTTTGCCTGGACACTGACTGTGCCCTTTGCATGGAGACTACCCTCCTCATGGTGCCTTTTGTTTGGCCCAGGGACTCTGGGTCTGACCAGGAGACACTGAAACCCCAGCAGAGCCTCAGTACCTCCCATGGCACGGTGACACCATGGTGCCCCCTTGCAAGAGAGATGAGTACTGGAGGGGTCAAGAACATCTCCACCCACTTGAAGCCACATGAACAAGCCTCAGCTCCCCAGAAGAAACTTCATTTTTTTTTTTTTTTAACAAAGGCCCAGGAAGCCCGAGGTGCTGTGAGAAGAAAGTGGAAGGGAGTTTATGGAAAGGTTTAGTTTGGAAAGGATCTCTAGAGGTCTTTCCTACAATCTCCTGCTCAAAGCAGGTCCAACTTCACAGCCACACCAGGGTCATCACCCTGTGGGAGGGTGACCATGAAGAAGTTGAAAGAAAAGCTACTTTTTTAAATTTTTTTTTCTTTTTTTCTTTCTCTTTTTCTCCTCTCTTTTTCTGTTGGTTTTTGGACCTTCAAGTGAGGAACAGAAAGGCACCAAAATGGTGAGATGGCTCTGGATTGGACATAGAGGGGGGGGGAGACATGTAGCTGATAAGTGGCTTTTTGCTGCCCCACTGGCTGCCTTTTTGCTGGGTAGAACCTGGGGCAAAAATTCTCTGTCCCATTCATTCTCCTTCTCTTTTCCTTCCTCTTTGGAGCAGATCCTCCCAGAAAAAGAAGGTCGTGGTGGTGGGCAGAATCATTTCTTCTGCTGCCAAGGCTAAACCTCCAGGGACAGTTGTCTTCTTGAGGCCCCAGACCATGGTCTACTCCAGCCCAGTAAAGCTCTCACGGTCCCTGGAGCAGGCAGACCTTCTCATGGCACTTACAGGGACAGAACATGCTGGAGGCCTCTGTCTCTGCTTCATGGGAGGTGCTCATGCTCCCCAAGTTGTCTCTGCCATGAGGAATCCTCTGGATGGTGAGGTAATAGCCATCATCTGTCACCACTTCATGCTCCTCGTAGGGATACTCATGGTAGCGGACAATTTCACCCTGTGGGAAGGGAAGGACAGCATGGGATGGTCCCCAGGGAGGTGGGGGTCTCCATCCCAGAGGGTGACAGGCCTTGGCTGGGTGAAGCCAACAGTGGCCACGCTGAGCTTGTAGTGGTGACTCCTGCTGTCAGCAGGAGGGTGGAGTAGAGACCTCCCAATGTCCCTCCCACCAACCCTGCAGTGATGTCATGACTTCAGCTAAAATTTTGGGCAGGTGTGAGTTTCCCTCATTCCCTGAGCAGGTCTGAGAGAGACCTGTTGTCACTTACCATGTCGCAATCAACGTTTGTGAAGAGTAGGGCAACAACAGCAGCGAAGCTCTGAGGCTGAGGCAGCTGCCTTGACCAAGCCTGTTGACTTGCACCAAACTCCCCCCTAAATTGCCATAAATCTCCAGTCACATAAGCCCAGGGAGATAAAAGCTCCTATAAAACCCTGGTAGAAAGACACGTGTGGAGACCACGGGTCCCGCCCAGACTATGGAAGTAGAGGTAGCTTGCATGCCCAAACAGGAAAAGAAGGGAGAGAAGCCAGAACTTACCACATCCATGAACACCTCAGGGCTGGCATGTGCCTCTTCACTGATGCAAATTGAATAAACAATGGTTACAAACAGCCACATCATGGTGCTCTGCAAAACATGGGCGACATGATGAGTGTGAGGGACATCAATGGTCTAACAGAGAAGGCAGGCACAGGTTGGAAGGTTGGTCAACTACAGAAAGGAAGGTTGGTCACTACCAACCTGACCACTCTGCAGGGGAAATTATTTTAAATCTGAAATCCTCTAATTGGTCCTAAAAACGACTAATTTTGCTTATCTGGGACAATGCCAGAATCCAAACTCCCTCCCATGTTAATCACACATTTGCCTGGACAAATCTGGTTTTGAAGGAGGTGATTGCAGACTATTAATTTGAAATCATGGCTCAAAAGAACAGATTATGTGTTTACACTGATAACTGAACCAACCAGGACTAAACCACACTGCTTTCAGTTGCAGGACCATGGAGGTCAGTTCTTAATGTGACACCAAATCTTGCGATTTGGTCGGGCTCTTCTGGCTGAAAGACTTGATTTGGTTTTGCAAGCCTGAGCAAAACACCATCCCAGGAGTCTCACCATTCTTCCTGGGAACAGTTTGGAAGTATCTGTCTTGGCGTGTTCCTACCACCAACCAACTTACCAGAGCTTTATTTGTTGGAGACAATACATCTGCATCAGAAATGCTGCCCCAGCCCGTGTGTGGCACGCTGAAATAGCTACACGGTGTGGAGCCCAAAGCCAGGACCCCTGCCAGCTACCCCCCAAATTCCCAAATCCCTGTGCCGGGCTGTGTGGGAGGCAGCAACCACAGCCTGATGTCAGCACCAGGTATTTGGTACCCACCCCATTGCCTCCCTGCAGAATATCTTCCTGGGAAAAGAAAGGAGAACTGCCAAGCAGGTTTCTGGCACTTCCCAGCTAACCCTCATTTTCCCCTATCCCTTCTGCTGGAGGAACCAGCTTCCTGTGAGGAATCGGCTTCCCCATGCTGCAAGGGGAGGTTTTGCAGCTGGGGAGAAGGCCACCTGCTCCCTCTGCTGTCCCTGGAGGATCCCACAGGCCCTGGTGCTCTGCTGGAGGGGACCTTCGGGACACCCCTCCTGCTGCCAGTGAGGTTTCGCCAGCATGAGGTCGGGGCGGCTGTGGCTTGGCTCAGCAGAGCCTTGACCACCCCCCCCAACCCCAAGAAGGGTTCCCCACCTCCACCCTGACACCCCCAGGCTGCTCCTGGGGGCTGAGATCCCTTGTCACATCCCCTGTGACTGCCACCATGCCTGCTGTGCAGCAGGGCTCTCCTTCACCATGGGAAGCCCAGCCCCAGGAAACTCCGGTCTCGTCACTTTTCAGACGGGCTTGCAGAAAACAAGGAGAGACAGAGAATATTTCTTTGGTGTCATATCAGGAGAATGGCATGCAAATTCAAGGGAACAGTCTGGCCCATGTTGGCCCTTTCCTCCCAACAGCCAACCTGCAAAAATATCCCTTTTGTGAAGGGTCCCCCAGCTCAGCAGACCTTGAGAGTTCCTGGTGACCTCTGAGAAATGGAGCAGGGTGAAACCTTTTCCACCAGCAGCATGGTCCTGACCCCCAAGCACTCCCACCCCCCTCCTGTGAGCAGAAATTACTTTCCTTCAGACCCAAGTCTCCTGAGGAAGCCCCACCATCCCACCCATGGTGCTCTTCAGCCACCTACCGCTCTCTCCTGCTATCCCAGAAGAGGCATGAGTGCCTTTCTTCCTGATGTCCACCAAGCAGGTCACTTCCATGCAGTGGGCTGTTATTCCCTTTGTTCCACTCGGGAGCGTCAGGAGTTGCCACTCCCTCTAATCCTTCCTCCTCCGCATAATTTACCCGAGGGCTGGAGTCTGCTCTGAGACGAAACACCCTCCCTCCCCAGGATCGCTTGGGAATCTTTTGGTGGCACTATGGGAGGGTTTAGAGCTAAAACAAATGGCTTATTTCCACTTGATGAGGCACAGCATCAGCTGATCTTGCCTGTGAGCTCTGTGTGCTGGAGGGTAGGCAGCCTCTGGACCACTCTCCACCTGCCTGGGGCTGGTGTTGGTGCCTGGAGTTGGTGTTGGTGCAAGGGGCTGTGTTGGTGCCAGGGTGTGTGGCACACAACAGGGTGCATGGAACCAGCTCATCCCAGCAAGCTCCAGTGGGAAACCTGTCCAGCTCTTGTTGGCTCTTCTTGCTGCCTCCTGGTGTGCAACGAGACACTGTCTGGAAATGCCAAACCTCCCCATCCCCACAGTGACTGCTGGGGGTGCTCTTTAAAAAATGAAAAAGAAACCCCCCCCCGGGAGGGCAGAAGCTGGAGGTGAAGCTGCCTTTTGCGCTCATTGGCTGTGGGGTGCACTTTTGGTGGGACAACATGCCCTTTCTTACTGAGCCCATCTGGACCACAGTGAGAGGTGACCTCTGCTGGGTGTCTGCCCGCTGCATTTTCAGCTACCTCCAACTGGACAATGATCTCTGTGTGTGGATATCACAGCCCCCTTTTGGCAATTTTTGCCCTTCCAGCACTTGCCTCACAGACTTTCCCCCTTCCCAGCTGGCAATGCCCTTGGCCAGTGGGTGCCCAGTGGCTGGGGAGCTCCCTGTGGGGCTGGTGGGGGCAGTGGGTGTCATTTGGGCAGCACCGCCTTTGAGGCCACCTCTCAGCTCCTGCACCACGTGCTGGCACGCTGGCTCTGAGGGCTCCTGTCACCTCTCCCAAAGCCTAAATAATTCCACCTCCACTTGAAATCATGACTGGTCTTTACTTAAGTCTAGCTGGAGGCAGTGCCAGAAGGTCTCCCAGCTCGGCTCAGTCTCCTGTGAGTGGTGACTCAGAGAAGAGCATGGTTTTAATCCTGCAGGGAGAGGAGGAAAGGTGGAAAAACAGGTTCAGATACGCCGAGACAAGAAATCGCTCCCCTTTCCTCCCAGCATGTATTGAAACCAAAATAACTTGTCTTCCTCCTGGGGACAGGACATCAGAGAGGTTCCTGGTGTAGCTCTGGCCACTCCTGGTCCTTGCAGCAAGTCTGAGAGCAGAGCAGGAGCTGAGCCTTCAGCATGAGACCTGCAGCATGACACAGCTCTTGCTGTGGGATGGAGCCTCTCCAGGGAGGATCTAGCACATCTACTGAGGCTTTGTGCTCCACCAGGATGCAGGTGTTAAAGAAGAGGCTGGGAGCTGTGAGGTTTGGACTGCACCTCCTTACTTTGTGAACCCTGTCTTGGAGAGGAGTTTGGGTGTATCTGGAGCCACTTGTAACCCTGATAAAGAAAAGTTCAGACCTTTGGCTCTGCCAGAGTTGGTTTATTGCAGCTCGAGCTGGTGTCTCTGGAGAGGGACCCAGCCTGTGTTGTACCTGTGCCCTTTAAGGCCTCACAGTCCACCCCTGCCATCCCTTATCTAATCATTCTGTTTAAGGCCCATCTTCTCCTGAGGTGACTGGTCTCTCTTTTCCTCTGCACGCACTTTGGACTTCATTTTCCATCCGCACCTGGAATTTGTCTGTCTGCTGCCATAGAGCAGTCCCTTTCTTTGTTATCTGGAATTTTAGTTCCTTCAGTTCTGGTTTCAGTTGGCCCTTTTCCCATTGTGTGGTGTTGTTTAAGTATCAGAGGGGTTGCTTGCTGAAGTGCTTTGTCAGTCTGAATCTCTCCTTAGCCCTTCTCCAGGTCGCAGTTTCACCAGAGTCCAGCAACAGTTTAGTGCAGCCTGAGGTTCTAATATCTCAGCAACTTTTGCTGAGCAAAATCATAGAATCATGGAGTTGTTTTGGTTGAAAAAGACCTTTAAGCTCATCAAGTCCAACCATTAAATAATGAGTGGGAGGAGTGCTAGGTGGGGGCAAAAAAAAAAGTCTTCTTACTGACAGTTGAGCTTTTCACAGGTAGGAAGCAAAAAAAAAAAAAAAAAAAAAAAAAAGCAGAAAAGCAGCCAAGCTCTAAATGTCTATGTGCAAGCAAACCCCATGGTCATTTTAAGCCCCAATAACTTCACTTTTCAGTGGTGTCCAGTGACAGGACAAGGGGCAATGGGCACAAGCTGGAGCACAGGAGGTTCAAGTTAAATATAGGGAAAAACTTCTTTACTGTGAGGGTGACAGAGCCCAGGGACAGGCTGCCCAGAGAGGTTGTGGAGTCTCCTTCTCTGGAGACATTCCAAACCTGCCTGGACGTGTTTCTGTGGGATCTCCTGTAGGTGATCCTGCTCTAGCAGGGGGTTGGACTAGATGATCTCCAGAGGTCCCTTCCAGCCCTCACCACTCTGTGACTCTGTGATCCTGTGAACGTCCTCCCCATCACCTCCCCCCTTCTCTGCACCAGTCCAAGCTGGTATCTCACTGTCTCCAGAACTGCAGCCCTGGGGATGCTCCTCACCTCTCTGGCGGCATGGGTGAAATCAGGCTGGGCCCCACTGGAATGACCTGGATTCAGGGAGAATCACCACAGTGACGCTGGGGCAAAAGGGAGACAGAAAAACCCAGCTGCAACCCCAGCCTGGCCTCAGCTCAGGCAGGAAGGGCTGCAGCACCTGGTGCTGAGCAAGTGTCAGATAAGGAGGGAGGTGGGCTGGGGGCTCTTCAGGCTCAGCACTCCAGCACAGAATAAGCTTCCAGGAAGTGGGAAGTGAAGGTCATTACTGGAGAAATGATGTAATTATTTTTTTTTTTTGTTTAAAGCAATTTCAAAAAATCCATCTACAAAATTGGGATAAAAATAAAGAATTCAGAGGTGAAAGGCCCAACTTATTCATAGAATCACAGATTCCCACACTGGTTTGGGTTGGAGAGACCTTAAAGATCATGTAGTCCCAACCCCCTGCATGGGCAGGGACACCTCCCACCAGACCAGGTTGCTCCAAGCCCCATCCAACCTGCCCTTGAACACTTCCAGGGATGGGGCAGCCACAGCTTCCCTGGGCAACCTGGGCCAGTGTCTCACCACCCTCAGAGTGAAGAATTTCCTCCTCATGTCTCACCTAAATCTCCCCTCTTCCAGTTTTAATCCATTCCCCCTCATCCTGTCACTCGCTGCCCTTGTCCAAAGTCCCTCCCCAGCTTTCCTGGAGCCCCTTCAGGCACTGGAAGGTGCTCTAAGGTCTCCCTGGAGTCTTCTCTTCTCCAGGTTGAACACCCCCAGCTCTCCCAACCTCCCTCCAGACCAGATGTAACCTTATTCCACCGATTTTGCAAGTTATTTTATTTTCCTCTTGTAACAACAAACACTCACTGAAGGGGAGAGAGGAGGGGATTACTCCAAAGCAACCACCAGGTGAACCATTGGACTGCTTCCTCATCGGTGCTGCTGTTAGTATCAGATCCTGCCAGGACGGGTGTGAGTCACAGGAGTGAAAGTCCACCACGTGTTTTGGTTGGGTTTTATCTGACTGTGTTATCCGGGATCTTGGCCTCTGCCTGTGAACCAGAGCACTCAGGGTTCAAGGAAACATCTGAAGATGTTGCTGACTACCAGCCTGCATGAGCTTTGGAATGGATTTGCCAGAAACGTAACATTTGTACATTTTGAATTTACTTTCAAAATTTTGAAAGTTTTTGTTGCCTTTTGAAACCAGGTTTGTTGGGCAAGTTTTTGAAAGGTGCCTGACCTTCATGGACACACCTATAGCCAGATTCAATGTGTTTTGGTAAAAGCCAGGTCACCTAAAGCAGGTGATCCTGCTCTAGCAGGATGGACTAGATGATCTTCAGAGGTCCCTTCCAACCCTGATGACTCTGTGACATTGGACACCAAAGCAGTGTGATTGCAACGGATGCTGGAGCAGTGTGAGGAGCACCAGCAGGGATGGCAGCATGGTGGCCACCCAGCAAAAAGCAGTGTCTTCTGCTTCTCCTGAGCGTCCAGCACCTGGTAAAACAATGCAGCCTCATGGACAGAGCTCCTGTTGGAGCATGCCACCATGCAGGTTTCCAGCTGTGGAATGTATGAAAGTGATTGCAAGCAAGACTGTAGTAGGTGTGACCAGATATGAAGAACTGCTCTGCTTGATGGCTGAGTTGCAGGAGGAGGTGGGCAGACGGAGCAGTATTTGAGAGCCTGAGAAGGAGGTCGAAAATGGAGCAGTGCTCTGCCATCTATGATGCATGGCCACTATGGAGGCAAGCATTTCAGAAGCATGGGAAGGTCCTCAAATGTGTTCAGAGGAGGGCAACAAAGCTGGTGGCAAGGCTGGAAGGAATGTTCTGTGAGGAGTGGCTGAGGCCTTTGAGCTTGTCTAGTGTGGAGAAAAGGAGGCTGAGGGGCAACCTCATGGTTCTGCACAACTTCCTGAGGAGGGGACGTGGAGAAGGAGGTGCTGAGCTCTTCTCCCTGGGATCCAGGGACAAGACACATGGGAAGGGTTCAAAGCTGCCAAAGGGGACATTTAGACTGGACATCAGAAAGTATTTCTTTACCAAGAGGGTGGTCAAACCCTGGAATAGGCTTCCTTGAGAGGTGGTCAATGTCCCAAGCCTGTCAGTGTTTAAGAGGCATTTGGACAATGCCCTTAACAAGATGCTTAAACTTCTGTTCAGCCCTGAAGTGGTCAGGAAGTTGGACTAGATTATCACTGTAGGTCCCTTTCAACTGAAATAGTCTGTTCTGTTCATATCAATTTGACAGCAACACTTGCAAAGTCTTCTACTCATGGAGGGGCTGCCTGTGGAGATACTAGCACTTCTGGAAGACCCTGGCCTTGGGGAGGCCATGGTCACTGCATCTCCATGCTCATTGCATCCAGGTGACTCTGCCCTCCCCTCTCCTCAGTCCCCCATCCTTTTGGTGCTGTGGCTCTGCCTCCAAGGAGACCATCTGCCTGAAGCCACCATAATTCCATGTATTCTTTCCTAAATTTCCTGGTGCTACCTGCTCTTCAGCTGGCTGCTGCTGGCCATGTAGGCACTGGTGATTTGGACTGGTTGTCATCCATGGGATGGTGCTCTCTGAAGGAAAAGGGAAAGCCTGGGCACCAGAGGGTGCTCGGAAAGCACTGGTGAGGGAGATCATAGAATCATAGAATCCTAGAATGGTTTGGGTTGGAAGAGACCTTAAAGATCATCTAGTCCCAACCCCCTGCATGGGCAGGAACACCTGCCACTAGACCAGGTTGCTCTAAGCCCCATCCAACTTGCCCTTGAGCACTCCCAGGGATGGGGCAGCCACAGCTTCCCTGGGCAACCTGGGCCAGTGTCTCATCACCCTCAGAGTGAAGAATTTCCTCCTAATGTCTAACCTGAATCTCCCCTCTTCCAGTTCTAAGCCATTCCCCCTTGTCCTCCTGCCCAAACCCTCATGGAAAGCCTAACGTTTTGGTATATTTAAAAAAAACCAGTTTCTACTCCAGACCAAGGTGGCCCCACTGTGGTTCCTGGGGTCTGTTTTATCCTCTTCTGGTTTGCCCTCTTCTCCCCAAGGTGAGTTTTCTCAGTTCTGCTCTGCTCACCAGAAAAGGAAGGGCTCTCCACCCTGTCTGCACACAGGGATGGGACAGTGGAAGGAACAGCTCCTTCAGGAAGGACAGACTCATCACCTACTCTTTGATGACAGCTTCTGCTCTACAGGCAACAGCTCCAGGATTCCCCAAGGCTTTCCTTGATGGCCCAGCTGCCAAGGGGCACCTGGTCCCTGCAGGTGGGAGTTGCCAGTTATGTCTCACCACCAGCTCACCCAAAGTCTTAACAGCTGATCTGTTGTGGATGTCAAACCAACACGATCTGCTCTTTCTTAGGTGACACTTTTTGTCCCTAGAACAAAAGGAGCAGATTTTAGACCTCTCTCCCAGCACCTTTCTGGGAGAGATAGCTTGGCCCCTCTCTGGACCAGCTGGTTACTGAAAGGGGTGTCTCCTGGAGTTACCTGAAGGTTGAGCCTTGAGCATGGCCAGCACCTTCAGCAGGTGTAGGGAGGCTGTGCTATGGGTGATGTGCTGGAGGGGTCCATGTCCCAGAGGTTCCATCATTGCTACTGGGACTCTGTGCTGAGAAGAGCTCTTGCAAAGCTTCCTCATGAGTCAGTGTGGAAGCTGGGCCATAGGCAGAGGGCATGGGATGCAGGAGTGATGCCATCGGTGATGTCCAATGTGGGGCTCAGCAGGCACAGACACCTGAAGGCAGCTACTGGGCAGATGGGGATGCTCTGGGGGTCTTGGGGAGCTGTAAGGAACGGTCACCGCTCTTGATCCACCTAAATCACCACTGGGCACCTACCCCTCATGGCAGGGTTTGAGGAGTTCCACACAGGCAGACCCAGCACCAGCCACGTTGTGTGGTTGGTGGGAGTGATGCCTGCAACTTATGGAGCCCGGAAGAGACAGAACTTCATGTTTTCTCTGCACCAAGTACTTAACACTGCAAAAGCACAATTAGGGCTTTACAGGAGGCCTTGTAACCTCAGGAGGTCTCCAGAGAACAGGTTGCCCCATGTGAGGATGATGTCTGAATAGGGAGCGGCTGGTCCAGAGGGCAGCTGGACATTTCTGCTGAGCAGGACCACCTTGGGGACCTCATGCACACTGACTTGCTTAACTCCTGCCATGGGTGGCTCCAGACATCTGCACCCATGTGCCCTCTTTTGTAGCTACAACAGCCTCTGTGGCAGGTGAGGTCCGGCTGCCACAGGACCCTGGCTCATGGAGCTGGGTGGCTTAGCAGAGTAGTCCTGGATGGCCCCACCTTGCAAAGCTCCTTTGTGAGGGTTAGTCCCTGTTCTGGTTTAAATATTAAAGGTGAACCCCAAACAAACCAGAGGACAGAATTGCTCTCTATTACCCCCCCTCCACCCCCTCAAGGGAAGATAGAAAGGGGGATAAGAAAGAGAGACTTCAACTTTGGAAATTGAAACTAGAAAAAGGGTAAAACTTGTGGGGGGGAAGGGAATGGGTAAATATTTATATACAAATATACAAACCCCATCTCGCTGATGGCAGGGATCTGGGGAGCTCAGGGCCGCTCCAGGAGAGGCCCACGGCTCCTCACAGCACCCGATGCAGTTGGATTCTGGAGCGAGCACGGGGGAAGCCCAAGGAACCAGCAGCACACCCGGCAGGGGGAAAGGAGCAGGGGGAAGGGGAGAGCGGCTTCCTGCTCTCCTGGCTTTGATTGTGACAGGAAAGGGGCGGCAATCCTGACCCTTCCAGTCTGTCAGGGTGCTAAGCACCCTCTCTCTCCAATAGGTGTCCAACACCCTGCCGGGGTCTCCCAAAACATAACATCCCACCAAGGCCTCTGCTCAGGAGACTTTCTGGTCTGTCTAGCAGTCCTCTGGTCCAACAGGTGTGTGTGTGAATCAGCAGTTGGGGCATCTCTCCTGTTGTGTTTCTCCTCTTTAGCCTTCCTCAAACTGGCATGTAGTTTAGGTTGGACAGACCCTTGGAGTGCTCTCGTCTCTAGCAAGTCTCAAAGCAGGGTTGATTTTCCAACTGAATCAGGCTGCTTAGGGCTTTGTCCTGTTCAGTTTCAAACATTTTCAGGGATGGACATCCCAGCAGCACTTTGGGCACCTGTTCCAGTGCTTGATTACATCTATTGAGATTTAGTTTCCCCCTAAAATCTGGCTGTACTGCTGGACCTTTCACCAGCTGTTGGTCTTGTTCTGCAGGACACCAGAGAAGAGATAATTTACTATGTTGGGCTTTCTTGGGACAACACTTGAGGAGTGTTGATACAGTAAATACCATCCCTGTGATGCTGTAGGGCCAGGTAGAGGTCATCAGAGTAGAAAAGCATCTTGCCCCAAATGAGTAGCTGTTGTGAAATCTTCCCCTTCTTGGCATCCAGTAATATCTTCCATGTCTTCTGCTCTACCAATTGCATGTTGGTGGCCTCTTCTGCCTCTTCTTAACCTTTTCCTCGTGTTTACCTTCTTCATGGGTGCCTGTGGTTGGGCCTTGGTCAAGTTGATTTTTTCTATATGCTTATATTGTTCCATGGCATTTTCAGCATGGTTTTCACTCTCTTTTCTTGTAAGAATGGCCACCCTTGCTGTGTCAAGTCCATGCGTGAAATATCACTTAGAGTAGGGTATTCCTAGCCTGGTATTTTGCCACCTCTGCATAGCTGCCACCTCTGCGTAGCTGCAAACATGCCCATCCTGACCCAGCAGGAGTGCAGTGAGCAGCAAGGTCATTGGCAGAAATGTTGGTTGAGAAAGGACTTTGCTCTATCAATACCAGCATCTCTGGCCAGGGATCCCAACTGCTTGGCTTCTCTTTTGTCCACGTCATAGGTTTCAGCCCCACTATCAAAGCATCAGAGCAACCAAGAATGAAGTGGCTCACCCTCATTGTGGGTAAAGTCCTTTCTCATGAGGTGCAGTTCCTTTAGAGAGAAAGGTTGGACAAGATCATCCTTGTCATCTGCTTGAGAAGAGCCTGCTGTTCTATCTGTTTTAGAAGTGTCTGCTCCTCCATCTGCTTGAGAAGGGCCTGCTCTTCCATTTGCTTGAGAGGGGCCTGCTTTTCTCTCTGCTTGAGAGCGGCCTGCATTTCTATCTGCTTGAGAAGAGCCTGCTCCTTTATCTGCATGAGAAGGGCCTGCTCCTCCATCTGCTTGAGAAGAATCTTCTCCATCACTCTCTTCCTGGTGTCCTTTGATTAGGTCTTTTAACATCCTTTTTAAATCAGAGTCCTCCACTGTTGAATGTGTTCTTGTGGTCTTGAGTGGCTGTTTCTTTGCTTTGCTCTTGGTCACAGGATTAACTTCAGCTTTTGCTCGTTTGGATTGAGTGCTCTTTGCAGCAGCAGTGGTGGTGGCAGCAGCCTTGCTTGTGGGGAAGTGGCAGTGAGTGGAACAACATCTTGCTCTACGCATCCACAATACATGATAAACATTCACCAGAAGCATCCTTACTGAAACAATGGTATTTAGATCAAGAGCTGGGAGATTCAGCCCGAGAGAATAAGGAGAGGTAAAACTGACCCTGCTACTGCCATTACCAACATGGACCTTTCTGTTCACGTGAGGATTGGTACTGTACACACACAGTGCCACCATACAGGTCAGTATCAAACCCCCTGTGATCACTAGACAGGTAATTACATGGTTGATTATGGCTACAGTCCTGTCAATAAACCATAAAACAATCACAAGAGCAGCTCCAAAGAGCAGTATGATCCCGGCTGTACATCACATGTAAGACTACATGCTGGGAAAAAGGTCCAGCAGAAACATTACAGAAAGTGTCTGCTCAGTTTTCAACCCGTCAGTATATTCAGCAGAAGTGTTGCCCATTGCTGTCTGAGGGATTCCTCCCATCAGAGATGGAGTTTTAAACGTTCACCAATTAGTGAGAATTTATAGCCTGGGCTTAAGATCGAACCCCACGTTGGGCGCCAATAAATTATTGTCACAGTTTGACTCAGGATTAGCAATTAAACCAGCGATGACAATGCTCTTGATACCCTCCCACCCAGCTGGGGAAGGAGAGAGAGAACTGAGGAGACAGACTTCCCAGATTGAAAACTGAACTTGACAGCTTTAATTAGATACTAACAACAAAAGAAAATATGTACAATTGTATCAAAATGTGTTGAGGAATGTGCAAAACCCCCATTGCCTTCCCCCACCCCCAGCAGCTCCCCTGGCATCTCCTGAGCTGTGAGCAGTCCTGACATGTCCCGGAGCTGCCGGAGAGAGCAGCAGAGCAGAGAGGAGCTGAGGGGAGAGGGATGAGGGGCAGGAGTGTACGGGCCTGGGGATCAACGGGGATGGACAGTCTTCCCTGGATGCTGGCCATGGATGGGAGAGGAGGGAAGAAGAAGCAAGAAGGAAGTTGTCTTCTGTGATCTCTGACCTTACACCGAGCTTACATAGATATATGGAATGGAACACTTTGGTCAATTTTGCTGTCCATCTAGTCCACTCCTCCCTACAGGAAGGCTGCAGACATGACTACTCTGCTCCTGTAAGCATCTGAGGCTGCAGGTTCAACAAACAGAGCGAAGTGCCCTTGGAGTCTCAGCAGTAACATGAACATTCCAGTGTTACCAGTTCACTAGCTGGAGAACTTGCTGCTGGTCAAAAGAGAGCTCACTGAAGGAAAAATATCAGTAAAAGGAAAATAGGCTTCATCCTGGCTCAAACCAGAACAGTGCTGGAGTCAGTGAAAATGTTCCTGCAAGTCTTCTACACTTCTTATGCTTCCTTTGGGTTTCATTGCATTGTCTTCAATACCCCAGGTGACACAAAAAAAATCCACCCCAGGCTGATTCTGCACTGTGTCCTCTCCAAAGGCCCTGTCATTAACTGAAGCTTGTGCAAAGTACCACATCCTGCTCCCCCATGTGAGCATTTCAATTTAGGAAACCAACCAAACATTAATTCTGTTTGCGAATTATAAACATGGGTCCATCCAAGCCTGGGGGTGTTTTGCACTCACAGAGGAAATGTTCTGCTCACTGGTGATACCACTCCAAAAGTCATGAACTCTTTGAGATCCATCCTGTCTTCTGCTGGGCTGATTCCCCACCACATTGCTCATTCCTTGAGCTCCTTCAACCAAGATGACACTGTCCTTCCAGGGCTGTGGGTAAGCTTGGCCCATGGAAGACAGGGTAAGACATCTCCATGGCCTGTAGCCACCACCTCACAGCAATCTGGTGCAACAGAAAAACCAACTTGTTGTGGTAGCACTGAACAAACAGTCAGTAGGATGGAGATCTGGTCAAGGCCGAGACTGGGAGTCCCCTACCAGACTTGTGATTCCTGGGACTTGCATAACCCACAGGTAGGAGGAATCCCTCTTACTTAATGACTTTGCTGCCATTCAAGTCACATCCCGAAGCAGTTCAAAGCCAAGGGAACATCAGCACAGCCAGGGCAGACACCTCCAGCAGTGGCTGGCAGTAAATGCCCAGGGACGGTATGAGCAGGGCCACGACATGAGGAGAGGTCCAAACCAATGTTTGTGGACAATACTTCTAATCTTATAATTTACTTTGCATGCAGGGACCACAGGCAGGACATTGAGGTGTGTGAACCATGTGCCTGCAGTCCCAGGGCCCCACCAACTCTGGCTTGGCAGCAGGTGCTACTGTGCTTTGTTCTGTGCACATCCCACCAGGAGAAGAGGGGTTCCCAGGTTCTCAGCTAGCTCCCGAGGGTCCATGGGGTGATGCAAGGAAGGGAGGGTCTGGGTTGCCCCATTGTGCAGGTTCCATGCTGACTGTCCTGTTTTCCCCAGCTAGCAAAAGGTGGAGAGGTCCAGTATCTCAACCGTGGGAGATATGGAAGTACACCCAGGTGGGACCCCAGTCTCTCGTTCTTAGTGAGCACTGCAGAGGAGCTGGGAAACAGTGCAGAGGAGACACCACTAGTGCATTAATTGCTAGCTCATTAATTGTCTCATGTGCCAGACTGGTTATGCTTGTTTTCCACCACCTGGCTTTTCCCTGGATGCTGCTCTGCAGGCACATGGGTACACCTTGGCTGACAGTCCTGCTGTGAGCCAGAAGCTGGGCTGCAGACTCTGGCGGTTCCTTCCCACCACCATTGCTCTTCTGGCAGGAGGAGAGGTGATAAGGCTGGGAGACATAAAGTTGAAGGGGCTTGTGGATGCCAAGCCATTGTGGAGGGCTGATGGTCACGTGTGAGATTTGCTCCACACCCTTTGGATTCCCACTCTTGGGGTTTCCACACCAATTAAAAGTCAGTGTCACGTGAAACTGGTGTTTCTTCCTCCTTTCCTGGGTGAGCTCTGCCTCTTCCCTTTCAACCCAAGCATGGTTGTGCCACCTCCACCAGTCAGGCAGAGCTGGCACACAGAGCTGGCACACGCTGCCAATGGGTTCCTGCACCAGGAACTCCAAGTGTGAGCATTAGGTAACCTGTCTGGCAACCCCAGAGCATGTTGTCCTTTGTATCAGATGAGGCCCTGGGATCCCTCTGCAGAGGTATGCCAAAAATGCTCCTCCCAGTGGCAGGGTGCCACAGGGCTGGGTGTGACAGGGAGGATGTTGCCCAACAGCTCAGCTGGTGGTCTACCTTCAAGATGTGGTGCTTTGCTGCTCATCTCCCTGGGGTTCTGGAGGCCACATCTGAATCATCAGTCTGGAGAGGAAGAGTAGGTGGTGTGACTGGAGAGGGACTGGGCTTTCAAATGTCTGATGGATGAGTCCCAGCCCCCCTGTGTCTCTTTATAAGCCTAGAGGGCAGGTTTGTTCAGCACCACCAACCCTCCCAACAGCATGGACAGGCCTGGAGCAGCAGGTCAGGTTGTCTCCTTCCAGCCCAGGTTATCACTGAAAGGACAGACCCCAACCATGTCAAGAGGCTTAATTATCCCTCCAGTTGTTCATGTTATGTGTGGAGAACTTGGCATTTCTGTCACCATCACTGTTCAAGTGTCCTCTGAGGGGTCTGCTTGGAAGTTCTGCATCTGACCTCCTTGGTTTTTGCAGGTGCTTGCTGGTGAGCTGTGGGAGTGCTAGGAGTTCTCCTGGCTTTGGGTAGATACTGCCATGGGTCTCCATCTATTCTGGCTGTGTGGCATGGGGTGTCCCTGCACCCCTAACTTTGGTTTGGGTGGATTGCCCAGGGCTGATGCATGGGGGATGGCACCTCTGAGAAGGAGCAGAGGCCATCTCTGCTCTCCTCCCTCCTGCTTGTCTGTGCCCAGGGACTGGCAGCTGAGCAGCAGTTTGCCACTGGAGACAGAGGTTCTGGGTTGGCCTGGTAGGAAGTGTTGCAGTCTCTCCTCTGAGGAAAGAGATGTTGGGCTCCTCTCAGGTTTGTTGATATGCTCTGGTACATCCTTTGGCTTGGTGCTGGAGGCCAGTGGTGGGAGGACCCACAGCTGAGTTGAGTGGTCTAAAACCCCCTGGGGCTGAGCCCAGGGGTGCCATTGGGAGGTGCTGAAGCTCCAAAGCTGCACCACCTGGAGATGGGCAGTGGGGCTGGAGGAAATGACAGGGAAAGCTTTGCTGGGAACCATGGGCAAGTTCCCAGCCAGGCAGGGAGCTGAGACCGTCTCTGCTTGGGCTGGAGCAGGGGGTGCTCCACCACAGCCTGGCTCCTCACCGTGCTGCGTACTTGGGGGTGGACACAACCCTGATTACTTGCATGACTAAGGCTTGGGTGCAGGAGGTGGAGACTGTCATTTTGGATGGTCCTTATATGTTCCTACCATGCTTTCACATCAAAACCCAGGAGTCCATTTGTGCTTGCTGAATGCCACAGGTATGCACCGTGACTGACCTGTCCTCTTCTGCCACCTTTCATCTCTGGGGGTACCACAAGGACCTGCTCTGCAGGTGGCTGAATGCTTGTCAGTGCTCTCACTGGTGTCATAGTGTCACCCATGGGCTTTGTGGCACTTGTCACAGGTCATGGCTACCATGGTGTGTCACCATGACATCTGGGTGGCACCAGAGACTTCAGCTATGGTGGTGGCCGCCAAGATGTACAGAAAATGTCAGTGCCACTGCCCAGGGGCTGGGTGAGTGGAGTTTGGGTGGAGGAAATCCTCATCCACCGAATATGCAGGGTTGTGAGCCAGGCACGAGCCACAGAAACCACAGGCCTGTGGGCTGGGCTGCTTGCTGATCACAGGGAAGCAGAAGGTCCTCCTGCATGTGAGGCAGTGGAACAGCCTTCTCAGGGAGGTGGTGGAGTCACCAGCCCAGCAGGGATTCAAGAAATGTGTAGATGTGGCACTTCAGGACGTGCTCTAGTGGGCATGGGGGGGTTTTCTGGGTTGACAGTTGGACCTGGTGATCTTAGAGGTCTTTTCCAACTGTGACGATTCTGTGATTCTGTGTGATCCTGTGAAGGTGTGCAGAGCTGGCTGCAGGTGAGATGGACTGTGGGGGCAGAGCTTGGCAAGGATGGAGACTTCTATGCCAAGGGGATGGGAAAAGACCACTTTGGTTGGGTTCAGCCCAGCCACAGCTTTTTGAAGGGGACTTCTGCAGACCTCTGGTCCAGCTTCCTACTGAGAGCAGGACCATGCACAGCACTGGCTCAGATCAGCCTTGCTGTTGTCCAGAGAAGCCTTGAGAGCCAAGGGAAAGAAGCTGTTTCCCAAGTTGCCCAAAAACTCAACTGGTATGAAAACTTCGAGTTGGTTTTGCAAGAGGAAGGCAGTGCTGGGAAGCATGGTGTTATTCCTGGGGTGGGGAGGACCCCTCTGGCATCTCCTCATTCCTGTGCAGACCTAGCTTTTTGGTCCTCTGTAATCCACACTGCTTGCTGAAGAGTCTGTTTCAGTCAGTTGGGCTGTTTCTGGTGTCCCCAGGCATGGTCTGCAATGTCTTGCCTGTGTCTGTGTGCGTTGGAGCCCAAGGAGGAGGCCACTGCAATTCCTTCCTCCCTGCTGTCCTTCCTACCTTCCTTCCACGTGGAGATTCGAGGGGCTACAGAGGAAAAGCACCTTAAAATGGTGCAATGGATCCAACCTGTGCTTGTGGCCACTTGTGTTTGGCAGCTGGACAGGATGAGGGCCAGGGGGGGGAGGTGAGGTTTAGCAATGTTGTTTGACTGCAGGATCATCTCTCCTTCCTCCCACCATCAGAGCAGGTTAATCACAGGATGTCCTCACCTGCACACGGAGATGTAGGCACCAAGATGGTGGTGGTGCACTTGAACACAGAGCAGGACTTTGTTTTAGTCACAGAATCCCAGGCTAGTTTGGGTTTAAAGACCTTCTAGTCTCACCACCCCTGCCATGGGCAGGGACACCTCCCACTAGACCAGGTTGCTCCAAGCCCCATCCAGCGGCCCTTCAACACTTCCAGGGATGGGGCAGCCACACCTTCTCTGGGCAACCTGGGCCAGTGTCTCACCACCCTCAGAGTGAAGAATTTCTTCCCAAGATCTCATCTAAATCTCCCCTCTTCCAGTTTAAAACCATTCCCCTTTTTCCTGTCACTCGCTGCCCTTGTCCAAAGTCCCTCCCCAGCTTTCCTGGAGCCCCTTCAGGCACTGGAAGGTGCTCTAAGGTCTCCCTGGAGCCTTCTCTTCTCCAGGCTGAACACCCCGAACTCTCTCAGCCTGTCTCCAGCCCTCTGAGCATCTCCGTGGCCTCCTCTGGACTCGCTTCAACATCTTTATGTCCTTGCTGTGCTGGGGACCCCAGAGCTGGACCCAGCCCTGCAGGGAGGTCTTCCCAGAGCAGAGCAGAGGGGGACAATCCCCTCCCTGGCCCTGCTGGTCACACTGCTGGGGATGCAGCCCAGGACATGGGTGGTTTCTTGGCTCCAGCACATGGTGCTGGATCATGTTGAGCTTCTCACCACCCAACACCCCCAAGTCCTTCTCTTCAGGGCTGCTCTCAATCCATTCTCCACCCAGCCTGGGTTTGTGCCTGGGGTTGCCCTGGGCCGTGTGCAGGACCTTGCACTTGGTCTTGTTGAACTTCATGTGTGATCTGTCACCCACATGCTGCTGTGCAGCAGGTAGGTGTTTCTGTTTTCCTGAGCTGCCTTGGAAGACCTTTCTATGTTGGGGGGATGGTGGGAAAATGCACCCAGACACCTTCTCTGGGAGACAGATAGTATCTTCTAGCTCCTGCAACGGTTTCACCTGCAGAATGGAGCCTCAACAGCACCTCTCCCCCTTGGGAGGAGGCTTGTGGCTGAAAGCTGCTTGTCCCACAATGTAGTTGCAGGTGGTACAGGACCAGATGGGAAGGGCAAGCTAGAGATACATGTGGTGGATTCCTTACTGCAGAGGGGACTGGGAAGTGTTAGGAGGTGGATTTTGGTGGGAGGTGATGCTGACCTATTAAGACACTTCTGCAAATACAAAGCTTAAGCTGGTGCCCTTTCACCCTCAGAGTGTGGGTTTGGTTCTTTGGCACAGGGGGGTCTCAGGAGCTGGTCTCCTACCCCAGAGCAGTCACTGTTGTCTGGAGGGGGGACTTGCTCATGCCAGGTGATGAGTGGCAGCACCAGTGGACTCTAACACTCAAGGTGGAGATCAGGTGGGGTAAAACCAGAATCCTGGGTAGCCTCTGGTAGTTTCTGGAGGAGGAGTCCTGGGGAAGTGCAAAAGGGCAGGACAGCAGCTGCAGACATGGCTTTCCCTCAGCCCCTGCCAGCCCCAGTTATGCCCAGTTCAAACTCCTGAGGCCAGATGTGACCTCTTCCCATGTCATACCCTGAGGATCCTCAGCCCTCACCACTCAGGTCCCACGGAGTGATCCTGCTCTGCCTTAAGCTGGAGCTGGAGGACATGGCTGACCACCCAGAGTGGGGCACAGGGTCCCGTGTGGTGCCAGAGCTGGCAGGGTTTGGGCTGGGAATATTGGCTCCACCTGGCAGCATCAGGCCTTGGTGGCTCTGGTTGCCTCGTGCCACCAGTGGACCCACCACTCCACTCACACCAGCCCTCTTGTCTCTCAGGCACTGGTGAGAGGGGAGATGTGGTTGCTGCTGGTGGCCCTGTGCCTGGCCCAGGGGCTGGGCAATGCTGTCCCACGTGCTGGAGTGAGCCACCACAACCCTGAGAAGCTCATGAGCTTTGTAAGTGCTGGGGGGCCCAGGCTTCCCTAGGTGGTGTGCCCAAAGTCCTTCCTGAGGGACCATCTGGGTTCTCCTATCCCTTACCCTGGTGTCTGCACCCAGGGTCAGCTGAGGGTGCTTGGGGCACCAAGAGTTTGCTATGTTTGCATGGGTGTCACTCACTCCATGCTCTCAGCTTGTGGTTGGCCTCTCCTGGGTCTTCCTCTAATGTAGATGGACCTTCTGGTCCCCTGTGAGCAGGCAGAAGTGACACTGGAGAGCACGGGTAGCAGGAGTGGGTGTCATTTGGTCGGGCACAGGATGATGGATACCTAAGGGTCACCTCTCCCCCTTGGCCCATTGTCCCTGCAGAGCCAGAAGATCCGTTTCCATGGGTATCCCAGCGAGGAGCACGACGTGCTGACAGAGGACAGCTGCTTCCTCAGCCTCAACTGGATTCCCCATGGCAAGGGGGGTGCTGGGAGCTCAGGTGGGCTTAATTTCACCCACGGTGAAGCAGCCATGACCCCATCAGAGATGGGGCAGCATGCCAGGGGAAACCAGAGCAAGCACCCTTGCCTTCAGACGAGGGATGAGATAGCTCAGGGCCAGGGGTGGCAAAGTCCTTCAAACCCAAAAAGCACCAGCAGAGCCAGCGAAATAATGGGAGAAGGGAATATTTCACGTGCAGCCTGCAGAAGATAACACTGGGATGCACAGATGAGGATTTCTTGTGCCAAGTACCTGATTTCTCCTCCTTCAGGATCCAGGTGACCTGTGTTGATAGTGCACAGGTTCAGTTTAGATGGTGGTAGACTGGGTAGACAACCTCCCCAACAGCAGCCTGGGCTTCATCCTGGTGGACATGGTGTATGATGTCTGGATTGGGAATAGCCTGGGGAACAGCTCGTCCCACCAGCACCTGAACCTGCCTGTCCACCAAGAGGAGTTTCAGGATTTCAGGTAAGGAGGCCACCAAGGAAAGGGTAGGGATGCTGGGCTGTCAGCACGCACCACCTGATGTCCAAGGGAGGTTAGGAGATGGGTACCTCCTCCAGCTTCTCCCCTTGCTCTCCAGCTTCCATGAGATGGCCGTGTATGACCTTTCTGCCATGGTGGACTTCATCCTAGGGCAAACCAGGAAGGGGAAGCTGTTCTACATTGGCCACGCTCAGGGCAACTCTCTGTGTGAGTGAGGAGGAGGAGTGAGGATGCCATGGGAGATAGGGATCAACGTCTGTCCCAAACTGGAGACTGCTAGGGACAGGGCTGTGCTGGCCCATGGGACCACTTTTCCCACCCGACTTCTGGTCCTTCTACATGGGAGAGGATTGCTGCGTCTTGCCCACCCACCCTGAGCTGTGCTCACCTCCAGGAGCACTGCAGCTTCCTTTTGTTCAGACCCTGCATCTCAAACAGGAGCTCTGGGATGAGTGCTGTGGCTGTTGGGGTCATCCTTGGGACCTGCAGCTTTCCAGGTTTCATAGCATTTTCGAGCATGCCGCAGCTGGCCAAGAAGATCAAGCTCTTCTTTGCCCTGCCTTCTCTCCACACTTTTCACCATGCAAAGGGCCCCATGTTCAAGATAGCATTTTTACCAGACATGGTGCTGAAGGTATGGGTACTGGAGCTGGAACTCTTCCTGGGCACACTCCACCTGAGGAGCATCTGTCAATAGAGGTGGCACCTGAATGGCATGAGGCTGCCCACCGGGGCTGAGCATTGGTGGTACCTTAGTGATCACGCACCAGGACGCTGGGGATGATGGCATGGTGTGGGAAGGACAGGGATGGTGGCTTCCCACTGCTCTGAGAGCCGGGTGCCACCATTGGTCAATCTGCTCAAGAGGCTGGTGAGTCCCAGTGAGTCAATAACAACCTGATGAGTTGCCCATCAGGCTGGCTAGGGACAAGTGGTTCCTGTGGAGAGGGGACATAGTTGCAGGACCTGACATGACTGGTTTCTTTGTGCTCTTGCAGGCAATATTTGAAACAAAAGAGCTGTCCCTGCTGGGGGGGGAAGGAGAGAACCACCCTCGCCAAGACCTTCAGCCACCCTTTAGCAGCTGAGGTCTGTGAAAACGAGATCTTCCTTATTGGCAGGTACAACAAAAAGAACTTGAACATCTCTCCATTCATCCATCCATCCATCCATCCATCCATCCATCCATCCATCCATCCATCCATCCATCCATTTACCTACTTCCCTACTCTATCTCTCCATCTGCCTGTCCATCTGTCTGTTTCTCCATCCACTCTTCCATCCATTCATACCTGCAAGAGATGTGTGATGCTCACCTGGGAAGCGTATCCAAGTTTCAGATCTGTGGGAAGCACGCTGTGAACAAAAGGCAGTGGCTGAGAAACAGAATATCGTGGGGCTCGGGGCAAGGGACCCCCACCCCAAAGCACTGATGGTTTTGGGGAGACATTCCCCAACTGCCTTCCCACCCTCCCAGTGATGAGGTGTGAAGACATGGGCTGAGCTCCAGCTGTAGGTAAATAGCCCAGAAACAGCCATGTAAGCGTGGGGACAAAGTGGCTTTGCTGATGTCACAAGCAGTGTAGGGGCACTGTGGGGGAGGGATGGGACGGGTCTTGCCAGTCTCTCCTTGGGACCCTTCAGCCTCAGGAGTGGGGATTGCTGTGGGCTGGACACCTCTGGGGTCAGAGCGAGGTCAGAGACTCCACCAGTTTGGAGTCTCTGCTTGAGCCTCCTGCATTAAGGCCACAGGAGATGGTGGTGGAAACATCACAGAATGCTTTGGGTTGGAAGAAGCCTTTAAAGGCCATCTAGTCCAACCCCCCTGCATGGGCAGGGACACCTTCCACTAGACCAGGTTGCTCCAAGCTCCATCCAACCTGGCCTTAAAGACTTCCAGGGATGGGGCAACCACAGCTTCTCTGGGCATGTTCTATCAACAGTAAAAAAGGAACCAATTAAAAAAAAGCCACCTATCACTTCTGCTCATGGCTGATATATAACTACCAGAAAAGAAATCCTAGAGACTGGAACAATCCCTGGAGAAGGAACAAAAAGCTAGGAACAGGTGAGAAGACCTAAGGGAAGACATGAGAAGAGAAGAAAAGGAAATATTAGCTGTGACATTTGTGTGGGGCCTGTGTGAGCTGGGACACCCCCCGTTGTTCCCCAGCAGCAGGAAGAAATCCAAAGGGTTTGACCTCTCCTAACACTCAGGAATTTTGCTCTTCCCTGGCAGTCTGTAGACCTTCAACCCTGCCTTTTTTCTTCTGGCTGTTTCATGACAGAATTCCAGTGTATGAAAGGTGGAGTGGGCACCAGAGCACCCTTGTTCCTCTTCAATTTCAGTGCTGGTAATGCCATGGCCCTTGGCTAAAACACAAGGCGTTTTGCTCCTGGAAATCTGTGTCTCTGTGTCACCTTTTGGATGAAACCACCGAAGTACCAGCTGTGATAAGAAGGTGGCCTGGCCCTGTGGTGCTGCTTGGCGCTGGGGGTCCTTCTCTAGCCATCCTGGTGTCCTCATCCTAGTGATGAGAGGCCCACGGAGGCACCACAGACTGGTCTGGGCACCAGTGGCCATGGAAATGGTGTAACCAGGAGGGTGGTGGCTGGAACACCTGCTGGTGCTTGAACAAGATCAACTGGTTCATTTAAGATTTCATTGTTGTAACCTCCAGCCTGTGTCTTGGGTCAGTGCTGGTGGTTCCTTGGAGGAGAAGGACAGCAAGAGGTGGTATTGCTCCCTGAGGACATGCCAAGAGGACAAGCCAGGCAGGGTCTGGGGACGAGAGACAGTGTTTGACATGGGGGCAGACCCAAACCTTTGAGGAGGCATCGCAGGGTGGAACAAGTGGCATCTCTTGTGGGTTGAGACCCAGATGGATGTCCTTTGGTGATCAGGTTAGCAGGATCTGTCCTCCAGGATGACTGATGAGGAAGCAATGCAAGGACCCAAGCTCACTGGACAACTCTGGGCAACTGGAAACTGCCCCTGGCATGGCATCCATCCAACTTCTCCTGGCTGGGTAGAGAAAAGGGAGGCCTGTGGGGCCAGGAGGATTGGGTTAGGACCACCCTGACCACCCAAACCTGTGAAGCCACACCTGTGTCTGCCTCCTCCTGCCTTCAGAGCCCTTCACAACCCTTTGCTGCTCCCCTGAGGACCTCAGGGTTTGAGCTGGGCTCTTCCTCAAGCTGGCCAGCTGAGACTTGCTCTTCCTGTGGCAAAAGCCTGTTTGACACCCTTTTAATTAGGGAGGTGAGAGACAAGCTGCTGACTCAGGAGGTGGTGGAGCCTGGCATGTGGCCTTGGCAGCTCCAGTTTACCCTTTCCTACCAAAAGAGCACACAACAAAAGATGTCTTCTCCTCCTGCAGAGCAGTGGTGGCCTCAGTGCAGTGCTAAGTGAGGCAGGTGCTATCCCAGCAGTCCCAGCAAGGGCCAGCAGACCAGACAGGGCAGCTGGGAGGAAAAGTGTGGCAGCCCACCACAGCAGCAGTGGTGGGAAGGGGTCCTGGTGTCTCCAGTCCATTCTCTGGCCAGGGCAGCTGTGGCTTCACCCAGCTGGGACAGGACCAGCTAGGAGCTGGTTTCATTTCAGCCAGGCTTTGGGTCACAGCTTTGTTTCAGGGTTTGGAAAGAGAAAGGAAATGTTGAGGAACAACGGAGACAAAAGTGTTTACTGGAAACAGACTGGGCAGATGCCAAGAGTTTACAGGGACTGTTAAGGACGCGGTCAAAGACGTGCAATGTCCATCATGGAACACTCAGCAAGATCACAGCTGGCTTGGGAGGATGGGAGATTGTCCTGCCCAGCTTGCTCCTCTCTGCTGGAGGCACCCAACTGGTGAGATGAACATCCTACAGTGGTGAGCAAGGCCGGGCCAAGACATCCAGCACCACAGAGGACTCAGAGGGTTGTGAAGAGGACTCACTTCTACCAAGCAAATTCTAGTAATGAATTTGGTTGTCAAAAATAACCCTTAACAGCATTTTGAAAGCCTGTTCTCTCCCCAGAATTTGTGTGTGTGTTCTTCCCAATTCCCACCAATCTGCTTTGCCTTTCAAGGCTACTTCTGGGTGATGCAGTCCTGCCAGGAAAGGAGACATGGCAGACTGAAAATTTGGCAGCACCAAGTGCACGGCTTCAAGGAAGTTCTCTTTGAAATGTTGGTTCACCTCACGAATAGATTCTTCCTTTGCAAACGGGGTATCAGTGACACGTTCACGTTCAAGGGAAGGTTGGATGGGGCTTGGAGCAACCTGGTCTGGTGGGAGGTGTCCCTGCCCGTGCAAGGGGTTGGGACTGGATGGTCTTTAAGGTCCCTTCCAACCCAAACCTGTGTGCGCGCACGGCCCCGTGCACCGGCGGAGCGCGTGCGTCCCCGGAGGTGGTGTGGGCGGCACCGGCCCTGGCCCCTCCCTCCCCGGGGCGGGGCTGGCGGCGGGCGCCATGCGGCGGGTGCTGGTGGTGGGCGCGGGGCTGACGGGCGGGGTCTGCGCGGCGCTGCTGGGGGGGGGCGGCGCGCGCCCGCCTGTCCGTCTGGGAGAAGGCGCGCGGAGCAGGTCAAGCGGGGCGGGGCACTCGCCGGGGCGGGGGGGGGGGGGGGGAGGGGGTGTCGGGGGGGTGTCGCGCGCGGCGGGGCGGGGCCTGACCGGCCGTTTCCCGCAGGAGGCCGCATGAGCACGAGCCGCAGCGCGCGGGACGCCACCTGCAGCGCCGACCTGGGCGCGCAGTACGTCACCTTCGAGACGGAGCGCGCGGGGCCGCGCGGCAGGTGAGCCCCGCCCCTAGCCCCGCCCCGCTCGCCGCAGGGCTGAGCGGAGGCCCCGCCCCCTGGCTCCCATGTCCAGCTTCCGGCCCCTCCCGCCCAGCCCTGCACCGCTCGCGGGAAGCGGGGTGCGGAGCGGCTCAGGGGGGGGCCGGGAGGTCGGGCGGGTTTGGTGGCTGAGCGTTCTGTCCTGCCCGTCTCTTGCCCTGCCCGTCTATCGCCCATCCCTGCTCTGCTCGTCCCATTCAATCCGTTCCAGCCCTGCCCTGCCCGCAGGCGTGTTTCATGTACCCGCGGCCAGCAGCCGCAGTATTCCTGCGCTCCGTGGTGACGATGCGGTTTGTGCTGATACTCAGAGCTGGGGGTAACTGTTGAATATGGCCTTGCCACAGTTAGTGCTGAGACTTTCAGGTCAAACCGCTCGTGGTTTCTGTCACAGGCACGGCAGGTGGCCATGGTCTCACATCACATGCCAGCCCCCAGCAAGGTGTTTTGTCGTCTTACAGCTATGTTAGTGCATAGGCTGTCTTGAAATACAGGTTGTCATTAAAAACTATTCTCTTAAGTTCAAGAGTTAGGCCAGTCGTAACTTTAATTGTGGAAAACTGGTGCCGTTGGTTTCCATGCAGTGTGTTTCCATCCCTGTGCCCTTTCAGCTTCTATGAGGAACTTCTGACTCATGGCATCTTGAAACCGCTGACTGGCCCCGTTGAAGGAATGGTAGTGAAAGAAGGCTCGTGCAATTACGTGGCACCTCAGGGCATCTCCTCGGTTGTCAAGTATTATTTAAAACAGTCAGGTAATTTTTTAGATGCCTTTGTATGCAATGACAGGTTTTAATGGTTGTGGTTTTGATGGTGTTCTTGGGCTGTCCTTCAAATTTAAATCTCCAGTGAGGATGTTCAAGTTCCTTGTTTGTTTAATGTATGTCTGGAAGTTGATTAGAGGGATGAACGTGTATGTGCTTTGCTGAATTCAGCAGTTCTGCTGCTGGCTTATAAAAATCTCTCTACAAATATCATGTCTGTAGGCTCAGGGGCCAAGCTTATATTTACACCATTGGCTTTTAACCTATGAAAGTCAGACCTAAGACAGTAGGACAGAGATAATTTAGTGGGAGGGAGATAATTGTTAACAAGAGCTGGTCAGCTTTTCAGCTGATGAGGATCCCCTCTTTTCATGTCTTATGGTGGCTGTTAAATTGATTCCATCTAATTTGTGACACTTGGCCCTAAGACGGTGTGCTTTGCTGTTTGCAAGTCATCCATTTACTAAAGAAAACTCTTTTCTCTTTGGAATTCCCCATTGGGTGTATTTAACTTCTTCTTTTTCCAAGCAGGTGCAGATGTCTTCTATGAACAGCATGTAACTCACATCTCCCTCCGGGATGGGAAATGGGAAGTCTCCAGGAAAACGGGACCGCCGGAACAGTTTGATATCGTTATCCTCACAATGCCCGTGCCACAAATTCTTCAGCTACAAGGTGACATTGTAAACAGTAAGTTCATACCTCAAAACTGCAGGTATCTATCCTAAAATGGCAGTTGAGCATCTTGTATAGCAAAGAAACACTTGGCAGTCTGAGCTGCCTGTTAATTTCTGACAGAATGGGGTGAATCTGAGAGCGGCAGGAGGTGGGTAGCCTCGAGCCTGTGTGTGTGATGCCTGAGCTGTGACACCTTGATAGCAAAAGTATCTAAAGAGATGAGTTGATTTTCAATCTGATCTTCCATTTTTTTGCTGACTTCTAAAAAAAGGACTTGTTTCTGTAACTTGAAAATAGCTGTTGAATTGAACAAGATCCTGACCTGGTCCCCAGGTGGTGGATTCCTTGTTGCTGTCTCCTTGTCCTTGGCTGATTTTCAGATGCCCTTGGCATCTCTGCAGTAGGGATGAACCAGAGAGTTAAGACCTGAATAACAGCTGCACTGTGGGGAAAATCTCTGAGGCATTTCAGTAAGCCTGAAGTCATACAAAGTCCAGGGGAGGAAGAAGCCCATATCAGAACTCTTTGGTCTCTAGTTTTTAAGATGAAAGCCTTACAGACCCTCCATCTTGTTTGCTGTTTCTGGCTGCTCTTTGGGGTTTGTATTCCCCAAACATGAGTAAATCTTGGTTAACTTTTAGTGATTTATTGGGGGGGAATGTGTTAGCAGTGCCATGGAGGCTCAGAAAGAGCAGCTTGGTGCTGAGACAGAAGCGTAACTTACGTCTGGTCCAGTTTAGGTGCATTGTCTCAGGTGTGAGGCTTCCAGGGCCTGCTTTTCTCTGAAGTCAGGCTGATGAGTGCCACTCACCCATGCTCTGTGCACTGTCAGTGTCCACCCACAGTGGGCTCCCAGCAGCCTGGTTAGCTGAGGTGCTGCCAAGGCTGAGAGCAGATTTGATGTATTTGCCATGAGGCTTGATCTTCGCAGAACAGCCACTGTGAGGATTTACAGGGCAGAGATCTTGCTGCAGCTCGACAAGAGGTGGCTCTGAGGGTGAAGCAGAAGCCAGGAAGCCCAGCCAGGAAGCCCAGCCAGGCCTGTGCTGACCCTGGCAGAGCCATGTGAAGTGTGCTGGGCTATGGATTTATCACCTCAGCTGCAGTGCTGCACCAATGACATGCTGCATTTGGCTAAGAACCTCTCTTTGCAGTGCTGGGGCATCCATGTGGCTTGAGTCAGTTCTGGTCAGGGCTTGTTGCTGCTCTGCTGCCAGCTCCTGAAGTAGACACTTTAAAATTTGTGGCTTTTCCACTCTCTGGTTTGTGGAAAAACCAGTGCTTGAAAGGTGAAGAGCTGACTTCAATGTTTGGCTCCTCATGCTCAGCTGTATCTTGGATTTTAACATGTTTAACTACACGAGTGTGGTTTGGAAGCTCTGCTTAGAGATCTGGGAGCACTAGATGGAGGTGGTTAGAGTGAGCTGCCAGGGTCTACCTGAAGTCACTTCCTAGTAACCAGGACCTGTATGAAGAAAAAGAAGAGGACAGTGAGGGGGAGAAGAGAGGGGAAAACGAGGAGGACAGATGGCAGCAGGACACTGAACTGCAGCACAGCATCTTATGGTAGCAAAGGGGAAATTGAGGTCTGATCATGGTAAAGAAGGGAAGTATTTTCATTATGACCTGTTACTCTGTTTTGTGCCTGAGGAGGTAAATATCCTGTAAGAACAGGTTTTCTCTGCCCTTTGGGTGTTGTTGGTTTTTTTGTAAGCTCTCTTATTTCCTCTGTCCCTTTGCCATGGAAAGTAATGGTATCTCCAATGGTCTTGGTTAGTGAATGTGCTCTTTCACTTCATACTCTGAATCATATGAGCAGGGTAATGTGCAGACATCCTTTTCAGAATTATGTATTTTCCTTTTAACAGGCACATGTGTACTATTGTATAGAAACATAAAGATGTTTATAGGTAGCAGATGTCTATTATCTGTTTATATATAAACAGGTAATAGATATTATTTACAGATAAATGGTAATATATATTACATGAAGATCCAGCAAGCTAATGTTATTGCTCATTACTGGGGTAATGTGGGGGTGGGTCTGGCCTATCCTGTCCAGTGTCCTTTCAGTGGTGGTTGCTGGTGAGTGTCCTGGGAACAGAAGTGAAGGTGGTGCCTGGTGATCCTTTCTCAGAGTCTTCCTGAGGTCCCTCCAGTCTGTGTTTCAAGGCCTTCCTCAGTAAGAGTTTATGTCTTTGCACATTGTTTTTCTTGGGGTAGTTAAATCCTTTCATGTCCAAAAATGTGGCTAGGTCCCCTTCAGAAGATGTAGTTTTAAGGTGTTCATTTCACTTGCTCTTGAAGTACTGGAACTGCTTTCCACCACATCCTTTTTTTAATCTTCTGTGTAACTGCAGGATTAACTTTATCTGAGCAAACCCAGCAAATTTTGTCTTCTCTTCCCCTTCTCCCCATTTCTCTGCCTGTACCCTGTGTGGGACCAGCCTCCAGATTTCCAGTCAATTGTTAATTCTTCTCTTTGGGCAACAGATCTGACTCCCATACCCAGGAGTTCCTTAGCATCCAAAGTGTTGGCTTCTTTACTGCTGTTTCTTTAGGCTAAGAAGTGAGGGCAAAATAGGTGAGGAGAATGTAAGGAAGGTGTTTCACAGCCTGAGCAGGGTGTAGATTTCAGGTCTTTTTTGACTCACAAAGGGTCAGGGTACATCTCTCAGGTTCAGCCTTATGTTGATTGCATGTCAAAGAGGTGAGTTTTGCTGGAAGAGAATGGGGGGTTCCTGGATCCTCCTCTCTTGGGATTGAAGATATATTTTCATATTAAGGTAGCTAACTGTGAACAGTTGCTGAGAGGAATAATCATCCCCTCCATGTTGGCACTGTCCTGCTTTTGCCTTCTCATCAGCACTAGTGAGTGGGTACCAGGCTGGGAGTCAGATTTGCTCCCTGTTTGGAGCTCAAGCTGACTCTGATGGTACAGATGTTACTGTGTTGGGTGTCACTTGGCCATGCAAGATGATCCGGTGTGTCAAGTGACTCCCTGCACATGTGCTGAGGCTGCTTCCTCACCCGTAGAGCAGTTCAGTCGTCTGGGTGCTCTGGTCTTCCAAATCCAGAGACAAAACTTGGTGATTCCACCAGAAAACAAACTTGTGCATTCCTGGTATACAAACCAGCAATTCCAGCTGCTCCTGGAAGTGGAGGTTCCTGCTCCTTCTTGCAAACTCCCCCCTTGCTGTCGCTCGGGGTGAGAGGAATCATTTTGCTGCAGCTGAAATGAGGGCTGTGAAGAGCTGGAGGAAGGGGAGGGCTTTCTCCTGCAACAGCAGCTGAAAGGGCTCGTGTAGCTGCTCTGAGGCTGCAGGCATGGGGCTTAGGGTGAAGGGGGGGGCAGGACTGAGGAGTGCAGCTACCTTAGCTGCTGATCTCCAAGGCCTTTATTATAGAGAAGGCAGATGCTGAAGCTAAAGGAAAGACGTGGCTCAGCACTTAGGGGTAATACTGACCTCAGAGCCTGTTGTGATTTGTGATGAAGCAGGGTCAGTGGAGTGAGCCTTGGCTGTTTGCCCTCCTGTGCTTCAGAGTATCATCCCTCCTTCAACAGCTTCCTAATTAGAGGCAACTAGTCTAAAGGTTTTCCGTATCCTCCATAATATTCCTTTGCTTTTCCAGTCTGAGGGCGCTCTCTGAGAGGCCTTTTCACATCAGATTGGCTGCACACTGGAAACTAAACTGCTGACTGGGGGCCTGTGCCAGGTTCCATTTTAGCCACTGAGGTATAATTGGATCTATCAGTACAAAGCCAAATGAAGTTTTACATGGATTTTGATGAGGGATTGTTAGCATTCATGATAAAGATAAAGGCTGTAAAGTAAGTGAAGGTGCAGAGGAGCAGCTGTGTGGAGTAGATGGTGCTTTGATCCGTTAGTAAGCATTGGAATTAGCCTTTGATATTGGGCATAAAAGTAGCTGAGTTGGAGAGGTCTTTCATCTCCTAAGGTTTTTGAAAGTCATTTTCATTTATTTACATGATGTTCAGAGAACTAAGAGTTCAAAATAATGACCCTCCCAAGTTTTATGTTCAATGGAAAAATTTCCAATTTCTTACTTGAAGCTCTGCAGAGTAAAGATTTGTTAGGCTGGTTTATTAGTTTGTGTATTTTTCCTGTTTCTTAACCTTTTAGATGAGCCTGAACATTATGTAATTGTGAAGCATTTAGGAGGAGACAGAATTAAGTGGCCTTTGGCAACTTGTAATTACCATTTTAAATGGACTGAGTGAGAAATTACTTTTCCAGAATTACTTCTTTTATGAGTGTAAAGCCCAAACTTAAATTGATGCAGAAGTTAGTGTATATACACACCTTTTTTTTTTTCACTTCTTATTTCTGTATGTTAAAAAATAATATATATGCACAGAGATATATATGTGTATGTCTGTATTTACATATGTAAAGTATTTTGTTCTGTTCACTTGTATCCTTTTGTTTAGTTTGTACTTTGAATTTTGCCAGCATTTATCCATTCTTAACAGAAAGAGGGAAGCAAGGGACTGGCCTATAGCCAACCTTGTTGAGATTCATCTCTTTTCATCTTTATTTGCAGCCTGTATTTATTCCTTCTACAGCTGTGATGCCAAAACAGATCTATGAGTAGCAGAGACAGAAGTAGCAGTAACGCTGCTGGAGGTCGTAAGCTTTGAAATCTCTTCAAGTAATGAAGTTGTGGAAGTGGTGGTCTGAGAAACAGGCTTTCTGAGGGCTCCTTGGTACTGGTGCCTGATTAAATTACCCTGCACTGATTTGATTTGGTTGGTTTCCGTTCAGAAATGGTGTGTCCTGTGTTCACTTGAAGTTACAGTAGAATTATGAAACAAAATGAATCAAAAGAAAAAAAAAAACAACCATGTTTTGCAATGCTTTCATGGTTCCCCTGCTTTCTTTTCTTGATGTGAAGAGTTAGGAACTTTCTAAGCTTTTAAAATGCCTGAGTGCTAGTAAGGGGTTGGGGCAGAAGGGGAAAGGTTGAGCTTCTTGCGACATGTTTGGAGCAACAATAGGTGGCAGCAGTCAGATGATGGTCAGAATCATACTAGGCTTGAATAACGAAATTAAATTTAGTGCACTCATTTGTATTTGGGCTTTACATGTTTTGGTAGAAAATGTGGTTATGCAGGAGGTGAAAGGAAAGGGAGAAATGTTGCTGAGTTTTGTAATGTAAATTGGGTGTCAAAAGGAATGTATTTGCTTAAAAGCAGGATCTTTGCAAGTGAAAGGGCTCGATTTTGCAAATGTTCATCATCTGATGGTGTTTCAGACATGCTGGACTTTCATTAGCTGCTCATGTTAGATAAATCCTGGTGTTATATACCCAATTCCGTGTGATCTCTAAGCAATCCAGGCCTTTTCTGTGCATTTTCAAATGAGATTGACAGACTTTTTTATTGTCTCTGTTTTTAGTAAGGCGTTTGGCAATGTGGCAATTAATGATTGCAACAATTATAGTAGTTTTTATCTGTGTTCAGAATGTTTTCATTAAGTTGCTTTACTTGGAATTTAAATTTGCAGTTCCCTGTGTTTAATCTGCTAATAAAACAGAATAGCTTGGCTTTTGTTTCAAGCCTGACCTATTTTTTTTCCATCTGTGTGTATGTCCCACATGTTTTAAATAATACAAGCCGATGAGCAGATACAAGGAAAACAGGACTGTGTTTATGCTGGGAGGCTTTCTAATGTGAATTGGGAAGGCCCAACTGATAATTTTTCATAAGTCCCAACTTCTGGCTGAGTGAACATTTTTATGTTTGAATAGTATGACTATAAATTCTGAATTTTGTAGTTCCAGTTCCAAGCAAACTTAGCAGGGCTTATCCAGGCTTTGAGTTTGCTCTCATTACCTAACAATTCTAAAATGTCAAGTGTAAACATGTACACTGATTTGTTAGTTACTTATCAGACCTCAGGAGCTGAGGTCACACCGTGCAAATATTTGCACTTTCTGGAAACACAAGCAGTTATTAGCTTTGTGTGAGGCTCGCTGTTGATCTTAATGTGGTCCTTCAAAAACCTGTCACTCATTTGACATGGAGGCATCCTAGTACTGCCTGAGGTTGGGGCAGTGGAGGGATCTGTCTGGGTAAAATTGAGTAGCACACTCTGCCAGAAGAGCAAGAGGCCTTTGGGTTATCAGGGCTGCAGCAGGAATGTGGGGGTGTAGGTATATCACAGAATCACAGAATAGTCAGGGTTGGAAGGGTTCTCTAGAGATCATCTAGTCCAACTCCCCTGCTAAAGCAGGATCCCCTGGAGCACATCATTCAGGACTGCATCCAGGGGGGTCTTGAATATCTCCAGAGAAGGGGGGCTCCACACCCTCCCTGGGCAGCCTGTCCCAGGGCTCTGTCACCCTCACCATAAAGAAGCTTTTCCTCATATTTCAAGGGCACTTCCCATGTTCCAGCTTGTGCCCGTTGTCCCTTGTCCTGTCACTGTGAACTACGGAACAGAGTCTGGCTCCATCCTCCTTGCCCCCACCCTTTAGATACTTGTAGGCATTGATAAGGTCTCCCCTCAGCCTTCTCTTCTCCAGGCTGAACAGTCCCAGCTCTCTCAGCCTTTCCTCATCAGGGAGATGCTCCAATCCCCCAGTCATCTTTGTTGCCCTCTGCTAGACTCTCTCCAGCAGTTCCCTGTCTCTCTTGAACTGAGGAGCCCAGAACTGGTCCCAGTTCTCCAGATGTGGCCTCACCAGGGCAGAGTAGAGGGGGAGAATGACCTCTCTTGACCTACTGGCCACACTGTTCCTTATGCACCCCAGGATCCCATTGGCCCTCTTGGCAACAAGGGCACATTGCTGGCTTATGGATCATTTACTGTCTACCAGGACTCCCAGATCCTTCCCCTTGGAACTGCTTTCCAGCAGGTCCACCTCTAACCTATATTGGTGCATGGGGCTCTTCCTTCAAGGTGCAGGACCCTACACTTGCCCTTGTTGAACCTCATTAGGTTCCTCTCTGCCCAGCTCTCCAGCTTTCTAGGTCACACTGGATGGCAGCACAGCCTCTGGAGTGTCACCACCCCTCCCAGTGTGGTATCATTGGTGGACTTGCTGAGGATACACTCTCTCCCCTCGTCCAGGTCAGTGATGAGTATGTTGAACAAGACTGGACCGAGTATTGACCCCTGGGGGACACCACTGGTTACGGGCCTCCCACTCGTCCCTGCTCTGTTGATCACAGCCCTCTGAGCCCTGTCACACAGCCAGCTCTCCATCCACCTCACTGTCCACTCATCTAGCCCACACTGCCTCAGTTGCCTAATAAGGATGTTACGGGAGACAGTGTCAAAAGCCTTGTGTGTGTGTGTGTATATATATAAAAACACACACACAAACATATATATATATATATATAAGTATGGGGTTGGTTTTGCTTGGTCAAGGAGTTGGATTAGCTCATGGAATGGTCTGACAAGTATGAGAAGGCAGGCAGAAAGGAGAGGGTGGGACTACACCTCTGGGAGCAGAGGAAGAGCAGCACAGCTTGTTCAGCTGCTGCTGAAACCACTGTGTCAGCCTTTTGAACAGGTTCAGTTCATAGAATCCCAGACTGGTTTGGATTGGAACAGATCTTGAAAGATCATCCAGTTCCAATCCCCTGCCATGTGCAGGGACACCTCCCACTAGACCAGGTTGCTCCAAGCCCCATCCAACCTGCCCTTGAACACTTCCAGGGATGGGGCAGCCACAGCTTCCCTGGGCAACCTGGGTCAGTGTCTCACCACCCTCACAGGGGAGAATTTCCTCCCAATGTCTAACCTAAGTCTCCCCTCTTCCAGTTTTAATCCATTGCTCCTTGTCCTCTCTTTACAATTGCTACATGTTCTCTGCCTTCTGCAGCTCAGGTACAGCCTCCCTTCTCAGGGAGAGCTTTTTTAAAAAAGACTTCTAGAGCAGGAGTAGCACATCAGGGAAAAAAATTAAAAATCAAAGCAGGCTCTGTCTATTTTGAAGAGTGTGTTTGACTTAGCCTGTTTTTTGGTGTTTCTTTCTATCTAGAGTGCTTATAGTGGACTTGTTCTGCAGCTATGAGTTGCCCACACTGAAGGCCTACCAAAAGTCAAATGGGCTGCCACTGCCACACTGAGTCCAGTGACCCTCTTTGTCAGAGAAGTGTGAGGATTAAGTGCTGCCTGTGTGAGCATGAGAGGCTGGAAACGGAGAATGACGTAGACTGTGTACTAGATAAAGGGCTACTCTGCATTTTACTGTCAGTCAGTGCTGCCTGCCTCTGGTAGAACACTGCAACTTTGACTTGACAGATGTCGGAGTAACACCAAGAGGGAAAGCAAGATACAGTGCTGGAAGAAAAAGTATGTTGCCTTTTGTCTCCAGGCTTGGAGGGAGTGGGGCAGCTGCTTCCTGCTCCAGAGGAACCTGCATTATTAGATCCTTTGGCCAGACCAGGACCACAGCTCTTAAACAGAAACCCTGCAGAGAGGGCCTCACTGCATCACAGCATCTCTCCTAGTGCCTGGCAAGGCTGCAGCCACATTTCTCCCAGCATCCCCTGTCACTTGTTCTACCCTACCTCCTGCAGGTCAGCTGTACCAGTACCACCCTGTGGGACCACAGTGACACAGCCGCCCCACCTCCTTCCCCCAAAAAAAAGTTCTATGTAGCAGCATCAGTGGTGTGACCTTCAGTTCACCACGTGGCCCACAGGCTTACTGGTGCGTGATGCACTTTCTGCAGGAGTAGGAGAGCAGCACCAGGGGCTGGGCAAGTGATTGAACCCTCTGAGCAAAGAAATGCTCATCAATCTGTGGGTTGAATTCGAAGCTTAGGTTGCCTCTGTAGTCCCAGGAGAGATTTGGACCACCTGCACCTGCACTTTAAACTGGCAGCAGATTGTGCTGATTTAGCTAAACCTTTTTTTTTAAAAAAGTGACTTCCAACATGCAAGGCAGTGCTGCTTTTATGTGTTGACATGTGTGATTCAGCCTGATCTGGCTGTCTGTAGTTACTGTAACCTGGATGTGCTTCTCTTTCTGTCCCTGCTGCCTGTGCTGGTTGGCAGAGTGCTTCAATACCAGGGCACTTGGGCACAGAACTTGATTTGATGCTTGCTTAGCCTCTTCGTGTCATTCCAGTAGTGCATCTCAACATAGAGAATGGGACCCCAGGAATATCAGATCAGATAAACATGAGCCCATCTGCCTATGCACGTGTTGGGGTTTTTTTCCTAAATAATAAAGGTGATGGTATTTGAACACAAGACATACTTGGAACAGAACAAATAAATGCTCTCAAATTTGTTTATCTCAACAATAAACACAGATACCTCTCAGTTTTTCGCAACAGCAGGCAGTCTTTGGTACTGTCCAGGAATTGTGTTTAGATAGAGGAATTTTTCCAAAGCTGCTTTTTACCATCAGCCTAAAGGAGGGGGGAAAAAAAAAGTTCCCTGCCAAAAAATGTGACCAAACGGAGCAATTCTGAAACCTCTTTATTTGTGTCCCGTGGGACACACGTTTAATGAGCTGATGGTTTCTGTGTTGTAAGAAGTTTGGATGTGCTGCTAAGGACTTACTCTTTAGTAAGTCCAGTTAAGGCATTTATATCAGACTTGAATTTTTAGATCCTGAACCTAAAATAGCTTTGGTGATTGATTTTGGGTAACAGTGATAACGTACATCTCATTTCTCCCTTTGAGTCAAACCCTTTCTTGTTTCAAGTTTTGCTCTTGGCTTTTTTTTTTTTGGTGTGGTGGGGGAAATGCATTTAGAAAAGCTTTCCTCCCTTTTACCCCACCTGCTCAGCATACCTGGGAGTGAAATGTGCAAAGGTGACCACAGGCTGACTTCGATGACTTCATAACCTATGTTTTGATGGGAAATCTACGAGTCCAACTGTTGCTTTTATAGAGTTGAAAACCTTTGGAAAATCTGGTGCAGATTTGCAAGCAGTCTTTTAATTTCTTGCTTTGTTTTTTTTTTGTTTTGTTCTTTGTTTGTTTGTTTGCTTTAATTAGAGCTGTAATCAAATAGGCAGACAGACGTCTTCACTGGAACACATTTTTTAATGCTCTGTGCATTTAAATATATTCCTATAGCTTAAACAGTGTCTCTAGCCTGGCTGGGTTTTCGTGGATTTCTGTGGGATTTTTAATAGTTGCTGGCCACCCACACCTCTGTAACTGAGACTGTTCTTTGTAAAGATCATCTTTACCTCCCACTGGTATGTCTGCAGACTTTTGAGTTAGTTTTGCAGCCCACATCTGGGTTAGAGCAGGAAAATAATATTAATTTTAAACTTCATGAGATTTTTCACATCAAAATTTGCACTGAGCTTGGAGTCAGCTTTTCACACTTGGCAGCATCATTTCCAAGAACGTATGGCATGCTCTTGTGTTAAAAAACCCTCAGGAATAACTTAGTCCCAGACACTTCTTGTAGAAACCAAGTTGTGTTCCATTTCCTGTGCCATCAGGTGAGATGGTGTAGATGGTAGAGATTTTTATTTTGCCAAAGCGTTGCAGTGCAGTGTCAGCCCTAAAGGTGTCAGGTGAGTCAGCTCACTGATGTGGCTGAAAACTAGCACGAGGGGGAAAATCCCACAGCTTTAAAGGTCTGTGTTTGTGTCAGCAGTTTGGTCTGGTTTAGTCTGTGGCTGTGTGGGCTCTGGAGCTGAGCAGCCCTGAGAGGTGTGGACTCCCTCCCTGTTGAGAAATTTGCAGTCGGGTCAGTAGAAGTTGACTGTGAAAAGGTGGATACAGAGGTGTTTCCTCTGTCCCCTCTCTTTCTGCCTGTTCTCTGTTCCTTACCTGATTAAAACCCGGGTCAGTTCCTTAATCTTCTGCCCTGCGTGGCCAGCAGGCAGCCGTGTCAACCATGCAGGGGGATTGGGTCTAGATGATCTTTAAGGTCCCTTCCAACCCAAACCAGTCTATGATTCTGTATACAAGTTACAATTGCAGTCAGAGAGGCACACAATTAGTGCCACAGCCACCACTGGGCAAGGACACCCTGCAATAACCAGGCCTTGAAGAAGGCAATTCATCAAAAGGTTTTGAGGGTGTCTCATTGAAATCACCAACTTGGCAGAGAAGACCTGAGGTCTATGTGGATAATAGGACCTAAGGAATGCAGGAGGTGACAAAGAAAAACCAGAATCAAGAAGATTAATGGCTGAACCAGTCTTGGGCAGTTAGAGTGGTAGAACTTGCAATATTGTGTCCTTTATGTGAACTTAGCTCATTATAATGTCATTATAATACTAAAAATCACACTCCCAGGTCAAAAAGACCCCTGCCCAGGTGAAGGCCCTTCCCCATAGCATGCGTGATAGCAGAAAAAGTGATGTAACCATATGCTAACTATATGTAAATCACTAACCAAGCACGCTAAGGAAGATGGGCTTGGAAGCTTGTTAACTTTATAGTTTTTTGTACAACTGTATTGTAAAAAATCTCGTTTGGGGTGCTTGATTTGTGGGAAAGCACCAAGCACCCAGCTTTGTACAAACCTGCAATAAATCACAGAATCACAGAATGGCTGGGGTGGGAAGGGACCTCTGGAGATCATCCAGTCCAACCCCCTGCTAGAGCAGGATCCCCTAGAACATCTCCAGGGATGGAGACTCCACCACCTCCCTGGGCAGCTTGTCCCAGTGCTCTGTTACCAGCAGAGTAAAGAAGTATTTTCTCATATTCAGGTTAAACCTGCTGGTTTGTGCCCATTGCCCCTTGTCCTGTCGCTGGACACCACTGATGGGTCTGGCCCCATCCTCCTGAGACCCCCTGTAGATATTTGTAAGCATTGATGAGATCCCCCCTCAGCCTCCTTTTCTCTAAGCTAAACAGCCCCAGCTTCCTCAGCCTTTCCTCACTGGACACACAGTGCTCCAGTTGAGGCCTCCCAGGGCAGAGTAGCAGGGGAGGAGAACCTCCCTTGACCTGCTGGCCAGACTCTTCTTAATGCAGTCCAGGATGGCATTGGCCTTCTTGGCCACAAGGGCACATTGTTGGCTCATGGTCAGCCTGTTGTCCACCAGGACTCCCAGGTCTTTTTCCCCAGAGTTGCTTTCCAGCAGGTCAGCCCCAACCTGTACTGGTGCATGGGGTTCTTCCCCAGATGGAGTCCTTCATACTTGGCCTTGTTGAACTTCATTAGGTTTCTCCCCACCCAGCTCTCCATCCTGTCCAGTCACATTGGATGGCAGCACAGCCCTCTAGTGTGTCAGCCACCCCTTCCAGTTTGGTATCATCAGTGAACTTGCTAATGGTGCACTCTATCCCTTCGTCTAGGTCATTGATTAGTATATTGAGCAGGACTGCACCCAGTACCAACCCCTCAGGGACACCACTAGTCACAGGCCTCCAGCTGGACTTAGCCCCGCTGACCACAACCCTCCGGGCTCTGTCCCTCAGCTAATTCCAGTCTTTCTCACTGCCCAGTTGTCCAATCCACACTTCTCAAGTTTGCTTGTAAGGATGCCATGGGAGACAGTGTCAAAAGCCTTGCTGAGGTCGAGATGGACCACATCAACTGCCCTCCCCTCATCTGTCCATCTAGTTATGCCATCATGGAAGGCTATCAGATTGGTCAAGCATGACTTCCCCTTGGTGAATCCATGCTGACTACTCCTGATAACCCTCCTCAATGCATTTTGAGATGGTACAAAGAAGAAGCTGTTCCATCACCTTTCCAGGGATGGAGGTAAGGCTGACCAGCCTATAGTTACCCGGGTCCTCCTTGCCTTTTTTGAAGGTTGGGGTAACACTGTTTTTTACTCCAGTCCTGAGGCACCTCTCCTGTTCTCCAGGACTTTTCAAAGATGATGGAGAGTGGCCTAGCAAAGACTTCTGCCAGCTCCCTCAGCACCCGCAGGTGCATCCCATCAGGGCCCATGGATTTGTGAATGTTCAATTTATTTAATTGATCCCTGACCCAATCCTCTTCAACTGAACCAACTCGGGCAACTCAAGATGAGTACAGGGAGCTTGTGAAGTGTCGCGGACCGAGACATACAGGGAGAAAATTAGAAGGGCAAAAGCCCAGCTGGAGCTCAATCTGGCCACTGCTATAGAGGACAATAAAAAAAGGTTTTACCAATACATTAACAGCAAAAAGAGAAACAGGGAAAATCTCCATCCTTCATTGGATGAGGGGGGGGAACATGGCAACCAAGGATGAAGAAAAGGCTGAAATACTTAATGCCTTCTTCGCCTCCGTCTTTAATAGTCAGACTGGCTGCCCTCAGGATCCTCGGCCTCCTGAGCTGGAATACAAGGCTGCAGAGCAGAACAACCCCCCCCATTGTCCAGGAGGATGCAGTCAGAGACCTGCTGCAGCACCTGGACGCTCAAAAGTCTGTGGGGCCAGATGGGATTCACCTGAGGGTGCTGAGGGAGCTGGCAGAGGAGAAGGCTAAGCCTCCTTCCATCACCTACCAACAGTCCTAGGTAACAGGGGAGGTCCCAGACAACTGGAGGCTTGCCAACGTGATGCCCATCTTCAAGAAGGGCCCGCAGGAGGATCCTGGGAACTACAGGCCTGTCAGCCTGACCTCAGTAACAGGCTCGTCTTGAGTGCACTCGTGGCAAGTGCAGACCAGGCAAGGGATCAGGCCCAGCCAGCATGGGTTCAGTAAAGGCAGGTCCTGCTTGACTAACCTGATCTCCCTCTATGATCAGGTGACCTGTCTGGTGGATGAGGGAAGAGCTGTGGATGTTGTCTATCTGAACTTTGGTAAAGCCTTTGACACCATCTCCCACAGCATTCTCCTGGAGAAGCTGGAGGCACATGGAGCAGACAGGTGCACTCTCTGCTGGGTCAAACACTGCCTGGCTGGCTGAGCCCAGAGAGTTGTAGTGGATGGGGTTGGATCCAGTTGGTGGCTGGTCACCAGTGGTGTCCCCCAGGGCTCAGTTTTGGGTCCAGTCCTGTTCAGTATCTTTATTAATGATCTGGATGAGGGAATTGAGTCCTTCCTAAGTAAGTCTGCAGATGACACTAAACTGGGTGGAAGTGTCGATTTGCTTGAGGGTAGGAAGGCTCTGCAGAGAGACCTGGACAGACTGGACCGATGGGCCCAGGCCAATTGTATGAGGTTTAACAAGGCCAAGTGCCAGGTCCTGCACTTTGGTCACAACAACCCCATGCAAAGCTACAGGCTTGGGGATGAGTGGTTGGAAATCTTCAGGGTGGAGAAGGACCTGGGGGTGCTGGTTGACAGCCGACTTAACATGAGCCAGCAGTGTGCCCAGGTGTCCAAGAAGGCCAATGGCATCCTGGCCTGCATCAGGAATAGTGTGGCCAGCAGGAGTAGAGAGGTGATTGTGCCTCTGTACTGGGCATTGGTGAGGCTGCACCTCGAGTGCTGTGTGCAGTTCTGGGCCCCTCACTACAAGAAGGATGTCGAGTTGCTGGAGCATGTCCAGAGAAGAGCTGCCAGGCTGGTGAAAGGCCTGGAGGACAAATCCTATGAGGAGAGGCTGAGGGAACTGGGGTTGTTTAGTTTGGAGAAGAGGAGGCTGAGGGCTGACCTCATTGCTCTCTACAACTACCTGAAAGGAGGCTGTAAGGAGGTGGGAGTTGGTCTCTTCTCTCCAGTGAGTAACGACAGGACAAGAGGGAATGGCCTGAAGTTGCTCCAGGGGAGGTTCAGACTGGATATTAGAAAGAATTTCTTTACTGAAAGAATGGTTGGACAGTGGAACAGGCTGCTCAGGGAGGTGGTGGAGTCACCATCCCTGGCAGTGTTTAAAAGAAATACAGATGTGGTGTTTAGGGACATGATTTAAGCATTAACAGGTAGATAAAGGTTATGATGGGTGGATTTAGGTTATGATTGGACTTGATGATCCTCAAGGTCTTTTCCAACCAGGTTGATTCTGTGATTCTGTGAACCAAAGTCTTCCTTTTGCTGGACTTCCTCTGTGACCTTGGTGGTGTGGAACTCCTGAGGGTCAGCTTTAGCAGTGAAGACAGCAGCGAAGAAGTAATTCAGTAACTCTGCCTTCTCTGTATCTTCCATCACTAGGGCACCAACCTCGTTCAGCAGAGGGCCCACATTCCCTTTAGATTTCCTTTTTCCTCCAATGTAGTTGAAGAAGCCTTTCTTGTTGTCCTTGACCTCCTTTGCCAGGTTTAATTCTAAGGAGGCCTTAGCTTTCCTCATTGCATCCCTGTATCCTCTGACAACATTCTGGTATTCTTCCCAACTGCTCTGCCCTTTCTTCCATGCTCGATAAACTTCTTTCTTCCACTTGAGCTTATTCAGCATCTCCCTGCTCAAACATGCAGGTCTCCTGGCTCTCTTGATTTCTTACACTTTGGGATGCTCTGATCTTAAGCTTGGAGGAAAAGGTGCTTGAATATTAACCAGCTCTCTTGGGCTCCCCTTCCACCTAGTGCCCCATCCCATGAGATTTTGCCAAGCAGTTCCTTGAACGGTTCAAAGTTAGCCCTGCTGAAGTCCAGGTTTGAGATCGTACTTGATGCTCTGTGCGTGTTGCACATCATCCTGAACTCCACCATGGCATGATCACTGCAGCCAAGGCTTCCCCCTACCTTTATGTCCTTAACTAGTCCCTCCTTGTTTATCAAGATGAGGTCCAGCAGTACTCCTCTCCTTGTTGGTTCCTCCACTACCTGCATCAACAAGTTATTGCCCATGCACTGCAGGAACCACCTGGACTGTGCATGCCTGTCTGTGTAGTCTTCCCAGCAAACGTCAGGGTAATTGAAGTCCCCCATGACAACCAGGGCCTGCGACTGTGAGGCTGCTTCCAGCTGCCTGCAGAAGGCCTTGTCGTTCATCATCCTGGTCAGGTGGCCTGTAATAAACAGACACAACAGTGTCCCCCATATTAGCTTGCCCCTTAATTTTTACCCACAAACTCTCAACTCTCTCCTCACCCACCCTTGGGCAGAACTCAGTGCATTCAAGTTGTTCCCTCACATAAAGAGCAACTCCACCACCTCGTCCAGTTGACCTGTCTCTCCTAGAAAGGGCACAGCCATCCAGGACAGCATTCCAGTCATGGGAGCTATCCCACCACCTCTCTGTAACTGCATTCAAATTGTAGCCCTTACACCACACACAGATCTCCAGTTCCTCCTGCTTATTCCCCATGCTGTGCGTGTTGGTGTACAGGCATTTCACAGGGGGAGCTGAGCACACAGCTTTCACCCTAGAAGGGTGGAAAACCTTCTGATTCACGTCATGACAAATAGCTGAGGAGCGTTTGTTATTACTCTGATGGGCTGAGCTGATTCCCCAGTTGAGTGTAATGACGTGAGTGTTGCCATTTTGACCCCCACCCCCCAGGTTCTTCAGTTCAAAGCCCATTTAGCTAAGTTGGCCGACCTGCTGCCAAAGATTCCCTAGACAGATGGATCCCATCCCTCCCTAAAAGGTTATGGTCAGAAAAGACTGTCCCATTGTGACAGAAAACAAAACCTTCGCGACGACACCGGTCACGTAGCCAGAGGTTGATAAGCTCCATGTGCCTGTTTCTGGCTGCCCCCATGTCTCTGACTGGTAACATGGAAGATAACTTGGGCCCTGAAGTTGTTTGCGTGTTGCCCCAGAGCTCTGAAGTCTTTCTTGATTTTGCTCAGGTTATGGGTTGCAGTGTCATTTGTGCCCACGTGAAAGAGCAACAATGGATAGTAGTAACCTGTGCTCTTAACAAGTTGGGGTTCAGCAACATCCCAACCTTCAGCTCCTGGAAGGCAGCACGCTTCCCGTAACTCCCTGTCATGGCAGATGGGTAGCAGATGGGCACCTCAGTGCCTTCTGACAGAGTCACCCCCTGCGAGCGCACATGACACCCATAGTGCTCTGGTGCTAAATGGCTCCTTGCAGCATTGCTTGGGGGTGTCCATAGTTCTCGTATCTGTTAGTGGTTGTAACAGATACTGGACCTTCATCTACATCCTCATTTGCCTGGCCCTCAGTTTCCAGAGCCCCATACCTGATGTATAAGGGCAACTGGGAAGGTGAGGGAAGCCGGGAGGGGATTTGCCTGCCACCCCAAGCAGGGACCTGTTTCCATTCCCCTCCATCTCTCAGTTCCCCTCCTTCTGTCTGGTGGCAGGAGGGCAGGGGAACCTCTGTTTCCTGTGGAGCCTCCATCTACTGCCTTTGCCTCAGGGATGTTAGGGTGTGGTTCCACCAATCTATCTCCCTCTCACACTCCTTGATATTCCTCACCCTTTCCACTTCTTTCTTCAGCTCTGCAACCATGCTGAGTAAATCATTCACCTGGTCGCACCTCACACAGCCGGTCTCTCTGCTGCCCTCTGGTGTGGACGACTGTCTGTCTGTGTGGGACCTCTGTCTGCGTCACCATATTCCTTCTGGCAACGGCTTTTGCCCAGGTGAAAACCAGAGCTAATGCTCTTCTGGGAGAGCGACGACCACTAGTTGAGTTAGCCTCTGGAGCTGGGAGGGAGACTTTGCCTGACCCGCATGCCTTGCTGGAGCAAACTGTCTCCTTCCTAAACTTAGTCTCCTTGTCTGTGTTTAGGTAGCTATCTCAAAACTGGAACATCATGAGTTGTCCTTAAGAGTTGGTTAATATTGGTGGTACATTTGGCAGCATGAACTTTGCTCCAAGACTTGTCAATCCGAAGCTCTGCTCTGCTGCTCTGACCCACACAAGTCTCCCAAGAGCTCATGGATGACCATGGACCTGGGTCAGATGGCAGCAGAGGCTGAGGTGTGCAGATGACTGTACTGTGTCACACAGCGTGCCTGGAGGTAAGGTCTTGCCTTTGTCAGGTACCTTAATAGGTTGTCTGAAAACTGTAAATATTGCCTGAGCTTCATAATCCAAGTCAGATGTGAGAGTTCCCAAAGCTCTTTGTGTCTTGAGTTCATTTATCTGAATTTCTGTTTACTTTAGCAGCTGTTTTAGTATCTGCCATCAGTTCTTCATCTGGTGATGTTTTGAGGGGTTGAGAACTTTTTCACATGTGGTTTGCAGAACAACTTTAAATACTGCTTCACTTTTTTTAATTTATTTTTGAAATGCATGTTGTTTTTAAGGGCTGGAATACTAGAATGTAATAAACTTCAAACATCACCTGTTTGCCTCAGAGGTGTTTTGGGCTTTGCTCTTGCACCTTATTTTATTGACTGGGTACTGAAATTTGCTCTTTGAAAGGACAAGTTATCTCACTCCAGATGAGATGTCCTTGGTATGTAAAATTGGATGGAAAGAAGATGTAAAACACTAGTTTGTAGCTTATTAGCAGTTGTCAGGTGGGTGACTGTAAGTCCTTGAAGGTCATTGATCAGGATTTGCTGTTAGTGTGATCGGGGTGGGCTTGAATGTTGGTTTTGTTTCAGGAAGCACCATGTGTGGAGTTGCTTTTCCATTCCACTGCTGTCCAGCAGCTACACAGGCAGGCTCACAGGCTAGGTAAGAAATGAAGGTGTGATTGGTCAACTTTATTGACTTAGTTGATGAAGCACCTTATGTTCTAGCAATGGACTCCATTGCTACAAATTATTAAAAATGTAAAGAATGTATTGCCTTGTTTAAAGCGATTCAACCTGTCCTGTCACTTGATTTATTCAAAGAACAAGCGACATGGAAGTAAGGCTTTCCAGAATCCAGTAGCCTCCAAGTCTGGTCCCAAATGCAGTGCTTTAAAAAGGCAACTGGACTGCAATGTGGCTGATGAGTGCTGCTCTTTAAAGACAGGTATGAGAGGATATATATCTACATAAAGAAGGATTTATTGATCTCTTCTCATTGGACTTAGACTTTAGGGAGAGCAGGGTAGCTGCCAACAGAAATGTAGGAAAGTAAATTTTATTAAATGAACTTTGTGCATCCAGCAAATGTCTTCCAGACTTTGTAAAGCATAAAAAGACAGATTTGCTGGCTGTTCTCATGTCCTTTTCTCACTGGCATAGCAGGAAATGTATTATGGGACATTGACCAAAACCCCTTTCATCTGTTCTGAACTGAAGCATGCTTGTTGCAAAACTAAGTTTGAAACCCACATTGGCATTTTATAATGTATATTATGTTCAAAACAACTTAGAAGCAGGCAGAAAAAAAATCTAGCTTTGAAATTATTACTTGTTTTCAAATAGCTGAACTACTTTTAGAATTTTTGCCCAACGCAACTGAAAAGGTTGGTCGTTTCCATAAGACAGAATTGTCTAAGCAAGAGCTTAATTTTCTACTCCGAAGAAAATGCCATGTAATTCTTATTGAAACAAGGAAAGTTGCCTCAAATTTGGGTTTTGAGTGTTTTTAATTTATCTGCAAAGGATCATTGGAAGAATGAAACAACTCACTGAAGTTCCTAGGGCCTCAGTGTCCTTTCTCATACTTGCATCTCAGCTCACAGTTCACCGAGTAAATCTGTGCTTAAACTTTGAAAATACAAATTCTTGTTAACTTTTGATATTTGGTATGTCAACATTCCTTGGCGTTTACAGGAAGTTGTAATCTCTGCGTGGTATGGTGTGGAATCATAAACCTTCTGAAGTCTCTCATGTTTGAGAGAGAGTGAGAACTTGTGTCCTACTGGCTGTAAACATTTACATTTCCTTATCTCGATGTTGTTGGCACTTTTATAGAGTGCACTTCCCAAACATTTTCCTAAGGCATCATGTAGTAGATACCTTTGGATGTTGATGTTTGCATCCTGCTTGCGCTGCAGGACCCTGGCTCTCTGATGCTGTCAAATGCTTCCAGAAAGACATTCTAGTCTTGATTTGGGTACTGCTTAAAATACTGTGAAAGGTCAAGAATTTAGGCAAGCAAAGGAGGCAGCACATTTTAAATTTCACCTCCTTGAGGATTTTGCCCCTTTGTTCTTTAGAAATACCTGTGATTTTTCTAGCTCTCTCCTCTCTGATGATAACAATGCCATGTTTTTTGCTTCAGACAGAAGAAATAGAAACACCATCAGATTTCTGGAAAATAAATGTAACACATCAGTTCTTTTTTTAAACCCTTAGGAGGTGATAAAATGCTGTAGTAATCCCATAGGGAAGAAGTCTGACAGTTCCTTGTGAACAGCTTCAGTTCAAGGTTGGTCACAGAAAGTGGTGAGCTTTCATGGCTTGTAGGTGCTCACAAGTGTGGTGGTACCCGGGGTTTTGGACCCAACCTAAGTGGGTGGCTTCTGGTCTGAACTGGGGTTTATATGGATACCAGGGTTTTGGCTTTGTATTTTTTAAGCCCCCAGAAATCTTCTCCCAGTGAAACTAGGCTGTGTATTTATAGGCAATCAAATCCATACTTGGTTTCTTTTAAATTAGTGCTTATTCTTTTCTGTCATGTTGCCTTTAGCCATAAATGTCATCTCCCTAGTTTTACTTCTTTTGTGTCACCCTGGCAGTGTTGTATTTTGCTGTGAAGTCAAACGTCAAGATACTAGGTGTTGTAACAGTTTGTGGGGTTTAAGGTTCAATTTTCAGTGGTTACCTGTGTCTTCCTTTTTAATGGGGTTTGCCAGACAGGTAAGTCTGGGCTGCATTTTATGAGCTCAGTATTTCTGCCTTTCTTTTTTTTTTGCCTTTGTGAAATTTAGCTATTAGAGTCAATAGTCACCATCAATAATTTAAAAAGTCATAAACAGATTTCCAAGAAACAGTTTGTTGTGGCAGGAGGAGGAAAGAGAATGCAGTTTTTTAGTATGATATAATAACGACTATGAATTATTTTTTTTTCTGTTCCATCTGTTTGGGTTTTTTTTCATCCTCTGGTAGGTTGCAGCTGGTCTGTCAACTTTCAAATAACCAAATTTTTTATAGCAGTGGCTCACCTTCTTACAAGTGAAAAAGGAGTCTGGGGAACCAGGTTTTTAGTTGTATACTGGATTGTATGTCTAAAATTGAGTGCATGATAGATTCTAATTTATAGAATTCAGATAAATTATGGCAGAGAGGGACTGTTTGCAATCAGGTAGAGCTTTCTTGGTGTATCAGTGCTCTCAGAACACAGGCTATGCAATACTTGGTTGCATGTCTAAATCCTTTGGAAAGTCTGAGATCAGAGACAGGATGCAAAATGAGAGAATGGGTGATAAAACAAAAGAAAGAAAGCAGATAAGACATCTAGAACATGTGATACAGTTGAAGCCACATGAAACAACGTGCTGATTGTGGGTGGAGTGCTACAAATGTACACAGCTTTTTTTTTTTTTTTTTTTTAGCCATTTCTTGCTCTTTTCTGTTAGTGATTATATTTTAGGTATATCTGAATACCAGGCAAGGAAGTTGCTTACAAAAGCAAGCAAAAAAACCCTATTATTAATGGAATGGTAGCACGGACCTGCCAGCTCTGCAGTGTGAAGGTGGTTGGTATGGCAGTGCCATTCTCAGCTTAACTTCTCTTGATCAGCATCTCAGCCTGGTCAAATGGAGGCTAATGCTTACCACACAGATCAACACTGAGGGCAGGATAGGAAGGTTCAATTAGGACTTGATTTTGAGACAAGAAAGCCTGTCTGCTGCTTTTCTGCTCTTGAGCTCTGCAGAGAAGCTCAGTTAAAGATGGTGAAGAACGTGGAGGTGGAGCATAACATTTAGTAAAATATACAGGGTTTGCTAAATATATCTGTATTCTTTTCCAGAAGCATTGTCCCCTAGATAATGCTGTGACTGTTTGTTACCAGCCTCTCTGAGGTGTTTTCCACTATCCTTCTCCCACATTTGAATAACCTGACATTTTAGGCTTGCAAATTGCTTTCCCAATATTAGTTTTTCCATCGTTACAGAACTGCAGTGTAAGAAGTGTTGCTTTGGTTGGTGCCCTTTTTATTAAGGGCAACCTGAATAGTGGGTAAGACACAAAAGGACAGGAGAAAAATACCATGATGGCAGCATGTAGTCAGCTTTCTCTGTCTGCCAAGGAAGGAAAACTGCTGGCAGGAGAGATGATTGCACAGCTCAGAACTGGAAATTAAATGGATCCGTATGACACCGAGAGGAGTTATGGCACTTCCCCTTTGGTGTGTTTTAGATCACTAAAAGAAGTCCTGACACAAGAGAGAAATGAGGTGGTTTATCTTTGTTCGCCACGTTCTGTGTTAGTCTTCCTTTGTCACCAAAGCAGGTATTTTAATAGAAAATAAGGAAGGAAAAAGCAGAACATGGTTTCAGTGAAAGAAACTATGACCATGTCATGTCAGAGGCCTATTTTACAAAACGTTACAGTGAGTGAACAAAATGGCCTCTTTGGTTTCTTGGCTTTTCTGAGGAGTGCTACAAAGTGCATCATCAAAGTTTTGAACTGGTAGGTCAAACTACAGAACTATCTAACCAACTCTAATTTAAATCTCTTAGTAATTCAGTTATTTTTACTAGCATGATGGTTTGATCCTCTTTTCTTCCCATCATCATGAGGCATGTGCTCTGAAAATCATGGAAATATTAGACAGATGCTAAAACATCAGACAGTTAGCACCAGTTTGCAGCTGTTTCAAGTGAGAAGAGAGGAAACCAAATAGTGTAACTCTTGTTAAAATGAAGTGTAAATGTCAAATTGTAAAATCAATGCGTTCACCCTGCAGAACAACTAGAGAAATGATTTTGTCATTGATCAGTTTCTCTGCAAACCTTAATGCACTTCTGCTCTGAGCTGTACCCCAGCACTTCCTTCAGCGTGCAGCAAAAGGGAAGAGGTGACATTTTCTTCTTTAGAGCATCTTTACATGATAGCAGGTTATTTCTGTACGTAGGATAATGCTGTATTTCCATCAGAAAATTCACTGATGATATGGGAATACTTGGAGAAGAAGGGAGAGTGACAGAAACTAGTCCAAACACAGGTATTGTGAAGCGTGCATGAACTGTAATGAACATGCTGTAAATGAACATACTGCTTGTTTGTTTTTCCTACTACATGATGTTTAACTTAAAAATGCTAATAAACTGCAGCCTCTTGGTCTGATCACATCACGGGGATCAGTAGCATCTCTTGGTACTGTTAAAACAAGGGTTTATTTAAAATTGGCGATTAAAAAACTATTGGATGTTCATGTTCCCCTTTCAGCCTTCCTTAACATTTCATATATGTCTGTGGTAGATAGGATATAAAAAAGGGAAGTACAAGGATTGCAAATATGGATGTTAGGCTTAAACCTGCTAGCATTTTTTTATGGTGACTGTTAGACAGTGTTGGACTGTAGTGGTAGCACAGTTTATCAGGTACCCCTGTGCTTCTCAAAGTGCTCTTTCTATTTTAATTTATAAATAGAGGCATTTGCAGATTTATTAAATGCCAGTGAAAACCAGAATGATCGCAGCTGTGACCATCTCATTCATCCTTTTTAGAATCATAGAATCATTAAGGTGGGAAGGGACCTTAAAGGTCATCAAGTTCCAACCCCCCTGCCATGAGCAGGGAACCCTACCACTAGACCAAGTTGCACAAAAACCTCCAGGGATGGGGCATCAACAACCTCCCTGGGCAACCCATTCCAGTTTCTCACCACCCTTATAGTGAAGAATTTCTTCCTAATATCTAACCTAAATGTCCCCTCTCTCAGTTTAAAACCATTACCCCTTGTCCTATCACTATCTTCTCTGATGAAAAGCCCCTCCTTCTACAAATTCCTATGTTTCTATTGACTTCTCCCTGCTTACAGGAAACCTAGAGCCTTATCTTGGTCTCATCAGCTCCCGTGGAACAGGGTCGTGATTTGCTGTCTCTATAAAGCTGGGGACTTTCTGTGGGATGTCCTCATGAAAACAAATGGAACTAGGGTCACATTCCAGACAGCAGATTTTTGCCACTTCCTGTGCAATATGGACTCTATTTGTAAATGAAGATAAAAGCTTTTGTTCTGCTGAGTCACACTCCAGAACAATAGTTGGTACACTTCACATCTACTTCCAGTTTTGACTTTGAAGTGCTCCCCTCTACTTGCTTCTCTCTTTCTTTGTGGGGTTTTTTTTTTTAATGCTGGAGTTGCAGTCTGATGTATCGGGCATGTTCCTGCACATATTTCCTCTGAGTTCTGGTATTACAGTTCTCCCTTTCGGTTGCAGCAATGCTATTGAGTGTCACCAGCCTGCAGGTTTTGTCTGCTTCATGTGCAGCTGCTTTATGAAAGGGGGAAGTGGAAGACAATGATCAGCTTTCACGAGTCCAAAGCATATAATCTCCCAAGGTGATGAGTAATAATAAATTGTTCTTTTTGAGGTGCCTAATTCATGGTTTGATTGCTCTGAAATGCAGCTGGCAACTCGTTGAGACAAATTTGAGGGATGCAGGTTTTGCAGCCAGTAGGGTGTTATGGTAATAACAGGATACGATCTGTGAAAAAGGCTGTAGAACGTAGATGTTCTAATGTGCCTGGAGCCATTGTGAGCAAATACCACTTGAATCTTTTGTAATACTGCTAAAAATTAATTGTGATATTGCCTAGCATTAAAGCCAGTGAAAATGCCAGTAGATTAGAAAAGGGCGTAAACGTGGTGCTGTGAGAAGGGATGGAAATGGAAGAAGGGGAAAAGGAAGGGGCCTGGGGGTGTCATCTGGCTTTTGCAGCAGCTGACAGTGGGCTGGGAGGACCTGCCATCTGTCAAAAGCTGCCAAGTCCAGGCTGTGGTTTGAGGTAGCAGAGTGCTGACCAGTGCTAGAACAGAGTCATGGGCTCATGTGCAGTGTCTCTGCCGCTGCCACCAGCTCCATCGTTCTCCCTTGCAGAGTGCTGGGGCTGCTGGTGCTGTGGAGAAAGCTCCTGCTGAAGCCCTGGAGCTGGGGGAAGGGAGGGAGGGAGGGGAAGGAAACCCAGAGTGAAATAAACCCCTGGATTAAGCTTCACATTCAGATGCTTAATCCCATGTCTGCATGAAGTAGAGCAAATCGCACATCATTCCCAGGGGAGATTTTAAGGGGGTCTTGAAGGCTTTACCAATTTCTTTTTGAAACTTCTGGCTCCTCACCTGGTATTGCAGTCACTGCTTGCAACTTTGTAAGATATGTTTAGATCTAAGAAAATCTATACTTTGAGATTTTTTCCCCCTGTTAACAGTATTGGGGTTTTTTAATAAGAATTATTGCCAGATTTCCATGATGCTGATGGACTGATTGAAGCTCTTTGCATCACAAGACAGGGGGTATTTTGGAGTACAATAACAAACTGAGATGTGCGTTCCTGTGGGAAGGTCTTTTGAGCTTCTTCCTTACCTTTTTGTCACTTCTTCACGTTTTACAACACATCCTTAACCAAAGAAGTGCACTTCAATGTTTGGTACATGCTTAGCTGAAATTTAGGTATATGTACTTGTCTTACTCTCCAATTAATTTTAAATTCAGTTGCTTTAATGTTACAGGGAATGTTTGAGATCGAGTTGGTAGGAGACAACACTGACTGAGCAGCTGTGAATTCCTGGTTTTAGGTAATTCTCATGGGAGAACTTTGGTAAAAAAAAAAACAAGACAAAATTAAGGAACTATCCACACACAAAAAAAGTCCCAACAGAAAGAAAAAGAGGAAATAAAATGTGGGATCCCTGAAGTCAGGCATAGAAGGAAGAAGTGAGAAGCAGTCAGCAGAAGAAATGGTTGTGATTAAAACTGAAGGAAGATTTGAGCATCTGAATAAAGCCAGCAGGACTTACCAGTACGTGCTAGATACTTACATGACTATGCAGTAATGTGTGCCTTCTCAGAACCATGGTAAAGCAGGGGGGAGATAATCCTGGAAAAGTAGATAGAAAAACTAAATTTACTTTTAAAGTAGCACTATCACAAATGAATCACCAGCAAAGAAAGAGGATACTGGGTCTGACAGTTTGTTCAACTCCTCCTGCTCAAAGCTGCTAGCAGAATTTTCAGTGACTCCTTTATCATGACTAGAGGTGATTCTGCCCCTCGACTCTGCCCTGATGAGACCTCACCTGGAATACTGTGTCCAGTATTGGAGCCCCCAACACAAGAAAGGTGTGGACCTGTTGGAATATGTCCAGAGGAGGGCCATGAAAATGATCCAAGGGCTGGAGCAGCTCTCTTATGAGGACAGGCTGAGGGAGCTGGGGCTGTTCAGCCTGGAGAAGAGAAGGCTCTGGGGGGACCTCATAGCGGCCTTCCAGTGCCTGAAGGGGCTACAGGAAAGCTGGGGAGGGGCTTTTCATAAGGGCTTGTAGTGAGAGGACAGAGGGGAATGGCTTTAAACTGAAAGAGGAGAGATTTAGGGTAGAGATCAGGAGGAAATTCTTTGCTGTAAGGATGGTGAGACACTGGAACAAGTTGCCCAGGGAAGCTGTGGCTGCCCCATCCCTGGAAGTGTTCAAGGATGGGGCTTGGAGCAACCTGGTCTAGTGGGAGGTGTCCCTGCCCATGCAGGGGAGTGGAACTAGATGATCTTTAAGGTTCTTTCCAACTCTAACCATTCTATGAGTCTATGATTCTATGCTTTTGCATTGGTTGCATTCTTCAACCACCCTGAGTGGGGAAGTATGAATATTGCAATTGCCTCTTTATCCAAGAATGCCAAACAATGAAGGAAATGAGCTTTGCAGAGCTACTGAGAATAGTAAGGGGATAAATAAATCCAGCTGAAGGTGAGGATGAAAAAAGATACTGATTTTTCCTACAAAGCAACTGGCTAAATTGTAGTCCAGAGCCTGTATTTCAGTCAAACAAAAGAAAAGGTAATGGATGCCCATGGAGTAAAGGGGTGTTAAGAAAGAGGATGATGATGCATGCATTAGTCTTGTAGAAGAAAAGGATAATTATTATCAACCGTCATCTTTTTTTTTCCCCAAAAACTGTTACTTGATTAACACAATCAAGTTACAGGCAGAGCAATTGCTCTCAATTAGTACTTAGTTTGCCAATTCTATTTCAGACTTGATAAAGGGAGGCAAGGTTGGTGAACCTGAAAGTATGTCTGTTTTTTTATGCTGTATCTGCTGCACTAATAGAGGGTGTGCCTTCTCTCAACAGCATGTACCAAACTTAGACCCTGAAATAGTCAAAGGCACAGTTATTTAAGATACCTTCATGTCTAAGAAGATTTAGCACTTTTATTTCTTGGCACAGTTTTAAATCTTTCCTAAAAAGACATTTCAGATTAAATAAAAAGGCTAATTTAGTAGCCCTGACGAAGCTGGTACAAAAGATGGCATAGCTGTGAACTGACTGTGAAAAGCCCTCAAAAAAGAAAATGTGCACACCCTAATTCTGAATATTTACTAGAATTAAGAAGTCTCTTCTGTCTTTTTCTGTATGAAACCTCCTAGTGTGTCAGCTGCTGCTGGACTTCCCGTCCACTTCCTAATCTCAGCCTCTGTCCTCAATCCCTCCTAGACTTCCAGTGCAGCCTTACCCCCAGGAACACTGACTAATACATCTCCAGCTGAGTGTCCATCTTCTTGCCTTTATGGAATGCTGGTGTTGACTGAGAATTCCTAGGCTCATAGAGCTATTCCGGGGACTCATCCAGATGTCAGCCTGGCTTTCTTGGGCACCACTCTGCTCAGGTCTAAAGAAGAGCCCTGCAAGACTGAACCATCTACATTTCTTCCAGGAGTAAGTCCACCACTAGGTGGTTGTGGTTGTTAAAGCACCCTCCTTTCCAGCCTTGTTTTGATGCTGTTGGTGCTGAGCAACCATGACGTGATGTTTGTGAAATGGGCTGGGATATTCACCTGCTCTTCTGTCCTCTCCTGGCAATGTTGGAAGCATAGTGTGGCACTCAACAGGTCTTGCTGCCATGGTATGATGTGTCATCCCTGCCACCATCACCTTGGCACCAAGAGATGGGGTTCCATGTACTCTGAGTTGCCTCTTGCAAAGCAGAGTGATGAGAAGATGCATCTTCTGCACTTAGGTTTCCATCGAGGTGCAGAGAGATGACACTGTTCTTCCTTCAGCCTGGCCTTTGCCTTAGGCACAGGGCTTGTTTTTTCTCTCCATGGAGAGCTCACTTCACCTTACTTTCAGTAAAGCTGTTTGTGTCCTCTGGTAGCTTTTACACCACCACCAGAAGAAGACAAGTAATCATTCCATGGCTAGAATGTTGCATCAACTTTTGCTACTAGCGCTTGGTTGCTCCGTGTCAAAATGGCAGTTCATGTTTCTGCCTCTGTGCTGAATGTGTTTCTCCTAAATGTTGGCTTGTAGCAACACTGCTCTCTATTTCCAGTTCTTAAGCAGTCCTCAGCACCAGTAAAGACTTGGCCATGGTGCTTTTGTCTCTGTGCTGGGACCCCTTACGTTCTTCACCGAAGCAGCCACACTTCTGATTGTACATGCCTTGCTGCTTCCCACAGTGCTGGTTTTTGTCTCACTTCCTATTTGCCTTCGTAATGTGTGATTGGCAGAAGCTTATGGGATTTAATCAGAATTTTAAAATTATGTTCCATAATGTGCTTGTGCCAAGATACTGCCAGGGGCACTTATCTGTCCTCAACAGCAAACAAAAAGTGGAGGTGGAAAAGTGAAATGAAAAAATATCTATTGTTCAGTCAAGATAGATTAATAGTGTTACACACAAGCCACACTTCCTTCTTGGTTATATCAGTTCTTTGTATTTTTGTACGATCTAAAAATGTCTTTCCTTGCTGCTTTTTTTTTTTCCGTTTGGGGAAATCGGAGTGTTCCCTTTATCTGGGAACAGCTGGTACCAAAAGTGCTTCATTTTGGTATGGAAAAATGTTCATTTCAGGGTGGTGCAAATACTGTGGCTTGACTGAGTTGTAGCACTTTATGAGAATTTTGTCAAAGGTGGTGATACCTGGTGCTGTAGAGAGCAGTGATGTCTAAGGAAGGATTAAATCAAAAAGCTCGCTGAGGCTCGGGGCGCCTGAAAAGCTTTGCTGGCCTTGGCACAGTAGGGCAGCACAAAGCCCAGCTGCAAGTGTGCTCCCTGCATGTTCACTGCCACCCAAACCAGCTGCTGCCTCACTTTGAAAAGTCTGTGGGACATCACACAACAGCTCCAGAAAAGTGGGTTGGATCCTGTAGCACAAAAGGACTGTGTGTTTCAGCTCTCTGCCTTGCTGCTCTGTAGAAAGCTTGTGCCCTGGTGTGTGTGAGTGGCAGAGAAAGAAGTCGTGCCCACGGGGAGGAGTGAAGATTGAGTCTCCTGGATGAAGTCAGACTTTGTTCTGCATTCCAGGCACTTGCCAGGCTTTCATGCCTCTCTTATCTCCAGTGCTGTGCCTTGGTTCTGGGTGATATCTGAAGACCCTTTCGGTGTATCCGACTTCTGCTCCATGGAAAGGATGATAGGAGAATTTGCAGAAAGGTGGGAGAAGTTCAGAGAAATGAGCACGTTGAGCTTATGAGATATGGAGCATGGTAGCATGGGCAGCGTGGGAATGTGGACATAGAACCAGGCCATGGATGGAGATCACAAAGAGAGGGACCTAAGCTCTGAGTTAGAAGGCCTTTGTCCTGCTTAGACAGCAATATCTCAAGAGCACAAGGCTGAAGCTGGTCTCCTGGATGATGTATCCCAGCCTGTGGCTCATCCTGGAGCATCCCAAGATGCTACAAAAAGCAGTGAAAACAACAGCTGATAAGTGCTCACTGTGAGCCTGTGTTAATTATTGCCCAGGTCAGAAAGGCCATAGCAGAAGGGATGTGGACTTTTGGAAGCAGGACTCCTGAGGATGTAAGAAAATTAGGGAGGTTAAATTCAGCTTCTTTAAGGCAGAAGGCTGCAAAGCGTAGATGCAACATGAGGTCCTTGCTGAAGCAGTTAGTTTGGACTCGTGTTGACCTCTGACATGCATCTAGATGTGGGCCCTGATTTCACAGGCAATTCTGCACTTTCTCTAATAATGTAGGAAGTAAACCAGCACTGCACTGATGTAGGAAATGTATTCTCATAATAAATGGTTGTGTGTCATCTGACCAGACCCAGATTTCAAATGAGGGCTAATTAATTGTTCATTGCCAGTTGAGAAATACTTCAGAAACCCTCATTGCAGTTTATAGCATGAATCTTCTTTTTGCAAACATGTGGTGGTTATGTACCTTTGTCAGATGGGCTTTCATTGCAGGACACCTAAAACATCATCTCATAAAAACTAAAGAATTAGTTGTAAATCTTCCACTCTGAACAAAGGACTAAGCTGCCAGGTAGGGAATTTTTCACGAGGCCAGTCGTTAAATTTGGGTTTTAATGTTACAGATACTGCAGAGAGAATATTTTACTAGAATGCTTGTAGTGGAGTGGAAACCTTCTGTTAAGTTCTCATCAATATTTTGGTTTGATTTGTTTTTAAATATAGGAACTCTGGTAATTCAGACACTATCTAATTAGAGCTCATATCTCTGGTTCTATTTCTGGGAGGCATTTGGCTAGCTGGCAGTAAGTGGGCATCATTACCATGCCAGCTCACTGCGGGCCATCGTTTTGATGTCAGCAGTTTCACTTACTGAGGCTACAAATCATGAGTCATCAATTGGATTAGGATTAGAAATTTTGTGCAAGATCTGAAGATGTTCACTGGATGATTTGTAACTTCCTCTTAAGGCTTTTCAGAACGTTGAAGAGAATGTTGCGTGTTCTTCATATGCACAAGCATTATAGGGGATTACACATTCTGGAAGCCAGAAAAAAAGGAATTTCTGCTTCTTTTTTTTTTTTTTTTTTCCTGACTTATTCTTTTTTTCAGGGATCATTTGCATGAATTTGTGTCCAGGCAGAAGAACACTGGGGTTTAACGTTAGGATCAGATGGCTGACATGACAGTTCCCAGGAACACAAAAATGCTCCAGCAGTCTTTATTTGTGAGCATGGGAGCAGACACCTCTGGTGTCTCTCAACCTCTTCAGACATTTCTTGAGCCTTGGTAAGAGTTGTGCAGTTCCACAATCTAGATAGGAAGCTGCCTGCTGAGGTTTGCTGGTTCGGCTGTTGGAAGCCACAGTAATGGAGCATTAGGAACAAGGCCTGCAAAATGGAGTATAGAATCACAGAATGGTTTGATTGGAAGGGACCTTAAAAAACCACCTAGTCCCAACCCTCTGCATGGACAGGGACACCTCCCAACTGGAGACCTGGCCATGCAGGAAGTAGAGAAGGCTGAGGTACTCAGTGACTACTTCGCCTTAGTCTTCACTGGCAAGGGCTCTAGTCACACCATCCAAGTTAGATTAGGTGAAGGCAGGGACTGTGAAAAGGAAGATCCCCTCACTGCAGGAGAAGAGCAGGTTCATGACCATCTGAAGGACCTGAAGGTGCACAAGTCCATGGGACCTCATGGGATTCATGCACAGCTCCTGAAGGAGCTGGCCGATGAAGTTGCAGAGCCTCTATCCATCATAATTGAAAAGTCTTGGCAATCTGGAGAAATCCCCACTGACTGGAAAAGGGGAAACATAACCCTCATTTTCAAGAAGGAAAAAAAGGAAGACCCAGGGAACTATAGACCAGTCAGTCCCACCTCTGTGCCCGGCAAGATCACGGAGCAGATCCTCCTGAAGGCTCTGCTAAGGCACATGAAAAACAAAGGGGTGACTGGTGACAGCCAACATGGCTTCACCAAGGGCAAATCCTGCCTGACTCATTTGGTGGCCTTCTACAAGGGGGTCATGGCATCGGTGGACAAAGGAAGCACAACTGACATAATCTCCCTGGATGTGTGCAAAGTCCCTTGAACACTGTCCTGCACAACATCCTGGGTGATCCCAGCCACTGAGATGGAAAAGGCCAAAATAAACCTTGGTGCCAACTCTGTAACAGGGGGAACATGCTCCTAATTGAACTGAGGATCTCTAATGAAACAGGTTACAAAGAGGGCTCACTAATTTTAATGGCGTAAAACTGGGAGAGGGGGGATTTAGACGAGACATTAGGAGAAAATTCTTCACTGGGAGGATGGTGAGACACTGTCCCAGGTTGCCCAGAGAAGCTGTGGCTGCTCCATCCCTGGAAGTGTTGAAGGGCAACCTGGTCTAGTGGGAGGTGTCCCTGCCCATGCAGGGGGTGGGACTGGATGATCTTGAAGGTCCCTTGCAACCCAAACCAGTCTGGGATTGATGGTTCCATGGTACAGGCACCGTGTGGGTGTATATATGCACACCTACACTGGGGCAGGTAGTGTTTGGTGTGTGATGTGCTTTAGAAACATAAGGTTCACAGGGTTTCGGTGCCTTTCCCAAGGCTGGGGCTGCATGTGATGTTTGAGAATTGTGTGTTATCACAGTTTTACAGCTGTGAATGGAGACATCTGGAGTGTTCATGGTGTCTTCTAGGAAGACTGTCCTGAAGTAATTCCTTACTAGTCATGGTGCCATCCTTTCTCCTTTTTCCTTTCCTGTTAGCTTGTGTGTCTCATCTGTTTCATTCTCTTCTTTGCACGGATTCCAAGGAGAACAGGTCAGGTTGAACTCTGTCTATGTATGTTAAATCCAATGGGACTTATTTTCAAGATATATACTAGAAGGTAACATGAAGTTCAGGTTCATGGCAGCCAAATTAAAGCAAGTCAGGACTTTGACTGCTCAAGAAACCAAAATCTCTTCTGCAAAATATTCTGTTATTTTTATTTGCATGGTGTTATTTTTCATAATTAGTGGGGAATAGCAAGGGAAAATCCTGTATATTCCTTGAGAAATTAAGTTCTGCCAATCCGAAAACATTGAGCATGCTAGAAGTGATTTTTTTTTTTAAATTTTATTTTATTTCATGTTTTGATGTGGGAACTAATGCTGCTGTTTTGCACCGGGGCTTGGAATGTCTTGAGCCCTCAAATGAGATGAGCTGTTTTGGCTACAGTGTTCTGAGTTTTCCCATTCAGCAGCTCAGAGAGGTACTAATTGTCTATTGCTTATCACTTGCAGACCATTTAAAATGAAGTCCTGCCTTAAGATCCACCCTTGTTACAGTGAGCAACTCTAGTGACGTGCTGGGTAGCACAAGAACGAGGACAGGGGACAATCTGGCTCAGTATTTTGAAGGTCTACCTGTGGCTTCAGTTTCACTGGGGTTTTGTTTTCATTATTTTAATCAAGTTGGTAAGACAAAGCTGGAGGCTAAACCAGATGTGATTATAGCAAGCTACAACTTAGGTAATTTTGAACAGACTGAAATTTTGGAGTGAATCCAGTATGGGTGGATAAACAATACAGTGATCGGGTCACACCAGGATGGAGGGTTCATTTTAGAAGCAGCTAACCACAGTGCATAGACCAGCGTCAGATTTAGTCATGCACCTTTAAATACAGGCCTGTTTGGGCAAGAAATGAGACCTCTGAACTGCCTTACTGTTCCCTCCGTGTGTACACAGCTTAGTATTAACCTGAAACTGTGATGTGCGTGGTCTTTCAGGTGAGACATTGCCAGCTGGCACACTCAGTCTGACTGTGCCAGAGCTGAGGAGCAGCAGTGTTACCTGGGAGTGCAGCCTTCAGCTTCGTTTTCAATTGAGGATAGTACCACTGGTTGCACGCAGAGGATTGTTTGGAGAAGCCCATGGTGTTTCAGACAGCCTGAATCACCTTCCTAGTTGTCAGGTTTGGTGCTTTTGTGGTCTTGTTCACAGGCAGTTTGAAAACTATCCTAAATTCCTCCCCTTCAGAGTCAAAGGAATTCTGTAAGTCTCTGTGTATTTGTCCTTGGTTAATATGAATGCATTGGGTAGTTGAGACTTTTTCTGCCCGTGCAGTTAACAATTTCCCCTCTCTGTACTGTTCACAAACCAGGGGGCAAATTGACTCTCTTCTCAAATCTAAGACTAGTGCAAGTTTTTATAAAAACCTGGGCCATTCTCCAGCATCTACCCAGGAGGCTGGTGCTGGTGGGGACTTGCCAGAATAAGTAGACACACTCGTTTTCTGGCTGGCTCTGTCCTGCTCTGAGGGCTGCCACCAGCTAAAAGTGACAAAATAAAGCAGGCAGAGGAGGCACGTTTAGGTTCAGGCACAGATTAGGTCCCTTGGAAATTATAATCTCTGTGGTTTTGACTGGAGAAATGAAAGATGAAACAGAGTTGGAGGAGGTTCCTCTGCTGCCACAGGTAACTGTGTGTCTTACAGAGGCATCACTGGGTATTTCTCTGAATGGTGTTATAAAATTCAGCAGTTGTTTTTTCCTTTGGGGGTTGAATAACTTTGGTTTGGATGATGGTAACTGTATCAGTTTAAACCATCGGACCATAGAATCCCAGCCTGGTTTGGGTTGGAAGGGACCTTAAAGACCATCTAGTCCCACCCCCTGCATGGACAGGGACACCTCCCACTAGACCAGGTTGCTCCAAGCCCCATCCAGCCTGCCCTTGAACACTTCCAGGGATGGAGCAGCCACAGCTTCTCTGGGCAACCTGGGACAGTGTCTCACCATCCTCCCAGTGAAGAATTTTCTCCTAATGTCTCGTCTAAATCCCCCCTCTCCCAGTTTTACGCCATTAAAATTAGTGAGCCCTCTTTGTAACCTGTTTCATTAGAGATCCTCAGTTCAATTAGGAGCATGTTCCCCCTGTTACAGAGTTGGCACCAAGGTTTATTTTGGCCTTTTCCATCTCAGTGGCTGGGATCACCCAGAGAAGGTACTCCTGGTGGTTTCCTTAGGCTTCCTCCTCCACTGAAGCTCTCAGGTACCTACCTATAGGCTGTGCTTCAGTGGGTTGACTCCTGGGGGCTACACAAGAGATGCAGCTGCACAAGGTGGGATGAGGCTACCAGCAAGATTGTGCTGTCGGGTTTTTTTCTTAAATATCCCAGAAACGGGAAGCCAGTGGGACAGAGGGACATGAGCCTTGACCCAGTGACCAGCTGAGTTTCCCCCGTGAGGCTGTTCAACATTTTGGCCCGATGCTGGAATCCCCCTCCAGGGCCTTTCCCAAATCCTACAGTCTGACAGCAAAAAAAAAAAAAAAATTGCCTTTCCCTTCAGGCTTCCAGGAAGCTGGGGGCAGCAGGACCACCCCTGGATCATGCACAGGGCCAGGTCCTCCTTGGCTGAGCAGAGCCCTGGGTTTTGGAGGTGCTGATAAGCTGACGACACCCCGTGGTTTTCACGTTGACATGCTCCCCACATGCAGCACTCCGGAGGAAATGTGGTAGAGGTGATGCTGGCATTTTTACTTCCTTTCCTTGCTTAACGAACTGGATTTATTTTCAAGAGGGTTTTAGGGTGGTGAAACAGCTACAATGACACTTCTCTGTTTTGAGGAGTTATTGATTTTTTTTTCAAGACTGGGGAATTTCTAATTTAATGTGAACAGAGCTCACGAGCATTAAACCTGCTGCAGGGACCATGGAAATGTGCTAATGCATTGCCACTTAACCACAAGGCAGCCAGACTGTTCCTGTTTCTCTTGTGCTAACTGAAGTGAGAGAAAATAATTATGCAGAATTTCATCTGCAGTAGACTAATTATTTTCATTTTCCTTTTCTGAGACAGACAGATAGGTGCTTTGGGGAGTGATTTGCATAATTTTTGTTTTTAATGTCTCTTAGTTGTGGTGGAGGAAGTTTATAGTTTATGGGAATCCCAGGTTGAGTGAGTAAAGGGTGGGAATTGTTGTCTGGTAACAGAGCTGCATGGGGCTTAAATCTGTAGTGCAGAAGAAGACACAGGACATCATAAACTTCAACTTGGCTTATTATTGCAGCCTGCTAATCTATTGTTCTGAAGACTGAACAGTAATAAACTCATAATGTGTGTTTTTGGTTCGTTAAAAATGTATGTGACTTTTTGAACTTTTCAATAACATGCACACATGGCAGACAAGTCTTTGCTGAAGTACAACAATCTGACCTCACTGAGCTATTCATTGTATGTCTGGCTGTGAATATGCTCTTTATTTGTGTATAGTTCTTTCATGTTAATTTTAAAGGAGCTCCCACTCATGGGCTTATGAAGTACAGACATCGAGGGATTAAAAGAATGACTGTCTGTCCAGAACACTGCAGTGCTGCCTTCCAGAAAAACTTACAGTTATTATACATACAGCTCTTGTGGAATGAAAATTGGCTGCTTGATATTTCATAAACAGAGATCTGCTTATCGTATAAGAAGTAGGAGACAGCTGATTTCAGAGCAGTACTGACTGTTTTCATTTATACTCAAAGGATAAGTTGCCCAAGATCTGGAATTAGATTTCTTTTCATACAGTTTTTATCTAGGCTGTGAAATGTACTATTAAAATGTTATTTAATATTTCTTTTCTGGAGCCCCATTGGATAAACATGAGCAAATGTTTACAAATGAATGGGATCATTTCACCATTCCTGCAGTTTTCCACTGATCTAACTTTGTACCAGTTGAATTTCTTTCTAATTAGAGACATTCTTTCCAAAGAAACATGCAAGATAAGAGCATCTTTTGTCTGTTGAGAATTGGAGAGGGACTAGGGCACTCCTGAAAAAATGCCTTCTCAGGCCAGGTAGATTTATTATTATTTCTTACAAAAAGCTACCCAAGCTTTTGGCAGACCTGGCTCCTGCTCTGCCAAGTGTGAAGTGTGTTGAAATTGTGAGCAGCACAGCAGTGTCAGGCAGGTAGAAGAGCTACTTGGCCACCTCCACCCTGGCAAATCCACCAGGAATTAAAAGTGGTCAGAAGCAAGCTGGAGCCAGTTAAATGCTGAATGGAGAGACCGTGCTCAGACATGTTTATTTTTCAGTTCTGTCCCCGTTTTACACACCAGAATTTGCCAGCGGGACAAGGAGACCTGGTATGTTCCTAAAAATGATGTCACTAAAGCCAGCACAAATAGATCATAGAATCATAGAATAAGTATTTCACTCCCAGGCTTTGGGAAGAAACAGATGAATGGAAAAGGCAAATCGAGTGGCTGGCTGAGGAGCAGGCCATCTTTGCTCATTCCAAACAATAGAATTAATGCTTTTTCTCAGTAAATCTTAATGGTTTGATCCTTGTTCTGCGCCTCTTGCTGTGTCATCTGATGAAAGCCATGAATTAAATATAGTACATTCATTTAAACCACCCACAAATAGTCTTTCCTCCCTATCTCATCCCAGCCAGCTTTAAAAATAAGTGGTATGTGCTTTTATTTACCACATCCTGCACCACATGACACTTCCAAGGATGGAACCAAGGAGAGTACATAGCAGTCCTGTTCCGTGATTGAAAATTAGATTACAGATTAGAAAGCCCAGAGGGACCACTATGACCAGATAAAACAGGCCCCTGCAGGCCATGAGACTGTTTTAATTGGGGCTGATCTAGAGAGAAACATCCCATCTTGGCATAAACACTTTCTGTGATGGATTATCCAGACGATGCTTGGTATGTTTTAGTGGGGTTTGCTTGGGCTTGTGATTTTTCAGTTTATGGGACTAACAAGGGCTCTTCCTTTGCTTCCCTTTGAATGATTTGTTTCTCCCACTGCTACATACGTCATGGCTTGAAATGAGTCTAGATTTAGGTAGCCACTAGATCCTGCTAGCCTTGTGTCTGTCACAGTGAACAGTGCTCTGTAAGTTTGTTTCCCATACTTCTGCAGTCACAGTGCTAGTATTTCCGTACCAACAGCTTCCCATACTCATGCCATCAGGTTATTCCTTGGCTTCCTCCTGGTGGGTTGGATAGAGCACAGTCTAGAGCACAGTCACAGCTTTTCTTGAGGAGACATGGTTTTCAATCCTGTGTCTTCCCAAACAGGGGTCCTTGCATGTGCTAGCACTGCATTTCTTTCTCAGAATAGACTTCAATGTCAAGGCATACTTCATGTGACTTGTCACAAAATGTCTGGTGTCCTGCACCCTCCTAACATTTTTTTTGGGAAGACTGGATACAAAAGAAAGTTGGCAGTGGGGACATTTGCTGATGCCCAAGTGGCATTTGCAAACAGGGAGGGGAGGCTGTGCCTGCTTTGTACCCTGAAAAAAACCCACTTTAAAGCTGGTTGTGTCCAGGGAAAGAATCTTTCCAGGCAATCCTGCAAGCAGGCTGCTTGCAGGGTGACAGTGTCAGTGAAACCTGGAGGCAAAAGCTCCTTTTTCTCCATCCTCCCCTGCAGTTTTGGAGTAGTGTTGAGGATGTGGCCATGTGTGGTGATGCAGCTATCTTCCCACAGCTTCCCTAGGGACAGACAAGTTGTTTTGCAATTAACATAATTGACTGGGAAAGAATCCTCTATGCCTGGGGATAAGGAACTGTGGGATTAAACCTAGACACATGGTGCACAAACTGAAATGAAGGCTGTAGGAAGATGGGAGGCACTGTGCTCTGGGAACATTCCAGCTTGGGATAGGCCCCCTGAGTGCGTGTTGCGTGCAGGCTCTGCATTTCTTGGAGAGAAGGACACGATTATTTTTGCATTTTTCAGCCTCTCTCCATCTTGATCCATTTCATCAGCATATCACAGATTCCTGTCATAAAGCAGCATTTTTCGAAGCCTCGATGTTTCTAATGAGCAGGTGATTCTCTCTTTCACTTTGGGTAAAACTTGGGCTCTGAAGCCACTGGCAAAATTTTCTTTGGCTTCAGTGAGGCCAGGATTTCCCCCTTGATGAAGATTTAATAAGACAGAAATACTGTTGACATGGAAGCATAATTCTTTGTGATCTATGCAGCAGATTTAAGCCAAAGTTGAATTAAATCTCAGACCTGAAAGCCTGGTTTAAAGGTCCTTTTTCATTTCCCAGACAATGATACCTTGGTCTGTCATAGGAGACATATGCACATCGGTGGTTTCAAACCACTGCTGGTGACACAGGCTACTGTTTCATCTCCCTCCTTTCTGTGAAGTGCTTCGTGGGATATCCGAGTGATCTCATCCCCATGACTTTATCGACAGCACCATTTCAAACCCTGGGCTGAAATAAAAGCACTTAATGCAGAGGTCAGCAAGTGCCTGATGTTCTTTGCAGAATCCATTTGTTGTGTAAGCAGCTCTGCTGTTGTGGCGCCTACTTTAATTAAGGCTCTGACAGTATTTCCATAATAAACTGTATTTTAAAAGGGTTTATTACTCAACTGCAAAATCTGCTGCGGGCTGAGACTTGGACTAGGAAAGCTTGAATCCTGAAGTGTGTTCTTAACTTCGAAAGCTATTTTTTTAAAGCATGGCTGCAAAGAAACCTCTCTTCAATGGTGTAGGTAAAATCTGTATTGATACAAAGAAGACTTTTCAGTCTTACAGGCAACTCATATTTATGTGGCTGGTGTTGTCTGTGTTGCTTAGGATCTTTTTAACTGTGAATTATCCATTATGGTCATTCTCTAATTTGATGTAATTTGAAAACTGAAGAATCTTTTATTGTTTGTGCAATGGTGTAAAAAAGCCTCATTTAGGGCTGGGCCCCTGACGTGCGAGATCCATTTCAGACACAAGAAGAGAGAGTTCCTCTAATGCCTTTCCCATAAATCCCAGCAGAGCAGGGGTAGCAAGGGGCATGTGTTAATGGCAAGGGAATGAGCATGGGGATAAACTCCAACTTTCACGTGTTCAGGATGTGCTTGTTCTGCTGTGTTTTCAGCCAAAGATCTAAGTAGGAGTCATAGACTCATAGAAAGGTTAGGGTTGGAAGGGACCTTAAAGATCATCCAGTTCCAACCCCCCTGCATGGGCAGGGACACCTCCCACTAGACCAGGTTGCTCAGGGCCCTGTCCAACCTGCCCTTGACTTAAGGAAACTTACTCTAAGTTGGTTTAATGAAGCAGGTGCATTATGTATCAACTAACAGAGCTGACCATCTGTTAAGGTCCAGGACATGATTTTTCCTTCCAGATTGCTTCCAGATAACTGGATGGGTTTTCTTTGGTTTGTTGTGTTGTTTGGTTTTTTGGTGTTTTTCTGGCTTCTGGTTAAGTGAGAAAATACCCGATTGGTTTCCTGCAGAAGAGACTGAGGTGAGAAGAGGTTTTCCCTTCAGTAACTGGTTGTTCAGAGATTCTTGTAGGACAAGAACCTTTGCTAGTAGGTTTTCAGCAGAACACTCTGAAATACAGCAAGGTTTTCTTGAGGTTTTTATCCCTCCAAAAGAAGTCTCTTATTTTGAGTTGTCTGAGTTGAAAAGCTCTGCTGTTATTTATTATTAATGTGATAACATTTAGCTGCTTATTCTGGATTATTTTTAAACATACGTGAGTTGATTCAGGGAAGAGACATAATACTCTGTGAAGCCTGGACCACTCAATGGGTTTCTGTTGCCTTTGTGATGAGTTCAGATTCTACAAAATGAAGGGATTTGTCAAAAATAAGTCATTCCCAATCCTGGCCACTGCCAGTGAACCTTCTGAACAGTAGCTTGAAGATGCAGTGACAGTTTTATTCAGCTTTAAGTGTGTTTATTGAAGACCTCTTGAATCTTTGTTCCTTACTAGACAGGAATTAACAATTCAACACATAATAAAAGGGCAGAGTTGAATGTTGCCCAGGAAATGATCAGTATAATATTTTCCAATGAAGTGGAGCTCATACCATGGTTACTTTGCCTCCTAGATGTTTTTTTCAGTGAGCAGTTCAGCCCAGATAGACTCCCCCTGGGCACCGATGGGATATTATTTACTGTGAATGAAGATATTTGCTCCCAGATTAGTACTGCCTGATCAAGAACTTCGTTTTTTTCTTATGTAATTCTACTCCACAGAAGTGTTTTTTTTAATCTGCCAACATAATTCTACTATTATTCTTTCCCTTTTTTTTTCTTGTCATGAGCTTGCTATGATCAGAGTGAGGGCTGTGAGGGTTTTTTCTCTGGCAGTTTTTGGCTGGGCTTTGCTTATGTCATACAGCTATTCAGATATAGAAATACTGATTTTGCAGCAATCATGATAGTATTTTTCATGTGGTTACAGCAGTATCAGTTTTATTCTGCAACATATGGTGGGTTTCATTTTGGTTTGTGTTTTAAATCCAGACTTAAGAGTCACCTTGAATTCTAAGCCTCTTTGACCATGTCCGAAAAATTGATTTTATGCTTTGTCTAACTAATGACAGAAGCTTTAAATATGGGGAAAGAAAAAAAACCCACATAAATCAGGAGCTCAGAATGCAAACAGATAGAGCCATTCACTGACTTTCAAAGCCTAACCAGGGAGCTGGAGATGCTGAACTTTAATGGTGCTTAGATTTAGCAACATAATGCCTGGCACAGCAAAGGTGGTTGCCTTCGATCCCCTTTTGTGGGACCATCTATGCCGAAGAGTTGAAGGCAGCTTGCACTGCGTTGTTGCAGTGCTGCCTGGGCTGACATGCTGCTCTCCTGCAGCAGATGGCAGTGCTACCAGAGCGTGGTGCTGCTGGAGGTTACATCCTGCGCCTGCTTCCCCAGCTCAGTCCCAAGTGGTAAGGCAGATAGCTGCTTGAATCGCTCTTGGGGAGGAGGAGGGCACCATGCTGCAGCAGTGACAGAGGTACATGTTGAAGTCAGTGACAGTGCCACAACACGCTGAGGCCAGTTGCTCTTCACCTCCTCTCTTCACAGCCTCAGGCTCGTTCCTGACACAGTTTCTTACCAACAAGGCACCCTGGGATATGCTTGGATGCTTTGTTGGTTTTGTGGGGTTTTTTTAATCGAAGTTATTTAAGGGCTTGGAGTGAGAGGACAAGGGGGAATAGCTTAAAACTGGAAGAGAGGAGATTTAGGTGAGACATTAGGAGGAAATTCTTTAGTGTGAGGGTGGTGGGATACTGGCCCAGGTTGCCCAGAGAAGCTGTGGCTGCCCCATCCCTGGGAGTGTTCAAGGGCAAGTTGGATGGTCTTGGAGCAACCTGGTCTAGTGGGAGGTGTCCCTGCCCATGGCAGGGGGATTGGGACTGGATGATCTTTAAGGCCCCTTCCAACCCAAACCAGTCTGAGATTCTATGATTCTATGATTCTACGATAGGATTTTCTCCCCTCTTTCCACCCCCTTCTTATGAAATTTGTATAAAACTTAAGATTTCTTTTTAACCAAGGATCCACTACCAAAATAGGGAGTTTCCTTGGCCTGCCCATTCCTTAAGAATTATTCACTAACACCAGAGAGTTACTCTCTTGAAATGAGAGGCTGTTTGATAGCTGGTCTTGCCAGTCATTTTATCTGTATGGCCTTGTGTCTTGTCAGTAGTTGAGTCCTGTGTTTCCTCTGTCTGCATCCAGGATGAAGAACCAGAATCACTGAGAGGCATGTATCACTTTTCCATCTTGGATGTGAGGTCACTGTGACATGTGGGGAAGTTGTGTCTTGGTCTTGACTTCCGTGAGTTTATGAGCTGATGCAGTCAGGTGAGGGAGAGAGGGAGTGTCACCCGTTCCTTTGGGGCTCCCAGGGGATCAGTCAACCAAGCCTTTGGAAGGAAAGCCAGACTTGGAATGCTTGCCCTCCTGTAATTCATTCCCTGCTTTGATGAGGAACGGATTATCCCTAGATGAGCGAGCATGAAATTGTTTCATGCTCATTTAAATCTGTAGATTGATATCTGAGGGTAGAGTTTGCACAGGTCTCATGAACTGCTTGAAGTTTATAAGGGGTGATCGAATCATTCCATCAGTGTCTGTTCACTCATATGTCACAGGCCATCATCACCAGACACCTTCTGTATTAAGCCCATAACCTAGATGACAATAAAGTATACTTAGTTCCCTCTAGCACTTCAGTTCATAGAATCACAGAACATGCTGAGTTGGAAGGGACCCCTCAGGATCATCGAGTCCAACTCCTGTCCCTGTGTAGGGCACCCCAAGAATCACCCCATGTGCCTGAGAGCATCATCCAAATGCTTCTTGAACTCAGGCAGCCTTGGTGCTGGGACCACTGCCCTGGGGAGCTTGTTCCAGTGCTCAACCACCCTCTAGGTGAAAAACCTTTTCCTGATATCCAACCTAAACCTCCCCTGATTCAGGTTCCTGCCATTTCCCCCAGTCCTGTAATTGGTCACAGGAGTGAAGAGATCAGGACCTGCCCCATCTCTTCCCCTGGTGAGGAAGCCACAGACTGCAATGAGGTCACCCCTCAGCCTCCTCTTCTCCAAGCTGAATAATCCCAGTTGAGTTCAAGTTGAGCTTTGGGCCTCCTAATTTTCTCCCTGCATTGCCTTACTACATCTCTGTATTCCTCATGGCAGGCCTGTCCTCTCTTCCAGAGGCTATAAACCTTTTCTTCCTGAGCTCCAGACAAATCTTTCTGTTCAGCCAAGCCGGTCTTCTTCCCCAACATCTTGTCTTTCGGCCCATGGGGACAGCAGCTCCTGGGCCTTTCAGACTTCCTTCTTGAAGTATGCCCAGCCTTCCTGGACTCCTTTATCCTTCATGACAGTCTCCCAAAGGACTTTGTTAATCAGTCTGCTGAACAGATCAAAGTCTGCCCTCTGGAAGTCCAAGGTGGCAGTTTTACTGACTCCTTACTTCTCCAAGAATTGAAAACTCTTTAAGTTCATGGTCACTGTGCCCTAGACTTCCTCTAACTGTTACTTCCCCCACAAGTCCTTCTCTGTTCATGAGCAGCAAGTCCAGAAGGGCACTCTCCCTGGTTGGCTCCCTCACCAGCTGCATTAGGAAGTTATTATCTTCCATGCATTCCACGAACCTCTGGGACTGTTTTCTCTCTGCTGTCCAGCAGACACCTGGGAAGTTGAAGGCCCCCATTAGAACAAGGGGTAGTGATTGTGAAACCTCTCCCAACTGCTTATGGAATATTTCATTCACCTCCTCATCCTGGTTGGGTGGTCTATAACAGACTCCAACCACTATATCACCCTTGTTGGCCTTCCCCTTGATTCTTATCCATAGGGACTCAACCCTATTATCACTTTCATTCATTTTTAAACGTTCATATGTCTCTCTGATATAGAGGGCCCAACAGAACATCTGCCATGGAAAGGCACACAAGTGTCTGTTGATCTCAGCTGAGCCTCCATTCTGCTCTGTCTCTTTATTCAGTTCTGTTTTCCTCATTTAGTTCACATTTCTCTTGACTCATCCTTCACTTTCTTGCTTAAAGTGATTTTCCTTAAACTTTTTGGTTTGTAAATCTGTTACCCTATCGTGTTGTCCATTGTCTTTACCTCCTGCCCTATTGCCTTGTACTTCATGTTGTCTTTGAATCACAGAATCACCAAATCACCAAGGCTGGAAAAGACCTTTAAGATCATCAAGTCCAGCCTATGACCAACACCACCACACCATCTAGACCATGGCACTAAGTGCCACATCCAGCCTTTCCTTCAACACCTTCAGGGATGGTGCCTCCACCACTTCCCTGGGAAGTCCATCCCAATGTCTAATCACCCTCTCCATGAGGAAGTACTTCCTAATATCCAACCTAAACCTCCCCTGGAGCAACTTCAGGCTGTGCCCTCTTGTCCTGTCACTAGTTGCCTGGGAGAAGAGCCCGACCCCACCTGACTACAACCTCCCTTCAGGTAGTTGAAGAGAGTGATGAGGTCCCCCTTGAGTCTCCTCTTCTCCAGGCTAAACAACCCCAACATCCTCAACCTCTCCCTATAAGACTTTCCCTCCAGTCCTTTCACCAGCCTTGTTGCTCTCCTCTGGACCTGCTCCAGCACCTCAACGTCCTTCTTGAAGTGAGGGGCCCAGAACTGCACACAGGACTCGAGGTGAGGCCTCAGCAGTGCTGAGTACAGGGGGAGAATGACATCCCTACTCCTGCTGGCCACACTATTCCTGACACAAGCCAGGATGCCATTGGCCTTCCGGGCCACCTGGGCACACTGCTGGCTCATGTTCAACCAGCTGTCCACCAGCACTCCCAGGTCCCTCTCTGCCAGGCTGCTCTCCAGCCACTCTTCCCCCAGCCTGTAGTGCTGCCTGGGGTTATTGTGGCCAAAGCGCAGGACCCTGCACTTGGTCTTGTTGAATTTCATGCTGTTGGCCTCGGCCCATCGATCCTGCCTGTCCAGGTCCTCATGCAGCTTCTTCCTACCCTCTGGCAGATCAACAGTCCCCCCCCCAGCTTGGTGTCATCTCCAGATTTACTGAGGGTGGCCTCAATCCCCACATCCAGGTCATCAGGTTGAGCCACATGTTAATCAGGTGTGTTTTCCTCCCTCTTTAAGTATTTTTCCCTACCACTTGAGGGGTTGATGAAAACACAGCCTGTGCATCTGAGCCTTCAACTAGTCACCCCAATCCCTTGAAGTCCTTTTTAATTGCCTTTGGACTTCTCTCTACAATCTTGTCATTGACAACCTGGTTGAGGCTTTCAGATATTTAGCACCAGCCAAGGCAACATTAATTCTTAAACCACATAATTGAAAAGAAAGCACATTGCCAATTCAGTAAAAGGATTCATCCCATTGTCTCTTCTAAATTTAGGGAGATGGAACATCTGCCATGGAAATGCACACAAGTATCTGTTGATCTCAGCTGAGCCTCCATTCTGCTCTGTCTCTTTATTCAGTTCTGTTTTCCTCATTTAGTTCACATTTCTCTTGACTCATCCTTCACTTTCTTGATTAAAGTGATTTTCCTTAAACTTTTTTGTTTGTAAATCTGGTTTTGAAGTCTTTTCTTATTGCCCAATAGACTCTTCTTCCTCAGCAAGTGGATTTGCTTTCTCTTTTGGGATTGTTTAGATATTTCTCAAAGGAAAAGAAATGTATTTTATTTTCTTTTTTACATTTTGTACACCATTTTGACAATCTTAAGCTTTGAATTCTATCCAAATTTGGATCAGTAGATATTACATGACATTATTATATAGATCATCAGCCCTGTGATGACACTCCAGTGTCATGTACCTTTATCTCAGGATGTGGATTCTTGAAACTGTGTGTCCCAAATTCTGTGGAACTAATGATTACAGCACAGACAGCTTCTAAAAATAAACTTTAATGCTTCTTAATAAATTTATTCTTTGGGTAAGTTTTACTTTCCTTTGACAGAATAAAATTTATGTTTTCATTTCCTTCCCCACAGCCCCCTAAAATACATGTACTGGCTGCTTTTAAAAATTATTTGGGGTGAACTAAAGGCTTCATAAAAATCTTCTCGAGACAGGGAGCAATTAGATGTGATTAGGCAAAATGCTGGTAATCAGAAAGCTGCCTAGTGCCCAGGGAGTGTAGGTTGGTGGTGGGCATTGTGTTGGATTGCATTTAGCAAGTATTTGTTTTCCCTGTTAATGAGGTGAGAAAAGAGTGTCTTTGCCTTGTGGCATCTCTCCTCAAGTTCACACTTTGTACCTCGAGTCTTCCTTTCTTCCCTTGAAACCTGTTGCATCCTCCTACTGCTCGTCCTATAACTCAGTGACAAACCAAGCACAGTTCCCTTAGTCTTGTCTTCATAGAATATGGGCTCATCCTCTGAAATAATTAGGATGCCTTTGAAAACATCAACTTAAAAACCTCATTGGGAGTTTAAATTACATTTAAGTGTATTCAGTGTTTAAGCTCATGATGAGAATATTTCTTCCAGCAGTGGAAAATCACAGATTTCCTCCAAATATGATTTAGTCCTTTTTTTTTTCTGCAGATATTTGTGTGTGATCTCTTTGGGGTTTCCTGGTATGTCTCCGTGTCAGTGCTGTTTCTCCACTTCTCACTAGTAGCTCTCTGATCATGATCCTTCTGCCTTTTAGTGGCCACTTTCCCCTTTCCTCAGGATGAACAGTACAGCTTGATATTTCTTGGCTTTTCAGCTCAGCAGTCCAAGGGAGAGGACAGAGCTTTATCACATGGGGAAAACCATCTCCTTGCAGCAACTATCCTCTCCTGAGTGGTTTCAGGATTTATCATACTTGGTTTCAGAATCCCTTTTCACTCTGAGATTTGTTGTATGCTGCTTTTTGTTTGCTTCTTTGCTTTAATACCAGCCCCTGCTTTGCTGTGGTGGATCAGGATGCAGGGAAGTGCTCATCAACAGGTCTGGGTTTACTGCAGGAAAGGAGAGGGGAAATGAGCAGAGCTCTTAGATGACCCATCTGAGGATAATAAAAGATACATGGCAACTTCAGACCAAACTAATGAACTGAAGCAAAGCAGCTTGGAAACATTGAAGCTAAATTATGTGGTAGATAGAAAATCATGGTAATTAATAATATTAAAGAAGGGAGACTGTTTCTGATGAATTGAGAAAACAAAACTTAATATTGAGAAATATCAATAGAGGAGATGTCCAAAAATTCCCTACAGACATGTAAGGTCATTTAATTCCCCGGTAGCCATTTCTTAAACAGTTAAAGCAGCATATAGGTCCTCCAGTATTTAACACAATAAAAAAACACATGGAAACTGTAGCTGTACTCTCACTGGAGGAGGGAATGGCAGCAAACCACTTCTTGGCTGCATCTTCTACTTCACTTGTACTACATCTGCTGTTTAGGAAGGAATTTGATTCATTCACTCCCACAATACTATGAGAAAGGTCATTATAATTACTTTGGTTTTAGCACTCAAAGACCTGTGTATAGGAAGGTTCCATGACTTGCCCAAGGCCATGTTGCAGGTCAGTGTCCAAGGTGAGGAGGTAGACCAGAACTGGCCACTGAGACTTCTGTTCAGATTTCATTAAGCCAAGCTCCTCCTGGTTGTGTATTCCATACCTGGAAAATGAGTGGAAATACAAGGTATTGCTAAACTTACAGTAATAATGGCCAGCAAAAGTGCTCCTGGTGGGCTGGGATGCTCTCAGAGATGACACTGGCTTTTCCTTGTGACAGGAAGACAGGTGAACATTAGCAGAAGGGATAGGGAGAGAGGGACACTGCTCTTTCTCTGGTGTACTTCTCTTTATTGTGTGGTTGTGTAGTTGGCTTACTGGAGTGAGATGCAAGTTGATTGGAGCATCTTCTCTCTGTATCCTGTCACTCATTTGCAAACCTTGTGTCAGTGTGATGCCTCCAGCACTGCCACCTCTCACCATCACCCACCAGCTCCCTCAGGTACTGTCGGAAGTTAATACAGATGCCAGTCTGGTTTGGGTTGGAAGGGACCTTACAGATCGTCTAGATCCACCTGCCCTGCATGGGCAGGGACACCTCCCACTAGACCAGGCTGCTCCAAGCCCCATCCAACCTGCCCTTGAACACTTCCAGGGATGGGGCAGCCACAGCTTCCCTGGGCAACCTGGGCCAGTGTCTCACCACCCTCATAGTGAAGAATTTCTTCCTCTTTCTCCCCTCTTTCAGCTTGAAACCATTCCCCTTCATCCCATCCCTCCCTGCCCTTATCCAAAGTCCCTCCCCAGCTTTCCTGGAGCCCCTTCAGGCACTGGAAGGTGCTCTAAGGTCTCCCTGGAGCCTTCTCTTCTCCAGGCTGAACATCCCCAGCTCTCTCAGCCTGTCTCCAGAGCAGAGCTGCTCCAGCCTTCGGATCATCTCCGTGGCCTCCTCTGGACTCCCTCAAACAGCTCCACGTTCTGTTTTTCTCCACAAAAGGCACTGGATTTTTCTGTCCCTCTTTCATTTTGTGATGGGAAGTGAAAATATGTAAAGCGATTGACAAATACCCAATCCTAACTTCCAATCCTATATCAGATGCAGAAACCAAATCTGACCAACTTCAGTGAGACCTTGAACTCCGATGAAAATACAAGCTCATTTCTTCCAAGGACTGTGAAAGAAAAGTGAATGTTAAAAATTTAATTCAAAATAAATAGACAACAGAAGAGGGGGACATCATGATGCTGCTAGATACATCCTTGGTGTGCCTGCAACTTCAGTACTGCGTGCAGTTGTATTTTCATCATGGAAAAAGCTTCAGAGGTGCCCTCAGGGGTGTGTGGCCAGAGGTGTGGAGTGGCTTCTCGGCAAGGGGTGACTAAATAGCCTGGGATTCTTCAGCCTGGAAGAGCCAGCTGTGTTGTGTTAGCAGGCTCTGGAAGTGTCAATCCCTGTTCCAGCACAAGAACTGGAAGGCCCAATAAAGTTGTTTGGACTGGTACAGAAAAAGAAGAGAGGATAGTCCAAATACAGGTAATACTGAAAGTTAATAACAAATCTGGCCTGAATGGGGGAAGAAATCCCCTAAAAATCACCCCAAGGGGGTTCTTGTAAAAGTTGAATGCAATTCTTGCATGTGTTTGATGTGCACAGCTCTACCCTGTAATCTTTCCTTTTGTGTCCTCCTGGTAATGAACTAGACACCAGCATCCACTTTAAAAAGAGGGAAAGTATGTTAATTTTTTTGTCTAAAGTGGACATTTCTGGTGGCCAGCTGAATCCTTCCTGAATAATTAATGCCTGAAAGCATTTTCTCTTGTACTTACTTAAACTGGATTAGCTTTGTTGTTCATTATTGTAAAGCTGCACTTTGATTCCCTGAGCGTTCGTTACCTCTGTCTGGTTCTCACTCCAGGTATTGACTGAAGTTGAGTCATAGGGAATGGTGGCGAGGAGCTGGTCTGTACTGAGACCTTGTGGATGAGCCTCCAGTTGCTGCTCTTCAGCTTTCCATGCCATTAGCATCTTCCACCCAAGTCAGTGGGGAGCTGCAGCCCAGAAGCCAGAGCTGTTAGGCAGATCTGCTTCAATTTTTTCAGTTGTGCCCAGTGACAGGACAAGGGGCAATGGATTCAAACTCCAGCACAGGAAGTTCCTCCTCAACATGAGGAAGAACTTCTTTCCTGTGAGGGTTACAGATCCCTGGAACAGGCTGCCCAGGGAGGTTGTAGAGTCTCCTTCTCTGGAGACTTTCAAGACCTGTCTGGATGCCTTTCTGAGTGATCCGCCCTAGTTTTTGGTCCTGCTCTGGCAGGGGGTTGGACTCTATGATCTTCAGAGGTCCCTTCCAACCCCCACCATTCTGTGATTCTGTGAATTTCTCTGTTTGTTTGGTCCAAGTCAAATCACAGAGCAATAAGCCACCATCTTCCTTTCTTGCCTTGAAAAGCTTGTAATATTATTTTGGCAACTGTTGTCATACTTAAATAAATCCTCTTGACTTTACTGTTTAGCTCAATGCTCTGTACAGAAGGTGCAGAAGTTATTTGCTAAATGTTTTATTATGAAGATTATGTAAGTAATGAGCTTTTACATTTTGGCACCAGAAAGGAGCAGGACTGTGTGGAGTACTTTGTCACTTGATGAAGGAAGGAAGCTCTTCTAAGTCCTCTGTAATGACATGGCACTGCAGGAAGATGAATCTGCATTAATTCACAAATTAATCCAGTGGAAATGTGACAATGAGCTTTATTTATTCCTCAGCTAAACTTTCCTAAGTCTGTTAGCTCAAAGATAAGATCTTTAATCAATACAGAGGCCTCTGAACCAAATCAGATTTTCTCAAAGATGTCCTCTGCTTCCATCAACTTCGGTGCCAGTCACAGGAACTAGCAGACTTGGCAGGAATAGCACGGAATAAGTGTTGTTCTACCTGTAGTTTGGTGTACATCTGTATTAGATGTTTTATTTGGATTTTATTGACTAATATCTTGGGATTCTTTATGTGTGACTCTAATTTCCAAGCATGTCCGAAATCTGCTGGACAATCCTAGGTATCTTGATTCCTTGCTGGAAGGAGTCAGTCTGTTGTGGTGGCTCCACAGAGCCATATATTTCTGCTCCCTCCCAGACAAAACTGGAAGAAATTTCTCAGCTAAAATATGGACATTTTGAACCATTACAAGACTGGCTTATTTTTTCCCCAGGCAGGTGGTGATGTAACCACAGGAAGAGTTTGGATTGCGAAAAATCAGTTATTGTCTTCTCCTTTAGTTTTAGTTCCTTATAAATGTCGTATCCTGCTCTTCCCAAGGTGGAAGCTTAGCAGAGGATTATTGTATAAACTAAGTTGTTACTAATTCTGAGTCAAACCCATAAATATAATAAACCGACGTGAGCAGCATTTCTGTGGTGTGTCATGTGAGGGCATCACATCTGCTGCACGTTCAGGAGACTAAAATGCCATGTACACATCTGCAGGGGCTGCATTGCTTCCAGTGGCATCACCAAGGAAAGGACAAGGGGCAATGGATTCAAACTCCAGCACAGGAAGTTCCACCTCAATCTGAGGAAGAACTTCTTTCCTGTGAGGGTTACAGATCCCTGGAACAGGCTGCCCAGGGAGGTTGTGGAGTCTCCTTCTCTGGAGACTTTCAAGACCTGTCTGGATGCCTTTCTGAGTGATCTGCCCTACTTTTTGGTCCTGCTCTGGCAGGAGGGTTGGACTCTGTGATCTTCAGAGGTGCCTTCCAACCCCAGCCATTCTGTGATTCTGTGACTACACTTTGCTTCTGTGCTCCCAACCCAGTCATCCACATAGTGAGTCCAAAAAGTTATTTTCCCCGTTAATACAAACACAAACATTGTTAATCTAATATGCATTAAATCCACCTGCCAACTAGACACGGAGCACGTAGGCTGAAGGGAGCAGCATGGGGCTCCTCAGCTGGGCACAGCACAGCACACGGGTTAAGAATAAGCTACAGAACTGGAGGAGGAGGATAGAAGTTTGTTAAATTGCCTTCAAACCTAGTTTCAAGACTCATACTGTGTTTCTTTATTTTAAAATTAATTTCTAGTCCACCTAGTTGCTGAGAAACTCCTAAAAATGCAGGATTCAGTTGCAACCGAAAGGCTTCAACATCACAGCTGTATTGATGTGATATCTCATTAATAATGCCAATTTTGTGATTTTGGGTAGTCCTGTTCATGGCTTTTAAATGTTTGAGCCTGTCCAGGAACATCTGCTGCAGATGTTGTACTCAATACCACCAAGAGACATCTAATAGGATCTCTCCATGGTCCAGGGAATCTGATCTGAGGGAGTTTCGATCTTGCTGGATGTGGATAGCATTCTGCTCAGACAAGGCTTTGTAGCTTCAGCCAGCAAAAATTATGGAAATCCTCATAGGTCAGAGCAAACTTCAAATCCTAAATGATTCAATCACTGAATTTTGTCATATAAAGATTGTTTCACTGAGATCTGATTAAGAACAAGTGATAGGATAGGCCTTTGAGCAACCTGGTCTAGTGGAAGGTGTCCCAGCTCATTGCAGGGGTGTTGGAACTAGATGATCTTTAAGGTCCCTTCCTATCCAAACCATTATGTAAATTTAAAAACTGAACTAGTTCTCAAAATCATTAGAAGCTTCATAAAAACTTACTTGTAACTGTCTTTTTTTCCCCAGCATCTTTTTTTTTTCCACTTAATCATCTTCATTTCTAATTATGCCTTTCCTTCACATGTTTTCCATAAAGAATTTGAGATAAAGCTTTCCTTCACAAACTTTACATAAAAAAGCTTTCTGCCAAGTCAGCCAGGGCTGCAGTGATTTGAAATAGTTATTGAAGTTACTATGGACGTTGCAGAGATGCAGGAGGGAGCATTGCCTTGGATCCAAACAGGATTATCCCTCAAAAGCTGAGCAGAATAAGAAAATGAAAAGCATATTGCAAGAGGGAACTGTGTGTAGTGAGTATTTTAGTGCAGATACGGACATGGTTGTGTTTAACTATAATGCTGCCCTTTAAAAAAAACTCTGGAGCTGCTTGATAAGGAAGCTGAAGTTGAAAACGAAGCCTTTCTCATAACCTCTGCTTCCTCCCACGCAGCAGCAGGAGCAGGGACAGCCCGTGTCTTGAAATGGTCAGCGTGGGGGCAGAGGGCCAGTGTCATGGCCCTGTGTCATTTAGCCAGGAGAAGTGAAGAGAAGGCCCCAGGGAGACCTTAGAGCACCTTCTAGTGCCTGAAGGGCTAAAGGAAAGCTGGGGAGGGACTTTGGACAAGGGCAGGGAGTGATGGGACATGGGGGAGTGGCTTTAAACTGGAAGAGGAGGAATTTAGGTCAGACATTAGGAGGAAATTCTTTGCTGTGAGGGTGGTGACACCCTGGCCCAGGTTGCCCAGAGAAGCTGTGGCTGCCCCATCCCTGGAAGTGTTCAAGGGCAGGTTGGATGTGGCTTGGAGCAACCTGGTCTAGTGGGAAGTGTCCCTGCCCATGCAGGGGGGTTAGATCTAGATGGTTTTTAAGGTCCCTTCCAAACCAAACCAGTCTGTGATTCTGTTGCCTCAGAAGTCTGTCCTTTGTCACCACTCAGCTAGAGAGCACTGAGCAGCACATTATTCCTCTTGGAGAGCAGCAGGAAAGGTCTCCTCAAGCCTGCAAAGGGAGGAGCAGTTGCCATCCAAGGAGGCTTCATTGTGTGACTGTTATGACAATGTGCCATGGTGAATAATCTCCTGAACAGAGCTATGGTAGCACTCCATCAGCTGTGACAATGACCTGTAGGCCTTAAGCAACCTGCTCTAGTGGAAGGTGTCCCTGCCCATGCAGGTGGGTTGGAACTAGATGATCTTTAAGGTCCCTTCCAACCCTAACCTTTCTATGATTCTATGATTCTATGATCTCCAGCTCCTTAGCTGAGTTCTGCTGGGTGAGCATCTTGCTAATGTCTCTTGAGTTGATACCTAGGCTAAAAATACTTTTGTCACCATTGAACCACTGTTTCTTTTTTAACTTTTAAAGTCGGGATCACTAGCCACTGATCAGTGGTGGTCACCAGCAGCACCTGACTGACACCTTGAGATTTACTGTCAGCCTGTCACTAAGTCCGCTGCTGCAAATACAATCTGAAGCAAAGCAGTCTAAGGACATAATGTTACTTTATGGGGGATAGTATAAGTGGCAGGGGAGGTCTGTCGTCACAGGAATGAAGTAGGGAAAAAATGAAGAATCCCAGCCACACGGGTGAAGGATCCAGGTGCTGCTGGATCCTGCAGTGCCTTTCTGCAGATAAAGGTGCATATTGCAGTCCCTTCCCTTACTTGCTGGCGACCCACGAAGTGTCTGGGATTAATCCATGATCGTCCCAGTCCATTCTTGGCCATCGGAGCAGCTGGGTTTATTTTTGCTTCCCTGGCCTCTGCCATGGTAGGCTGGGCTCCCTCCTAGCCCCCAGAATGGCAAGGTGCCCGTGTTTCCAGCCTGCCAGCTCAAGCCTTGGCTGTCCTCTCCCTTGCTGGCCCAAATGGGATCTCTGGGTCCTCTCCTTCCCGCAACACGAGTGAGGCAGCAAGGTGACATTAAAGTACTGGAACAGCAGATAAAAGGCCCTTACTATATTTATTGAGTGTTACAGATAAGTAATCCACTCTGCTGTCAGTGTCTAGAGAAACAGCAAATAAAATGTACATGCCCCTTGCTTTGATGTGATGAAATCTCCAGGGCACGTTTATTTCAGTGGCGTTTGCTGTGCAGCTGTGGGTGAGGTTTGCAGTGGAAAATAGAATATTTTTCATATCTTTATGCACTGCTTTAAAAGTATCACCAAGGCTGATTCCTGTGTGCTTGGACAATTCCATGGTCTGAAAGCTGTTTGTTGTTCCGCCCACCCCCCCTCCTCCCCCCCAGATGTTATTAAAATCATCTTAACCATTTTTGTTGGAAGGGAAAAACTTAATAGGTATTTTGTGGTTTCATACACACCATTAAACCAACAGTCTGGTTTTCATTTAAACCAATAAAAGTATGGAAATTCAAAATGAAGGTTCTTTTCATGTCCTTAGATCAACTTGTTGGCCTTGCTAAAATGCATAATGGATGGAGCAGGGAAAAAAACCTCAGTCTTACAACTCCTAGCTTCCTGTTTAGCTTTTTTGTTGGTGGATTTCAAACTTGACATCACTTTATTGCCTGTCTTCTCCAATCATAAAAACTTGCCTGTTTTTGTAAATGTGCAGCCGTTTAGAATCCAGTGAACCACAGACATGATTTTTAAAAACCCTAAGCAATAATTAAGCAAACTGGTTAGCAATCGGCAAGGTAGCTGGGGAGGGGCTGTTTACAAGGGCGTGTAGCAATGGATGAGGGGCAATGGTCTTAAACTGGAGCAGAGTAGATTTAAATTAGACATTAGAAAGAGGGTCTTTACCATGAGGGTGGTGAAGCACTGGGACAGGTTGCCCAGAGAGATGGTGGAGGCCCCATCCCTGCAGACATTCGAGATTAGGCTTGATGGGGCTCTGAGCAACCTGATCTAGTTAAAGATGTCCCTGCTCATTGCAGGAGGTTGGACTAGGTGACCTTTAAAGGTCCCTTCCAACCAAGGCATGCTGTGATTCTATGATCTGTGAAGTCACAGCAGCTCTGTCACTTGTGGTAGGTTCTTCCACCCTGGGAGCTGCCTGCCCTCCCTCCTGCCCCCTCTCCTGGAGGGAGGTTGCTCTGCTGGGCTTGTTGCCTTCTTTCCGTCACCCGCTTTCCCCGACATCCCCTGGCCAAGCTCCACCTGTACACGTGTACATAAAGTTGATGAAATTGGGGCTGATCTTTGATTGCCACGCTGCTGTTCAGCAGCCATCCTCAATGACCCCCAACACCTTCTGAAACTTTATAGCTTGTGAAGACAAGTCCATAAAACGTCCTAAAGGAGGTACTTCGGAGCCAACTCGCTGGCAACACTTAATCTGGTGAAGGTCATACCTGCTGGATAATAAATGGTTTCTTTCCTCTGTGCAATAAACCATTTGCCTGAGCAGATCTAAACCTGCTGGTCCCTTCTGCAGCAGCAGCCCATGAGTGCTGCAGAGCAGGGACAGGGCCCGAGCTAAGACAGCCCGACTCCTGCAGCTCCCTAGCCCCAAACTCTTCTCCATCTCAGTTGCTTTCCCACAGCACAGAGTTCTCTGCATCCCAGGGGAACTTACTTCACAGGCCAGGGGAGGTTTTGTTTATTTTCCCATCCCCAAGGGTAAATGAGTTGACAGAGTAACATGGACAAAGAGTAGTGTCCACGTAGAGTCCCCACAAGAGACTAGGGATATTACAGCTTCATAGAATGCCAGGTTGGAAGGGACCTCAAGGATCATCTGGTCCAACTTTTCTAGATAGGGACACAGTTTAGATTAGACGGCCCAGCACCCTGTCAAGCAGAGTCTTAAAAGTGTCCCATGTAGTATCCCATGTTGGGGAATCCACCACTTTCCTGGGGTGGTTTTTCCAATATCCAACTGTTCTAATAGTGAAAAATTTTCTTCTGGTGTCCAGTTGGGATCTCCTCAGAAGCAACTTGCACCCGTCACCCCTCGTCTTCTCCATGTGACTCCTTGTAAAAAGGGAGTCTCCGTCTTCTTGGTAGCCCCCCTTGAAGTATGAGAACATAGCAATAAGGTCTCCCCTGAGCCTTCTTTTCTCCAGGCTGAGCAAACCCGGGTCTCTCAGCCTTCCATATTTATTTGCTCATTTATAGGACTTTGATACTCTTTCAAGAAAGAATGTATAATATTATTTATCACAGCTGTAGGAGGAGGGCCTGGTAATGATGGACATTCCAAAACCCAACTCAGTGTCCCCATTCCCCTGCTCATCCCAGGCTTTGCCAAGAAATCTCCTGGTCCTGGGCCTGCAGGAGCTGAAGCTGTGGGAGAGGGGAAGGAAGGAAAAAGATGGAGGTGACATCCTGCAGGAGACTGGTAGAGCTGGGGTGGGGGCTGCCAGTGCCTGGGTCAATGGAAAACCTCTGACTGGCATGAAGTGCCAGAACCTGCTGCAGCTAGGGTGGCCAACCTGCCAGGCCATTCTGCAGGTCAGCATGGACCACCTGTGCCTGGGGCCTGGGGAGCAGTTGGCCCAGGAGACAGCAGAACAAGCCTGAGCAGGGTCCCTCACACATGTTGTGGCACATACAGACAGGGTTCTGCACCACCTTTGGAGGAGTGGATTAATATTTGCCCTGAAACTTTCCAAACTGCTTTAGTTGAGCTGAAGGGGGTGAACTTCCCTCCAAACCCTTTGTGTGCTGAATTTTCTTCATCCATTTGAATTGCAGTAGAGAAGTTGTGGGGCTGTTTTCCCTGGAGATTCAGAGTCCCTGTGTTCATTTAGTTGCTGGGTGAAGTCAGATTGGGTTTTTGCAGAGTCACACAACCATTTATGTGATGTGCTAGAGACAACTCAAACCTCTTATTCCCATTTCTTCACCCTTAGAAAAGATCTGGAAACAAGTCACCGATCATCAACGTTTTAAGGCAGAGGCAACGGGGGAGATAAACCACCAACAGACGGGGGAGGGTTGCGTGGGAAGGACGTACTCTACATAATGCACCATTAAAACTTCATGAAGAGGTGTCCCAGAAAAAAAATATTACAGAGCACTAGGCTTCATGTTAAATTCTTACTTTTAACAGTCTGGTTATTTTCAGGGAGGAATAATCAGCTTAGCCACAACATTCACGCATTTAATGTTGCGAGAGAAGAGGGGTTGTCTGATTTTTCTTTTTCTTTCTTTCTTTCTTTCTTTTTTTTTTTTTTCCACAGTAATTAATGAAAGTCAAAAGCAGCAACTGGAATCTGCAACCTACTCCTCCCGCTACGCTCTGGGACTTTTTTATGAAGCTGGTACATGGATTGATGTCCCCTGGGCTGCCCAGTACATCACTGATAATCCCTGCATACGCTTCATCTCCATCGATAATAAGAAACGCAATATAGGTCAGTGCTCCCATTATTTCCCTTAAACATGGTGACAATAGAGGGTGTAGATCATGAAAAATGCTGTTTAATTGAGTGTTGCTATTCTGAACACAGCAAGTATTTAACTCCAAGCCGCAGCGGATAGCATTTAATGTCACATTTGGCCTGTAATAAAATACACAATGAAAGCGGGAAGGTCCTCAGAAAATCACCGCCCAGCACATGGTTTACTTTACTGCATTTATGAAACCAGTGTCAGGGGATATGAGACATGAAAATGTTGCTATTCCAAGAAAGAGCTGGAGTTCCTTTGTTTAAACATTGATTCAGACATACGCCAATTTGTCTCCCATCACCCATTACTTTACAACTCCTGTTCTTTCCACCAAGCACGCTGGAAGTAGGAATGAGTTGTATAACAGAGGCCCGTTCCCTTTAATTTGGAGTTCTCCAGCGTGCTTTTGTAATCATGGAAAACCCCTGAAAGTCAGCTATTCCAAATACGCCCCTCTTTGCACCAAAACCAGAGGTGCAAAGCAATTGCTTCTGAATTGCCTCCAGAAACACCAGTTTATGCTGGGAGCAAAGGAACTGAAGAGGTGAATCAACTCATCGCTGTGGGAGCCCATTTTTTTTCTTTCTCTAAAGAATTTAGCCTGTTGGTCTGAAAAAGAAGGAAAAAAAAACCAAAGCATGGCTGAACTGGCCAAACAAAGCTGCATCCACCCTTGATTTGCGTCCTCTAGCAGGGGCCAATAGAGAATATGTTCAAAAAAAGAGTGTAAGGAAAGCCAAACACAGAGTGATGTTTTTTCTCTGGCATTGTCTCCTTGTTACTGACAACATGCAGCTGGAGATGTTCTTGCATCTCAGGTAACCTCACCATCGCTGTGGTTAACAGCACTTGATAGTTAATAGCACCTACTGGTATTGTCCATCCCAGCTGCCTGTGCAGAAGAGGACACAGCTCAGGGGAGAAATCCACCCATCCTCTCCTCACCTGCTTGCATCCGTGATCTCCAAGTGCCAGCGCTGAGAACAATGATTATGGAATTGGGATGGAATTATCAAATTGTGAAGTCCAGTGTCTTTGCTGTCTCCAAATGCAATCTAACCAAACAGAAAGCATATTATTTGGGGCATACTGTTCACAAATCCATAGAAACTACCAGAACAGCAGTGTTGACACATACCTTTCTCACTGAAATTTCCCTCATATCGTGGGAGACATCTGTTTATATGAGCAAATTTTTTTCCAGGAGGAACAAACTGTGTACCTTCCTAGGGCTGGAACGAGCTCCGGTACGACCCTCCTTGTGACAGAGAAACACTCAACCAGCTGCCCTGACTGTGCTGTCATTCCTGGTGAACTTGCATTGTGCAGGTTTGCCCTGTTCAAGGGCAAAGGAGAATCTCACATGACCCAGCACTGTGTGCTGGTGCTCAGAAACCAACCATGTCCTTGGCTGTCACTAGCAGTATGGCCAGCAGGCCAGGGAGGGGATTGTCCCCCTCTGCTCCACTCTGGGGAGACCCCCCTGCAGGGCTGGGTCCAGCTCTGGAGCCCCCAACACAAGAAGGACTGTGGAGCTGTTGGAGCGAGTCCAGAGGAGGCCACGGAGATGATCTGAGGGCTGGAGCAGCTCTGCTCTGGAGACAGGCTGAGAGAGTTGGGGGTGTCCAGCCTGGAGAAGAGAAGGCTGCAGGGAGACCTTAGAGCACCTTCCAGTGCCTGAAGGGGCTCCAGGAAAGCTGGGGAGGGACTTTGGACAAGGGCAGGGAGGGATGGGACAAGGGGCAATGGTTTCAAGCTGAAAGAGGGGAGATTCAGCTAAGACATTAGGAGGAAATTCTTTGCTATGAGGGTGGTGAGACACTGGCCCAGGTTGCCCAGAGACGCTGTGGCTGCCCCATCCCTGGAAGTGTTCAAGGGCAGGTTGGATGTGGCTTGGAGCAACCTGGTCTAGTGGGAGGTGTCCTTGCCCATGGCAGGGGGTTGGAACTAGATGATCTTGAAGGTCCCTCCCAACCCAACCCATTCCATGAATCTGTAGTTCTGTTTAGAGCAGTGCTGGGGAGGGAGCAGTCCGTGCTCGTGGAGCAGCTCTGGCTGCCAGGGCTCTTGCCAAGCACCGGACGATTGGAACGTGCACCTGTGTTGTCTGCAGGAACGCTGAGCTACAGAAGGAGACACATCAAACGTGGTCACCAAGTTGTTCACTCCCCTCCAAACACATGCACAGCTCTGCTTGTATCCGGAGCACACACGTACATACTTGAAGACAAGATGGGCAAGGGAGGCTGAGTGTGAAATGTATTTACATACGTAGAGCACTGCAGCCAAAACACATTAATGGGAAGTTCCTTTGTGTTTGTTTTAGCACATATGCAAGTCTTCTGCATTTGTGTTTTTCTTTCCGTGCTTCTGACAGACCCCAGAAAATTTCAATAGGAGGCACAGCAGCACCTTACTGTCCCTTTTTAGCCGTCTCATTTTTGGGGCTGCCACTGCTGATGTTTTAACACTGTGCTCCACTCACTCTTTGTCCTTCCAGTCTTCAACCTTGATTGATCTGAAGAAGACAACGGTGACAATGACAAAGTAAGCATTCAGAGGGAGAAAGCAGAAATGCTCAGGCTAAGATGTACATTGGTTCTCCTAGGTGAAGAAGCTCTTTCAGGACAGTCATCTTTCTCCAAAAGCCATCACCTTCTCCAGTTGATGCCTGAATGGTCCCACTTCCACCGTTCCTCCTCTGTGCCATGTACACTGTCCCTGTACATTCAGTTGTGTGTCATTTCTCAAGCACCTGTGTGTATCCTTCCCTCAGTTTCATTGATCTGGAGGGGTAAGATGGCTTTGCTGCCATGAGCCGTGGCTGCAGTGCTTATCAAGAGACCTCCTGAGCAGAGAGAGGAGCACCACTGCAGTTCTTTAGGCATTGCTCTCATTTTCACTTTAAAAATGACTAATGAATCAGACACAATCAGAAATCTGTTTTTTCTGATGTTTCTACACCTACTTTGATGAATCCACAATTCATGGAGGTTTCTCTGACCCTCCTTATCACCTCCAATGGTAACATTTTAGTAAACAGCATTGAACTATAGTGATCCAAAGGAAGTAACTCCAGCTTTCTGCTAAGGGACATTTTGTTAAACACATCATTTTGCAAAAAATAGCTACACCTGTATAATGTCTCCCTAAAAGCAAATAGTCCAGCCCTCAAAGGCCAAAAGGCAGAGCCTAGCCCTCATATCAAAGTCCAAACTGTCCTTTTGGTTCGTGTGAGATGTGGTCCCTGCTGTGACTCAGTTAGTAACACAGGGATGTAAAACTCTTCCTTACACAAGTTTCACATTTTACCAGTGAAATACCCGAAACAGCCTTGTTGTTACAATTACACAACAGGATGGGTTTGTTAGCAGAACTCAGAAGTTGCAGAATGTAGTTCCCCAGAAATACCCCCCTTTGCTTGCTCCCAGGGCCCCACTTGCAAACTCATAAAGCTTCTTCTTGCTAGGAGGCACGGCAGCATCCTCTGTCTTTTTGTTTCCTCCTTAATTCCTTTATCCAGACTGCTCAAGGGTTGCTGGCTCTTCAGACGCTTGCAGTGCAATGTTACTCTTTAAATCCTAAGTTTGCATCCAACACCTCAGCATCCACCCTCAGCATGTCCCCTGGGCTTCTGTGCTGGAGAACAAGCCAGATGACCATGCCGTCTTTCATAGAATCATGGAATGGGTTGGGTTGGGAGGGACCTTCAAGATCATCTAGTTCCACCCGCCCTGCATGGGCAGGGACACCTCCCACTAAACCAGGTTGCTCCAAGCCCCATCCAACCTGACCTTGAACACTTCCAGGGATGGGGCTTCCACAGCTTCCCTGGGCAACCACCCTCACAGCAAAGAATTTCCTCCTAATGTCTTAGCTGTATCTCCCCTCTTTCAGCTTGAAACCATTTCCCCTTGTCCCATCCCTCCCTGCCCTTGTCCAAAGTCCCTCCCCAGCTTTCCTGGAGCCCCTTCAGGCACTGGAAGGTGCTCTAAGGTCTCCCTGGAGCCTTCTCTTCTCCAGGCTGACCACTCCCAACTCTCTCAGCCTGTCTCCAGAGCAGAGGGTCTTCAGCCTTCAGATCATCTCCATGGCCCTTCTCTGGACTCACTCCAACAGCTCCATAGTCTTTTTATCAGTCCAGGTGGGTGAGACATAACAGCTGTGACTTCTCAGAGCTTGTTCTTTTTGCTTACACTGCTGGAGAGGAATATTATGTTCACTGAGGGACTAATCCCCACTGTGATGGGGAGGTGGCATTGAGCCTGACCTGAGCCTGCTGCTGAGGGCACCAGCACCCAGGGAGTCCCCAGCAGCTCTTCTCCAGTGCACGTGCCTTGGCTTCATGGCAACACAGCCTCACCTCTTACCCCTAACCATGCGTGATAGCTCTTTCTTTCCCAAGTTATGGTGAAGAATCAATAATAAAGGTGTTTCTCAGTGATCACCATCACCACTGGCACCTGGAGCACAGGCAGCCTTGAGAAGGAAGGCTTGTACCTCCAAGAAGGAAGTCTTGTACCACCAGCTGAGGATCTCAGCTGTTGGTCACACAATCACATCTCCGTGCGTAGAGGTGACACACTCTAACGTTACGTAAGGAAGAGCCAACAAGAAGTGGCTGTTGAATTCCCTTGGTGGGATGTATGAATATCAATATTTGTGTGATTGGCTGCCTGAAACACCCCATCAATGTTTATAACTGGTTGGGGGGACAGTGGGAATTCTTCAGTATAAATTATTTCAAGCCTCATTTCTTTAATACCGCTGTCTTTGCATCTCTGCGTTCTGGAGGACAAAAGATAGAGGACACAAAATTGGAAGCGGTTCACTTCTTTCACTTCAGGATTGTAAGGTTCTATAGTTTAAAGGGAAGATTCATCTTATAGGTGTTGAGGATCAGTGTAATTTTTGAGCATCCTTTTGAATTTTAAAATACAGATTCCTTTATCTTCTCAGTAGCAAAATAAGAATTTCTAGGAAGATGGAAGAGTTATTTAGGTTTTTGCCTCATTACCCGGCCAGTTGCTTTGTAATCCCCTGCCTGCCTTTTAGAAAACTAATCAGAAACCATAAGGCCAACAAAATGCTGAAGTTCTGAATATAAAAAAGTTGGCTCCGTTCTTTACACTGACTGTTCCAAAATGTGCCTTGTGAGACAGAGTAGATTTTATTCCAGGAAGAATGCGGGACCTTACAAACCAGGGGAACTTCTGAGGACAGCTCGGAAAGCTCGCTGACCCTTTTGCCAAAGAGCAGCCTGGCATTTCAAAAGCAAACCTCCAGCTCTTGCTCATTTGCCTGGTGTGGGGAAGTTAATTACTGGCCTTTTTTTCCTTTTAGAGACAGTTTTATAAGGTGTGTGTGTTGACTTCGCTGCTGCCCTCTGTGCTGGCCCAGCAACGTTCCTTCTATAGCCTTGCTTCAAGGGTGTGTTTGGCGTGGTGGTGATAACACCCTGTCCCTTCCTATCATGCTACCAAGGACCAGGATGGGGTTTGGATAGCAAAACGCATCTCCCTGGGAAGATTAAAAAATCCTGAGGGGTGGGAAGAGACCACATCTTGGCTTTTGATCAGTAGTGGTTCTGACTCCAGGTTTGGGGCAGGAAGACAAGAAAAATACTTGACACTGTTCCTCTAGGAAGGACAAAAACGTTTGTGTGGAAGATGTGTACCTGTCACATTCGTGTGCAGGTCTCTTCTGGAGTCTAGGCTGTAACCCTAGGATCAGTTCCCTAAGAAGGAGAGAGATGGTGTCTGTGCCAGCACTGGAGAAGCTCCCAGCTGCTCCGCTCAGCACTCCAACAGCAGGAGCATGACCTGCCTTTGAAGCTGCCCCCTCTTTGGAGCAGGTGGTTGGACTGGAGACCTCCAGAGCTCCCTCCCTACCCAAGTCCTGTGTCTATGAGGCAGACAATGTCCTGGTGAGTGTTTATTTCACTGGGAAGTGAATCCAACCAGGCCCCTTGGCGAGAACAGGCAATTCTTCAGCCTTAGTCTGCATTTGCTGTCCAGCAAGTTTTCATGTCAGTGCAGCTGAACAAGTAAACATTTTTCAGTCCTCTTTGTGGACCTTTTGTGGATGTATCTGTGGCACCTACAAAGCAATCTGCAGGTCTTGACTACTTTTAAGCATTTATCAAAGCAGATCTAGTTCTCCTGAGGGTCAGTAGACTTAGGGGCTGTGCAAGAGCCTGTGAAGCACAGGGCACTTCCAGCACATTCAGGTGGTAGCCTGGGTTTCCTCATCCTTCTCCACAAATGGGCTTCAGTCTTAGACCAGTGCAACCACTTCTGAAATTGAGACTGATCAGCCTCTGAACACGCCATCCTTGGCACCTTGGTGGACAGTGTGTCCCTTGCAATACTGGATTTCTCGCTTCAAGGCCTTCAGCTGAGGAACTTCAAGCCGTGCTCCACGATAGCTCTCAGCTATGATTTTCTTTCCTAGAATATTACTGTTTGGACAAATCCAGCTGACTCCTGCTTTCTCAGGGATAGTAGGAGAAGCTATAGCTGGTTCTCCCTGGCTTTGCCACATCTCCACCACTAGCCACACATGCAGTGTCAAAGGGTGGATGTGTACTTCTTAGGGTATCTTCTGCTATTCATACATTCCCAAGAGCACTGTGCTCTGTCCCTTTTTCCTGGCACCTTGAAATCCATCTTACCCACTAGTTCCTCCCCTTCCACAGTTACTTTTCAACCTGTCATGCTCACAGGACATGGTAGATACCAGCCTGACCATTTGCCAAATGACTCCTATGACTGTCAGGATCTGGCAGTGTTCTCCCTGCTAAGGAAACTTCAGGCCCCTCTGGATCTCAGGGATCACAGCTGATCTCTAAAATGTCTTTAGAATTTAGGCACTCTGAACCCTGACCTTGGTGTAGATTTACTGGAGAAAAGTAGCTTTCGCATTTTGTGAGGAAGAAGATTTTGGTGGACAGATAATCCACTGTGGGCTTTCTCTGAGATGTTAATGTTTTGCTTTATTGAGATGTTCATGCTTTAGTGACCTTTCTGTCCCCTTCCTTCCCTGAGACTGATGGTAAAGTGGACGTGGCCACCACAGGAGCTGACTTTACACCCTTAATATCCTCTGAGAACTTCCCAGGGCAGAAGAGGTCCCTGTGGAAGCACTTGGAATCATGGGCTGTTCACTTTGTGGAGGAAATTGCCCACAAGTCTTTTTATCCCACCATAATAGTGACAGCTACATCCCTAGCCTGAGCAGCTTTGCTGAGCAGCTTCACCCAGGACACCACGCTCTTCCCTCCCACTGTTCCCCACTAAATGTGTTCTGCAAAGCCAGGAGCCACCTTCTGAAGCCAGATGCTCTTGAGCCACAAGCCACTGTGCTGGCAAAGTGGCCCTGGACTCTGTTCTCTGTGCTTTTCTCCAGGGCATCTTTTTTCTGGAAGATAATACTCCAAGCAGGCTTAATCCTTCTCACTGCCAGCAGTCTCTCCTTCTCTTTCTTTACACAGTGATTCCTCCAGCTAGGAATTAGTGGTGTGTGTTGAGACAGTCCCAAAACATGGAGAAGCCAATGGCTGCCTTCTGCTGCTCACAATCCAAATGCTTTTTCCCTCATTTCCAGGTTGTCAGTCAAGATCCAGTTGTCCTAGAGAGTTCCACATGGGGAGACCTCGATTTTCCCCTTCTGTTGTGCCCTGGTGAGGCCACATCTGGAATACCACGTCCAATTCTGGGCTCACCAGCTCATGAAGGACAAGGAGTTACTGGAGAGAGTCCAAGGCAAGGCCAGAAAGATGCTGAGGGGGCTGGAGCTTCTGCCCTGTGAGGAAAGGCTGAGAGAGCTGGGGCTGTTCAGCCTGGAGAGGAGGAGACTGAGGGGGGATCTCATCAGTGCTGATCAAGATATACAAGGGGTGTCAGGAGGATGGGGCCAGACTCTTCTCAGTGGTGTCCAGTGACAGGACAAGGGGCAATGGGCACAAGCTGGAGCACAGGAGGTTCAAGTTAAACATAAGGAAAAACTTGTTTACTGTGAGGGTGACAGAGCCCAGGGACAGGCTGCCCAGAGAGGCTGTGGAGTCTCCTTCTCTGGAGACATTCCCAACCCATCTGGACGTGTTCCTGTGCGATCTCCTGTAGATGACCCTGCTCTAGCAGGGGGTTGGACTAGATGAATCTTTAGAGGTTCCATCCCCCACCACTCTGAGACTCCATGAGATGTTAAGCAGTAAAATGAGGAAAACATCAGGCAGCAGTGAAGGAAACCTGTAGATGTGCTATTGCCTCTTTCCCACGCCGTGGGGAGGAGGGGAGTCTGGACCTCAGGCTCGCACCCTTGCCACAAATAGAGGACATTAAAATCTCTGGAGAAGCCCCACCTGAAGCCCTAGTTTTAAATCTAGCTATTGCAGTCTGGTCTAAACACGTTAGGAGGAAAACGATGGTTTTCTCGTTCATACCCAGCACATGAAGGCCAAGATACCCCCTCTGCTTTCAGGGAAAAATCTATTTTAAACTCCTCTCTCAGCCAGTATTTTTTGCAGAAGAAAGAGAAAAGCTTGAGGCTAAACTTGATCCTCACGGGCTGCATATTTCAGTACTGGAAGGCTGTGACTCAGTGGCCTCTGGAAGCTCTCCAAGCTATCAGTAGCTCAAAGGAGGAATTAAAAACTCAACAAACTGCCTGTTCTCCTGAAACTTGTTTTGTACATGCTATGGAAGAGATGAGAGGTTTGAAAGAAGGTGGCCCTGTCCAAGAATTGTTTGCTGTAACAAGTCACAGCAAGCAATGAATATTTATTTCTTTCAAATCATGGTGTCTTTTAATGAGCCCTTTTGCCAAGTTTATGTTGAAGAATTTGCCAAAATACCATGTACACTCTAATAAATCCTGTGGTACGTAATAGGCTTCCCCACTTGACCTTTTGTCCCTCACAGTCTCTGTGCAGAGATGTCAGGATACCTGTTTTCTCCCCCAAAATGGGAAGGAGAGCCTGAGTAGCATTTCTGATGTTTTTCCAGACAGCTGGAAAAGCTGATGCAAACAGAGGGATGTCCTGTGCTAGCCTGTGAAACCAGGCTTGTGGGTGGCAGGAGGAATCTCAGGAAGTCTGAGTCTGAGGCTGGATGTTGGACTCAGGCAAGAAGATGGTCCCTTTGGCTGAGCCTCTGCTTGTAGACAAGAGTGGTCCTTGTTTCACTCTGTAGTCTTCTGGTCCCCAGATCTGCCTTGCCCTCATCCCAAATCCATGTTGGGTGGGTATCTTGGACCTGTCCATCCCTGATGGTTAAGGCTTACCTTCAAGCCCAAGAGACAAGAGAGCAAAATTACCACCTCAGATTAAAATAGGGAACAAACTCAGGGTTTCTGGGCACTTCTGGAAATCACCCAGGAAAGAGCTCTAGTACTTGCTAAAAAACAGGTTGGGAGCCCAACCCAGGGAGTGAAATGAGGTATCTTCTGCTCTTGGGAGTGCCTCACTTGGGAAGGAAGAACTTTAAAAAAAGGCAATACCATGGCTTGGTGCTTTCAGACGTGGCTTGTCAGGGTGCATTCCTGATCACAACCAGGAAACATCTGCCCACCCTTTTTGCCACATATTCCCAGTTCTCAAGAGCAAGTGTTGACTGAGCAGGCCCACTCAAGGAGCATCAGTGAAGGCATCCTTCCAACTGCAGTTAAAGCTGTTGCTTCCATGCTGATTGTGGGGGCTGGGACTTGGTACTGCTGCACCCCAGTAGTGTATTCTGAAATGATCAGCCCAGGAGAGAAAGCTAATCAGAGAAAGGCATTTTGGTTGCCTTTGGAAAGCTGGAATTTATCATCTTCTCTTAGGGGATCTCCAGCTAGAGAAGCTGGAGCTGGAGATCTCTTCATGGACACAGCAGAGATAAAGACTTCTATCAAGCTTGGTACCTAGCAGCAAGAACTGGTCAGAAAATGTTCAACTAACTCTTCCTTTCTGGATTCCTTGGTCAGAAAATGCTCATTTGCTGAAACTACAATATTTTTCTAGGAATGTGCTAATTAAAACAAAGGTTTAGCCAGGTTTCTCTTCTTCCAAAAGAGAACAATTCTGGTTAATGGAGTGAGAGGGAATTGTTTAATTTAAGGACCAACTGGGTGAGTTTGAGCTCTCAGATGAAAGCTTGTGTCCTTCCTCTAGCAAACGCATCCTGCTCATTCGAAGAGGAACAGCCCCAGCAGGAATGACTCAGACAAGGATCTGCTGGGTCCTCACTGTGACTTGGCACAGGGAAATCAACGAGCCTGAACATTCCCTATTCCACATAAATTCTTTGGCCACTGGTTGTTGGCTGTCCAGACCAAGTCTGCAAAGTGACAAGCCAACATGCTGGTGGGGACAAAAGTCCCTTGCTCTAGAGAACCTACAGCCAGCCCCAAGCCAAAGCTTGGCCATTTCCCAGTCTGCTGGGATGGACATCAGCACTTGAGCTGAGGAACTCCTTCAGTTCCTCCCTGGCTTTGCAGCTCCTTTGCATGTATTTGCCTGAGGACAGAAGTTGTATTTCAGACTCACGCTTCCCAAAACGTGCGTGTAGACAACCACACATCCATTTCCTGGAAGCTGCTTGGGGCTGCAAAATTTGAGTGCACTTGTGCAGGCCAAAAGGAAGTGCTGTTTTCTCAAGCCAACTGTGGCTTCTCTTCCCCTTCTCCCCCTCCATAAATGTAAAGTGTTGGCTTGATTGCAACCTTTTGACTCTGTAAATACTGTTGCATGGCCAATATGCAGCCAACTACAGAGGGAGCAGCAATGAAACAAACACTCTTCTTTTTTTTGTCCTTTGCCTTTAAGATAATTTTTAGCTTGTGGTGTTTTTCATGTTCCAGGCTGGAAAAACTCCTTTTTTCTTCTTCTGGTTCTCTTTTGCCAGTTCACTGCAATCTCCACGTGGTTGCCCTCCTTGTGAAGCCTATCAAAATGTCTGGGAGGAAAAGGGAAAGAGTTTGCTTTCAATATCTCCCCTGCTCCTTCCAGCTGCTACTTACGGGATGTGGGAATGCCCTGAGGTTTCTCTAGGAGACACATGTTCAGCTAGAACCCTAGCAATGGAAAAACCATCACAGATTTTGCAAAATCTGGATTTCTTCACTGTGCTTCTTGCATTGTTACTCCTTGTGGTTTTTTCCAACTGGAAGGGCAGGGTGGCGCCACAGATACTTGCATTCTTCTTGACTCCTATGCTAGAGAAACAATTGTGAGCATGTGGGCAAGGCAAGTGTTGACGAGTAATCTTTCAGAAGCATCTCTCTCCATTATTTCAGAGTCTCCTGAAATCGGGCTCTCGGTTGTAGTTCACACAACTGTGACATTTGGGAGGGAGCACCTGGATTCAGACCCTGCAGAGGTGCAGCAGTTAATTCTCAGTCACCTGGAGCAGGTCGTGCCAGCCCTACCTCAACCAGCCAGCATCAAGTGTCAGAAATGGAGGTACTCTCAGGTACGTTGTGGTGAGAGCTGTCAGCTGGGAGAATGCTGCTGGGGCAGTGTCCTGCTACAGACTTGTGGTGGATCACATCATCATACAACCAGTGGTTTTCATCCCTGGGGATCAAGAAAAGAGGGTGATGAGACACTGTCCCAGGTTGCCCAGAGAAGCTGTGGCTGCCCCATCCCTGGAAGTGTTCAAGGCCCAGATTGGATGGAGCAACCCAGTCTAGTGGGAGGTGTCCCTGCCCATGCAGGGGGTTGGGACTAGATGATCTTGAAGATCCCTTCCAACCCAAACCAGCCTGTGGTTCTATGAAGTCAGTCATGCAGGACTCCTGGTAAGCAGGGACAGGAGCACTGCACAGGAAGGAAGTAAATCCCACATACTTTGGTGTGATTTTCACTGGTATTTAAAAATATGACTCAATCTGCCTCTTCTGTGTCCAAAAGTATGTGATATTATTAGCAAAATTCCCACCCTACCACAGAGCAGCAGAAGTCCTTGCGTCCAGACAGACTCATTGTCGTTATTTGATTTGGCCCAGTTCAATTTAACAGCATGTTACAGGAAAAGTATGTTTAAGTAAACTACCTAAGGGTAGCAAAATGTGTATATTTTACAGACTTCTTTTAAAAATCCAAGGAAATTGTTGGCAATTTCCTAAAGTATTGGAGTGGATCTACATGTTCACGCAAAGGCTCTTGAGTTAAAATGACATTGTTGAAATTGAACGTGGAAGTTGATGCAAAATATTTACTTAGAGTAGTCCCCTAAAATTGTTCGTTGTATGAAGGCTGGAAAAGTTACTGTAGGTGACTGTTGTGAAGTCTTTCTCACACCTCTTGATCTGCATCCAGTTGAGGAAGCTGGTCTCTTTAGCACAAAGTTTCTTTTTTGGCAAGTTACTAGTTCTTTGGCAGTTGGTAGTTAGCAAATCACTTCCTAATGCTCAGTATTCCTTCTTGGTTGTCGTATAAAAATGACCTCAGTGTAGGTTTTAATGTTTCAGGTGACTCATACAAAAATCACAGTAGGTTTTCTATGTTCAGGGTTTTTTTTTTCACCAGTAACAGTGTCTCTGTAGAGTTGTCCCTGTTAAGGCATCTTGCTCTGGTGGTGATTTCTGGTCTTTTCTTCTGCATTATCTGTTACCTTGCTGCTTCAAACTGCTTGTGAGCACCAGAGCTGCAGGTGGCAGAGAGGACAAGAGTTGGATCTATCTCCCACAGACAGACACTTGGTTGAGCAGCTCTGGAAAGGGCTCCCAAAACAAAGGAAGGACTATTTTTTAAACAGAATTAATGCACCCAAGATACTGTTGCTGTCACAGAGCTCTGTCATAAAGTTTGGTAAATTGAGCTCCTTTGTGTGCAAGGAAAGGGCTTAATATGCCTTTTCCTTGCACTGCTTATGCTTTTAGCTTGGTTTCCAAGGCATGTGCATCATATATGGCCCGAAAATTGTCTTCCTAAGTCCTTAGGTCCTGTTTCTCCTAGTTAAAAGTCACAGTCAGACACCTCACTGCTGGATGATGCTCTGTTGCCTTCTCAAACCACCGTACCACATGCAGCTCTTCCTGCTTTCTTCCCCTGCCTCTGTGACCTGCTAGCACCCGTGTTGCTGTGAACCCAAAGCACTGATTTCAGCAGCTGCTCCTGCTCCCTGGTTGGGTCACAGGAGGAATTACCACCAGGCTTTAATTCAGTGGATGAATGTCACTGTGTCTTAGGCTGCAAATAAGTGAGCGTAGGTCACATCTGTTGTCTCAATAAAGAGATCTCGCTTGCCATCCGATAAAATAATCACTGCCTAAATTAAATATCTGGGGCAGAGCTCCCTCTTTCTCCTCCAGCTATCTTTACTTTCAGCTGTGATAAGCTGTTGCCACAGAAGCAAAGGGAACTGATAAGATGGGTGCATCTTTCCCCTGACTCTTCTAGATGGGATTGATCCTACTTGTTAATTAAATCCGACTTTAACGTCCTTCACGTGGCCAAACACAATCCTGGGATTAAAATGCAGACATTACAATTATCCCTGGCGGATGAGGGATTAGGACTTTGAAACTTCTCCTGACACTACTTAGCAGCACAGCTGCAGTTCTGGATCCTCTGCTTTAATTACGATAAGACACTATTAGCATTCGGAGCCAAGGTGTTCCCAACCCATCGAGTCCACTTGACAGAGTCACTTTAGGTGTATAAGGGACACTGGGAAAACACAGAGTCATAGAAATTGGACCTCTTCAGAGGGGGTCTCAGAGGGGACCTCTTCAGGTCTCTAGTCCAACCTGTTGCCCAAAGCACAACTAAGAAGAGTGCAGCAAGTAGGTCAAAGGAGGTTCTCCTCCCCCTCTACTCTGCCCTGGTGAGGCCACATCTGGAATACTGCATCCAGTTCTGGGCTCCCCAGCTCATGAAGGACAAGGAGCTACTGGAGAGAGTCCAGGGCAGGGCCAGAAAGATGCTGAGGGGGCTGGAGCTTCTGCCCTGTGTGGAAAGGCTGAGAGAGCTGGGGCTGTTCAGCCTGGAGGAGACTGAGGGGGGATCTCATCAGTGCTGATCAATATCTACAGGAGGTGTCAGGAGGATGGAGCCAGAGTCTTCTCAGCAGTGTCCAGTGACAGAACAAGGGGCAATGGGCACAAGCTGGAGCACAAGAGGTTCAAGTTAAACATAAGGAAAAACTTCTTTACTGTGAGAGTAACAGAGCCCTGGGACAGGCTGCCCAGAGAGGCTGTGGAGTCTCCTCTGGAGACATTCCCAATTCATCTGGACGTGTTCCTGTGGGATCAACTATAGGTGCTCTAGCAGGGAGGGTTGGGCTAGATGATTTCCTTCCAACCCCCACTCTGTGATTTTGTGTGACTCTGTGACTTGGTGACCTCCACCATGGCTTTGTCTAAGGGGGAGGAACCATCCTTTCTCCAGCCACTATGTCTAGAGTGAGGGCCTTTGCTACCCTGGGCACACAGTCGTGCCACACAGGTGGAAAGATGCTGGCTGAGATGTGAAAATACTGATCCTGTGATCAGCATGGCCAACCAGAAGCTGTTTGGTACAGCCAGCAGCAAGTGAGCCCTGGTTAATCAAGAAGGAAGGACACTCAAAAAGCCTTTTTCTGCTAAACCTTTCTTCATTGTTTATGCTCAGTGCTCCTGACCTGTAAGAAAAAATCAGGAATAAATTAAGTACTGACCTAAAATCAGTCTGAGAAAGATGATCTCTGTCTGGATCTACCATACATGGCTGGACTCTTCTGGTAAGTTGAATAAGGGAGATTGGGTTGCAACTAGCAACAAAATAATTTCAGATAATTACCTCCCTTAAAGAGATGCCAACATGCTGGTAACACAAAATGCAGCCAGTAACATAAATGTGGGTGTTCAGCTGCTGATCCATACTTGGAGAAGGCAGCAAACAGCACGACACACTGGTGTTTGTCATGAAGTACAATATATAAAGAAGTCTTCTTCTCCCCATGAGTTCCAGGTAGCTCCAGGTTAATAATAGGTGCTGGCCAAAGCACAGGCCATTCACTTTCAGAAGTGTTACACAGAAGTGCTGAAGAGCTGCCACTCCACAGACAGAAGTTTAATCAAGGATATAGTGCCAGGAAAATTATATTTAAAATTAATATAATGCACACATGGAGAATGACATTAAATATTTATCAAAGCAACCTTATTCAGAACCAGTCCCATGCTACTTCCAAAGAAAGTGTTGATTCTATCTCTATTAGTGCCTGAAAATGGTTGTGCTACTCAGATGAGAAAGGAGACCAGCCTAGCAGAGCTGGAGACAGGGTGGGATGTCCCAGGGCTGGAGTTATGCATGCACAGCATTGTGAAACATGGGCAGGTCATCCTGACATTTGTCACTCTGAAGCCCACCTCAGTTCCCATCCAGGAAGGTCACCTGGCCAACCCAGTCATGTTGGAGGCTCTCTTGGGGGTTTATGCAAGCCCACCTTTGCTGATGTGGGGTCATGTATCTTCATACCTTCTGGCTTTGAGATCTGCCATGCCTCATCTATCCAGGGCCGGGCAACTATTCCTGCTGACAATAAGACAGGACAGGGCTGCAAAGTTTCTAAATTTCCACAGAGGAGAAAGCTTTATTCTAATTATTGAACTCTAGAAGATAAAGATTTTACTATGGTACTTCAGTCATTAATGCTTGGACCTACAACCTGGGGTGGGAGGGGTGCTTTGTCTGAAGGTGAATTTCTCAGGAATATGGACCCTTCTGGCATCAAATTCAGGTAAATAAAATTCTTTTCCACCTCCCTGTGTGCTTTTATTTTTCAGGTTACAAAAGCTGTTCCCAATTGTCAGGGACAAATGATTCTTCATACTCAACCTCTTCTGATTTGTGGAGGTGATGGATTTACTCATTCCAACTTTGATGGCTGCATAGATTCTGCTGTGAGTCTTGCAGAAGCTGTGAAGTCTCATTTATAGCAGTTTTAAAGTCAGCTGCTAAACTTGGTCTAGATTTAGGATGGATTTTACTATGATGGATTGAATTCTAGTTTATTGTTAACCTCACTGTCCTCTATGTTGCAAAACTAAATAAAGGAATATCTATTGGTGTGCTGTAATTATTATTGGGATGGAATTGAATTTTCCAGCATCTGTGCTGTGAGTTGTTACATTGCTTGAAGTAGTTTTTTCTGGCTCTAGTCAGGTGCACTGAGCTCCAGGCCATCTTGCCAGGTCTCCTACTTTTACAGCCCATGAAAATTATGTCAAGGAGAGAAGCCTGCCTTGAAGCAGCACAAAAACCCAAGGACCTGCAGAGTTTAGTCCTTCTCTGAGCATTTGGACCCCTGGAAGTGACAGAAGGAACATGCACAATTGATCATACAAACATGTGGTCATCTCTTCTGGTGCAGATCAGCCCTGGTCATGGTTGTTGTGTTTGGCCATGGGGAATCAATGGTGAAGCAGGCCTTGCTATTCCTCTCAAGACAGCCTGTGCCAGGTCCAACAGTATTGAGTCAGGGTCTAACCATGTCTCCAGGCATGAACAACTTTTAAGTGAGGGAGAGTAGTTTTCTGCCAACCAGCTTTTGAAGGCCACAGATTTGTGGAGCCCTGCTTGCAGGTTGCTGGAAGGATTCACTTAAAAGCTTGGTTGTGTCACTTTCAGCGAGTGCCTCTGAAATGTGGTACCTGTCCCAGGTGTGGTCTGTGCAGCACCAGCCCAGCTATGCTCATAGAAGAAAGATTGGAGAGAAGGTGCAAGAGAAGGTGTGCAGGACCACGAAGATGTTCAGAGGGCTGGAGTAGCTCTGCTCTGGAGACAGGCTGAGAGAGTTGGGGTTGTTCAGCCTGGAGAAGAGAAGGCTCCAGGGAGACCTTAGAGCACCTTCCAGTGTCTGAAGGGGCTCCAGGAAAGCTGGGGAGGGACTTTGGACAAGGGCTTGTAGCGAGAGGACACAGGGGAAATGGATTAAAACTGGAAGAGGTGTGATTGAGATGAGATGTTAGGAAGAAATTCTGTCCTGTGAGGGTGGTGAGACACTGGCCCAGGTTGCCCAGAGAAGCTGTGGCTGCCCCATCCCTGGAAGTGTTCAAGGGCAGGTTGGGGATGGGGCTTGGAGCCACCTGGTCTGGTGGGAGGGTTGAACTAGAAGGTCTTTAAGGTCCCTTCAACCCAAAACAGTCTGGGATTCTATGATTCTATGCTCTTCAGAGCAATAGGGCTGCTATCCCAAAGTCATCTTGGGGACAGGACATCTGGGACATTGACATCTGGGATATAGCATGAGTTTAACATATTGAAGTGACCTGGCCAGGAAAGTGGGTGCACTTCAAAGAGTGCAGGATTTGCAGGGTTAGGGGGTCACCTGCTCTCTGCTGACCTGGTCCCCTAAGCAAGGAGCAACCCTTTCCTCCTTCCAGGTGCTGGAGGAGGAGTCAGGGCAGGAGCAGCCAATACAGAAAGTGGTTTGGCTGCTTCACCTGCCAAATGCTGAGAGGAAGGAGGGAAAAGAATTTATCCAAGCGTGGTTCCTGAGAGAAAACTGTGCTGACATCCCAGCTGAGGTCACATCCCCACCACCATAAAACCTCCTTGGAAATCAACAGCCAGTTGGAACATGTGGTGGGTTCTAGACAGCTCTGTGCTTTATTTTGGCAGAATAGGTGGAGAAATAGAGGGACAGACCCAGGGAAGGATATAAATACCCAGGAGAGTGACTGAGCAAGGAACTGGATTTGAAACACTGAAAAAATAATCAGCAAGTGTAGTTGTGTTGAAAATGCCACCTGTCCAGTAACTGTGCTTCTGTTAAGTCAGTTTTGAAATGACTCAGAAATTAACCAAGAAATCATTTCTTCATTCTAAGTTTGATTTTAGCTTGCCCTTCCTCTTCAATCACACAGAGGTTAGTACCTCTATCTACTGCAGCACTAAAAGTAAGAAAATGCCTTTTTTCAGCAGACAGGATTTTAACCTTTAGAGAAAGACAGTTCATTCTCTTTTTCTTTCCCCCTGCATCTCATAAAAATCCAACATCCCGTATTCACAGCAACTCAACACTCTAATTTACTGCTGGTTCGACCATTTCTAATGCAACATATTAAGTGACACTAAGAACTTTAAAATGGAAGTTAATTTTTAAAGCACCTTTGAAGGGAATTTCACGTTACCATGTGGTTTTGTGGGTTTTTTTTTGCTTCTTTCCATGAAGGCCTTGAGTTTAAAACCAGGTGTTGCTGTTGTGTCTGAACCAACCAGCTCCAAAGCCTCAGGTTGCAATCACTGTGTGTGGTGCAGAAATGGGGAATATTGGTGGTCTTGGATGTGCATGCATCTTTTACAAAGGCATGGGATCTCCTGTCTTCCAGGGATCAAGGTGGCCACAAAGCCACACACTCATGGAATAAATCTAATCTGGGGAAAGAACAACAAAATGCACCAGTAGCAGTTAGGAGGTGATTTGCTAGAGAGCAGCTCCGTGGAAAAGGACCTTGGAGTCCTGGTAGACAACAGGTGATCCATGGGACAACAATGTGCCCTTGTGGCCAAGAAGGCCAATGGTATCTTGGGGTGCATTAGGAGGAGTGTGTCCAGCAGATCAAGGGAGGTTCTCCTCCCCCTCTACTCAGCCCTGGTGAGGCCTCACTTGGAGTATTGTGTCCAGTTCTGGGCTCCCCAGTTCCAGAGGGACAGGGATCTACTGGAGAGAGTCCAACAGAGGCTACGAGGATGATGAAGGGACTGAACACCTACCTTACAAGGAAAGGCTGAGAGACCTGGGGCTTTTCAGTCTGGAGAGGAGAAGACTGAGAGGGGATCTAATTAATGTCTATAAATACATGAGGGCTGGTGTCAAGAGGGCAGGGACAACCTCTTGTCACTTGTGCCCTGTGATAGGATGAGGGGCAATGGATTCAAACTCCAGCACAGGAAGTTCCACCTCAATGTGAGGAAGAACTTCTTTCCTGTTAGGGTGACAGATCCCTGGAACAGGCTGCCCAGGGAGGTTGTGGAGTCTTCTCTGGAGACTTTCAAGACCTGTCTGGATGCCTTTCTGAGGGATCTGCCCTAGTTTTGGTCCTGCTCTGGCAGGGGGTTGGACTCTATGATCTTCAGAGGTCCCTTCCAACCCCTGACATTGTGTGATTCTGTGAGGCATTTAGTGTGGGCTTGATTTAGCCTGGGCTCAAAAGCATCTGCAGGCCCAGCTGAAGTCAGGTTTTTATGTTGCAGTGTTGGATGGAAAACCTTAATCAGAGAGGTTTGCAGAGGACAGGATATGAAAGCAACCAAGCCTCAGTTTTCATACTTGCTCCTCAGCTTCCATCCAGGCTGGGCCATCCTGTGGGAGTCAGTCTCCCCCACAGGGAGTGACACGCTGAACTGCACCAGAGGGTTTTCTGCTGGCTCACTGGTTCCTCTGGAAGACATTGCTGTTATAGGTGGGTCAACCATTGCTGGACCTATGGTGATGTTTTCAGGGGACTAATCCCACCCGTCTGCCTTCATCCAAACTCTGCCTTAGTGCCCAGGGAAGGGCATGAGTCCTTCTTCTGCAGGGGTGAAGGAGCAGGCTGTAACTGTGGGGAATCTTTTCAGACTCTTCCCTTGTGCTGTTGGCCTCATCTTCAGTCTTTGCTTTCTCCTCTTTTCTTCAAAGCAGGATTTCACATTAAGACACCCTCAAACTTGCACTCCCTTCCCCTTCCTTCAATTTGGAATGGAATTAGATATCCAAATAAAGATCAATCCTGAAAATCTGTGGCATGCAAAAACCTGAAAATGAGGTTTTTGGACAGGACTCACACTGAGTCTCAAATAGCTCCCACCTTTCCCCATATCACAACAGTCTATCAAAACACCTCTATCCTATAACTGCCTCCCAGACTAAGATGATTTCAACAAACACTCCATGTTGTTTTTCTTTTATGGTGGAGTAGAAAGCTCCATGGACATGTTCCTCTGGATGCCCTCCAGACCATGGGCCCTTGAGGGTATCTGTGGTGGTATCTCATTTTCTAGCTGTGAGCACAATGATACTAACTTTCCCATGCAAGGTGGGTAACAAGTGGGGATATTTCAAAGAGGCCGAAGTATCCAAAAGGGTGGCAACAGAAGACCTGTCTGGTTGATTTTTCTGGGCTTTTCCCTGGATGGACTTAATTTTTTATTAACTGGCAGATCCATCATTACAACCCATATCTCCCTGTTCCCAGACAAGGGTGACAGCTGTGTCTGATCTCCTGTAAGTCATGAGCCACAGCTAAGGCCTAAAGTTGAATCAAAGCATTTCAGCTCTCAGATGAAGCTGTTACTGTCTTCCTCATCAGAAGGAAAGATAGAACCATAAATGCTCAAAGCCTTTTAGCTCACAGTTGTGTTAGCATCCACCCAGTGAACATCACTTTGCAGGGATGACCCATGGCAGCTAGTGCAGTCATGGCTGTTGCAAGACATTCAAAGAATCACAGAATCCCAGACTGGTTTGGGTTGGGAGGGACCTTCAAGGTCATCTAGTCCCAACCTTCTGCATGGGCAGGGACACCTCCCACTAGACCAGGTTGCTCCAAACCCCATCCAACGTAGCCTTGAGCACTCCCAGGGATGGGGCAGCCACAGTTTCTCTGGGCAACCTGGGACAGTGTCTCACCACAATGAAGAATTTCTTCCTAAGATCTCATCTCTGTCTCCCCTCTTTCAGCTTGAAACCCTTTGTCCCATCACTCCCTGCCTTTGTCAGAAGTCCTTCCCCAGCTTTCCTTCAGACACTGGAAGGTGCTCTAAGGTCTCCCTGGAGCCTTCTCTTCTCCAGGCTGAACAACCCCAATGCTCCCAGCCTGTCTCCAGAGCAGAGCTACTCCAGCCCTTGGATCATCTCCGTGGCCTCCTCTGGACTCACTCCAACAGCTCCATGTCCTTCCTGTGCTGGGGACCCCAGAGCTGGGCCCAGCCCTGCAGGGGGGTCTCCCCAGAGCAGAGCAGAGGGGGACAATCCCCTCCCTGGCCCTGCTGGTCACACTGCTGGGGATGCAGCCCAGGACATGGGTGGTTTCTGGGCCCCAGCACATGGTGCTAGATCATGTTGAGCTTCTCATCACCCAACACCCCCAAGTCCTTCTCCTCAGGGCTGCTCTCAATCCATTCTCCACCCAGCCTGGGTTTGTGCTTGGGATTGCCCCAACCCAGGTGCAGGACCTTGGCCTTGTTGAACTTTATGAGGTTGGTATGCACCCACCTCTCCAGCCTGTCCAGGTCCCTCTGGATGGCATCCCTGCCGTCCAGTGTGTCAGCCACAGCACACAGCTTGCAGTCACCAGCAAACTTGCTCAGGGGACATTCTGTGCAGTTTGTACGAATTTCGGCTGTAGGGATTTGGCTCATTTCTGAAAAGTGCTGAGTAAAGGAGACAGGCCTCCAGCTCCTCAGCTCACATCAGTTCACAAACCACACATCTCCAAGGAGCTGGGCCATATTTTTGTGCCAGCATGTGAAAATCAATTAAATGGTTATTTTAGTTTGGGTTGGTTTGTGTTTGTTTTTTTGTTATTTTTAAGAGACAACTGCAGCTGGGAGGTGCTGCCCAGCTGACAATACATGGGTTTCCATAGCACTGAGCTGTGAAACATCTCTGCAGCCAAAGCCACTAGGGCAAGATGTGGTCTCCCGGAGGCCAGCATGTGCTGGAGATCTTGGTGCCCTCTGGGTGTGCCACCACCATCGTATTTGGCTCTTCTAGAAGGAAGGTGTGACTGAGAAGGAAGGTGTGGGCTGTGGCTGGCCTTGCTCCCAGCAGGACCAATGCCACAGCTCCAGCAGGTCGCACAGGGCTGCACCTGCTTAAGGTGTGACATCCCCATCCTCCACTGTGACCGTGCCTCTTCTTGATGGAGGGACACCATCGTGCTGGCATGCCACCAGCTTGAAAGGAGAGCTGACTTAGTAGCATCACCAGCGTGGTGAGCAGGACCCACAGATGGGTTCCTCTTCGAAACAATGCAAAGAGGAACCTGACCTTGTGCTGCCCCCGTGGTGCCACTTATGTCAGGGTCATCTCTCCCCGCCTCAGCTGCAGATGGAGCCCTGGTCCCAAGGGGCTTTGGGAGCTTCTGGGCACCCACGGCAGTTGCTTGGTTGCCCCATGCTGGAAAATCCAACGTAACCATCTCCGAGTGGCTGGTGCTGTGCTGTCAGGAGGCTGGGGCTGGGACCTCATGAGGAGGACATGGGCTGGGACAGGAAGGCTGGATGCTCCTGGGGGGGGGGAGAGGACACCCTCTGAGGGGCCCAGTGAGCACCTTGAGCTGCGGCACAGGGATTTCCCAGGGGTCAGAGCTGGTTTTGCCTCTAATCCAGGCTCTGGCTTGGATAAGCTGCTTTGTGCTGCAGGGCTGGAATCCCCGATCCGTCTGCTGCTCCTCCTGTCCCCTCCCCACCTCCTCACTATTATCCTCCTCAGGGTTTTAACTTAATTTTCACATTTAGGAGGCACCATCAAGGCCAGGTTATGGGAAAGCAAAGATAGCACTTGCAGCCCCTCCAGAAGAACTGAGGAGCCAGAGGGACAGGCTTTCTTCTCAGGAGAAGCTGAGTAAAATTGCTCCTCTTGAGATCAAATAATGGAAACAGGTAGGAAATAACCCCAGGAGACCTATTGCCAAACTGCAGGCGGAGAGATCTAGCCTGGAGCAAAGAGGCAGATTGCTGTCCTCTTGGACATCGTGGGGCTGGACCCTGCAGAGGTGCTTTTAGGAGCCTTGTCATTCTGGTTGCTCTCCAGGTTTCATCCCGGAACAGAGTCCCAGCAGGGGGAAAAAAGTCCTGGGTCTTTGTCCATGCTGTGCCTGGCTGTCACCCTCCTCGCTGAGTGCTCCAAAAGTCGGGGGGGAGGAGGTTCTAATGCAAAGGGGGGTTAATGCAGGGGGGTCAATGCAGGGGGGTTAATGCAAAGGGGGGTTTCATGCAAAGGGGGTTTCATGCAGGGGATTTAATGCAATGGGGGTTTCATGCAGGGGGATTAATGCAAAGGGGTTTAATGCAAAGGGGGTTTGATGCAAAGGGGGTTTGATGCAGGGGGTTTCATGCAAAGGGGTTAATGTAGGGGGTTTAATGCAAAATGGGGGTTAATGCAAAGGGGGTTTCATGCACGGGGTTTAATGCAAAGGGGGTTTGATGCAGGGGATTTCATGCAAAGGGGTTTAATGCAAAGGGGTTTAACACAGGGCGCTTAATGCAGGGGGTTTAGTGCGAGTGGGGGCCACAAGGGTGAGCAAAAAGCCACAGCTTCTCCCCAGCCCAGCCTGCACGGCCCCAGCTGTGGGAAAAGGAGCCGGTTGCCCCGGCCCTGCCCCCCCCACCGCTCCACTGGTCACGGGACGCTGCGGTCAACCACAGCTCAGCTTGACATTATCTTGTCGGCACAGGGTTCCTGCCGAGCCGGATGGCACCTCCTCCCTCACCTGTGCCCCTGCCGAAACGTCCTTCCTTTCTCAGGGCTATCACCCACTCACATGTCCTCCAGGGTGATCACTCACCTCCAGATCTTTAAAGTGAAGCACACCCTGCTGCCAGGACCCATGGCTCCTTTTCCTCAGCTTGTTTTAAGCCATGGAAGTGGTGCTTGCACCGTGCACAGATTTGGCCAGCCTCTGCCTTTTTCAGATTGGGGTTGAAAAAAACCAAAACAACAGTGGTGGGCCTTGAGGCATGGCTTAGTGCACATGGCCAGTCCCACCACAAGAAAAACAGCGTCTCAGAAACACTCCGGGGTGAAGAGGTTTTTGTCCTCAAGCTGCTCACAAGCACGTTGTAGCAATAGCCACTGGCTGTTGAGTGAGATTGCTCTTCAAAGGGAGATGCTGGAGGAATTCTGATCCAAAACCTGGACTACTGGCACCTGGTCGTTTTGGATTCATCACCTCCCTTCGCACACCTGCATGGTGCAAATCCTGCTCTCCTTTTCTTGCAAGGGAAGGTCTGGAGACCAGCTTGGGAGTGTGAACCACAAACACAGTGGTGTAAATAAGGTCATCAGGGCTAGGGAGGTCCCCCTGTGCTTGGCATTGGTGAGTCCCCACCTCAAATCCTGGGGTCAGTTCTGGGCCCCTCCTGACAAGAAGGACATTGAGAGGCTGGAGCACGTCCAGAGAAGGGCAACGGAGCTGGGAAAGAGTCTGGAGGACAAACTCTATGAGCAAAGGCTGAGGGAACTGGGGCTGTTCAGCCTGGAGAAAAGGAGGCTGAGGGGAGACCTCATTGCTTTCTACAACTGCCTGAAAGGAAGTTGGATTGAGGGTGGGTCGATCTCTTCTCCCACATAACTGGTGATAGGAAGAGAGGAAACAGCCTCAAGTTGTGCCAGGAGAGGTTTAGATTGAACGTTTAGGAAAAAAATCTATACTGCAAGAGTGGCCAGGCATTGGAACAGGCTGCCCAGGGCAGTGCTGGGGTCACCATCCCTGGAGGTGGTAAAAAAACATGTGGATGTATCACTTCAGGACATGGTTTAGTTGGCATGGTGGTGTTGGGTTGACAGTTGGACTTCATGATTTTAGAGGTCTTTTCCAACCTTGATGTTTCTATGATTCTATTCTATGATTCTATGAAATGGAGCCAGTCTAAATAAACCCCTTAACATATCACAGCCCAGCATTTAACCCAGTCCCCTGGCCCTTGCCAAAGGGTTTCTGAACAGGGCACAGCAGCTCTGGGTTAGGGAAAAACTGGGGTTTCCACTGCAGATGTGGCTGGAGATGGTTTGTGGCTGCTTTGGCAGATAAAAGAGCTGATCTCATATACACTCCTAGGACTGGGTGAGACACTGTCCCAGGTTGCCCAGGGAAGCTGTGGCTGCCCCATCCCTGGAAGTGTTCATGGTCAGCTTGGATGTGGCTTGGAGCAACCTGGTCTAGTGGGAGGTGTCCCTGCCCATGCAGGGGGTTGGATCTAGATGACCTTTAAGGTCTCTTCCAACCCAAACCAGTCTGGGATTCTGTGATTCTATGACTGTGCTGGAAATGGGAAGTGAAAGGGCAATTGAAACGGACCCATCTGCTGCTCTGGCAGGGGGAGTTGACCCCCTTCTGTGGCAGATGGTCATGAGGAGGCCATGAGGGATGCGTCTGCTGGCTCCCTCCTTGAATATCTACCAACCCGATTGGAGGCAGATGAACCTGGCACCATCCTGGCAGAGCCACCAGCATCCTGGGTCTTTTCTGTCTTCAGTTTGCAGAGCTGTGGGTTCATTTTCCCACCACTGGTCACACCTGGCATATCCAATGTACCCTGGAAGACTTTGATGGGCTGAGCTTAGCTCCAGAGAGAGGAATTTGGTTGGGCAGCGAGAATTTCAGGAATAATTCCTGCACCAGCCAAGGGGCCAAGCAATGCATGGTCGTGCAGGAGGGGACATGATGTGCCCCTGGTGTTGCTGCCATTGCATTACCATGGCTAGAGAGCAAGAGGAAACCAGACCGGTCTCCTCCTGCAGGTCCTATGGAGGTGTGTCAAAGGTTAGACTAGATCATCTTGGAGGTCTCTTCCTGTGATTCTGTGTCCATGCCCCAGGGAAACACCAGGAGCTGAACCTCCCTCTTCCCATTTCTACCTAAAAATACCTAGGTAAAGTTTTCTTATGGGACTTGTCTACTCTTTTTGCCTTTCTTGCCTGCAAGTATTATTTTTTAATTTGGCTAGCAAGAAAATGAACTACTTCTGTATGGATAAGTTAAAAAGAAACAAAACCCAGCAAAACCAAACCCCACAGGAGTTGTGGCTTTTGAGTTTCCCTGGAGGTCGTAACTGTAGATGAGAATCCCAAGCTGTATTCATTGACTTCATGAGGGGGTGCTCCACCTGGCCTTGGTCCAACTGGTCATTTTTGAAGGAATATGAGATTCAACTCCTAAAGTAGTGAGGAAAAAAAAAAAAGAGACAGAACACTGCACAGCAGATTTTCTGAAGGCATCTGGGAGCATAGGCATTGAACTGAAGGGCCTGAAAGAAATCCCTGCTTCCAGGGAGCCACCAGAGGGTTAATTTTGGCTCTCAGCCCCTCACTTTATTCTTCGAATAATGAAATTAGTTGTTCCATGGTCTTTTGAAGGGCTGAGCTTCGCCGTCTTGCAGAACAAAACATGCTGTGCTCTCGATACGAGTGTACTTATGGTGAACTTTGAGCTACACATCTGCTATAAAGAACTAAGTCTTATTCCCTGTTGACCATTGCCAGCAGAAGCTTCAGGCTCCATCTACGCCTCAGCCCAGCTTTGTTTGCTGCACAGGAGGAGGGCAGAGGAGATGGGCAGAACCTATTTGCAAACCTCCTTTAAAGGGCACCACCACGCTTAGTGTTGGGTCAAAGGGGCTGATTCTAGGTGATTTATGGCAAAGCTTGTTCAGAAGGCTTCACTTGGGACACCAGAGCTTCTAAACTCCATGCTGCTGGGGATTAGGGTTCCCCAGGATGGGGCAGGCAGGAGGGGATTTTCACCTCCCTACAATAACGCCTCCAATTGCCAACAGAAGGGCCAGCAAGCACAGGGCTGAGGAAGCCTGTAGGCATTTCACTGGTGAGGCCTCACCTCGAATCCTGGGCTCAGGTCTGGGCCCCTCAGGACAAGAAGGACATTGAGGGGCTGGAGCATGTCCAGGGAAGGGTAATGGAGCTGGGAAGGGGCTGGAGCACAAGTCTGATGAGGAGCAGCTGAGGGAGATGGGGGTGTTCAGCCTGGAGAAAAGGAGGCTGAGGAGCCAGACCTTCTGGCTCTGCAACTGCCTGAGAGGAGGTTGGAGCCAAGGGGGTCAGTCTCTCCTCCCAAGGACCAAGTGATAGAACAAGAGGAAACGGCCTCAAGTTGTGCCAGGGGAGGTTCAGATTGGATATTGGGAACAATTTCTTCCTGGAAAGGGTTGTCAGGCCCTGGCCCAGGCTGCCCAGGGCAGTAGTGGAGTCACCATCCTTGGAGAGGCTTAAAAGCCATGTAGATGTGGTGCTGAGGGACATGGTTTAGTGGTGGCCCTGGCAGTGCTGGGCTAATGCTTGGACTGGATGACTTTAAAGGTCTTTTCCACCAAAATGATTTAATCATTTTGTGATTCATTACGTTGCAAAGAGGTGCAGCAGGGAAATTTGGGGCCTAATCCTGCTGTGTGTGCATCATTCCTAATCTATGGGTGCTGCCCCACTGGGTGCTGCGAGGTGGGCAGTGGAGCCCAGACCCAGAGGGAACGGAGGAGAGGGGATTCTCCCCTTTAATCTCTTTTATTATTCTAATCCCCGCCCCAGTAGCAGTCATATTGACAGATGGCTGCTGAAAGAAGACCATGGAGCAGTGTCACCTCTGGGGCACAGCTGAGGCTTCACGTGCTGTGTTTCTTCTCTTCATGGGGGAGTTAAAAAATAGAGGAAACTGACAGCAGGGAAAGGCCTGAACACAGCCTCTGGACATGTTGACCAGCATATTAGGTGGGCAGGGTGGCTACAGGGGCAGCCCCATGCTCAGTAAGGGTGTTCTACAGGCTAGGAGCTGGTCTCCTAAGCAGTGGAAAGGGGAGGGAAGTTGTATGTCCAGCAGTTTCTCTGTGCCCAAAGCCCCTTGTCTTTATAGAAACCAGAAAAGGGTGGACAAAGATGGAGGAAGCCAATCGAAACAGCAAAAGTGGAAGGTGATTTGTGTGGTGGCATCTCATGGGAGACCTTGTTCCCAAATGGACATGTCATTTGTTAATTATTGTCAGCAGCATCGATGGCACCATTAAAACCACCATCCATCTTGTACACCTAGTGGCAAAGCCAGAGGAGAGGCACCTCCTTGGTGTCAAGGTACCAGAAGAGGATGCACACTTGGCAGAGCTGGTGTCCTCACACCAACCGACACAACGTGTTTTGGCTTGAGCACGTGTTCAGCAGCTCCCTTCCATTCCTTCAGGAGAAATACCTTCCCACACAGTCTGGCAGTCTGAGGTAGGACCAACTGAAAATACACCCTGTGCCACCAGGCAAGCAGGTCCCACCCACATGCTTCTGCAGATCGACTGGTGTGGACAGTGGAGGTAGGGACAGGGAGAAGACTGAGAGCAAAGTTCCTTCAACATAGTGACACCATGTCTGCCAGTTTCAAAAGCTTTCTTCCAGACCTCTTGGTGAAGCTGAGGCTTTCCTTTTGGGAACTCGGTGTGTGACACTCTTGGTGTCCAAAAGTGGATGAAACTGAACCCCCAGCTTCAGCCCAGAGGTGTCTCAGGAGAGGCATGTGCAACAACCACAAATTATTACTAAATGCAGTGCACTATTAGTAGTAGTAGTAGAAATATTATTACTAATAGTAGTAGTACTAATAGTGGTGGAAGCGTTGCTATTAATAGTAGCATCATGGCCAGCGGTCAGATTGAACACCACCCAGAAAGGAGCACCAACAGCCAACAAATAGTGGTGTGTCCTCCTCTGATGGGTATTTCAGTGAGGACCTTACGTGCACACCTTCAGCACCACCAGGGAGATGTGTTTGTTTGGGATGGTTGACCTCACCTGAAGGAGCTCAGTAGGCTTCTACCATATGGAGCTTCACAAAAAGATGTGCCTGGTGCAGCCCTGGGGCAACCCAGCCCATGGTCTGGGTAGGCACTGAAAGGGCCCCAGGGTGATGGTGTAGCCACATATTGGGCTGTGCAAGAGGGTGGTGGGGACCTTGCCAAGGGTTTATAGATGTTGCCTACAACATCCAACCCAGGAGGAGACAGAAGGGACCTGAGATGAGGTGATGCCCTCCCTGATGACTGTGCTCATCTAAGCCCACCATGGAGAAACCAGAAGGGTTGAAACCTTCCCTGCCCTGCTGACCAAGGCTCCTGCTGGCTCATAGGCCTGTCTGGTTATCTGTGTTGCAGAGGGCCTTCCTTTGGAGCACCATGATTGTACTTGGGTAAGATCTAGCTGCAGACTGATCCAAAAACTTCTCCACTGTCTCTGCACTGCCAGGTGAAATGTTTACAGTCAAAAAGAAGGGAGCATCTTCAGTAGCTGGGATAACAGAAAGCCCTCCAGTAACCTCAGTGGTCTGGTGGGAGTTCTTCAAAAAGAGCCAGTGACTCCTTCAGTGCCAAGTAGCACTCAGAAGTGGCACCTGTGTCCTCCAGCCACTAGAAGATCTATGGCTTTGCTGTGGTTTTAAAGAAGGTCCGATGTTTATTTCAGTGAACTAAATCCTTAGAAGAGAATGTTATTTGCTATCTTCTCCCTCTTGCCTTGCAGCTCTCAATCCCATGTGCACCTCTGAGCCCACGACCAAACGCTGCTCTACCTATGAAACCTGTCACTTTGCTGCTCTTTGACCTCAAAGCCCCCAGCTTTGTTCATGCAGAGGACATGTAGCCACAGTGACTTCTCAGAGTTCACCTAAACGTGGATTTTGCCTTGAAGGTCATTTCTCCAACCCAAGCCTGTCACTGTCGACATATCAAGTGGTCTATGACTTGGTGGTTTGGGGAGGATGTTGAAATGACAGTTAGCCATGCTAAGCCCCAGCCATGCTAATTAGCCATGCTAAGCCAAACAGAGGTGCTTCAGCTCAAGCAAAACTATTAGATCCTATGGTTTCTCACACCATCTCATGAAGTTTGACATGAAAACAGACAAATTCTGTTTCTTCTTCCTCCTCCTCTGCTTTTAGGGTTGCTGTTGGCTGTGGGTCAGGCAGACATTTTGTCCAGTATGGAGATTGTCTCACCAGAAAATTTTCTGCTCACAAGACTCATTTTTTACCCTCACCTTCTCAATTGCTCTTCTTGACGTTGATGGCACCTCCACCTTCCTCACCAACATCCATTGATACCTGTGGTGGGAGGTGTTGTGCACAAAATTAAGTCTTCTTTCCACACTCAGTCCATGACCACATACTTCATATCCAAGGACCTAATTCTGACTTTGATGAGGGGAAGTCAAAGTGAAGAGAGCAGAAACATAGGGTTTGTGGCACAATGCCAGAAGGAACCATTAGTTCAGTCCTCCAAAATCATGGGCCACTATATTTCTTCCAGATATTGCATGATGAGCAGCTAGCGTCCATTCCAGACATCCTAGAGAGGCTGCCAGGCTTGACCTGAGGATGTCAAGAAAGGGTAAAACTGGGACTTCATTCAGTTGTCTACTTCAGTCACTCCTGGGCTTCTACCGTGACTGCAGCTTGAACCACCAGGACTTGATAGGTTTTTCTTTGTTGCCCTGAAGACCCTGTTGGTATGCAGTCATTCCCTCTTCAATGCATGGCAAGGAAAACCACTCCATGATCTTTTTTTGAGAGGCAAAATAGGCTGACCAAATTGATCCTCTCCTTTTCAGCCTGGATCATTACAAAGATGGTGGACACAGAATTCCCCTGGGCAAGCCTGAGGACATCCACCCTCTGCTCCATGGGACTTGGCTTCATGCACGATGTCTGGACCTGCAGCACATGCCCCCCAGGGGAGACACTTGAGTCTGAAGGTCAGGAGCTGCAGGAGGACCAGGATCTGAGTTGCTCCAGTTTATGCAAAGCAGCTGAGTGGGTTTTTTTTTTCCCCTCCAGTGGGAAGCCCACTGGAGAAGGCTGCCACAGAAAAGTGGAGTTATCCCAAGCACGGAAATGTTTCCTGCTCTGTTTACTAATATTTGGTGCTCCTTTCTGGCTGGTGTTCAAACTCAACTCCAACGACACGCGTCAGCAACTTCCTGCCCTCCTCCCCACCCTCCACTCCTGCACCCAGGGGAAAATCAGGGATGGGAAGAGAGGCAGAGAGGGAATGGGGTTGCTATTTTCATCTTGCAGATGGGGTCCTGGAGATGCTAGGGCCAGGCTCTGCTCCAAGGGGCACAGCCAGAGCACCAGAAGCACTCCTCCATGTGCTACTATCCCTGGTGCCCACAAGGGCTGGAGGGCATGGATGGGCTCTGCTTGCCCGAGCCCCTCGGGCCACCTAAGTCTGCACCCAGCTGGCTCTTTATGGAAAACAAATAGGCTATTACAATTGTCTCATTCTTAGGGAGATGTTTACAGCTGTTCCAGCCTGTGGGGGAGGGATGGGAGAGCCAGACAGTTCGCAGCCACCGAAAGGTCAGTGCGGCGCATGCAGCTACCGTAACCCTTCGACTAGACCAGGCGTTGAATTGGCTGCTTAATTAGTCACCCCCTGGTCAGATGTGAGAATGTTAAACTGAGATGTGCATATTACTCTTTGGTAAGAGCACTCATTCTACTAAAAGCAGGGCTTTCTTCACAGTCTTCAAGGACAGCCACTTTCCTCGCAGGTTCTTTGGTGTTCGAGGTTTCTTTGGACTTGTGAACTCTGACCATGATCCAATCTGGTTATGAAGCAATGGGACCCAGGTTTGGGTGGGAGTGCGAGCAGAAAGGTTGCCAACACAGAGAGGGAGAAAGCCCAAAGAAGAGGTAACACCATCCAAACAGCCTAAAAGCCAATTAAAACCCATCTGAGCTGTTCTCCCAAGCACCGGGCAAACCTTGGCTACTGATGGCTGAGTTTTGCCATTGCCCTTCCCTGTTTTGAGCCATGGCAAAGGCTGCTCCTCTTGCTTTGGGCAACTCTCCTTCTTGGAGATGCCCATGACAGAGACACCACAGGTTATGCCCATTAACTAACCTATTCATGTGTTATGCCCATTAATAACTACAAGAAGCCGTGGTCTTCCATGACACCAAACCTTGGCTTTCTTCATGTATCTCTCTACAGGGGCATGACCACCCTTCTTTCCCACTCTTTCTTCATATGCCCCTCCATGAGACTGGTGAAGATGCCTGGGACGTGACAGTCCCACCCAAACCAGACAGCAGGTGGGCTTTGGGGAAGGTGACTGCTCTGAGGAAGCCTTTATTTATCTAGCAGCACCCTCAAACTTGAGGATCACCCAACTCCTTGCTAAGGGCTTTGGGAAACACCAGCAAATCCTTGAATGCTTATTAATGGAGATGGGTTTGGAGAGAAGAGCCTGGCTCATGGGTGTTACAGCCAGCACCCACCTCTCCTGAAATTCCAGCCTCCTTATACAGCCTCAGGGGGATTAGAGATCCCTGGAGACCTCTGCCCAGCCATGAAAAGACAATTTATCTCTCACTGTCCTTCCAGTGATGATGCCAGGGGAAATTTTCCATGGAAGACCTACCTAGCAGAGCCCAGGCTCCTTGTTTTTGCACAGATCTAGAATAATTTCACTTCATCAACTATTCCACAGTAGCCTGTGGGAAAGGAAGAGCAGAATTTAGTTCCTGCTTGAGCACAGGGGACCAAGTCTAAGGAGTTGGACAAGACAGGTTGCTGTGATGATAAAGAGAGCAGGACAAATAAGTAGATCTCTCAAAATTTATTCCTGAGAAATCTATGAACCAAAACGCAAAATCAAACGGCACCCAGTGTGGCTGTTATTGGTTGCAACATCCGGGAGAAAGCACTTTTCCAACAAAACCATCCAGGTGAGATGAGTTCTGCCTGTCTCAGCTCAGGCATGATTAAATACCCACCAACAGCACCTTGAAACGCAGAGCTGGGCTTGTTGGGTCTGGCCATGAGGTGGAGGAGAGGCAGCCCCAAGGGACAGCAGCTCACTGGGACTGCCCAGACCTGGTGCTGCAGCCTGGGGTTTGGACTAGAGACCCACCCAGGTCCTCTCCAGCAAAAGAGAAATAGAAGGTTGTCAGATAATCTCTCCCAGTTTGGGCTTTCTGTAGAAATCAACCAATTTTGTAAAAAACAATGTGTTTGTCTTCTCCCATGAGCAAGATGGGCCAGATGACAGCAGAGCCAAATGGGACACCAAGCTCCACTTACATAAAACTTCTGATTTTCTGAACACACAATTGGCCCAAATTAGGCAGAAAACACAAAACTTATGAGTTTCTTTGCTTGGTTTAATTCTTTTATTTATTTATTTATTTTTAATGTTGGGGTTTTTTTTGTTTGGTTTGGTTTAGGGTAGAAATGCTGCAATGTTTCCTCCATGAAGCCCTCGAGACTGTCATCTGTAGTGGTGGGCACCTTGACTACCCACCCTGGTGAAGTCCAGCCCTTGTTTCCCAGCTACTGTCCTAGCTTGTTCCCAAGCCTCTCTAATCACTGATTCCCCCAGTTTTGTTCCCAAACTGGGGAGCAGAATCCCTCTCACCCACTGGGATCCCAGGGGGTGGAGGCGATGTGGGGATGTCTGATGGAAACCTGCCTTCCAGGCTGTCTGGAATGACACTTGTCCCTCCAGCAGAAGATCCATTGAGATGTTCTCTCTGAAAATTATTTCAAGTTCATCATATTGCCATTTTTAATTTTTGTTTGTTTGTTTTTCATGGAAAAAGCTTCCACTGGAAAATTTCCAATTGGTCCTAAATAACCCCCTGAAACCAACCTGCACTTACACTGTGTCTACTTGACCCAAAGGCAAAAGAGCAACCAAGGCATCCAGCCTGTGACTTGCACCCCATGCTCTGAACTGCCTCTGGAAGGGATTTTTGGGTCATTTTTGGGGAATATCTTTATGTTGTGTCTGCTTTGTTGTTTGGGATTTTCCTTCCTCACGACCAATGGCACTTCAGTAAATGCTTCCAGCTTGACCCAGGTCTTGTGTTGGACCAACATGCTGATTTGCATGTCAGAAACAGCCTCTTGCAGCCTGGAACGCTGGAAAAAAAAAGTATGTGGAATAAACTCAAGTGAACATCAACTCAGAATGAGGTGCATGTGCAGCTGGGCAACAAATCAGCCTTAATGATGACTCTTTAAAGGAAAATATTGATTATTTAATCTCAAAAAATCCAAGAGCAGAGGGGGCTTGCTCTTCTGATGCCATTAGTGGAAATCAATGGCTTTGACTGAACTAAAATGAGGGGTTGTTTTCAGCTCACAGAGACCACAGGGTATCTCCAGCCACAGTGGAGGAACATCCCTTGAGTGCTGCAGCCCAGGCAGGTGGGGAACCAGATGCTGGAGCATCTCTCATTTCAACCAAGGGAAGGATGGATCCCACAGGAGGTGACCATCAGGAGGAGCTTGCACTGCTGGGCATTGAAGACCTCCCTACCACTTGGACAAGGTGTTTTTGGAGAGGCCAGAGCAAGGACCCAACTTCTAGTTCAGTTTCTTACCAGTATACCTCCTTTTAGGACCAGTTAGTCTAGAGGATAAGGGCTCACAGGGACTGGGCTGTCCATGGGTGATGTTGGCAGATGAGCTCTGAGCATCCAAACTTCACCTCCTGCAAAGCTTTTTTCTCATTCTAGCCTTCTAAGGGTGTTTATTGTAGGAAAACTATGAAGTGCTGTAAACATTGTGGTCTTGGTGTGGCAGAAAATTAAGTCCCACAGCATCAACTCAAAATGTGAACTGGGCAGTGCTGCTGGAGATCAAAAAGTGGACCACCACAGCTGGCCAGCACAAAGATGGTGGCTTGCTCCTTGCACTTACATGCTAAAAGATCTGAAATTGGAGCTGGGCTTTCTTCAACACAACCTCCAGAGCCAGCTCTCCCCCTGTAGGAGTTCCCAAGCAAGCTGAAGGCACCATTTTTGTCCTGCAGATAAGAGTTGCCACTCCTGTGCAAACACCAGTCATTTGGGCTGTCATAGAATCCCAGAATGGTTTGGGTTGGAAGGGACCCTAAAGATTATCTAGATCCACTCCCCTGCATGGGCAGGGACACCTCCCACTAGACCAGGTTGCACCAAGCCCCATCCAACCTGCCCTTTAACACTTCCAGGGATGGGGCAGCCACAGCTTCTCTGGGCAACTTGGGCCAGTGTCTCACCACCCTCACAGCAAAGAATTTCTTTCTAATGTCTAAGATAAATCTCACCTCTTCCAGTTTAAAACCATTCCCCTTTTTCCTGTCACTGCCTGCCCTTGTCCAAAGTCCCTCCCCAACTTTCCTGGGGTCCCTTCAGGCACTGGAAGGTGCTCTAAGGTCTCCCTGGAGCCTTCTCTTCTCCAGGCTGAACACCCCCAACTCTCTCAGCCTGTCTCCAGAGCAGAGTTTCTCCAGCCCTTTGAGCATCTCTGTGGCCTCCTCTGGACCCTCTCCAACAGCTCAACATCTCTCCTGTGCTGAGGGCTCCAGAGCTGGACACAGCACTCCAGGTGGGGTCTCACCAAAGCAGAGCAGAGCAAAGCAGAGGGGCAGAATCCGCTCCCTGGCCCTGCTGGCCACACTTCCTTTGATGCAGCTCAGGACACAATTGCCCCTCTGGGCTCCAGCACTCACTGGTGGCTCATGTCCAGCTTCTCAACTCCTCCCACCCCAAGTCCTTCTCCTCAGGGCTGCTCTCCAGCCAGAGAGCAGGGGCTGTGGGACCTTTTTTCGAATCAGTGGGAACCTCCCCAGACCACCAAGACCTCTCAAGTAGGATTGACAGAGGCTCAGCAACTGCATCCACCAGCTCCCTCTGGACCCATGGATGGATCCCATCAGGTCCCACAGATTTGTGCACCTTCAGAGTCTTTAGATGGTCCCAAAGCTGTTCTTCTCCTACAGTGGGGGGGGTACCTCCTTCTCCTAGTCCCTGCCTTCACCTGCTGTGGCCTTTGTGATAAGGCTGGAGCACTTGCCAGTGAAGATTGATGCAAAGAAGTCACTGTAAACCTCAGCCTTCTCAATATCCTGTGTAGCTAGGTCTTCCATTTCCTTCAGGAGAGGGCCTACATTTTCCTTCATTGTCCTTTTATCCCCAACATACCTATAGAAGATTTTCTTTTTGCTCTTTACATCCCTGGTGAGATTTAATTCCATCTGAGATTTAGATCTCCTTACTTGATTCCTAGCTGCTTGGACAACCTCTCTGTAATCCTCCCAGGGTACCTGCCTGAGCTTCCACCCTCTGGATGCTTCCTTCTTAAGTTTGAGCTTTTCTAAGAGCTGCTTGCTCATCCACGCCAGCCTCCTGGAGTTTTCATCTGACTTCCTCTCAGTTGGGATGCATTGCTGTTGGGCCTGGAGAAGGTGATCCTTAAATATCAACCAGCTTTCATGGGCCCCTGTTCCCTCCAGGATGTTATCTCATGACATTTCTTGAGCAGATTCCTGCTTCTTATCACCCAACACCCCCAAGTCCTTCTCCTCAGGGCTGTTCTCAATCTGTTCTCTGCCCAGCCTGGATTTGTGCCTGGATCACCTTGCAAACTGATGTACATGTGCAGTTTAGGTAAGTGTGCTGGTTTGGTTTGGCTGGATTTTTTTGGTAGCGGGGGAAGGGCCCCTCAGGTGGCTCTGGTAAGAAGCTGAGAAGCTCCCCCTGCTCCAAAACCAGCCCAGGAACCATTAGAGGGACAATAGATGCGCCTCTGCCATTAACATACGAAAGAACTGATACAGCCCGGAAGCAGAACGAGCACCAAAAAAAGAAACAACAAAAAAAAAGAAGAGGAGCTGTCCCCCTGCATCCGTAGAGGAATGTGGTGGAGCATTCCCTGGGGGCGCCAGGAGGGGTGAGAGCCATGGCCAGTGGACTTGGATTTTGTGGCCAGTGGACTCGGATTTGCTGCCAGTGGACTCGGCTGATGCAGCTGTGGAAGCCCCCGGGCCAGGGGAGGTGCCTGTTCTCGGAGCAGCCCGGGACTCTGTGGGCAGCCCGCGCTGGAGCAGCTGCTCCGGACCTCGTGGGAAGGAGTCATGGAGGAGAGGTACGTCGAGGACTCTCTGCCATGGGAGGGACCCCGTGGGGAAGCAGGGGAGGACTGCAAGGAAACCTTCTGCTTGAGGAAGGAGTGGCAAGAACCACCAGACTGTGAATTGAGACTCAACCCCATCCCCATCCCCCTGTGCCGCTGGGGGGAAGGAGGGAGAGAAACCAGGAACAAAGTGATTTGGGCCCAGGAAGAAGTGAGGGGTGGGGGGTAACGTATGTGAGCCCTGCTCTGTGTGGTGTCTGTGTCCTGTGTGTGTTTGATTAGTGTGAAATTCAATTATTATTTTTGAGTCTGTTTTGCCCTGGACCTTAATAGGTGAAGAACCCTCCTTGTCCTTTGTCTTGACCCACGAGCTTCTAGTTGGGTTTCTCCTCCTCATCCCAGGGTGTGTGTGTGGGGAGTTGAGTTAGCTGCCGTGTGGCTGTTTCTTTGTTGTCATGTTGGGCCTAAACCACAACATTTCTTGGCAAGCCAGGCAGGAGAGAGACAAGAAAGCACAACAGTAAGTTTTTGAAGTACAGCAGACATGTAAGTCTCTCAGGAATCCAGACCTTAGGATTTCTGTTTTATTTTTAAAATTTCAATTTAAAATATCCAATTGGCTCATTTACTTCAGTCATGCCAAGTGCTTTCCAGTTTGGAAGAATGCAGGTATGAGCACGTTCTGATTTGGCCCTTCTTACAAGGCACTCACAGACTCACTCTGATCTGGCAAGGAGGACCATCCTTCTCTAAGACATGGCTGGTTGCTCAGCTCTGCATTACAATCATTGTTCTGCTACTACAACCAAAAAGCTCATAGCTGGGCTTGGTGGGAGGGGGTTGGTGGCTTGCAGAAATGCACAGCAAACACAGCCAGTTCAGGTGGGAGGCCAAGAACCTGCTCCTAGATCCCAGCTGAGCCCCTCCATGAAGTTGAAATGGCATAAGAGGCACTGAAATCCAGCAGGGATCCTCCAGAATGAAGCGATTTGGAAAAGTCTCCTTTTTTGCAGTGTTGGAGAAGCCCTCTGGTCATCAGCTAAGTTGTGTCCTCTGTGTGTATACCAGTGTCACCTTGTGCTGAGAGCTTGTAGGCAACAGCCTTGGAAACAAGAAGAGCTGCTGGGGCCTGGCCAAGTTTTCAGATGAAGTTACACAGCTGTCCTGGTTTGAGCTCAAACCAGGACACCACCTATGTAAGTACCTACAAGGCACCCTCACAGGCTTCCCAGAAATTTCACTGCCCATTTACACTCCTAGAAGGAGTTGCTGGCTCATCTGAAAACCTGACCAGAAGTTGACTTTAGCTCAAGCCTACACCACTGGGCAGATCCATGTTCACGGTGGACTTCACGGTGTGCTGGGTTAACATGTTGGACCTGATGATCTTCAAGATCTTCTCCAACCAAAACAACTCCATGATTCTAATCAAACCCCTGTCTTCCTGCAAGGTTGGCAAAAAGCAGCGTTTTGCAAGGAAGAACCATTGCTCCACTGGCATCAACTCTCAATACAGCTGCCAGTTTCTATGGCTTTAGGTCTCTGGTTTAATAACTTCTAGCTCACTGTGTGCATCTTCTGCTCTTGTTTATTCCTAGCTGATATCAGCCTTGGGTCGCTCCAGAAATTGTTTACTTTGCCGTTGTCAATAGAAACTAAAGGTCAAATAATCAGAACTGAGCCTGTGGATATAACTCAGGATCTGTTTATATTTTCGCTGAAGAATATTAATAAAAAGATTTGTTTGGCCAAGGAGGCTCCATGGAGCAAACAAAGGTAGCCATGCTGTTGAAAAGTAGAGAAAAATAAGCCAAGCCTCTCCCAGCAGAAAACACAAGGACTAGGGAGGCTGTCACCAGTGGTCCGACATGGAACAAAGCCAGGGCTCTTGGAGAAATCCAGGATTCCTTGTGAGAGCCACTCTTCCTCCTCACTGCCCACCAGAAGATGGCTCCAATGCTGAGAGGAGCAACCTACAGTGAAGAGGAGCCTCTTGTTGCCTTGGAGAGCTCTGGCAAGTTCTGACCAGAAGGTGCCATTCGTGAAGATGGCATAAAGAGCAGCTGTAATGTCCCTGGAAGCTGTGCCCCATGGTAGTCCAGAGCTGGCAGCTGCAGGGGGGGCAGCAGGCTTGTTCAACCCACCCTTAAGCCACGTCCACTGCTGGTGAAGAACAAGTTAGCTGGAGGAAAACTGCATGCTCCTGCTTTGCTGTCCCAACACCTCCATACTTCAGGAGAGAAGCACCAGGCTGGTGAGTTCCTGCAGTACACCCTTGGGCTCAACCTGCACCCCTGGAAGCAAAATTTGGCTTGGCAGGGAAGGCTTGGGTGGCTTCACAGTCACCTCACAAATCCATCTACTCTGAACTCGATCCCACTGTCAATTTCCTACTGCAGGTCCCAGCCCCACAGGGCTGAAGCTTCTATTGCAACAGGATCCTCCTCTAGAGTCTCTTCTGTGACCCCTCCAGCTTCTGCTGGGGCTTTTGGTGGGCAAAGCTTTACACCTTTAGGAAAAAGTCTGCTGGGTGCATGGTAGCTTTTTGATGACAGACTCATGGAAGGAAAAGGAATTAATTTGGGAGCTTTAAAAATAACTGTGTCTGGCACAACAACAAATAATTTGGTCTGGTTTCCAAACTTTCCTTTTTCAAGTGTTTTAGTTATGTGGCTTGAGAAAGGTTTTGGGTTTTTTTGTCCTTTGTTCTCTTCTATCAGGTGCTGGTTTCAGCAAAGGCACCATGCTTACTCACGGGTGAATGTGACTCCAACAGCAAATGTGCAGGGAGCTTGTGTTGGAAATGTTGAAGGTCCCAAAAAATGAGCACTACTGAGAATGGCTCTAGGTATTTCAAGATTTCAAGTCTTAGCTAGATAGGTATGTAGGGAAAAGACAAACCGAGGAAAAATAGTTCTGTGCAATTAGAGCAATTTCAACTGGGTGGTTTTCCACTATTTTACCCCACTGGAGCTGGACCTCACTGATGAGGCTGCAAGGCTGAGCTTTGGCTGCTGAGGCTCAGTTGAAGGTTTCCAAGCCTTGCAGATCTGAACAGACACCCTCATGTATCCTCTGAGTGTAAGATCTCTTAGAGAGGTGTTTCTAATACTCTTGGGTTTGACCAGCAGCCGATACTCTTGGGTTTGACCTCTGCAGTGAGGAGCTTCTAGCTGCAAGAGTTTACCTGCTGTTACCAGGGCAACAGCAGTGCGGTTCCTCCAGGACATGACTATCACTTTTTCCCATCTCCCACCAACAAATACATGTCCTTCTCATGTACTACCCCTCTTCCTTGGGCAAGAAGTCGAGGTAGGGGAGGAAGAAGCACCTAGAGAGTCAAAAGAGAATTGCACTGTTAGAAGTTTGAACCTGTTGCTGCCAGACTGTGCCCCAAGCCCCAAACATTCTGCACCAAAGCCTTTTCCTTCCTTGTATGAATTAGATTAGAAAAGAGAGGCTCTGGTGTTATGGAAAGGTCCATGTGATGCTTGAGTAATGACTAAGAGCACTGTACCATCAACAATTAAAGCCCACTTGTCTCTTTACAGTGAAGAGCTGAGATTGTTTCATTGAGTCTTCATTATTATTAGCCATGGGCACACCAGTAGGCCTAAAACTAGGAGCTGTGCAAAAACTTGCCTCAAGTTGGGGGAAAAAAAAAAAAAAAAAAAAAGAGCGGCGAGATCTTGTGTTGAAGTCATCTGCTCAGGACCTGTTGTGGGTTCAAAGGGGGCAGAGCTGCATGACACTTCAAGAGCGTTCGTTACATGACTTCCGAGTCGTTAGCGTGGGGCTGTGAGTAATCCTGAAACCCTCCCCTCTGAAGTGGAGCCAAATGGCAGCAAGTGAAGCACCCACAAGACTGAGACCCTCTTCTGCTGGCCAAATAAGCTGTGAACACGTTGCAAACTGCACGCCTTGCTTTGCTTAGTCAGCATTTTGCTGCAAGTGGCTTTTATCTTCTCAATATTGCTTAGCAAGGCAGTCCCTGAGTGACTGGCCTGTGAGACATCGTGGAGTTCTTTTACTCAGAAACCTAAGAACACAAGTTTTCTGAAACAGAATATGGTTGGCTGGTTGGGGTTTTTTTAACACTTTCACACAGGTTTGGTGGTTTTTCTTTTTCTATCCTTCCATCTCTGGGCTTCATGATTCAATGTTTAGCTCGAATCAGGATGTAAAGCAGAAATCACTCACACACGGTGCCCTGCTCATTACATCCGTCTTCACAACAGAAGGTCTCTCCGACTTCCTGTGTGATGGCACAAATCTGTGAAGCCCAGCCTTGGTCTCTGGCCAAAAACGTGGGGAAGGGCATAAAAATTAAAAAAAAAACCAAACAACCAACCAAAAAACATGCAGGGAAATTTCACCTGGGTGCTCTCACAGCTTCTAGTACTTTGCTGCTCAGGGGTTTTATGAAATAAGACATTTTGGAAGCTATCAGTACCCTTGAATGAATTCCTCATTCACAAACTTTTTCATCACTCTTTTTAACTCAATAAAAACTCCTCATGACCCTGAAAGGACACACCAGGGGACCCTGAGGGGAAACGTCTGCCCTGAGAGCAACACCCTCTTCTTGGCCGACCTCCACCTTCCTCCAGACTGGTTTGGGTTGGGAGTGACCTTAAAGACCATCCAGATCCAATCCCCTGCATGGGCAAGGACATCTCCCACTAGACCAGGTTGCTCCAAACCCCAGCCAACCTAGTGTTGAACATTTCCAGGGAGGGGGCAGGTTAGTGCCATCTGACACGCTCTCATTTTTCATAGCAAGAGAGGTCATGTACAGCCAGAGAGATCTGGCTTATACCATCCCTCCTACAGAAGCCAGTCCAGATCCTTCATCCTCCCAGCTCTGTTGTATCCCTTCCGAGATGGGAGAGCTAAAACTTCACCCAGCATCCCAAACACAGGAGCATGGTGGGTTTGTGCTGCAGCATTGTGATGCTTTCTTTTCCTTTCCTGGTCATTCCCTATGGTCTTTTGACTTCTTTTTTTTGGATGCTCCTGAGCAACAGACTGGTGCTTTGATGGGACAACCCACCAAAACATTGGGATGTCATCCTAGACTACCCACCATCAGCCAGAGCCCATCATCTCTTTTGGGTTATTTGCCCTTTGGGAATCACTTTGCACCCAGGTAGTGAACCTACAGTTCTTCCCATTGTCCTTCAGCTTTCCCATTCTTCAAAATGGAGCATCATCAGCAAGATTCCTCTTTTCCAGGTTGCTAATGAATGTGCTGCAAATCCTGGATGGCAGTAATGGGGGGTTTCCCATGCTGCAGGTTATGCTGGTGCCCCTGGTATTCCTGATGTGCCCCTTGGAGCAGAGTCCAGCTCCAATACTGTATCTCTCTAGAAATACCTACATCCTTACGAGCTACATCCCCACTGGCACCAGGGGCTTCTGGTTTCCCCGGGGCATGACATGGTCTTTCCACACCTAGGGGTGGAAATGGGGATGGAGGCACCTCCAACTGTCTTTCCAAATCTGCCCAAGTCCTGAGGAAGGAGCCTGGAGCTCCAAAAAATCTGCAAGGACAAGGAAATTATTTGGTTTGCCTTTTCAGTGAGCCAGTTTTTTATCCAAGTGAACGAGCTAAACTGCAAACAAGGTAAATATCCTCATTTGTGTAGGATTTCTTCTGTTTTCCACCAGGGGCTGTTTGGTTTCCATCCCTCAGGCAGCTATAACCCTGAGGCAGCATCAATCTGGGGAGATTAAGCTGTGTTTTACAGCTAGTGTGCTGAAGAGGTGTGGAGGACTGGCCTCCACACTGGGTATGTCTCTCACACAAATTGATTGCAATAGAGAGACGTAAAAGTCGAAGGAAAAAAAAACCACCAACACGAAGCAGCGACAACCCTGGGGGGGAGGGGGGGGGGGGCGCGGCTGGGATTTACACAGGGAAGGGCAGAGACCCCTGCCCCCCTTGCTATGTGTGCAGCCAGGACCCAGCCTTTGGCTGCAGCATGGCAAAATTGTTTCAGGAGCCACAGGGAGCAGCTAAGGACTGAGCAGACAAAAGGCCAGACCAGCCTGCATAGGCATGTAAATAGGACGGCCATTATGGATCATTATCGGTAGTTGGTGGACATTGTTCTTTGCTGCTGGAAGAAAAGACAGAGAAGAAGATAGAAGGAAAAGGAATAGCACAGAATCAAAAAAAGCCTCCGGCGGCTGGGGTGGAACTCCAGCTATACTGGCTGCACCCCTGCACTCCGGGACTGCTGCTATCCCCTGCCTCCTGCTTGCTTGCACTCCTGCCTCTTCTGGTGGAGCCTGCTCGCCGAGGAGCTGAAGAAACGGAAAAGAGAGCTAGAACACACTAACAGTAGCTAAAAGAGCTGGAATCGCTGCTCGCTCCCCAAACCCTCCGTTATCAGCGCTCCCAGGCCAGCGGGTGCAGCTCCAGCCGCAGCCCCTGCCTGCCCAGGCCGAGGCAGCCACCACGGGCCATGGGCAGCACGTCCCGGAGCCGCCTGCGCTGGAGCTCCAGCGTGTGGCCGCTCGTCCCCGCGTCCCGCTGCAGCTCAAGCCGCGCTCGGAGCCGCCGGCCCGAGCCCCGCTCGCCGGAAACTGCGCTCCCCGAAAGCCCGCTCGTAAAGCCACAGACGCCGCCAGAGCTGTCAGTGCTTCTGAGTCGGTAAGAATCTTTCCTTTCTTGGCGTTCTTTTCCCCTGCACAAGTAATCGGGCACATTCACACGCGCACCTCGTCTGCACCACACGGGAAACTCGCCGGGCACCCTACCCCCAACTATCATAGTGTTTCTTTCTTTCTCTCTACCAAGTTACTCACCCCAAGTTTGTCTCCTGTAACTACATTTGCATATCCTCTCCCCCCCACATACTCCCTCTGCTCCAAAACTATTATAGTAAAGTGGTATTTTAAACACATAATCTCTGTGTTTGTGCCGGTGCACACGCGCATCGGGCCAGGGTTTCTGGTGTAGTCAGCCGGTCCCAAGCTAGGGACAGACCCACTGGGAAATTAAAACCAGCCAATTAGGGGCTATTCCTCCTCTAATTGAGAAGAGAAGGTGCGATCCGTGTCTCGACTTGAGTTTTCCAGCCCAGGTCAAACTTGGACTGCAACAAGAGGACATGTTCTAGTCTCCATTGTTGGACAGGGAGACATTTGTGGCAGCATCTCTGGGTTTAACCACTCCGGTATTGTGCTTTTCTGGAAGAATGCCTGGGAAGATGCTGGAGTTGAGCAAATGGAAACTGAAATCCCAGCACTCTTTCATTTATTAGGCACTGCTCCATGGTCAAGGAAAGGCATTTTTACAGAAAGCCTCTCTGAAAACCCAAGAAAAAGCAAACCCGAGATGGGAAAAAACCTGTTCAGCTCAAGCACTTCTCAACATATTGGAGATCCCAGGCGGTCCTGACATCCCCAGCTGCTTCATCATCATGGTTTCACAGGTTCATAGAATCACAGACGGGTTTGTATTGGAAGGGACCTTAAAGATCATCTATTTCCAATACCCCCTGCATGGGCAGGGACACCTCCTACGAGACCAGGTTGCTCCAAGCCCCATCTAACCTGACCATGAACACTTACAGGGATGGGGCAGCCACAGCTTCCCTGGGCAACCTGGGCCAGTGTCTCACCACCCTCACAGCAAAGAATTTCCTCCTGATCCCTAACCTAGATCTCCCCTCTTCCACTTTTGATCCATTCCCCCTTGTCCTCTCACTACAAGCCCTTGTCCAAAGTCCCTCCCCAGCTTTCCTGGAGCCCTTCAGGCACTGGAAGGTGCTCTAAGGTCTCCCTGGAGCCTTCTCTTCTCCAGGCTGAACAACCCCAACTCTCTCAGCCTGTCTCCAGAGCAGAGCTGCTCCAGCCCTTGGATCATCTTCATGGCCTCCTCTGGACTCTCTCTGACAGCTCTGTGTCCTTCTTGTGTTGGCTGCCCCCTCCAGCAGGACGGCTGCCAGCTACGTGTGCCAGCCCAGGAAACCCTCTTCCCTCTGGTGGAGCTCCCACCCATTTTGCAACATCCTTTTTCCCCAGCCTTAAGTTCCTGCCTCCAGTCCCACCTGCCCTGCCTCGGGGGCTTGGACAGCTGGAGGAAGAGGAAGGTTTTGGCCCTGCTGCCCCTACTTCAAAGGGCTGGTACAGGGATTTCTTAATTAACCTTACACCCCACTTTAAAAATGCCCAACAACGTGAAAGTGCCCAGGCTGGTTCCCAGTGAGGGGCAGCTGGTTTCCATAAGATACCGTTTCTTTTTCCCATATGGACATATGGGTTTTGTTAATGTTCTGGCACGTGGCAAGAGGTGGATGAATGTTCCTTTCTACTGCCTCCTTCTACTGGTGCCGATGTTGAGGATCATTTCTATGGGTCTGCTGGCAGATTGGACCTCCTCATCAGGACAATTGAATCACTTTTTTCGAAATATTATCACTTACCCTGGTGCTTATGTTATTTATAAGTGAGCTCTAATTCAATGATAACCTCAGATTCCTACAGTGGACACCACTCTGTGAAATGATTCAGAGTGGAGAGACCATGGTCTGAAACATTGGCCTAAATAAACCTGCACTGTTAGATACATATATAGATACAGATTTACAGATATATATATATTTGAAGTTGCAGAAGCTGTTTTATCTGGCCAGAAATTCTAATCTTGTGGCTGATGTGGACTGAGTTTCAGATGAGAATTTATTAGATGCTTTCTTACCATCCTGCAGAGCAACTCCATCTTCTACATCCCATATCAGAACAATTGAAGCATAACCAATACTACACCTCGAGGTACAGAAGCTTCATGCAGGGACCAATACCAAGTAAAATATATTTAGAAAATGTATTTGAGAATACTTTTTTCTTTTTTTTTTTAATTTTAAAAGGTCATTAAATTCACATTTTAAAAAAGAAAAAAATAAAAGTTGTTTTCTTACTTCCCTCCGGACTTTTGAGGCTCTGTGGTTTGACCTGGTCCAAGTCTTTCACAGCCAGCACAATGAGATTCTCTATAAGCAGGATCTAAAAGGCTTTTATGCTTTACCAATTTTGTCACCTTATCAAACAACAAAGGGTTTGTAAGTTGCACTTTAGAAGGAAGATGGTTCTTGAAGGACAAGAGGAATTTGTTGTTCCTTTATCTCCCAACACCTGTTGATTCTCTTGTCTTCTGCTGTTTCAAATTCTGTTATTTTCATTCAAATAGAAACCCAAAACAGAAGCAGAAACCCACACCCTCCCAACCTTTCCTTATCTCTATGATCCAGCATAGGTAAGATGACCAGATCTGGATGGTACCAGATCTGCATTACAGATGCAGATTACAGTACCCCACAGCCTGGCTCTGTGTGGGTGGACACTCCTGCCCAGGAGGTAGGACCTGATCCCTGTCCCAAAACAACCCAGTGTTGTGCCTAAGGGTGAGGGAAGAACAACAAAGGGGCTGGAAAACTCTTCCCCTGTGCTGAGGCAACTCTGTCCTGTGCTGTCTTTCACCTGGACTGGTTTCCACCCAGGTCTCCATGGACAGAAGCTGCAGCAAAAAGTCCTCACCACAAGTTAGTTTGTAGCCCCAACCTGCGTGTCCTTCTAGTTGTCTCTTGAGGAAAGTTTCTGGGGTGTAATTGAAGTGAAAGTTCTCCTTGAAGAAATGTGCAGAAGAACAAGTAACCTTCAGCCTGCTCACTGAAACATTTCCAACACAACATGTGAATTTGACTATCAAAGTAAAGGGTAGAATTTGCTGATGAACCATCTGATGGAGGAACAGAAAGGACCTAAATTGATCTTAGCTTACCTAAGACTACAGAGAAAACCTTCCCTTGAGTGAGGGAAACATCCCCCAAAGCATGTGTAGAAGCCATCCAGGAATCCTTTCATGGTAATTGGTGATTGCTCTGTCAGTTTCACAAGAAAGAGATGAAGAAGACAGTGAGCATTGGCCAGTTGCCCAAAAACCCACAGTCCTGCCACTCACCAGCCATCAAGGTAAGGAAGCAGCAAGATTCTGAAACCAAAATAGTTACAGACTGTTGCCATCATCTTCAGGACATCCATGAGCCTGCAGGCAAGCTAGATGAGTACATGGACAATCAGCAGGTCAAGTGCCAGCAATGACACTGATGGGCACATCTGCTGGCCAGGTGGAAATCAGTCCTGCAGACTCAGGAGCACAGAACAGTCTCTCATGCACAAGCTGCACCCCAGGGACCACAGGGACAACACAAACTTGCAAATATTTTGTATGACCTGCAGTACTGCCCCCATGGAAGGAAGAAGGATCTTCATAGAGGCAAACGAAGAGGGAAGAAAGAGTTAGAGACATTGCTTCCCTCTGTGGTGTTACAGGAGATGCCAATTTTGTCCTGAATGCCCCTGAAGAACAGAGGTTTTGTCCACTGTTGATACAGACATGGAAGATGCCCTGTTTGTTGTAAGTAGATATCTGCATCTCCTTGGAAAGTCCATCAAGCCACAGCCACCAAAGCCAGGCACCAAAATCAGGTGGAAAAAACCCATGAAGGCAGTAACATGCTTCACTCCAAGCTTCTGGTGACCCATCAAGCAGCCTCACCAGTGCCAGAAGCAGAGACGAGGAAGGTGGATGCCCTATTCCAACCCATTAAGTGCAAATCAGGAGGGCAGTGATGAAACAGTGCTGGAGGAGCTTGGTAGAGCTAAGTCCATCATGATTCACGCTCACACAGAAACCCCAGGCCAGCAGTGGCAGAAGGTGCCACCTCCCAGGGCTTTACAGGGTTTGGACAGATAATCAGGCACCAGGGAGGACCTTTCTGTACTTAAAAAAAACCAACAAACAGAACAGCTTGTGGTGAGACTTTGTGGCAGATGGTGGAGACACTGGTTTTATAGCAGCCTTTAAATATAAATGCACCAAAGCTCCTAAGGACAGCTACACCAGAAGTTTCCAGAAGAGCTCCAAGGCCACATGGTCCTAATCTGCTCCGGAGTAGGAGGACACCACCAGTTCCTCGAGCAAGAAAACCCAAAGCTCAGACCTCACCTTTCATAGCTGTGGCACTTTAGGGACATTTTTTAGTGGGACTTTGCAGTGTTAGGTTTATGGTTGGACTCAACCTAAATGATTCTGTGATTCATCCAAAGTTTGGAGAAGAGGCAGCAGCAGGATCTCTTCAGTCCTCTGCAAGGCAGTAGCTAAGACAGGGTCAGAAATGGATGAGAACATTCATCATGCATGAGAACAACACCAAGCCTTTGGGGCAGGCATCAGAGCAAGCTCAGCAGAGAAAACACTGCTCAGCAAGGAGGACCATGTGGCAGAGCATCCTAGCTCAACAAGGCAGGAGGAGACCTGCAACCACGGGGATGGCTTTGTTGTCTTCAGTTCCCCCAGTACGCAGGAGAGGGGCTGCCAACAGCCATTACCAACAGGGCAAAGGAGAAGACTCCAGCCTTGCCTGGCTGTGTGCAAGGATGCCCTGGTGGGATCACCCATGAGACATCTCTTTGGGAAGACTTCCTCACTCTTTAAATGTGATGCACAGAGGCTGTTACGAACTTTTGTTCATACAAAGACTAGACAACATTTCAATCATCATGCTGTTGAGCGTGTCCCTTATTGCACAGTAGTGTCCAGAGAAGAGCAATGGAGCTGGGGAAGGGTCTGGAGCACAAGGCTTCTGAGGAGCAGCTGAGGGAACTGGGGGTTTTTGGCCTGGAGCAAAGCAGGCTGAGGGGAGACCTTCTCACTCTCTGCAACTACCTGAGAGGAGGTTGGAGTGAAGGGGGTGGTCTCTTCTCCCAAGGAACAAGTGATAGAACAAGAGGAAACAGCCTCAAGTTGTGCCAGGGGAGGTTCAGATTGGATATTAGGAACAATTCCTTCCCCAAAAGGGTTGTCAGGCCGTGGCCCAGGCTGCCCAGGGCAGTGGTTGAGCCACCAAACCTGGAGGGGTTTCAAAGCTGTGTAGCTGTGGTGCTGAGGGACGTGGTTTAGTGGTGGCCTTGGTAGTGCTGGGTTAATGGATGGCCTTGATGGTTTCAAAGGTTTTCTCCAACCCAAATGATTCTTTGATTTTATGATGCACACCCAACACATGTCAATGAGGGAGGGAAAGGTGGAAAAGTTTCTGGCAGAGCTGCTCAGCTGCCATGCATGGAAATCAAACTGTTGACTCCTTGAGTCCCGCAGATGCACCCAGAGCAGTGCTTAGGCCTCCTGCACACAACAGGGTTATTTTTATTTTTTTGCACAAAATGAAAACAGAATTGGACCCATGACAGTTTTGTATCAATGACAGCAGCTCAGCCATGACCTCCACACAAAGAGACATTCCTGAACAATCACTTTACTGTCAAGGATTCCCCTGGCAGGTTCCTTCCACTGCAGCCCAGAAGAAGGTACTCATTTAGAAATGGGTCCTTTTGTTTCTATTGTGCCATCATCCCACCCTTATATTCTTGCATCTCATTAGCTGAGGGCTCTGCATCACACCTCAAGTTGCCTGCAGTGCTTTGCAGGTTGTGGTTTCTTCTGTTCCGGCGCTAACGGGGCTGAAAAGAGCAGAACCTTCCCATAGCTCCCTGTTTCTCTCTGTGAAAACCATTTCTTTAATCAGACTGGTTATCAAAATCGAGGTCATGACGCAGGTATGTCTGAGAAACTGGTTTGTGTGATCGAGGGTGGGGAGAAGAAAAATCAGGGCTTGCTAGATCAGCAAGCTGGAATCTTTCCTCCAAGGTGAGCAGGCCACAGGAAGAAATTAGGTCTATTGTGCAGTGTTAAGCTGCTCCATTTAGGCAAAAAAAACCCCAAAAAACAACTGTGTAAAACTAAAAGAATGAGTAATAGAAACTGAACTTCAGCTTTTTTGGGTTCCCACGTCTGCAGGGGTAACAGTTTGTGAGAATCAAGACACTTTCCATCACCTGCTACTTACCGTGGAGGGTTTCCAATATCAATTATTAAGGCACACCTTGAAGTCAGCAGCCCAGGCCCAGTTCCCCCAGAAGCCTGTGGAGACTGGTGGTGGTCTCCACGTGGGTGATGCTGCAGGAGCTGACGCCATTTTGCAGCCTGACACCATCAGCAGTGGGTTTTTTTAATAGGGATGGATCTTACAGATTGGACCTCTCACTGTTTTATTCCCTGTTTTATTCCCCTGGGTTTTCTTCAGCCGATGTTACAATGGGCCCTGACACATCAAAACAAGAAGCCCCTGGGCTTGTGGCCAAGTAGGCTTCTTGACAGGGGTTTTGGGCTTCCCTGTATTTCCTTCAGATGTGGTATCTGTGCTTTGAGACAAGCAAAGGATCAGGACAAGCACCATTGTGTTGGTGGGGACAGTGCCCACACCCAGCTTCTATTAGGCCATTTTTAATTAATAAATAAACAAATAAAGAAAAAATCCTTTTGGATATCTCTAGAGTAGAAACCAGACCTATCTCTACCAAGAACAGGATCATAGTCAACACTTCACCAACTCAGATAAGCAACGGGAAAAATAATTTAAAGGATATGTTGAAGTGGACCATTGGAATGGGCAAACAGATCACCCCCCAACAGTGAGAGAAAGAGGATAGTCTTGTCTCTGTGGGCAAAACCAGACCACTCATCTTTACCAAAAAGCAAAAAGGAGGCTGATCATCTCACGACATAATTTATCTGCATCCTTAGCGATCACACCAGTCACACAGGTACCTTCGACCTGATGTGCTGAGAGATGGTGAAGGTTGGCAACCCCCAGGTCACAGGATGAAGACAACCTTGACTTGTGCCATAAATCTCTTATCCTGGGTGCAACTGGGCCTTTAGAAAACAAACATTTCCCTCATTTCAGCTGATGGCAGTGGCACCTCCAGTTGTAGCTTAAATCCAGTCTTGCAGGCAAAGTGTCAGTGCTCCCAGCAAGACACATTAGCTCAGCATGGACCTCCAGGGTCTTCTTCCACTCTGAGCTGGAAAGAAGAGTTTATACAGACCCACCAACAAGACTCATCCTTTCATCCCTGTGCTTTTTCTCCTCTGCACGCACCAGAATACCACATTTTCCTGTTATTTCTAGAGCAGGTGAAACATGAGATGGCATAGATGGGCCTGGACACGTTTCCACATGCCTGGTGCAGTGAGCTTCACTCCAGCCAGCAGAGCTGATGTTAATGTTGATGACATGTTCCCAGCTGTTGGTCTGGTTTTATTCTTTAATCAGCCAGTTTTAATAGAAAACTGAGCCTTTTTCCTCTCTTGCAGAATCTGTGAAGGCCTCATATGGTCAAGAAAATGAAGTCCTTCCTAACAAGAAACACTCCGTATAATTTTTGCTTGTTATAACTCCATCCAGATGCTGGTTACTCTGTGTGCCCGTGGAAATTAGGCACTCTCTTCTTTCCAACTTCTCCAAGAACCTCAGCACTCTGACTCACAAAGGAAAAATAAAAAATAAATCAAAAAAGAATGGAAAGAATGCAGAGCAACTGCATGCAGCTCGTAGTATTTTATTTGTCCTGGATCCAGGGAAAGGGAAAGAGAGCTTTGATACTGCAGACAATAGAGGGCTAATAAAGATGCTGAAGTGTTATTTTTCCTTGAACAAGGTTGAGACTTTCTGCTCCTCCTCCTTTCAGCAATCAGGAGTCTCTGCTTTTGGTCAAAGCAACAGCTGTCTCATGTGGGAGGAGCCCACAACAAGTGAAGGTAGAAATGAGGGCCAAAGAGAAAGGTTGCTTTAGAGACAAAAGAAGTCTTCTTCTAGATTTCAGCTCTCAATATTTTGCAGCAGCTAAAACCACAAGAGGCAGATTGGTCTCAGCTAGAGTGTGTCCACAAATAGCCCAAACCCATGAAGTTGAGTGCCTTCTTCCCACTACTCCTCCACCAAACCTTTCTACAGACTGGAAGTCCAGCAAGATAGATAAACAAGAAGTAAATGCAGTTAATGGGGAAGAAAACTCTGAGTGATATGGAGAGATCCAAAGCCCAGCTGGTTCCCTTCTGCCAGGGAAAGCCAGCAGAGATGGCTGTGTTTGGAATGTGAATTTTGCAGTCGTCAAGGTCTTTAGATGCTTCCACCATGACTTATGATCCAGTTCTCATCATGGCACTGGCAAATTCTTCTCAACCCAGAGTACTTAGCGTCAGAATCCCACCCATGCTCACTTGGACTCAAGGCCATCTCCAATCCTTCTTTGTGTACCTCAGCATCTCCTAGCTGGAAATCAGGGAACATTAGTGTGGAGGCCCCAGGAACACAAGAGCACATGGAAATGTCTCACAGACAGCCAAGTGACCTGGATATCTGCCAGGAAGTGAAAAAGGAAGTTCCAACAGCAGGCCTCAAACCCACAGTCTCTTCCTCTCCTTAACACCATCTCAGGCTTCCTTACACTGAGTCTATACTGAGCAAGGATCTCTCTGGGACTACATTTGTAGTCAAATGAAGGGAACTAGTCTGTCTGACCCAGTAAGATAGCACACCAAGCATCCAAGAAAGAGAAGTCAGTGACCACTCAGCTGATGCACAGGTCAGCATCTTCTCTGTTCTTCAAAAGATGGGACAAAAGTGTTGAGACCTCAATGTAAACTACAAACCACACACTGGGCATGGCACAGGGACAAAACCATGGGCCTGAAAAATCCAATCAGTCTCACTGCCTTGGTTGCATCCTTGGATGTCCAGCTGTGGCTCTCAAGGGCCTAGGAGAGCTCGTGCAAAGAGAGACAAGCTGGAGACTCATTGACTGGTAGACAATAATTTGCCTTCTTAACTAGACCTTATACCAGTAAGAAATGTAGTAAGTTCTTAGTTTCTGTATTAAAACCTTCCTAGGGCTTTTAATTTTTAATATGAACCAAAATGAAATTCAAGTCTTCAAAATGCCAAAATCTTCAGAAATTAAATAGTCTGACAGACACTTCTGTGCAACTTGCCCATGAAAGGGTAACACCCAAGTATGGCAATGAAGTTCAGCAGTGTAGGTTTGAAGTTTTCTCAAAGAACATGGTAGGAAACTGTTGGAAATATGGGTTAGTAAAAGGAGAGAGCTGCAAGAATTTCTGTAGGTAATTCATAGAATCATAGAATGGTGAAGGGACCTTGAAGATCATCAGGTTCCAACCTCCCTGCTATGAGCAGGGACACCTCCCACCAGACCAGGCTGCACAAAGCCTCATCGAACCTGGCCTGGAACACCTCCAGGGAGGGGCTTCCACAACCTCCCTGGGCAACCTGTTCCAGTGCCTTCCTACCATCATGGTGAAGAATTTCTTCCTGATGTCTGACCTAAATCTCCCCTCTTTCAGTTTAAAACCATCACCCCTTGTCCTATCACTGCCCTCTCTGATGAAAAGCCCCTCCCCAGCTTTCCTGGAGCCCCTTCAGGCACTGGAAGGTGCTCTAAGGTCTCCCTGGAGCCTTCTCTTCTCCAGGCTGAACACCCCCAACTCTCTCAGCCTGTCTCCACAGCAGAGCTGCTCCAGCCCTTTGAGCATCTTTGTGGCCCTCTTCTGGACCCTCTCCAACAGCTCAACATCTCTCCTGTGCTGAGGGCTCCAGAGCTGGACACAGCTCTCCAGGTGGGGTCTCACCAGAGCAAAGCAGAGGGGCAGAATCCCCTCCCTGGCCCTGCTGGCCACACTTCTTTTGATGCAGCTCAGGACACAATTGCCCCTCTGGGCTCCAGAGCACACTGGGGGCTCATGTCCAGCTTCTCATCTCCTCCCATCCCCAGGTCCTTCTCCTCAGGACTGCTCTCCAGCCATTCTCCCCCCAGCCTGGATTTGGGCCTGGGGTTGTGCCAACCCAGGTGCAGGATCTTGCACTTGGCCTTGTTGAACTTGATGAGGTTGGGATGGGCCCACCTCTCCAGCCTGTCAAGGTCCCTCTGGATGGCATCCCTTCCCCCTAGGGTGTCAACTACTCCACACAACTTGGGATCATCAGCAAACTTGCTGAGGAGACACTCAATCCCACTGTCCATGTCTCCAACAAAGATGTTGAACAGCACTGGTCCCCATACTGACCCCTGAGGAACACCACTCATCACTTGCCTCCACTGGGACACTGAGCCATTGACCACAACTCTCTGAGTGGGGCCATCCAGCCAATTCCTGATCCACCCAGTGCTCCATCTGTTAAATCCATGTCTTGTCAGTTTGGAGACCAGGATGTCATGTGGGACAGTGTCAGATGCCTTGCACAAATCCAGGTAGATGACATCAGTTGTTCTGCCATTACCCACCATCTCTGTAGCCTTGTCATAGAAGGCCACCCATTGGTCAGGCATAATTGAGTCTTTAATATATGCATGAACTTTCATGAAAACTACTTTCAACTCAACTGTTGGTTGTGCTTTTGGGGTGTTTTGGGTTTATTTTAGGGGATGCCATATGAGGAGCGGCTGAAAGCACTTGGTCTGTTCAAACTGGAGAAGAGGAGATGGAGGGGAGACCTCATTGCAGTTACTGCTTCCTCACTAGGGAGGGCAGAGGAGCAGATGCTGACCTCTTCTCTCTGGTGACCAACGATAGGACCCAAGGGAATGGTAGGAAAATGTGCAGAGGGAGGTTTAGGTTGGACATTAGGAGGGGATTCTTCACCCAGAGGGTGGTGGAGCACTGGAATAGGCTCCCCAGGGAAGCAGTAATGGCACCAAGCCTGACAATATTCAAGAAACATTTGGACAATGCCCTCAGGGACATGGTATGAACCTTGGGGTTGTCCTGTTCTGGGGCAGGAGTTGGACTTGGTGATCCAGGCTGTCCGAGGAGGTGTTTGAGCCACCATCCCTGGATACATCTAAAAAGACAGATGTGGTGGCAGGGGACAGGGTTTGGTGGTGGACATGGCAGAGCGAGGGTAGTGGTTGGACTTGATCTTGAAGGTCTTTTCCAACCAGAATGATGATACTATGATACTATGATTTTTCACTTCTTGAGCAGGAAAGAGGCAGTATTTGGAGTCCAGCCAAGTGCATGTACATGACTCCTTCAAACTGGCTTAGAACTTGAGAAGGAAAACAGATGATCACCAGGTCTCCATTCAGGGAACCCCAAAGAAAGGAGAGGGGCCAGGGGCTGGTCAGAAGCACTTGTAAGGATACACTTTGAAGCAGGTAGGTCACAAGGGGCATTTGGCACTGCCGTGGAGTTCTTCAGTCCTTAGCATGAGTGTTGACTTGTCAAGCTGTGTCTGCTCATATCAACCTGTGGCTTCGTCCCTTACTGTCAGGCCCCAGGCTTCCAAGTATTTGCTAACGCAGACATTTGAAAGTCAGTACTTGTGGTTTGCTTCTTCTTCCCATTCCTATTTTTTTTTAATCAAGAATTCTCTAAATAAATAAGGTACATTTATCTTTGAGAACCACCAAAGGGGGCAAAAAAAAAAAAGGAAAAGGTTGATGGGCAGGCACCACCCCACCATTTTTCTCTGTCACCTCTGAGACATGCAGATGAGCCCCTCCTGCCCATCAGTCCTCTCACCTCTGATCTCAAGACCAGCTTTGCAGAGTCAGTGACCACGGCTTTGAAGCAAATTTGGACGTCTGCAAGATCTGTGCAGCGACAGAGACTTTCCCAGTAAAGCCAGGGTGCTGATTTCAGCCAAACTGGGATGTCTCCCAGAACCTTTCCTCTGAGCTCATTTCAGAGGTGTTGGTGGCAGGCCTGTTGATCTGGTTAGGAAGCAAATTTTAGGAAGGAGCACAGGGTCTGCTTTGCAAAGGGAAGATGTCATCCCTGGCACATTTAATGGTTCTGCCAGTGATAGTCGATGCCATTGCAGAGAAGAAACATGAGGTATGGGGCAGGGAGTTTAAAGAAGAAGGAACCTGGTCCTGACATCCAAAAAGAAAAGGATTCTCCAGAGAGAGGTGATGTTCAAGGAGGGCTGCTTCCACTAATCTATTCCCAGCAGATCTGTCTTCTGTGGTTGCATCCTCTCTCCTTTTGAGCCCATAGGAACCATCAGCACCTTCAGCATCTTTCTGGAAGAACTCCATAGGTTTGCTCCACAAGTTTACTCCACCACCCACCTCTGTGGGTGATGCCCAAGAGTGGCCACAGCACCCAGACATGACCTACCCAGCACTGAACAGAGGAGATAACAACATCCCTTGGTCTTCTGGCCCTGCTGCACCCCAGGTAGCCCAGAGTGTGATTTGCTTTCTCTGTGGGACCCACCTTGGGTCATGTTCCATGTAGCATCTGCTGTAACCCCAATGTCCTTTCCAGGAGAACAGCTCAGCCATTTGGTTTCCAGCCCAGATCATGCAATGGGGTTTTCCTGCCCCCAGTGCAGAACTCTGCTGAGCTTCAGGAAGTTTCTGTTGGCCCAATCCCCAAGTTTCTCAAGGTCCCTCTGGACCAAGGCTCTGCTCTCCAGCACGTCTGCAGAGTTGCTGGGGCCATGCTCTGTCCAAGGGCACACGTGGGAGGTAGAGGAAAAGGCACAAGGAATGAGGGAGGGGACTGGGAATATTCAACAGCAACATTTTATGGTAGGAAAATGAGACGTCTGGTCAATGTTCTCCAAAGTGGCTGAAGGAGGAGGGTCATGGAGATGATCCAAGGGCTGGAGCAGCTCTGCTATGGAGGCAGGATGATAGTGTTCAGCCTGGAGAAGAGAAGGCTCTGGGGACACCTTAGAGCACCTTCTAGTGGCTGAAGGGGCTCCAGGAAATCTGGGAAGGGGCTTTTGACAAGGGCAAGGGGAGACAGGATGAGGGAGAACAGTTTCAAGCTGAGGGGAGAGTGAGATGAGATCTTGGGAAGAAATTCTTTGTTGTGAGGGTGGTGAGACAGTGGCTCAGGATGCCCAGAGAACCTGTGGCTGCCCCATCCCTGGAAGTGTTCAAGGGCAGCTTGAATGGGGCTTGGAGCAACCTGGTCTAGTGGGAGGTGTCCCTGCCCATAGCAGGAAGGTGGGACTAGATGATCTTGAAGGTCCCTCCCAACCCAAATGAGTGTGACTCTGTGAAGGGGATGGAAGCAGCATCAGGCATCTCAAACTGAATGAATGAAAGCAGAGTGGTGCACAGAGAGGTCCTGAGCACCACCAAGGCTTCTCATGAAGGCCTGGGGGTCCGTCTGGACAACGCCCCCCTCAGCAGTACATTTGAGCAAAACCACCAGCACTGCGTGAACGGCAGCAGACAAGACACAGGCACCAACACACTCAGCCCAGAGCAGAAGGCTGGGCATCTGAATCTTCCCTCCTGCTGCTTCTGAAGGGTTTCAAGAGGAGAAACTCTCACACTGGACACTGTGTGCAAGGCTGTCAGCAGCCCCTGTCAGACACAGTGTCCTCCATAAAAGCTTCTGAACATCCGCCAAGCAGGAGTCAGTCCAAGCTCCTCAGGCACCGCTTGTAACCTTGTGAGATACGTCGCTGCTAGGAAAAGTCACTTGCTCGCTCTCAACTAAAAATAGAAAGGATTAACACATTTTTTTTATCCCCCAAAGGAAACACAAGACTGCTTTACCTTTGGAAAATGGGCTGTAGTCACTGGCTGATCCTAGGGGATTACATTGCCCAGTTTCAGGAAGTCCTCACAAGTTTTTTTGGTAGGGATCTCCATGCTTGCAGCAGAAGTTTTACTGGGAATCCAAGCACTCTAGGAATGTCCCAGACCTGGAGAGCTTTCAGGAGGCAATGGTTTTTCAGATAAGGTAATGCTTGAGATGCTTCTCACTTGGCTTGAGCACTCCATGGCTCCCAAAATACGGAGTCTCTGGCAGTGGTGTCAGGCCAGTGCCCAGACCCTGTAGATGCAGCTGACACTGGGGATCGGACCCAAGTGGCCTCTGCTCCCAAGTGGATTTCCAGGGCTCATTTCCTCACTTCTTCACCCAGATTTTCATGCCAATCCAGGATGGCAGCACCCAAGGTGAGGGTGAGCTTGAGAGCCTGAGCAAAGCTCAACAGCAAAAGTGATCTGTGGAGGCAGAAGAGAGGTTGAGAGTCCACAGCAAATCCAGGAACGGGGCAGGCAATGACTATTTTTCCTTTCCCATAGCTTGCTCCCTCTCCCATAGCTTTTGTTGTGTGGTTTGGTTTGGTTTTAAAGATCAGCTGTTTCAAAGCATAAAACAGAACGTTCCCCCTGTTCAAAAGCCATCTATGCTCCACCTCAAGTGTTGCAAGTTGAAATTTGACAGGGAAACCAAGAGAAGTTCCTTGGATTAGCTTTCTGGGAAAGGCTTGGGACCTTGAAGTTACATACCAAGGTTTCACAGCACTTTTTGTACCTATTTTGTTTTAATATGCCCATAAACAAACTGCTCAGGAGACTTCTCAACACATACAAGGATAAATTAACCATATGTTGAGGGCATTGTGGCCACACAAGAGTACCTGCACCAAGCAACCTCACATTGACATTTTAGGTCTCATGTCCACACCACCAGGAGCAGGTACAACTTGCAACTCCCATGAGCAGAAAATATTCAAAAAAGAAGCTCTAACCAACAGTCCTCAGTGATCCCAACATCTTGGGTGTTCTTTCAGCTATGAAGAAGAGAGGGTCTGGGGCCTTTCCTGCTTTGAGTTGGGTTTGGGGACTTTTTTTTTTGCCTGTAGATCTTGAATTTACTGTTCTGGTTTTGACTGTGCATCAGCTGCTTTGCTTGCTCAGCTCTGTTGCCAGCTCAACCCCATCCTGCTTTGGGTTGTTACACCAGCGTGGTCTAATTCCAGAGATCACAAAAATAATACCCCAAGTTTAATCCCAAAGAAAGGATTACTCGAGATCAAATCCATTATTTCACCATCAATCCCTTTTATGTCCTTTTTTTATTATTTTTTTCCCCCATTGGTGATCAAAGCAAGTGGATTTCAGCTCTAAAAGGCTGCAGGAGAGATCCTTGCTGAGGGCACAGGGCTCAACATTTATTTCCATTGTTTTGCACAGCACCAAAGGAGATTTATTTTCTCTCCCTTGCCAAAAATAAAGTCCAGTCTGAGAGAGAAAGTAGCTGCAGCTCGTTTTGGCAGCTTCCTAATCTTGTAGGACAGTTTGTAATGTTCTCGGTTGTCTGCAGCCCACCACCACTGCTGGTTTGTTTGAGAGTCTGAACTGAAGAGCCACGCTCTGGCTGCAGTAAGAGGAGATGTAGAGATCAAGAAATGGTGGGTTTTTTTCCCTCTAAATACAAGACCAGACTCAGGCCACCAATTCCAGCTTTTTTCTTCACTGATTTTCCTCTAATTTGCTGTACGAAGCTAAGCAGATGATATGAGAGCCTTTAGCATCGCAGCTTCCAGGGATGGTACATCACAGCATGGTCTCCACACAACATGGACAGAGTCACTGACCACAAGAGTCCTAGACCTGCTGGAGGGAACAATGATGCCAACATGGACAAAGGTAGCCACCTGCGCCCCCCGTATCACATCTTATGGAAGAAACAGATGGAAACAAAACTGGTATCAGCCTTGCTTGCGTGACCTCACCTGCAGTACTGTGTCCAGTTCTGGAGCCCTCAACATAAGAATGACATGGAGCTGTTGGAGTGAGTCCAGAGGAGGCCACAGAGAAGATGATCTGAGGGCTGGAGCAGCTCTGCTCTGGAGACAGGCTGAGCGTTGGGGGTGGTCAGCCTGGAGAAGAGAAGGCTCCAGGGAGACCTTAGAGCACCTTCCAGTGCCTGAAGAGGCTCCAGGAAAGGTAGGGAGGGACTTTGGAAAAGGGCAGGGAGTGAGAAGACAAGGTGGAAGAGGGGAGACTGAAATGAGATCTTGGAAGGAAATTCTTTAGTGTGAGGATGGTGAGACACTGGCCCAGGTTGCCCAGAGAAGCTGTGGCTGCCCCATCCCTGGAAGTGTTGAAGGGCAGGTTGGATGGGGCTTGGAGCAACCTGGTCTAGTGGGAGGTGTCCCTGCCCATGCAGGGGGTTGGGACTAGATGGTCTTTAAGGTCCCTTCCAACCCAAACCAGTCTGGGATTCTATGATATGATGAACTGAACAGGGCAAAACAGACTGTGCATCATCATTACTGTGACATCAGGCTCTTTATGGTCCCTCTGCTAACCAGACCATATTTTTAGTCCTAATCTCAATCTGCTTGAATGAGCTTTGCTGAAGTGAACAGGATGATACAGGTCAGACCATTTATTATGAAATACTCAATTAAGATGGTGCCATATGTGGCACTATAAAAAGAGTGCAGATGTACGAATGGCTGACAAAAGCGACAGCAGTTAACAGCACAAATGTCCACGACATTGGGATTTCTTTTAGTCCTTCAACACTTTCTACATTGGCCACATGGAGAGGAGGGAAAGTGTCTACACTCCTACTTCTTGGAAAACTGCACCAGCTTTTGAATATGCCTCTCCACCACCCTCCAAAAAAACAATCATCTCCTCATGGAGGTCGCATGGAGCACTGAGAGTTTCTATTAGGAGGTGGAGTTGATCTTGCTTGTGGCATGAAAATTTCCACCATAAACTTGAACAAATAAAATCAGATTTGCCCAAGGTTTCTTAAAACCAAAGAGCTGCCTTGTTTCCCTGTGGATGCTTGTGATGACGAGGTTCCAAATCCTGAGGCCTGAGCAGTCATGAGCAACCACAGGTCTTGCACGGGCTAAATCAAGTATGCAGGTTGTATCAAATGTGCATCACTATGTGCAGGGCTAGGACTTGGACATCTGAGCTCACAGTCTAAGAGGAGAAATGCTGCATGCGCTGGAGATTCATCCCTTTTCTCAGGAATTTGGGGGCAGATTTCCACTCAACTGAGAAGCAGCAGTGAAGCAAAGCTTGCTGAGCAAGGCAGAAATCCTGAAAAATCCAACAAAATTACAAACTTCCGTGTTTTGGTGTCACAGGAACCAGGCCTCTCAAAAAACCTGGGAACCAAAGAATCGGGTTTGGTTGAAAAAGATCTTTAAGATCATCAAGTCCAAGCATTAACCCAGCAATGCCAAGGCCACCACTAACCCATGGACCTCAGCACAACATCTACACAGCTTTCAAACACCTCCAGGGTTGGTGACTCCACCACTGCCCTGGGCAGCCTGGGCCAGGGCCTGACAACCCTTTCCATGAAGAAATTGTTCCCAATATCCAATCTAAACTTCCCCTGGCAAAACTTGAGGCCGTTTCCTCTTGTTCTGTCACTTGTTACCTGGGACAACTTGAGACAAGGAAGACCTTACTGTGCCCTGGTAAAGAAGAGATCTGGCCAAGCTGATGCCACCAGCCTCTTGGCTCCACTTGAGCTTTCAGTGCCTGGTGCAGCGATCCCCAAAGTGGAATGTGTGAGATGGTCCACTGGGTTGCAGGGAGAAATATTAGAATTTCAGTTGCACATGTGTATAATTTATAAACACCTTCATGCACATGAGGTGCACGCTTACAAATTTTTTGCAGGTAGGGGGTGTAAAATCCAAAAGAGCTCCATGTCTGAGCATTCCTTTTCACCTGTAATGAAATAGGAAGCCACCAGGACTAGACCAAAATGCAGAAGCCTCTGAGAAGTTGCCATCAGCTCAACACACACAAAAAAGCCCTCAGTGGATTGACCAGTCTTCAAAAACAGGTCCAAAGGATGCTCTTCTGTGTCAAACTACACTGGCACATTCCTTCTGCATGAGAGGGGAGATTTAGGTTAGAGATCAGCAGGAAATTCTTCACCATTCTTCACCATGAGGGTGGTGAGACACTGGCCCAGGTTGCCCAGAGAAGCTGTGGCTGCCCCATCCCTGAGGAGTGTTCTAGGCCAGGCTGGATGGGGCTTGGAGCAACCTGGTCTAGTGGGAGGTGTCCCTGCCCATGCAGGGGGGTGGGACTCGATGATCTCTAAGGTCCCTTCCAACTCTACCCATTCTATGATTTTAAGCTGCCAGATGGTCCATCTTTTTAGCTGTTCCTTTATTTTAAGCAGACAGCCTGAGGCACAGCAGGACCATATTTTAGTTTAGAGCAGAGCAAATAAAAGTCCTCCCAGCAAAAAAGTAATTATTTTTTTTCTAAAAATACACCCCCACCCCCTTATTTCTCAAATTTCCTTTTTCTTCTTCTTCCCCAAACAAAGACCCACTTTTTAGAGAGCACAGCTCAGCAGGGGTTTCGAGAAGCCTCCTGATGGCTGAAGCTCCTGTATTGCAGTCACTGATTCACAGATTAACTTTTTTTTCAAGTCTAAATCATGCATTCCATGCTGGACAACCTCAAGTGCAACAGAACACAGCCTGTACCTTGGAAATTTATTTCTTAAGCCATTTTCAAGGTTTGCAAAAAAGGAACCTGTTAAAATGCTTTCACACTCTCAGGAAAGAAAAGACTCATTTGTCAGGGTTGGCTACGGAACCAATTGACTTTGGGAGGCAAAGCTCAAATCTTGGTAGTGCTGCTGAAGTGTGATGCTAGAGCAGGTCTTAATGCCAAGGGAAAAACCCAGTCTTGCATCTCCAGTGGTTTCAGGGCTGTAAACTCAACTAGTTGCTTCTCCTGACACCGTGTTCTGAAAAAGGAGGGGAAAATAATCAAGAAAAGCCCTCACACGCGATAGTAATCAACATGTCTTTTAGCATTTCTCTTTTCCTCTTGCAAAAAGTTGCTTGACAAGATACCTGCAGAAGGGAGGGAAGGGTCTCTCAAAGATTAAGATCTCCAGATCCTGGTTGTGACCACAGTGTGGCTCTCTCATGTGCTAGAGCTCCAAGACACACCTTCCACCACAAATATAAGGACAAAGAAGTTCTTACGGTCACACGATTAAAGAAGCTGCTGGTTTAGGAATCCATCAGCAGATGTGCTCACATCTAACCCCCCCTTGTGCTTGACCCCTGGTTGGGAGCTCACACCTGGAAGATGCTAAGGGGAGCAGAGTCAATCGGAAACACAAAGCCACTCAGCCTCAAAAAAACACTTGGATGTCAGTCAACCAACACAAGTTTTTCAAATTATTTTGGACTAAATTCTTCCTCAGGACATCATCTCCAAGGGTAAGAGCTTGGCCCCACTGAGGCCAAGAATAAAACTCCTGCAGACCTCAACAGGGCCTGGCTCCCACCCAAAGAAAACTTTTCGTCTCAGTCAAGCTCTTCAGCTGCAGACATTAATTTCTAATATTTTTGTAGCCTTTTTGTCTCATCAAAGAGATCCTTCTGCAGTGGCCATCCAAGAGCTGTTGATAAGATGGAAGAAATTCCATTTTCAATTGAAAAAGAAGCCTATAAATAATATTTTTTTTCCATCAAAACCAGTATGTCTGTGACATGGTCTCCAAGCGTGTCGGTGTCAGTCGGTCTGGTGGAGGACCCCCACCCAGCTCCAACCCTTTGGGGACTGGGATTATGCTCTGTTCTATTTCTGCACAGCACCTAACCTTGCAGGACCCTGCATCTGTGACAGGAGCCTTCCAGGGACCATGGTAAAAGCAATTAGAAATACAAGCCTTTTGATTTTAGCCTTGTTGCTTTTCCTTTGCCAGCATTGTTTGTGATTCCCAGCAGACCAAAGGCATTTTTGACTCATGGGGAAGAGCACTGGGATGATGATGTTGAAGAGCTCTCCAGTTTTCCATTTGGAACAAGGAAAACATGAGCTCTCAGTTTTACAACGAGTTTTGTAATTTCTGATGATTTGTTTTCAAGCCCCTGCTCCTGAAAACCAGTAGTTACACCAGTCTCAATTCTTGCTGTCAGAAGGAAACATCTAGTCCACATGGCTATGGGATAGAGCTCAAAAACCTGACCCTGAGCATGTCAAAAAAGCTGGGAAGCAAAGAACAGCCCATGCTGGACTGGTTTTGTTCTTTGAGGTCCCCGTGGGCTCAGCCAGGTCACCCCGTGGCTGGCAGAGGTGAACACTCATTGCACACCAGCTCCATGGCACCCGACCACAAAAGCTGAAGTGACCACAGTGTCTGCCAGAGCAAAGGCTGAGACAAATCCCCCCTGAGAAGCCAGCACCACCACTACCCATAACAGTGTCTATCTCCTTTGCTCCTCGTGTTGAAATGGCCCAAGAATTTTGCCTCACAAATATTTTTGCCCCCTGAATGCCACAGGCCAGACCTCAGCTCTCTGCTGGTAGGTATAAACTTCCACCATATGATCCCAACTGTGAAATCACTCCGAGCAAGAAGAACCACACAAGACTTTGAAAGAAAGAAAATAAACTAGGTCCTCCTTCTACCTTCATCTACTCCCCTCACGCTCTGACATTTTTATGCAACTGGAACCAGGTCAAGCCCTCCTCCTTTCTACAGGCCAGGTTGGTTGGCTGCCACGTCCTTAGAGCCCACACATCTCTGGCTTCCTAGGAAGGAAGTCAGGCTCCAGCAAAGCCAAGCTGCATGGAACTTGCTCAAACATGCATACTTTAAGCCCTGTCTTCTCCCACAGCCCAAAGGACGTTGTGACACCATCCAGATAGAACAACATGCTTATGGTTGCTTATGTTAAGGTCAGGTTCAAGCCACTGAAGGCAGATGTGGCTTTTAGACTCCAAGAAACGTGGAGCTACTTGGACCTCTGGCCTTTCCAAAGCTTTTGCACCAGGACACAAGTGGCATTTGTGTCATTGTCTTCACTCATGTTTTTCAAATGGACACAGATTTGCCTGTCACCAGGTTAGTATTGCTGACATCAGGCTAGAGTAGACTCATTAAATACTTAGGGTTATGAGGGACCTTGAAGATCATCTAGTCCAACCCCCATGCATGGGTAGGAACACCTCCCACTAGATCAGGTTCCTCCAAGTTCCCATGTGACTACAACCACACTTCTGTGCCTGGGCTGGTGACAGGAAAGTAAGGGCTGAAAATCATATTTGATACCAAATGTGGATAATTTTGGCATTTCTTTATTCCACCCATCCTTTCCAATTGCACCAGGGTGGGAGAACAAGCAAGCTGCACTTCTGAAACGAAATGGAAATAATACTAACAACTACAGGAACAACAGCCAGCTCTTCTGAAGCTCTTTCGGTCCTCCAAAAAGAGATATGGGCAACAAACAGGGCAAGCTTGAAGGTAGGACTCCCATACACCTGAAAAAGTTCCTGTAGAAGCAGCTGTAGGATGGCTTGGATGCACAAGCTTAACTCTAGTTTTGGAGCAGTTGGGCACATGAAATAAAACCTTTGGTTGTGTTCAAACAAACATCAGGAAATGTCTGGTTTTCTGGATGTGTCAGTCACTTTGGCTTTCACAAATTTAGAACTCCTGAGAACGTTCTACTGTAAGGCTAAGGAGGGAGATATTCTCCCAGAGGGAGGACTTCACAGACAAACAACTTCTACATCACCCTCAAAGAACCGACCCACAGAGTCAGGCAAGATTTCTCCTTCCTCTCTCCCTTCACCTCAGATCAGCCCTTTGGAAGAAGACTTAAGTATCACAACCACCTGTGAGTCATTCGTGGAACCATACATGCAGCCACCTGAAGGAAGCCAAGCTTTGTATCTCGGGCAGGACACACAGTTCCCTTGCTGGCATGTACAGCTCTCTTGGCAGCTGCTGGAAAAGCTGTTCCCTCTGCCATGGACACAAAAGGAAGTTGAAAAAATAGTTCTAGCAAGCAAAAAGAAAAGGATTGGGAAAAAGAAAATGTTTATAAATGTACCAAATAAATATGGAGGCTTTGTGGAGCTGATTAGCTCCAAGCTGATTTCCCTTGGAACCAAAGCCCAGCTTCTACCACCACCCAACCACATCCAGGTCAACTTCTTAGAAGAAAGCCTACAAGGCCTACAAGAAAGCTGGGGAGGGACTTCTGACAAGGGCAGGGAATGATGGGACAAGGGGGAATGGCTTTAAACTGGAAGAGGGGAGATTGAGATGAGATCTTGGGAAGAAATTCTTCAGTGTGAAGGTGGTGAGACCCTGGCCCAGGTTGCCCAGAGAAGTTGTGGCTGCCCCATCCCTGGAAGTGTTCAAGGGCAGGTTGGATGGGGCTTGGAGCAACCTGGTCTAGTGGGAGGTGTCCCTGCCCATGGCAGGGGGTTGGATCTAGGTGGTCTTTAAGGTCCCTTCTAAACCAGTCTGGGATTCTCTGATTCTGAAAATTCCAACTCTTCATCCAAAAGGAAAATGGGCTCCACCCAATTTCTGAGGAACATCCTTTCTTTTCTAGCTCTTTAGGTCCATTGCATTTTAAATACCTTCCTCAAATGAGCAGTTCAGGAGCAGGTGATGTCTGTGGTGTACCAAAACCCAAAAAGCCCTGGGCAGGACTGCAAAATGAGCTTGAGAAGTGATGAAAAGGTGACAATGCCAGATAGTATCAGCAAGAGTTGGGATTTCTTAGGAGGGAGCTGTCATGTTCTCCTCTGCCCCAAAAAAGCTGAAAGCATGAGAACTGGGAGAACACACAGGTTATTTATTAAACCCTCATGGTGAGGAGGACAACAGCAGTTCAGAAGTTTCCACACTAGCCCAGAGACCAGCCTGTCTGCAGGAATAAAGGCCCAGAAGACCTGTGTGGTTCTAGCATGGCCACAGGCTAGAAAAATCTCACACCAAAACTTTCTGAATTCTAGTCAGAAATCCCACCATGCTGGAAATAACATCCCTAGCAGGCCTAGGATTTCTGGTTCTTCTGAGGATTTTTCACTACAAAACTTTGTTCCTGGAAAAATTTAGATTTTTTTGAAAACAGAAGCTTTTTTTTTTGCAGAAGCCTTTAGGAATAAGCAGCAGCCTGGTGCTTAGAGACCTTCTGGGAGGACACATGGACTTGAATTCCTGCTGCAATTGAGCTCATGGACTTGAACCTAGATTTTCCACCTTCATTTACTACCCGATCTGGGACAGAACTCTCTCTTCTTTTCCTAGCTTGAGATCCTCCTCCTTGAGGCTTGTGGTTACATCTAAGTTACTGAGCCTGGCAAGGTCAGGTAACCTGGTGGTTGAGATGTTCCCTTTGAGGGAGCTGCACATTGTGAGGGTTCTGACCATCACCACCAACCACCCAGCAGAATCATAGAATCATAGAATCCTAGGGGTTGGAAGGGACCTCGAAAGATCATCTAGTCCAACCCCCCCTGCCAGAGCAGGGTCACCTAGAGCACATCACACAGGAACTTGTCCAGGTGGGTTTTGAATGTCTCCAGCGAAGGAGACTCCACAACCTCCTGTCCTGTCACTGGTCATCACTGAGAAGAGCCTAACTCCATCTCCCTGACACTCACCCCTTACATATTTGTAAACATTGATGAGGTCACCCCTCAGCCTCCTTTTTTCCAAGCTAAAGAGACCCAGCTCCCTCAGCCTTTCCTCATAAGGGAGATGTTCCACTCCCTTAATCATCTTTGTGGCTCTGCGCTGGACTCTTTCAAGCAGATCCCTGTCCTTCTTGAACTGAGGGGCCCAGAACTGGACACAATACTCCAGATGCGGCCTCACCAATGCAGAATAGAGGGGGAGGAGAACCTCTCTCAGAGTGGTGGTTGGAAGGGACCTCTGGAGATCATCTAGTCCATCCCTCCTGCTAGAGCAGGGTCACCCACAGTAGGTCACACAGGAACCCATCTAAACAGGTTTGGAATGTCTCCAGAGAAGGAGACTCCACAACCTCTCTGAGCAAATCTGGAAATTATTTTACTCTTAGAGTGTGCAAGCACTGTAACTGTCTCAAAATGAGTGAGGTCCATGCTGGAGCATCTGCTCTGCTCCCTGGGTTAGAGAGGATTCAGTAGGAAACCACAGTATCAGTGACAGCATCATCCGAATAGCATTGCTCTCCATACGCTGTCCCAGACCAGGCAACATCAGGTCTCCACCAGAAGAACAACTGATGTTCCTCATGCAAACTCTGGAACAGAGGTTGTCCTGCCTGGTGGCTCTCTCGCTCCCACGGTGCGTTCACATGGCCTAGACCACAGGGCTTTTCTTCTTTCCCTCAACACACCTTCCCCTACAGACTGCTGATCCCACTTGGACAGGCAGCAGCAAATTTCAAGCCTGGAAGCCCCAAGATGGACTTGAGCAACCTCCTCATCAGCAGGAGTCTGGTCTGGCCAAAGGACCAGGGCAGCTGTGACATTTTCTAACCAAGCAGTGAAGGGGACAAAGATGCCTCTTGGTCTCTGGATGACCTGTGTCAGGTCAGTGCTCACCTTCTCTGTGGACAGACAGCCCAAGGTCTCCAGGTGAACACCATTCAAGGTCAGGTTGGACGGGGCTCCAAGCCACCTGATCTAGTGGAAGATGTCCCTGATCATTGCAGAAGGAAGGTGGGACTAGATGACCTTTAAAGATCCCTTCCAACTCAAACCATTCTGTGATCTGATCCCCCGGGCACTGTGGCTCTGTGGTTGTTCTCTTCCTTCACCAAGAGGTGGAAGCAGAGCCCCCTTCCCCTCCAGTGAGAGGGGCTTGTACTAAAACCCCCACATTTATTAGCTCAAAATCAGCATCTCCCCACTTAGATGCAATTACAAGTAATATTTGTCTCACATCAAAATGCTCAGGCAAGACTCTTCATGTCCTGATGCCTGCACAGGCTCAGACTGAAATTCTGGCCACATGGCAACATTATCCCCCGAGTATTTTTAAAAACATGGAGCTAATCATTATTTCTTTGTAATGTGACATGCAACAAGTGATCTTGCAACGAGCACACGGCTCCCCCAGGTATTTATCCATGATATTGAGACAATTCTGAGCACCCAAACGTAACAAGTGAATCCAAGAACCAAGCCCAGTGCTGACCTGTCTCTTATCTGTCCAGCTTCACGTCGTTGCTTCACATTTTTGCTCCAAGTGCTTTGTTTGCTCACCACCTCCCCAAAAACCCACCCCATTCCCACCCTACCAGGACATTTTTCAGAGCTTTTCTCTCTTATTTTTGCAGAGGAAGAGAGTGGGTCTGTTTTACTCAGCCTAGGAATTAAGAGCACGCTGTTACTACGGCTCTGCACGCACCGCGGAGGCTGCAAAGCACAATTTGAAACAAATAAAAATAAAATAGGAAAAAAACCACAACAAACAAAAACTAGAAGCCAAAGTTACCACTGAACAGTCAAGTTGCAGAAGTTTCAGTTATGCAAGCATTCATTTCCTGGGTGTGAACATCTGACACGCAGCAAACGAGGTGGAGAAGGAAGTTAATAAATGAGCACAGCCAGCCTGGATGGAAAGTAAGTGGATTTGGAGCTTTCTACAGAAAATCAGTTGCTTCAAGCTCCGTGCTGAGAGGGAGCCCACTGAGCACAAGTGCTGGGCCATCACCTCTGGCCTTTCTTTAAAAATCGAGGTTCTTTAGATTTTGTGGGAGAGAAATAGGTTTTGCAGGGAGGATTTCCTTACCCCCGTTTATAAATACTGTGCCTGTTACCTTAAAAAGAGAAAAAAATACCATTTCCTCTCCCAGGAAAGCCCCAGGGTATTTTCCCCACCCCAGTATCCAAGGTCTCTCTCCAGTTTGCAGGTGCTTCTTGTACTGGGTGCACCAAACCCTTCCCAGTATCCAGATGTGGGCCTCCAGTGCTGAGCAGTGACAATTATGCCCTCCCTGGACCTGCTGCAGGCACTTCAGCCAGCACAGCTTGTGGCCTTCACTGCTGCTGCTGGGCCAGCTCACCGCCCCTTGAGACCTTAGGTCTCCCTCCTTCCACCAGCTCTCCATCCCTTTTTCCTGTTCAATACCTCCCATATGAATCCTCCACCTCAAATGTGTCCTATGAGCATCTTCCATCTTTGCCAGTTCTCCTCTGGGAGAGATCCAGATCATTACAGTGTGTCCTGAATGAGGTGGCATCAGCTTGTCCTCTAAAGACAAACTCATCTCAGGCGGGTTGAGACCTGCTAGCTTCCTGGAGAGCAAGTCCTGTCTGCACCCTTGGTGCCAAACCCAAACAAGAGGGATGAATTGCTCTAGATTGGAGCAAGCAAGGAAAGAATTCTGCGGCCAGCCCATGATTTAGTACAAATCTTCTGCATATTATGGGGCTTTTGTTCTTATTTTCTGTATGCTTGCTGCTCTTCGTTGCCGTTCATCCCTGATCACAACTCCATTTGAAAGGCCAATCCTTGTCTTCCATGAAATTCCTTCTGGGAGAAAGTGTTCAGAAGCCTGTGGAATCAAGTAACAAACTGCTCTGATGTGTCAGATGTCTCACGGTGGTCAGTCCCTGTTATCAAATCCATAACAAACCCCACAGATCTCCATGGCCAAACACAACTGTGGGAAAACAAAGTGAAAACAAACCAAGCAATAGGAACTCAACATCCAAAAATAACCACATCATTAGTGGTTGGGTTGCTTTTAGGGAATCAGAGTTCAATGAGGTCATTGACATCCATGGTTCTTTGTATCACAGAGTCCCAGACTGGTTTGGGTTGGAAGGGACCTTAGAGATCATCTAGTCCCAACCCCCTGCATGGGCAGGGACACCTCCCACTAGACCAGGTTGCTCCAAGCCACATCCAAGCTGACCATGAACACTTCCAGGGATGGGGCAGCCACAGCTTCCCTGGGCAACCTGTTCCAGTGTCTCACCACCCTCACAGGGAAGAATTTCCTCCTAATGTATAAGCTGAATCTCCGCTCTTTCAGCTTGAAACCATTCCCCCTCATCCCATCCCTCCCTGCCCTTGTCCAAAGTCCCTCCCCAGCTTTCCTGGAGCCCCTTCAGGCACTGGAAGGTGCTCTAAGGTCTCTCTGGAGCCTTCTCTTCTCCAGGCTGAACACCCCCAACTCTCTCAGCCTGTCTCCAGAGCAGAGCTGGTCCAGCCTTCAGATCATCTCCCTGGCCTCCTCTGGACTCACTCCAACAGCTCCATGTCCTTCTTGTGTTGGGGGCTCCAGAGCTGGACCCAGCCCTGCAGGGGGTCTTCCCAGAGCACAGGGAGAGAATCACTAATGGGCAAAGTAGATGTTGCTCAATTGCAGGAGGAGGTGGGCCCAGGGCCAAGGGGTCACAGCAGCGATGCTGCTCCAAGGCGAGACACTCAGGAGGTTCAACAGGGCCTTTACAGCTCAGCCCTGGCCAGGCATTTTGCTAAAAGCTCCCACAATGCCAGAAAAGGAGGAGCAAAGAGTAATGAAGAAGCCCAGATATCTCCCCCTGCTTCCCACAAATAACCTTTATTGTTGCTTTCAGTCCTATTGTGCAAACAATACCCCTCTTTCCCTACATTTTTTTACATATTATACATACATTAAGCTAAAAGAGGGAGGTTGCAGGTACACCAGCTGGAAAAAAAAACCCTCCTTTTTCTTAGTTTTATTTATTTTATTCTCCCCAGTCACCAAAATTATATATATATATATATAAAACTATATATATTTAAAAAGCTCTATACCCAGACCTTGCTTCAGATCAACCCTTCGTGGGCAGAAGACAATTGAGGGTCGAAGCCTTTAACTCTGTGCCCTCATTTCACCTGAAAACACAGGAGGGGGAGAGGCACAAGGGAGAGGGGAGACAAGGATTTGCACATGCACGTCAAATACCACACATGGTTTCTCCCCTTCCTTCTCAGGTGACACGGAGGTGGGCTTCAAGGAATAAGACACAGAGCAGAACTTGCTGTGTAGCAGGTAACCCCAAAGCATCACTCAGTCAATTAAAATTCCAACAAACTTCACAAAAAAACCAGTTGGAAGATTAAATATCAGTCAAAAGACAAGAAAGAAGGATAAAAATCACAGCTGCAGAGGAAAAAATTCAAAAGAGCCCTTTTTTTTTTTTTTTCCATGGCAGAGCACACTGCCCAAATCCAACCATCAAATCAGCAGATGATTTCAAGCCATGTTTGCCAGCAAGCACAAGGCTCTTCCTCCAGGAGGGTGGACCAGTAGGGTCAAAACCTGTGCTTTTGGATGACGTCAAGGTTCTTTTACCAAGCAGACAGCTCCGACTTCTTCACTGCATTGATTCGGTTTTAAAATAACCGGGGAAGTCATTTAAATGCAGACAAGGCATGGAAAATGAAGTTGGGAGAAAGACAACTGAAAACAGAAGTGAGACACGGGGGAATTTTAGGCTGCTGCAATGTCGCAGCACCGAGGGATTACGTTTAATTATTATTACTTAAAAAAAAAATTAAAAAATGACAAAAAAGCAGAAGTCCAATGAGCTTTGGCACGAGATCATCCCAAGTCCCCGTGCAAACAAATTGGAGATCTTAGGGAAGCAAACAAGAGGTCGTGGCCGTGCAGAGGCACTGGGGTAGGAGCAGAGCAGGCTCTGGGGAGCGTGTGCTGAGCCACACTTGCTCTGACTGCTGGAGCTGCCCCCAGAGCAGCTGTTAAAACAGGCTGGAAGATAGCAAAGCAGCTCTGACTAACTTCCTGCTTCAGTGCGACTTCAAAGTGTTTCGGGGAGATGGCAAAAAAAAAAAAAAAAGAAGAGGTTTTGCAGGGCAGTTTCTAAAGGAAAGTTGTTTGGGGCTCATTCAATCCTCTTCGAACTCATTCGAGATTCTCCAGTTGCTGTTTTTGTTTAAAAAGAAGCTAAAAAAAAGGCTCCAGCCATAAAACACTTTGAACACGTGGCATCACCTATTGCAGGAGAAGGAACCAGCAAAAAGTCAAGTCAATCAAATCCTTTCTAAGCAGATGAGCCAGTCTGGTCCTTCCCAGCAACGTTCCCTTTGGCGTCCAATTGCATTTCACCTGCAGAGGTGGAAGCTCAGAGGGCAGATACAATTTGGGGTCTGCAACATAAATGGGCTTGTTGGGTCTGGCCATGGGGATGCTGGGGACATCTGTGAGCAGCTCCCACCTGTAGGCAGAGATGGAGGAGATGGATGGAGCCAAACCTTTCCTGGAATAAACAGGTGATCCGAGGGGCCACAGTTGCAGGTTAGACACAAGGAAATGCTTCTTCACCCAGTGAACATGACACACAGAGCTGTGCACAATCAACCTTTGGATTAATAACTCACAGTAAGAACTGTTGACTGCTGTGGAAGCTCCTCTGCCACCTCAGAGCATTTCACCTCTCCTGGTGAAACCCCACAGGTTGGGTGGGAGGGCTGGAGGAGCCCCACCACCAGCCAACACCAACACCAGGAACTGAAATCACAGCTGGAGCTCCCTCCAGCCTTGAGCTGCCACCCAAAAATGGCTTTTTTTTGCTATTTAGCCCCATTGCTGACCCTTTGCTCCTCCAGGGCTTTAAGCTCCTGAATGACACTAGGTTTTGATCCACCACACATCTCAGTTTTTTTCCAGTCTTGAGACGTACAATTCTATGTTTATTTATCCGTTTGTTTTGCTCCCTTTCTGGTCAGAGACATTTTCCCACATCCCTGAGTCAGGGTCTCCATGATCATCCACTCAAGGACGCATTTTTTTGGCTTCCAACCCAAGTAGAGCATTAATAGCTTCCTCATGTATCTGCCTGAAGCCCATTTGTGAGGCCTCACTCCATCCCATGACACACCAAGACCTACACACACACACACACACACACACAAACCCATCCCACGCTTTGTTTAAAACTCCTTTTTTTTTTCTGGGGGAAAAAAAAAATTGTCATGGCCAAAAATAGAACGTTTTTTCCGCTCTGAACAACAAGCAGCATTCCTGGGAATTCAGACAAGTAGCATTGGTCAGAAGACATCTAACAGACACCAGCACAGTCTGCAATGTCCCAAAGCTGCTCCCATGTCCCTTGGTGCATGGAAGTGGCCGGGATCCCTCCTCCACCCACTCTGAAGAACAAAATCAGAAGCAACGAGCATCCACATCTTGCTCCATGAGAAAGTGGTGTTGCTCTCCAGAGGGACTTGAAAACATATATATATATATATACACTTTTTTTTTTTTCCCCAAGAGGAAATGTCTGCTGAAAAAAAACCTGATGCTGTTTAGAGTATGAGCCTTATCCTGCCACCACTGTGCACAATAACCAACACTGGTATTTTTTTAGCAAGGCCTAAATTGTTTGATTTCCTATTAGAAAATATGCAGCATTTCACAGGACTGGGTGTATAAAAGTTCCACGTAATATTGATCATATATGGACTAGTGAAGAAAAGATACATAATTGTGAAACCAGTTCAATTGAAGAAAAGTTTGCATAGAGGAGAAATTCAGGGAAATTTTCAGGGAGACTAGTTCCTAATTTGATCATTGTAGGTCCCTTCCAATTGAAAATATTCCGTTCTAATTAGTAACAAATCACCAAAGCTGGATTTCTCCAGGTGATGGTCTCAGCTCAGTTGAATCTATTTAGCAACATGGGTTTTGGTTCCATCAAGGCAAATGGGGAGCTCCCTTTTTCAAGACATCTGGAGTATTTTGGGAGCTTTCAGGCTCTTTTCTGAGAGCAAAAGGAAGGGGAAATCCCAAGTTGCATTGACCTTTGAGAAAGCAGCAGCTTTTTTGACAGCTGGTTGGGTAAATAAACAACCTTCTAGCCCAGGCCAGGTCCCTGATTCTCCCCTCAACGTGCCACTTCGATGTTGGTCAAAGCAGCCAACGTGTGGATAAGCCCCTGGCATTTCTGGCTGCTCCGTTTCATTTAATTCCTGGATAATCTCCTCCTGCAGCAGCTTCCAACTCTTTGGCCAGGGAGACATTGCTCCACCCACCTGCACATCCTGGCTCCTCCTCATTGCAACAGGATTTGGAATAAAACCAGTATTAGCAGCTCAGGGTCTTTTGGAGGTTAAAATACCCTCCTGAGACATTTCAAAGGGGGTGAGGGGCATGTCCCCTATTCTGTGCCATAGATTGGTGGGCAGATTCTACAGCACAGCCTGGCAGGTCGTTGCTACTGAGTCAAACAGGTGAGAAATTGTTCCAGCCCATGATGGTTTTTTTTTGTTGTTGCTGGAAAATGGCTATGGAGGAGAAACAGGTGGGTTTGGTCTCAATTACACCCAACACCAGGCCAAGAGTTGAACCCAAAGCACCAGCACCCTCATGCCATTGCACACAGGAGGCTCCATCCACAGCATTCATGAGAGGAAGCCAAAACCTGAAGCCATCTTATGCTTTGATTGTCCCAAAATCCATAAAGGCCTGAGAATTTTTCATCGTCTAGTTTCTCGTGGGGGCTGGAAAACCATCAGTTCCTCTGCCCTATGAGTAACTCTGACAGTCTGGAGGAGGAAGATGCCACCTAGATAAGGTGGTGGCCATCTCCATACACCCAAACCTTGATGGGGCTGAAAGAAAGGTACCTCCATCTGGGGAGCCTACAAGGGTTAGGTTATTCCACATTTAATCCAACAAGCCAAAGAAGGAGAAAGGCAGGAGGTGGGATGGAAGGAGAGAGAAAGGGAGGGAGAAGAAAGGCTGGGGGGAAGAAGGGAGGAAGAAGAAAGGTGGGAGGAACACAGACTTTGAGATGGCAGCTGTTTCGTGGCAGCCTTGCAACCCAGCGTGGCAGAAATCAGAGCAGGGACCACATCAGCTCATGGTGAAAGACCACAGATAAGATCACGAAACAACTTTCAGCAGCAAAGAGAACAAAAATGGGACCAAAAAACCCAGCTGCAGAGACCAAAGCACCCGGAGGCTGTAGCTGGCTGAGGCTGGTGCACACCAAAGTGCTGGGCACCTGCATGGGCACAGAGCAGCCAAGAGGCTGGAAAATCCCCACTGGGGCTTCGACTGAGCCCTGACAGCTGAGAGCAGAGAATAAGCACCCCCTTATTTCAGGGAGCATCGAGAAGACACCCCTGCAGGGGGGGATTAACCCCTTCCCAGCCCTTGCACAGTGCTGAAGCTGCAGGCTGGCAGGAGGGCAGCCGTGCCTGATGGCCCCAGGCAAGTAAAGTGGGAATAAAAACCTGGGTCATCACACAAATGCAGCAAAGAGGGAGAAAACGAGTGAGAACCAACTGTCACATGAGATTAAAAAGGCATTATTAGGTATGAACACTGCTAAACCAGCTCATTAATTCAAAACACTTACTCAAGAGCAACTGTCTCCCAGTTAAACCACTTACTAGGCTTCAATTTTAAAAAGGGAACAGGTGCTGGAGATTGAAACTGCTGACTTGGATCTTGGGATTCTAGATTCAACCTGCAGACCAGACAGAAGCAACATTTTAGCAGCAGCAGCACATCAACACCACTGGTGATGGCCACAGACCGATGGTAACCATACACGCAGGACTTCTGCCACCTGAACCCCCCTGGGAAAACCACCCACCTCCATCTCCCCACCCAACTGTTGCTTCTCCGCTGCTAACTACATCTCCCCTGGGTCTCCAAGAGGATGACCCAAACCTGTGTGATCTCTTGGGAAATGCCAACTTGGCACAGGCCCAGCAGTCACAGCTGCATGTCGAGTGTCAAGTGAAATCCAGTCACCTCAAAGGATGCTTTTGCCATGGCATGAAGCTTTGGAGAGGTCTTTCTTCCTGGAAGTATTGTTTTTCCAAGTGAAGTTCAGACTAGAAGTCTCCAGCCTGGTGAAGAGATGCCTCTGCCAGAGATCTACCAAATAGCAAGTGGCACAGAAAGGAGGAAGAAGTATCCCTCCAATGTCTCTTCCAACACAAGGAGTGGATCAACTAGAGTTAAGGAGATGTTTTCTCACTTCACCTAAGAGGACCTGTGAAACCCCCTGAGGATGCAAAGAGTTTATACATCAATTTGAAGGGAAGCTGGACCTGTGCTTTGAACATGAATGTATCTAAGGCTGCTAAATAGACCAGTTCAGGCTCAGGAAGTCCCTGGCCACCAACTGGTTTTGGTTACAGGCCAATCTCCTATGTGCATACCCCTGTTCTTACTCATCCCTGAACAGTCACCTCCAGCCACAGGACACCCATTTCACTAAGTCAGAAACCCAACTGTTGTATGGTTACACAGATGTACGTTTAAAAAACCCCAAACACCTGTTATTCTTGTATTTTAAGGGTTTACATCAAGATGCTGAGCTAAAAAAAACCACAACAAACCAAATACCCAACCATCCAGAGCAAGTAGTCAGCAATGGGTGATTAAATTCTTGTATTTCAGATTTTCCTTCAGATACTCAGATGTGTGGACATGCAGCAGCCTTCATCTCCACCTCCTTTCACCTTGCCTTTCCCTTTCTTCTTGCCTTTCCCTTTCTTCTTGCCTTCCCACTCTCCCTGCAGTTAAGCCAAGCTTGCTTTGTCTGAAGGACTTCAACTTTTTGGAAGAGAAAAGCCAGAAGGCATCATCAAATGCACTCTCGTGCCAGTATTTCCATCATCGAGTTGCATCTGGTCCCTAAGGTCTCTTAATTCTTCATTAAGCAAGTGCTCCATGTGGAAAGAGGCAAGACAGGAATTGGACAGCCCTTCACAGGCTTTGCTGTCCATGAACATGCATGATTGGAAACAAATCACTCCAGCCCAACGAGCAGATGTGCAAACGAGCCCAACACCAAAGGTTTTGTCAAAAGGAAGTGACAAGTAGCAGCAGGTCCACTTCTGCCCTTAGTCATCCTACCAGCAACATTCTGGAGGGCCATCACCCAAAGCTGCATGGACCAAGTGAGAAGCATCAAAATGAAAGCATTGGAGAAGAAACCTACCCGTTGGCTGCCAACTTCTGGGTCTGAAACCATGCAAGACCAAACCAGCTCCTATGCAACCGCTGCAGGAAGTGGGCTGGTTTAGAAAAAGTTCAGCTGTAGATGTGCACCAGATGAACTGGGCACAGCATTTGACCTCCCCCATAAAAAGGTCATGGATTTTGTTGGAAAAAATGCACCCTTCAAAAGGGAAACCAGCATCCAGGCAAGAACACCGGAGTGCTGTCCCTAATAACGTCCAAACCACACCTTGAGCATCTTCACACTAACAGGCAATTTGGTTTTTGCAAAACACTTCATGGCCAGATCATGCCACAGCCTCTAGATGAAGATGCAGTTCCTACAGGGTCCCAAGGCACTCTCAGAAGACTCTCTGATGCTTAATACATCCTAAACTCATTTAATTTCCCAGCCATGTTGCTCTACACAACCCCTCTTTGACCAGCAAACACCACATCCACCTCCTTGTGCTGCATCTTCCCACCTCCTCAGCAAGATCTGGCTGGAAGCATCAAATTAAATAACCACCCCAGGGAAGGTTGAAGGCACACTCCTGAAGCCACCCATCCACTGCCTGGTGCTGTGAGACATGTCAAATCCTCAACAAATGAGTCCTACGTCCCCAGAGGAGCCTGAAATTATGCTCTTGCATGGATCTGAGCCAAAGTAATCTACATTTCTTGCTCCAAAAGGTGGGTTTTTTTTTTTTGCTGTGAGGACAGGGAAGAAAAGGGATGAGTGTGAGTGGGGAGGGAAAATCTCTGCCTGGTGCATGACCTAAGCAGACATCCCCAGCTAAGCTCCTGGTCACAGGTTCTGTCAAAAAACAGGTAGTGTTTTATTCTGTGGGAACATAAAAGTTTGGCAGATCTTACTCCCCCCTACATGAAGATCTCCAGATCTTACTCCTCCCTACAATAAGATCTCCAGATCTTCCTCTCCTGGAATATAAATTGGCCAGATGGAGCTGCAGAGATGAAGGGAAAGCTGCTTCCTTGCAGTATCTTCCTTCTTTGCTTCAGGGGAAGCATGGGCATCCCCTGGAGGGCTGCAGCACAGACCCAACCAGGAAAACATGGATGCCCCCCAGGGTCCTGTCCCTTCACCTGTTCAAGGGAGGTTGAGCCAAAAAGCTGGCAACCAGTAAACACCCTCTGATAGGCAGAGACCTTGTATGGAATCAAAGTCATAAGTCTTAAATTGCTCACCAAACTAAGGAAGAAAGCAGGAGGAACAGTTCACAGCACCTGAACTCCCAGTCCCAAAGCTTGGTACCTCCAAGCACAAGGAGGAGGAGTGAAGGAGAAGCAGCAATGTTGGAGGCAAAATCTTTTCACTGCACCCAAGCAACAAGATTCAGAGCTGAAGCTCTTGTTGAAGGCTTGGGAAATGGCTGTCGTTGGGTGTGGAGCAGCCTCCATGGCATGAAGAGGTGTCCCTGGTGAGAGGACTAGACCCTTGCAAGGAGCACATGGTTCTCTGAAGAAGACATCAGAAACCAAACAGTGAGAGAGAGACAGCAGCATGTCAAGAAATAACCAAGCAGGAAAACCCTTTCCACTCAAGGAAAGCAACCTGTATGGCACCAAGCATCATCCCTCCGTGCTCAGGGACATCATCCTGGAGAAACACTGCAGGAAGCAGCTTTCCAGTTGATAAAGCAGGGCACAACTACACCAGCTGGGAGCTTCAGCTCTTGTACAAAGCTTTCCCTTCCTCTCTATATACAAGCTAAATTGAGAGCCAGAAGGATGGACAACTCTCTGGGATTATAATAATCCCAACCTGGCAGAAGCACCTCCTTCCTCTTCTGCTTTTTATTCTTACTCTGTATTTCTCAGTTCAGTGGTCCCCACGTGATGCCATCAGCCCCTCAGCCCTCTCCACCACATCTCAGTGGCAAGTTGGTTTGCCCCCATAGCCTATCTGTAAATCAGACCTGAGCAACACTGAACCTTCAGAAGGCCAAAAATCCTGAACCAGAGCTACTTTACTGTGTATCTGGATTTTGAGAAGCCTTGTGAAAAAGTCAAGTCCTTCTCAAGTGCTAATATTCAGAGAAAGGAAATAATTCCTTTTTGCTTGCAAGTGGATGTTCCCAGTCTATTTCCATTGCACTGTGACCTTTACACGGGCTCTTCACCATCCTCCCACACGAATGTCAACATTTTCAACAGTCTAGAGCTGTCAGCTCTGTTTCCATAGTTTCAAACACCTTCAAAGCAAGTGATCCCCCTCAAACTCATCTCCTGCCTAACCTCAGCCCTCCAGATGCCTCTCAGACACTTCCCATCAGCTGCTCTAGACCATCTTTGCAAAATCTCAGCAAATCTGTCTAAACATGCATCATCACCCCTGCTCTCACAAGTTCCATGCCTCCACCCACGAGGTTTCTCTCTCCCATTACCAAATCCTGCTTCACAACAAAGACTTTGCCTTCTTATCCTCAGAACTCCATAACTTCCATTTTTAAAATGTTCATTCATGCACGTATTTCCATGACAGAATCCTTTCCTTTTTCTTCTGCCACCTTCCTTCTCCTGCACGAATGCTGGAGGACAGGGCACCCCTGGTATCTTTCCAGCTTGCTCAAGCTTTCTAATCCAGCATTTCCCACCTGCCTTCAGCCCCTTCATCTTCCAAACCCCACGTAACCCCAAGATTCTTGCAAGTTTGTTGAAGGCGAAACAGAAGTAGTCATATTTACCCTGAATTATACAATATATATTTTCAACTACTACTTCAGCCTCTAAAATATCTTTATCCACTTAAAACTCTTACATGAACAGGCTCTGAAGCAGGAAAAGGATGCTCCATGAAGGCAAACTAGCATGTATTTTCACCATCTGGAGCTAGCTAAGGTAAGTTAGCAAGCACAAGAGTCCTCAAAAAATAAAAATAAAACCCCTTTCTACTTGGCCATACTCAGTACAACCCACACAGAAACATTTGCAGCTGGAAAACACAGCCCTGCAGTTAATTAACAAGGTTTTTCTTGTGCAGGTTGCTCCTCACAAGTCAAGTGCATGTGCTCATCGTTCCCATTAGGCTGAATAAACACTGCAGGTCCGTGCAGCACATCAGCAGCTCACCCAGGCAAAAGCATTTGCTGAACTTGCACAACCCTGACAGTTCTCAGAGCTATTCTTTTAAGAACAGCAACCTAAAAGACTTTCTCCTTGCTCTGCCTTCAGACTAAAGCTTGGTGTGCAAATAAGAAAAGATGACTAAGAAACAGGCATAAAAGAATTACTTGTCCTGTAATGCAACGAAGGTACCAGTGCCTGAAAAGTTTGGAGGCACAGAAGCAGAGAATGGGAAGGAACAGGAAAAAAAGGAAGCTGTGGCTGCCCCATCCCTGGAAATGTTCAAGGGCAGGTTGGATGGGGCTTGGAGCAACCTGGTCTAGTGGGAGGTGTCCCTGCCCATGCAGAGGGGTTGGAACTAGATGGTCTTTAAGGATGATCCCTTCCAACCCAAACCAGCCTAGGATTCTATGAAACACCATAAAAAAGCCCAACCAGGGAAAGTCTCAAAGCCCAGAGAACAAGCCACCAAAAAAGAAAAAAAACTTCAAGTATGGGGTTTTATTCTTGTAGCAATAAGAGTTCAAAATAAATGGATTTTTTCCCCCTGCCTAGCACAGGGTGCTTTCAATTGTCTGAAAAAAGGACCAGGATTACCAAGAAGGATAGCAGTGGAAAGAGGACTAGTTGAGGAGATAGCAAAGAATAAGGTTGAGAAGAACCCAAAGAATCAGAAGCAGCAAGCCATGCACTTGATTTTTGAGGAGACATCTTCAAAAAAATTGAGCCAGCTCATTATCTGACCTGTCCTCCCTTTGTTATTAAGTCTTAACCTGAAGGGCTGGTTTGTTGGGCTTTTTTTCTTGGTCCACCCCTCACCAGGGTCTGATGGCACCTGGCTTTGCCTCCTGGCTCCCACTGCACTGTCACCCCCCTGTGACAAAGGGCCAAGGACCACAGCAGCGTGTCACCTTGGGGCATCTGGTCAGACTAATATAGAAACACCATCATCAGCCCACATCATCACTCAACCAAAGTGCCAACCCACTGCAAGAAAAAAGTGTTTTAAAAAGAGTCTGCTACCACCATAACTCCTTCTTGTAAGAGTGTAATTTATAACTCTGCCCGCAGTTTTAAAAAAGATGCAATTAATTAACAATCACTCATAGCTGTCTAAAAAGAGACCCTCAAACCCAGCTCCTGTTTTGCTGCTGAGGCCAGAGGTAGCAAAACCAGGGCACTGAAGCTCTCAGCAGGAAAGGTGGTCAGAAGACATGGAAAGCAGGGATGGAACACACAGGAATGTTCCCCATCCAGGCACCCAGCACCATCCTGGGAAGTGCAATCATCACATTAGTCACCAAAGAGCTCACACATGTAGTTGTAAAGGAAAAAAAATGACCTTTTTTTTATAATAGAAGTGGCTTTTAGCTGCTAGGGACTAGAGCATGAGACTTTCAGTCAACAAGGCGAGAGTATAAGTTAAACCCACCACCATCACCATTCCAACCGCACTTCTTACCTGTCTTCAGCCTAGAAGCCCTTTGTACAGATAGATCTATAATTTATTTCTAGAAGCTACTCAACACACTGAACACTGTCCAGACTACTTTCCTTAAAGCTTCCCATCCTTCCTTTCTACACCTTCCCACTCTACTTCCATTTTCAGGATGAAAAACAAGCTTACCCAAAAAAAAAACGGAACATGTATTAACAGATTGGGTAGCACTGTCTTCTGTTTGATTAAAACAGTGTGAACTGTGTCACTCGCCTGAAGGGGCCAGACACAGCTGGCCAACACCACAACCCCCATACAGCAACACCACCACTTGCCACTGCTCTTACCCCCGGAGAGCAGAACAGGCCACAGCACCAAACCTCTGCTTGATACACACATTTTTTGGAGATGCTCAGCCAGATGGGACATGGGGCTGATGGCAACACCAGCAGCAAGGAAGGAGGAGTAGTAAGAGTTACCTGAAGTCACCCTGAGACTCACAGGGTGCAGAGCAGCACCCTGGTTCCTCAGCATCACTAGAAACAGAGGCCTTCAGTCTCTCTTTCCTAGAGGCTCCAAATCAGAAAAGGAGACCTCCAAGTGTCAGTTTAAAATCTAGTTTGAAAATAGATGAGGGACAAGAACAGAAGAAACGCCAAACTACGTCCTCCTAGTTGAGCATGCTTTTTCCACTGGGGAAAAATGCATTTCATTGTCAATTTAAAGCTACTTTAGGAAAAAAAATTCTCAGGTTTGATGCACCCGTCAACGTTAAAAATGAGGGATTGAGCAATCTGGAAAGAGCCCTCTTGGAGACTAAAAGTGGTTCAGTTCCCTGGGAAAGTGGTCCTGCATCTCCCCAGGACAGCTCCACAGCAAAGGGTTGGATCTCCCTGCACACAATCTGCACCTCCAGTGCCTACACTGCTTTAAAGCTTCTGAACATAAAAAGGGTTTAAGAGCTCCTCAAAAACCTTTGATGCCCAAGGAGCATCCTTTGCTCTAACAATCACACTCACCATTTCACAGCTGGCAAGCCAACATCTTTCGCCTGACCGTTTCCACCCTCAAAATACTTCAATAAAACACCCACACAGTGACAAGAATGAGACTTTAATCAGTTTTAAGTGGAGTTTTAACACTAAGAGATAAAGGGTTGTTAAACACAATAACAAATGGACATCTGATTTGTATGAGGCATTATCCTGTACATGTCATTACTTGGTTTTTGTGTATTCTCAGTGCATAGCATTACACACAGAGCCACTGTTGCACAGCACAATAGTATTTGAAGAGGCTGAATCAGAGTAAGGCTGCTTAACAGACTGATTTTTTTTCTTTTTCTTTTAGTATCTATATATATATATGCTATATGAAAACAGACTGAAAATTTGAACCGGCAGAGAAAGGCAGCTCTGCCAAACACTGCAGTTGGAGCCCCTTTGAGTGCACAGTTCCACCCCATCCATCTGCATGCATGACACTTTCTAACAGTATTTAAAAGGTAAACGAGGCACTTCGTGGCAACCACAGGCATCGTTAACATATTGCACACATTTGCTAGGACTAAACATGGAACTTGCACACTAGCATCCTATTTTTTTTTTTTTCAGTTTTTCTTTCTTTTTGAAAGCTAGAAACATTTGATGCTGCATGTAAACTCCAGTTTACACCGTGTGCCACAGGAACAAATCCAGATGCTTGTTTGCACAACTGCCCTTTAACAGCTGTGGCAAGTATTTTGAGTGGGGCTACCAATGACTAGGGGATGCTCTTACCAAAGTGATGCCTTCAAGTAGTTTCAGACATGTAAGCTGTCGCACATCCAAAAAGGTTTAAGCGTACAGTCCAGAAACTCAAGGAAAGACAGAATGCAGTTCAAGCTTATTAAGAATACTGTCATAAATAAAGTTTTAATAAGGACTCAAAAACCTTTCAGTCATAGTAATTCTTGTCAACTTCTATGGGGTGGTAACTGAAATAAAGTATAGGAGAGTATGTATAATATATATTTATATATATATAATATATATATATAATGCCATTTTTCCATTTCCAATGACTACACCATAAAATGTAAGCAAGGCTTCTCAAAGACATCAAAACATTCGGGGAAAAAAAAAAAAAAAGAAATCAAAACCCTCATTCCAACCTTCACATTCCAAAGGATAAAGAACAGTGCAAAGGCCCATCACGTTATGATTTCCAACCGGGCCCTCAGCGTTACATACCGGAACCGCACCGAGTCAATTTTTATTATCTAAAGTGGGACACGCAGCAGTGTCAACATCCGAGTACTTTTAAAGCATGAACATTTTTGTTTATTAGCCAACATAACTTTCAACTGTTAAAAAAAAAAAAGACAAGGTGAAACATGGTTCAAAGGGTAAGAGTTAAACGTTATGTCCCCAGGTAACCACCTCCTGCTCGTCAGTAACGGTGGGAATAATGAGCGCTGGAACCAGCAATCTTGATCCATTAAGCTATTAAAGTCTAATTAAACCTACAAGTCAGAAAGTATTTATCAGCTTTGTTAGAAGTTAGAATTTGATGAGCAAAATTGACCAACAGATACCAGAAAAAAATTTTAAAATCACTTCTATAGCTTCATTTACCAATAGTTATTACTGGAAGTCCTGCCTTGTCTCATTCAAATTCTTCCCATTAATGCTGTTGTACAGGACCCTTACAGATTCCACACACAGTTGTTATTTAGGTGAGAACACAGCTCATGAACTTCAATGTCAGCACCAATAAGTTAATTAGAAGGGGGGGGGTGTATTACATCCTAAAAAAGTGTCAATTTGGGGACTTCGGAGAGAACAATTTTGTCAGCTACTTCACATTTGTATGCAACAGTAATTGTACTCTTAAGTCATCTGCAGTCTGGGCATGTCAATTCTATACCAAAAGTGAACCTCAAACCCTACTCCTGGCTATATCCCTAAGAACAAGAAATACCACATGGCCAGGTGAGAGATCTAATTTGTTGGGTGGTTTGGTTTTCTTTTTTAACAGCAAACAAGATATTTGGGACAAGCTCTGCTTTTCCAAAGTACACATCTTCGTATACATACAGTGTTGGGAATTTACTGCAACACTGGTTTCCTCTGTATTATCTGTAATGTCTGCTTTTAAAACACCGTAGGTACTGAGTATTCAAGTAAAATTCCCTAACAGTTCATGACTTTTTTTTTTTTAAAAAGTGTGCAAAACTGCAAAACTCATTGTAATAGAATGTGTAAGGTCAAAGGGGTGGAACGGCTGACAGACGTCTGATGGAATAAATGCATCATAAATCTTCTAAACACTAACCTGGAGAATCTCCAATTGAAATTTCCTGTGCACCATTACAAAATATTTCTGTCTTAATGAGAAAGAAGCTTGCAAGGCAGCACATGAAGTATTCACAGCAGGAATATGATTGAAAAACCAATAATATAAATGTACGATGTTGACTGACGTATGCACCAACAGCATCTGACTTTTAGCACTGGCCTTGATTACACAGGAGATGGAGCAGCCATTACAATTCAGAAAAAAATAAAAAAATGAAGAAATCATTGTCAAATTTTGTCGTAATTTGTTTCAAGCCCATATTTTAGTTGATAGCCTCCACATTTGTATGGTTAAGTCATTGTTGCTGTGTTTCCTCTCTGTGACCCCGATAATTTTTTCTCCCTTCATTTGCGGGTCTTTAGGATGGTGTGAAGGTTCATTCCTGTGCCCCTATACAGAATCACTCCCTCTAGCTGCCTTTTCTAGCACCATTACACTTAAAAAAAATAAAATGCACAAACAACAAGCAGTGACAGCGGCGACTCTTCAATTGTCCAGGATGAATTACGGTAGCATGCTAAAGAAAGGTGCATGTAAATAGCTGGACATGGTACACAGGCCAAGCTCCAGCAGACTGTATCCCTTTCTGAGCATTACTTTCCATCTCCCATCCAAAATACATGCATTAGAATGTAGTAAAACCTTCTAGATACATCTCTTAGCCAACTGCAGACTTTTCTGTTGCCACACAAGTGCAAAAAAAGGGGCAGGATGTGAACCTGTATATTTTTGAAACTTCGTTTGGTGACAGAACACAAAAGGAAAAATTCCTACGTATACACATTAGGTCTGTCTCCACTTTTATAAAACAGGAATAAAATGGGAAAGTGCCATGTTTATAGTTCCTAATTGAAGTTTTAATGTCCTTTTGACACAAAAAGGTATATACATATCAGTTACGTAACCTTTTTTTTCCCCCCCAACTGGACAAGTGTCAAACCCTGTAGATTTATAGGGCAAAACAAGATTGGTCAGGAAAGAATTGTTCCTATAATTGGTAATCTGACACTGTCCTTTTGCCATTTAAAAAGGTCCTTTTTTTTCTTTTCAGTTTATTCAAGTTTGTCACTCTTCGTGGTTGTTTTTTTTGTGTATTTTTTTTATCTCAGATAAAAAAAATATTCAGACTTTTGTAATCTGCGTATGTTGATCTTCATCAAAAGGTTCATTCTCTGGATCAGAGTCAGTGGTGTCAGAATATCTATAATGATCAGGTTCATTGTCACTAACATCTGGTGTTACAGAAGTTGAACTGCTAGCCTCTGGATTTGACGGTTCTTCTACAGTTTTTGTGAAAAATAGCTTCACCTGAGAAAGGAAAAGAACAACATTTAAAAAGGGAACCTGGACTTTAACCATGGACAGGTAACAATGCAATTTTTAACAGCAGGGCTCCTTTGGCTACACCGAATCACACAAGTGATTCTCTCTGCTCCTCTCTCTGCTCTGGAACGAAGGAAATAAAGAAAAAAGCTCTTCTGAGGTTAGCCAACCTCTCACTGCCACCCCTGACACAATGAAGAACTGGCAAAGCAGCAGGTTTTTCATGCCCAGCTGAAGGTTATTCTGCATATCTGCACCAACCACTGGTACTGCTGAGTTACAGCAGCAGGACATGCCCCACTGAGCTTTTCCACCATCCTATCCTCTGCAAGCACGAAGAGAGATTTATTGCAGTAAGAGTGCACAGGAATGAACAAAACACTAACTGGTAACCTCTGTGTGTGTGTGTGTGTGTGTGTTGAAAGCCTGATCCAAGCAACATTCCAACAAGCAACTATGAGCATCACCTTCAAACGAGCACTGGCAGCTACTGGGTCCAAGTGGTACTTTTTGAGCAAGTTCAAAAATGTTATAATTCTTTTAAAAATGCCTTCTCTGTTTTTAAGCACATGGCAATGGCTCATGTTGCTCAAAGCTCATCTCAGAGGTGAAGCTATTCCCATGAAGCAAATCAACCCAGGATTGATATCAACGCAGCTGATACAGGACAGATGCTACCTGAGTCCCTGGGTCTCCCACCACTCATCTCTAATGGCTTTGATAAATACCTCCAACAACCTGAAGTCTTTATTCCCACAGTCTCTCAGCATCTCCTGACTTCCCCAAAAGCAGAGAAACTTAGAAAGCCAGAAGCTTTGCTAAGTGGTGGCAACACTAATGCATGAATTCAACCTCCACACAGTCAGCAGTTTCAGATGGTTCCTCCATAAGGCAAGACAGACAAATCAGATCACGTCATGCAGCTTTTCAGCTTTGTTTACACATAATATATACTGACCTTGAAGTTTGGAGAGAAATATCTGTTGGCTTTGTCTTTATTTGCTTTGTCTAGATCGTTTTTTGTTAATGTAAGGATTAAATATTCCTTATCATTATCTGAGCGCTCTGTACTGAAAATACCATCAAGTTCCTGATCTGCAACTAGACTTCCATTTTCTACTTTGTCTGAATTTTCATCCAGTCCTATGAAGAATGTATTTACCCAAAAGTGAAACATTTTGTCCTGGAGGAGGAAGAACACAAAGAACAAGCTTGCTTTAGTATTCACTAGTGGCATGTTAATTAGATTAATATCATCATCTGGTCAAAAACAAAGGGGTAATATCAGACAAAACTTGTTTGGGCAACAGAACATCATTGGTTACATCGCATGCAGAGACATTTTTTGCCAGTTCTCCTAGACAATAGGCAAAACTCTGCATTAATCAAACTCAATTTTAACCAATTAAGCTGTCAGAAGTCACTCCTTATCAAAAGCTGGTTTTAAAACAAGCTACCATACCTAAAAAAAAAAGCAATGACAGTAAATTAAACAAGTACAAAACTTGCAAACACATGGCATAAAGAGATTTTTTTGCTCATACCTTGCCAAGCAGTAGCCAAACCCAACAGGCAACCTGTGCAAACCAGCTTAGGCGAGTAATTATTTATCAGAGAACATTCTCCCCCACAGCTTCCTGCACAACAGAACACTTTATTTGATACAGAATTAGCTGTAACTGAGCAAAACCACCCCGCAAATACAACACCCCTATCCTACAGGATTCCTTACTGCTTTATGGAGATGGTTTCTATCAGTCAGATGTTTGCTGAACAGTACTACCAGAAAGTCAGACTCTGAAGGTGCCTGCTAGCCTACTCCACACAAGTTTTTAAGGAGAAGATGTGGGGCATTGACAGCTTAAGCACATTAACTTCAGCAGAACTTGACAGACGACCATCAACAGCTGGAGAGGTACAAGTTAGATTATCCACTATAACCCTGCAACCTGTACAAAGGGGCAAAATATAAATGTATTGGTGATTTTTAAGTCACTGGAGAACTGGCTGCTCTCAGCCAGTATATTCCATGCTTCTCACTATGAGCAGCAGAGTCGTAGCGATTCTCTCTCTCCACATGTGCTACTGAACCAGCAGCAATGTTTTGCTCTTGGCACAACAATCTCTTAATAAGGTATGGTCAGGAACTTCACCCTTAAGCTCTTGGCTCAGTAGCTCTGTGGGATGCCCTGGATACTCCTGGGATACTTCTCCATCACTTGCCATACTTCTGTCAGTCAAGAGTTGATGTTTTCAAGATCAGCTGCCATTAGCAAGTTGCTTCTGACTAGCGCACGAAGCACTTCTCCATCTGAAGCTCTGAGCTACATTCACGTCCTCTTTACAAAGGAAACCTCCGATTTTACTCTGATTTGAGTTTCTCAGGCAAAAGATCCAAAACTAAAGGCCAGTCTTCCCACAACAGTCAGGATTTCTGCATTTCTGTTAAAGCTGCAGGGGTGACAAAGCTAGCACGTCCCAGAATCTGACATGCCTTGATATTATACAGGACCAGAACACAAACGGAGCTAATTTGCATCTTTTTGTTTACCAGAGAGATTTAATTCCAGTTTCTTACTGGAAAAGCCAGGTCCTGTCCCATCTTCCTAGCTGCTTACCTCTGTGGGTAAGCAGAGGGGGAATGAGAGGTGGCACAGAAGGGTGCTCTGGTGTGTCTCCTGTGAGCAAACCTCCCTGCTGAAAGCAATTTGGCACCAGCAAAATATCACATTTTCCTGCGTCAAGGAGAAAGGGGCAGGGAAGTGCTGAACTACTGCTTAACTGACATCCATCTTCCTCACAGATTCATAAAGACAGGTAAGCACACAAATACTGGGCACTGAGGATTGTCTGATGAACTAACTTCTACCTGCCTTCTCCAAAGGTCGGTAGAATAATTTTCAGTATCTGAGATAAAACATATAAACCCACTTCCACCTTGTGTGTGTTCCTGTAAGCACCTCAAAGACCACCCCCCCCCTCCAGCCCCTAAGGAAGTGCAAGGACAAAGACAAAACCCAAATAGTTCAGTCAGAACACTCTGCTAGTTAAACCGTTAACCACTTCAACATGTGCCTCTCCAGTACCTTTGGGAATCAAGTTCATCTACCAGACTAACGTGCTGTAATTACAGTTGTCTTGGGAGACTAACAGATGTTTGCCACTGCCACCAAATCCCTTCGAGCCCCTATATCCATGAAGAAGCCTTGCTGAAGCCCATCCATGCAAGGCAGCAGTTGGCAGGTTCTTTCCAGGCCAAATCTGCTCATACACTGAGCACCCTCTCCTTCACTCACACTCAGGAACAGCTTTTAAAATGCCCACCTGTGAGAGACGGACTCTATAATGGCCTTTAATCCAGCGACCATTCCTGGCGATGCGCCCCCCCCGGCACTCGTGGGGAGAGGACAGAGGTACCAGGCGCATGCGCACAGACTACAGACTACAGCTCCCAGGAGGCACGGCGGGGCCGGAACCGGGAAAGAAAGGGAGGAGCAAGAAGGCGCGCGCTCTGTGTGTGTTAGGTGATACTTAATAAATCGATTGATTCTTAAGCGTTATTTGTGAGTGTGACGGGGAGTGGTCTTCAGCCCTCGGTTTCCCCGAGGTGGGGGTGTGGGTCGCGGCTTTGCCTATCTCGGTCCGCGACACCACCCCAGGATCTGGCAGCAGAGGATGAACATCCTAGGCAAGAGGGTTTATTCTTCTCTAATGCTCCAAGGAGTCACCACCCTGCCTGCTGATGTCTCACGAAGAAAGTGGCACTAGACAAAACCCCCACGAAGACTAACCTAGTCCAGGATCCTCCTATGTCTAGATTAGTCCCTCAAAAGACATGTAGTCCTCCAGGGAGATGAGATGCTACTCCTGCTCAAAGCAAAAGACCAGTTAAGGTCAAAACAGAAATAACCAGTGGCATCATGTTTCCAGCTACAAAACAGGAGGGATTTGGAGTTCAGGTGCCATCTGCAATAAACAATGGGAAAATCCAAGCCTGAGCTAATGTTTCCAGCACCCAACAGCTCTGTAAGCAGGTGGATATACCTCCTGCAGTCTCACCTCTGGTGAAGAGGCCATCCTTCCAGTGAGGTTTAGAGAAGAAAGTGCATTTCCATCCCACGACCACAGTTAAGGGAGATCCCACATCTTGTAGCTGGGGCGATGGTACTACTATGCTTCATCCTTCTTCAGGACCACAATGCAGAAGAAGCAAAGCACCTTGATGCTGCTCCTCAGTGCTGCCCACGACACCTCCGGAGAGGTCAGCAGAGGAGAGGACAAAGCTGGTGAACACGCTGCAGCAGATGGAAAATGGCTTATACCAAGAGAGCTGAAGCAGCTTTGGAGGAAAGCAGTGCCAGAGTAAACGAGGCCACTGTTTGTAAACCAATGCCAGCAGAAGCAGAAGGCATGGTCTTGTCATGCCTCACCTTAAACTTCATCAAGCGGAGCAGAACCAGGAATGATTTACTTGGCAATTAAGGGCCTGCCTGAACAAGCAACTGCAGGGACTCTGCTTTACTGACAGTCTGGAGAAGACAAGACAGATGACAAACCTCTCACTAGACATCTTTTAATCTGTTTTCCTTGGGATAAATTTGCGGAGGTCTTCAGGGACTCAAACTAAACAATGCAACTTGGCCAAGCTGGTCATTTATCCTTTTATCTCCCTCCAGCTTTTTAAAGCATCAAGTTATTTTCCTTCCTTTTCCCACTACACTAACTTAATTAGCTTAATAAACCAAGTTCATGGGTACTGGAACATGGCACGGCCACTCAAACTGAGGGAAGACTTGGTCATTTTTTTTGGAATTGGTTCTCAAAGCTGGTAACTGTGCAACTGCTTTAACTGAAAAACTAAACTCAGGCAAAGTGAGGATTCAGCCAGACCCAGCTAAGGCATCAGGCTCCATGCTACTGCATGGAAGACAACAAAGAAAGTTGATTTAACATGGGCCAAAGATAGGAATTTCAAAAATCAAGGCATCAACTGAACTTGGGCTTTATATAGCAAATCAGAATACCAGATCAAGTGCTCAGAGGGACACAATATTCTTCACTCTAGAGCCTCTAACTGCAGACTGAGATTCAAACCCAAGATCATTTAAGCCATCAGCTACAAGTTCCCATACACTCCTAAAAGTTTAATTTTGCAGAGAGAGTTACTTGTAATCACTTTGCAGCACCAGCTAGGGCTTTTGGAGACGTTATCCAGCAACAAGAAGATGAGGATGGTGTTCCAAGATGTTCGCTACCAGCCTCACAGCCCTCCCGTAGTCATGGCTGATGGAACTTCTTGTACCCTTTTCAGACCAACAGACAAAGTCTTCTGACATTTTCAGAGCTCATTCTTCAACGTTTGCTGAACAGTAATCACCCAAAGTCCTCTTGAGCTGTGTAGCAGAGCTTCTCATCTATCCAGACTCAAGAGATGAAATGGCCTACCTAACAGCTCAAGCAATGCTGTCAGCACTGCCTACGCTATGGTTGGGGCATAAACCACCAGTGACTCTTACCAAAAAAACCAAACCCATCCACACCAACATTTCCCGCTCATCTATACTGGGAGAGGACTCCTGAAAAAGGTCTCCTTCACCCCCAGGCTCTGCAAGCAGGAAGATGATGAGATCTTCTACCTTATTTTTAAACACACCCTCAGTGAACCAAGTGATACAAGGATATTCTGAAATACTTTAAGATTATAATTTCAACATCAATAACTAGAAGAAAAAGGCTTCACATAGACACATGGAAGCAAACCTAGAGAGACTACAAGAAGCAGCCTGAGATGGAACAAGCTACAAGTCAGAGAAACAAAAAAATGCTCAGAAAACCTCCAAACTGCTAACTTCCATCCACCAGCAATTCCTACATAACTGTCCCTGAGCCTCCAGGCATTTTGTTCCCATATGAGCATGCATTTCATTCTTGAAAGGAAGGAGCTAACATCATACAGAAGAAATGGTCCCAGAGCAAAGTAAACAACTTTATTAGACAAGAAAAGACCAAAAGCTGTGAACTTCCTAACTGAGGCCAGGTGGCAGAGATTACAGAAGAGCTGAAACAGGGTAACTTTCTCAAAGCAGTCGCTCTCTTACCAACATCTTCTCACTAGCAGCAATAACCCTTTGGCTGAGCTCAGCTCTCACTAGCCACTGAATTTGCTTAAATTAAGTTTTGCCATTAAAAAAACAGGAGACTTGGCTGCTTTAAATTTCACATTCACACTGCAACGCTGAGTGCTCAGTCATTTGGTCCATACAAGTTTCTTTTGTTTCACACAGAATCACCAATGCTGGAAAAGACCTTTAAGATCATCAAGTCCAGCCTATGACCAACACCACCACACCATCTAGACCATGGCACTAAGTGCCACATCCAGCCTTGCCTTGAACACATCCAGGGAAGGAGCATCCACCACTTCCCTGGGAAGTCTATTCCAATGTCTCATCACCCTCTCTGTGAGGAAGTGCTTCCTAATATCCAACCTAAACCTCCCCTGGAGCAACTTCAGGCTGTGCCCTCTTGTCCTGTCACTAGTTGCCTGGGAGAAGAGCCCGACCCCACCTGACTACAACCTCCCTTCAGGTAGTTGAAGAGAGTGATGAGGTCCCCCGAGTCTCCTCCAGGCTAAACAACCCCAGCACCCTCAGCCTCTCCCTATAAGACTTTCCCTCTAGTCCCTTCACCAGCCTTGTTGCTCTCCTCTGGACCTGCTCCAGCACCTCAACGTCCTTCTTGAAGTGAGGGTCCCAGAACTGTACACAGTACTTAAGGTGAGGCCTCACCAGTGCTGAGCACAGGGGGAGAATGACATCCCTACTCCTGCTGGCCACACTATTCCTGATCCAAGCCAGGATGCCATTGGCCTTCCGGGCCACCTGGGCACACTGCTGGCTCATGTTCAACCAGCTGTCCACCAGCACTCCCAGGTCCCTCTCTGCCAGGCTGCTCTCCAGCCACTCTTCCCCAGCCTGTAGCGCTGCCTGGGGATTGTTTCATGGACAATAATTTTATCCAAGAGCAGCTTGATCAAACTTGAGGAGGACCCTCCATACTAGAGAGCTCTGCAGATAGTGCTGCTGTTCTTTAGAGGATTCAGAAATTTGAAAGCAAGTCCAGGTGAGCAAACCTGGAGCACTTCACCGAGATCAGTGGTATCAAACACCAAACTAGACCCAGCAGGAGGACTCAAGTTTCCTTTATCTCCAGAGATGACACATAACCATTCTCCAGCCTGAGGCCCAGAACGGATTGAGAATTACACTTTTAATTAATGTTAAGGGGGTTTTATTAGGTTTCTTAGGGCAAGTTAAAATGCAGACTGGTAGATATGTGATGACTTTAAGCGCATGCAAGAAAATCTGTTTAGCAGCTACCTATAAATCTGCTAACAGAAAAGCAAGAACCAGTGACCAGCAACAGAACTGTAACTCCAGCTTTCATAAATACATGTGAATAAACCAGAACCTCTGAAAGATAAGATACTGTTACTCCTAATTATGCTGTTCCTCATTTATTAGGTGATCACTGGTGGTGATCTCCAAAATGCAACCAGCTTCCACAGTGGAAGACCCTCTCTTTTCAGGTTTTGAGTAAAAACTGCATAGGGTCAGTTTATCTAGAAAAGGAGCAGGCACAGATGTGAACCACTTGTACAAAGAAATGTGTTCAACTCTGTGCCAAGGTAGGCTTTCTGCCACGAATATTCACCTCTGCCCTACTCCCATCTTGGTCACATCACATAACAAGTTGTCAAAAGGACCATGTGGAAGGATCTCCTCCAGTGCCAAAGCACACGTCAGAGATGGAATATTTCACCAATTCTCAAAATGGAGACCTCAGCAATAGTTTCATAAAACAGGCTTACACCCGAGAGGATCCAGAAACCCTGTCCCAGATGTCCTCAATTTGTGCCTGCATTTACAGTAGAGCTAACAGAGGTGGTCTTACTAGAACTGTGTAACACCATAAACCTACTTTCTTTTGGCCTCTGCTCTTATAAAAGGTTGAGGGCAACTAGACACTAGATTCAACAGATCTTTGAGGCAGATTATCAAGGCGGTTTCCTCACAAAAGGTTTTCCGCCTGGTGATGGGATAGTTTCTATCTCTCAGAAAAGCTTGCAGATATGAAAAGAGCAGCTTTCACATCTCAGCATTTCTTGGCCCCAGCAGCCTAAAAACACTGAGAAAAGGAGCACCTCTGCACTACAATCCACAGGACCTGAAGAGTTAGGGGACCTGATAAGACTAGGCAAAAATTAAAAACAAAAAAAATCAGCCAGCTACTCAGAAACTACAAAGAGATTCTTAAGAAATGAAACCATGGCTGATGGAACACTCTGAAATGAAACTACAGCATAGTACCAGGCTCGCTGCATTTCTGCAGACAATTCTAGACACTCTCAAAGACAGAATTCACATTCCAGAAATGCTATGTGATAATGAGGAGTTGTAGTCGATGCTGTCACTGGATCTCAGTGCTCTCTAAACAGGTACATCAAATACAGGAGTTTGTTCCTGGTGCCAAGATCCGACATCTGAGCTCAGGCAGGGGAAGACCAGCACAATGTTTCCTATGTAGCCCAATTTGTAATTCATGTGTTACTGAAGACAGTAAAGAAACCACAAATTCACAGTTAAGACAAGACAGAGACTGGGTAAAACAGGACCTTGTCTCAGATGTTTGGGTTTTGTTTCATCTCCTCCCTGCATCCATCATGTCTAGCCCACAGTATTTATCTGGGTGCTCCTTCAAAAGTCTGTTCTCAAAACTGGCTCCCAAGCATTGCAGTTTTAAATATCAATTATCTTAATGTTGACTTAAAGTAGAATTTTTACTTTTAAAATTCTCTGGTTTACAGTTCTCTCTACTGCATACAGTCGCAATGACCAACTCAAACATCTCACTAAACAGGCAGAAGAAAACATTCCCATTAAGAAACTGCTTGAAAACTTTTGCAGACAACAGAACACATTTCCAGCTAGTGAAATCTCACCATTAAATTAATTAACAATACCTTGTAACTGAACAAGCCCACAAAACAGTGTGCCTGTGTATTTACACACACATCTGGTAGGTACAATCTGCATGCAGTTATAAGAGACTGTGTTCTCATCACTTATGTTTGTCTCCAAATCCACTCTAGTGTTTTTATATTTTTATGCTTTGCCTGTAACACAGGATTCACTCAATGAATGCTCTTAAGTTTTATAACATCCATTAAATATTGAACAACTATTCGTAAAGAATTTTAAGCAGTAAATACAAAGGTAACCTTGAATCAACATGTTCTCAGCCTCACCCTTCACTTTGGTAGGTACAAACTAGCTCCACAAGCATCAGAATTCATGAAACCCAGTGACGAGCCATCCCTCTTTAAGAACTCACTGGCTTTGGTGTCAAAAGAAGTTCTAGATTAATTTTTTCCACAACTGAGACACTAATAAAATTCTCAGTTCTGAGGGAATTCTCTGTCTAATGTCAAGGCACTGCAGCTGGGAACCAAGAGGTGATGAAGAGATTGCAGAGGTACTTCCACAAAGTGAGCAGGAACACAATGATCTTGGAAATGCAACCGAATTTGATGAATAGAAATGAGACACCAGCACATAGACAGGATCTTCTGTGCCTGCTCAAACCTTAGGAAAATGTAGCTAAGGAAACAGCTGGAGTTAACTTGCTCAGTATGCAAGCCTATTTTTACAACCAGAAGGTTTCTTCCTCAATTAGATTACTCACTACTACCCAAATGACTGCAGTACATATCCAGTATAATTTTTATCCACCCTTTGTACTTAATCTCACCAACTCTCAAAATATCCAGCTTTCATTTTGTGGTAGTCTCTCTCCTTGGGAAAACTAGACATCAAAGAATTAAAGACTGATTACACATCACTGAAGAACAACTGATAGTCTTGACAACATTTTCTGGAGAAGTGAAAAAAAACAACCCACAATCAACCAACCTTTTTCAACATCTTGTTCTGTTTGTGGAAAAATTCCACTTTGATATCACCACATACTGGCAGAGGTTGAGGGAATTCAAAGTACATATACTTGTCTTCACGTCTGGAGGGTCCTGAAGGGGAGGTGAATATCTTTACCTTTAGCTGGTACACCACAAACTGAGGATCTGCATGGCAAAACAGAATGTCACTTTGTAAGAAATGCCTTGAGGTGTCAAAAGCACAATGTTAGTATCAGAAACACAGTCATGAACTATGATATTTTGAAAGTTAAATACATATCTATTAAGAGTTAAGCACAGCAGGACAAGCTTCACTAGATGTTACTGGAAACAACCTAACAGATTCCCATCCTTTGAAGCAATACTCTCAGACAACCACAGCATTCCTAGAAAGTTGCTCCTTCTTTTTCATACAAGAAGAAATGACAACTTCTTGACTCTTCCTTGCATCCTGCCTCTCGTGTCTATATTATGTGGACATAACTGAGGGGTTTTATTCTTGCTCATCTCTTCTTGGCAGAGTGGGCGGGCATGTTGGCACAAATTGATTTCTACTCTTAAAGAACTGTTGAACAAACCAAAACAAGGACAAAATTTAACATTCATTCACAAACCAACCAGCGCCAACAGACCATACACACACAAGACTGTGAGGCTGCCCTGGAAAACACCATCAGCCAAAAAGGGCCAGCCACAGTGTAACTTTCCAAATTAAATCTGCAGGGTAACAGCTGAAGTTGAGGGGGTTTTAGTGCAGCCTAAGCAGAATTGTTCCAGAAATACTAAACTTATTCGTAGAAGTCTTTCTGCATTTGCTCCTGATTTCTCTGTCGGTGGCAGATGCAGACTGCTCTCTACCATACCCTGAAGCCACTCCTCAGAGCTGTGGAAGTCCCTACCAAGCACCATCCTTACTGAACACTGTTCCCACCGAGCCTACCCACATTATCTTCCTGAACAGCCTAGCTATAAAACTGCTACTCATCTTCAAATCCTCAGAGTCATAAAACCCTGCTCAGTCAGTGACTGGAAAACAGAAGGAAGACAACAAGGAAGTCAGACTTCAAGCTATCATGTGTTGGTAAAATTAATACCAAACAAGACTAAAGAAATAACACAGGCCATTGGTTTCCCATTCTGAAAAATCACTGAAAACTCCTCAGAAATGTTAAATATTGCAGTCAACAAAGACGCTGAACTTGAGAATTACCCTGTCTTCTCAGGTGCTTAGCAAGTCTTCTGTTTAGCCCAACATCCTACTGTGCAAACAGCATGCTAACAGCCTGGTATGGACACACAAGCTAATGCCCTCGTGAGCAATCCGTGCTTGTAGCTTGATTTCGCAAGGACAGCACCGTTTATCCAAAACATTAAATTAGTGGTAATTGCAGAAATCTGTAACCTCCACACCTCTACCCTAGAGGCAGGGGTTTTTGGCAGAGGCTCCTCCTTTCCTCCTCCTCCTCCTGTAAACACAGCTAGCCTGACAGGTTGCATGATTGTTTCTTACGTGCGTTCCACGTTCAGGTACTGTTATAACAATATTAATAGTGCATTTTAAATCAAAGCCACAGGAGGCACTGGAATGAATGACACATTGCAGTAATCCCCATAGCAAAGCCATTAGACTTTTTCCACTAACAAAAAAAATGAACACGCAACACTAGGCAGTTCCTGCCCTGTAACACAGCCCACAGAAGGACAGAAGTGAATTCATATTTACGCTTCAAAATTTCAAGGAAACTCCTGTTTCTTACCAACACTGTGTACCAGCAAACCAGACAAATCATTTACAGGTGTATTAACACTTCTTAAGCCTCCATAGAACAAAAAGTTTCTTCCAGAGCCAATTAGATATTTACCAAGTTGAATAATTCTTTTTAAAATAAAAAAAAAAAACATCATGGGAAGTATGATGTTGCTGCTGCATTTGAAGCCAATGCGTCATTAAGCAAATGTTTTTTGGCAATTCATGTTTCCCAAGAGTTGCTATATTAAGAGAAAAAAAAAAAAAGACTTTTTATGAAACTAAGGAGGAAGTATCTATATATGGCATCACTTATGGTCAAACTGTTAATAATTCCCAATTTACATCAGTGAAACAGCTCAAGTCCTTCACAGATCCTGGGAGGATCTTAGCAGACAGACCAGATTTTGGAAGGTGAAGTGTGATCTTCTCCTCCTTCAAGACGTGCAGCTCTTTGTGTCACAGAATGGTAACAGTGACCTAAGAGACCAAGCTCCAAGGTGTTTCCTTAGGAGAGCTAAGGGAGGTTAGAGGGGTGCTGGTTACTTACTGCAAGTTCCGCCACTGAACATGGGAATTGTTTCAAACATCATCTTGTGAAACAGCAGTGCCACCGGTCTGTAATCCAGGTGGTTCTTTAACAGGTAGCTATAGTAGTACACGTAGCGTCTCTGGCTGGGAATTGTCACTCCCTAAACAAAGGGAAAACAAACATCAAAAACCATCAAGCCCATTTATTAGCACCACTCCCACAGCTCCTGCCCCTTAGCTCTGAATATAGACAGAACCCAAGCAGGTGGGTTTTAGCACAATGACTTGTGAGGACTCTCAGCCATTTCTACATTGTAGAACATCCTGGGCACCCTAAGGACTAGCAAAGACATAATCCACCTCCAAACTGTCCCCAAAGACAGCCTCTATACACGCTTCCCTCTTCACAGAGCCATAGACTGGTGGGGGTTGGAAGTGACCTCTGGAGATCATTCAGTCCAATCCCCCCTGACAGAGCAGGTTCACCTAGAGTAGGTTGCACAGAATGGCATCCAGGCGGGTTTGGAATGTCTCCAGAGAAGGAGACTCCACAGCCTCTCTGGGCAGCCTGTCCCAGGGCTCTGTCACCCTCACAGTAAAGAAGTTTTTCCTTGTGTTTAACTTGAACCTCCTGTGCTCCAGCTTTTGACCACTGCCCCTTGTCCTGTCACTGGACACCACTGAGAAGAGTCTGATCCCATCCTTCTGACACCCTTCCCTGGACACATACCTCCATCTCTTGTACTCATCCTGCAGAGCATTTAAGAGGAAGCTGTTTGCACACATTAACTAACAGCAAGCAATGAATTCATTACCAACCAGTCCCCAGTACAGAACAAGCAGGACACTGGTTTTCCAGTTACTTCAGTACATATCTCCAAACATCCATCTGAAGCAATGAGGCAAAGACTGCAGATTTTTCCCTGGGGGTCATGTAAAAGATGGTTTCATGCTGCTGCTCTTTTTTTTTTTTTTTGCGGTGGGGAGTGTCAGACATTAAGCAGGAGACACCTTGAACATAGGAATTTTTAAGCACTAATAAAAGAATTACATTTTGACACCCATTTAAGTGAAAAGACTTAATTTTGTTTGCTAGTATCGCTGTATTCAAGACTGAGGACACCTTTTATTACAAAATGCCTTTCTGAAATGTCTTCTCAAAAACCAAAGGTGGAAAATTTAATTAATAGGCCCAGTAGCTGAAATTGTGAAATGAAGGACTTCTCAGATGAATGACAACTCCAAAGTAAACACTTGCTTTGAGAACATACAACCAAAAAACATCTTTATTACTAAGTAAGGCAGTAGCTTTAGAGCTCTTCCAGCTAATAGTTTCAAGCAAAAGTGATAAAGATGAAAAGTAATTTAACTCCCTAGAAAACGCATGACATGGTTCATAACAACCCATACTACGTACTTGCAGCATCACCAGTAAGTAAACTCCCATACTAAAACTAAATGTGAAACTGCAATAAACCAGAGATAACAAAAGGTTTTCATGTACGAGTCTATGAGCATTTTGGTCCTAAAACCTACAACACAGCAACCTGGTCTAGTGGGAGGTGTCGCTGCTCATGCAGGGGAGTTGGAACTCGATGATCTTTAAGGTCCCTTCCAACTCTAACCATTCTATGATTGCTATAAACTTAGCTTTAATAGCTGCTTCACCTTACACCAGCCATAAGCTAAGAGTGGCTACAGTAATTTTAATGTAGTAATCATCTATTCTGCACCCATCAAAGTCTCAGTTCTGCAGTGTCTGATTCCCCACTACCTTTCCCAGGACAACAGGACGTTAACAGACTCTCTAGGAACTGTCAGCCTCATCTACCACAACTCTCACTTGATGTTGCAAAGGCCTCTGTGAAGCTTCTGCTCCCAGCAGGCACACGGGGAGAGCTTGCTACAGAAGTACTCGAGGTCGTTCCCTTGACCAATTAGTCATACTTCCCCTTGCAATTAGCCTCATGCTTCCTGTCGGCAGGGCCTAACCCTCTCGGGACTCGCTCTGCCAGGCACATTCATGGCAACAGTGATTTCAGCCATACTCATCTATATACAAACTGTGCAGCTTGTGCTTGCTTTAAACAAAGAAAATCTGGGACCTAATTAAAGCAAATTTTCTTCCATCATACATGTTTTGGTCCAGAGTAGCGGGTGCGCGTGTAGGGAAAGGCCTTTTCTTGTCCCTAGGTGCAAACAGCTCTTTTGAGGCCTCATGTACACTTTGAGTTTCAGGAAGTCAGTGATACAAAGGTGTGGGTAAGTGTCAAATCAGAGAGCAGCACTTGAGATATAACACTGAAATATGGGCCACAAGGGAAGCAAGAGCTCCCAGAACCTGCACTGAAATACCGGTTTATAAACACTACTTGAAGGATTATATGAATCACGTGCAGCCCACTGTCCAGGTAAAGATAACCATGCTCAAGTGGAGCTGGAAAAACAAAAATCAACTCTTACAGTAGAGACATTAAAACCAAAACAAAGTTGCTGGCTATGGATAATATTTACAGGGAAGCTAAACAAGCCTCTCACTATTCCTGTTTACTAAGTTCTCCCTTACCTCAAACATAGCAGAGGTACCACATTGATGAATACCTGACCGACCTTACCCTTCACACACCAACGTGCAGATATACTACCCTCTTTTTACAAAAGGGAAACTGAGCCACTACATGCTTGCTATTGCTTAATTTTTGTAGTTTTCATGCTATTTTCTGTGGCCCTTTTGATAATCTCTATCAGCAGGAGTAGTTTACAACTGTTTATTCATCCCACAGCTTGTTCCTATTCCCTATCCTACACTCTTACCAAAAGCCAGAGCTTTGATGTCTTGCTCCAGTTGGACATCACAACTACCCTTCTCAGCAGCACATCCAGTAACAGCTCCATCTTGTAAAGAGAGCAAACTAAGTTACTTGCTCCTTCCAATGAATTAACAGCCAAATTCTAACATTCCTTATGTGCCACTTCTGCTCTCAAGAGCCTTCAAACATGAAGCTCTGCTTATTAGAGGTCTACACACTGTGAAATTAATACTTGATGCAAATACTAGAGAAACACAGAGAGCTCTGTCCTTGAGCAGACTGAAACTGGTCTGCCAGGATGATCCCCCTGGACTGCTCTACCAACATACGTGAGGAAATGGAGGATGAGCAGGGAACCTCGCTGAAGTGACCTGGCCAGGCACACCTTACTATATTTGGAGAAGATCTCCAATGCAGAGGTTAAATTCCCATTGAGGAGGTCTAACTGTGCCAGAAAGGTCCTACATACAGTTACTGCTAAGTCTGTCCATACCACTGACAAGGTCTTAACAGAAAGCTCTTATAGCCCTGAACATCATTTCTCTGAAATGAGATCCTCCCATTCCTCCTCAGGAGGACAAGGAACTAAATGGCAGCACCTCCTGAAGCAGGCTCTGAGGCAGCCAGTGTCTGGGCTTACCTACCTGTTTATTGGAAAGAGGCATCTTCCAGTATACATTTCCATTGAACTATAACACATACTGTTATGACTACACATCTCCAACCACCACCACAGAAGTTAAGAGAACCTGAGGAGATGAACAACTCATCCATTCAGGCCAAACAAGCTAGAACAATCCTCTTATTTGGGCTGAAAATGCTGAACAAGAAAGATCACTCGCCAACTGCCCATTCGATGCAACACGCAGCAGAATGCTATTTAAAAGACTATTTAAAATAAACTGTCCAGATCTTCTTGAACAGGAGATGGAAAAACCAGACTGTTTTAGTGTTGCGACTAATTGCTACTGCTGCTTAGGAAAGCTTTTTCATTTAGAACAATGGCACTGATCCAATCATGTTAAAGCTAAATGAAACCAGATATCACAACTGATGGAAACTGTTTCTTAAAGGACTTGACTATTCAAACAGACCTCAAGCAGGAAAAGCATAAAGACATGGGTAGGAGAACAGAACAGAAAATAGCTCACCTTCTTGTCTCTGGTCCTTACTTCCCCATAGAAATCCAGGGCTTCTTGAGCCTTTAAAAACTTGCCTCGATGCAACAAATATGCACATATCATTACACCAGTTCGTCCCTTTCCAGCTTTACAGTGGATTGCTGCAACATGATTGTCATCTTCACTTAGCCATTGGTCAAGATCTTCACAAAAAGGTTTTATAAGCTCTAGCTGTGGTGGGTTATGGTCTTCAAAAGGGTACTGTGCAACTGCAACGAGAAGTAGTTCATGTATCAGAAGGAAATTACAGCAAGCTCAACTAGGCGGGTCAACTTTGTGAAAAGCATGCAAAAAATTAGAATTTTAAATAAAGCCCTCTTGTCTTACATATAGATAGGTGTATTTTTTATTCCAGTATCATTCAGCAATGTAGTGCATATTATATGCATTGCAGACATGTCTCTAGTTATCCACAGGCAACCATCCTGCTACACAGACTATTTCACACCACTACTGAAATGAATGGCACATCTTACACCATGAATTTTTGAGAATTTAAGAGCACATTGGCACAAAGAATAACCTCGTGAAACCCCATTACTCTGAATAATTAGACTACCTGCTGTGAGAAAACAGAGCCAGACCTCAGCCACTGATCAGACAACAGGAATTTTGCTGAAAAATTCTGAGCACGGTTGGTGCTGTGTTGGGAACAAACCCTCAGAATTCACTCAAATGGGTTTTGAAACAAAAAACCTTCCATTTCCATATTAAGAAGATGGTAATCGAAAAAGAAATCTCCTGGAAGGCACCTGCAATACTTCCGGGTTTTCAAGTCAAACCACTGAAAGAAGTTGTCCTTTTCCTTATATGGATATATACACACACTATTTTCCATCTAGAGATGGAAAGAAAGTGAGCATGCAGGAAATGAAAGAAATCTCAAGGGAGCAAACAATAAGCAATAAGCAGAGACAAGCACCCAAAGCTCTAACACCTGAGAGAAGGTGACAGACAATGCCCTGCTGACTGGCAGGATTCCATAGGGCTGCACTAGTTTCATCAGGAGAATGGCATTCTATAAAGTGCACCCCACTTCTCCATTGACAGACAGTCTTGGGATGTTAGAAATACAACTCTGGATCACTTAAATGTTCTCAGCTAGAAAAAACATTTCCTTTTCTGGTTCAAAAATGAATACATTTCATTTTTTGGCAAGTGTTTGTATTTGTTTCTTAAGTACTACTCTCTTGTCACACACACACACACAAGGCTCCTTTTGATTAATCCCCAGGGACTTAGAGCAGAAGTGAGGGATGAAGCTATGGAACTGCTGAATTACTGCAGCACAAGTCCAAAACCTTTTGGAGGGATCCACAAGGACAGTTCATTCACTCACAGGACAGACCACCCACTTCATCTCCCAGAAGACCAAATAGGGAAGCCCGATAAAGTAAATAACCTTTGCTAAAGAAGCAGCAAAGGTTAACAGGAACACACACTAATGAATTCTTCCAAGTGGAAGACCCAAAGACTCCCAAGATGATATTTTTATGTGAACTTTGAGATGTCACTTTTTGCAGCAGATGTAAGTGAAAGAAGGAATTTATTTAGAAACCCCTAAGAAAAGAAGCTATTAGGAGATGCTGCGAATTTGTCCATACAACTGAGAGTCTGTATCTTAACTAGATCCAGTCAGGTTCCCATAGAAAGGAGAGGCAAAGCAGTCCTGAAAGAACAGCCTGAAAAATCCCAACTAGTAACAGCATGCTGAAGATGCTAAGATCTGGGATCAAAGGCAAACCTTGCAGTATTTTCTTCCAAGACAGAATGAGTAGCGGATGGAGTGGGTGCCCTGTGATGGTGCAGAGGGATTAAGAGTCAAAAGCAACCTCAGGAAACATTCTGCTGCACAATCTTGAGCAGGTCCTTGAGAGAGTGCAGGTCCCTCCATGGGTTTTGGCTCCTAACACTGGAGCACACAGCATGGAGAAGCATTCTGATTACTCTCTCCAAGCTCTCAGATGTTGCAAGAAAAATCCCATAGCACATAAAGGAGTGAAAAAAAATTAAGAAAAGCCTGTAGCAAAGCAGAAGGCAATTTCCAGCATAGAAGTACCTTGGAAACTGCAAAAATCCTGGACAGAAAGCTAGTGTCCAAAGAAGATGAGGAGCTTTCAATGTTTGGTTCCGAATTTTATGCAAGAGTATCCAAGTTGAATAATGAACTACTATGATGTTTCATGCTAAGTGTACAAATAAGAAGTTTCCTTTGAAATTAATTCACTCCCTTGACTAAAGGAAGCCCTGACTTGCCTATTTGATTATCTAAGGTAACTAACTTGGGGGTGGAAAGACAAGAAATGCAACATGTGGCTCCCTACAACAGTGTTGTCTTTTGCAGAGGAGCAGTGAAAAGTGCTGTCACCAACAACGTTTTGGGCTGCAACTGACAGTGAAGGGATCTGAGCACCCACAATGAGAAACAAATTACAAGCAAGCCCATGTTCTAGACATATTAGAAGCACATCCTTTTCATTTATACCTTTTCTCTTCTTACCCAAAGTATCGCTCAAGCAGATCTTAAAATGCATTTTTTTTCTGGCTTGTATGCATTGAGTGAGGCTTCAGGACACTCATTCAACATCATAAGAGCAAATCAGAAGTGAAGATGACTTCAACATCACAATTTCAGTCCTTTTATAGTCAGACATTAAAGCAGCCAATTACATTTTGGTCATGTGCTAAACACCCTTTTTACAACTAGAAGGACGGTTTAAAATACTAATAAAAGAATTGAGCTCTTGCTATGACATAGTATTAGTCAGTGAGCCCAAAATTCATTCACTTTTCTACTATTACAGACACAGAAGTACTCCTCATCTACCCTGCCATTCTGAAGCACTGCATGAAGATATGACAAACTCTACTGCTGTGCACAGAGATGTTCCTCTGCACGAAGGATAAAGGGCCATCTGTACTTATTTACTACCTGGGGAGTTAATACTGACCGAACAGGTACATCAGTTTCCACTCAACAGGAGTCTGATCAAGAGGAACCCCTAAAAGCTTCCCCCCTGGTTCTGGCAGCTCAGCAAAATGTCTCATCTCAAAGTGACATCACGTGGGAATTAAACCTTGGGGTTTTTCAGCAACTAAAGATTTGTTTCAGATCTTCGAAAAGTTATTTTAACAGTGACAGTGGCTTAAGTGCTCCTCATTTTTGTCCTAAGTGATGCTTCTGCATAAACCCCAGACTTCTCTAAGCTCCACATTTAAATTTTACATTAACTTCGTACAATGAATTGAACAGAAACTTCTATATAACCCATTTAGCAAAAATTTGTGCAACTCTAGACTTCTGATTGCCTTATTAGATCTTGATCTAGTTAACTGTCAGGAACACGCTTTTTTGAAAGCATCAGGAATACAGTAAGTTTCTCCAATGACTGCAAGCAATCCAACATCATTCCTCGTGCCCAACTCTCCTACATCAGCTCCTCCTTTATACCTTTGTTCAGAAACACTGGGATTTAAAGAGAAGAACAGATACTAGACAGCAGCAACGTACCTCTGCAGTTAAATTTGGCGGTGTCATAATGTCTTTCAGCACATCTAAAAATGAAAAATAGACAAGAGTTCAAGACAAGTCTCTCAGGCACACCCAACATCTGTCACACCTTGGAACATACAGATCAACATATGGGAAAATCACATATAACCATCACTTTCATGATTTAAAACTACAGCTGGAGGTAACATACAGAAAAACTGCTTTGTTGCAGCTGTATAAAGTTGCTCACTAAAATACCAGTTATTTTACTGAAAAACAATTACTTACCCTACGGTAGTTGTAGTTCATGAGTGTGTTTTAGCATGACTCTCAGTGGAGACATTCAGGCAAGTCATGCAATACACTATTACTTTTTAACACTCTAGCATTAACAGCTCCAGCTGCTGGAGCAGCTTTATGCTCCCACACAAACACAATGAGCTATGACCTTCATCCAATTGACTCTGACCTCAAAACACATGGCAAGATGCCTCAATGCCAACACGGGTGATGGGGATCACAAGGACATTTGAAGGACCCTCAGCTAGTGCAACCTAAGCAAGCTTTTCCTCCACTTACAAGACCAGCACATGCAACTGAAAGCACCACTGAGTATCATCCTAGTGATCACTTGTATCAAGCACATTGTGATAGTGCTCTCCGACTTGGCATTTGTTCTTAAAACCAGGTAAACTCAAAAAAACCAAAAGGTCAGTCAGCCAGTTTTCCCACACACAGACTGTGGAAAATAGCACATTTCTGAAGACTTGGGAGTTGCACCAACGTCCATCTCACCACTCTGTCTATATCATTGCTCCAGCTAGGAGCACTGCAAACCACATTGTATTAGTCTTGCAGGACCTGCCTTGGGACAAACACCAGTAACCAGATACAAACAATGCCATCAGTAAGGCCCTAATACAGCCAAAATGGCATGCTGGAAGAGAGCAGGCTAGCTCAGATGTTCGGGGTCAGAAGAAAGAAGGCAACTGCATACCCTCTAATTTTCTTGGGAGTTGCTCTCTGCAGCCAAAATTATTTGCTCCTACACACTGCAAGTGAAAATGCAGCTCAGAGAGGAAAAGGAAACCAACCCTGCCTAAAAAACAAGACGACTCCAGGTTGAAACACGACGACTGGGAGTCATCTCAGCAGACAAAACCCACCTAGATCTTCAGTTCTGATTATAACCTGTACTCTTGGTAGGGTTCAAGTACCCACGCTGGTTTCAGGACTGGTCTGAACGTCTCTTTCCTTAATAGATACGTGACCACTGTCGCCTCTGGAGGACCTGACACTTTCAGACACAGAAACCTTTAGGCTCCCACTTGTGTGACTGCTGCACAAAACTGGAGCCTCACACGTGCTGTGCTGAGCTTTGCCCATGAGGCTCACACAGCAGGGACAGAGGCAGGTCTGCTGGGGTTGCACACACACTCAGCGCTTCCCTTTCTCTGAATTCCAGAGCCTTCTCCACTCTAGCCTCTGCTAGGGAAAAGTCTGGCAGTTTTAACAGCTCTGATCACACTGCTGACACTTTCTCTGGGTCAGAAGACTACGGCACAGGTTGAGCTGGCAGATGGGACTCAAAAACACTTTTATCTGCATTTGAGCCTTGGAGAAGAAAGGTTAGATGCAGTCTGGAGCCCCAAGATGGAGACACCGTGCCTGGAGCAGCCATCAGCTGTGCTGGGTAAAGCCTTCTACCCAGCTAGGAAGCAAAGCAGTTAACACAAAGCATCTTACCCAGAAAGTTTCCTTCTTCCTTTTAAAGCAAGAACTCAGCAAGAGATGAGTGTTTAAAACATTAAAAAAACCACATGTGGGCAAAAAAAGCCTTCAAATTTTGAAGTTTGAGGGAGTATCAAGTATAATATCATAAGGGACAAAGAATAGTTTTCTTGGTACCAAGGATAGAAACTGAGCACAGGGCACTGCCATGTCACTCATCATGCCCTCATGGGAGGACAGTTAACAGAAATGTATTGGAGAAGAGGGAGATTATTACAACAAGGGAGGTAACAAATTTGGCAGTGTGTTAAGTTAGGAGATAGAAGCACAAGAACATGTTAAAATACAGAGGAATACTGAAGTAGCAGCAAAGGGTTAAAAGAACACATGAGAAAACCACCATAAACAAGAAGCAAAATGAAATTCACTGCTCAAATATTCACTGAGAAGTTAAAAGCCAGGATGGGAGGATGAGGCATAACTGACACCATTTAAGCAACAGATCAGAAAAATCTCTCTAAATCCTTTAAAATAGAACTGCTCACTACACACATTATCAATTTCATATAACAGCTACCTTAAGGGAACTCAAGCCCCATGACAGTGTTTGAAATAATTCTGAATATAATCACATAGCTCCTCTGAACTCCCACCTCCTTCTTTTAAACACAGACAATAGGTGCCGCGATTGAGAGACGGGGACACAGCTTGATGCAAGCAAGATGTCCGATTTATTGAGCTAATACACACATTTCTATATGCTCCTAGGCTGCCCTTAGGCAATCATGCCTTAAGCTGATTGGTTAATTACTCTAGTGCACGCGCATAGCCGCAAAAGCGGCAGCCATAGCCTCATACTTGTGATCCACAGTGCCAATTCTGTTGCAAGCCCCACCATTTTGATCAGGGTGGGGTTCTGATTTGGGAGAGACTTTAAGAGTTTTTTTACAATCGGCATTGGCATTTTCTACGGCTAATTTAAGAAGTAAAATTTCTCGGGCCGCCGTATTATCGATCTGCCTTCCCAGGGCTTGCTTTAATCTGTCTACAAATTAGGTTCACGGGGTTCCTGGGTTATAGAAGTGAACGCTTTCTGGGGTTTGCCTGGTTATTTACAAAGGATCAGCTTCATCTAAAGAGATGCTGTTCTCCAAAACACCTGAAGGCTGCAATTTCTTTCCATCTCATGACCAAATACTGCAACAATTCACCTAATGATGCCACGTACTTAATGTACAAATTTTGCTTGCCTAAAGACAGAGAACACCTGGTGTCTCTAGCCAGGGACATACAGTTTAAAAGCTAAGCTTTCCAAGCTATGGAGTAATGACTTGAAACTTCATTTGCAACTGATCCATCTTTTGGGGAGGAGGAAAACCCACACAGTTCAAAAGGACATTTTATCCTGCAAAAGTTTTCATCTGAGGGTGAATTTTAGCAAGTTTCACTTGTGATTGTCTTGCAGCTAGGAACTAGGAAAATCAATGAGGGGTTCTTGCACTGGAAACTGAAAAGTTAAATCTTTATATGAAGGACTTGGAAGACAAAACCCTTTGGCACACCTTGACAAGTTCTTTCCTCAGTTGGAAACGCATGTATCAGCAACTTAAATGTCAAAAGCATTTGTCTCATCACAGCTCTTCTCACTTAAAAACTCTACAGTTGTTCCTGTGTAGGGCTGTGGGATTGGCTTTGGCTTTTTTCTAAAGAGGAGGTCACTAGCACTCAGCAAAGGGGAAACTTTTCAAGCATCACCTCCCTGAGGAGCTACTTGCTAAGATGCACAGAAGTCTTACTAATCTCTTACTTTCTGACCAAACCTAGAAGTTGACACACAGCAGCCTTTTGTTCTACCTATCACCTCTCAAGCCAATTCAAAACAAGCAGCTCAGCAACCCCATATCCTGTAAGTGATACCAAAGCCACACTTGGCAGAAGCTGACAGCTGAGCTCTGCCCCAAGAAGCAGGAGGAAAGTCACTTTTATCTGTCCTGCTCTGCGTTGCTCCTCAAACCAAGCAGAAGCTTCCAGGGGCTGCTGATACAACCACGGTAGTTAGATTTCACACCATACAGCTCCCTAGTGCTGAGCTCCAGGTTTCAAAGGAAGATATGCAGAGTTACCTCTTTAGAGAGCTGCATCTACAGGCAGAAGGAGCCATCAGCCACTCTGGGGAGCATTGTCCTTCCCACCCTAGGGGCCACCAAGGCAGTATTTATTGAAAAGTTAACATTCTGGGGAGCTAAGCTCTCAGCTACTGAACTGTATGACAGGTGTCCAATGATTTTATTTCAATGCCTATTTTATTTGCAGATCTTTTTCTGTCCCATCCTACCCCAGGCTTTACAGGCAACTTAATACAATAACTAGTATATAACTTCTCAGCTTCTAGTATCACCTAGTTCCAAGATCAAGAAACAGAACTGCTTGATGCATAATCCTTCAACTAATCTAGAGGCATATTTAGATACTTATGTTTAATAACTGACAGATTACAATGTAATACATTGCTTGGATTTCCATACTGAAGTAATTTTTCCATTAATTGCAGATACTTAGAAACCTGTTAATAAAAAAAAAAAAGCCTTAACAGAGCAGAGAATCAACAGATCTTCAACTTAAAGTCCTGGGAAAAAATGAGAGGTAGGAAAACCAGGACCTGCTTTTCAACATCAGCTGACATCACCACATCATTCGTACGAATGAAATTAGCCTAAGCTAACCTATAAAGATGATAAAGGAACAAAACAAAACACATCCCTTCTGTAACAAGAACAACTTTACACTTAGAAAAGTGAGAAGCCATCACATTACCAATCGATGCAATCCCTTTTTCAAAGTAATGAAGAGGAGCCATCAGGATCAGTGAGGAAGCAAACAGAGCCCAGGTACCAATACAGTTCAATGCAAAAAAGGTAAAAAACCCAGGAAAAGAATCATTTGGCAATGCCTTCACTGTGGACATTAATACATTAACAGAAAGCCTGCTGTGAATTACTTTTCACTTTTTAATCACATGGTACAAGCTCCAGATGGGCTACATGCCCAGTCATTTGAAAGTGTTCAAGTAATATGAACACACACCAGCATTTCATTTAACCTTGCTCAGCTCCACTAAACGAAGTAACAGTGCTCTCAATCAGGCTTAATTGTTTTAAGAAATGTGCAAAACATTTCTAGCCCTGCTTCAGAACAGCAACAAGCCACTTTCACTCATAAGCTATTTTTAGAACTCATTATTTTGGAAAAACGCATCTATAAGAGCATACTTACAGATTGTATATCTTGTAATGGTTTTTATGCTTTGAATCCAAAAACCTTAAGTAGAAGAAAAAAAAAGATACATATTAATATCCATTGCAAGAACAGTGACCTTAATTTGCAGCATCTTTAGAAGCACCATCCAGCATGTTCAGCCCTGCACTGCAAGTCCCAGCTGGCCCTGCAGTGCCTCAAAGTCAAGGAGGCAGCATCTTGCAAACCTCACTCACACAAATAACCCACTAGGATGAATAAGACCACTTGGCAACTGAGGGGATCAAGATCAGACCTGCAACTGAAATGGTTCTTGCATGGACCCATCTGCACTGATTTCTAAGACAGCTGCACATCAAAATATTGTTTATTTTTTTAAAACTGAAAGCATCAATTACACAAGGTATCTGGAAACACTTGCCATTTAATCATCTATTAAAAATATTTTGCCACAGAGGTATTTCCAGTGATACGAAGGCAGTTAAAATAACTTTCATATTCCGGTTAGAACAGCCATGATAATTTATTTTACTACCAGGTTTTTTAAATGGCCACTATTTGCCACTGGAGTCTGAGGACAGTGCCCGATCATACTCTGAGTTCAGAAAGGAGGAAACAGACCACTCCACTTTTTCACACTCGTTTCTTTTTCATGCTCACTTTGTAACAAAAACTTCCCATATAAGCCTCCCAGAGCCAAACTGCAAACATGATTCATCAAAATTGCTGTGATTATATATGATGTGTCACCTGGCAATGTTCAAGATGAAATAACATACAAATGTTTACACTTAACATCATCAACAGTGTGTATCCGCACATCAGCCAGAAGGAATTTAATTAGCCATGACAGAACATGCTGTTCAAATTGAAAAGAAACACTAGCTGCTAAAATCCTGGAAAGCTCAAGCAAAAACAAGCTCTGGTTATCAGTCATAATATTCCAGAAGAACCTAGAAGAACTCTCTGGTTACAGCAATGCGTTAAAAGTAAGAACAGATGTGAATGCTCCTGGTGCAGCAGCGAGTATGAGCTTCCAATTTCATCAGCAAAAATATTCCATGACTCCCACTGGTGCCCCTGGTTGGCAGACTTCAAGAGATGAAGGAAGATGGTGGACATGGCCCTTTGTTTCAGGAGATGTCCCCGTTGTTGGAAACACCCTGGGGAGCAAGGAGAGGTGACTCCACTCCCACCAGTGACAGCCACAAAGCCAAGTATGAGCTTTCATGCAAGAATTTTTCTAAGGACAAATTTCCATCCAAAACCTCTCAAAGCATAAGTCACAGGAGACAACCAGCAGTCCAGCTCATACTTCTCATACAGTATTAGCATGGGGCATCTACCACCTCTCTGGGCAACCTGGGCCAGTGTCTTGCCACCTTCTTAGTTAAGAACTTCTCCCTAATGTCTCATCTAAATCTACTCTGCTCTAGTTTAAGAACATTGCCCCTCATCCTCTCACTCCCTGCCCTTGTCCAAAGTCCCTCCCCAGATTTCCTGGAGCCCCTTCAGGCACTGGAAGGTGCTCTAAGGTCTTCCTGGAGCCTTCTCTTCTCCAGCCTGAAAAAACCCAACTCTCTCAGCCTGTCTCCAGAGCAGAGCTGCTCCAGCCCTCAGAACATTTTCGCAGCCCTCCTCTGGACCTACTCCAACAGATCCATGTCATTCTTGTGTTGAGGGCTCCAGAGCTGGACACAATACATTTTCCTTCATACAGAAGCAACTGAAATGGATGCTGTGAACAGAAGAGGGCCTTCAAAGACTACTGCCTACTATTTTTTATTTGGATTATTCCTGTGTCACTTACTCCAAGTCCGGCATTTGCCCCTATTCTACAATTTCCAAAGGTGGAGTCCATCAGGGACCACATGTGTCTCATAGCAGATGCAATGCCCACATCAACTTACTGAAAAGGTGGCTCTGACTTCTGGCACAGTAAGATGGCTAGATAGTTTGAGAGTGTGGGACAGCAAAAGCTGCTTCTTGTGTGCAATGATACGATTAGAAAACACAACTTAATGCCTCTTAGCAAGACTAGCAGAGACATACAAACTCTGCAAGAGTATTTACAGATTGCTCTGCTGAACCTCACCAATAAGACCAGCTCTGGAAAAGTGACTTCTCCCTGCTGTGTGACAGAACAAGGTTGCCTCTGTAAGCCTGGTCAAATCCAGCCTCTGACATTTTCAGGACTATTTGTGGATACGGAGCTTCGTCACCACAGGTAAATATGCAGAAATGAGCCCCCTCAAAGTGGTGTGAAGCCAACTGCAGGTGTGCAGGAAAGCTGCTGCCTCCAGGTGAGGGATTCCCAGTTCTGATTCCCCCAGTGTGGGAACCAAGGAGCTTCTCAACTCACTTCTGTATAAACCTGGATGCAAACAATTACCACTGAAATCCAAGCTGCACTAATTCTGCCAACGATTAGGAGAAAATTTCTGTTGTGTTACCAAACCTGGAGCAGCACCTTCCTGCCCAGAAACACCCACTGCCAACCTCAATGCATAACCATCCCCCTTCCTACATTATCCCCCCAGCCCCAAACATCAAGTCTCTTGGAGAGCTACTGAACTTGGGCATTCAAGGTCCTAAGATCCCAAAAGCATCATGCATGACTTCCAAAAACCAGAACACAGGATGCTAAAAACACTGATACTTGGCAGCTTCTGCCACGTATTTAGTTGTCAATACAACCTCTCAACACTAGAATCTCCAGGTAGGGTGCTGACTAAAAAAATTACAATCATGCTCCTAAAACACTAAGTACACCTTCCAGTTGTATCCAGCAGTTCAGAGTAGGTAAAAATGACAACCTGCAGGTTTCATGCTATACAGCATCACCAGCATGAATTAATTTTAGCAGGTTTTCCTCCTCATCCACAATTATCAAACACAGCCAGATGTAAACGCCTTTATCTAAAGTCACCTATATTTGCGACTTGAAATCCAAATTAACTTATCCAGCACTCATTTATCAACTGATGAAATAATATGGTCAAACGTATTCTGAAATGCCAGCAGCTGGCTGAGGAGACTGTCACAGAATCATAAGGGTTGGAAGGGGGACCTCTGAAGATCATCAAGTCCAACCACCCTGCTGCAGCAGGAACACCCAAGGCAGATCACACAGGAACGTGTCCAGGTGGGTCTTGAAAGTCTCCAGAGGAGACTCAACAACCCCTCTGGACAGCCTGTCCCAGGGCTCTGTCACCCTCACAGGAAAGAAGTTTCTCCTCATGTTGAGGTGGAACTTCCTGTATTGTAACTTGGTGTCGTTTCCCCTCATCCTATCACAGGGCACCACTGAGAAGAGACTGGCCCATTCTTGACATGCACCCTTCAGATATTTATAGACATTAATCAGGTCCCCTCTTAGTCTTCTCTTCTCAAGACTAAACAGCCCCAGGTCTCTCAGCCTTTCCTTGTATGACAGATGTTCCAGTCCCTTAATCATCCTTGCAGCCTCTGTTGGACTCTTGCCAGCATATCCCTGTCCCTCTGGAACTGGGGAGCCCAGAACTGGACACAACACTCCAGATGTGGTCTCACCAGGGCAGAGCACAGGGGGAGGAGAACCTCCCTTGACCTTGACTGGCCACACTGTCCTTAATGCACCCCAAGATACTGTTGGCTGTCTTGGCCACGGGGGCACATTGCTGCCCCATGGATAACTTGCTGTCCACCAGGACCCCAAGGCCCTTCTCCATGGGGCTGCTTTCTAGCAGGTCAACCCTTAATCTATACTGGTGTATGGTGTATTTTCATGGTCAACACCATGAACAGAGGCATGGAAGGACATCTTTCTAAAAGCACCCAACCTCCTTTTACTCCAACACAATTTACTGCAGTCAATTTTTCACACTCACAAGCACATTATACACATTGGAGATCAACCCACCACAGCTGCCTGGCCTAGAATTCTTGAAAACATCATTTTCATCGCTTCCAGTAGTTTTCAGGAAAGCTAATATGGCAACATCTATGAGATGCAAGAATCTTGCCACTTCTATGCGTCAGAACACACGTCCTTTCCTCAGCTGAATATAACTGAGTGCAGAAAATAATACTTCAGGAAAAGAAAAAGCAAGCCTTACCTTACTACATCATCAATGTTGTTCCGGTATACTCCTTCAAGCCTCTCCGCAGGAAAACCCATAGCAATTATGTTTGGATAAATATCTGAATATGCAAGTTATGGAAATATTTGTGGAGCATGTGAAATTTCTACAGTAGCATTAAATGGACATTAATGACATGTTTAACTGGATCAAAGTCGAAGCAACAACCAACCGACTCCCATATGCGAACAATTCAGCTTTATATACGCAGAAATAAGGGATCTGTTCCCAAAAAAAGCTGAGAAAAAAAGGTTGGGGGTAAAATAATCAGGAGGGAAATCTTTGAAAGCATAGTACTTGGACCACAGCCACTAACAGAAATCTCCTTACATCTCAAACAGCCTATCAGAAGTCTGTGCTATTGGGCAGCTGATGGTTAATTAACACCCATTAGGAAGGCAATCCAGCAGAACAGCAGCATCAGATAATGCACTTCTCTCACACACCATCTCACTACAATCTCACAGATGCTATATACTGGTCTTTCTCTACAGTTTGGGTGTCACATTAAATCCAATGGGAAACCATTAAAATAGTCTTCTGTGACTAAACCGTAAGATGTTCCCAATTAAAACCCACGTTCAAGTCCCCATTAAGCCCCAAATAGGTATAACCAGGCACAACAGCAGAACAAACAAACAAAAAGTGTATTTCAGACATGCAAACCCTGGCAAGGCTACATAAAATCATGTTTTTACCACTCTCCATGATTCCCACATAATAACAGACCCCTATAGCAGCTCCTAAGGCAGCTCCGAATACCTACATGCAAGGTATTGCAACAGATGGGAATGTACAGATCTGAAAAAGATTAGCCATCTTGTTTATTAAAAATAAAATTCCCCACTTCTGGAAAAACAGTCACTTTTTCTGAACTACCTGGAATTCACTTGCCAAACACAATCTCAGATAAAAGAACTTAGGAACAGCAAAAACAAAAGAGTGCTCAGGAAAAAGACCAAATGAGAAAATTCTAAGTTCTATCTAGAGCCAATGGAGTAAAGAATTCACAACAAATTGCTGGAAAATTACTAATATTTATTTCCCTGGTGGTGTCGTCATTTATGGTTGGGTTGGTTTTTTTCAACAGAACTCAAGAAAGGAAAGTACTCCCAAGTTTTAAACATTGTTAGAAATTATCATGCAGTGAAGAAGCTTCGCTGGAAAGCAGAACAGAAATGAAAGTAGCATCTCAAAACCAGACCATACCCTGGTGCATTAACATACTCCTCCTCAAACTAATTTTAGAAGGAGTAAGAACAAAGCACAGTATGTTTGAAGTTGGCCCTGCTTTAAACAAGGGGGCTGAAACGGGTGATTTCCAGAGGTCCCTTTCAACCTCAATTATTCCACGATTGTAAGAATTGTTTTTATTTTTATGGTTAAAACGTAACAAAGCTCCAAAGGGTAATCCTGAGAATGGAAGACATTGCAGCAGCTTCCAAGATATTAATATTCCAGTTTCTTAAAGAAACCTGAAGTAGGATACAAACCACTTCATCCTTGCAGAATTCCCACAAGCCCAAGTCCTCACAGGGAAGCAGCACATGCCAAGTTCTGCATTTACACAGTTAACTTCAGGACTTCAGAAAAACATTACCAACTGAATACACGGAAATAGTGTTTTCTACTCTCATAAAAAGAATTAGCATTTACTATGTTGCAATCTGAGTATTAATAGACATTGGGCTGCTTGGACTATTCAAAAGATGATTTATGCAGACAATGAGGAAAATATGAAAGCTTTTGAGAAATATCTGTAGCTGCCTTAAATACAGACACCAAAAGGGGTTCACACCCCTAGAAAAAGCTTATCCTGAAAAAAAATAAATTAGCTTGCTTAACTGTCAGAGCTTGTGGTAGCTTCAGGTACTATCAAAACACACAAAACTTCAACTTTGAACTTCACTCTGTATGTATTTGACTTTGCAAGCAGTCCACACCTCTTTGTTAAATTAGCAAAAGGCTCTACATAATTAGCAATGTATTTACTATTTTATCAGTTACTACTTTCAATAAGCAGAAGAAACTGGTTATACATCATGTTCAGCTGCCCCATGCCTATTAGCAGTGAATTACCTGACTTCCAGCTAGCACACTCCATCACTCCCTCCTCCTTCCTGATTTCAACCTGATTTTGACCTACTGCCACTTACAGCATTTATACTCAGAAAACCTCCTCCTGCATCCTGCTCCAAGCAGCAGGGCTATATAAATTACTGTGGCAAAATTATCCAGTATATCAGCCTGCTTTCCACAGCACTTCTCCAAAGCAGACAAGCATTCATGCTAACAGAGGTAAAATCTATTCATTCAGGCACACCACATCAAAACAAAACTCAGTGTCAACTGCATCATCACCCAGGAGACAGATGCCCAAACTTTGCCAAATTACCACATAACTTGCTCAAATTTCTATTTGCAATTGTGAGCTTTACTACTTTTTTTTCCCCAAGTGTTTCAGCCTGCAGTTTATGTTCAGATGCTTTCCTTCTGCTGTTGGCTTATCCCTTCCAAGAGGCTAAGAAATGAGATACTTTCCAGGAGTCCCAGCTGGTGCAGGATGGAAGCGAAGCAGACACCCCAAGCGAAGGGAACAGAACATCTTAAAAGCAGTGTCGTTTGCAGGCTCACAGCCTTGTCCAAACACCAAAGCCCCAAAACACGCAGGCAGAGAGAGATAAAAAGTTCCAAAATAACTGTGGCAGTCTCACGCTTTTGGGAAGCACCATCCTCTTTTGGCTCCTGCATCTCATGTGGGCCCTCTCCCCTCCCTCGCTCCTCAAGGACGATGCACGAGTGGTACATGCACAGCTCACATGGATTTCTTCTTTAAAATAGAACCATATCACAGACTAGTTGGGGGGGAAGGGACCTTCAAGACCATCCAGTCCCAACCCCCTGCATGAGCAGGGACACCTCCCACTAGACCAGGTTGCTCCAAGCCCCATCCAACCTGCCCTTGAACACTGCCAGTGATGAGGCCTCTACTGAATGCTTAACCATGCATCATTACAGGTGCATTTTTAAACCCAGAGCTGCAAAAGGTGTTCCACAATATACCAGTAAGTAAAAAAAAAAAAGAAAAAATACTTAGAATAGGGGTAAGAAAAAAAAAGTGTGAATCAATTTACTGATGCTGATTCAATACAAGTGTTGTATGCTCTGGGGTTTTGCAACCTGACAGCACAAAAACTGAAGTGTTCTGAAAAACAAATATCCAGCAGTGAAGCAGGGGGGGGGGGAATGTATTAGAAAAAAATTATTGTCTTTTAAAGAGGCAAGCCAATTTCTCCCCCACCTAAATATAAACATCCTGAAGTTCCTGACTTTCTATCTCAAAGTATTACACTGGAATGCAATTCACACGCCACTGCTGACTCACTCTTCAGTTTGTAACAGCTCTGGTGTGAAAGGACACGGGCCACGGCAAGCGAAGGACACCAGACACCCTTCCAGGGCACATGTGCTGGCTCCACCAGCACCCAACAAGAGCAAGTGACAACTACAACACATGCATCTGTATCACTGGTGAAGATCATTGTGTCTCTTCAGTCTGCTTCTGACAGGCGTGCTGAAGCAGCATATTGCTTTGAAACTCTTGTGTTGGTTCAAGCAACTGAAGAATGCCTTTTGCTTTCAGGAGCAACGTAAGATAGAAGAACAGAGGGGAAGGCCTGCTGCTGTTAGCACAGATGATCCCCATCTCTGAGCAGACATAGCAGTTTTTGTCACTGCATGGGAAAAACTGCCATGAAAAGCTCTTGCACCCTTTCCTCTCCTGCAAAAAGCTGCCCCAAGATCTGCAGCAAGTGAAGGCACTGGCCTGATTTTTTCCTGATGCTGGGGAAGGAAACGTTCCCCCTCGGGGACAGCCTGTGGTCACTGCCTGGCAGGGTGCAGAGCTAAGCCAGCTACACAAGCAACCATCCACCAAGTATCATCTCCAGCAAGTCCTTCTATCCCCAGCCATGCCCAACAGTTCAGAGGCACTGCTTTTCACCCCTCAGTTAATTAAGATAATTAAGCTGAAATTAAGATACTTGCTACCAAGACGAGATTTCTTACAAAGGAGCTTAGAAGCTGGGCTTACATTCAAAGCAGGAATTCTGAGTCATCACGAAATTGGTAGTGATATTGATCATTTTAGAAACCTGGGAGAACCGACCATTTAAAACATGCAACAAAAGTTCATTATCAATTCCAAGCTTTTTTTTTTTTAAGACATGCAAATGAAAATGGAAAGAGCCTCAGCCATTTATTGAGGCAATTCTACAAAGTTAATCAAACAGTTAAACCAAACTGTTCTACCAGCATTTGAAATGGACTTTCTAAAAAAATGTAAAATGGTTAAACCCTGCCATATTTTGCCAAGAAATGCCATCTTTTCCTAAGAAACCCATTCCCAGAAATGGTTTCAACAGCTTTTAAAGCACTCATTCCTTTCTCAGCCTTGTAAATATCAAGGCCAGGATTTTAGTGATCACAATAAAAAAAAAGACATGAGACAAACTCATGATACTCAACAGTGAAACACTAAAACGCCACCTTCAAGTTCAGACTTCTTACTAACTACAAAACTTCAGCTTTCAAATGAAGGAAGAAAACACTGTGCTCTACCCAAGGAACCTTAAAATCAAAGCAGCCAGTAATTTCCTAAAGTTGCCAAATGAAGACACAGCGAAGCAGATAATCCATCCACCACTTCAGAAACACTTTTGCTCTTAATGTTGCTTGTAGGTTAAACAAAACACTTCCTCAAGCCTGAAATCATTCCCACTTGCTAAAGGTGACAGTCTTTCCAGCCACTATGAGAAAAATCCTGTATCATTATGCAGATCAACAGTTATAATCACTTTCAAAAAACAGCTGTCTGTACCTTCACATGATGCCAAGACCATATCAAAGAACATGCAGTACTTTCAGTTTTACATACACATAGATAAAAAAGCAACTTACTCAAGTTGGTCCTCTAGCTGATTCTGCTGACAACTTCAGCCTTCCTCCTAACAATGGAAGGTGGCCAAAAAAGCATACTGAAATATTTACCAATTCTTAACTTCTTAAGCAGCCACAAGGAAGTTGCAAAAATAGACAGCTATAGCCTTTCCTGCAATGATCAATGTTCTCAATATCTGCAATGTGAGTCATTAGAATTTCAGTAATTTTATGAAGTCCTATTTCAAACAATTAAATCCCTTCTCCTCACTCCACTGATGAAGGCAGCTGTAACAGAAAAACAGAAAGCCAATAACTTAATCTCCCTATTTTATTAAGCATGCTAGAGCATGCTCTGCTTCAGAATTTACATCGTTTTACTTTTTATACCCAACACTGATGACAGATTTTACACCAAAGCACAAATACAAACCAACTTTAAAACTATTAGCTCTTCACAATCAAAGGCTCCAGGAAGACCTACCAGGCGTAAGAGTTCATCTCTCTTTAAAAAGGACATTTTTAAAAAGCTGAGTGTTCCTGAAGCTGTGAATGATGGTCACTGTTCAAGTCACGCTTTGGAACTACCAACTGAACCTGACATCTGCAAATAAAAGGACAACAGTCCATTTTTCCTGACCCTCAGTTTCCAGCTTCCAAATATGAATCTTATTTAACAAAGGACAGATTTAAACTGGCCTGAAAAAAGTTTCACAGCTGCCAGGAATGCAAATTTTCACTTCCAGTTCAGGCAAGCAAGGCATGTACTTGCTTTAATCTGCTCCTCAGCAGCCCACTCCTCACTGGTGTGCAAGCTGCTGTCAGCTTTGCTCTACCCCATCACCCTCCTGGCTGTGACCAGCCTCTGGCACAGGGTGGCCAAGCTGTCAACTGCTGAGTCCCATTTGATAGCCACACCGAAGAGCAGAGGAACAAGGTGACTTTGAAGTCTCCTGAAGTTGCTTTGTTGTCTCAATTTGTCCGCCATTTTCAGGGACTCTGACCTCAGTAACCATGCAACATGGTCTAGCAGCACATCTGGCCCTACCAGCCATGAAGTGTGACTGTGCTAACCTCAAGCCCTTTAACACCAGCTTAAACAAGTCTGTGTAGCAGCAGTAAGAAAAAAAATAAAACAAAAAACTGCTCTTGCTGTTCAACAGCTTGACAGCCTGAAGCTACAGGGGGAGTGTTACGAGAAGCGTCCACACTCCATCCTCAAACAGATTTAAGAGCCCTGACAAATGGCCAAGCTCTTTTCTTGACAGCATCCTTACAAATAAAAAAGAGGCATAGGAAAATATGCCCAGCCAAATCTAGAAAAGTTTCTTAGCATATTTACTGTTTAGCCTATACACATGCAGGCTTTTTTTTTTTTTTTTTAATAGGTGGCATTTCCATCAGCCAAAATGAAAAGCAAACTAAGTTGACTATTTTTCTATGAGTCTGGATAATCAGGAAGTATAAAGGAAATGAACAGGAAGAAAGTTCTTCAGAGCAAAGGAGGATTCCTTGTAGCCAGCCAGCTGCACTTGCCAACTCTACCATCTGTGCCTTGAAGAACAAGAAAAGAGACCAACTCAGATGTGACTGAGAGAAACATTTTACGATTTAGAAGAAATGCACTTAACCCCTTAATGCTTAACATCTCAATGACAACGGGGTTTTTTTCTTCTTTTTTTTTTAATCTTTCAGCTTGTAATTTAAATGCAGCAACCTAGACAAGGAACAAGGAAACTGCAGCACCTTTGTATCCAGGAGACAAACCTGCCCAGATGAGGTGATGGGGCTGACAACAGCTCTGGAGGGGAACTTGAACTCCTGCAGTGTGAAGAAGTAAATCAGAAGATGCTTGGAGGTGATACTGCCAGGTTATCTGGGGAACCAGTTACACCCTCAACTCATTTCCATCCCATAGCAGGGCTTCTGGACCTGCTTACTGTATTGCATTTGGGAAATATTCCCAGAGCAAGAGTCTCTCCCTTCATCTGTGAGGTGTATAAAACATGTCCTGGAGCTCTCAGCCATATGGAGGCTTTGCTGAACAGCTAGTAGGATCAAGATGATCACAAAAATACCCACACATAACCTACATAATAAGCAGGCACTTTTTTTTTTCCAAAACACAGTACATCAACCTCATAAACCTCACAGCATAAATACAAAAAATAGTAAAAGAGAAGCATGAAAGGTGATGACGTCTAGCCTATAGAAGTGCTCGTTCTGACAAAGACTGAGAAAAAGATGCCTTAAACTTCCATCTCAACATGGTTTGGAATTACAAATAAAGACAGGAAAGCATGCAGATCATAAAGGAAACATGAGCTTGTGAAGAGCTGCAAATGCCTCTAAAATATCTGACAGTATAGCAGGACACAAAAAAGCTACCCTTCCCATTAGGAGAAAGCCAAGAGCAGACAGTAGCATAACAAATGATGCTACAGCACACTGTATTATTCATATAAAATTTGATAGAAAGAACTCTTCACCTAAGAAGTTGACTGGACTTCAACTCCTTAGTCAACCCCAAGCCCAGGTCTGCAGCACTGAACGAAACCCTACAACCTCAGCAAGTTTCTAGAGGTGAAAACATGCAGAGGTCCAGTTGAGAAGGCTTTGTGCTTCTGCTCACACTTTGGAAGAAGCCACATCCCATCCAACCACACCCACCCTGGCATCCCAACACAGCAGCCAGAGAGCTGCACCAGTGGCCCAGGACAACTCTACACACTAGGCTGAGGGGCTGTCCTCAAGGCACCACATGGACCTTCTCCATAGCAGGCAATGTACACGAGAAGCATGACTGTCTCATCTGAGTTTGAGATGTCCAGAGTGGAAAATTTTAACTCACAAACCAAATTTCACATGAACTCTACCAAGTCAGAGTACAGGACCTCCCTGGTACATGTTCTCAGCACACCACCACACTTTGCAGGATCTCCTTCAATGACACAGCAATGTGTACTTAAGCATAGCCTAACCTCAGCCACCCACAGAAAAACACAAGAATTTTATTCAGTCAAAAGAAGCCAGCACAGAGAGTCACTACTTTGATATTTACTGACAGGAAGTGAAAAATGGCTCAGGCTCAACTTTTTGCAACTCTGAAAGGACATCCAAAACTTTCAGAGACAAGGGAATTTAAAATAGCCGTGGGGTTGGAGGGCAAATATGTCACAATAAAAAGCTTTATAAAACGTAAGCTACAAAACTAGGATTTGTATTAATTTATCAAACCTTAATTTGGGGCCAGGGGAGTGATGATCCAGGAGAAGATAAAGGCAAGTGGCACAACAATGCATAAGGCCATCCTAATTAAGCATTTTTCAACCAAGGAACCCCAAGTAGATAACATTAAATTCACTCTAAAGAGTTGTAGCATTTTCTCTTCTAAACGTTAGTACAAAAAAATGACATTACTTCTCTAACTCACCCACACAAGAAATTAAACAATAGAAAATAGACAACTACTTTATTTCTAACCCAATACATACCCAGGCAATGCAACAAATTAAGCAGAGGCCTCCAAGAAAATTAATCATGCAATTAAAAGCTATTATACTATGGCTCCACAAAGGCAGAATTCAGTTTATAAATACATTTCTTAAGCACTTCACTACAAAAAACTGGATATTAAGCAGTTTTCATGCACTGCTGCATGTTGGGGCTGTGAAGCTGGGAGTTCATCTTTAAAGGGAACAATGCCAGCTTTTGCAGTCGTCATCATCCCAAACACAGAGCAGTTGAGTTTAATTTTTTAGCTGCACAGTCAATTACCATTTGAATCACAGAGCCCACTACTTTAGCTACGTCGCCTAAAAATCATTATTAAGATAACTGGGATTTATGCAGCATGACACACGGCTTAATGGCACAATTATTATACTTCCATTCTACAAAAGTTCTTTTTTTCAGGGCCCCACAGGCGAGATGGTAAACGAGGCAGACGATGCTGGGAGCAGAGTGGATGCTAGCTGGAATGAGAAACTGGAACAAGGAGCTGTTTACATCTGAAATATCAATCTGGGACTGAGAAACGTTCTAGAACTATCTCTGAACCCAAAGTAGAGTCAACCACCCATAAAGTACCTGTGCTTCAGGAGAGATCCTGCTCTACGGGGTCGCTTATGAGTGTTCCCAGATTTTCAGATCAATTCCCTTCTTACATTCTGGAAATCACCATCCCAATAACTGCACAAACGTGCAGAGCTTGAATCCCAAAACCCTTCACAGAAGTGCCAAATCAAAGGAGCCCCCAACTACCCCAGTATTTAGGATGAGGCATCAGGCACATCCTGCAATCACTACTCCCAACTCCAGGCTATATCCCATTTACCCCCCTGGAAAAGCTATGCAATAATTAACCTTCAATACCCACCCTACATTAGGCACAGCAAATGAATACACACCACATGGAGCTCTGAGTTCCAGATTACTCGCTGGATACTCCAACTAGGAAGGAGATGGGCTTTAAAAGGGAGTTACTCATGACTAAAGACAACAACTTTGGTCTGCAACATAATTAAGGGATTTGACAGCTCAACTGTCTATTCCCTCCCTTTTCTTCAGGTTTGTCAGAAGACAACTATTGTCCCTTAAATCATTATACAAGAAACATTTTCTTGTTTAAACATGTTGGAAGACTCCAGGCTAAGGTACCAGAGGTACAATTTGTCAGCTTCTGCAGTATTAACGTGGCAACAACATTCATCCATTAAAAATATAATTTCATTTAAGAAACTATTCAAAGATTCACAACTGGCGAAAGCAACTTGGTAGACAAACTTTATATATACATTTCAACTTTGCAGTTACTGCATTTTGAAGTTTAGTTTTGGCATGGCTTTACATTTTTTAATAAAACACATTCTCAGTCACATTTTTACTGAACAAATTATAGCACTTGCTTGCACAACAAAGAGGACTTAGGTGTTCAGATCATCCTACAAAAAAGAAAATGGAAAATAGTCACCTCCCATCTGGAAGAAAATTCTCTACTCCTCTACACAGTGTTTTAACACACCATTTAGCAAACAGTAGCTTCCTCTACAGCACTCACTGTGCTTCAATACTTTTTGGTAATTAAACAGAGGTCTCATAGGAGCTTTAGCACTGGATAGTTCAGGAAAAGCACCTTTTTGCCCAAAGAAATCTGCTGATCACCAGCCCAGCAGCCACCAAGGGCCAACTAATCTTTCCACATGTATGATCCTGCAGCAATACTAGCCATGTCAAGTGTTCCATAAGCTGCACACCCAAGGCTTATACATCCTTTCCCAAAATATGCCATAACTGTCTCATGTGGTCAGTGGAAGTCACATGTCATTATCTTGAGGACAAAAAGGCCCCCCAGAGCAGCAGAAGTTCCTAGAAAGATGCACTTTCAAAATTCATCAGTGTTCTTCAAGACTCAGGCTGGACCCAACAGCTGGGATTTTCAGAAGCCCTCAAGGCTGCACTACCTGTGCCCCCCAAAGTCACTGACCAGCCTTAAGAGAAACCATTTCTCAAGGGCCTCAAGTGCCAATACCTTATCAATCTTATTGTAAGAGATCATAGAATGGTTTGGGCTGGAAGGGACCTTAAAGATCATCCAGTTCCAACCCCCTGCATAGGCAGGGACACCTCCCACTAGACCAGGTTGCTCCAAGCCCCATCCAACCTGCCCTTGAACACTTCTAGGGATGGGGCAGCCACAGCTTCTCTGGGCAGCCTGTTCACTGTGAGGGTGGCGAGACACTGGAAGAACTTCCTCATTACATCTAATCTAAATCTCCTCTCTTTCAGTTTTAAGCCATCACCCCTTGTCCTCTCGCTACATGATAGTCCCTCCCCAGCCCTCTTGTAGGCCCCCTTCAAGTACTGGAAGATAACGAAGATGAACTTGAGTTTTTCCTTAAAAAAAGGAATGCTCAAAACCAGTACCAGCCCTAGTAAAGCTTGCACTTTATTAACAGCAAAGCTTTGGATATTCTGAAAACCACACACTTAACTAAGATTACAGATGACCATGAAGATTAGCTTCAGTTGTGCTTTTTTCTAAAAGGTCACCATGAAGAAAATTTTAGTGTCCATCTACACAAGCTGTACCCATTTTTTTCCCCACCTTGAAAGGAACACAGCAGGGCTATGTGAAACCAAGAACAGTTTGCAGCTTTTGATTTAAAAGTGTGCCCAGGCTGTTATTTTTTAACTTCATGTTTAGCTTGTGCAAACATTCTCCAGCAACGCTGCACATTGATTACAAACTTCTGATGATGCAAGATGAAGTAGCTCATTAGGAAGCCTGCACTAATTTAAGCAAGAGCAAAGAGATGAGCTGTCATTTGTCAAGCATCTTTTAGGGCCCTTTTCGAGCAACCACAGTCAAAAAGCAGGGCAGAAAGGGGTTGGGGTTGCTCTGAATGGACACAGGGAGGGTTGCACAAGGGAGCACTTGCTCCAACGGTGGGGTTGTGTGTGTAGGCTTCAGCTGTCAAACACCACCACCCACAAACACGCACGTACAAGGGCAATATGTCAAAGGGGGGCTTTCTAGGTTGTGAGGAACAGTAAGTGATCCTGCACAGCTCTAACCCCAGAAGAAAAAAAAAACAACACGCATGAACACACTTGCATCTATCATCACTTTGCTCTCTCCATCTGGACAATTTAAAAATCTTGACCCTTTGGAAGTGCAGAAAGACCAAGTTTTTCCAGGATCAAACACAGCACAGGGGTAACCAAATCACACTCTGAGGAGTCCCCAGCCAGCACCACTGCACTGCCATCCAGACTTCAGGAGGAATTCAGAGCAAAACTGGCACTCATCTGCCTGTCCAAAACCCAAGATCATCCCAGGCTCCAGAATTAAAACGAGTCTGTTGGGTTCTTAACACTGCTAAAAAACAAGGTTCACTCCAGACAAAAGACATACTTTCCCACCAATAAAACACATTGCCAGTTGGTTTCTTCTAGTCCCTTCTAAACCCTCACCAGCCCTCACTGTCCTTGTGTGCAAGAAAAACTTGTTACAAATCATCTCTCAAACTTCAAGTTTCAAATGAAACCAAGTATTTTAGAAGAATGGCTTTTCCAACTTGGGCTCTATTTTTAAACACAGTATGTACCTCATGCCACTAATTATTCTTTTTTTTTCATTTTGAGTGAAGTCAAATAATTTAAAATGTCATGAAAAATGCAAAAAGCTTTGGGACCGCAAATAGCAGAAAGCAGCATGATATTCTAAGACACTTCCACTTGCAACATTATTTGCCTCTGCCTTTCATTGTGTGAGACAAACTGCATGTGAGACTTGTAAATAAACTGCACCCAACATCTACTCTTTACTGAATATTGCTGCAGTCATACAACTATGTAGGTCACGAGCTACACAGTTAAGCACCCTGCCCTATGCTCAGGCTAGATGGTCATTTTCATGTGCAACAGGAGGCCTGGAAATAAGAGACAAAGTTTAACCAAAGGTATAATGGGCACATGAAGCAGTTATTTTTTTTTTCCCCCACTTTAGTCTCAAACAGTTAAGCCACTTGCTCAACTCAGTTACACACAGGCCTCTTGAGACACAGGCAATCTGTGCAAGACTTGCATCCAAGCATGCTCTTCACCCTTCCCAGCAGTAAAATGGTCAACAACCAAGCTGCACCGTTTCAGAAATAACAAAGATTCTCATGCCTCAGAAAAGATACTGGTCATTGCATCATAAAGAAATGCAGCCATCTTAGAAAAAAACACATGAATCCAAACTTTCCTTCTCAGCCATTTGTACCAAAAGGTTACCTGGTAGAACAGAAATGAAATAGAAACCCAAAAAAATCAGAGATAAATGTATCTGAAATAAAGTATTAAAAAGTTGATTCAACATTTCCACCTTTAAAATCCTTTCCTCTTCTAATTTCAAAATGCCATTTTTTTTTCCTCCAAGAGGTGCAGAACATGACTGTTCAGACAGAAATGAACATCTGATTAAATGAAAAGTAATACCAATGTTTTTTACAGACACTTGTTTCATAATTAGCACATAGGACTTCTCCCACATTGTGTCGTAAAGCTACTGGTTTTGAGAAGCCACTATTTCCCTTTCCTAAAATCCCACACTACCCAGACAAGGTGAATTCTCAACCAACTCATCAGGAACTGAGAGTCCCAAGCATGATGTATCATACATACATCAGGGCCACTTTTAAAAGATTTGACAGGGTCCATCAGAGAAAAAGGGAACTTCAGCACCTAAGCCAGTCTGCCCCTGGCAACACCTTGGGAGCATCAGCCATGACCAAAATATAGAGACTGCAACTCTTTGACCTTGAGACACAAACCCTCCAAGGATGGGTAGAAGAAAACAGAGACCACAGAATAGAGGCTGAAGATCTGGCACTTCCTCTGGATTTCACTATAGGGTTCATTTTACTCTCCCCCTCCCAAAGCCCAGGGAGCAACCACCAGCTACTGAGTGCTGTGGAGCCACCACCACTGAACGACTCCTACAGAAATATTGACTGCAGGAGGAATTCACACCTCCATTTCCCTAAATGCCCAAATCACTGGCTATCCAACTCGTGTCAGCCTTCTCTTTTACCTTGACAGAAGCAGCTACCCTGAAATAGCCAGTAATCTGTAACAGAGGACACTCCTATAGACATGAGTGTGCAGGGAAGCAAAGCTAACCAACAGCAGAAATGCAGATGGGAGCTTGTTTCAGTCTCAAACTGTGAAGCTTCAGCACACAGTGAGAAGAACCTTTGAGAACTTAAACCCTGGTCCTCCTACCACGTGCCATGTGCCTTCCCAAACAGCTCGCTTGGGTTTCAAGTTTTCTTTCTTCATCTAACATGACATGGTGGGAGAGCTGCCAGCTCAGTCCTCTGTCCACACATGTAAATAGGTTATTTTACTATTATATTACCAGGTGTGATGAGCAATAATTCCATCAAAGCCCTGCAAAAAGAGCATCTCCAAGAAGCCTACATGAAGTGATAAAAAAATTCAACTTTCACTTCTGCAGGAACATCAGCCTTCAAGCAAAGCTATCATACTGTACAGGCAGCAGTCTTCATTCATTAATTATCTGTTCAAAATGTGCAGCTATGAAAAAAACCAAAGGCCTCAATGTAAGCTTCTTCCAAAGATATTTTTGCAATCATGAAAAAAACCCACCTCTTCTATAAATGTCATTACAGAATTGCAGCCAGCTACTCCTTCTAGAAGAACTAGCCTGACCCCAGTGTTCAGCGGCCCACATCTAACACAAAACTCTATGAATAAAAGTAACAAGACAAAAAAGTAAAAAAACCAAAAGCAATAAACTCCATTTGGTTGCATTAGCAACCTTGAGCAGGAAAATTCAGGTTCAACATTCACCTGTCTTCTTGCCAGGAGCAGATGACCAGTTAAAAAGATCTGCTTGGGTCGAAAAAAATTTCTCCCTACCAATGGCACATCAGGACAAAGATATCTGAAACACCAAGCTCTCCAATTGTGAGGCTAACAACTCACTGTTTTGCCACCACTTGACTGCTTTCATAACCCCAAAGTTCTCAGAAAACCCATCACTCAGGACCCAAAAATCCAACTCAGATTTCTGTCACTAGGTCAGCACCAAAGCGCAGTGCTGGCCTACGTCAGCTGCCCTAGACACAGGCCAACAAAACCACCAAGTGCACATGTTTAAAAATGCAAGCCTAAAATCGTGTTTTATCACCAACAGAAAGCAGGAATTACGTACTAGAGCTGCTGCTCTTCAACTGGAAGCTCAGCAGCCACCTGCTAAAATCAAGAACCTTTCAAGCTGTTTTAAAGCCATCAGTTTTAGGCCAAGGCCCAGCGCAACAGCACAAGCTCTGCACGAGTTACAGCTGCTGCTGGTTTTGATCCTGCCCAAAAACTGCACCTAACTGTAGCACTTGCTATGACACAAGTGTAATTGTCCCAAAATCCAGCAAATTTCACCCCGATCCCACTGCAGAACAGAAAGCACTCTCTATAGGTATACACCGAGCTCTGAATACTACTGGCAAGAATAATTTTTCCTAGGACAGTTCCAATTCTGAAGCGAGGCTCTGGGTCCAAAACCTCTCAAAACACAGCAACGATCTTCCTCCACCATGGAGAAAGACCGTGGCCCCAGCACAGCCCCCACACACCATTAACTCGGGCAAGCCATCTGAAGCTAAACATGTGTCTGCCACTGCTGCAGCACATCTGTACAGAAGGCCACCAAGACTAGACACCAGCAATGCTTCACTACGGCTTGACTCATTAGCCTTAACTGCACGTGAATTGCATGTTCCAGAATTACACTCTTCACAATCCTCCCCAATGAGACCCAAAGCACTCTCGTTTGTAACACATCCTCGTGTTTGCTGCATCTGAGGTTGTGCCAAAGCTCTGTTCACACACCACGTTAGAAAGAGAGTTAATTTGGAAGCAGTGACTGTCACCTCTTGTCATTGAGCACTTGCCTGCACTGTATGAGCACAAGCTCTGCTTTACTCAAGTGTATGAAAATCAGGGCACAGGACGGAGGTTTTGCCTCTCCTGCCACGCAGAGTGAAGCAACCTCAGTAAAAACATAGGCCTGCCACCATTATATTTGCAATTCAAGACGTTACTAAATAATATTAAAAATAATTTTAAAAGCTTTCTGGACGTGAGTCACAGCGGGACAGGCCTATTTGCTACGTGAAACAAAAAAACAACACGGGCAGAGATAAGGGTCAGCCCCGCGTTGCTCCGGAGCAGGCAGGGGCTCCCGGGGCAGAGGGGGGGGGGAACAGCATCTCGGCGACACGGAGGTTCGCAGCAGGCAGGCGGCCCGGCCGCGATCGCCAAGGAGCGCCAACGTTAATCCTCGCCATCCCGGAGCTCCCGTTAATCCGCCCGGCTGCCGGGCCCCGAGTCGGCGGCCGCCCGGACAAAAGGAGGTGGCGGGGGGAGGGCGCGGCGGCCCGGGCGAGCCCCGGCGGCCTCCCGGTGGAGCGGCACCGGGAAGCGCGTTAGGTAACCGCCGCGCAGGTCTGATGCAATAGCTGTACGTGCAGCGCCCGGTGCCGGGCCCCGTCCCCGCCGGGAGGATACAGGTCAGGTCCAGGTCGAAGCCATCCTCCTGGTATCGCCTTTTGTTCCTGCTGACGATCTCTTTGATGATGGCGGTCATGTCTGGCAGCCGGGGGCCGCTCCGGGACAGCGCGCAGGGGCCTGGCGGAGGCGGCGGGGCGCGGGGCCGGGAGGCGGCGGCGGGCCGGCGGCCGCCGGGCGGCCCCGGGCGCGGGGCCTGCTGCGCCGGCGGCTCAGCCCCAGGCGGGCCCGCCTCCCTCCGCGGCGGCGGCGACGGCTCCCGGCGGCGGCGGCTGCTCCCTCCTCCTGCCGCCGCTGCGCCGAGCGGGGCGGGAGCAGCGGCGGCGGTGGCCGAGCAGGGAGGGTCCGGAGCCGGGCCGAGTCCCTGAGGGTGCCGCCGCCGCCGCCGTCTTTGAGGCGAACGAGGCGGAGGCGGAGAGAGCAGCTCTCCGGCGCTCCGGGCCCCAGCAATGGTGACAGCGGCGCGGGGCGCCCCCCCGGCCCGGCCCCGCTCCGCCCCGCTCCCCGCCCGGGGCGGCGGCGGTGGCGGTAGCGGCGGCGGGCCCGGAGCCGCGCGGTGGGGCCGGGCGGGTGCTCTGCGGCGGGGCGGCGGCTCCTCAGGGCGTGCGGACCGGCGGCGCGGCCTGGCTCATCCCCCCGGGCCTGCTCCGCGCCCAGCAGCGCCGCGCCAGCGCTAAGCTCCCATCATGGCTGCAGCTTCCGAGAGGGCAGGCAGCTCCGCCCCGCCCCCTCGGCCACCTCCGCCGACCCGACAAAGTAGTCCCCCGGCAACCTCCGAGCCCACCGAGCCGCCCCGCCGCCTCGCCTCCCAACCGCTGCCCCCCGCCGGCTCGCTCGCCCTACGCCACGCCGTTGCCCTCAGTTCCCTTCCCCGATGGGAGACAGGAAGCGGCGGGCGGAGGGATACGGACGGCGCGGTGACACGCCGCGCCGAGCAGCGGTGCTGCGATTGTGTCACGTGGGAGGACCGCAGCGCTCGCGGCGGCCCCTCCCCCACGGGCGGAAGTGGCTGGGCTGGGAGGTGAGGAGCGGAGCCGGGTCGGGCCGGGCCTTTGCATCCCCGCCCGGCGCAGGCCCTGAGGGCAGCGGGGGACGAGCTCCCTCTTGCCCGTTGCGCCCCTGCGACCTGCCGGCGCTCGGGGCCCTCGACGGGCGAGGGGATGGGCCCCCTCGCCCGTAGTCAGGTCGCCCCGTTGGTGCGACAGCGGCTGCGCTGGCCCCGGCGATGTTCCTGGGCCGAGTTGGGGCCTGCGCTTCTGCTAGCGGCTGGGGGGCGGGGGTCAGCCCAGCGCCAGAGGCCTGGTCCAATCCTTCGGCCGCCGCTGTGACGTTCAGCATAAGGCTGAAGGAGCCGGGCTAGCTGGGAGCCGCTGCCCGCCCTCCCTGCTTCCGCCCGCCGCCGTACGCGAGCACCTACTGCCCCCTGCAGCCGCCAGGCCCCGGGGGAGGCAGGGGGTGCGGGCCCGCTGCTGACCCGGGGACGCCGGCAGCCGAGCAACAGGGGTAGGGACTTGGAAGTGTCCCCCCGGGTCACACCGGCCGGCTCCCCGGTCGTGGCCAGGCTGTTCTCGTGGAGCCTTCCCGTCCCTTTCCTTCCCCCATTGATGGAATTTACCCTGACGGGGAAAAGCGCCGTCTGCAAATCTTCAGCCTTTAAATTCCGTTAAAACTTCAGCAAAGAAATCTCATTGGACGAGGTTTTTCACACTCTGTGCTGAAAACTGCACGAAGTCTTTGGGCATTGCCGGTGTTAATGATTTTCAGGAAGACGATCAGCATCGGCCCCAAGTACTAAGGGATAAGGAGAGAGCTTGCCAGATGATAAATTTGAAGAAATGGGGTTGTAGGCAAATAAATTTGTGAATTTGCCTTCCTCAAAAACGCTGTCTTCACTTCTTTCTCTTGTTGGACAGTAAGTAATGTGAGGGATATCTCGGGGAGGTCAAGGAAGGCTTTGAAGGAAGGCTATTTAAAGGGAGGCAGTTGGATGTTTTATAAAGGAGTGATGGACATTCCAAAAATCTGCCAGGGACAGAAACAGAAGGGAAATAAAACCATTTCCTGTACAGCTAGAAAAGAGACACCATGGCAAAGACCAGCCTGATGGGAAGAGGGGAAGCCATGCATCCCTTTTTCTCTTCTGTCCATGAAAAGCTAAGTAGGTAAACCAGGCATCTCCCTGAAGAACAGATCCTAGGTTTCGTTCCTAAGTCCACCTGAAGTGTTTCTGAGGCTGGCAGGGGAAGACACCTGCCAAAGAGGCCTTGTATCTTGCAAGACCCATCAGAGCACAGTGAAGACAGCCCTGGCAGGAACACGAGTGGGAAATCTCTCCGTGGTTTCCTTAGTAATTGCAGTAGCCAGGGAATGGCAATTGAATGGCAACTGGGAGAAACCTGGCACTGGTTTGCCTGTTGGTTGGGTGCTATAGGAAAATGGCAATTTTTGCACACCAGACGAGGCAATGCTTTACAAAACTTGCCTTTTCCTTTCTGAGGAGCAGCAAAAAGGCATTCAGAAGGGCCAGGGAAATTCAGTGTCTTGTTTGGTATTTAAACAGCTTTTAAGAGAGGTGCTGAAGTCCAGCTGGAGTGGGAAGAGGAATGGGAGGGTGAAATGCCACATGTTGCCTTAAAGGACTCAAACTGGAACATAAGGTGGAGGGATTTCCTGGGCTGCTGCAGCCTTCAGCCTCTGCGAGTGCTGTATTACAGAATTCCTGTCATAAATGCATGAAGTTGCATCTCAAGATCTTTTGCCACCATTATTCCCACCAGGAAGCTGTTCCCAGAGCCACCTTCTGATTTTAATGCTAAATGTATTTGTGACTGGTTTGTACCCATTTATTCTTGTGCCAGCATTGGCCTTGAATAGCTCCTGCTCTGCAGCATTTACCCTTTGTGTGCTTACAGGCAGAAATGTCCCTCTCAGCCATCATCTGACCAGCTAAGCTAGCTGAGCTTCCCCAACTTTCCACTCTTCCTCATCTCAGCAGCAACTTTCTGCTCCAGTTTCATTAGTCTTCATTTCTCCTCACTATAGATGACCAGAATGGCATGCAGTGTTCCCCAGGGGATCTTGCCAGCACCAAGAACAATGGTATTTAATCCCTTCCAAACTATGCTGGGAGCATTGCTCCCAAGACCTCTCAGAGCCTTGTTTTTGTGGCAGCTTATAGTCATTTTGGGATCAACTTGTGTGTGTGTGCAGTGAGATCCTACTGTTCCTTTCCCAATTGTATGAAACAAACCCATGAAACCTACTCCCCAGTCCTGGGCTTGGGGGTTATCCACAGACACAGATGTGGTTAGCAAGTCAAGACCATCTCTGAAAACATTTCTGAAAGTCCTCTACGTCCTGAAGCTGCCCCTCACTTTCTAACATCCAACTACATACCTGCCACTAGGAAGTTGATACGGCTTCTTTGAAAGTCCTCTTGCTGGATTCCCAATTCCAAGTCAAAGCAAGGCTAAAAAGGAGTCTGAGCAGTAGGAATCTATCTGTGACTGTCGTGTCAGCAAGGCCTGGGACAAATTTCCATCACACCATGCAGCAATGATCTTTGTAACAACAGCCACTGCTGAAATCTCCTGATCCAACCTGCAGGACCCTGCCAGCAATTGGAAGGAAAGAGAACATAATTATTGCACCCTTGATAGTAATGATGCACCTCCACCTTCAGCTTTGTGTAGAGCTGAGGTCCTGCTTTAAAAAGTTAGCTAGAGGTGTATAAAATCTTAAGTTACCAAAGTGGTTGGACAGAGACTGCTTGCTTTGCCATTTCTTCCCCACAAAATGTAGGGGTTACAGGTGAAACTGGATGGTGACAGGTTCAGAACAATACAGAAGGGTGATTAGTGTCGTGGCATGAAGTTAAATTGTGGGACTTGGCTACAAAATGCTGCAGATGCCCAAAGTTTTTGAGGAGAGAGCAGACAAGTGCCTGAAAAAGATGGCTATAAAATACAGCATGCCCTCTGACTCGGAAAGTCTTTGATCTGCAAGTTGGTGACACTTGGAAGAGGCTTCTGAGGAAAAACTGCTCCATGCTGTTGCCCAATTACGAAGCTGTTCCCAGGCATCCCCTTTCCTCCAGCTTGTTCTGTACTTTCCCATCCCTCATTTTGTTCCTTCCATACACTTTGCTTACTTTCTGTTCCTCTCATTTCACCCCTATTCCCTCTCTTTGCCTTTGTTGTTCCCTGTGCCCTGCAAACCCCCTTCCTACCTCAGAAACACACACACAGAATCACAGAATCACCAAGGTTGGAAAAGACCTTTAAGATCATCAAGTCCAGCCTATGACCAACACCACCACACCATCTAGACCATGGCACTAAGTGCCACATCCAGCCTTGCCTTGAACACATCCAGGGACGGTGCCTCCACCACTTCCCTGGGAAGTCTATTCCAATGTCTAACCACCCTCTTTGTGAGGAAGTGCTTCCTAATATCCAACCTAAACCTCCCCTGGAGCAGCTTCAGGCTATGCCCTCTTGTCCTGTCACTAGTTGCCTGGGAGAAGAGCCCAGCCCCCACGTGACTACAACCTCCCTTCAGGTAGTTGAAGAGAGTGATGAGGTCCCCCCTGAGTCTCCTCTTCTCCAGGCTGAACAACCCCAACATCCTCAACCTCTCCCTATAAGACTTTCCCTCTAGTCCCTTCACCACCCTTGTTGCTCTCCTCTGGACCCGCTCCAGCACCTCAACGTCCTTCTTGAAGTGAGGGGCCCAGAACTGCACACAGGACTCGAGGTGAGGCCTCAGCAGTGCTGAGCACAGGGGGAGAATGACATCCCTGCTCCTGCTGGCCACACTATTCCTGATCCAAGCCAGGATGCCATTGGCCTTCCGGGCCACCTGGGCACACTGCTGGCTCATGGTCAACCGGCTGTCCACCAGCACTCCCAGGTCCCTCTCTGCCAGGCTGCTCTCCAGCCACTCTTCCCCCAGCCTGTAGTGCTGCCTGGGGTTATTGTGGTCAAAGTGCAGGACCCTGCACTTGGTCTTGTTGAATTTCATGCCGTTGGCCTCGGCCCATCGATCCAGCCTGTCCAGGTCCTCCTGCAGCCTCTTCCTACCCTCTGGCAGATCAACACTCCCCCCCAGCTTGGTGTCATCTGCGAATTTACTGAGGGTGGACTCAATCCCCACATCCAGGTCGTCAATAAAGATATTGAATACCTCCAACCACCACAGCCCCTTCTGATTCTAACATGACTCCTTTCCCAGCTGCTCCTGTTGAGGTCACTGGCAAAGCTCAGGTCAGCTTGCACTGGCTGGAGAAGTTCATCAAACCCAACATGTTTCATAGCAAAGTACCCAGCATTATTGTCTGCCCAGATTTTGAGCTATTAGGACACAATCCAGCTTCAGCATTCTGCATCAACTTCACCTTCAACCTGACCCTGCTCAGCTTCTGAAAACGTCCATCTCAACATTGTTTAAAGGATTTTTTTTTCAGCAGAGGACTTCTTTCAAAGGTAACTGCCACAGCTGTCACAAAGCAGTGACAAACTGCAGGTTTCAAGCTCTTATTGTTCGCTTTTCTCCTTAATTGCAGCAAAGCAGATGTCACTTTGTTAAGAGTGGGAGAAAAACCAGACGGGCCCTAAATATTTTCCTTCGGTAAGAGTAATTTGAACACAATAGTGTTTTCCTAGAGCATGAAATGCAGACAGTGAAATGATGGATTGTCCTTTTTCTATTCAAGTTACTGCTTTCATTACAAGTTGAAATTGGAAAGCTGTTACCTCAGTATGTCTTAGTAAACTACCGATGAACTCTTACATTGCGATGATTTTCTTTCTGGCAGATCCTTCGAGCACCCCAGATCTGCCAAACACTGCGTTTTCCAAACTTGAGCCATGAACCTCAGACATGTTGCCGCTTCCCAGAGGGGACGGAGCGTGTTCGTTAAGCAGGCGGCTCCGGGGCAGGGCCAGATCCGGTGCCGGCGGGAGGCAGCCTGAGGGACCCGGGAAACGTGGCCCCGTCCCGGGCGGGCTGAGGACCGGGCCGTGCCGGCGGGCGGAACCTTCGTGCGGGGCTCCGGCGCCTGCCGGAGGCGGGACCAGCGGGACGCACCGCCCCCGAGGCAGGGCCCGCTCTGCCGCCGCCGCCGCCGCCGCCGTCCTCTACCCGTGTGTCCGTTGCCGCCATCGGGTCGTGGGTCCGAGAGACCGGCCTGAGCGGTAAGTGACCCGGGGAAGGGCGAGCTGCCGCCTGCCGCCGCTTCCTGCCGCCGCGCCGGTACCTGTGGGGCGCCTGGAAGGTCACGGGCTCTGGCCCGGCTCGGCCCTAAGCGGTGCCGCCTTCGTCTCACCGCGCCGCCATGGCCAGGCTCCGGGCGGCCGCCGCGGCCGCGTTTTCGCCCCCGGGGGCTCGCCGCGGCCTGCTTCTTCCTTCGCTGGGGCCCAGCGGGCGGGCGGGGAGGCCAAGCGGGGCGGCAGCCCCCAACTGCCGGCGGGGCTGGGCGGCCCTGCCGCTTCCCTCAGGCCGGCTCCAGGCCGCCCGTGAGGCGATCGGTCCGGGCGGCCTGGCCGGGAAGCGGCTCTTTCTTCTGGGCCGCTCCGCCAGGGGGGTAACGGCGAGTCCTTGAAAGGGCGGCGGCTGCTCTTGGCGGAGGGCTGGAGCGCGGAGCGGGAACCAGCTTCTCCTTTCGGTTTCTTTTCTGGCGTGCGTTGGCAGGCAGAGCTGGAACAAAGCTAGGGTTGCCGTGCCGTTAACTGTCCCGCTCGTTTATCTCGACGGTCTGCCTAGAAAATAACTCCTAAAATTCATGCAGGGCAAGCAGAACTTCATTTAGAAAGGCTACGCTTAAAAACCTCTCTTGCTAAAGCTTTTCCTTACCCTTGATACCCAGGGCGAGCATTGCGTAAGAAGGGAGTTTTTTCATTGGGGATTGGGGCTTTTTTGGCAGCTTTTTTTTCTTGCTCACTGACTGTATAGCCTTTCTATTTTAAAACATCAGGCTTAAGAGAACATGCAGAATCTTGTAGCTCTGTATTACTTGCCTAAGGAGGCAAAGCTTATTTGATTTCCAAGCAGGTACGCTCAGCAACGACCTTGATTTTTAAATTTCTAAACAGAGAATGAAGAATTAAAACCCCCCAAACTGTTTTAGTGATCCACGCTGGAATATAGTATGGAGTCATTGACCTCTTTTGGTAAGCACATCGCGGTACTTCTCCTAATTCCAGTCTGCCAAATGCTTGTAACCAGAATCCCTGGGATGGCGTTGCCGTGACTTGAATACGGGGTTGACAGAACAGGAGTGCTGGCCAAGCCAGGGGGAATCCAAGGATATCTTGGCTCTAGGTAGTCCAGCTTTTCCCTGGCTGACAGCTCAGCTTGGAGACCAGCCAGGCAGCGTTGGAAGCTGCCAAAGGAATTGCCACTGATTTTTGCCCTCGCAGGGGGAAAATTGAGGAGTGACCGAGAATGTTGGGGATCCTCCAGCGGAAACTCCTCCCGTTGAGGAGAAAGTAGATTGGGGAAAGAGGTCCCTGAAATTTGAAGTCAGTTGTCAGTGTTTTAGGAAGAGATTTTTCCCTCTCTGCAGCACTTGAAGGTGCTGCACTTTCTGGGTTTGGCTCCTACAGCAGGCAGCCTTTTCCCCTGAGAGCTGTGTGCCACATCCAGCATTTTCAGTTTTCCAGAGATTTATTAATAACTCAGAATATCATCTGCTAGGTGCAGGCTCCAGTGCTTAGCCTCATTTTATTCAAACACAGGTCGTTGATCACTCCTTAGTGTGGCCTTTGGGTGCCTCTCCTTTAAACTTGCTTTTAAGGGGAAGAACTCCCTGTTTAAATAATCTGGCTTTCTTTGTCTCCATGACTTGGCATTCTTGGGTCAGCAACAGTCACAAAATGTCGGCCTTAATGGGAACGTCAACTTGGCACTGAAATGGAGTTGTTGTGTTTTACTTTCCTGGGGTATTGTATAGCTGAAAAGGAACGCAGATTTCTTGAGGGAAGAGGAAAATCAGGACCTTTTTGCACGTGGTCAAGAAGTAAGGCCTCAAATTGCTGCCGACATTGCTCTGCTTCCTGAAAGCAAAAGTGAAACCATCGTTACACTCAGTACGATCTGATACGTTGGGTTTGTGCCGTTGCTGAGATATTGTGTTATAACAGGAGGTAGTTTTTATAAAACTGTGCTTAAATATAAGGCAGATATTCTCTCAGCTTTTAATTTTCCCTTTTCTTTCTGTCTCTCCCTGTGGTTTTTGTACATGTAGTGTTGAGGAGCAAAATGGTTCATGCCGAAGCGTTTTCACGTCCCCTGAGCCGGAACGAAGTGGTTGGATTAATTTTCCGTTTAACCATATTTGGTGCCGTAACATATTTTACCATTAAGTGGATGGTTGATGCCATTGATCCCACCCGAAAGCAGAAAGTAGAAGCTCAGAAACAGGTAAGATTTTATTAATAAACGTTTCTGTGAAATGTCTCGTTTGTTACCCGCTCCTACGGAGAAATCCGCCAGCTGAAAACTGGGCTTGCAGCAGCTGGTGAAGCAATTCAAAAATCATGTGGAATCATCAAAAAAGCCTAGAATTAGTAAATAAATTAGTTAGTAAATTAGTTTGTAAATCTCAGGACTGAGGCTGTTAGCATTTTCAGTGCTTACATTTTATAGCAAGTGCAAACATCTAGCTTGAAATGGTGGGAAACTCTGTTGAAGTGTCTCTGATTACCTGCAAGTGTGTGGCCTGCTGCTGACAGCTTTGACAAGCAGCAGTTGGGTTAAATAATGCTCTTGGTTGCTTTTTAAAACCTTGAACAGAAATAACTGAATTCTCTGCTGCTTTTTGCCAATTTAATGCCAGAGACAGGGACTGTAGTTACTCATTACAGAGGGAGCACTGCTCTCCAAATGCCTTTTTAAGAATAGCTGGCACTTTGTCCCTCTGCCTCTCTTCTCCTCCCAGCTCCAGTAGCAGTCAAAATGCCCTGGAAGTGGGAGGAAAAAAGAAAGAAAAGCCTCATTCCTTGAGCTAGGATGATTCATGGGAGTTAATGTTGTGGGAAAAGATTTAGGTGCATTTCAGAGCTGCAAGTTAAATGTTTCCTTTGGAAAGTTTTGAAGGAAATGTTGCAACTTATATTTTTGTGTTAGTTTTCTGGCTGACACAAGTGTCACAGATTCAGACAGCAGTTTGGAGCAACCTAATTCTGGTTTGGGTGTTTTTTGCTTTTTCAATTAAATATTTAGTTTAAAGAATTGGCCCTGCTTTAAAAATCAGCTTTCACAATCCATGCTGGTGCCAGCTATGAGAGAAGAGCTTGCAGTGTCCCAAAAGCATGTCAGACCGAACTGCAAGTTGGAGTGGAAAGAGAAACTGAATCATGAAGGCCCATTGACACAATCAGTGATTTTTTTCCTTTTAAATTGGGAATAACACTGAAAATGTAGAAAAAAATGACAGACTTCTGTCAGTTCTTTTTTTTTTTTTTTTCTTCCTTAAAAATCTATCAGTCTCTCCTTGACTCAGTGCTGTGGAGGTTTGGGGTTGGGACATGCCTTTTATAATAACAAAATTATATCCCCCATGGAAGTGTGTGTTTATCATTTGTAGGGTTGTGAATGAAGATAATTAAGCACGTGAAAAAACTCGAGAGTTCTATTTAATAGCAAATTTCAGGCTTTTCATCTGAAACCTGTCCCAAGTTTGTGAGGACTGATAGACTTATTTTAAAGTGTATATCAGCTTTGGGAAGTCCAGATTAGGGAAATGGTTTTGTCTGGAGGTTACCTGTGTGTCTGCAAACCTGCTCTGAACAGCAAGGTCCATGTTTTAATATGAATTTCTGTTGCTTTTCAGGTGATGCTGCATGACCTGTGGATTTGGGGGTGGGAGGGCTGGTGGGACAGTTACTTGATGGGAACAGAGACACAGGACTGAGTTGCACTCAAGTGACAACAAATCATTGGGAAAGAGCAGACCTGCTGCTGCAGAAAGATTTAAGCTTTCTTCAGATGTGACTTATAGAAAAGCTTTTTAGAGTCCAAAGAGCAGTTCTTTAAAAACGATTTTTTTTAGTTAAGGATTAAATTTCTTTCCCTGATTTTTCCTGGCGTTTTATTTCCCACAGGCTGAAAAACTGATGAAGCAAATTGGAGTGAAAAATGTCAAGCTGACTGAATATGAGATGAGTATTGCTGCACATCTCGTGGACCCACTCAGCATGCATGTAAGAAACTATTTTCCCTCTTACTCTGATGAAAGCACTTGAGACATGGAGGATCTTGACATTATTGGTCATATATATATTTCCATGGGAGCACATAGAAAATATTTCTGCCATTCAAAACTAAAAGTCCATTGTTGAGAGCAGAGAGTTTTTTGTCACTTGTCTTTCTTATTTTCGAGGCCTTGCACTGCTTTTAAGCTTGTGGATGTGTTTTGTTGGCAGGGGGCTGTGGTGAACATTCCTAATGCTGTTGTTTCCATGTTAGGTCACCTGGAGTGATATTGCAGGCTTAGATGATGTCATTACAGATTTGAAAGACACCGTCATTCTGCCTATCAAGAAGAAATACTTGTTTGAAAATTCCAGGCTCTTGCAGCCACCAAAAGGTAGGAAGGAAATTTTACGGATTTATATCTTGGAATTAAAAAAAAGAAAAGTTACAGTTACCCAGAAAGAGGAGGTGAGTGGCCAGTCTCAAAGTGCAGCCATTAGGATTGATGTCAGGGAAAACCCTCAGGATTTTCTTCTTCTCTTGCCATGAAACCAAGTTCTAGTGAATACATTTCATCTTAATAATTAAGTGATAATTGCTTTTCAGTTACTCATGTTTTGGTGCACTGATCTATGTAGCCTGCATTTTTAACTGCCTGAATTGTTGATTTTTGTCTTCTTAGACCCCTTCTTGTCCCCTTGGTTCATATTTCTAACGGTATCACAGCAACCTAAGTCATAAACATGAGGCCTCAGTGTAAGCTAATCTTGCAGTCATCTCTGTTCTAGTCCTAGAAATTCCAGTCATTCAAAGAGGCAGAGATCCCATTTTTATTCCGGAGATCCCTTGGTTTTCACTGGAGTTGAATTGCACAGTACTGAGGCAGGAAGGCAACCTGCAGGTGACAGATTCACTTTCCAACAGTAAAGCAGAAGTTGGCCACTCTGCTGGAATGGTTACAGCCATATTGGATGTACATTACTGCAGACAAGCAGAATTTGCACCTAAATCGTTGGACAAGATGCCAAAGTTTACCTTTACTGCTCTGATCCCTGGAATATTGTGTTCTGAAAACTCTCTGAGAACTATTAATTACTGCCTGCATCCGTGGCCATCTCAGTTTTGTGTCCTAAGTGATGGAAAGTAAAGTACTTGTGTGACTGCCTTAGTTTTTCCAGGCAACTTTTCTGTTGAAGTCACACATTGAAACTGTCTGGAAAACTATTTTAATGCCACAGTCTAATAATGTGAAGGAAAAAATTATTTTTTATTTCTCTTTTTAAAGCAGACTTTCCATAGAGGGCAGGCTCACCAGTTCTATTGGTAGCTTGTGCTGTGTGTTAATTGGGAATCATTGCTTCAGAGTAATTATGTTCATGGTGTCAGTCACAGAAACAGGGGCAAAAACCCCCAGTAATTCTCTGTGTTTCAGGCTTGTTTGGCTTTTTTTTTTTCTTTAAATTGTTTTCCTTACAGCTAGACAGTCACCACTGTGAATTCTTTCACTATGACAGGTTTAAAAATAATATGTCATATTTAATGGTGGGCAATCTTTTGCAAAATATTTGTGGGCTGCTTTTTCCCCCCCAGCCTCCATGCTAAGTTGCTGATAAGCAAGGCTGAAACTGGCTGTAGACAAGGCCTGTCAGATGCTTACAGGAAATAAAGAGGGTTTTAATTTTATGTAACCTTTATAGTCACAGTCATAAAGCAGTCATCTTTCAGACAAATGCCTCCCTTCATTTCACCATACTTGTTTTAAGATCTTTTTAGCTTTAATTTTATAATACGGATATCTTAACCAGCTCTGTATTTGATTTGGTGGAACATTGGGTAAGTTGGTTTGCTATTTTCTAAAGGTTAGATGAAATGTGAGCCTGGACACAATCAGATCTGTCACACCAAAGCACGTTTTGTGTCCAGAGAGCATTAACACTGTGATTTTTCCAGGAGTTCTTCTCTATGGCCCTCCTGGTTGTGGCAAAACTCTGATCGCCAAAGCGACGGCCAAGGAAGCAGGCTGTCGATTCATTAACCTCCAGCCTTCAACACTGACAGACAAATGGTATGGAGAGTCTCAAAAACTGGCTGCTGCTGTCTTCTCCCTTGCTGTAAAGCTCCAACCATCCATCATTTTTATAGATGAAATAGGTAAAAAGCTGTCTTTGTTGTTGTTTTTTTTTTTATTTTGGAAGTACCTGTAGCAGAGTGACATTAAACTGCAGGATCATGTCGATGGGTGTATTATTGACCTGCTGTCACCTGCTCCTTCCTGCACCTGTTCCATTATCCAGTGATCATGGAACAAGGTTCAGTAATAGAAATGTTATTTCAAAGTAATGGTGGCAAATTAGGAAAACCAGTGTATTTCTTCCTTGTGTCAGCAGACAAAATTACAAGTAGAACAAGTTGCTGCTTATTTTTGGTTGGGCTGAGGTGGTTCATCAGGGAAGATGCTCTTCTCTCAAGGGACCTACTTGTTGAGGAAACCCACCACCAAATACACTTCAGTGCTTCTGCCTTTGAGGGCACATAGTGAAAAGTAAAATAGGGGTTTAGGAGAGCTCAGGAATAATAGTTTAATAAGGCTGAAGAAGTAGGAGGGGAAGTTCAGCTAGGAGGACAGCAAAGGTGCCGTGTGTTCAGCACATCTGTGTTAAAGTCCCTGGGAACTTGAGCAGTTCAGTTAAAACAGCTCATTGTCTCACTGGCACTTCTTGCAGTGAGTTGTTTGCAGAAACAGAGCCTGACCAAGCTTCTCCCCTTTCCACAGTTCAGAGTTATGAAGGGGTTATGTTCTTAGGATGGTTTTTTATCCTTTTGTAGAGGTGGTTTTCCAGCCATTGGAAATTGTTCAGGCAACCAATGGCACAGTTAGAGCTCCACAGCAGCTTGCTGTTCTCCTGTGCTTTGGTGTCTTCTACCTTGCCAGATTTGGAATGCTTCCACCTCTGCATGAGAAATTCAAGTTAAATTTACACTCTCCATGAAGTTGGGAGAGTGCAAATTTGGAGCACAAGATCTGGGAGAGTCTGATGAGAGAGCTGCATGCTTATGTAATTTATGAGATGCACTTAGGGTGGCATTCCCCCCTCCTGTTCTTCATCCTAAGGAATGTTTCTCAGTTTGCTGACAATGTGGATTCAAAAAATGATTTATAAGATAGAGAACAGCTCAGGTTCACACATGAGAAATCAAACAGCATCATTTCTAGGGCAGGATTGAAATGAAATTGCTTTACTGAATCTTTTGCTGCAGATTCCTTCTTGCGGTGTCGGTCCAGTTCTGACCACGAAGCCACAGCTATGATGAAAGCCCAGTTCATGAGTCTCTGGGATGGGCTGGACACAGATTTTAACTGCCAAGTGAGTACAAAGGATGACAAGAAAACAATGGAATTCTTGCCTCCGGGTTCTTGTGCACTGAGCTGTTTGGGAGATGTGGTAATGGCCAAAAGTGTTTCTTCCCCTGTCAGTGGTAGTGATTGCCAGTGTTTTATGGGAATGAGATGAGTTATATTCAGAGATTATTCTCATTCCTGAGAAGATTTGGTTTGTGTTTGCTGTTTTGGTTTTAATTAAGAGGTGTTATTTTCACAAGTGTCTTAAATCTCAATGATATGGCTGGGTAGTCTGAGTCACCCAAATTGGGAATATTGAAACTGCTTTGAAAAACATTCTGCCAACAATACTTTCTGCAGGTGAAGTGAATCTTTGCTTTCAGGAAAGGTATTGAAAGGTCTGAGTGTTCATCCCTGCTGCAGGTTGGTTGCTGTGCTTCCAGAAAAGATTACACTAGTGGTAGACAAGCAGCAGACTCTGGATTTAATCCTAAAGAGCAGGGAAGTTAATGTTATCAAAACACAAATTCTATGACATGGAGCCCTGCTTACATCCCCTTATTCCTGCCCCCCTCCCAGAACTATTCTATTTTGGAGAGAAAAAAAATAAATAAAAAAGCTGCTGATGCTATAAAGAAAATCCAAACAACATTTCTGAAACAAATTACCTGAATGTACCAAGCCTGCTTGGTAGGTTTGTGAACTGTCACCTGGAGCAATCATTTTAAACCCTTTAGAAAGGATGTTTATTCTCCAATTTAAAAATGTTCAGCCTTTTAAATCTGTATTTTTCTGTAAAGGGTTCCAATGTTGTGCCCTCCATCAGTTTTTTCGTTGTAAAATCTGCTTTTCCTCCTCTCTCACACTTGTGCTAAAGATTTTTTTCAGTTGATTTATCGTAGAATCCCAGACTGGTTTGGGTTGGAAGGGACCTTTGAGATCATCTAGTTCCAACCCCCCTGCATGGGCAGGGACACCTGCCACTAGACCAGGTTGCTCCAAGCCCCATCCAACCTGCCCTTGAACACTTCCAGGGATGGGGCAGCCACAGCTTCCCTGGGCAGCCTGGGCCACCACCCTCATGGAAGAATTTCCTCCTCATGTCTTAGCTGAATCTCCCCTCTTTCAGCTTGAAACCAGTGCCCCTTGTCCCATCCCTCCCTGCCCTTGTCCAAAGTCCCTCCCCAGCTTTCCTGGAGCCCCTTCAGACACTGGAAGGTGCTCTAAGGTCTCCCTGGAGCCTTCTCTTCTCCAGGCTGAACAGCCCCAACTCTCAGCCTGTCTCCACAGCAGAGCTGCTCCAGCCCTTGGATCATCTTCGTGGCCTCCTCTGGACTCTCTTCAACAGCTCCATGTCCTTCCTGTGCTGGAGGCTCCAGAGCTGGACCCAGCCCTGCAGGGAGGTCTCCCCAGAGCAGAGGGGGACAATCCCCTCCCTGGCCCTGCTGGTCACACTGCTGGGGATGCAGCCCAGGACATGGGTGGTTTCTGGGCCCCAGCACATGGTGCTGGATCATGTTCAGCTTCTCATCACCCAACACCCCGAAGTCCTTCTCCTCAGGGCTGCTCTCAATCCATTCTCCACCCAGCCTGGGTTTGTGCCTGGGGTTGCCCTGGGCCATGTACAGGACCTTGCACTTGGTCTTGCTGAACTTCAGGCAACTCCATGGGCCCACCTCTCCAGCCTGTAGAAAACTTTAAACCCTGATTAGAACCCAGTGAACAAATATACTGAGGAGCTTCAGAGCAGGGTGTCTGCTGACCATAGATTAGAGGCCAGTGGTATGAACACTTCAGTGGAAAGTACTGTGGTCTTGCAAGCACACGCATCTTCCAGTGTTGGAATGTAATAGCCTTTTTTCCCAAATATACTGACAGTTTCTTGGAGCAGGTCAAATTGCTCATTCCCTGCAGTGAGACAAACGAGGTCTTACCCATCCCTGGAGATGCAGAGTCTGAACAAGCCACTCTTGTCCCTCACTTGTCTGCCTCTGGAGTAGAGAGCCACCCAAGAACAGACAAATGGCTGAGACACCACATGGTTTGATTCAGGTTTCTGGGGAGGTGTTTTTTTTTGTTTCAATCCTGTGTCATTGCAATTGAGGAAGTGTTCTTCTGGTGATGGCTTTGACATTTGCATTGTCTCTAGTTTTGACAGCCAGCTTGCTGGGCACTGGTGTGAATTGCTGAAGTTTTCTTGGGAACTTTGCTTGTCTGACTCTTGCCGGACAGATTTCCTTTGAATAAGAATTCAATGTGGCTTTTGTTACAGTCACAAATATTCCAAGTGTTAGGAGGGAACCATAAAGAAGTGTTGTGAGGAATGTTACTTGTTGCTGTGCCAATTGCACCTGAGAAGCATGTTCAGCTTTGGGCCAACCCTGCCAAGGATGTAGTCTGGATTCTGGCAGGAGCTTGGAGCAGAGTGCATGGAAAACACAGCTGTGGTACATGAAGGGACAGTTCAGGTCCAGAAGTGTCATCCAGCTGTGTTTGTGCCCTGGGAGGGTCCCACCTTTGCAGAATCATAGAATCATCATGGTTGGAAAAGACCTCTAAGGTCACCAGGTCCAACTGTCAACACAGGAAAACCCCCCATGCCCACTAGAGCACGTCCTGAAGTGCCACATCCATAAGTGTTTTGAATCCCTCCAGGGATGGTGACTTCACCACCTCCCCGGGCAGCCCCTTCCAGTGCCTGACCACTCTTTGGGTAAAGAAATTCTTCCTAATATCCAATTTGATCCTCCCCTGGTGCAACTTCAGGCCATGTCCTCTAGTCCTGTCATTATTCACTGGGGACAAGAGGCCAACTCCCACCTCCCTACAACCTCCTTTCAGGCAGTTGTAGAGGGCAACGAGGTCTCCCCTCAGCCTCCTCCAAGCTAAACAACCCCAGTTCCCTCAGCCTCTCCTCATAGGACTTGTTTTCCAGCCTCCTCACCAGCTTGGTTGCTGGTGCACCATGCTCCAACAACTCAATGTCCTTGTCGTGAGAGGCCCGGAGGTGAGCACACTACTTGAGGTGTGGCCTCACCAGGACCTGCAGAGGAAGCCGCTGCAGCACAGAGGGAACACCAGGGAACCCAGGCCCCAGCCCTGGTGAAAAGCAATTAGCCACCCTGTAATGAAGCCTCTAGGTGGCAGGGTGACTCTGCTCGGGGACACACAACCTGGCCAGGAGCTGACAGGGCTGGCTGCGGACCAGTGACCTCAGACAAAAGACCAGGAGCACCTCAGGAAACTATTGAGAGGAGATTAATTTCCCTGACATATTTCACTTTGGTGACTGGGTATTTACAATGTACATAACTTAAAATAACACATGAGAAAACAAAGCTGATGTGAATGGGAAGTAAATTTGTTCTTAAACTAATAAGTGGAACGTGGTCAAGTGACGTAAATACTCTCCTTGTATTGAACTTGGCTTGCACACCTCTAGTGCTCTGCTCCTGCAGTATGCCAGGTAGGTTCTTCTTGACTTCTACTACTTGTTTTAATGCTTAACAAAAAGAAACAACATTCTAGTGCCTGCAAAAACGGCCAGTTTGGTCTTCCTGGTGAACTGATTGCCTTAATTTCTTCCACACAGCACAAAGATGCAACGTTTTTTAATACCTGATCCAATTGCCTCCTTTTAAGTTCCTTCCAGACCAGCAGGAACTAAAGAGACATTGCCAAGCCTTACAAGCAGAAGTGTTGGGTAACTGCTTGGAGTTAAAACCTTCAAACTGGGCTCAGAAGGCTTCAGACTAACGTAAAAATCTCCACCCAGATGGTTCTCTGTGGCTCTCTTCATCTGCCTGTTTAAATCCAGTTGCTGCAACTACTACCAGGAAACCTGATGTAACTTCTTTCAACGTTGATGTTCTTGATAAAGTGTGAAAGAGTCACGTGTTTGGTTTTGAAACTCCACCACGGTGGTGTTTTCCAAAGCTGGTTTCAGGCTGACTAGCTTTTCTTTCTGTTGGTGCACACAGGTGATAGTGATGGGAGCCACCAACCGTCCTCAGGACCTTGACTCTGCCATCATGAGAAGAATGCCGACCCGCTTTCACATCAACCAACCTGTAAGTCAGGCCAGGTTCACCCTGGTGGTGCCTCATCAGCCAGGAGACACGTGTTTCTGGAGGGTTTTTCCAGGCAATACTGTATTATTTTGACCTGTGGTTTGTTGTTGGTTTTTTTTTTTCTTTTTCGTTGTTTTTTTTGAAGCTCATATTTAACTTGGGCTTTTTCAGATGAAGTTTCTCACAGAAATCTTGATTCCTTGGGTTTTTTATCTGAAACCACAGAATTGTCTTGGTTGGAAAAGACCTTTAAGGTCATCCAGTCCAACCATTAACCCAGCCCTGCCAAGGCCACCACTAACCCATCTCTCTCAGCACCACATCTACACAGCTTTGAAACCCCTCCAGGGATGGGGACTCCACCACTGCCCTGGGCAGCCTGGGCCAGGGCCTGACAACCCTTTCCATGAAGAAATTGTTCCCAATATCCAATCTAATCCTCCCCTGGCACAACTTGAGGCCATTTCTTCTGGTCCCATCACTTGTTCCTTGGGAGAAGAGACCAACCCCCCACTTATTCCAGCCTCCTCTCAGGTGGCTGTAGAGAGCAAGAAGGTCTGAGCAACATCATGTGCAGTCAGAGCTACCCTTCTGATTTCTTCATCCATAAGAATGGAGTGTCCTAGACTCTGCACTCTGGAAGGAGCTTAGTTGTCACTTGAGAACAACCCCACAAAGCCACAGAAGTGACAGCACACACTTGCCTACGGGGGAGAGTGGCACCCAGATGGAACAGTGTCAAGAAGCTCATACCTCCTGGCAGCCATTTGTACCTTCTTGACACACAGAGCTTGGTTTTCAGGGAAAGAAGAGGGAATGAAATCCACATATCAAAGCCTACTTTCTGCTCAAGCCTCTCCACAGTCACGCACAGCAAAACTGGTGTTACTCCACATATTATTGATGCCAAGCAGCCAGTAATGAAGGTCTTTATCAATCAGGCCAGCTGTCTCAAGGTGACACTTACTATCAACTCTGCTATTAGCATCTTTTTCAAGGTATTTCAGTCACCCTCAAACACTCAGTGATCTCCCAGGACATTTTTGCATCCGAGTTCAGTCGTGGCTGTTGGTATTCCCTTCCGGCTACAGCGACACCCTTCAGCATTCATTCTTTGCAGAAACTTCCAGACAAAACTGGAGGAGTGCAACTCTTCTGGATTGTGCAAGAGGGTAGTCATGTTCCCAGACCCATCTCCTTTGAACTGGCTTTTGCTCCTTGTGGGTGGATGCTTGGCAAACCAAAGCATTTCTAACCTAGGAGCTGCTTTGCTGTGCTGCCTGCTCGTAGGGCGTCGGGCACCTGACTCATCTTCAAGTTCTCCTTGAATTAGAAAGGGGCAAGGATGTCTCTTTAGTACTTTATGGAGTCTTTCTATCAAGAACTGGCATTAGAAGGATGAATTGTCCAGGGGAAACGGTGCTTCAGGATGTTGGAGGGGTTGGCTCCCTCTCCCAGGGTCAGAATTACAGCAGGAGGTGTCATTTAAGGCACAGAATTTTCCTTACCCCCACTACAGCCATTTCAGGAACTTGCCTCTTGTCTGTGGGACTTCGTGATACAACCAAGATTGGTTCCAAATCCTTTATTGATGGCCAAGATAATTTATCTGCTGTGGATGGGAAGCATGCACAGCAGGAATCACTGCAATGTAGCTAAAGCCTTACAGCTTTTATAGCTAAGTTTGAGATGAAAGTGCCCAAAATTACTCACAAGGAATTGCCTGCAAGGCAAATGGAAGAAGTCTTTTTTGAGACAGAACATCAACTGTTCAGCTGCCAGAGCATTCTGGGGTAGGTTTTTCCCTTTTTAATTTAGGACAAGTTTGGTTTTGGGAGACACAAGCAAAGAGTCTCTTTGCTGCCTGTGTTTTACCTTGTTGTTAAAGATCTGCTCAGGCCTTCACCATTTCTTTCAGTGACCTCATCACAGGATGTGCTTGAAATTGCTTAAAAGTCCCCAAGCATCATCAGTAGAATGAAATCTGAATTATTTTTTTTTTAAGCAGAACAGTTTATCCTCTTCACCTGATTTAGCAAAATATTGAAAGCATCCCCTCGACCCAGAGAACCTGCCCTGCTCTACAGATGGTGGGTCATCTCTGGGACAGCTGCTTTCCCTGGAGGCACAGGAAGACTGGATGTCAGTGGATTCTCCCTTCCCCCTGCACTCAGTGGAAATGCATGTGCCCAAATGTTGAGTTCTAGGTGCCCCTGGGGTCAGGGTGCCCTGGATCTCCTTGTGCTGAGTGATTTGCCATCAGATGGGTTTCCTCAGCACATCTCCTGTTGGAGAGATCAGCTTGTGTCACTGAACTGCCACTGAAAGCAGTGCAAAATTGACATGGGTGTCACAGGTGTTTACTTCTGTGCTCTCCTAACTTCAATCTCTTTTGTTTAAGGCTCTGAAACAAAGAGAAGCCATCTTGAAGCTCATTTTGAAAAATGAAAATGTAAGTAGCCTCTTTCAACAGTTCATTTGCTGTTTTCATGAGTGCAAGCTCAAGTTGTTTGAGAATTGACTGCCTTGGAGTAAGGGAGAGATGATCTACCAGGGTATTTCTGATTATAGCTTAGGAATCTGTTGTGGTTTTAGGTGTGGTGTTAAATTTAAGCAGTAGACTTGCCTGCTGGTTGGAGCAGGAGGCTCAGGCAGAGCAGCAGCAGCAGCCTTGGATCTGGTGGTGAAAAACCACCTTTGAGGAAGAGGATTTAGTTTCTCTGTTTCCTTTTCTTGTGTAACACAGTGAATGTATTTATCTCTGAAGGTGCTGAAGGTGAATCACATCTGGGAATCACTTTGATCAGTGGAAGAAATGTCAAGACATGATGAAGCAGGGAGAAGAGTTTCTGATAAATGTTTTAACTTTGCAGTCTGTTGGCTCAAGTCAAGAAAAGAGGAATGACATTGTTTGACAGTGCACTTTTTGCACTTTGGTGCCTATTTCCTTTAGAGGAAAACTAGTCTAGGGATTGTTACTACTATTGTGTGGTGTTTGTGGCACCCAAGGGGAGGGGAAGGAGTCTCTGGGAGCACATCTGGCAGTGTCTGTTGGCAGGATCTGGGGCCTGTGTTATCAGAGGTTCCTGCCCCATAACTCTGCAGAGCTAATTCTCATCAAATTAATGTTGCCAAGAGTCTCTTGATTGAGGTCTGTCCTAAGAAATATCATTGCTTAGTAAAACCAACTTAATTCCACGGGTAGCTGGAAGCAGCAAAGATTACTGGGGCTTTGCCTCCATCACCATGGAACACTTGCCCTCTTAGAAGAACTCCTCCCATAATTTTGGCCATTTATTAGACTAGTTTGGCTGTAACTTTTTAAAAAGGTGCTGCATTGGCAGGTGTGCTGGGAGGGGCTTCTGAATAAAGATGGGGTCTTGGCTGGAAAGAGGTCAGTCTGAGCCAGCACACCCAGTTAGACACCTTCTTTTGCCTCCAGGTTCCCTGTTCTGGGGCTGTATGAAGCAGGAGCAGTCGTTGGGTAACTCAGTGGGCATCAGTTGTATTTCATGCAGTGAACAACTGGTTCAAAGCCTAAGATAATAAGATAATTTGCTTTTAGCTCTGAAATAAACACAAAAAGATCATCTGAGAGCAGGTATACTTAGAGGTGACTGTTCCTTGTGCTTGTTGAACAAAGTAACCGACTTTTCGTGCTCTGACCTTCTGGTTTTGGGCAGGTGGACAGGCATGTAGATCTCCTGGAGGTTGCTAAAGAGACTGATGGCTTCTCAGGCAGTGACCTGAAGGAGATGTGCCGGGACGCGGCGCTCCTCTGCGTCAGGGAGTACGTCAACTCTGCCTGTGAAGAAGAGAGGTAGGTGCCTGGATCCTGTCTCCTCCAGAGCCTTGGGGAGTGCCTCTGGTGCTGCTCCCTGCCCAGCTACTGGTTTGTGTTTGCTCATTGGAATTGCAGATTGATAGAGCTTTGAAAAAACCCTGCTGTGATTCACAGAAAGGAGCTTCTCTTCTTCCTGACAGATTGCCCCTCTACGACAAAAAACCCCAACAAATAAGTTGCCTCTGTTCATTTCGACTGTGAAAAGCCAACTATGTGTTCCTTGAGGTGGCATGAACCAGCAGGAGGTGATGTTACTGTGCTGTGTCACCAGGCTTAGGTGCTGGTAGCACTCCTGCATGTAGAATCATAGAATCCCAGACTGGTCAGGGTTGGAAGGGACCTTTGAGACCATCTAGTCCCAACCCCCTGCATGGGCAGGGACACCTCCCAACTAGACCAGGTTGCTCCAAGCCACATCCAAGCTGACCATGAACACTTCCAGGGATGGGGCAGCCACAGCTTCCCTGGGCAACCTGTTCCAGTGTCTCACCACCCTCACAGGGGAGAATTTCCTTCTAATGTCCAATCCAAATCTCCCCTTTTCCAGTTTTAATCCATTCCCCCTTGTCATTTCCCTGCCCTAGTAAGAAGTCCCTCCCCTGCTTTCCTGGAGGCCCCCTTGACTTGGCAGGATGTTCCCCTGATCATCTTCCATACTTACAGGGACAGGTTCCCAGTCTCAGTTTGGATCTGTGTCAGAGCTGCTGTTCTCAATGATGACTTCTGGTTTCAGTAGCTGTTGGGCACCCCCTGAATCATCATCTTGCTTTTGTTCTCTCTTTCAAAGCCACGATGAAGATGAAATCCGGCCTGTGCAGCAGCAGGATCTCCACAGGGCAATTGAGAAGATGAGGAGGTCGAAGGATGCCACCCTGCAGAATGTTTTGATGCACGTTAGTTTAGATTAAGAGAAAAGAATGTGTTTGCATTTTCTGATGGGATTTAATTTGACTTCTGTAATTAGTTAGCAAAAACAATGGTGGGGCAGGAGCCGGAATGTTCCTTGAATTAAGGGAGTTCTGTTTCTGGAATCGTTTTTATACAACAAATTCTAAGTTATTGAAATTTCCTCATGCCTCAACTTAGAAATGTCACAAATAGTTCATGAAGTGGAACAATTATAGCCCAGACCAAGAGCAACTGCCTGTGTCCTGTCCCAGAATCGATCCACACTGTGTAGCCTTAAAGCAGGTTCTGAGGAGGAGCGGGGAGGGGAAGGGGGGATGATCCAGCCCCAGGGGGGAGTCATCCCAGTGTGTGTTCAGTGTATATAGCCACACATTTTTTTTATATGCAGACGTCATCTTTAGATAACATAGAGTATGGGAACTCTTTTCTACTTGGCTGAGTCAAACCCAGCCAGAGGATGTATAGATTAAAGGTGCGTCGATGCTAAGTTCATGTTCACTTCTTCCTTTTAGCAGCAAATGCAAAGATAGAAATTCTGCTTCCAGAGTAACTTTTGGGCAAAATTTGCAATCTTACTGATTTTTTTTTTTTCTTTCATGTGACCACTTGAAATCTGGTGCCATTTAGTGAAGATAGTAAACTACTGTAAAGATGTTGGAAGACTTTTCATTTTGTATGAATTCTGCTTTTTGAAGCTTTCTAAAATGAATGCTGTTTTTATTTTTATTCTTCCTTTGATGTGAGTGACTAGAGTAGAACCTTAACTGGCCTTTCATAAAGCCCCACCTGTTTGAAGCTCTCTGCAGCTGTGGCTTTCTGCTCCAGCGTGTGCTGTGAGGAGGGCTTGGTGCTGCTTCACCTCCCCTGGCAGAGCCACCACACATGTCCTACCCATAGCTCTGAGGCTGGGGGACAGGTCTGGTGACCTTTTGCTCTGTCACCTGCTCTGAGCTGCAAAACCCAAAGGGAATGGGTCTGAGGTTTCTAAGTGTGATTTTTTTGCAACGTTCTGCTGTACTTGCTGGCAACACTTCTGGTCAATTCCTGTAACGTTACATAAAGGCTAAAGGGTTAAAAATAGAAGTGGCAAAAGTGTTTTGGTGACGTTCTTGTCAGTAGGTTTTCAATAACATGCTTTTTCTTATAATATTCTGAATTGTGCACTAATTCACCACAAATGCGTAATGGGGCTGGTTGAAACCACCCGGGGGGAGGTCGTGGCCCAGCTCTGCAGAGCTCTCGAGGGAAGCCAAGTCAATGCTGTGAAACAAAATGCTCTGGAAGTGAAATAAAGAGCTGGAGGCAGCCCTGCTGCAGCGTCCCCTGCTGATGGCCACTCCACGCAGCACAGCTTTGTCACCCGTGCCCCTCTGGCCGTGTAATACACCAGCTCCAGCAGGGTTTAGTGTAACCTCGTTTGATCTCCTTGGGTAACCCAACATGGCTTGTTTTTTTCTTTAATTACCACTTGGCTTTTGGATATAGGGGGAAAAGGGTCTGTGGTAAATGTGTATTGCTCTGACACAAGGATGGAGGAGGTTGGGCACACCAGAAATTACTGGGCTGTAGAAATCTAACAAGTCTGGGGTGCAGAATGCTCACCCCACAAGTCATGCAGTGCTGTGAGCCAGTGCCAGTCTGGGAGAGCCTGAGCTCAAGGACCAGCCTTACATTCAAGGTGTAAATGGTGCTGCTTATGGGTAGCTGGTTTCTCAGGAGGTTTGAGTTCTATGTGTGCTGGAGGAAGCTCTGCAGCTCTTGGGTTTCTTCTCAATGCCTGCTGTGACTCAAAGGTTCTCCCAGCCCCTTTCAGTAGTGTGACACTTGAGAAGTGCCAGGCAAGTAACATGGCTCATCCTGCACCTCCTTCCTATTTTAGGGACACTTCCTGCTTGTAAAGATCTAGTGCTGTAGAGTAACACCTTGATTGGTTTTGATTGAGTGTAAAGTGTGTCCTCAAGTGACGTTGAACATCAAACTGAGCACCCCAGAGGAGGAGCCCTTGACTGTTGTTGGCAGGTGTTGGGGCCTGCTCTAGGGACCACCTGAGCTCTGATCCCCTTTTTGTGTTCCAGCCTTGGCTGGTGCCATACTGGCCAGGTCCTGCCTTGCCACAGCTGCATCCTCAGGGCTGAAGAGGCACAAGGGGTTCCTTGGAATTGCCCCAAGGCCAGTTCCTGCAGCCAGGCTGTCATTCCCACTTTTCCAAGGACTTTATTATAGTTGTTCCTGCTGCTGCTTTGGGAGTCCTTGTGAAAGCACAGACCCTCACAGAGTCTCAGAGGGGTGGGGGCTGGAAGGGACCTCTGGAGATCATCTAGTCCGACCCCCTCACCTACAGTAGATCCCACAGGAACATGTCCAAATGGGTTGGGAATGGCTCCAGAGAAGGAGACTCCACAGCCTCTCTGGGCAGCCTGTCCCAGGGCTCTGTTACCCTCACAGTAAAGAAGTTTTTCCTCTTGGCAGCTTGTGAGAAGATCTGGGGAAATGGCCCCTCCTGCAGCATGGGGGACACATGCTCAAACCTGGCCTCATTTTCCAGGTGGAGGCTGAGGCTGAGCCAGCCTCCGGTGCTGAGCCCCAAGTTGTACCACAAAGTGTTGGGTGAGGAACAGGTCATTGTTGGTGTTTGAAGGTCAAATCCTCACAGAAAGCGAGGCACAGACATTCCAAGCAGTGATTTGCTCAGGACCTGCTCAGCCAGAGCCATCTCCAGCAGGTTATTGCATGGAACAGCCTGTACTGGAACTGTCCCCAGGCTGTGCTGCAGCACAGAGACCTCTGGGGTGGCCTGAAGAGGGAAATAAATGTGTTTGTTCACTCTGTTCTCCGTAGCCTTCCCCAGTGTGGCCGTGTGTGAGTTCTGTAAATGCAGCTTTTCTCCTCTGGGACTGGCTGGGCCCAGGGCATCTTTTCCCTGGTGGGTGCTGAGGAGCCCTGGGATGCAGCAGCCCAGGGCCAGCCCGATGGCTCTGGTGAGTGGGGGTGCAGGGGGGCACCCGTAGTGTCCAGCCCTGCACAGGGCAGGCACGGGCCAGCAGCAGAGGGGCCACCAGCCCTGGGGGACAGCAGCGGGCCAGGCTGGAGGCTCTCCCTTTGTGTCTCCCCGGGCAGGGATGTGTGGGCTGCAACACTCTGGTGGCAAGAGACAAAGCTGTGCAGCATCAGCCCCTCTTTCTGCAGGGGTTTGGCAGCTAGAAGGTGCTTAAGTGCTGGTTTGCCCAGAGAAGTTGTGGAATCTCCTCTGGAGACATTCCAGACTCCTCTGGATGTGTTCTTGTGGGATCTCCTGTAGGTGCCCCTGCTCTGGTAGGGGGTTGGGCTAGGTGATCTGCAGAGGTCCCTTCCAACCCCCACCCCTCTGTGGTTAAACAGCACAGAAAAGCAGGGCAGCGAACAGTGCAATTACTGTGATTGTTAAACGTGACTTGTTCAACGCTCCGCAGCCCAGACAGCAACAAAAGAAAAGGTCAATCAGTTGAGGTTTTCAAAAGGAAACGGGCGCCAGGGTCAGCCCGAGGCACCGAGCGTGCCAGGCTGCACCAAAGGGGCTGCCCCCCACCACAGCCCTGTCACCCCCCAGGGAGCCACATGGCTGTGACACGTCCCCCCTCCCCCAAAAAAATAACTACAAAGTGAGTATTAGTTACACATATAAATATTTATTTGTACTAAAAGTGAGTGTTTTGCAGCAAAGTATCGAGTGCAGAATATATTAAATCATGAGATGCATCAGTTGAGGTACAAATTCCAGTCTCATGTCTTCAATAAATACGCTATAAAAAAACCCCAAAACCTAGTCCACATACTCTATTTTAATCAGAGGTAATCAGCACACTATTTTAGAAGGATAAAAAGATTGGTGTTTTGCTGTAACCATTTGGATTAATGCAGAGGGGTGGTTTGTTTTTTTTTTTTTAACCATTGGATTAATTTAAGAGGAGCGGCGACAGCACTAGTTCACTACTTAAAAATGACAAAAGATTGCCATCAGAAATGGGAATTATTGCTTTTGTCTTCCAGGGCCCTGCCAGAGGGCCTGAGGGGAAAGGCACTGGGGCTGCTGTGCTTCCAGCTGTGCAGCGTTTTTCTTGAGGTATAAATGCAGCTTTGGGCTCTTTGCTTGGAATGCTTGGAAGAAAAAAAAAAAAATTACCAAAAAGCCCCACCCCAAAACAGGTGACAAATTAAACCAATAGATTTTTTGCAAATATATTCCCAATTGCAGGCGTAGTCTGGGAGCTTGTACCATGGGCACAGCAAAACAGGTTTGAGCTGGGGCTGGAGGTCACTGTCCTACGGGACAAGCGGCAGCGATTGTAGCGAGCGCAGATCCGGGTGTAATTAAAACTGAAGCACAGGAAGAGGAGAAGGTGATTTCCATTGCGTTGGAAACACATTCCCACCCATCCTGGGCCATCTACTCCAAAGGACGAGTACAAAAATAATTCAGGTTGTTGCAGTAAGTAAAAAGTGCACAGCTGGCTTCCCTCCCAAAAACCCCTGACGCCAGGGAGGAGGTGTGCTCCTCACGGGGCTGCAGGATCAGCCCTTTCCCTGGAAAAGCCTCTGCAGGACACCAGGAGGCTCCCAGCCCGGCGGGATGCCACGCTCAAACCTCATCCATGGTCCCAGCTGGACGTGCTTGGGGGGAGACACAGGGGCAGGTGGAGCTTTGGGGCTGGGTCACAGGTCAGAGGTGCCCGTCAGCAGAAAAGCCTCCGGCACAACAGCAAAGTCCACGTTGGGGCTAAAAATAAAAACAGGTAGGTCTGCAGGAACTTTCCACCAGCCAGAGCTGGGAGCAGCACCAGGCACTGGCTCTTGCTCAGTCCCATCAGCCCCCCCTCACTCAGCAGCAGGGAGGGACCCAAGGACTCTTCTGCCACCCTCTGGCCATCCCCCAGCTGGAGCCAGGCTCAGCATCCCCTGATCAGCCAGGATCAGGTCCCCTATACCCAGGTGGGGCTGTGGGTACAGATGAGGGCAAGTGCTTGTGCCACCTCTCACCTGGTTTACCACGTACAGCAGCTCCTCAGACCCACCCCACACTGACACATCGCTGGTTTCGCCTTTAATTTGCCTTCCAGATGGGAGGAGCACAGGCAGAGGAAGGGGGATCCCGTCCTGGGAAGACACCCACCAAAGCAGAGAAACATCATCCCCAACTTTTTCTTGCTGCTCTGAGCTTTCTCGGAGGTCTCCTGGGCTTTCCAGTGCCTCCTAGGCCAGCTGAACTCGGAGCACCAGGAATGCTCAGCCCAGGTTTTGTTTTGACTGGAGGGGTCAAGCAGGATGAAGCAGGAAGAACAGTGAGCAATCGTCTCAGCCACAAGGAACTGGCAACGGTCAAGGCTGATTTAAAAAAAAAATAAATCCTTTTTTTAAAAAAGGGTGTTAAAAAAATCCCGCCGTTTGTTAGGAAGACATTGTCTAAGGCAGAAGCTGGAGGGCAGGGAGTGGATCCGAGCACCGAGTGCTCGTGTCCCTCTCCCAGCCTGGCAGCAGCTCCTCCCCTCAGCGGCTGCTCCTGCCTCTTCAGGCAGTGCTGGGCAAGGGGCAGAGGGAAGGCACGTCTTCATTTCTGCTCCATGAGGGGACAGACACCTTTTTATCTCGGTGCTGAGGTCCCAGCGTGGCCCTGGTGGCACCAAAATGATCCTCCTGGCCCACCCAGAGGCTGTGCTGGGAAGGAAGGAATGAAGGACCCGCCGCCCTTCCCTTCCAGCTCCACGGGGATGCTCCTGCAGCTCCAGGGGGAGAAGGACCAGGCTCGAAGTATTTCTGATTAGTAAAAACCACTCTGACCCAGGCAGGAAAATCCTCCAATCAGAGCACTGGAAATGCCAACTGATCTGCATCGTGGGGAATCAATCAATCATTGCTCACTCTTAATACAAGTATTTCTAGAGAGGAGGACGACTGTTAATTCTTTTTCTCCAGCGACTGGTAGTACTCAGTTAGGACTCTCCAAGCTTTGGGGGCCATGAAGCCATCTGGTGGGTTTTCACCCTCACGAGCAAGTTTCCTCATGCGTGTTCCCGAGATGAAGTCAAAATCGTCGTGCCTGGACAAAGCACAGAGGGGCTGGGATCAGCACAACTGGCCCCAGCACAACTGGCCCCAGCACAACTGGCCCCAGCACAGCTCTCCTGCTGTGCTTGGAAACCTCCCTGCAGCTTCACACCCAGGTTTATGGTCTGGGCTGCAGCAATGGGGCTCCCCTTTCCAGAAGTGCTGGAGTTGCATGTAACACACTTCTCCAGCTGTGACAGGGTGTCTTTCTACCATCACATAGCCCCCAAACTGTTTCTTATCCTCTCTAGTGGCTACAAGGGCTCCTCTTTAGTTCCATGTGGCCCATCCTTGACCTGGTGTCAGCTCTCGGGGGGAAGGCAGGTGGCTTTCACAGGTTCTTCCCCCATTCCCCTCCATCAGAGGAACACCAGCTGCTCGTCCCTCTCCATCTATTCTGCCCTGGTGAGGCCACATCTGGAATACTGCATCCAGTTCTGGGCTCCCCAGCTCATGAAGGACAAGGAGCTACTGGAGAGAGTCCAGCACAGGGCCAGAAAGATGCTGAGGGGGCTGGAGCATCTACCCTGTGAGGAAAGGCTGAGAGAGCTGGGGCTGTTCAGCCTGGAGAGGAGGAGACTGAGGGGGGATCTCATCAGTGCTGATCAAGATATACAAGGGGTGTCAGGAGGATGGGGCCAGACTCTTCTCAGTGGTGTCCAGTGACAGGACAAGGGGCAGTGGTCAAAAGCTGGAGCACAGGAGGTTCAAGTTAAACACAAGGAAAAACTTCTTTATGGTGAGGGTGACAGAGCCCTGGGACAGGCTGCCCAGAGAGGCTGTGGAGTCTCCTTCTCTGGAGACATTCCAGACCCATTTGGACGTGTTCCTGTGGGATCTACTGTAGGTGATCCTGCTCTAGCAGGGGGTTGGACTAGATGATCTTCTGAGGTCCCTTACAGCCCCCACCATTCTGTGACTCCCCTGGCCAGCTCCAAGCCAGATGTGATCACAAACCACATGTGGTGTGTAGGCTGCAGAAGCAGCACCGCCGCCCGCGTTACCTTTTCGGGTCATAAAAATCCATGGCCTTCTTCACTTTGTTGTAAGCAGCCACCCGGAAGGGGATGATTTCCACTGAGGTCAGCCCTGGCGCCATGCTGAGGACCTTCCCTCCCTGGGTGGGCTCGTAGAGGTCCTTTTTGGTCTCGGGGTGAGGCATCCCCGCCGGGTCACGCCCCACGATGTAGAAGTTGGCGCCGGCGATCATGCGGGCTCGGCAGTGCCACTGCACCTGCAGGGGAGGGACAGGGGGCACTGCTGAGGGCTGAGCAGCCACTGCGGCACCGCCCCGATCCTGCCGGCCCCGTGGAGGAAGGGAGGAAGGGAGGGAAGGAGGAAGGGAAGGAAGGGAGGGAGGAAGGAAAGGAAGGAAGGGAAGGAAGGGAAGGAAGGGAAGGAAGGGAAGGAAGGGAAGGAAGGGAAGGAAGGGAAGGAAGGGAAGGAAGGGAAGGAAGGGAAGGAAGGGAAGGAAGGGAAGGAAGGGAAGGAAGGAAGGAAGGAAGGAAGGAAGGAAGGAAGGAAGGAAGGAAGGAAGGAAGGAAGGAAGGAAGGAAGGAAGGAAGGAAGGAAGGAAGGAAGGAAGGAAGGAAGGAAGGAAGGAAGGAAGGAAGGAAGGAAGGAAGGAAGGAAGGAAGGAAGGAATACACATCCCCCACGATGTGTATTCCCAGGGAAGCACTGGGCATGGGAACCGGTCTTGTCCCCAGTTGGGCAGGAAATGGAGGTAGTGGTTTTGGTTTTTGAGCGTGCCCACCAGCTCTTGAGGACCAGGTGGGCAAAGGCTGCCCAACCATCCCTCTCCTTCTCCTTCAGGGAAGGTTCAATGTCTATGGTTTTCATCCCACCCGTTTAGGGACACAAGAGGAACCACTGGGAGAAAACAAAGGAGCACCCTTGCCTGACAGAGGGAGAGGCCACGGTGGTGAAGTCTGTCTCTAGTTCCCTTCTCCCCAGCTCTCCAGTCCAGTGTTTAAACCATGTCCCTCAGCACCACATCTATGCATCTCTTAAACACCTCCAGAGATGGGGATTCAACCACCTCCCTGGGCAGCCTATTCCAGTGTTCAAATACCCTTTCAGTGAAGAAGTTTCATCTAATATCCCATCTAAACCTCCCCTGGTGCAACTTGAGCCCATTTCCTCTTGTCCTATCGCTTGTTCCTTGGGAGCAGAGACCCACCCCCAGCTGTGTAGGGGTTGAGAACCATGGCAGGAACTAGTAACGAGGCCATGGCTACCAACTCTCTTCCCCGTGGCCTCCTGGAGCTGTGTGGGCAAGCTCACCCCTTGCCCTGGTGGGCAGTCAACAGCTCTGTTACCTCTGTGGGGCCGGCGTAGAGCATGGGAGAGGGGAAGATGGCCACAATGGTCGACTTGGGGTCCAGGACTTGCTCCTCCAGCACTGCTGCGTGCTGCTTCATCCGCCACTCCAACGGGACATCGTCATCTTTGGTCCATCCCCCCAGGGGGTGCAGGAGAAGCACGGGGTTTTTTGTAACCCCTCTCCAAAAGCTGGCGCCGCGTGTCCTGCATCAGCAGAGCGTGCCCGTTGTGGACGGGGTTGCGCAGCTGAAATGCAAAGACAGCATCTACAAGGAAAGAACCAGAGGGTCAGGGGCTGATCATGGGGCCCTGCAGCTTCATTTGCACACTGCACATTCCACGCAGTCCTAAGGTATGTGTGTTGTAAGATGTGTCCTATCTCCACGGGAGCAAGGCCTGAAATTCCTGACCTGTGTGTTTCAGACATGAACAGCTCGTCTTCATCGCTCTGCTGAGGTCATCTCCCATGGCCCAGCCTTCCTCTGGGGCTGGTTTCAGTCCTATCAGCTCTCCTGCCATATTTTTAGACAGCACTGGACATGTCCACTGAGTTCCCTGATTTCTTAAGTGACCTGTCACCTTGTCAAGCTTGATGGCACCTTCAGGAAGGCCTACACTCTCTCCTCAAAGTGTGTGAGGTCTGCCAGCCAGCTGGGACAGACATCTGAGAGATGATACCTGACCTGTCCCCCATGTGTGAAGGCCAAATGTGTCAGCACAGTCCTTCAAATGTCCACGGTGTGGAAAGAGAGGCTCTGACCTACCAGAGAAGACATGAGCAGAACACTTGAGCGCTTTCCAGTCCACGCTCAGGAAAGCCCATAGAGGGGACAGCCCATCACCTTGACCAAGAAGTCCCCATGCCACTTTTTGTGTGTCCCTCTTACTGCTCACCCCACCCAAAGAGGCCCATTTTGGGAGCACGCAGAAGCAATCTGGCAAGTGCTGTGAGCTTGAGGGACAAGTAATCACAGCTCACACTAAGCTCCTCATGCCAGGTAGGGAAAGGAGAGCTGTGTCATAGAATCATAGACTGGTTTGTGTTGGAAGGGACCTTCAAGATCATCTAGTTCCAACCCCCCCTGCATGGGCACCTCCCACTAGACCAGGTTGCTCCAAGCCCCATCCAACCTACCCTTGAACACTTCCAGGGATGGGGCAGCCACAGCTTCCCTGGGCAACCTGGGCCAGGCTCCCACCACCCTCATAGTGAAGAATTTCCTCCTAATGACTCACCTCAATCTCCCCTCTCTCAGCTTGAAACCATTGCCCCTTGTTCCATCACTCCCTCCCTTTGTCCAAAGCTCCTCCCCAGCTTTCCTGGAGCCCCTTCAGGCACTGGAAGGTGCTCTAAGGTCTCCCTGGAGCTTTCTCTTCTCCAGGCTGAACACCCCCAACTCTCTCAGCCTGTCTCCATAGGAGAGATGTCTCCAGTGCTAATCCAGGGCACTCACCAGCATTCATTTCTCTGAACTTCTGCTTGAGAGTGAGCGGTGTCAGGCGGTACTGGTCCAGACCATCATTCCATTTGATCTTCTCCAGCACGAGGAGGTCTCCACCAACCAGCCAGTCTCCACTCTCCATCACCATCTGTGAATTACCCACAAGTGTGTTATGGAGAGGACAGCAAAATACCTCCTTTTTCTTTTCCCAGTCTCCTTGGAAAAGTGTGAGTCTTGACTCTGATTGTAGGGTCATCTTCCCTTCTCACTCAGCACATTGAAGAAGGAAAACATTCCTACAGTGACCACGTGAACTGCACACCATGAGCAGTGCAACCCCATAGAACCACTGAGACCCAACCACTCCTCCAGTCCTCTTTGGTGTACAGGTGATGGCACCAGACCCTCCTCCACCTCACTTTTTGCTCCTTCGTCTTGGGAATATGCAGAAGGAATAAGCCTGTTGCAAGGTTCCCCTCCCTGGGAGTGTTCCAGGCTAGGGTGGATGGGGCTTGGAGCAACCTGGTCTAGTGGGAGGTGTCCCTGCCCATGAAGAGGGTTGGGATTAGATGATCTTTAAGGTCCCTTCCAACCCAAACCATTCTGTAGTTCTGTGAAGGTGAGCAATTGCTGCTGAAACAAGAGAAGAGGTATTTTAAGGTAGGGGAAAATAATTGATTTGGCTTTAACCTCTTTAAGCAGGCAGCTCAAGTCACCCAGTGTAACCTGGAGCTCTCCCTTTCTAAGGAAAGATGCTCTTTGTGCTGCCAGGGAGTAAGTGGGAAGAGATGGGCTGCAAAAATCTAACACCTTTGGTGGCTGCCTGTATGAAACAGGCCAGCTGAGGAGTAAAACATAGCCAAAAGGGGCAGGAGTCTGTGATCTGCAGCATTAATGTTTGGCAGCACCACTGAGATCATCACAGCCTGAGCACCACAAACCTTTGGAGGCTCAGCTGGTAGTTGTGCTGGAAGTGTTGGGATGTAGGCAGAGTGGTGAGGATGAGTGAATGACAGGAGCAGCTCCTCAGCAGCACTCTCAGTGTCCCCTTCACCTTGCACCTGCTGCCTGATGCTGCTGCTAAATAAGCACAGCATTAGCTTGCAAGCCTGAAGATTCTGTCCTGCCTGCTTGGGATGTGGTGGTTCCCAGTGAGGAGCTGGGCATGGAGAGCAGAGTGGACACCCATGGTCATGCAATCATTGAAACCCAGACTGGTTTGGGTTGGAAGGGACCTTAAAGACCATCTAGTTCCAGCCCACACATGGGAAGGGACACCTCCCACCAGACCAGGTTGCTCCAAGCCCCAACCAGCCCGGCCTTGAACACTCCCAGGGATGGGGCAGCCACAGCTTCCCTGGGCAACCTGGGCCAGGGTCTCACCACCCTCACAGCAAAGAATTTCCTCCTGATGTCTAATCTAAATCTCCCCTCTTCCAGTTTTAATCCACTGCCCCTTGTCCTCTTGCTACAAGCCCTTGCCCAAAGTCCCTCCCCAGCTTTCCTGGAGCCCCTTCAGGCACTGGAAGGTGCTCCAAGGTCTCCCTGGAGCCTTCTCTTCTCCAGGCTGAACACCCCCCAACTCTCTCAGCCTGTCTGGAGAAGTGCTCCAGCCCTCAGATCATCCTCATGGCTTGTGCCGGACTTGCTTGATGGCTCCCCTGCTCCTCAAAACCTAAGACAGGTTTGGTTCTCCAGCCCCTACCCACATCTCCCATCCAGCCCAGGTTTCCCTGAGCAGCGAGGGGGGCAAAGCTACCTTGACGTGAGGGTGCTTGGGGCAGGTGGTGCCCCAGACGCGGGCGCAGCGCTCCTCCTTCCTGTGCTCGAAGTACTCGGGGCTCCTCAGCACAGCCACCCGCCGCCCCGCGTAGCTGAGCGCCAGCGCCTCGCAGCCCGCCAGCCGCTCCTTGTCCTCCCTGCTGATGGGCAGCACGATGGGGACACTCAGGTTGACGACGCCGTCTGGCAAGAGAAGGGGAGGGTTTGAACATCCTCTGCGTGCAGCTCTGGGCCCCTCACTTCAAGAAGGACGTTGAGGTGCTGGAGCAGGTCCAGAGGAGAGCAACAAGGCTGGGGAAGGGACTGGAGGGAAAGTCTTATAGGGAGAGGCTGAGGGTGCTGGGGTGTTTAGCCTGGAGAAGAGGAGACTCAGGGGGGACCTCATCACTCTCTTCAACTACCTGAAGGGAGGTTGCAGTCAGGTGGGGGCTGGGCTCTTCTCCCAGGCAACCAGTGACAGGACAAGAGGGCACGGCCTGAAGCTGCTCCAAGGGAGGTTTAGTTGGATATTAGGACCTCACAGAGAGGGTGATCAGACATAGGAATGGACTGCCCAGGGAAGTGGTGGAGGCACCATCCTTGGATGTGTTCAAGGCAAGGCTGGATGTGGCACTTAGTGCCATGGTCTGGCTGATGTGGTGGTGTTAGGTCATAGGATGGACTTGACCTTAAAGGTCTTTTCCAGGCTCAGTGATTCTGTGATTCTGTGTGTGTGCCTCAGGCATTTTTCTGGGACATCCTGGTTTACCAAAGACACACAGTTCTCCCTTCAAAGAGACCAAATTTCCAGGACTACCTCAGGGATTCACCATCCTTCCTGTAAATTTATTCCTTCTTTTGTTGCACCACTCATGAATAGTGACTTTAGTGGGATACAAAAGCTCCTCAGCTTTGGGCCAGAGATGGCTCAAAGATGCCTCATTACTTTCTCATTACTCTCTGCACTCTCTCCCTGGAAAGACTGGTTCTTCCCCAGTGAGCTTCTTGTAAAGTCTCTTGGAAAATTTTGAATGTACTTGGGAAGTGCAGCCTTGGATACAACCCCCATCTCCTCTGCCAGGAGAACAAGCCCTGTTAAGATGGCTCCAGCTTGGTGTTCCCTGGGGCATCTCATGCCCTGCACACCTCCTGCACTGCCTCTTCCAGCAGGGAAAACAGCATCATGCTTTGCTTTGTTTCTTTGGGTTTTTTCTGGATATCTCTATACTCCTCCTCTTCCTCCTTTTTACCTCTGCAGAGTCCATTATTACTCTATTTTCTGTCTCTATGTTTGCACAGGTAGTTTCTAATTCCAGTGCTGTCCCTGAATACCTCAAAGTCACATTGGTTTTATCCCCAATTTCCCCGTTGCCCACTAAGGTCTTCCCATTTCTCCTTGGATATCCCAGTATTAATAATACAGAAGAATCAGTCTCTCCCGTGGGTTTCCATTCACAGACAAGAACAAACAAATCAGGGATTCAATTTGTTCTGATCAGACTAAGATCATTTTGGACCCTTGAGGGTCTTAATTTGAGGATTTTTTTACTATGATATAGATTAAAAAAAAAGAATAAAGTTTATTAAAAGGTTTGCATTTACTTTCAATTCACAACTAGGATTCATTTGTTTGCCAGACAGTGATTTTCAAGCACCTTCATGAGTAATCAGGACTAGAGTCACACGGGATCCAATCAATATCAACTTGATACATTTGAATTATCATAACCAGTGATCAGTCCATCAACTCAGCACAGAAACAGCTGAATTATGAAGCCCCCAAATGATGCTGAAGCTGAGGATCTCTGTGCTCCACTTCCAAATGTGAGATGTAGAGCTAAAAACCAAACCAACCATCACTCCAGTGAAGGTAGCTCCAAAATTACCCAACTGGGATTTTTGGATTTTTGGTTGGTAGGACACGGGGTGTGTCCTGCCACTTCACACCCGGTTGAATCACAAACAGGCCACGGTTGTGTCTAGTCTTCATGATTTTTTTTTTTAATTTTTGTTTTTAAATCTCAAAACAATTACTTTATGGCAAAAAAAAAGCCCCACATAATCCAAATTGAAGTAATTTCTGTGCAACCTAAGAAGAGTTACATACATACCAGCTACAGAGAGATTCCTTCCTAGAACACAGACACAATTAAGGTCATTAACACTCACAGGCACCAGTTTCAGTAGCCATTTCAAGAACCAAAGCCACCCATGTCAGAGGTCTGCAAGCACCACCTGACTGCAGGTCCTGCACCTGGTCCCCCATGGTGCTGCCACCTGCAGATCCACCTTTCTTCCTGGAGGCCATCTCCACAAAGCACCTCATCCACCCAACTATTGGCAGTATCACGGTGGGATTTACTGCTCAGTGTTGGAGCAAGAGGAGCACTAACCTGCACAAGTCCACCAAAATGGATCACAGCCCTTCCAGGCACAGCTGGAGGTGTCAAAAAAAACCACCTGCACTTCAGAGAAGAAGGGCTGGATCACTGATTCCAGAAAGACTGGCCTCAAACTCCTCCCTGGCAACGTGCACCTCAGCTTTGGCAGCATTAGATGGAAACCCTCCACTGTTTCCTGAAGGTCATCCAAGAGAAGCAGGGATGTCCTTCTTCCTGCCCAGATGTCACTCTACAGGCCCAACCACACAGATGTTGAGTTTGGAGCCCTCCGTGGAGACAAGGTGGACCAAGGACTGATGATGATGCCCTCTACTGCAAAAACCTTGCTCTGGAGAGTTCATCCCTGCCAAAAGCAGGTGTCCTGGGCTTTGTCCCTCACCCTGCAGAGCTCTACAAACCCTGAACATACACCCATGGACCCAGGAGGATCTGTGCTCAGTGATGCTAACAGGTTTGGGGGAGTGCTCCAAAACCAGATGTTCTCTGAGGTGACTCTCCAGCACAAAGTGCAGAGCTCCAGAGCAACGTGGTCATTACAGGGCACCTCTGCGACCTCGTCAGCCTCAACAAGCAGCTCAAAGACCACAGCCCGGGGGCTGATAACAAGGACATGTGCTTCTCAACACTGTTTACACACTAGACAGGGGGTGAAAGGCCATCTAGAAGGTGTCTGGAAGCAGAACCCCCTCACAGACACTCCTCCAGCCCAAAGCCAGCCCTCCTGAGCTCTGCATCTGCTGCACGGTGCCCAGATCCTAGTAACAGCAGCAAGGACTGCCCTGGGTGACCATGGGATCCTCTGGAAGGAGGGCAAGACCCAAAGGCACTCACTTACCAAGATCCCAGATCCCCAGGCCAGAGATCTCTGTCAGGTCTGCAGGGCTCAAAGTGAGCACCCTGCATGCCGGTTAAAGTCACAGCGATGGCATCTACAGCTGAGAAATGGGACAGAAACATCTACTGACCCAGTCTCAGCTGTAGACCATCTCTGCCTGGACACTCCTTGACTTCTCCAGGGATGAAGCACCTCTAATACGTTGCTAACGAAGAGGTAAATCTGATTTATTTCAAGTTATGGTAACAGATAAGCAGGAAAACAGGGGCAAAAAAATCAAGAGGCTCTGCTCCAAGTTTCCAAGGAACTTCCAAGGCCTTTTCCTGCCTCATGAGCAGCCTGGCAGCCTCCCAGCTTACTTGGCTTTGGGTTTGCACCTTTGTTTACCCTGGTACAGCCAAGCATGAAAAGAGCTACACAATGGCCTGGAGAAGCACTTCTCTCAGCCTGGAGAAGAGAGAGCTCTGGGGAGACCTTTTTTTGGCCTTCCAATACTTAAAGGGGGCTTATAAGAAAGGTGGGGACAGAATTTTTAGTAGGACCTGTTGCAATAGGACAAGGGGTGATGGTTTTAAACTAAAAGAAGGTAGATTCAGACTAGATATAAGGGAGAATTTTTTTATGATAAGGGTGGTGAGACACTGGCCCAGGTTGCCCAGGGAAGTGGCTGCCCCATGCCTGGAAGTGTTCAAGGGCAGGTTGGATGGGGCTTGGAGCAACCTGGTCTGGTGGGAGGTGTTCCTGCCAATGCAGCAGGGTTGGGGCTAGGTGATCTTGAAGGTTCCTTCCAGCCAAATCAGTCTGGGATTCTATGGCTGCCAAAATACTTGCTGGGCACCATGCCAGGTGTCAGAGCTGTAAGGCAGGGCCCTGGGCACAGCAAGGTGAGCTCTGTCACCTCTTGTACCCGCTGGGGTGTTTCAGAGCACAGCTTCCTGACCCTCACATTTAACAGGCCAGAGGACAGGAGGAAGACAAGATGGCCAAGGGTTAAGCTTTTCCCTCTGGCTGCCTGGCCAGGATGTAGCAGATTCTGCTGGGTGGGGGTCTCGGGGGGGGTCCGTACCGTTCAGCAGGGTCCCAAAATGGATGACTTGCAAATATTCCTTCTCACGCATGAAGCCGGTCAGCGGGGTGGCCCAGCCTTCGCTCAGCACCTGCACCCACTGCAGATCCAGCTGCAAAACAAGCCCAAATGGCACTCCTGTCACCAGGGCACACTCAGAGGTTCCTTTTCCTGCCATGGGGGGGATGGTTTGGGTTTTTTTTTTTTCAGTCAGACTGATGTATTTTGATGGTCCATGTGCTTGGGAGGCTGCGCTCACACAGCAAAGGAGAGTGATGGCTCTGGATTGCTGCAGCACAGGGTGGAGACACAGCAGAAAATGGCTGAGGACCAGGACCACACTTGACCAGAAGCCACAGCCACCGAAGGACATGACCTGGTCTAATGGGAGGTGTCGCTGCTCAGGCAGGGGGGTTGAATGGTCTTTAAGTCCCTTCCAAACCAAGCAACTCTATGATTGTAGGACGCAGCCATCAGAGGAACAGACTCCCCTCTGGAAACATCACCAGCAAAGCTCCTACCCTTTGAACAGCTGAACAGTGACTGAATCACAGCACAGCCCCCATGCACGACCAATACCTTAGTGATCTCTACAGATGGCAGCATCTCTGCTTCAACTCGGACACTGCTGAGTTTGTTTTCAGGTACAAACAGCTCCAGAACATCTTTAATGGAGCTGTGGGGGACGATGTTCTGGAAGAGAGAGACAGACAGCAACTCTAAGCAACATGAGCTTTATAGATGCACACCAAAAAGTCAGTCTCCAAAAGCAGATTTACAAGCTGGTATAAAAATGACCTACTTGTGTTTGGAGGAGCTCCACAACCTGCTGAATACATTCAGACACCGACGCAACATTGGTTTTCAACACTAGTTCGGGAGATTCAGGCTTCTCATACTCTGAGTCAATCCCTGTGAACCCTACGGACAATGAAACCCAAACTAAGTGTATTTCCTGTAATACTCGGTGCCCTGGAGCCCAGAACGTTGTTCAAACAACCAGCAAGCATTCAACCATACTGGATACGAGGAGTGACACTTGTGCCAGGGGAACAGGATACTCTTGAGCACTACCAAGACCCTTTAGGAACCCACCTCTATGCACAGAGCAGCAACGACAACCAACCCAGTGCTTTGGAAAGCAAAAGGCAAAAGGAGAGCTTGCTCTTCCATACCTTTGATCTCGCCAGCTCTTGCCTTTTTGTACAGGCCCTTCACATCTCTGCTTTCACAAATATTTAGAGGAGCATCTACAAAGATTTCAAAGAAAGGAAGTCCAGCTGCCTCATGAATTTTCCGGGCATTTTGACGATCCTGTTAGAAGAAAGACAGGAAAATCTGACATGTCCGAATTGCAGCAAGCACCCCCCTTCTCCATGACATGCCCTGGACTTTGACACTGGTAACTTCATCTCTGGTATAGATTTATTACATTCACACTAATTCTAAGAAGGTTTTTATATCTCATTCTCCCCCTGTTCTTTAAGGACAGCTAGAAAAAAAAAAAAATCTACAATTTTGATCTGTTTTCAGCTTTTTCCATCTGAAACATCAAGCAGATCTGTTCGCTGAGCAAGACAGCAGGATCTTAGAATGTGAATCATTATCTGCCCTGTGTCAAAAAAAGGAACTGCTTGCATGGGCTTGATAACAGCAGCTATTTGGTACCCTCAGGAAGCATAAAACTACAGTCAGTACTTCTTCAAACAGAGCAGGAACAGCACAATGTCAGGCCACTGTTCCTATGCCTCTTTTCTGCCTTCTAACAAGTTCATAGTAGGAGCTTCTGTAAAGGAGATTTTAAACTTCATGTAGCTTTTCATCACTTTGCAACATGGAATATATTCAAGGAGGTCATGTCACACTGCCTTTCAGAACTCATCAACACTCATAAATATCTACAGGGGGTGTCAGAAGGATGGGACCAGACTCTTTTCTGCAGTGTCCAGTGACAGGACAAGGGGCAATGGGCACAAGCTGGAGCAAAGGAGGCTCAAGTTAAACACAAGGAAAAACTTCTTTACTGTGAGAGTAACAGAGCCCTGGGACAGGCTGCCCAGAGAGGCTGTGGAGTCTCCTGCTCTGGAGACATTCCCAACCCATTTGGACATGTTCCTGTGAGATCTACTGTAGGTGATCCTGCTCTAGCAGGGGGTTGGACTAGATGATGTCCAGAGGTCCCTTCCAACACCACCACTCTGAGCCTCTGTGACTCGGTTCTGGGCGTGTGTGGCTCTGTGTACCGCTGCCATCTCACAAATGAATAGAGGACTGTCTGATGGCACGTATAGCAAGTCCTCTACGTCAATCTCTCTTCCCCAGGAACAGTCAGGAGACCAAGGCTGCCAAGAAAAGAGCATCACAGAGCTCACCTTGGCGAAAGGAGAAATGAAACTAGTGATGCAGACAAGCCCAGCGTCAGCAAAGAGCCGGGCCACCTCGGCGATGCGGCGGATGTTCTCCTCGCGGTCCCCAGGAGAGAAGCCCAGGTTTTTATTCAAGCCATGCCGAACATTGTCACCATCCAGGGAATAGCAGGGGATGCCGTGGGAGACCAAGTACTCTTCCAGAGCAAAGCCAATGGTTGTCTTGCCAGCTCCAGAGAGGCCTGTTGGAGAGAGAAAAAGCAAGGCTCAGGTTTGAGGTCAAAAGAGTGAAAATGACAGTGTAACAAACACCTCCCGGGACACTGGCAACAAAACTCCTTCTGTCTGATGTTGCTTGAGGAAGGAATGAGATATGGAAGTTGAATTAATCTTTTTACCACGCTGTTACCCACCACAGAGCCCTGGCTAACCCTCCTCATGGCATTAATGCCATGAGGAAAGCTGCTGTATCCCAACATCTGGAGGGGTTCCACCCAGCAGCATTGCAGAAGTACCTCCTGCTGGGCCGTGGTGGGACAAATAGGTACCAGTCAGCAGGGGAAGCTGGAAAGGATGCTGTTGCCTGTAAGCTGCTCCCTCCTCTTCCTCCTCCTGTTGACCTACTGAACAGTCAACTGCTCTCCCAGACTGAACCCAAGGAGAAGTTCTTGCCACCACTGTGCGGGGTGGGACAGGCTCCAGCAGCAGCAATTGCCCCTTTGCATCCACAGACACCTCCTTCTGCAGGAGCAGCACCCGCAGACCTGTGCGAGCAGCAGCAGGGTGGTTGTGTAGACAAGCAGTGCACCTTCAGCTGCCTGTGTCTCCTGGAGCCATCAGCCAGAAAGGCACCAATCCCAAACGAGGTGGCTGCTTCTCATCCCAGCTCCATCCACTTGCACAAAAAGCATTTGTTACTGGCTCTGTCAGAAAGCAGCAAGTGTAACTGGAGCACCAAACTCCTCCTTTCCCTTGGGTGGGGAACCATGTGTTGGAAACTCCTTGAGATGAAAGAGGACCTTGGCTTAGGAAGGATAACACCTCTGAACACCACACCTGTATCAGGAAACACTGAGCCTTGGAGAAACTCCTATGGGGGCAGCATCATCTGCTCGCCTGTTTTTATACCCTTTCATGACACCTACTATTGGTGACTCCTGGAGACAAGACCCTGCATGAGTTGGACCTTTGGTCTGATGCTGAACAGCCGTGTTTGTTCTGGAGAGGAAACCTGGGTGGGCAGAAATGAAACCTGCTGGTTGGGCCTTCAGTTTTTGGAGTACAACTGACTAACTGAGAGCTCCCCTGAGCTGGCCATGTAGGGCATTCAAATGCCCTTCCACTCAATCCATACAGTTCATGCAATGAAATGTCCTTCATTACAGTCTCTTAAAATTAAATTGATAGAAAGTTAGGAGTCCACTGTCTTATTTCAAAGAATAATCATCAGCCAGAGAAGCTCAAAGCTTTCAGACACAGGATCTTTGATATTCAAAAAACAAGGAAATTTTCTTGGATAGGTTTTTTGGCTTCAGAAATGATACTACAGCAGATTAGGTGTTGGCCTTGTAGAAATTAAAGATGAGAACAAAACAGAAATGTGTTTTAATCCAACATGGAGCACATAAGCTGATATGAAGGCAAATCAGAATGGCTTTACAAACCCTTCCAAGTCTGTCTTTCAACATCTTCTGGCAGTTGGAGAAAATCCCAATATTTAACACGCAAAGAAACAACTGGACAAATAGCAGACAACAGAGTTGTGTAAATATTAGTGGAGCAAAAGAAATGTAATAGTCATTTCCAGTGGTCTCAGTCCCCAAACAATGACAATAGGAAGCTGAATCAGGGCAGGTTTAGGTTGGATATCAGGAAAAGGTTTTTCACCCAGAGGGTGGTTGAGCACTGGAACAAGCTCCTCAGGGAAGTGGTCCCAGCACCAAGGCTGCCTGAGTTCAAGAAGCGTTTGGATGATGTTCTCAGGCACATGGGGTGATTCTTGGGGTGCCCTACACAGGGACAGGAGTTGGACTCGATGATCCTGAGGGGTCCCTTCCAACTCAGCATGTTCTGTGATTCTATGACTTTATCCTTCAAAGCAGAAGAGAAGGGCACCACACCGGGAGGCAAACGAAATGAGAAATAACCTAAGAAACCCACCACAGCTGTGCAAGGAAGTGCTTCCAGTGCAACTCACTGTCTGGGAGTATTTATTCTTCAGACAAGATGACTGGCTTGTCACCCTGCTGCTGACAAGGGCACTTTGAACACAATAAACCTAAGTGTCCTGGTAAACTTCGCACTGACCCAGAGCGAAAACATCCACATGCTGTTTTGGACAACCCTGGGCACGTTTCACTGCCAAGGAACGGCTGGATTTGAGCCAAGGCTTCCTCAGCCACACACTTGGGAACAACAAGTGTGACCCTCAGGGCTTGTGACATGTTCAAAGGAGCCTGATAACAGCTGTGAAATTCATAAAAACATTTGTAACAGGCAGCAGCTGCCAGGGAGAATTTCTTGCTGCGCCAGCACCGCGTGTCGGTGTTTCCCACGTGTAAACGTTTTGCAATTCCCAGCTCACAGGGACCGCTGCCATTCCCTGTGGATTCCAAATCCCCACCTCCAAGCCAGACTCATGTATGGAAGTGGGTTTCACACATGAAGCCACAATTTCACACCCAGACAAAAATACCTGTTAGCCAAACAGTGCAGCCTCGAAATCCACCCCGGGTACCGACCACTTGTCCCCTCTTACTCCTGCTGACATGATGGGCTTGGTAAACCACGTTGGTTGCTCCCTGATGAAGACAAAGTGAAACAAAACACTTTTGTTACCTCATTGCTCTCTGTACAAGAGAAAATCTCAGTGGGGACTATTATAAGGGAGACAAACACAAATTCATTTAAAACCTGCATGAGCCATTGCAGCAAACTGCAGCAATCTGGTACAAAAGGGAAAACAGCAAAGAAAATCATAGAACCATAGAATGGTTTGGGTTGGAGGGACCTTAAAGATCATACAGTTCCACTTCCCCTGCCATGGGCAGGGACACCTCCCACTAGACCAGGTTGCTCCAAGCCCCATCCAACCTGCCCTTGAACACTTCCAGGGATGGGGCTTCCAGAGCTTCTCTGGGCAACCTGGGCCAGGGTGTCACCACCCTCATAGCAAAGAATTTCCTCCTGATGTCTAACCTCAATGTCCCCTCTTTCAGCTTGAAACCATTGCCCCTTGTTCCATCATTCCCTCCCTTTGTCCAAGTCCCTCCCCAACTTTCCTGTAGCCCCTTCAGGCACTAGAAGGTGCTCTACGGTCTCCCCGGAGCCTTCTCTTCTCCAGGCTGAACAGCCCCAACTCTCTCAGCCTGTCTTTGTAGGAGAGGTGCCCCAGCCCTCATTTTCCTGTTTTGTTTTTCTTTGTAGGGGGGTTGTCTGTCTGAACATTTTGAGCTGGCAAAGGTGACACAGCACCACCATGGTTTAATTCTCACCCATCCCCAGGGGTTCAGGCTTTGGCAGCGAGGCTAAATGAGCACACACAGAAGATCCAGCAGCCAAAAATAATTCCTTCTCCCGAGACGCACGGGTGTGTTTCTGCTGTGTTTACTCCTGGCTGAGCTCTGGCACCGCTCTGTAATTCTGTGTCACCTGGCCAAGGACCCTCAGCAAAGCACGAGTGTCCCAAGTCACCTTCCAGCAGCTTGCTACTGCTCAGCCCTGCAGCAAAACCTCTCCTGCTGTGGCGTGACGCCCGCCCGGAGATAACACACCCCTCCCGTGTAGCACTCCATTGAACATCAAGCAGGGCTTTTGCAATTTGTTTGCAAACCACGGCAGACAGGACTGATATCTCTGCAGAGAGAAGTGAACCTGCATGCTTCAAACCTCTCTTTCTTGTCCTCTGCATCAGTAGGAACTCCAGCTGCCCGCTGGCTTATTGCAAAATGTTGATCTGTTTGATCTGTCCTACAGGAGATAACTAAGATAATGTCTGTGGCTTGGGAAGATGCAGGAACTAACACATTCCTACGTGGCTGATGTAACAAGGTTGTTAGGTTAAAAGCATGTTGCTGTGTGCTAAATCTGCCCTGTGCATGCTTCTCAGAGCTCTTGTTTTGCACGCTGGCATCTTTTGGAGCTTGAGGAAGCATCACTGAGGGCTTTTTTTGCCATTCGGCAACACTGTCAGCCTCTCCTATCAGCTAGGAGCTCCAGACAACACAACAGCCCCCCGATTTTTTCTGCTATGTTAATAATCTTGCCAGTAAACTCTTCCTAATCCTGACCAACCTCCTACCACACACCCACTCAAATTCTTCTTGCCAGCTGTGCCAAAAGTAAAAAAAGGCAGAGAGAAACCAGAAGTGTGGATTGAATGATAGGGCAGTGAGGTGGAGTGGGAACTGGTTGAAGGACAGAGCTCAGAGAGTTGTGGTAAGTGGGGCAGAGTCCACTTGGGAACCAGTTTCTAGTGGAGTCGCCCATGGGCTAGTACTGGGTCCAGCCTTGTTCAATATATTCATTAATGACCTGGATGAAGGGGTGGAGTGTCCCCTCAGCAAGTTCACTGATGATACAAAACTGGAAGGGTTGGTGACACTCCAGAGGGCTCTGCTGCCATCCAGCGTGACTGGACAGGCTGGAGAGCTGGGCAGCAAGAAACTGAATTAAATTCAACAAGTGCAAGTGTAGGGTCTTGCACCTGGGGAGGAACAACCCAATGGATCAGTACAAGTTGGGGGCTGACCTGCTGGAGAGCAGCTCTGAGGAAAAGGACCTTAGGGTCCTGGTGAACAGCTGGCTGACCATGAGCCAACAATGTGCCCTTGCAACCAAGATGGCCAATGCCATCCTGGCATGCCTCAAGAAGAGTGTGGCCAGTTGGTTGAGGGAGGTTCTCCTCCCCCTCTACTCTGCCCTGGTGAGGCCACATCTGGAATACTGCATCCCCAGGTCATGAAGGACAAGGAGCTACTGGAGACAGTCCAGCACAGGGCCAGAAAGATGCTGAGGGGGCTGGAGCTTCTGCCCTGTGAGGAAAGGCTGAGAGAGCTGGGGCTGTTCAGCTGGAGGAGACTGATGGGGGATCACATCAACATTATAAATATCTACAGGGGGTGTCAGGAGGATGGGGCCAGTCTCTTTTCAGCAGTATCCAGTGACAGGAGAAGAGGAGAAGAGGCAATGGGCACAAGCTGGAGCACAGGAGGTTCAAGTTAAACATAAGGAAAAACTTCTTTACGGTGAGGGTGACAGAGCCCTGGGACAGGCTGCCCAGAGAGGTGGTGATTTCAAGGAACCACCAAAAAAAAAAAAAAAAGCATCAGTGGCCTGAGAACAAACCCAGGGGAGATTTCATCTAGAAAGAGGACCTACTGCAAGACCATTGGAAGGAAGAGATAGCGGTGGATGTGGTTTAAGCAGATGTGGGGATGTCCTGCTGATATTATGGTCATGGTTTTAACCTCGTCATCATAAACCAGACACATTTTAAAGAGAGAATCAAATTATTGTTGCAACATACTCCCATCTGAATGCTGGGCCCCACAGGGGGGACAATTTAGGGACACTAATAAGAATTTTTGCAATAGTCTGGATCAAAGAAGTGAGGTTTGGGAGAGGAACTTCTTACCTATAATTCAGACCCAAACAAGACTCCAAGCAAGGCAGTAAATGACCCAGGAGTGTCTCCAAAGAAGAGCCAGCCAGATGGTTAAGACACTGCCACACTTTCTCCTTGCCTTGGCAATCTGCTGTTTGGCCACGTCTGCATGACCTCATTCCTCAGCCCACCCTGGCTCACCTCATCCAGGAAATGAGAAAAAATAAAGACATGGCTCCAGACCTTCTGCCGAGGCTGCAGCAGACCAAGAAGCCAAATCCTAGCTCTGCTTTTGGCCTTCCCTTCTACCAAACCTTTCCATAAGGCTGACAAACTGGAAGACACCAAAATCTCAGGTGTCTTTAAGATCAGGCTTGACTGAGCCACCTGCCAAGTGTCTCCTGGCCTGGCTTCCAAAAGGAACAAGTTTTTTTTGGCCACCACCCTGATGGGACAAGATGTTCCCCTGCTTTGTGAAAGCAGGTTGCAGGCAGAGGCAGGAGGCTTTTCCTTAGTGCTCCTCCTGAATAAAGAGATGGGGCCATTGAGACAAGAGAGTCCAACATAGCACAGACCTGCTGGAAACCATCAGTGTCCTCTGCCCTGAGAGCTATCACTGCTCAATTTGTGGCGTCTGAAAAAGTAACCTCAGCTCTTCCTGAAGTATTTGGCCCTGAAAGGGAGCAGTTGTGCTCACCCATATACATCGCATGTTGGGTGTGTCTACCCACAGGAGAGGTGTTAGCATCTTCTCCCACCTGAGAGCTAAATGCACTGTATCTGGGGGACCTCTCCCAACCATGACTGACATTTGTTCAGGGCAGAACCACTGCACAATTAACAGAAAATGCACAAAACCAACAGCATTGGGGGCTGCCCCAACGAATTACACGGATGATTTGCCAACTTCCACTAGAAATTAAAGTATGTATGAAACCCTGGACCTCAGGACACAAGGCAGCATCTCCTCCTGCCCTCACCCACCCATTTCTTTAGCCAGCATCTCCACGGCTGCATAATGAATGGCACCAACGTGAGAACCATGTGCCAGAGCCAAGGGGTGGAAATGAAGGAGGAGGGTCAGGAGCTGAGCAGGACATTCAGGACATCCCCTGTGCATGTACAACATCCTCAGGCCAACCTGGGTCCAGCCCCTTTTCCACAGTGTCCACTGGCAGGAGAAGGGGCAATGGACACAAGCTGGAGCACAGGAGGTTCAAGTTAAACATAAGGAAAAACTTCTTTACTGTGAGGGTGACAGAGCCCTGGGACAGGCTGCCCAGAGAGGCTGTGGTGGAGACATTCCAAACCCATCTGGACGTGTTCCTGTGGGATCTACTGTAGGTGATCCTGCTCTAGCAGGGAGTTGGACTAGATGATCTTCAGAGGCCCTTCCAACCCCCACCACCCTGTGACTCTGTAAGCCTTGCTCAGCCATCCCCAGAAGGCAGAGCACTCCAGCCTTGCGGGAGAAAAGATCTGACACTAAGAAGTGGCACTCATTGTCCCAAAGGCCTAAATGAATGTCCTTCCATGCCCTCAGTTCCTCTCCATCACTGCAGGAGCACCTCTGCCTGCTGCAGCTGGCACAGGCAGAGCACTGGCAGAAGACCAAGAGCCAGGGCTCAGGGCAGGCTCCAGCAACATCCCGCTCCAGAGAGGGACTCTCTCCTGAAAACACAGCACAGACCAGCCCAAGAACAATGATGCCAGAGGAGAAACACTCCTGTGCTATTAAGGGCACGTTAGTCACCTGTCCAGCTGGCTTAGCAGAAGGGCCAGCCTCCTATGAACACAGTTAACATCCAGCTGGCAGAGCTCACAGTCTGGGGAAGCCCCAACGGCCAGAGGAGGGTCAGGACTCCTCCAGCTGCCTTTTTATTTTTAGGGCAATCTCACATCATTTGGGGTATGATTAATTTTTTTTTTTTTCCAGTCAAACATTTCATACACGCCCTGTTTCGGTACTGCAGCCTGGACATCTCTCCAGGAAGAAAATAAAAATAAATAGAGGCTTTCAAAATGGTAATAGGCTTTAAAAATAATAAAATTATCAAGCAAGCTGAGGGAACTGGGGGTGTTCAGTCTGGAGAAGAGGAGGTTGAGGGGAGACTTTCTTGTTCTCTACAAATGCCAGAGAGAAGGTTGGAGCCAGGGGGGATCGGTCTCTTCTCCCACTTTGCAAGAAACAGAACAAGAGGAAATGGCATCAAGTTGTGTCAGGGAGGTTTAGATTGGATTTTAGGAAAACTTTCTTGCCCAAAAGGACTGTCAGGCCCTGGCCAGGCTGCCCAGAGCAGTGGTGGAGTCACCCTCCCTGGAGGGGTTTCCAAGCCATGTAGATGTGGTGCTGGGGGACATGGGTTAGTGGTGGCCTTGGCAGTGCTGGGTTAACAGTTGGACTTTATGATCTCAAAGGCCTTTTCCAACCAAAATGATTCTGTGATTCCATAAGTTTGAAGTCAAACGCTTAAGCTCCAGAGACTGATCTAACTTAATGTTTAAAATTCCTGCCCAAATCCTGCCATCTTACTAAAAAAAAGTATTTGTGTCCTATGAGCTGAATTTGATCCATAAAAACTAAGTTTATGGGACTTCTCCTTTACAAGTTAATTTCTTCTACCAGGGCAATTCCCACAGCTCCTCTTGCAAATGGGCGAGCTGACATCATGGAGAAGATAAAGCATCCATCACCAACAAAGGGGAAAAAAACCTTCAGTAGAAGAGTTATTTACAGCAGAAAAGCACAACTAAAGTGCTCAAAAGAAAAGGAGGAAGAGAGGGAAAAGGGGAGTTTTGCTTGTGGAAGCAAAGAGTTGATTACAATCATCCTGAAGAATGATGGAGAAACCTTGGAGTGTCTGAAGTCCCAATTTAGCTCTTGTCACTCTAAACCTACAGACTTTCCCACACTTGAGTTAGAGTCATTGAATGGTCTAAGGCGGTAAAATGGCTCAAAATCCGTTCCACTCTTTCTCAAGAAAAAAAAAAAAACACCAAGGTGGAGTTCCCCAGGAAATTTTGCCCATTTCACCTCTCAGGATGCCAGCATCATGAGGCAGAGTCTGGCTCACAGGTCCAGATGAGGAAGTGGGACTTACAAGCACCAGACTTGTTACTGCACCATGCACCTTTCTGCTTCCCATGACATTGTCCCTCTGCTTTCCTGCATCTGGGTCGGGACAGTCCCAAACACACATACAGGCTGGGTGGAGATTGGATTGAAAACAGCCCTGAGGAGAAGAACTTGGGGGGGGCAATGGTGGACAAGAAGCTCAACATGAGCTGGTAATGTGTGCTGGCAGCCCAGAAACCACCCGTGTCCTGGGCTGCATCAAAAGAAGTGTGGCCAGAAGGGCCAGGGAGGGGATTGTCCCCCTCTGGGGAGACCCCCCTGCAGGGCTGGGTCCAGCTCTGGAGGCCCCAACACAGGAAGGACACGGAGCTGTTGGAGCGAGTCCAGAGGAGGCCACAAAGATGACCCGAGGGCTGGAGCAGCTCTGCTCTGGAGACAGGCTGAGAGAGTTGGGGGAGTTCCACCTGGAAAAGAGAAGGTTCCAGGGAGACCTGAGAGCACCTTCCAGTGCCTGAAGGGGCTCCAGAAAAGCTGGGGAGGGACTTTAGACAAGGGCAAGGAGGGATGGGACAAGAGGGAATGGATTAAAACTGGAAGAGGGGAGATTTAGATGAGACATGAGGAGGAAATTCTTCACTATGAAGGTGGTGAGACACTGGCCCAGGTTGCCCAGAGAAGCTGTGGCTGCCCCATCCCTGGAAGTGTTCAAGGGCAGGTTGGATGGGGCTTGGAGCAACCTGGTCTAGTGGGAGGTGTCCCTGCCCATGCAGGGGGTTGGGACTACATGATCTTTAAGGTCCCTTCCAAGCCAAACCAGTCTGGGATTCTATTCTGTGAAGCAACGTAGTGTTTTCTTTTTGACTTCACTGAGCACCACAGTGAGGTGTCACCAAGTCCCCTGCAAAGGTTTGGGGGCTGGGGTTGCCAGCAGTCCCTCACAGCAGGCAGGATGCTGTAGTGGGCTCCCTTTCTCCATTCAGCCCTCTGAATAAACCACACCAGACTTCACGAGTTCCTGGCACCTTAGACACTTGTTCCTTTTGGCATCGCTGCCTCGGGCCCCATCCCCTGCCAGCAACCTAACACAGAAGATCTTCAAGAGACCAGCAGAGAAACAAGGTGTCTTTCAGCTTGGAGACAGACAGTTGGAGATGCCAAACACGGCTAACACACGAGGTTTTCAAGGTGGTGTTGGCTGAAGTGGCTTTTTTTTTTTTTTTTTTTTTTCAACTCACAGGAATTTTTGAGCTCTTAGCAAGATCTTTTTGATCTCAGCTAAAATCTTTTTCTCTTGGAACAAATTTGCACATTTTGGGTTGTCACAATCAAGTTTTACACAACCCTGGCTAAAAAGAAAACCAAGCCCATAGCAGGCTCAGTGCAGGAGCTCATGTTCCAGCCATCTTGAGAATCAGATGCTGGTTTCTAGACTGTGTGACTTCAAATCAGCACATTGGGTGTTAAAATCCACCCCTCTGAAGGCAGCCAGACCAGGCCTTCCTGGTCTTTTAATTCTCTGAATTAGATGATGTCACTACTCTAATTTCCTCAACACGGGAACAACTAGTGAGTCATCCTGTGTTCTTACATTTTTGTGATGAATCTGCAAGGCTGGGACAGATGTTATTAAAAAAAAAAATCTTCCCGTCTTCATTCCAGAAATCCCAGGGGAGAGTTGCATGGGGAACAAATATTTGAGAAACAAAGTATCTTGTCAGCTGCTGACCAAAAAAAATAACATTTTAGAGGAGAAATCCTGCCATGGTTGCCCTATGTTTGATCCTCAGAGCAGTTCTGCTACATGACCTCCCTTAAATGAACCCATCTCATGTTCACTTTGCAAACAATAGGTTTCAGATTGCAAAAGGAGAAGAGCTTTGCTTTGGTGCCTGGGGTCTGTTACAAAGCTGCTCTGGACCACGCCAAGAGCACGGGGCCACTGATAGTGCAAAACCCAGTTCTGGTGCAAAAAGAAGAAACGTAAAAGAGGGACCATAAGCAATGTTCTCACTGTAGTACAGGCATTTTTGGGATTGAACACCCATGGAAAGCAATCAAGAACCTCCATTTAACTTCTGAGAGAACAAAAAAGAAGGGAAATATGTGACCAGAAACGGTAAACTGAAGATCAGTCCTTCAGATTCCAGGGACAAGTGGAAAGGAGGACAAGGGTCCATATTTTGACTACACATTAACTTTGGTAGCGAAAACATTTCCAGGTAGGAATTGTATTTATATGTGATTTTTTTTTTTCCTGGAATATGAGATTTAGGAGTTTAATGGGTTGTGGCTCTCTGTGGTAAATAAGCCACTGTACATGTCCCATCTCTTGGTGAGGCAAGGCAGACACCCTGTGCCTTCCAACGGGCACGACAGACAGACAGGATCCCTCACCAAATCCCTCGCAAAGAAAAACTTGCAGCATCGTGTCAGGAGATTGGTAACTGAGCTGAATTTTGTACAGTTGCAAGACACAATCCAAACCACAAGCTCTGCTGTTCAGAGATGCCACATGGGACTGGCTTACCCAGAGGGTCCTCCAGCAAACACCAGGAGCCAATGTGTCAGAGAGAGATCCCATTTCATCAAAACTATTCCCTTTGAGAGCTCCAGGTATTAGTTCAACAAACCAGGATCATCACTAACTTCCCTCTAAAAGCTGAACTGGTGTGGCAGCACAAAACACAGCAAGACACACTCAGAAGGTTTGTGTCCCTATTAACTCAGTTTGCAAGAGGTTTTCAATTGTGAAGGTAATCATCTAACCATGGCTATGAGCTGGGACACCAGTTCCATCTTCTACTAAGTAAGAAAGCAGAATCTCCTTCCACCCTCCAAGCTAGGCCAGGCTGAACTGAGCCCATCTTGGCTCTAAATGACATGGGGACAAGTTCCCTGTTTTTAACGTGACCATCATATCCCTTCTCAGGCAAGAAATCCTGTGCCTTTTGAGAAGCTGTAGTGGTCTCACAAGCAGTGGAAGCTACAGAAGATCTGCATTTCAGGCAGCTTCATCAGGTTTTCAAATACATTTATATATGTTGGTCAAAGAGTTCATCCTCTTATGCCTCTTTTGTACACAACACTGCCCCTCCCTGCCTCATCTGGTGTCCAGGATGGACACACAGTCTTGAACCTGGCATCCTGAACCCCATACACTTGACCTTGCAATGGTCAATGGTGGACAGCAGGCCACAGGAGATGTCTCTCTACCTCAGGATTATTTTTTTTAAGGTTTGCAAAGTGCATAGGCAGCAGCAGGAAGGACTGCAGGGAAACTCAGCCAGAACCACCACATAGGACACAGTTAAACAGAAGAACTCCACTGGGCTGGCTGAAAGTTCACTTGGCTGGAAACATCATTAAGATGAATGACTGGAAGGAAAGTTTATCAAGGACTATAAGGAAGAGAGGCATGGCCTCTGTATCATAAGTTGTAAATCAATGGAAGCTGGGACAATGTACTGGGGATTCCCAGTCATAAAGTCCAGATGGAGCCACCCAGACCTTCCCCTCACTCAGTACCTCCCCAGTCCCCTTAGTACTTCTGCTGGCTGAAGATGGGGTTGTTTTCATGGTCACACGTTTGGACATACCACCCTGCACAAGAAGCTGCATGAGCCAAGTCAAAGGACTCAAGTTCAGACATGCCAGGATGAAGGTTTCCTGCCCCATCTCCCAGTGCATCTGACCCACACAAGCTGCAAGACACGGTTTTTATTACCTGAGTGCACATGGGGTTACCTAGACCTTGCCTAGGTTAGCACCAAGAATGCTGTACCCTTCTTGAACGAGTACCTGCTCAGCATTTCTCTCACCCTCCCTACTCCAGGTGTAGGCACAGGCCTTAGTCATTACATGCTACTCAAAGGCTGGTTGACACACACACATTTTCCTTGAGGATTAGTGCTACTTGGTCCCTCAAAAGTTCATGCAAACTCCCAGCAGCTCTCTGAGGGTGGCATCGTCCCCAGTTGTACAGCCACAGAAGAGCAGCAGAACGTGAGGCAAAGAGCAGATGAAGACTTGGATTCCTGCCATATTAAGCCTTGCAAAAATGTCACATTTGAAAAGCAGCTCCCATGGACTTCAGGTTGCACCTCCAAGAGCTCAACACTCCTCACATCCATCCCCATAGTCTCAGACCAGCTTTGCAAAGACAAAGGCAGATGCAACGAGCTGCCCCAGTCATGGCTGAGGTGACTCTTCAAGCATCATGCCCAGGGTCCCTGGCAGAGGCAAGCAGGCAACTCAGCCCCCTGCAGCAGAAGTCACCTCCTCCAAAACGAGGGGTCTTTCCCTCTTCCCACATCTGCTGGCAACACAAACAAATTCTCTTCCCATCAGAAGGGCTGGGCAGGCCTGAAAAATGACCTCCCGCCCGACACACTTTTTTGCACCACAATGAAAAGCTGAAAAATGGTTTGATACCAAAGAAAACATTTTGTTCTGCCAGAGAGGCTGCGAAGACCTCAAAGTCAGAAAGTCTTGGAAAAGTGGGTACGAATGGTCGTTTTCCAAAGAAGCACAAAAAAAGCTCATCCAAACGAGCCCCAGAGTGCTGCATCTGAAGAGAAGCCATGTTAAAAAAAATTAAATTTATGCAAACTGGCTCTTTTCTCAAGCTCTGCTCTCCAAACAGGCCAACATGCTTTGGCACCCACTCAATAGATAAAACTTTGGACACACATAGTTGTAACTGAGCCAAGCTGAAAGTAAATGAAAAAGGATCAGGCTGTGAGGGACAGGAGGCAGGACTAGCAATGAGCTACCAGCCCCACAGGCAAAATCCCAACTTCCCAGCATCCCATTTTGTGACGCACATCCACGTGAAATGCCTCCACTGGGCTCTTTTTGCATCTCTCCTTTTGTTAATAATACACTCAAAGTAAAGGTTCACTTGGAAATTATTAAGCAGTGAGACCATTAAGGAGCTATTTCTCACTTCTTACAGCTGTGATTCAGAGCTAAATCAAAGCTAATAATTAATCGCCCCGCTCACAATAATAGTCAATTAATAAACAATAAGCTGAATTACATGGCATTTCTCCTAATGGACTTTTGAGATACCAAAGTGTAGGAGCACTGTGACCAAAGTACAAGTTCAAGGCAGGGCATTTCATCAGGAGCACCAACACGGGCCCTGCACGCCGGCTAATCTCTTGTGGGCGTATACAGCTGCCACTTTATCTAAAACACCTGGTTTCAGATAGGCCAAGGCTTTTCATTTTTAAAGGCTATTTGAAGACACCCTCCAGGATCAACATCAGCCCAGTAAAAAAAAAAATAAAAAAAAATAGATGCAAGTGTGCCAGTGCTCCTCTTGAAAATCCTCCAGAAGAAAAATCCCCATGGCCTAAATCGAAGGTGCAGCTGCAGAGCACATGTCTGGGGAGTGTGGGGCTTTCAAAATAACTTGCTGTCTTGCCTAAAACCACTTGTAGGGGCTGCCCATGGATGGAAACCTATGCCTGAGTTAGGGGTTTTGGCACAGATTTGTAACTGGCTGTGATCTAATCGCTACAACCTGAAAACCATATGAGGTTGGAGTCAGTATTTATGCAGGAGTTCAGCAGCAGGACAGGAAACTACACACCGGATCAAAACGCTTCCACTTGGAGCTGGAGAAATGACGGTTGGGCTCAGGTGCCCTGGCCACCACCCCAGTTGACAGCCACCATGCTGACCACCACCAGCAGTAGTGCTCAGCTGTGCTCCTCCAAATAAGGCCCCTCGGAGATGAAGAGAAGCCCTGAAGAGCCACTAGTCCTGTGGGAAAGCAAAAGTTTAACCTCTGAGCACACCTGGAGGGATCAGACCTAACCCACCTTGGAGGAAAGGGGTGGTCAGGCTGGAACCACCTGCCCCAGCAGAAAAATTGTTCCATTTTTCCTCGTGCATACCCTTCTATAGCCCTGGGAGATGCTCTGTCCATGCAGCCTCCTGGAAAACATAGTCTGTTGTTCCTGCTGCCACGGCACTACCAGGGGACACCAGACAAGCCTTCCCGCAGTTGGGAAAGGTCCACCAAGGTCCCCAGCTTGCAGCTTCTGGGGCTGGACTGCACTGAGGTCATTATTCCATTCCCCATCTTCTGGACAACTCAGCCTTTCAGAACCATGGAAAGAAAAGAGGCATTCATATTTAGGAGCCTGCTACTTTTTCTGGCTTTTCTTCCCTCCGATTCCCCAAACTAAACATCCCTACTTCCCCAGGGTGGAGCATGGTTAATGAACACAGGTCTGGCACACTGGCAGCCCCACAAAGCAGCACAAGTCAATGAAACAGCAAGGTGGGAGCAACAGACTGCAGAGGTAACTTTTTAAAAGCAAAGGACTTCAAAAGAAATAGGGTGAAAAGGGGAGAGAGCTATAGGAAACAAGAGAAGCCAAAATAGCAGCATATGGAGATAGTTAATTTGCAGCTCGTCCCATGATTTTTGAAGAAAAGGGCTATAAAACAAACAAACAAACAAAAAGGATATAGGAAATAAAACAAGAAATATTAAGCACACAATGAGCAACTAGAAATCAATCACCTTTTAGTGTCACGGTGCAATAAGTTAGGCTCTGGCTTTCACAAAATACATCACAGCTGTAAACCCAAGATTTTGGAATAAAGCATCAGAAAACTGACTTGAGTAACTCAGCCCAGCCCAAGCCACGCCAGCTCCCTGAAACCAGGGCTCCGCTGCCTCTGCAAGTGTCACTGTGATGAGCTGCCCAGAACTGCTTGGAATATAAACATCCTTAAAGATGTTTTGGTCTTTGTGTTCAAGGCAATAGTAAAGAATAAGTATGTGAGGATATGAACACATGGCTTGGGGTTTTATTAAAAAACTTTATATTTCACAGTGCTGATGAAGCTGTACCTATGTTCCTGCACAGCCTGTGGTATCACTCAGTCCATCTGAACCCTGCCCTGTGCTGGTAGATTTTTCAGCATGAGAATAGTTTTTAGGCAAAGAAGCTAAGCTTCTTCATACTGCCTTGGGGTTGTCATCTGATCGGGTGGGTTTTTACCTTCTCTTTAAGTAACGTGAACAAAAAAATAACCTAAACTATTTTTACATGTTCACTTATCTTTAAATGAGACCACATAATTTGCAAGTGTGCACTTAAGTGCACACAAAGCACAAACTACACGAGGAAAACTGAATTGCTCAACGTTACACGTTTGTGATCCACTGGGGCGACTGAAACAGCTCCCCTGGTGAAAGCGAGGGCTGCCCTGCCACGCCACTCAGCCTCCTGGGGACACTGCTACCACACCAGGCAGTAACACTTACCCTGAAAAAGGCATTTTCAGGACCAGGCTTTCATCCTCCCCTAAGCACCTGTGAGGACACCCACAGAGAAAGCAGCCAGTCAGCAGGACACCTGAACGTCTCCATCTCATGGGATACGTGGAGCTGCGCGCTTCACGCACCCACGGAGACACGCAGGCCACGCAGCCGGTCACCCTGCCGAGGGGACAGTCCTTCCAGGGCAGGGCCGTGCCCGTGGGTCGGGCCTGCGTGGCAAGCCCCTCCCTGGAGCACACCGCACCATCCGCTGCTGGGTGAGGAGAGGTAAGAAGCTGCGGAAATACCAGTGCAAGGGAGAACCAGCTGCTGTGCGGACGGGGCTAAAGGAGCCCCTCAGCCCTGAATGCTGCCCTGTGCAAGAGCCCTCACAATAAACAAGGGCAGTCCCACAGCTCCACACCACTCACTGCACTTACTTTATGGTGTGCTTACTCCTGAGGGCAGGATTTTGCCACTGAGACACAGGAGGCCTGTGTAAAGAACATTAAGACTGTTCTTCTCCCCAAAAAGTCAAGCCCGAAACTGGTCAGAAATAAATGCCTTCTGTCTGCGAGGCCTGTGAACGGAAGGACATTGCCCGGCGTGTAGAGGACTTCATGCCTCTTGCAACCTCATGAGCAGCAACAAAGAGAGCGTCTCCATCCTAACCAGCAAAGGAGCAATTCCTGCACACCCAGTCTTGGATCTTCAGCAGGATTCAGGTGCCTTGTTCATTTGTAAGGACGACACACGCAGAAGGAAAAAAAGTTTTCTTCTTTGTACCTGACCACAAGCTTCTATTAATAAATGGGTGTGCAATCAAAACCTCTTTAAACTCCATTCAGGCTGACATCAGGTTTTAAATCCTGGGCTTATGATTATTCAGTTTCCAAAATGAGGAGCATAGTGAAACACCACAGCCAGTCTGTCTTGCAACAGCAACTACAACAGCAGCTTCTGAAAGCTGACAGCAGCTTCTGAAAGCTGACAGCAGCTTCTGAAAGCTGACAGCAGCTTCTGAAAGCTGACAGCAGCCAGAAGCACCCATGAAACTCATCATTTTTTACCTATTCTCAGGGAATAAAGCTGGAAACATCCAGCCTCAGAAAATCCTGTCTGCGGGAGAGAGATTAACGCATCACCCGCACTATGGATAAGTGGTAAAAACTGAGATTTTATTGGTAATAAGGATTTTTATCAGTAATAAGGTTCATATCACTGGGAGAATGAAAAATGGGGATTAAGTAAGGGGCAACAGAAGAAGCCCCTGAGATGGCGTTAGGAGCAAAAACTTAATCTATGCTTTGAGCAACACATCTCCCTGACAATAAAGTAGGAGGCTCACTGACAGGGTATCATCACTGTTTCATCATAATTACCAAAACTTCATGTAATTAGTGAAATCATGCATTTTCTCATGCTATCACATCCCTGGCAGTTAAGCACATGAAAACACGCCTACAACTGTCAACCAGACAGCATCTGTTATGACAGTCACGGTACGAAGTTCAGCCACAATCTTGCTTATAAAGGACATTTTTCCAGCCCAGGGTGGAGGCAAAGGAGAGGGATTATTCTGGAAGTTCAGTAATGCCTCTCTCCTGTCACAGCAATAAACGAAACTCGCATACACAGCTCACGTCTTGCACCTCCCCTCCCTAAAATAATCCCTAAACCACAGGTTTTCACGTTTCCAAGAACACCCTGCCACACAGGCACGCTTTGTTACGCGTGGTTTTGGTTGCATTCCTCTCCGGACAGATTACCAGTGTGCTCAAAATGTGTTAAATTTATCTGAAAAATTTATGACATGGTAAAAAAAATTTATATCTATATAAAATCAACCAGCAAAAGCAGCCCAAGGGACTTAACGTCAGGATTTCTTACGGTTCTGATTTAAAACCTGTAATGCATGTGAAGCCAGAGGCACCCAGATCTCACAACCCAAATGCAAGAAGTGAGGGAGGGCAGCTGCAAGCAGAAAACTATTTCTGGCCACGGCTGCGATTCGCAATTTTAATTTCTAACTGAATTATGCTCTGGCTATTATTTTTCCACTTTGCTGTGTGGTGTGTGGGTTGTGGTTGTGTTTTTTTTTAAAAAACCCTGGCTCTGCAGCAGCGCCGAAAGCCGACGGGGGGTGGTGGGGGCTGTCTCACCAGTTTGTCCCTCAGGGTGGGACGGGGGCAGACGAGGCCCGAAAAGCGATTAGGGAGGCGGTAGCTCACCCTTCTCGCCAGCTCAACCTTTGGCCTCGCCGGGGAGGCTGCCGCGGGGAGCATCGCCAGCGAAGTCGGCGGCTTTCTACAGGGGACATGTACGGGACAGCATTTTCTGCTGAGAAGCCACCAGGGGTGGGACGACTGACTGACCGGACAGCCGGGCCCTGGCAGGACACTCTGCTCGCCCATGCCTTCCCACCAACTTGGACTGACTGGCGGTGAGGGCATCCATCCATCCATCCATCCATCCATCCATCCATCCATCCATCCATCCATCCCACTGTAACGGGTTTTTTTTTTTTTCCTGCGAGGCGACAGGCGCGCCCCAAGACGAAAACCCTGGGTCTGGCCCCGGCGTCGAGCAGAAGGCACCCGCCCGGCACCGAGGGGCTCGATCCCCTCAGCCCGGGGGAGCCCGGGGTGCGCTGCCCACCCCAGTGCGAGCCTCCACGCCCCAGGAGTATGCGGCGGTGCCAGGGATTTGGGGAAAGCGTTTCCCCAGGGAACGCCTCGGGCCCCCCCCCTACCCGCCCCCGCGCCCCCCCGGCGAGGCCCTACCGTCTGCTGCCGGGTCGACATGGTGGTGGCGGCGGCGGGGCCGTCCCGGCACCGGGCTATAAGCGCTGCCGCGACACGTAGCGCGGCCCTGGGCCGGCCCCTCTCGCCCTGCGACCGCCCCCGCCACCTCCTCCTCCGGGCCGGCTCGCAGGCAGGCGAGGCCGACAGCCCGCGGGGAGGGAGCGAGGTCCCGGCCGGGTGGGGCGAGCTTTGAGGTGAGGGGCGCAGGGCCGCGGGGGCCCCCAAAGGACGAGTCACGGCTGGAGAGTGAGGAGGTGACACACCGCGGCAATCCCTTTGGTACGATGGTTAACAGCAGAAACCTAAAATTGCCTTCAAGTTGAGTTGGGGCTCAAGGCGAAGGGCGAGCTGGCTTCCCTGCCTCAGGGCACAGAGGCGGGGGGCGTCTGGCCCAGCCCCATGCCTCGGGGTAAGAGCCATTTCATCCAGGGAAAGAGGGGTCCTGCTCCCGGCCAGGAACCACCCTTGCGTTCACAGAGAGAGGAGAGAGAGAGAGGAGGAAGAGGATCCCAAAACAAGTTAAAAAAACCACCCCGAGGGTAATAATTATACCTAAAAACAAGCAGCGCTGTAGGCTGGCCCCAACCACTTGGCTAAAGTGCCAAGATGATTATTAGCACATAAAGCTCAGCAGGTGAGGGGAACAGATGCTCACACCTTACAACTTTGCCTAAAATCCTCTTTTTTCCACCATTGGAAAAGCTCAAACCCCAGAATGTTGCTGAACTGGGAGAACAGGCAACATCCTGATGGAGGGAAACCACGCTACATCCTTGGGATGGCCTGTGAGCTAGCAAGGAAGGAAGAAATGTTCCCCTTGGGTGTGTAATTCTGCACATCATCTTATTTCTGTGCACCTGGGGATGCACGGCCCAATTCAGCATGGCATTTGTCCTCTGACCACTTCTTCCTGATCCCTACCCATCCACCCATGAATCCAGCCCAGGGCTCTGAGGACCACTGTGCAAACAGTGCTGCTGCTCCTCCAGGAGGAGGTAACTCATTTCTAATCATGCCCAGAAGAGCATGGTAGTCCAGCGTGGTCCAACATGCAGAGCCTGCTCTGGGTGTGGAGTTGTAGACATCTCCTGGTACCTGTTCATAACACACTCACCAGCAGCCATAACATGTCCTTCACCATAAAAACTCTCCTGTTTCATCTCTGCCCTTCATTCTGGCAGAGTTTAAAATGCTGGTGCCCTGAATGAAGCTCCTTGATGAAAAAGAAAAAAGATGGTGGGACTTTGCAAAGCTCCCTGGGGTAAGTGGGAGAAGGACCCTTAAAACAGAAAATGGGAAACCCCAAGAGAGAGATGAAAAGAAAGACAGTGGAATAAATGGGGTTCCTCAGAGGGGGTCTTCCTGGAGGACAAACAGGGCCCAGCATGGGGAAGGAAAAGCAAGGACAGCGTGGAGGGGAAGGAATGGGGCTGGAAGGAGACAAGCAACACCAGCTCCACCAGCTCCTGAAGCCAGGCAGCTATTACAGTGCGATCAGGTATCAGCTGAACTAATCCCCAGTGTAATTCCAGTTAAACCCATGGCATTACATTTGGGATTAACTCAGCTAAATAATACCAGGGTCACTTCTTAGCATCTCTCATCTTGCGCCTTTCCTTAGATTGGTTTTTCGATTGCCCAGCTGCAGATTAAAGTTCTGCCATAAAAACAGCAAAATGGCAGGAGCTGCTCAGCTTTCCCACCAGCAGAGTGGCATCCCAGCATTATCCAAGGCTGCTTAGTCTGATGAGCTGCTGCTCAGAACCAACTTTATGCTATGCCCAGATCACAGCACCCAGAGTCAGAGTCTCATCCTTTATCTGCACACAGATTTGAGTAAATTTGTTAATGTGAGAGCTTCAGAACTCATCAAATCAATGCAGACCTGGCAGAAAAAGCATGTGAAAATCTCGGGGAAAATACAAATGGTTACAGATTAACCACAGTTGTCATTGTATTTATGGCTCTGCATACAGGAGCATAGAATAGCCTGTTATTACATGTGATGAGTTCATTATGCATCTTAATTTCCACAAGTATTATTTTTAGGCATTTTCTTTGTTTAGTTGGATAAAAACATCTAATATCCTCCTCCTGCAGGATGACTTTTAAATTCACATCTTTACACCCATGCTATGTTACCTTTCCTTTGTGTCTCTTCAGTAAAGAAAAAGGGTTCAAAACGTGCCCGACAGACCAAAGCAAGAGGGAGAATACTTTTACTGAAGAAAGAGGAGCCGCAAGAAGGGCTCTGCGAAGAGGAAAGGCAGAAGAGGAGCTTCTGTAACCATAGACCACTATAAAACCATTCTGGTCTGACGTACAACTAGTTCCAGTAAGGACATGTTTGAAGGAAAAAACTCTCTTTAAAAGTAACAGTAGAGAGGTCAGTGGAAACACAGAAAACTTGTGTTACTACATAACAGACAAACTATGAGAACATGTAACACCTCCATGCTTCCCCTAGATATCTATCAGTGAGACAGGAGTCAACATTAGCTCCATTTGTTGCATCATTCTTCATTTCTTACTTCATCAAAATTATCTCCCTTCTAGGAATTAAACTGACTGCTTCATAACCTGCCTGAGAATCTGAGAAAATAACAAGCATTTTGTGTGTAAAGGAACAGAGTTTTTTTTCTTCTCCATTTTCCCAAGCATGCTGCAGAAAATGGTGTGAACTCCTGTACCATTAACTTGTGTTTTGTGTGTGTTATTCAAGGAAGTAATTGATGAAACAGAATGAGAAATCAAGCAAAAAAGAAAAAAACGAAACTAGTTGCTTACCTAAAGAGACATGCAAATTAGCGACACTCAATTAATTTTCATTAAAGAACTTCTCAGGCTATTTAACGAGCTGCAAGAGCTTCAGCCTGCCACAGCTGGGGAGAGCAGCAGCACCACAGTAAAGCAGGCAGGGGGGCACAAATCTCTCCCTATGGGAAAAAAAGAGCACTTGAGCAGCCCTCCATGCTTGGTAAAAAGCAGCTTCAGGAATGATGTGTCAGCTTTTGGGCCCTATTACATATGCAAAAGAATTACAGGGAGTATTTTTATTTGTGGGTGTTCTCACCCTGCTTACAGGACCAGAGATTTTTGTTCCTCTCCTTACTGGGAGGGACAGAGGAAAGTTATGATCCAGGTATCTGCCCTTGTGCAGGCAGAACAGGAACTAGTGAGCAACTCCCTTGGAAAGTCTGTCTTGCCTGGACACCCCGATCTCAAAGAGGCAGTAAATCTCTAGACAAAAAGCTCTCTTAAGAGCCCATTGTGCAACCTACTGTTACACTAACAGGACCCAGAGAGAGCAGAATCTATATATAAACTTCACCAAACAGGCTCAGTGAGCAGCTGCCTGGGAGGTGTTTGCTACAGCCGTCCTCCCAGTTCAAAATTCTTAAAATTCCCATCCTGGCATAATCCAAGAAATTACCTCAAAGAACCAAGACTCACATGAATGCTTGCAAGCCAGGCATAGCCACTGGTTTCCTCAATACCCACCTCAACATGACTAGTCTAACAAGTTCTAGATAGAAAGGGGAAGGTCACCGTCCCTGATTTTGTACAACTACGTAAATCCTTGCACGAGTTCCCTTACTTTGCTGACATCTAGCTGGGAAAGCATTGCCCAAATTAATATCACTGCCTCAGGAAAAGGAACCCAAAAATCAGCTGTCACCAGTGGAGGGATCAGCTGCTACCAGTGACACCATTTCCTCTGCAGCTTCAGCCTGCTCTGCATCCATGTGTTTGGCAAAGCAGGAGCAGACAATGAAGTCCCAGGGGAGGCTGTCACCCCAGTTAATGGAGCATCCTTCTGTCACCAGGACTCTAACAAATTCTGCTCATCAAATACCCAATGCATTCAGGCCACTATCTTTGAAAATTAATTATTCCCACATTAAAATAATACGCAATACCTTTGGCATCAGCCCACCAAGATACCAGCTCCAATACTGACCTGTCCCAACAAGCAGTTGCAGATGATCTACTTCACCTTTCACCCATGGCTTCACACAAATGGTTCTGAATCCTATGGATAAGTCAAGTCTGGATCTGTGGCCCTAGAACCTCACTCATGAGACACCAAATTAGAAATAAACTCTAAAAGCAAAGGATCGTGTGCTGGAAGCACCAAAGCTACAGGCTGGTAGGCCACTAGCTACTGGCAGAAGCAATTAGGCCTTTTAATGAGAGCAGGAAACATTATTTTTTCCTCTCCTTGTTCTGTATTTCAAACGTGTGGGATCATCCTCAGCTTTCAGAAAGCTGTTGGAGATAAACAAAAGCTCCAGAAGTGACAACAAATCCACCACAGAAGCCTCCAGCATTGGCAACACCCACTGCTACACTGGGGACTGCTACAGCCAGCCAAGAACTCTAAGTTCAAAACCAGTTTGCCAAGATTACACAATGGAGAAAAGAGCCCAAGTCAGGAATAAGCTTTACACCGACCTGGCTCTTTTTTTTAAAGCACCATCCAGAAGTCAGGAGAACAAAACACTGCTCTCATTTAGAATAAAGAGGGGAGAAGAGAATAATATTGTAGTAATCAGTGTCTTCCCATCACTGAAGCAGGAGACACTAGTTTAAGCCCTCAGATATCTTTGCATCCTTCTGTATCTCACCAAGCAGACAGCAGAACTAAGGTGAAAAGCAAGCTCTTAACAATCTGCTGCCTTCACAACTGTCTCCTCCTCTATGGGCAATTTAACAGCCACCTTTGGTGCTCCACACCATTCCCACTGATGGGCACACACGCTCTGCCCTTAACCACCTACCCACCTCTCGTGTTGCTTCAGAGCTGCCTTTAAACAACCCAGATCTGGGATTTCCAGGTTGTGCTTTTTAATCACTGTGCCTCAGTGACACAACCATTGGGCTCCTACTTTCCTACACACCCTCTGACAGCTCAGAAGGTTCCCAGTGCAACTGGTCCAGCCACTGGGATGGTACCCCCACACAGCAAAGCCCTCTGCAGCAAACCCCCATAATCATGAGGGAAATGGTAATGATGAAATATGTACAATTACACACCTGCTTCTTCCATTCTCCTTTTCAGAGCAGGTACAACAATTTGCCCTGTCCTCCAAGCACTGCTCCACACCCAGATCTCTAAAACAGCATTCCTTGGTTTTTCCTCACTCACCTCTTTTTTCTTATTTTTCTTTTTCCCTTATTCATATTTCTCTTTTTTCCTTTGTCTGTCTTTAAAAACCTCCAGTGCTTTTAAGATTCTCTGCCAACCCTGCAGAGGGCAGAGCAATCTCAGCTCCCTTTTGCTCTCCTTGCATTTGCATGCCACAGCTCCAGAAGCAACTAGGGGTGATGCAACCAGGACAGCAAAGGATTTCACTCCAAGGAGCAGGATTCGAAGTGCATTCAAACCCAAGCCCCCACACCCAGCCAGGGCAGATGTGAAGCTCCAAACCACAATCCAAATGGCTTGATGTCCCAGTGGAAACTTCATAGTGGCCTTCCAGTATTGTAAGTGGCCTACAGGAAAGCTGGGGAAGGACTTTGTACTAGGGCAGGGAACGATGGGACAAAGGGGAATGGATTAAAACTGGAAGAGGGGAGAGTTGGGTTAGACATCAGGAGGAAATTCTTTCCTGTGAAGGTGGTCAGACACTGGGCCAGGTTGCCCAGGGAAGCTGTGGCTGCCCCATCCCTGGAAGTGTTCAAGGGCAGGCTGGATGGGGCTTGGAACAACCTGGTCTAGTGAGAGGTGTCCCTGCCCATGCAGGGCAGGTGGAACTAGATGATCTTTAAGGTCCCTCCCAACCCAAACTAGTCTGTGATTCTATGAGGATGCTGGGCTGTATGCACAGCCTCACCTAATGAGCCAGCACAGAGATGTTCCAGCACCAGCTGCTTTCACAGCAGAGGAGCTGGTGTTCACCTCAGGATGCAGACATGCAGGCTGAGATTTGGAAGACAGCGTGGAGATGGGGATGGAGCAAAAAGCCACCGGGCAAACACAGAATGAGAACTGCAAGGGCTGAAGGCTGCTGGCAGTGCTTCATCTTTAGGTTGGATCTCAGCAAGACAAGCATAAAATACATCCCTCCCAGGGCTCAGACAACGCTCTAGAAGGACAGGAGTATTTGTCAGAAAAACAGCAGCAGAAATAGCCAACAATTTCAGTCTGACTGGCTTTCCACAGCCCGTCAGGGCAGCTTGTAGATCCAACGACAGAGGAGTTTAGCCAAGGCAAGTCTTTGGCGCTGCCGTTTGCTCACTCATAAAAGTGAACTGTTTTCTTTGCACTCACCTTGAATAATGCATTAGTAACAATTGACTTTACAAATCTCCTTGGAAGCAAGGCAAGGGTTCATATCTTTTTGTGGTGTGTCATATTGCAGCAAAGATATTTATTTATTATGTGTAATTTTCTGTTATAGATCCTTTGCCCTATTTGATTTCTTATCCCTATCACAGACTTTGGCCCATATCCCTACCTCGTCCCCTTTACAATACTGGGATAAAGATCTCAGTTCCTGAAATTACAGGACACATTTTCCCTGCAGACTGCTGCAATCTGAACTCAGGCTGGGAGGTTAAAAGCCTCCTATGCCTTCTTCCAGAAGCAGGTTAGCACAGAGTAAGGCATGAGATAGCCAGCCTGGTATCTTTGTAGATAAAACTGTCACCAAAGCAGTCACGATCAAAGGAGAGACAACAGAGGTTAAGGAAGGGCCAAGAAAACTCAGCCTTTTTGCTACCTGCACGGGCAGGTAGCAAAGTTGGCTCCTCTCACAACATTTTGAAGTCTAAGTTCATCCCAATCCTCTTGAATTGCATGAGAGCAGCTTCTGCCTGACACTCTCTCTGTCTCTAGGCAGTTATGAACACGAGCTCTCCAGCACCAAGCATGTTTTCAGCCAGTGCACTGAACAACCTCACGGTATTTGCTGGCTTTGCTGTTCACCCATTTTCAACCCTCTTTACTCCTGCACAAGGACAGATAATTTAGGCTCTGCAACCCACTACTGAATTTCAGCACTTTTTCTCCGTGCTGTTTCCCAGTGCAATTTGTTACGCAGGTTCCCAGGCAAGGTGCCACCAGCCAAGAGAAGTGCCCATTGCAGCAGGAAACCACGTCAAGGAAAACTGTGAGACTTGAGGCCTGGTGAACTTCAGCTCAAGTTTGTCATTTTTAGAATAACATAGAGGAGTCTTTTTACCACTCTCTCAGAAAAGTTATCTGTAATTATAGGCAATAAGCTTTAAAAAAAAAAAATCAGGGTGTTATTTACTAGTCATGAAATGTTTTGGGTGCTTTATCCAAACATGTTGATTTTCTACATGAGAAGTAGTCTTTGAAAATGCATATTGCATACAATGAAATACCAGAAAATGATGTTTCTTTTCTTCTCAGCTGTTTCCTTCAAGTCACTAGGAAAATGCCCAAGCCCACACTGCCAACTGCATGACAGGAGTCCCTTGGCAAAAAGAACAGCGAGTGATATCTCCTCCCATGAACCTCAAACATCAACTGAATGTTGAACAGAGGAGGAACAAGCAAAGAGCCATAAGAACAAGCACATTTTCAGCACTTGCAGCCCAGTGGATTGGACCAAACCACCCTTTTGCTCCTGGCAGCTGTCATGAAGGAGAAGGGACATACTGGGCCCAGCAGAACTGACGTTCTACCAGGGCATTTCATAAGGGCTGTGGGAGCTTCTCAGCACATCATTGTCTGTTGGTCCACCCCATGTCCAGCTGGAAGGCAGATGGGACTGGCAGTTCAGAGGTTCCCACCAGCTCAGTTCCCTAAACAGAGCGTACTTGGGTGGTGGAGGGCCCTGCATGTCTAAGTGCTGGATGGCTTTAGGCTGAGTGTGTGTCTCAAGGTGTGCTTCAGCGAGCTGCCTGCCCTCCTTTCCTCCCTCCCAGTCCACCTTTAAAAAGCCATTAAAAGTTAAAAGAATACAGTGCACTGAACCAAAGCAACAAGTATAAGGCATGTTGTGCTTGCTGAAAAGAAACCAAGAAAATTGACTGAACAGTAGCCTTCTCTGAACTGGAAATTCAGTTCTGTTGAGGCTCCAGCAGAGCACTTCACCTGGAGTTATGCTGTTGACCAGCCTCTCAGCCCCTCTTGTCAGAAGAAAAACAGAAAAGCCAGATGGAGAAAGAAGAGAATTTTGCTAATGTGTTCACCCTGCTTTCTTGCAATAATGTGGCCTATACTGCTTCTCTTGTCTTTCCACCTGGGTTTCCACAGGCATCCATGGAGCCGTTGGCTCAGAGCTCAGCCCAACTCTCTCCAAGGCAATGGGAAGTAGTGCAGACCACACTGGACACTTCCGTTCTCCTCCTACGCAAGCCTCCCTCTGCTCAGCTTTTATGAAGCATCTACATCCTTTTAGTCACCCTCCTATTATGCTTCCCTGACTTGAAGGCAAACCTTCTTTCCCACCCCCATCAAATAACCTTCTCTCACCCCAAGTCCAACATCATGCACAGCCACTGGACTTCCACAGCAAGCCAGCTGAGCTCTTTTTTTTTTTGGGGGGGGCGGGCACCTGGCAGTTAACCTGGTCAGATTAGGAAGAACCTCAGGAGGTAAAGAAAATTCTCTCTCTCGAAACAGGTTAACAGCCTTCCCACTTTCAGCAGGATCATATGTCAGTTGACATTCATGCAACAGCAAACTAAGTGGCACCAATAATCCTGATACAGTTGAGGACAACCTGAAAGCTCTCCATTGTCATATGGGATGGAAACAATTTCTCATTTACCATGGAAGCTGTCTCCTCCTGTTTAGTTTTCTGGTCTGAAGGCTGCAGGTGAGAGCTTAAGAAGTAGGTCTCCTGAGCCTCTGCAGTTAATTTTGTCTTGCCTCATTCAACTGGAAGTCAAAGCACCACCTCCAGATTTGGCTTTTACACTCATCTTGAGCCCCATGCAAAAAGCTGCTTTGAATCAGCAGATGCTGCACCTTCTGGAAAAACAACTAAAAAGGACTTTATTTGTCAAGAACCCATTTGATTTACCATCTCTTTCCTGCCTGACCAGGGATGTCAGGCACACAGGCATAGGACAGTCAGGCCACGTCACACTGGGGTTGACGTTCACTACCAATTTTGCATGGCAAGGGGAAAGCAGAGAGCACAGAGACAGGGGAGATCTGCTGCAGGGCAACACAGGAGCGTGCATCTCACCTGACCTCAGCTCCAGAAGAAGAAAGGCAGCAGGAGAACTTTCAGATATTAGCTGGATAAACAATCCCTGGAGACCTTAGCTGTAAACCCAAACATCCAAGCTGGTGGCCCCAGGGCAGAGCCTGCATTCCCTGCAGAGGAAAGACATGCCATTCTTTGACACAAAGGCCTCTGAGGGCTGAAGAGCAGCCCTGTAATTCTGGGTTCTGTGCAATTAAATCTGAACCCCAAAGGCTTTCCTGCACAGCCAAGCCACAGCAGGACTTGGCACAGGCTCCATGCTTGAGAGGGCTGGAAGCACAAGGCCCCTGGCACCAGGGTTTGTACAGCAGGACTGGTTCGTAAGAGCAGCAGACATGCAGGCAAAGACAGCAACGCAGAATAGAATTAGTAACACTCTATATTATAAACAAATCCCTGCACAAGAAATGACCTTTGACATCTGGAGGAAATGTTCTGTGGCAGAAGATGAGGGCCAGTGCCCAAAACCTCCACAGTGCCACAGAAAACAGCCCTCAACCAATCAAATAAAGATAAAAACCTCACTCGCATAATGATTAACCTTCCCAAGAGGGTGAGCCATTCGTATGGCCTCGTCTGGAAAACCAGCTACAATTGTGGTCATTTATGTTCAGGAGAGCTGCAGTGAAACAGAACAGAACACAGAAGCAGTGAGTCAGGTGAGAAGGAGAGAGAAAGAGGGATTGACCTATCAGATCTGGCAAAGCAAAGACTGCAAAATAAGATGCAAGTGGCATCTCCAAATGTGCCGGGCAGGTCAATGAGCGTATGTTGGAAGAGAGAATTTGGACACAAAAGTCAAGTATAAAGTTATAGGCTGGAAATGAAAAGACAAAAGGTTTTGAAATATCTGTTTTGGCAGATATACCAGGAACTAGCAGCTTAGGGGTTTGTTTTTTTAAAATCAATAGGTGGATCCAGTTGTGAAAGACACTGTAAAACAGTGGCTGTGGAGGACAGGTGACAGCCCACGGAACCTCCACCCCCTGCAACGTCAGGACTACTGCGGGGTGTGCCTTGGAACAGCACCTTGTCCACCCGACAACGAGTCATCGTTTGCTCTGTAAGCTGAGGAGTAATGCTTCACATCCATTAAATAAAATGCACCCTATTAAAAGCATGAAATAAAGAAGCACAGCAGAGTGGTCACAGAGGATTAAGAACCATCACCCTGTGCTTTGGTCCAAACTGTCTGGCCAAACTATCTCTCTGCAAGTGATTACAGATACACTGCTTGACTTTTAATTGCCAGAAAAATGCCAGAACAATGATCAAGCTCTTGGTAGGCATGAAGAAGCCAGCACTGAGAAGAGTAATAGATTGGAATGGCTGCACACAAGCCAGTTTTGCTCTACAGCAGAAATAAAACCTGGGGATACCAGACTACAACATGGGCTAGAAAAGCCTTGAGCTGCTCTTTCAAGCAACACAGTGATGCCTACATCCATAAAGTGGGAGGTGGAAGGTGACCCTTCCCATGGCAGGGGGGTTGGAACTTTAAGGTCCCTTCCAACCCAAACCATTCTATGATAAAAGGCAGAACTTGGAAAACCAGATGTAGAGGATAGTTCACCCTAGTGCTGGAAAAAGGTATCCAGCAGAGTCCTACCAGGGTCAGATCTGAGTCCAGCACTGTTCAATACACAGGGAATGAGGGGGGGGGGGGAAAGTGATGGTTACTGCATGTGCAGCTGCCACCATGTAGCAGATGTGCTGAACAACAGATGAGAACAACTGCTGCCCTCGACAAACCATCAGCAGGATAGAAGACGCCACAGAGGCCAGGGGGAGGGAGCAGAGGACCTCTCAAAAACGCCTATCGTATTTTCCTATAATGCCATGCCTTTAAGCCGTGCAACTTATTGTTTAAAAATATTCCCTCTGCAATTCATCTCTTGTAAATTTATTCCAACGAACCAGTTATTTGTTTAAAATTACCATAATTAAAAATACATGATGTAGTATATTCATAAAGATTAGAATACAAAGTTGTTTTGATTTTTACAGGTATTTTTACATAACCAAAATGCTCAGAGAGCAGTAAACAGCCTCTAGAAGCAAAAAGGAGGAATATATTATCTATGGAGGTCAGTGTCATCTTTGAGAAACACTGACACTTACCCACGGATCAAGGAAAGAAATGGGATGCAATTTGGGGTGTGGGGTGTGTGAAATAAGAACCTAGAAAACTTACAAAGAATCATCATTTCACCCCTTTTCAAGTTGATGGTGCATCCTCACCTTGAATACTGTGGGCAAGCCTGGTCCAGTGAATGTATTTATAGGCACAGGGTAAAACCAAGCCAAAAATATAAGTAGCCATGATAACAACTAGAAGAACAGAATGATCTCAGCACAAGGAACAAATAAGCAAGATGGGCCTCTCCCATCTGGAGAAAAGAAAATACAGGTCATAAGTGGCACAGGTAGGATGCAAAGAGATCAAGTGTTCAACACCTCTCCCAGTAAAAACACTCCAATGAATGAGAGGAACTGCTGGTGTTGAGGAAAACACAGACTGAAACAAGATCTGTATCACATGGAGACTGAGCTGCTCCAGAACGTATGCCAAGCTTCAGCATCTGCATACAGTAACTCACCCTGCTAATTGGGCATGTCGGAAAGCTATTGCTGTATTTAAAAATCACAGCTCCTAGAAATAGGAGTGAATTTCCAGTCTAGCAGGCTCATGGAAATGAGAGGAGCTGGGCCTTCCCAGAGCTGAGCTTTACCATCCACCACATCCCACCGCACAGCAAACCTAAGGCTTTGGGTTGGAAAAAGCCACGGGAGACCCATGCAGGAGAGGAACTCATTAAGAGCTCTATGTAAAGCTAAATACAAACCCACCTTCTTTCACTCAAAAAACCCTGTAGCCACCACTGGCTGGTAACTGGGAGTGTATGGAAATATTTGCTCTATCCCTTCACGTTTGTTTAAGCACCACATCCCACCCACAGCCAGAGGTCACCAGGCTAAAGGACCTTCAGCCTGATCCAACCTGCTTCCTCTTTCTGGGGTGCATACTCTGCTTCCTAGGAGCAGGTGGGCACCTTTTTGTAAGAGGTTCAGAATTTGTTATCACATCCAGTGAAGCATTTGAGAGCTACAGGTCACTAGTGTGGAAGAGTCTGCAGAGCTCTTCTGATCCATAAATAATGATAATGATAATAATAATAATTGGTGATTCAGCTAGCTCCTTTAATCCCTTTTTTGAACACTAATTACTTGTTTTCATTAATTAAAAACAGTTAGAGGTGTGCTCAAACCTTTCAACACTGTCAGGATATCAATGCTTGCTTTAAAATGCTTTTCAAAGGAATTAAAAAATTTTAAAAAATACAAATAAGCCTACCACCTCAAAGGCCACGTGCTGTCAGCCTGAACATCACTGCCTCCTCTGCCTTGATTTTAAGTAAAAATCTTTCTTTAAAGCATTGATCAAAGTTGGAAAAAACTGTATATGCAGCTTAATCTATATATAATCTTAATTTTCCACTTCTGGAAGCAAACAAGGGAGGGGAAAAACCTGTATGGCCTTTACAAATATCTACTTGTATCAGACCTGGAAGCAGAACCCAGCTCTGGCCTGGCAGGTATTTCACAGTCAATGAAAACCCTCTTCAAAAACTTTATCAACAGCAGAAACAAAGCAATTTAGGAATAGTTTTCTACTTACGGGACCACAAATCCTGAGAAATCAGGCAGAAAGGCAGCACTCAAAAGCTGAACTGGCTACACAGGAGTTGCTGTGTTTTCATGCTGAAGATGAATTTGAAAGGGGCAGCATATCAAAGACAAAAGGCACCCACCGATCAAAGCAGCACAAAACCCAGCTGTGACTTTTAAAGCAATAAAACCCAACTAGTACAAGCACAAAAGCAAAGTGTGGCCTCACAGCCGCAGGACACAGGTGACAAAAGGGCAGCTGACCTTGAGACAACAAATTTAAATCCTAAGAGGAGGAAGGGTGGGGAAGAACAATCTCCCCAGAAATCTCGGTGATGAGCTCTCCTGCTCCTGGTACCACCATCTGGGGACTCACCAATGTCTCCTGCTTGCATTTGTATGTAGCTCTTCAGATGGCCCGTAACTGACTACCCTTTGAAGACTGTGAAGGACAGCAGAAAACTTCACTGCAGTTCAGGAAGGCCAGGTTTGAAGTTATTTCTATGTATCAGGCTATAACTCAAGTACAAGAAAGCAAGAATTTAACAATTTAAAGATAAACCATTATTTCTGCCATACCAGCAACTGCAAACTAACAGCTGGTAATAGTAGCTTCCTTTTGAAAAGTTAGAAAACTAACTAAATTAGCATGTAATATATTCTACATCTAAAATAAAAGGGGGGGGAGGTGAGGGGGGTAGTCATGCTCTTGCCCTAAAAGGTTGTATGTTGGTTTGGTATCTTAGAGACATTTAACTCCTTCTCCTATGACTATACAGTTTGGAGGGGGTTTGTTGGTTTGTTTTAACCAAAACAGCATCAATTGTTTTCTATTTCAAATTGTCTTTACAGGGTAATACTTCTGAAAATGAAGAAACAGCCCTGGATCAAAGATGATCCCTTCCACTCCCAACAGCACTGCATCCTCAGCACATGAGCATGTACAGAGGTTAATTACAGAGAATTAACAAACTGAGTAGCTAATGGATGCTCAATAACGAGGCTCTATTGCTAAACACCTGCAAGAAATGACAGGTTAGAAAGTATTGCGTGATGTAGGTTGCTAATTCTTTATCAAATCAACAGTTTCAATCTCATGTTTAGAAAAATCATACTGCAGCATATTCTGGACTGCACAAAAACACACGTGCAGCCCTCACCCCACCTCAAAATGCAGGACACTTCCAGACATTTGAATTCTGTAGTAACAGATGCAAAACCCCTGTCAGAATACTACTGCTGTTTTTAAAACCAGGGCTCCGGCAAACAAAGGTAAAATTTCACTCACCTCAAAATGTGAGAGTAAAAACCTAATTAGGGCATTTTATATGAATCACCAAACGATCTGATGACTTAAAACAATGAGAGACCAATGCAAGTAATAGCCACTTACCAAATGTATTTTGAAGCAGAACACAGTCAGGATACCAAAGATCGTGTCATTGCTACTGCTCATAAAACAGAGATGAAGAAAATGTGCAGTTTTATTTCACAGCACTAAAAATCCAAAACAAGTTCTCAGAATTGATCCAGTTAGGACCATATCATCACAAATTTGCACTGAGTCCAGCGATTTGACAGCTCGATGCCAACCAGAATTACAGCAGCAGTACTTATGAGGACAACATGAACTTGCCAGAAGGATTAGTTAAGCTTTAGACATTAAACAAAATAAAATACATTTCAAACGTATTTAAGGCCAGCATCCCAGAGTGCTGTCAGTATTTTTCACCCATGAAAGCTTCCAGTTTGAGAAAGGTTGCAAACAAAGTCCTCAGCAGATGACTGAGATGAGGCGTTTTGTCTAGAGCCACATGAAGGAAGAGAAAGCATCATTTGTCTTGCAGGACTTTTTTAGGATGTGGTAATCTGCAGTGCCATGAGATTTGGCAGCCTGTTCAAATGCTGCTCACTCATCATATTTTGATCCATTTTAGTCTTCCTTTTTAGTATATAAATCCATGTATAGATTTATTAAATAAAAGGGTCATACTGAAGTCACCTCCCTAACGGTAAGAATGGGTCATGCGAACAAGTGCCTGGAACACTTAACATGCCCAAACACTTAAACGCTACAGTTGTGCAAAGTTTCCACATTCAGCCTCCAATTCTGCCAGCGAAGTGAGTCAGCTCATCCTTTAAGTACAGACCAGAAACCAAACAGCACATTATTCCTTTCCAGTTAATTGCTGACAGCCACCAAAGATCTATCTGTTATGCTGGAGGTATGATGGACTGGTACTCCCCAAGGCAAAATAGGAAACAGAGTCATCCTTGAAGCCCTTCGCATGGAATTTAAGCACACAATCAACTGGGTAATGCAGAAGAAACTGATGCTTCATGGTAGAAGGAATTCTTTGGTTCCTCCACCTCATCTAGCACATGATCAAAAAAGCAGCCAAGTGCAAGTATTCCTCCTCCATAAGGAAGGAGGATGTATCTTTTAACAAACATGATGTCCTAAAATCAGTGTCACTGAACTGACAAACAGAAATCCTCCATTCATCTATCTCCAAGGCTTTCATCCCTTCTGTTCAAATGATGAATCATCTCTGGGTCACTGACAGAAAACAGTATTTGTTCAAAGGTGGATTTTCTCGCCCTTCTATCTGCTACTGACCAAGCTTAAGTGCCTTTAAACAAAGGCTCCTTTCTTTGTAGCTAGCCTCAAATGTTGCAATAAAGTTCGTAACAGCATCTGTCACAGCAATTGTGACCAGCTGACTTAGTCTCAAGGCAGGACCATGGAGACTTGCACAGCTGATAGAGCAGTAAAAGTCATATGCTGGTGCTGACCATTATTCTGACCTATATTCCTACAGTTGCTTCAGCATCAATACTTCTCCCTAACCATTCCACCAGAAAAAGATCTGCAGAGCCACCACAGTATTTCACTAGAATGTCTATGCTGAAATATCCACCAGTTTCAACCGGTATCTTCAGTGATCAGAACCGTGGTTTCCACAGAAAGAGGTGCACTAATGCAACAGGGCCTGCTGTCCTGATGTGAGGAAGAGTCCTTAACTTACAGATATGCAAACCTTAAATGTTTTTATACCAGCCATATTAAAAAAACCAAAGTGACAGAAACCCCAGTCCTAAAGAAAAAGAGATTATACACTAAGTTTAACTCAACTTTGAGCCAGTTTGGCTTTCCAGTTTTGTTTTTGCAGCAGTTAAGCTCTTGTTCTAAAGGTGAAGCTACAAAAAGAGGTTACCCTGAAGCAAGTGAGGGTATCAAAGTTTATAGTGCACCTGATACCCCGTGGTAATTGCTTACACCAACCTTCCATCTCCTCCCAGTAAACACAGCCAGCCAGGCCTGGCTTTGCAGGGTGAGCTCTGGAACACTCACTGCAGGGTGCAAGCCCACACTTGGAGCTTCCAGCACCAGAATCCCACAGCCTCACTCACCGGGGCACAACATGCACACACAGCCAGTCCCTTCTGGGCAATGAAGCAGTTTTTATCTGACACCAATTTCAGACATTTCTAGACAAAATTTTCATTTTTCCTGCAGAACTCTAAAACTTCCAACCTTCAGTAGCAAGAGAACTTACTTAAAGTGCAGCCGCTTTAAAAGATCACCAGTACTTGTATGCAATTGATTTCTTTAGAACCAGGTTCATTTCAAGAACAAGGTGGCACATCACACGTATAAGGCATCACATGGTAAGTGACATCACGTTTGGTGTTTTAAAGCTAGAAGTCCAGTCTCAGCCAGATAATTTTTACAGCCCAAACCCTGCCTGGACTTAGGGCAAGCAACAATCCCACTTCAAGCAGGAGGCTGGACTGGCGACCTCCAGAGGTCCCTTCCAACCAGAGCTGCAAGGAAAACTGTCAGCACTTGGACAGGTCCAAGATGTTCATAGCCATAGCAGAGCCCTCCCTCAATGCCCTAGCCTAAATTTTTTAACACAAGAAATTGATGGTGTGAAGTGAAAGGACACACCAGATTACATACAGAACAACTGCTTCATCTCCCAGAGCACCTTAAAGGAAGAGTGGCTACTTCCCACTCCCTCACTTTTCAACTTATTATTTTTAAAGATAATTTACTTACCCTGGAGGCTAATTTGCTATGCAGGATGGGTCAACGATGATTAAGAATTTGAACACCTGGACCCTTTTCAGGCAAGTAACACACACAAGAACACTGCAACTCCTCCTGCTTTAAATGCCCAAGAAAGAGATGCTTGCATGGTGCTGTCCAGGCAGAAGCTGGGCAGCTGTGGAGAAGGACTACATACCCTCTCCCTCCTAGAGGCTCAGGAAAAGGAGTAAAAAAAGCTCACGGGTTTGAATTATCTCATGTCTGCCACAAGAAAACAGCAGCTGGCAAAACAGTCAGCACAAAGCAATACTGAATCAGTCCAACCACCTTCAGCTCTGATCAAACAGCAGTTGCCCCAGATCTTAAATCCATCTACGGCACATTCATAAGAGGAATGACCAATGAAACAGCTTATTAGTGCATACAAACATACAGGTATGCCTCACCTTGCATCACCTATTTGTTAAAAATGCTCAGCAACATTCCTGTTACAGCATTTGTTTTTGTAATTCTGCTTAGGTAATAAATAAACAGTGCATTGAGCTAACTGAGACACCCCATCTAGTCCATGAGTTTAGAAAGTCAACACAACAGCAGCCAATCATCCAAAGTGCTTGATCACAATGTCTGCAGAACAGAACTGAGATCAGTTTGCAGAACACCCACTCAGTTTCACTCCCTCAAAGTTCATCAACAGCAGTTGTATTAACTTTTGGTAATTCACACTCCTCTTTGAAGTGACAGTTTTCTAAGATGTCCTTGTAATAGTCCTTGAGGTCGGCGTAAGTAGAGATGGTTTCATTTGAGTGATGGAACGACATCAGTTTTTCATTCAACAGCATCTGGACCTGATACTCTTCATCAGAGGTCTTCACTTGGTCACAGTGATAAAGCACAAAAACCAGGTTGGCTGCATAAGGCACGATCCGGCCACTGCGGAACTTCCGATGCGTTTGCCTGACATAATTGTTTGCCTTGAGAGGCTCGTCATCTTTGAAGAAACCCATAAGGGCAAGCAGTGGCTGAAGTGTCTCTGCATGTCCAACTTGGACAATCAAAGGTGAAGAAATGGGCTTGGAACTAAAAAAGAAGAGAAAAAAGTGCAGGGGATGAGCAGGAGCCTGTGCTTTAAAACAAACACACCAACACCGCACAGCTGCCAGCAGCAAAGGCTACAGGAGTAGACTTTGAACTTGTTTTACTCCAATAGCAGATAAAAACTTGTTTGGGAATTTCAGTACATTACAGGCTTTTTTTAAAGCATCTAAGCTTCCTAAATTTTGTCCCAATTTAAGGCATTGGCTCTCATATAAAATGTAAGTTGTGCTAAATGGAGTTAGGTTAGTTAGCTAGAACCTATTAGAAATATGGTAAACAAAGGCAAGGAACAGATCAATGGTGTCCCTATCCTCAGTACATCTCCCCAGCTCCTGGTGTGAACCCAGTCACTTGTGCTCTTCCCAGCTATGGGAAGATCCAATGACAACGTTACAGTTACTCCGGATTTGGATTAAACATAAGATATGTAAAGAGCACTGCCTTCTCCCCTCAAGAACATGGAAGAGGGGCAGCAAAGCACCAAGTCAAGGCTTGAGGAGCCAGTATTTCAGCAGCACAGACCCACAGCAGGCAGACACAGCTATTCCTATTCCCCTGGCTGTGTTAGGAAAAACTCCTTTTTTTGTAAACCAAATAAAATTTTTACTCCAAGTTTTGCAGATTTACTTTAATACAAACCTACAGCTGACCTAAGTACAACCACATGACTCCCTGCACAAGCAAGCAAATTACTCATTAACACTAACTGCTTCCTTCCCTGGCACACCAGCACCCCCAGTGCAGGGTTTTAAGGAGCATTTCTTGCCTACCTCTACGACCACCAATGCTTTTAATTGCGTATCTTCCTAGAGCAAGGACCCCAATTTGATACCAAAATACTGCCAATTCTTTTTTTCCCTTACAACATGGTTCAGCTGTTTGGAAGGCAGATCAGCTTTTACCAAAGCTTAGCCTGAAAATAGCAATCCAGTTGTTGGAGGAGTTGTCCCTTCACAATTTATTAATCCAAATTACAAGCAGGACTACTGCTCTTACTCATTGTTGAGAACACCAACGAGTCAATAAGAAGATTACACTCTCTCAGCACACACGTCAGCAAATCAAGCCACCAATTCATACCATGAACAAAGTCTAAAAGGAAGAGAGTTTGTGCAACAGAAAGTTACACATTGTTCAACCAAAGGAAAGATAAGAGCTGGCTTGCTGCATCAGGAAGCGTCTGCCAAGATGAAAATCTGCCTCTTACTCCAGAAGATGATGGCTTTCTAGAGCCACGTTCAAGTGGCACTCAAAAGCCCAGGTCACTTGCTCTAGCACATGTCAATATAGGTTAAACTTTCAGGAGACAAGACATGATCTATGGCAAGACTCTAGCTGCCACTGAAGTCCACCCACAGAGAAAACACACCGAGACTGGCCTGAAAAGGAGGCGTTTTCTTCCGCTCCAAGGTGAAGTCTGAACCAACTGGAAAAAGGTTCACTGGGGGACTTGCCTGTGGATTCACACTTTGAGCAGATAGGCAGGAATTCTGCAGGGGCACAGGACAGGCTCTGTACCACCAGCTCCACACAGCCATGGTGGTGGTGCAGTCTGAAAGACACCCTGCTCCGTTGTGTGCCCTGGTGAGCCTGCAGCTCTTCTGACTAGGCTCCTCACACACGTGTGGATCTGCACATACATGCACATACCCTCCCCTTAGGCAAAACACTACTAAAAAAATCAGAAACCTGCCTGTTTCCTGTTTAAAAGAAGGATTAAAGCCACAGAAAAGTTCTGGATGGAGGATGTTACATTGTTTCCCACCCATACCTTTGCTGCACCAAGAGACATACATTCACTATAGTCCCTCTTCCGACTTCCCCAAAATCTATGGTTCTGCCTACATCTTTCACCTTGTTTTTAGGACCTTCCCCTCCAATTCCCTCATTCCAAAAGTTTAAAGCTTTTGGATCCTTCAGCCCCTTTCTCTTCCCTTCCCCTCAATTTTGTTCCCTCCTCTTCGTCTTTTGACTGGTTCACTTATACCCTCCCCCTCCACACACGCCTTCATGGAAGTCTTCTAAGGCTGTAGGACACATTCACATCCCTCCCGTCAGTCAACAAATGGGAACAGCAGCAAAAACCACATGCCTGTAGGAGACAGAAGGCTATTCCTCTGACCCCCCCCAACTTCCAGCTGAGAGATCTCCCGGGTCAGATGAGGCCTCCATGAATAGGGCCTCACAATGAATCATTTGTCAAGTCTTTCCTTACATTCAAGAACATTTTCAGCACGCACAACATCCTGCGGCAAGGAGTTGCACACACTGATCTTTTTTTTTTTTTCTCTTTGTAGATGCTATGTACCATTTAATCCGTTCTACTTACACCTTTGCAAGCTTATTCTCTCCAAGTCATTTCAGTTTTTCCAAATGAGCTATATCCTTTCAGATCAGAGTATCAGAAACACACGATACTCAAGACATTAAGGTGTATCATAAATCCATGCTGCACCCATGATGCTCTTCGTTTTCTCAATTCCCATCTAATGCCATTTCTAGTCAGCTTACAGAAGTTGGAGCGACTTCCAGACAACTATAATGACCTCAAAACTCAGCTTCTGAGCAGTAAGTTATCCCAGATTCCACCTGACAGATAAGATCCTTTTTACCACATGCATTATCTCACAGATCTGCAATTTTCAAGCCTAGTTAGTCTCACGATGTCCTTTTACAATCCTCCCAGTAGAAACAATTTATCTTATTTACCTTGAATAAAAGTGCTGCATTTGCAATGCCACTTAACTTCTCACCTCTTTTCCCCAGTCATTTACAACATGCTGAGCAGCCCAGATCCTTGCAGATCTATCTCCACTGGTGACCTGCCTTTGCTAGGAAAAATCCATCAGCAGTTCCTACCCTCCATTTCCTGTATATATTTTTTTTTTCTTATCCATGTAACAACCTTACCCCTTAACCCCAGGCTGCTTGATTTCTTCTGATACAGAAACCCATTGAAAGATGATGGGAAATCATGACTGTGCTTCCCTATTTGTATGCGTGCTGGTCCTTCCCCTTTTCATGCTTCCTTTATTTAATTATCATAGCATGGTTTGGGTTGGAAGGGACCTTCAAGATCATCTAGTTCCAATCCCCCTGCATGGGGAGGGACACCTCCCACTAGACCAGGTTGCTCCAAGCCCCATCCAACCTCTTCTTGAACACCTCCAGGGATGGGGCAGCCACAGCTTCCCTGGATAACTTGGGCCAGTGTCTCACCACCCTCACAGCAAGGAATTTCCTCCTGATCCCTAACCTAGATCTCCCCTCTTCCAGTTTTCATCCATTCCCCCTTGTCCTCTCACTCCCTGCCCTTGTCCAAAGTCCCTCCCCAGCTTTCCTGGAGCCCCTTCAAGGCACTGGAAGGTGTTCTAAGGTCTCCCTGGAGCCTTCTCTTCTCCAGGCTGAACACCCCCAACTCTCTCAGCCTCTCTCCAGAGCAGAGCTGCTCCAGCCCTCTGAGCATCTCCGTGGCCTCCTATGGATTCACTCCAGGAGTTCCATGTCCTTCCTGTGTTGGGGGCTCCAGAACTGGACACAGTACTCCAGGTAGGGTCTTATGAGAGCTGAGTAGAGGGGCAGAATCACCTCACTGGCCCTGCTGGCCACACTGCTTTCGATGTAGCCCAGGACACAGTTGGTTTCTGGGCTCCAGCGCACAGTGCTGGCTCATATTGAGCTTCTGGTCCACCATCACCCCCAAGTCCTTCTCCTCAGGGCTGTTTTCAATCCATTCTCCACCCAGCATGTATTTGTGCTTGGGACTGCCCTGACCCAGGTGCAGGACCTTGCACTTGGCCTTGCTGAACTTCACGCAGTTTGCACAAGCCCACTTCTCAAGCTTGTCAAGGTCCCTCTGGATGGCATCCCTGCCCTCCATAATTATTTGCTTTTAAATCATCACACCTTTCAGCCCACACAAGGTTCTTGGCTGAAGCCAACACTCACTGGCTGTTGTTTCAGCTATTCAAGTCCTTCTAGCTCCAGCTGGCACATTTTCATTTCATCCCAGCTGCATGCCCTCACACACATGCCTGCTTCCAAACCTGGTGGTCTGTAGTTTACAGTTTACTAAGCAAGGAAGCCAGTCATGTAAACATGCTGCTGAAGTCTCCAAAACAAGTGTTACATAGAATGAAAGCATTATTCACTCCACAGGGAGTGGATTTCACACACACACACACATACCACCACCCCTCCCCTACGCCCCCAGAAAGAAGATTTCATAGATGCTAAGGAAAAAACCCAAAAATGAACATTCTGGCTATCAGCACTGGCTTTACAGCAAGGTTTGGCTTCACCTTCCAGCTGACATTAGCAGGAATTTTGAGATGGAAGTAAATCACAAAAAATATGGTTAACTTCCTAGTTTAAAAAACCCAGCAAGACACACAATTCCAAATCCGGAAACAAATGTCAGCATATACACATACATAGAAGTCTTCTAGAAGAAGGAAAGAAAAAAATCTCATTGAGGCAAAAGAAGGAATAAACAAGGTGCTCGTTCTCACTGTAACTTGAGATTTTATTGCAACTGCCTCAGTCTCATGAAATCCTCACGGTGACAGGCCAAACCACCTTGGGAGACAACGCAATCCTCCCCCACTCACAGCCATCCCCCCTTACTATTTTAACAAGGATTAAAGCTGTTTCCTTGTACAATACAATCCTGAGCTTTCAAAAGCCTCTACTGTGGTACACTTGGTTTCTCAGACTGGGTGTCTGATTTCTAGGACTACCCAAGCATTCCCCGCTCAGCCTCTGGGGTCATGACTCCAGTTCATATGTGGTTTCATAGAGTCTAATAACGACAATAAAAATAACCACCAAGGTTAAAATAGCAAGAGTAATACTCTTCATTATGAGGAAATGGTGGAAGATTGCCTCTTGAGAGCTTGTACACAGGCAAAGGTTACTACTGCCCCTTCATTTCTGAGAAAACACAAGAGTGCAAAGCACAATCAACAAAACATTGATAAAATGCAAGACAGTAGCTAATAAAATATTAAACAGAAGGCCTGAGGTTTCCACACTCAGTCTTCTTTACGATCAACTAATGACTCAACATCACGTGGAAGCACCAAAGTTCTCAACACCACAGCCTGGCAACTGCTAATGATATTTCAATTCACTTTCTTCCTCCCTTATATTTAGTAGTGAATGACTTGAGATAGCACACTGATCTCATTTCTGACTTTAAAGGGAGATGAAAAGACTGTGCATAAAACTTTCTCTCAAAGTATTAAGAGCTTGTCTGAAAGTGATGGCTGGCAGTTGGTTTCCCATTCATCTTACGGGGCCCTTCCAAACAAGCTCAAGTGCCTATCACTAGGCAGAACACGAGCAGGGCCCATGGAAGAGACATGTCACCTTCAGCTGCTGTAACCCCTCTAAGTAGATCTGACCACAGCTGAAAACTAAGAAGTTCTTGACCAATTCACCAGCACAACCCCAAAAGCTAAGTCTCACCATGGAAAAAAAGGCACCGTGGAGATGCACAGAGGTGGGATTTAAAATTCAGGCAAATTCAAGTTCTCCTTAAGCCTGGCAGACTTGGGTTTAACCCCAACTCTTCTGCATCAGCTCACCCATCTTCAATGGCAGATCATTCCTACTCTTCTAGGTCTACTGATGCAGAATTTCAGATTTGTTAGAAGTGAAGAGGAGACAGCAGGATAAGAAGAAACATTTCCTACAGCAAAGCTCAACCAGCCCACCTTCAAACCTCAGATGAAAAACCCTCCAACAGCTTCCAAAGAAGATACATTTTAACAGTGGTTTAACAAGCAAGCTTAGAGCTGTCCTTTTTCTCCCAGTATGAAAGCCAGGACAAAGGAGCCAAAGCCAAGAGGGTCACACCACTTGTCAAACCCTTCCTGCCCAGGGTGAATACTGGTTAGACCAGTTCATTGGTGTGTCAGCCGACTAGGCATTGTTTTCCTTGCTTTTTTAATAGCTTAGATAAAGGGATATGACTCTATAAAAGGTGCTGAGATATCTTCTCACAGTAATCCTGAGCTAGCAAGTATTAGGTAATTAATATGAGGTTCAGTACATTCTGGGAGGTTTGAAAGGCACTTTAAAAATCCAGTTCTAGGCAGACAGGTGAGGACACATTCCCAGGGGAGGTCCCCTGGACTGCCCTGGTACCTGAGAGAAGTCAGCAAACACACACACACTTCAGAAATGCAGAAGCGGGGAACTGCTGAACATGCTCCAAGGACTATGGAGAATTCCATGGTTTCTCCACCTGGTTTCCCCAAAAGCACCCTTTAATCAAGTCAGAAGCCCCATCTTTGAAAGATGGAGCTGTCAAAACCAACCATGAAATATGATACGAAGCTGCTGTTTGACACATTCACAGTCATCCCATTTCTCCAATTTTCTGGAAATGAAGTCAAGACCTGCACATTTTTCAGGATCACTACTGGAAACTGTGTGGTCTGTTGAACTGTGCAGCTGGCACGTTGTTCTGTGAATAGATGAACATCTTATTGCAAGGATCAGTTTATTCATCACATGCACATGCTTGCTCTCTCTGAACAGATATACTGACGTCAAGCAAGGATTTGTGGTTTAGCTTTTATTTTGGCAAGTTATAGATCACTATGGAATTAACAGAAGAGGTGATAAGCACCTAGCCCAGAAGCTTCCAACACCGGCTCTCCCATTACCCAAAAGAGCCAGGAGACATGGTGGGGACACCCCTGAGGTGGCCCCATACAAAGCTTCGCAGAGGGTGTCTCCTACATGATCCACCCTCCTGGGTGGGTGATCAAGCACACTGGTTCTCCACTCCCCCCCAAGGGACACAGGACATCCTGATCCTTCTGATGCACCCAGAAAGCCAAGAACCTGCACTGTGTAAATGTGGATCCCAGCAGTGACCAAGAAGTTTTATTAAGAGAAATGACTGAACAATTTGGATCTGAGCAAAAGGGGTTTTTTTAATCCATTATATCATTTCTACTGCATACGTGGAAGTTTTTTTCTCTGTCCCCTTTGTTCATACTATAAAAATATACTTTTGAGCAGTTAATTGTTTTTAGATCATATACCAAGTTCTTTTGTACTGAGTGACAGTTGTGAAACAAGCAATTAGGGCACAGCACTAAATGACTCCACAAGGATTATCAATTGTGTTGTGAACTGACCTGTAAAGAGGAAGGCAAATTACATGGAATATTAAAAGCTACCAATAAATTGGCAAATTAAGCTGTTCACCTTATGGCTTAGCCTGGTATAACTGCAAAGATCACACTCACTTGATCTTGAATGACGTTCAAATTCAAGTAAGTTTGGGGTTTTTTTTAAATACCTTGAATCTGCCAACTCTCAGATGAAACTCCAAAATACTTTGCAATGTGCAACTGGGCTAGTATTTTCAATCATTAGCCACATATTTTAAATATTGAGATGGCTGCACAAGGCAACCATCCCCATTTCCACAGGCTTAAAGTAATCCATTTGGAGAGTATTTCACATTCTCTTTCACAAACAAGAAAGGCAGACCTGTTAAATATCTGAAGTTAGAAAAAAGTATAAAACAGCTTTTATGAACAGCTGGTATCCTTAAAGTGTGCCACAACCAATTTTCAAATCCCACATGTGTAGCTGTCAAGCTTTTTTTTTTCTTAAAGATTAGCTGCTTTGGGTTGCATTAACTACCAAAATTCATGGATTTCTCATGAATACACACAGTTCCTGCTGGCACAACAGCTCCCCCAGATCACAAATGTGAAGTTCACCTGGGCATCTCACAGCAGCTTGAAGCTGAAAAGCAACACCCATCTTTAGCCCATCCATGTACACTTTTCCTACTGAAAACAGCAACAGGGGCTTCCTCCTGCATCCACAGTGTTTCCCCTTTCTCCTCCCAAGCTCAGTGCGCCCAGTCTCCCAACCAGGCAAGAAACTAGCGAGCCATGGGGCTGAGCTAGCAGTCCCATGAAACACACAGACCAGATAAGCCTCTTGAGGAGGGATGGGGACACATCAAGCCTGAGGTTATTCCTACCATCAGCACATGTTAGGTGGGAAGAAAGAACAGGATTTGGTCATTAGCTGTAGCCCACATAAGAGCCACAAAGAACTCAAGGTTTCTTCTGAGGTAGGGCGATACTCCTTGATTGCTCCTGATGCTACATCCTGATGTCAAAGCTTCTCTAAATACCACAGCTTTGGGGAACTGGACATCTAACTGCTTAAACAAATGCTGACTGGTAAGAGCAGTCTGTCAAGGATTTTTCCATAGCAGCACAACTGCAAGTGAACATGCACAGACGTACCAACACCTGGCAGTTCTTACAATGCCCTGAGGAGCAGGGACACTTGCAGTAAGGCCAAGGCTCCAGTGAGGGGAGATCCCCATGAGTTAGTGAAGAGTATCTCCCCATTAGCTTCTCTGCCACATCACCGCGTAGCCTGACTCCCTATTTTCTATCCATAGCAAGAAGACTTGGCAAAAATGCAGTTCTTACGTCTTCACAAAAATAAAGTGCTTTACAGACTAAGACAACTGCCTAAGTGTGCCACTTCAGTACAAGTCACTCGGTTCAACTTTATATTCAACTCTTCTGATAGAATTTTTTTTGATAATTAGGAAAATGTGTATGGAACAGAGTCCTGGCCTCCAACCTTTCCCTAGAAATGTGAGCACATTTTCTTCCAGAGTAGTAAGGAGGTACTGAAGGAACATGGTCCTGAAAGGCCCACTGTGACTGTGGTAAAGCCTCAAGGAGTAGATACTTTTCTCCTGAAAAATTACCCTTTATATTTTCTGGCTACTGAGGGTGCAGAGGAATAGGGTCCACTCACGGGTGTGCTGACAGGCGGTCACTAACACAAGTATCAATAAATTCAGCATCAGGCCCAAGTTCCTGCATACTGACAGGTATCCCAGCAGCTTTCCACCAGCTCTCTGGATGGGGACAGTTGATACGTAAACAGTGAGAATCCCTTTCAAAACCATCTTGCTGTACAGCAAGACCTACACAGAAGAGACGATTCCTAGTTTAGACCAACAATTCTATTGGAATTTATATGATGAAAGATCCTAAAAATGTCTGAAACTTTTGCACTGCAAATTGAAGTTGGGACTAATTAGCCATAGGCATAGTCATTGTTTCACCACCTCCATTAGTGAGACATTGGAACAGGCTGCCCAGAGAAGCTGTGGCTGCCCCATCCCTTCAAGTGTTCAAGGGCAGGTTGGATGGGGCTTGGAGCAACCTGGTCTAGTGGGAGGTGTCCCTGCCCATGGCAGGGGGGTTGGAACTTGATGATCTTTAAGGTCCCTTCCAATCCAAACCAGTCTATAATTCTATGATTATTTTCTCAAGGAGAGACTAATCAGCAGAAGACACTTTACCTGGAAGAAAGAAAAGTGAACTTCAACAAGGCAACCAATAAGGCAACCAAGTTGGGTGAGCAGTCAGACTGCAAGGTCAAGAATCAGTTCATGGAAGAAACAAGGTTACAGTAAAAGACAAGTTTCTCTTTTTAATTCAGCTGTAACTGGGACTGAAAACAGGGCAAAGCTTTTGAATATAAATTCTTAAAGCACATTACAAAAATGCAGCATTGCCAACACTGTTCTCCACTGCCAAGCCTGGAGCAGAACAGCTAACCCAGATCCCTTAACTTCTTGCTGGAACAGATCTGCTCCCCTTTCTGCTTTTAGATAGCCCAGGTAAGCTTTCCAGAAAGAAAGGAGAACTAGGAGCAAAGCAGAAGTAAATTTGTTTTTCCTAAATTTTTAAAGCAAACAGCCAGTTACAAATCAATGCTAAACACTGCTAAATTGAACCAACATTCCACTAAAAGACATTTTACCATCACAAAGATTCATTCTCTGACTAATGCACTGCTGCAAAAGTAATGAACCTTTTTTCCTCGAAGTTGCACAATACTGTAAAAAAAGTTACACTCATGCACACACATTTGCACAACCGAACACTTCTTACAGTTATTAACACAGGCGTATTTTTTTACTTGCATGGTTCCTTGTTTTCAGCTCTACTCCCAAATTGCCACGGGATCTGGGATAAGACTCTTCCTAGATGGAAAAGGCAGCCGGACCCGCCCTCCAGATGACAGGAGAGGCCGAGCGTTCCCACCCATCGGCAGAGGCGGATTTCCACATATTCTTAAGAGCACCGGGTAACCCAATCCAGGTTCTGTTGAAGTCTTCAGTGCTTTAAGACTGCCACCTCACGTCGCGGGATGGAGTGACACGCTCCTTTGCTGCAAGGCTACACACTTCGGGAGCTTCCCTTCAGGAACTTTCCCTTCCCACTTCGGTTGATGCAGACTACATGACCTGCTCGCATTTTTAGGGTCCCCACCCTTTACACACACGCAGGATCTCGCTGCCTACTTCCTTCTGTGGTGGCCATAGACCACGAGAGCCCCCGAGATTGCAACAAAACTTCTGCAGCCAAAGCTGAGAGACAGAACCATTTGGTTGAAAGAGACCCTTAAAGGTCTTCTAGCCCAACCCCCATGATAGAATTCCAGGACAAAATTACCTCAGCCCTTTAGTAACCTGCCTCAGGTACCTGCTCCTCCTCAAGCAGCCTGCTCCACTTTGTCATTTAGTGATTGCTGATCCAGTTCTCAACAAATCAGAAGTACAGATACAGATTCTGTCAAATACGGCACTTTTTCCATTAACATTCAACTTAGCTGTGTATAAGATACCCCTTTAAAGACACACAGAGCTGCTTTTTAACTAGTGTATAGAATTGAAGATTTAAAGGCTGTCACTGTTCAAAGAGTAAATTCCACTAAAAGCAAACAAAATTGATCACTCTCCTTACATGAGTCAAGCTACATGAAGAAGTTATTTTTCTTATTTCAGAAGGACAGAGGGGTCTGAAGAGTCTTGTTTGTCTGTTTTTCTGTTAACCTGCACTTCTTCCAGATCTTCTCATCCCCAGTTCTTACTTGCTCTGTTTATAGAGACAGACCCAGCAGGGAACAGAGGCCATCCCAGCAGCAGTGCTTTGCCAACCTGCTCACAGCTGGGTATTAATGACCTGGGCCCTAATGTGTTTTTCATTTAGCTCTCCAGGAGGCCAAAGAAAGGATGCAGTGAAGAAGTTCATTTCAGGGGTGATCCAGCAGCATAACCACGGCCCTGACTCCACCACTACCAACGCCAGAGGTGTCACTGACTCCCACACACGCCTGAAACTTCCAGACACCAGAGTGACCATTTGATTTCTTAATCCAGCTCAGCTGAAGAGTGGTCATGCCACAGCTGTTTCCTTCAGCCCACCTTTAGTTCCCAGCAACTCCTCCCCAAAAAATCAAGCTTTGCAACTGCCAAGTTTTAACTCTCTCATGGCCAAATGAACAGAGGTGTCTCCTTTGTGCTGGCTGGTGCACAGCACAGGTAAGAATCAGAAAGGCCCCTGACTGCCATGCAACAAACATGCACTAAAGGACAGCAAAAAAGCCAACCAGATGTTTGAGAATTAAACTTCAGCTGACTTACTACACAGCTCTTCTACCACTGTTAATGTCCCACTTGGAACCTCAGACAGCAGACTTTTAAAGGAGCAAAACTTCTTTGCTATAATCAACTTTATGGATCCTTCCTCCGATCCAAATTGTGAATGCCACTTTTAATTCCAGTCTGCCAACTAAAAGGAAAAAAATGTGTTTTCCTGCAAGTTATCATATACAAAAACCCAACATACATACAGCCTCACATATCCATGACTCATGCATTTGTTGCTGAAATAGATGTAATGAATATCATCCTGCTGGGTGTTAGTCAGATCTGCTTTAATATATTGAATATAAAATCAAGTCCATGGATGCTAGGAATGTAAAAACATCCACCACATGTAACTCATGTTTACCTATCAACACCAAAGTTCAATTTGCTGGTTATTAAAGTTACTTTTAAATTGGTTTCTATAGTGTTTAATGGCACACTATTTACACCACCTTACAATCATATCCTTGATGTTGTGTACTTTTAGAAGTATTTTCACACTTATCTGCTATGGTATCAATTCATGTGACTGATCACTAAACTATGAATTCATAATTACTCAGCTTGCATTAGGAACATGCATGTAGGTTGTAAATTAATTATATGAATGCAAAAAAGAGCCTGAAGCAGCTCTCAGAAAAAATAGATTACCAGCACATGAAAGCAACTGCAGCTAATTCCATGTCACAAATGTCCCAACCTGTAACTGAAGCCTTTGTTTTGTCCAGGCCACAACAGAGCCCAGTTTCATCCCTATTTTACTTTTCCCCATCGTACCAACTCACAGGAGATAAGACCAACACCAAACAGATACTGACTCACAACTGCTGACTGATACCAGCTCTCAGGAGTAAACAACACACAAAACCAGCACAGGATCTCATCTCCAGTTTTTAAGGAAGCATAGGGATGGTTATATCCATCACACTACAAAGACAGCAGAGGTCTGTGCAGCTCAGAGTGCTGCTGCTATTGTTCTTCCACTGAGACAGTGTGGCTGTTGTCAAATCATGGCAATGGATGAGGACAAACCGCTTTATCAGACCACCATCCTTTGAAGGCACCTGGTTATTTTATCTTTCAATCTACTAACAAGTTACTGGTAAGGCCTAATATCTTCCTGCAGCTACAGTGTTGCTCCCAAACTACAGCTTTGCTGTAAAAGGACAAGGATAGGAAACTAAATACCCTAGATGGTGTTCTGGGACTGGCAGCTGACCCACTGAATGTGGATTCATGCAACAAACCAATGCATTTATAGCGACTTCAGGACAGAATTGCCTTTCTTCTGATCTTACAGGACACTCAGTGTATCACCTGCAGTCTGCCCTCCCCTGGCTACAACAAGGCAGGTTTATTACAACAAGGCTGGTCTGCTCTTAGAGCTCTGGCCTCTGGGATCCTGCAACAGCCTGTTCTGGTCTAGAGTCACTAGGTGTTTGGATTGATTCAGAATAATTATTATTTTGTAATCACATTTCAGAACCTTTAATCTGAACAGAAAGCTTTAATAATGCAAGAGACTCAAACCAAACACATGCAGAAAGTAAGACTTCCATGCTGAAGTAAGCAGATCACAGAGCACATCATAGGGATGCTTTCGACCCACCAACTCCCATTTTCACCACAAATAACTTTTAACACAGACATCTCAAACAGAAAGCTCATTGTTTTAACTCAATGGCCTCTTCTCAAACTGTGCAGGAAGAGAACACCACTGACACAGCAGCTGACTGTCCCTTGAAGGGCTGTGTGCATCAGTAAGCTAAAAGATGAAAATACATTAGGTGGGCACAACAGCATCAGTGGAAGCAAAAAATATATACTATTTAATGTAATACTGCTCTTAATAATTTGATCCTCTCCACTAAAATTCTCCTAGCCCAAACTCTCCTAATATTGCTGCGTTTAGAAGCAAAGTACTTAACATCTATTCACATTAAATCCAACTCAGGATCGACCATGGAGAGCTTGTAGCAAAGCACAAAAGCCTTTTTATTTACCTTTTGCTCTCTTCCACCGCTTTGTCCAAATGCTGGAAGATATCCTGGAATAAAATACAGCTGGAGCGACTATTGATGTCATAGCCATATCCTCTCTTCCAGTATTGCTTCAGGTCATTCAGGTATTCCAGTACCTAAAGTCAGAATTCCCAAGTTTTTATTATGGCACAGAGGGAAAATAAAAAACCCACAACCTGGAGCCATGATGCTACCACACACTGCAGGAAATCAACAATTCTTGGACACACAAGAAAAAACAAAATGTCTTAGAGGACCTAGAAGACCTCATTCGCTGTTCTCCAGAATCAAGGCATTTTATCATATGATTATAGGCAAAGCAAAGCTGTCCAGAGCATCTCAGGTATTACAGAAATAAAAGCACTATGTGAATTAAGGAAAGAAAAAGGCATTTTAACCAGGAGAAATCAAAACTGCTCCAGCATTTAAGTCTGAACGAAGAAGGGTATTTCAGTCTTGCTGCTTGATCAATCCAGAGCTCTTGGGAGACCAAAGAAGTGCTTCACTAGGTTGAAGAACAAGGGGCACATAACTTACAACTTTGGACTGTGCAAGGAATTCTATCTGAACACTAAGGCATCTTTTGAAGGATTCTCATATCTCTCTCCCATTTAGCACCTACACCTACCTGGGCATCTTCCTCAGTGAAAAGCGAACACCATGGGGAGGTCACATTTTTTATAGCCAACTCATATGAGCAGGTGAGAAAAGCCACTTGAACAAGATCTGCAATAAATCCAACAAAAAAGCAAAAGATAAACCACTGCTACACAAGCAGCAACTTTCTCACAGCTTGCCTCTCAAAGGCAACAAAAATTTGGCAATGTAATCCAATAAATAATCAGCAGTCTAAAGGGCAAGTGCCAAAACGAAGCTTTCAAAATAATTATCACTCAGAATCTATGTTTCTGACTGCAGGTTTTTCACATTACATTGCATTTCACGTCAAATGCATGTCCTCACCACCACAAAGGAGCCACCACAAGGAAGGAATGTCTGTTCAACACGGATCAGCCTTTGACTACCACTACTCAAGCTCCACATTAGTTGCCGAGTTTGAACAGCAGCAAGTTGCAACTTTGGGACTGTGGCTTTAGGGACATGCTGGAAATGACAGCAATACCCATTTGGGGGGGCTTCCCCCAACACTTAACCACACAGGGAAATCTGGCACTGCTGTTCTGGATAAGGGAAGTTACAACGTGGCCACACAGGTTCACCTTCTCCTGAGGTTATCTGTGGGTTTGAATTATAACAGGTATTACAAAAGCTACAAGTGCTCGACAAAGCAGAATTAAAAGAATAACACACTCACATCCCTTCAAGCAAAGGAAAAGCTGATTTCACCCTTAGGAAAGATATTGTCAAACGTCTTTTTCTTCTGACTACTGAGTAACAAGCATTCATTACTGGAACACCAACACACATTTTCAGCCTTAATCATTTAATTAGTGACCACGTCTTCGATCTACAGCATATTTTACATTACCTACTCTGCATAAGCACATGGCGTCTCAGAAGTTGTTCTCACCCAGACATGGAGCTGAAACCACCTATAAAAGGCATTCATTACCTGCATTCAACTCCTTCACCGGCAAACACAAGGCACTCGCCACCTTCTCCAAGACCTTCCTCATCTCCGGCCCCTCTTTGAAGGCATTCACCTGGCACATCGCCGCCTCGTTCTCTTCCACCAAGGCCACGAACTTGGCGCAGTGATCGAAAAACCGCATCAAGGAATCATTAACTTCAACGTCCACCTCTGAAAGAAAACGTGGGCCTCGGGCATGCAGCCAGGGGAAGCGCCACTGTCCCCAGGGATACCAGCACCCAGACACCCTCCTGGGGACAGTCCCTCACCACAGTGGTGTCTCTTTAGAGGGGGACGTGGGGTGCAGTGTGCCCCTCAGATGTGGGAGACATGGGACTGGCCTCATGACTTCCCTCAGTCTTCGGCAGTGCAGCGCTACCTCAGCCCCTCAGAGAGGGCCGGGGGTCCCTCAGCCCCTCAGGAAGGGAGCAGGGAGCCCTCAGGGAGTACCAGAGGTCCCCCAGGGAAGGAATGGGGGTCCCTCAGCCCCTCAAGGAGTACCAGAAGTCTCACAGGGAAGGAATGGAGGTCCCTCAGCCCCTCAGGGAGCAGGGAGCCCTCAGGGAGTACCACAGGTCTCACAGGAAAGGAATGGGGGTCCCTCAGCCCCTCAGGAAGGGAGCAAGGGTCCTTCAGCCCCCCAGGGACAGCCAGCGGTCCCTCAAGGGAGCGCCTGGAGTCCCTCAGCCCCTCAGAGCGCCGGGGGACCCTCAGAGAAAGGGGGCTGGTCCGGGCTTACCGTCGCCGCCGAGGCTGAGGGAAGGCCCGAGCCCGCGGCGGAAGGCCGCGCCGCTCTGAAGGCAGCGGTGCTTGGAGCTGCTGGCCAGCGCCAGGCGGCGGCGGGCGGCGAAGAGGGCGGGGAAGCGGGCAGCCAGGCGGCGGGCCAGGTGCTCCATGTCGCGCCGGCCCTGCGGCGCCAGCCGCCCGTCGAGGCTCTCCTCATACCACATCTGCCAGGCGGCCAGGCCGGCGGCGGCGGGGCAGGCGGCGGCGGGGCGGCGGAGGAGGCGGGCGTGCAGCTGGCCCAAGCGGCGGATCTGCCCCGCCGTGGGGTAGCGGGTGCCGTGGCGAAGCACGGCGCGGAGCTGCAGCGGAGCGCAGGCGGCGGGCAGCCGCGACCCGGCCGCAGTGGGACCCAGCGACAGCGGGTCCTGCACCAGGTGCGGGTTCACCTCCTCGTAGCGAGACTTGGTGCCGAAGTAGCCGCTCAGCCCCGCGCTCGCCACCGCCAGCAGCGGCGGCAGCAGCAGGACGAGGGCTGCGGAAAGGAACGCCGCTCCTGCCCGGCACGGCGCCATGGCGGCAACTGCGCGACTCCCGCAGGAAGAGGCGGAGCAGAACCGCCTCCTCTCGTCTTCCCCTCGCCTCTTCAGCCGCACCTCGAGTCCAAATGCTCGTACTTGGATGAGGGGGCTGGCCGGGGCTACCTCCCCTCAGGGCTGCACCCGTGTGGTGAAATCCCGCCTTTTTCACCCATTTATGGCTCCTCATTATACTAAAGGCCATTATTCCCTCTATTGTGCCTGCCTCGGGAGAGCATCCTCCAGACAAGGGGGCAGCCCAGGGTGAAGTAGGGGGAGATAGTGGTGGCTCCAGCTTCCCTCAGCTTGTGCTATCTCCCCTCAGCTTGTGCTATCTCCCCTCAGCTTGGGATGTCTCCCCTCAGAACTTCGCCCCTGTGGAGAAAAAATTGCCTTTTTCACCCATTTATGCATCCTTTTACGACTAAAGCCCACGATTCCCTCCTTGTGCCTGCTTCGGGTGAGCAGCCGCCAGACGAAGCGGCAGCCCCAGGAGAGGGGGCGGCTCCTCGCAGGCTGGGCTACCTCCTTTCGGAGCTGGACCTGTGTGGGGAAAAAAACCGCCTTTTTCACCCATTTATGGCTCCTCAGGACACTAAAGGCCCCGATTCTCTCCTTGTGCCTTGCCTCGGGAGAGCAACCGCCAGACAAGGGGGCAGCCCAGGGTGAGGTAGGGGGAGATAGTGGTGGCTCCAGCTTCCCTCAGCTTGGGCTGTCTCCTCTCAGCTTGGACTATTTCCTCTCAGGACTTACCCATTTGGGGAAAAAAACCCACCTTTTTCACCCATTTATGGCTCCTCAGGACACTAAAGGCTCTGATTCTCTCCTTGCGCCTGCCTTGGGAGGGCATCTGTCCAACAAGGGGTAGCCCTGGGCGAGGCAGCAGCTTCCCCTCGGGCCGTGGTACTTACCCTCGGGTTTGCGCCCATGTGAGGAAAAAAAAGCCTTTTTGGCCCATTATGGCCCCTTGCAATGCTAAAGCATCGACCCTTACTCCCCCCTTGCTCTTGCTTCAGCAGGGCTTGGCATCCAATGTGGGCTGCATCGCCCTTTTCTGCTCTGGCCCATACTCTGTGAGAGCAGAACCGTGACTGAGCTTTCAAGAGTGTTTTCAGCTCTTTGCCCAAAAGCTGTTGAATTCCACTCAAAGCACTGGGCTGAGAAGGAGGGGGGGGTGTAGATCAGTGCTGCCAAGGATGGTGCTGTGGGGGTCAGGGGTGCTGTGGGGCATTAAGATTTTTTAACATGGCTTATTTGTTCCCAGCAGGAGCGGGTTCAGGTGGAAATACACGGCTGTGGAAAAGTCAAACGGGGAAAATGGGACATTTGCAGCCAGCCAGAGCAGTGAACAGAGAGCCACCCTTACCAGTTCTAATCCTCACACCCTGCTGGCATCACTGGCAGCATGGCATAAGGGCATTGTAATGGCCTCTCCAGAAAAGCTTAGAAGGGCTTAGAAAAGCAAAGAATAAAAGGAGGCATCCGGTGGAAAAGCCTGAGTGAGCCAGTGACACATTGTGTTATAAAACAGCTTGGGCAAATGTGCAAGCAAAACATCCCCCAGTGCTCTAAGCACATCTCCAGTGCTGATGATACCCGTTTTCAAAAAATGCCCCACTACTGCATAGTTTTCAGCTCATAGCTAAGGAAACTGAGTTATTTGCAGCTAAAGCAAGGCTTGAGGTTATCAAAAACATCTCAGGTCTCAGTAAAAGGGCTTAGCTTTTGGTCCATAGAAGGTCCTGAGGAGACTATGTTTAGGCACAGAAAGCTCAGGTACTTTACTCCCTGCCTACGTGGTCAGGCTATTGCTTATACAGTTCAGAATTTTCATTGACTAAATAGATTTTCATGAGGTATTTAGTCAACTAGTGATACTCTGTTGGAAAGTATGAATGTCACCTGTCTCCCTCCTCATCAGTAACCAAACCGAAGTGTTAATGCTAAGGCTCAGACAGTTCATAGAATCATAGAATCACAGGCTGGTTTGGGTTGGAAGTGACCTTAAATACCAGCTAGTTCCAACCCTCCTTCATGGGCAAGGACACCAGGTTGCTCCAAGCCCATCCAACTTGGCCTTGAACACTTCCAGGAATGGAGCATCCACAACTTCTCTGGGCAAACTGTTCCTGTTCCAGTTAGGGCAGGCAAGGCTTTAAAGCTCAGAGAGAAAGGGGATAGAAAAATACAGGAATAAGTAGGTGTTTGAAAGCTTCTGGGTGAAATTATGGACTCTGCGTTGAACCAGAGCGGTGTGACTTACCTGTCTCACAGTGATACTGTGCAGGGCTACTTGCCATGTTTCCTGGTGGCTTTTGGCAAGGAAGTAGTACAGTATGCAACGTAAATTCTCTTGTTGAAGGCTCAACCCTCCGTAGTGTGAGAGGTTACTTTCATCAGGCATCATGGAGACTTTTAGGGTAAATTGTTGACAGCAAGGATTTCGTTCTGTTTGTTTTGTAGAGATGCAGCTAAGAAGGGGTTGGATTTGTGATCTCTCAACACCTAGCAGCAAGTATGTCAGCTGTCAACAAATTGACCTCACTTGAGAGGCAATGCACTCAGTTGTTCTGCTTGGGCTCTGTTTCAGCTGCACCCTGGTTGCACCACTAAGTACTTCAGTGTTTCTGCTGCTGTTCATGGCCTGTTCACCTGAGCCTCACCCAGGACACTGCTTTTCCTGCACTGGGATCTCGAGGCAGTTGTTGGGAAGTACCAAACAAGTACAGTGCTGAGAGGCAGACAGGTCTGGCACTTGTAGCCTAAGTTCAATTTCTGTCTCTCCTTTAGAGATCAGAAGGATTTGAAACAGTAACTTCAGAAAAGAGGAGCAAAGTTGGATTCTCTACCAGGATGCAAAAGACCATTTTGAACCAACACAGGATGTTTCCAGTTCTGCACGGGATGTGACCAGTTCCAAGACTTTTATTTCATGTTCAAAATACTCTGAGGAGTGTTCTCATGCACGAGGTGATTTTACACCAGTATTCTTCATACCAGTTTCTATCACTGCATGTGTCACCAAGACCCTACTGCTGTCTTTAAGCTACAATAAGGATCTGAAAGAACAGGGAACAATCCCATAGTTATTCAGAAGATGATCTCCCCAGTGAAGAGCTGGAACACCCACTGCACCTCATTTGAATTGTTAGCACATTAAACAGATCAACAAACTCTTAATGATTGCACATCTATTTCATTGGTTGTGGAGCTGCACTGGAAAAGGACTCAGCTTGAACATGGAATATACAAGTTTTTGCAAGGAGGTAAGGCTAATAACTAGTTATTAGTTTAAAATATAGTTTAAAACTACTATAAAACAGTGGTAAGTGAAAACCAGTGAGACAAACAAAAGTGTTTTGATCATTCGTCTAGTACAACTCTTCTAGAAATATATGGCTCCTCAGAAATGGTTCCTGGGAGCTTTCCAAGTTTACAAAGCTGGACTAAATTTGTAAGTGAGCATTTGAAAGCCAGTGGGGAGAAGTAATTTGGATTTCAGTCTGAAAAGAGATCCAGAGTGGAAAAAATCCAAATGCTCCATCATCATTTTAAATGATCTTCTTTAGTGTATATTAGGCATCTCTAACCACAAGTCATTTCTAGCTTATCATCTTTTATAACAAAATCAGCAGGCAACCACCTACAGCACAGTTTTCAGGAAACACTGTCTTAGGTTGTTTTGAAACCTATTGAGGTTGTTTTATAAAATACCAAGAAGAATATAAATCCATCTTCTAGATAACTACCCACTGTAATGAATCTGTAAATGGTTTCAGTAGGAAAATGACTTTGCATAACACAGCCGTGTGTACGTGAGCTTCTGTGTGTGAAGGAGAAAAAGAGAACTCATCGAGTTTTCCATTAGGTAGTGTAAATCTTCAGATTTTAAATACGTGAATTCAAAAGGTAATTCAATAAAAACTCATCTGTGATTGCAGCTTCCATTCCAGAAAGGGAAGTCTGTCCTGAATTGTCAAGTGAAGACTGTTACCCCCCACTGAGATCCCATATTTGTTCCCATCACATCACATTAAATTGTCATACTCTGTCATATATTAAATTCCTCAGTTATGTATTTTGGGTGGTTTCCACCTGATTTTTTCCATCTATCTATTAAGACAGGAAAAAATCTTACCAATAACATATCATTCTGCAATGAGCCTCCTCTAATGATTTATTTTCTTAGTATGTTTTTGAAAATATCAAGAGAAAGACCTGCTTTTGCAACATGTTTCATATTTGATGAAGTCTAAGTCCATGGAGGCCTTTGTGGCCTCTGGTCGCATAGCAAATTTTTGAGTGCTTTCCTCTGCTGAAAAGGTTGCATTATTGAAATGGCTGCACGTGCTCCTTTCAGAACCTCTCTGCAGGGCATTGGTCACCTTCACAAATAAAGCCAGAGCAGATGAGTTGGATGCCTAAGGAACATAATTGCTCAGATACCTCCATGATATGTCAGAGACAGACAGGCTAAGTCCATTAGAAATTGGCTAGGTACCAACCTGCCCAATGCTACTTGGTCAAGTGTAGCCTTTGGGTGCTGAAAATACCACTTTTCCTCCTTCAAAGCTTGTCCTCATCTCCCCCCTCTGGAGAACAGCTCCAGTTCACACCCCAAAACTCTGGACAAAGCATTTACATGGCAGGCAAGTTGCCATCTTCACCATCCTCACATATTGTGATGTTCTTTTTTGGTCCTCTTATCTTCTTTATGCCCATATTAGAAGCCAAAAACAATGTCCAAACATGCCTGCTCCAAAGGCACCTGTATCAAATTACTCTTTCTTTTGTTCTCCTTGATCTTTTTCATTTCTTTCCATCTTCAGGTTTGGTGATGCTGGGGGATGGTTAATTCAGAAGCCACGTTTCCATTCGCTGGTGTATTTTTTGTTCTCTTCCAGCGCAGTCAAATCAGTTTCAAAGAATAATGTCCTTATTCCTGCTTCTTCTATGGATTTTCCTTGGAGGTGCACCAATTTCCAAACCCAGCTATCTTCTAAATGCAACTGAGAAAGTTAGTGGACTAACCTCTTCTGAAAACACCTTTTTTTTTCTTATAAAGCCTTTCTGTTCCTCATTGCTTTGATGGCCTCTAATTACCAGTTATGGTGATTTATTTCTTTAGCAGTCAAAGGGCAGAGAAAACACAGCTTAGTATGTCCCCAGCTGAGTGTGTGCTATTAGTTGGTCTTTTCAGGAGTTCAGAAAGGGCTCCTATTGCCAGTCTGAGCACTTAGATCATTCCAATAGCACAGAACTCACTGCCTGAGAAGTGAGGAAAGGTTCTAGGTTTTGTCTCTCCGTACAGCGCTTGGAAAATCAATTCTATTAATTACACAGTCCAGGGAGGAAAAAGTGTTGGCCTCTAATCTTGTGTCCTGCTTTCTTTCTCATGTGACCTCAGGAAGTGTGAGTTCAAAGAGCAGACCGTGAGATGGATGGAGAACTGGCTGAACAATAGAGCCCAGAGGGTTGTGATCAATGGTGCAGAGTCCAGTTGGAGACCTGTGACTAGTGGTGTTCCCCAGGGGTCAGTTCTGGGCCCAGTCTTATTCAACGTCTTCATCAATGACCTGGATGAGGGGATGGAGTGTATCCTCAGCAAGCTTGCTGATGATAGGAAGCTGGGAGGATTGGCTGATCCACCTGAAGGCTGGGCAGCCATTCAGCAAGATCCAGACAGACTGGAGAGCTGGGCAAAGATGAACCTCATGAGGTTAAAAAAGAGTAAGTGTAGAATCCTGCACCTGGGGAGAAAAAACACTATGCTCCTGTAGAGATTAGGGGTTGACCTGCTTGAAAGGAGCCCCATGGAGAAGGACCTTGGGGTCCTGGTGGACAACAAGTTATCCATGGGACAGCAATGTGCTCTTGTGACCAAGAGAGCCAATAGTATCTTGTAATGCATTAAGGACAGTGTGGCCAGCAGGTCAAGGGAGGTTCTCCTCCCCCTCTACTCTGCCCTGGTGAGACCACATCTGAAGTATTGTGTCCAGCTCTGGGCTCCCCAGTTCAAGAGGAACAGGGATATGCTGGAAAGAGTCCAATGGAGGCTACAAGGATGATGAAGGGGCTGGAACATCTGTCATACAAGGAAAGGCTGAGAGACCTGGGGCTGTTTAGTCTTGAGAAGAGAAGACTAAGAGGGGACCTTATAAATGTCTACAAATATCTGAAGGGTGGGTGTCCAGAATGGGCCAGTCTCTTCTCAGTGGTGCCTGTGATAGGACGAAGGGAAACAGCACCAAGTTACAACACAGGAAGTTCCACCTCAACATGAGGAGAAACTTCTTTCCTGTGAGGGTGATGGAGCCCTGGGACAGGCTGCCCAGAGAGGCTGTGGAGTCTCCTTCTCTGGAGACTTTCAAGACCCATCTGGACATGTTCCTGTGTGATCTCCCCTGGGTGTTCCTGCTGCAGCAGGGGGGTTGGTCTTGATGATCTTCAGAGGTCCCTTCCAGCCCCTATGATTCTATGAACCTGCTCTTTCATTTTCTTTACTTTCAAGGAACAAGTTTCCTAGCAAGGTTCTCTTCCTGCTGGCTGGAGCCATTCCCTACTACCTGATGGCCAGCCATGGTTTTTTGGAGAAGAAATAAGAGAAGATGCTGTCAGCTGTTGAGAACCACAGTCCCAAAGTAACAGGGAAGTAAGAAACACAGGATTGGTGCTACTCAGACACCCTGGCCTCACCATTGGGTGTCATCTTCAGAATAAGGTCTGTGAGATGTATGCTTCATGCCCAGGTATGAAGATCTACATGAGATGTGTTACAGATGTTCTGACTCTTGGCCTGGGCAGGAGGTGTGGGGCAGGGTAGAGACGAGCTGATGGTGAGTTTGATCTGGCATAAAGAGGGTCAGAAAGAGGAGGTGCTGTGATGGAGGCTCAGAGGAGGTGAAGGCCGTGAGCCTGGAGCAACTCAGCCTGCTCTTGGGTCATGCCTTCACACTTGGAGATGACACACTTCAGCACGTGAGCTTTGGGAGTTTCTTGCACACTCTGTAACGTCAACGGTGCTTTTATTTCTCCCATGAGGAGGGTGACCCTCTTCCCTGTGAACTTCACTGGCTTCACATGCAGCTGCTTGTGTTTGTTCTCAGCCAAGCTGAGTTTCTGTTGCTGCTGGACGAGATGTTGGCATCCAGAATCCCAGGCTGCTGATCCTCTGTCAGTTGGCATCACATCTCTGCTCTTCAGTGCAAAGCCATGTCAGCAGAGTGGGGCTCACCACGGATGCATCTTTTTGTCCCCTAGGTGCAAAATGGCTTTAATCTGGGGGCACTGCCAGGTTGTCACTGCTTCATTGTGGAGCGTGGGCACTTTCTGTGCTTTTGGGGATTCCTTTGTCTTCTCTGCACGTCAGCAGGGAGCAGAAGCACAGAAGTTGCTCATATGGAAAGGGATGGAGTTTTCCTCAGCTGATGCCACATTTTGGTTATCAGTCAGAAGACTGGAAAAAGAATGACACATGCACTGATAATTATTGCTTTCCACAGGAAGGATTAAGTTCAGATCTCATCTATTCCATGCTAATGGAGAGAGAGGGACCATCTCCTAATATTTGGGTTGCTCTCTGACTGGCAGGCGTGTCATCCCGGTTTGGGACTTGCAGCACAGCAACTTGTCAGCAGTTGTCAGTGGGAGGTCTATGACTGGGCTGCTTGGGCTGGAGATCACCTTTCCTACAATCATCGAATCACAGACTGGGCTGGGTTGGAAGGGATCTTAAAGATCATCTAGATCCAACCCCCTGCACGGGCAGGGACACCTCCCACCAGACCAGGTTGCTCCAAGCCCCATCCAACCTGCCCTCGGACACTTCCAGGGATGGGGCAGCCACAGCGTCTCTGGGCAACCTGGGCCAGTGTCTCACCACCCTCATGGAAGAATTTCCTCCTAATGTCTCAGCTAAATCTCCTGTCTTTCAGCTTGAAACCATTCCCCCTCATCCCATCCCTCCCTGCCCTTGTCCAAAGTCCCTCCCCAGCTTTCCTGAAGCCCCTTCAGGCACTGGAAGGTGCTCTAAGGTCTCCCTGGAGCCTTCTCTTCTCCAGGCTGAACACCCCCAACTCTCTCAGCCTGTCTCCAGAGCAGAGCTGCTCCAGCCCTCTGACCATCTCCGTGACCTCCTCTGGACTTGCTCCAGGAGCTCCACATCCTTCCTGTGTTGGGGGCTCCAGAACTGGACACAGTACTCCACGTGGGGTCTCACTAGAGCAGAGTACAGGGGTACAATCCCCTCCCTGGCCCTGCTGGCCACACTTCTTTTGCTGCAGCCCAGGACACTGTTGGTTTCTGGGTTCCAAGGTCACATTGCTGACCCATGTTGAGCTTCTCGTCCACCATCACCCCAAGTCCTTCTGCTCAGGGCTGTTATCGATCCATTCTCCTCCCAACCTGTAGTTGTCCCATCCTCCCCATGCAAAGGGTGGCTGCTTCAGAGCTGCCCAATGTGATCTCCTTGGGGCTGGGGTCAAAGTCTTTCCTCAAGCTCCCTAGGCCTGCTTTTCCATCTGGCTAGGTTGTTTAAATGGCTTCTAATTAGGGTGGAGCCACTGCCTGCTTGCTGAAGGGAAAGGCCATCCTTGTCCTGGGTTAACACTGACTACACCTCCACAACTATAGTTACATCTCTGATTTTGTGGCCTTTTGCCACTCTGCTTTTTCAGTTAGCCACCCAGTCCTTGGGGTATCGGTCCCACTTGGTCATGTGTGAGGAACATGGAGCTCTCTGGAACCCTGAGTGCTACAGCCTGCTCTCCCTTCTCCATGACATTTTAACTGCTCGACTCTGTCGGAATGAGGCTGTGTGACACAGGGCTGCTTCTCCCAGAAAATACAGAAACCTTTGGGGACCATGAGTGGTTTGACCTCTTTGCAAGCAGTGTTTCTGGTCTTGCGGTGTGGCTTCACCCTGTGTGGGCAACTCCATCAGCATGACAACCCTATAATTATGGGGCTTGTCTTTCTGGAGCCGGTCAAGCCCTTCCAGTTCTTGAGCAGTGTGATCCCACATGGCAAACAGGCAATGGAACAGCTTGGAGTTTGAAAAATTTAGAGATACATTCAGGAACCCTCAAAATCCAGCCAGTCTAGGTTTTCCAAGAGTAAAAATAAATAATAACAGTTTCTTTTTTTGACGTAAGAGGAGGAGAAAACTACACAGTGTGGGTGTGTGCTCTGTGTGCTGAAAAGCTACATTTCTGGGTTGTATTCTCACCAAATAGAAGGCAGGAAAAAAAGCTCAAAGGTTGTGACATGCTCAAGGCAAGGGACTAGTTACAACAGTGAATCATGACAGTGTAATAATAATCCAGTGGCAACCTTTTTTTATGGATCTGTCAGATTGTATGTGGGCTTGGATAGCCAGAAGTCCATCATAATGAAGTTTGCTGACAGCACAAAGCTTGACCATGACCAAATATAGAGAACGACCAGGCAGAGATGGGCTGAAATTTCCCAGTGAAAAACTGTGCTCTTGTAGCAAATGACAGGGGCTTCCACTGCAAACTCATCAGCTCAGAACAACAAAGGAAGAGAAAGGCTTGGACAGATGAGGAGTTGTGAGCCATCCGTGTGGCAAGGCCACCTAACCGCAAGTTGGAGTCAGGTCAGAAGAGATATTATCAGCAGAGACAGGGCAAGGTTAAGGTTGCGTAGGTGGCACCTGCTAACCACAGTCACATTCCCCCAAGAGCAGCAGTTGCACAGAAGAGCTGCTGCTGTGGTGCACGTCCTGCCAGAGGACACGCAGATGGGTGCAAACTGGACATGAGTAAACGTGGGCTGGATGTTAGGAGGTTTCTAATCTGGGAAGGGCAGCTTAGGGAACAGCCTTCCAGTGTAAGAGTAGATGGCCTACCTGACCAGTACCGTCTCCAGGGAGACCTCATAGAGGCCTTCCAGTACCTGAAGGGGCTACAGCAAAGCTGGGGAGGGACTTTGGACAAGGGCTTGTAGTGAGAGGACCTGGGGGAATGGATTAAAACTGGAAGAGGGGAGATTTAGGTTAGACATCAGGAGGAAATTATTTCCTGTGAGGGTGGTGAGACACTGGCCCAGGTTGCCCAGGGAAGCTGTGGCTGCCCCATCCCTGGAAGTGTTCAAGGGCAGGTTGGATGGGGCTTGGAGCAACCTGGTCTAGTGGGAGGTGTCCCTGCCCATGCAGGGGGGTTGGAACTCGACGATCTTTAAGGTCCCTTCCAACCCAAACCATTCTATGATTTTATGAGCTCCAGATAAATTTAGCCAGCTCGGTGAGAGGAATGAGGTGGTTTGCCTGCCTCTGGCTGCAGATCCTGAGCCTGCTGAGACACGGTGCTTCACTCCTGTGCCCTGTTCTCCTGCTCTGCTTCCAACCAGAGGTTCAAACCTGCAGCACGCTGTCACAGCCCAGCTTCTTGCCCAAGACAATGGGGATGTTAGTGACAATGCTGGTAACGTGACCTCCCCTGACCAGCACCATCCATCCCCACATGAAAAGCGGGACGGAAAAGCTCTGAAAGAGCAGCAGAAAATGTCAGTGTCAGGAGTTGGCATGAAATGAACCCAACTGCTGTGCCACGCTGCATTCAGAGCCACCCTCACTAAATCATTCAGGAAACAGGGGCACTCTGCCAGTTTATTCAGCAGATGTAGAGTCAGGGCTGGTCAGCAGCTTTCTAAAATCACACCAGTCATCCAAGACAGATTTTTTTCAAGACCCAGCCACCTTTTAAATAGATTCAGTAAATAAAATGTTGTCTGGTAACATTTCTCCCAATCCTAAGGCAGTAAATTATCCTTAGGATGCTGCTTTTGAATTCCTGCTGCATTTTCTATTTATTTTTTTTTCTTTAAAAACTGTTGATCACCCACATTACCATTAGAAAAAACACATTAACTTTTACCTGCCAATGGACGTAAGAGGCTGTTTACAGATAATTCTCAGGGCCTCCAAGAAGTCTGGAGGCAATTAAATTTCCACTCAAAATGTCTTTCTTATCAGGACCAGTTAAATTCATAACTTTTATTTTTCTTCCATGGGAGGAAACTACTCACTGCTGGCTCATTTTTCTTCCCTGCCCACTCTTCCCTGCCCTGTTTTGTGAAGCTTCACTTTCTTCTCAGGTAGATGTGAGAGATGGTGAGGCATTAGGAAGCCAGAGAGATGACTCTACTTGAAAATGCTCTCACACAAAAGGAGAAGTAAATACCAAGCAATAACTCCTAGATCCCTTCATTGCTAGAATAATAGAATCATAGCACCACAGACTGGTTTGGGTGGGAAGGGACCTTAAAGATCATCTAGTCACAACCCCCCTGCATGGACACCTCCCACTAGACCAGGTTGCTCCAGGCCCCATCCAACCTGCCCTTGAACACCTTCAGGGATGGGGCAGCCACAGCTTCCCTGGCCAACCTGGGCCAGTGTCTCACCACCCTCATAGTGAAGAATTTCCTCCTACTGTCTAACCTAAATCTCCCCTCTTCCACTTTTGACCCTTTACCCTTGTCCTCTCACTACAAGCCCTTGTCCAGAGCTCCTCCCCAGCTTTCCTGTAGCCCCTTCAGGTCTCCATACTGGGGACGGGGGTCAGAGAAACTCCTGAAACAGCCCAGGAAAGAGGCACCAGTGCAACCCCACTGTGAGAGAAGGGAAAGCTGCTTTTGAAGCAAACTGGGAGAGGGTGTTACTCAAATTCCTCAGACTGCATGCCAGGCAAAACTAGCAATCCAGGCAAGTTTTTATTTGTTGTTACCGACGTGGTTGAAGAAACAAATCTTTGTGCCCACTCTTGTACAGAAACAAGCTGCACATGGGAGGGTGGTGCTGCTTGATAAGATGGTCAAACTCCAGCATTTTAATTCTTGCTGTCTTTGGGGCATTCCAAGGTCTGCTGGGGTTTTGATGAAGGCAGTGAGCTGGTCTGGTCAGAAGGCTTGAAGTCCATCAGGCTTCAGAGTTTCATAAGCAGCAGGGTCTCATTTTGAAGTCACTGCTTTTAGGACTGGGGAAATAGTGCAGAATGGGAGTTGTTATTTCTCTTGGCTTTCTTGCCATTTGCCCTGATGGAATGTCTGTGTTTCCTTCACTGATATCGGGACAAAATCTTTTCTTCTTGGCAGGTTTCCCTTGTTGGAATTCACTTTTGCATTTGCTATGTCAACAGCACATGGCTGCATATTGATTTTATAAAGCCTTTTACTTAAAAGGCCAGGATAATAATTCATTTTGCTTTAGCTCTTGTCATTGGATCCCCTTTTGCTCAGGCACTGCCTGCACTTCTGAGCCAGATCTGATCTGTAGCATCAATTGGTCAAGGTGTTAGTACTGAAAAGCATCCTTTGGGAAGTTTCAAGGCCTTTACTCCATAACATGATGTTACACACGTTCACTACATTAACACATATGCCTCTGGGGGGGGAATTGTTCTTCAATGGACCCGTGACCTGTTGAATTAATTCACTTGTGAACTGATTTAGTATAAAATGGGGTCTTATGACCATTTATCGTATTAAAAGGAGTTCCTGCACCTGGGCTGGGGCAACCAGAGATATTAATACAGTCTGGGGGAAGACATGCTGGAGAGCAGCCCTGTGGCAGGGGACCTAGGGGTACTAGAGGATCAAAAGCTGGACATGAGCCACCAGTGTGCAGCTGCAGCCCAGAAGGCCAAGCACCTCCTGGGCTGCATCAAAAGAAGTGTGGCCAGCAGATGGAGAGAGGTGATTCTGCCCCTCTGCCCTGGTGAGACCTCAGCTGGAGTGCTGTGTCCAGCTCTGGAGCCCCCAGCACTAGAAGGATGTGGACGTGTTTGAGCGTGTCCACAGGAGAGCAACGAACATGATCAGAGGCTGGAGCAGCTCTCCTATGAAGACAGGCTGAGGAAGCTGGGGCTGTTCAGCCTGGAGAAGAGAAGGCTCCAGGGGGGCCTTATAGCGACCTGCCAATACCTGAAAGGGGCCTATAAGAAGGTTGGGAAAGAGCTGTTCATTAGGGCATGTAATGATAGGACAAAGGGCAATGGTTTCAAGCTAGAGGAGGGTAGATTTAGGTTGGACATTAGGAAAATGTCCTTTAATATGAGGGTGGTGGATCACTGGAACAGGTTGCCTGGAGGGGTGTCGGGGACCCCATCCCTAGAGACATTCAAGGTCAGGCTTGATGTGGCTCTGAGCAGCCTGATCTAGTGTGAGATGTCCCTGCTTATTGTAGGGCGGTTGGACTAGGTGACCTTCAGAGGTCCCTTCCAACCCAAGGCATTCTATGATTCTGTGACTCCTTCATCTTTATGAAAAGCAGCCACCTACAATTACCATTCAGTAATGGAAAATGCCAGTTGCTTTCCTTTCTGACACAGAAAATATACATCTATGTGTGCAGTAAAGATACTTAATAATCACATGCTGCATTAACAGGATAGGAAAATGAATCCCATCCAATGTAGAAGCATAAATATCATTAGCTGAATCAAGATGAACATGACATTCCTGGTGAGTGAGTCTATTTTTGGGAAATCACAGGGTTGGAATAAGATTAAAATAAAAAAAAGAAAAGGTGACATTAGGATCTTGTTGTTCACTGTCAAATATTCCTTCCTCCATGAAAAGGTTGCAGCTTGTTCCTTTCAGAAAAGCTCTGCTTTAGCTTCCCTGTAATTTTGGCCTGTGGAATTCCAGCTGAGCTTTGAGGTTGAGCAGACTGTCTTACTGCAAGCAGACGTTGCCTATTTTTACACAGCAAGTTTACAAAACAGCCTTGTTTGAAACGGTGGCCCAGCCCGTCCTTACATCACCCCTGAACTTCAAACCTACCTTTCAACTTTTCCTACGGTAAAATCCAGTGGGTTGGACTCAGCCAAAGCTGCTCTTTATCTCGTGGGAATTTTTGAAAGTCACTCTGCTGCTGCCTCTGGCGTCAGGGTGGTTTTGCTTCGGTTCAAGTAGACACAGAACTTGTGGTCTGGGTGTTTAAAGATCTTATCCATGCTGTTCTGGTCCTACCAAAGCTGCTGGTGGCAGCCTGAATATCCTTTTGTATCTTCTGTAGCCATTATAAATCTTCCTGCTAATAAACAGACATTTTCTTATGAGTTGTTATTTACTAAGGGGAAATGATGGTTGCATTTCAATTTTAAGCCCCTGCATATTTTACTCAAGAAAAACACACTTTGCAAAAGCTTTGATTGTGCCAGCCAGGGATGGGAACTCTCCTCTTGGATAATTTGGCAATGTTGATAGGTTTTCTTTTCCCAGATGGAAGCACTCTGGGCTTAACTCCTGAGTATATTATTGGCATTTGGCTCCTGAAGCAGCCATGAGCAGGGCAGGCAGAGTCAAGGAGCCCGGGAAAGCATGTGTGGTCTGAGCAAAGGCCACATTGCTGAGAATAACTTTGAACTGACAGAGGAAGTCAGCGTTTCTTCTTGGCACAGGAAAGCCAGCTAATTCTTCCAGGACCTTGGAGCACATTATTTTTAAATGAAAACAATCAGAGGCTGTTAAACACAGAGGGAACCTGTGAGAAGCCCTGCAGCACTGAGCATGGCACTGGGAAACCACAGACTGGTTTGGGTTGGAAGGGACCTTAAAGACTATCTAGTTCAAACCCCCTGCCATGAGCAGGGACACCTCCCACTAGACCTGGTTGCTCCAAGCCCCATCCAACCTGCCCTTGAACACTTCCAGGGATGGGGCTTCCACAGCTTCCCTGGGCAACCTGGGCTAGTGTCTCACCACCTTCATAGTAAAGAACTTCCTGATGTCTTATCTGAATCTACCCTGCTACAGTTTAAGAACATTGCCTCTCATCCCATCCCTCCCTCCCTTGTCAAAAGTCCCTCCCCAGTTTCCTGGAGCCCCTTTAAGGCACTGGAAGGTGCTCTAAGGTCTCCCTGGAGCCTTCTCTTCTCCAGGTCTTGCTGCAGCAGTTTTGTGCTCTGTACATGCTGGCACAGATGGATGGGACTTCTTGTCTGACCCCATATGGCCATTCCTGTATGAATGACATGTGCTTCACCCAGGGAAGACAAACAGTACTTTCTGATTACCCCTTTTCAAATGATTTAGAAACAAACAAACAAAAAGAGGTACTTCCTGAGACAGAAGGGGGACATAAGGAGCTAGCAAAGTTGGTTCAGTTTGTTCTCTGCTCTCCATGGAGATGGCTGTTGTGCCCACACACAGCTCCGGTCTCCAAAGGGAAGAGGACAGGATCTATTCTAAGCTGCTGTTTAAAGCTCATACAGGAGGTCTGTGGGAGAGCCCAGGAAGAGCTGAGGGCAGCAAGACCCAGGAGGACTAGACCAATACTGAAGTCCTTGTACTTGAACTGAAGGCAGAGCAGACCAGCCCTGAAGAATGTGTGGTCATCACCAGAAGAAAGATGACAGTTATGGGCTACTTCTCCAAGGAGGTGAGCTAGGACGGAACAGGGTGAATCAGCTGAGAGGGAGCATCATGACTGGGAGACCTCTCAGGAGTGCCCAGCCAGGTGTGAACCCAATGGTCTTCAAAATCAACAATTGCAGGTCAAATTACAGCTAAAGAGATCTACCTCAAGGTGTGTCTGATCTCTCCAGCGGTAAGAAGTGGCTCTGGCACACAGAGGAAGGCAACCAGAGTGATGGGAGCAGCATCCCTGGAGCATGGCTGTGGTCTGAACATCAGGCAGAGAAGGATACAGGGACCATCTCAGACAACATCCAAGAAAGGCTTCAAGTGGCAGCAAAAGGAAGGACCCAGCATGTCAAGCCGCCAGTGAGGGTTCCTATCCAAGGCAAGGAAGAGATACGGGTTTATTTGCACCTACTTTGGAAGGAAATGTTGGCAACAGTGAACATGGGTCTCTGTACTGTGTTCAGTTTTGGGCCCCCCATGACAAGAAGGACATTGAGGGGCTGGAGCGTGTCCAGAGATGGGCAACAGAGCTGAGGAAGGGGCTGGAGAACAAATCTTATGAGGAGCAGCTGAGGAAGCTGGGGGTGCTCAGCCTGGAGCAAAGGAGGCTGAGGGGAGACCTTCTGGCTCTGCAACTGCCTGAGAGGAGGTTGAAGCCAGGGTGTCTTCTCCCAAGGAACAAGTGATAGAACAAGAGGACACAGCCTCAAGTTGTGCCAGGAGAGGTTCAGATTGCATATTGGGAACAATTTCTTCATGGAAAGGGATGTCAGGCCCTGGCCCAGGCTGCCCAGGACAGTGGTGGAGTCACCATCCCTGGAGGGGTTTCAAAGCTGTGTAGATGTGGTGCTGAGGGACATGGTTTAGTGGTGGCCTTGAGAGTAGTGGGTTAACGGTTGGACTTCATGATCTCAAAGGTCTTTTCCAAGCAAAACAATCCCATGATTGCAGCCCTTTGCTGCTCTCAGCCACAATTCTTGCAGAAGAGCCCCCAGGGCACAGAGATGATAAAGCTGTGGACATCTCAGCAGCAGTGGGTTTTAAAATAAGCCAGAAAAGTGCCTTTGGAACAGCCCCAATGTGCCACGTGTGAGGGGAAAGATGCAATGGTTTCCAGCAGAAACGGATGTGCCTTTGGCTTTGTTGACACCAGTCAGGTCAGGGCCTGGAGCACCCAACCCACAATGAGATGGCAGGTGACTCCTGCTGCAAATGGGAGGTGAGAACTGCAGAATTACAGAATCATCACAGATAGAAAAGATGTCTAAGGTCACCAGGTCCAACTGTCAACCCGGGAAAACCCCCCATGCCTACTAGAGCACGTCCTGAAGTGCCACCTCTACATGTTTCTTGAATCCCTCCAGCGATGGTGACTCCACCACCTCCCTGGGCAGCCCCTTCCAGTGCCTGACCACTATTTGGGTAAAGAAATTCTTCCTAATATCCAATTTGAACCTCTCCTGGTGCAACTTCAGGCCATGTCCTCTAGTCCTGTCACTATTCACTTGGGACAAGAGGCCAACCCCCACCTCCCTACAACCTCCTTTCAGGTAGTTATAGAGAGCAATGAGGTCTCCCCTCAGCCTCCTCTTCTCCAAACTAAACAATCCTAATTCCCTCAGCCTCTCCTTGTAGGACTTGTTCTCCAGCCCCTGCACCCGCTTGGTTGCTCTTCTCTGGACACGCTCCAGCAAGGACCCCAAGAGGTCCAGCACCTTAGTGACACTGTGATCCTATGAAAGAGATAGCATCATGCATGATTCTGGCCCAAATCTTGGATAATCTGGAATGAACTGGTTGATCCCTGGATATTTTGCAGGGCCATATGCAACGCTGCCCTGCCTGCAGCGGGCGGCCCAGAGAGATGTAACTTTGTGGAGCGTGAACAGGGATGATGCTTTTGCAAATGCTGGATCAAGGATGTGCCGTGGTAACAGGAGCTCAGGCAGAACCTGCTGCAGATTTAAGTCCGTGACGTGGTAGATTTGAAGCGGAGAAGGTTAGCAGGGCCAGCAGTGTCCCTGACCTCAGTTCCAGTGCGGGGCTGTCGCTGTTTCTGCAGCGGTAAAGGAAGATGCGGGTGAGCGCGGTCCCCAGCAGGGGCCGTCCCTGGGACGGGGCACATCCCTCTGGCTGGCTTTTTTGCAGAGCTGTGCATTGTCCTGCGGGGCTTTCACCTCTGCTCTCAGTGCAAGGATGTCTGCTCTTCATCCAGCTCCCACCACAGCAGGAAGCCAAGCAGGCACCAAGGGCAGCCGTGTTCCTCCCGCTGCGAGATGCAGGCAAAGATCCACAGCTCGGGGCCAGCCTTCCAGGAGGCTAAGCCACCCTTCCTCTCCTTGATATGGGGAGAAGGAGAAGGGTTCAGCAAAACAGAGGCAGAACTTGGCCTGCTGGGGGTTTTGCATGTGGTAGTTGCAGGTCTTCCATGGAGAAAAACATGTTTTTAATCAGCATCCTTTACTTCATTGCAATTAACTCTGTTATGCTAATACAGACTTAGTGATTCAAGACCCTAAGCTTCCCTCTGACAGTGCTAGTGACTGCTAGGGTAATGAGATCTCCATTTCTAAATGTCCTGTGCATGTCATCCAAATCATATCTCCATTCATGTATACACCCAATGGGAATTCACCTCACAACATTTACATCAAACACCCTTCCTGCATCAAAAAAACCTCATGCCACACTCAGTTAAAATCAGCTCTTCAGTATTTTACCTAAATACTATCATTATTAGCCCTGTGTTATTGCTGCTGTGTATTGAAGTGGGTGTCAGGGGAGGATGGCAACACTTGGGGTACAAGGCTGAGCTCTGAGGGATGTGGGGCAGAGGGTGACACCAGATGAGCTATTTGCTGGTGTTTTTTTATCATAATACAATAATAATATATCCTTATTGCACCTAGGGTGCACATACAGTAGTGATGTCAGACCCAGTGATGGTGACACACTCTGAGTAAATCACTGCTGTGGAGATACTTGCTCCTAGCTCATGATGGAGGCACAACTGGAGGGTGTCATGGCTCCAATGTCATCATAAAAGTGAGTGCAGCAAAGACAGTGATCACCAGGAGGTCTGACAGCAAAGCCACCACACTGGTAGTGGTGTTTGGTACAGCCCTGTGACAGTCCCCAGCTCCAAATCTGTCCCCAGCCAGCAGTGCAGCACTGATGGGCACAGCCCATTTAGTGAGAGGTGTTTAAGCCACTCACAGCTTGTCTTAGGATGGGGCTGATGTGTTGAGCTGAGCTTTAGATGATGCCATCTCCATGATCTGCATTTTTACCCAAAAAAGCAGAGTGATTTCTCACTTTGTTTTTGCCAGGTTACCAGGGTGTCACAGAATCCCAGACTGGTTTGGGTTGGAAGGGACCTTAAAGACCATCCAGTTCCAACCCCCCTGCAGGGGCAGGGACACCTCCCACTAGACCAGGTTGCTCCAAGCCCCATCCAACCTGCCCTTGAACCCTTCCAGGGATGGGCAGCCACAGCTTCTCTGGGCAACCTGGGCCAGTGTCTCACCACCCTCACATGAAAGAATTTCCTCCCAATGTCTCACCTAAATCTTCCAGTTTTAATCCATTCCCCCAGGTCCTCTCACTACAAGCCCTTGTCCAAACTCCCTCCCCAGCTTTTCCTGGTGTCACAGCACCTTTCAGGAACAAGCCCTTTGCTTGGCCAACTCAAGGGGCTTCAGACTGAATTTTGTTGCAGCTGTCTCATTCCAAACCAAATGCAAACATTTTCTGTGCTCCAACTTACAATGCATTCAATGCTAAAAAGAAACTGGCTGTTATTCATGAAACTGAAGTCTTCTCTAGCCGTAAGTTACCATAAAATTGAGTCTGAACTCATGGAATTTCAAGGAAACGTATAATGCTGTGACCTTAGATACCAGCAAGAGGCCAAACATGGTACATATCCTCTTTTATGGTCTTCACAAGATTAGTCCAATTTGCAGAACAAACACATTCAACCCCCAGCTCTTGTGCTGTGACCTGTGAATAACACTGCTAATAGGATTGACACGTCTGGCCAGTGCTCCAGGACAAAACTCCTGTTGAATTTGGTGGGAGCTGCTCTACCTCCCACTTTCTTCCCACAAAAAGGCACTCGGAGCCCAGATCTGAGCAGCAATAACAGCTGAACCACCTGTAGGAAAGATTTGCTTTTCTTTCTTTAGCAGAGGCATAAACAACATTTTTTTTTACACTGATAAATGTTGTAGCCATCCTGAAGGGGCCAGGCTCTCTCCCAAGGGGTCAGGGTCAGGCTCTCTCCAAGGGGCCAGGCTCTCTCCCAAGGGGTCAAGCTCTCTCCCACACTTGGCAGTAGGGACGTGTTTATATGATTCTGAGTTTTATATGGTCTATACAATTTTCCAGTTCTCTTTGAGTAATATATGCCAGCTCCACTTGGATTTCAGTTCTAAATCTTCAAGTTACCAACATTTGCCATCAAAATGGGAAGCTCAGCATCAGCTTCTCTCCGACCTTCCTCACTTCTCCTTTGCCTAAGGGCAGCATCAGATTATTGTATCTTGGAGCTGTTGCAGTAAAAACTATTAGTACTGAGGCTAGAATAATGCTTGATGCTTGTCCTCACATGGAGAACCTGGTGCCCTATAGATTTCTCTGCTTGTATATATTTATCAAGTAGGTAAGAGGACTTGAGTCTGTCTTATGAGGGGATCTGGTGTTTCCCTGAAAGGGATGGGGGGATCCAGGCAGAGATTTACTGTTTGAATTGTGTCCTTAATTTCCCTGGCCTGTGGCATGACAGCAGCAATGCTGGGAAGGGAGCTCTGGAGATCTCCAGAGCAAGACTATTGCCCACACTTGATCACGACAATTACAACATTTTTATTATTATTATTGTTGGCTTGATTTATAGCTCTTATTCTAATTTGAGGAACAGAGCTCGTATGGTGACACAGGACATAAATCACTAAGCCCCTTTAGGCAGTAAGTTGAACATTAAAAGAAACTCTAACTGCTAAACCCACTTGGCCCAGGCTCATGCTGATGTCAGTCCTGGTTTCAGAGCTGCATTCCCCAGGAACAGGAATTCGTTTTTAAAATACAGATCTTTTTCTTCCTTTAGACTGGCTTGCAAGGCAAGTGCTGCCCCTACAGGGAAACCTGAGAAAATCCAGCTTGAGAAAGAAATCCCCAAACCGTTTGGAAATGGCAATTCCCAAAATCACGTGAGGTGAAGGATAAATAAAGGACCAGAAAAAGCCTCCAGGGGTCTGGGCCGGAGCAGGAAGGAGAGCTGTCACAACGCGACTGCAACATCTCTGGGCTCAGCAGAAAACCACCCGAGAGCTGCACTAGGAACCTCCAGGTATCATTTCACTCCTGCTCCTCAGACACCATGGAGGTGACATGCTCCAGAGACCAGTGGCCCAGCACAGGTGGACAGCCCTGTACCTGTGCAGTTTCACTCCAGACAGGTTTTCAGCTGGACACAGGATGGACAGCAGGATAAGGGGGGGAGCATTCCCTTCTGCTCTGCATTGGGGAGGTCAAGTCTGGGTACTGGGACCAGTTTGGGGCTCCAAGGGGTTTCCAAAGAAGAGTCTGAAGACACCTTGGCAGTGGTGGGTGGGGGCCAGGGCATGTGAGGAGAGGCTGCAGGAGCTGGGCTAGCTCAGCTGGAGACCAAGAGGTGAAAATCCAACAGCATCTCCCGCTGCCCAAAGGGGTCCTGGAGCCACCAGGGCCGGACTCTGCTGGGAGGGGCACAGCAAGAGCCCCAGAGGCAGCGGCGGAAGCTGCAGCGCGGGAACCCCCGGCCGGCCCCAGGGACACAGCCCGTCCCCAGGGACACAGCCCGTTCCCAGGGACACAGCCCATCCCCAGGGACACAGCCTGTTCCCAGGGACACAGCCCGTCCCCAGGGACACAGCCCAGTCCTGGGGACACAGCCCGTCCCCAGGGACACAACCCGTCCCCAGGGACACAGCCCATCCCCAGGGACACAGCCTGTTCCCAGGGACACAGCCCGTCCCCAGGGACACAGCCTGTTCCCAGGGACACAGCCTGTTCCCAGGGACACAGCCCGTCCCCAGGGACACAGCCTGTTCCCAGGGACACAGCCCATCCCCAGGGACACAGCCCATCCCCATGCCAGCAGTGGAGGATCCCCATCCCTGGGGATGGACTCACTCATACATGGATCCCAGTGACTCACTGCAGCTGTGGCACTGGCCCTGCTGGGAGCAGGATTGGGCCAGAGACCCCCCTCCCAGGGTACCTCCAGCATTTGATGGCACATCTGACTCCACGGTCAAGAATGGGCCAGTTTCTTTTCAGTGCTGCCCTGTGATAGGATGAGGGGAAATGGCACCAAGTTACAACACAGGAAGTTCCACCTCAACATGAGGAGAAACTTCTTTCCTGTGAGGGTGATGGAGCCCTGAGACAGGCTGCCCAGAGAGGTTGTGGAGTCTCCTTCTCTGGAGACTTTCAAGACCCATCTGGACACGTTCCTGTCTGATCTGCCTTGGGTGTTCCTGCTGCAGCGGTGGGGTTGAACTCAGTGATCTTCAGAAGTCCCCCTTCCAACTCCTATGATTCTATGATTCCATGGTGGGACAACAGATTCAAGGTGACCTTCTCCAGGACTTTCTGAAGAGCTGGCTGGGAACTACTCCCAGCAGACGGGTCCAGGGAATTCCTGAATTACTATGGTAGGATGGAGTAGGGACTTCACAGATTCTGCATCTGTGAAGTACCCAATCTCCATTTGTCTTCCTTCAATGTAACTGTTACACTGCCTTGCCCCAGGAAAGCTGCCTCTTCCCTGTCTCTGCCATGCTGCAAATTCAGCCTTGAGCACTTGCAAAGCCACTTCCCCCCCTTCTGTGATCTTATCACGCTACAGAAGTGTGACTGCCCCCGTGAAATCCCACCTGGGTGCTGCTGATTCCACAGGGCAAGGTTTCCAGCCTCTTCTAGCTCCTGCCCGCAGCCTGGTTGAGATCACTGAGTTTGAACCATTCTGCAATTACTGCTGCAGAGCCCGGTGATGCTGGACCTGTCCGTGCTCCCAGGCACTGTCTGCAGGGAGGAGGATGCACGGTGCTGGCTGGGAGCAGGTCGGCTCCAGTCCAGGCTCAACTCCATATGGAAAAACATGAGCCCTGGTGAGACCTCCCTTGGAGTATTGTATCCGGTTCTGGGCTCCCCAGTTCCAGAGGGACAGGGATCTACTGGAGAGAGTCCAACGGAGGCTACGAGGATGATGAAGGGACTGAACACCTGCCTGATGAGGAAAGGCTGAGAGACCTGGGGCTTTTCAGTCTAGAGAGAAGACTGAGGAGGGATCTAATTAATGTCTATAAATACATGAGGGCTGGTGTCAAGAAGGCAGGGACAACCTCTTGTCACTTGTGCCCTGTGATAGGACGAGGGGCAATGGATTCAAACTCCAGCACAGGAAGTTCCACCTCAACATGAGGAAGAACTTCTTTCCTGTGAGGGTTACAGATCCCTGGAACAGGCTGCCCAGAGAGGTTGTGGAGTCTCCTCTGGAGACCTTCAAGACCTGTCTGGATGCCTTTCTGAGGGATCTGCCCTAGTTTTGGTCCTGCTCTGGCAGGGGGTTGGACTCAATGATCTTCAGAGGTCTCTTCCAACCCCTGACATTGTGTGATTCTGTGATTTTACCCTTTTGGGAAGGAGCACAAGTGTTAACAAGGAAACTGGCAAGCAGAGACACGCAGCACCATTCAAATCCAGGTCTCTATTTATTAACATTTCATGTAAATGTTAATGTCATGGAAAAACAAAACGAAACCAAAGAAAAGCTGTTTGAAGGAGCAGCACCAGCAGCGTGGGAAAAATCCAGGGCTGCAGCATGTGAGGTGCAGTTTGGTAAGAGTTTCAAAGCAAATCAGATCCAAACTCCCACCAAAGCCTGCAAGAGCACAGAGATTATAGAATCCCAGACTGGTTTGGGTTGGAAGGGACCTTCAAGATCATCCAGTTCCAACCCCCCTGCATGGGCAGGGACACCTCCCACTAGACCAGGTTGCTCCAAGCCCCATCCAACCTTGAATACTTCCAGGGATGGGGCAGCCACAGCTTCTCTGGGCAACCTGGGCCAGTGTCTCACCACCCACATAGTGAAGAATTTCCTCCCAATGTCTCACCTAAATCTCCCTCTTCCAGTTTTAATCCATTGCCCCTTGTCCTCTCACTACACGCCTTTGTAAAAGTCCCTCCCCAGCTTTCCTGGAGCCCCTTCAGGCACTGGAAGGCCACTATGAAGTCTCCCCAGGGCCTTCTCTTCTCCAGGCTGAACAACCCCACCTCTCTTAGCCTGTCCTCATAGGAGAGCTGCTCCAGTCCTTGGATCATCTCCATGGCGTCCTCTGGACTCTCTCCAGGATCTCCATGTCCTTCTTGTGTTGGGGACTCCAGAACTGGACACAGTACTGCAGATAATGGCCCTGTGGTGCTGCTGGTGTATCGCTGCTGTGTCCAGCTCCTTGTATTGCTCGTGACCCTCCAACAAGGAGCTCTCCATCAGCTGCACTCCTCCTTTTCCACTCATCGAGTATTAAAATCCTCCTGGAGAAAAGCAGGGCTAAACTAATTTGCTCCACCAGCTGGCACTGGGGACTGCTCTGGTGAGGAGCAACACATGGCGTGGGAACATCTGGCGGGTTTTGACAAGCCTGTCAGGACCAGGCGCTCACTCCTTGAAAGAGGAGGCAGCATGGAGCGTCAGAGCCAAAGAGGATGGAGAAAAGGGGGTGAGGGAGACAAAAAGCCTGGGAGCTGCTGTTCTCAGGGAACACACCACTGCCTGAAAAGAAAACATTTTGTTCCCCAAGAAGAGCAGCAAACCATTAGCAGTGATGGAGACAGGGAGAATAACCTCCAGTGGTTGTCGTGTGCTGTGGCTTCCCTCGGGATGCCCTCAGGAAGCGCGGCGCCGGCTGAAGGGGCAGGAGTGGCGGGACACATGGTACCAGTGGCTCCATCCTGCTCCTGGCCCCACAGCTACTCATTGGCTCCCACCCGTGTCTGCATGGCAGCAAGTCTGAGCTGCAGCTTTTATTCCTCAGCCTTTTTTCTACAGGATCCCCTGTCACCCCTTTCATGATCTGATGGGAAATACCTGGCATGGGGCTGAAGGAAATGTCATGAAGGCACAAAATGGTGGTGCTGTGGGCTCTCCTGTTGCTCATCCTGAAGCCCACAGATGCATCCAGTCCCCACAGCAATGGGGAGAGCAGTGGCCCAGTCCAGCCGGGACACTCTGCTGGGATGTTCTGGGAAAGTTAGCAGACAGCCCTGCACCGAGCACTGTTGGAAGACCCCACGGGCCCACTCTTGATAACTGTTGGCTTGCTGTCTCCTTTGAATTGCCTGGTTTTCCTGCTTTCCTGTATTTCACTCCTCTTTTTCATTCTTCTTTCCTCTTCTATTTAAACAGGGAAACAGTTGCTATTGCCCTGCTTCTGTGAAGTGTTTCTTCTTTTATTACAGATTTTGACGCATTTTCCCCCAAAGACACATGCTGTTTTAATCAGGAGCAATCAGCCATGAAAACCAGATTAATTAAATAAATGAGTTGACGTATTTTCCTAATGATTTGAAATGAACAGGAGGAAAGCTCTACAATCTTGCAGTTATATGCCTGTTTGTCTGCAACAGATCACTGGACAGTATCGCTGATCTGAGAAGATGACGCCAGCTCACCATTAATCACTGACCTGAAGAATGGCATCGCTGATTCAGAACCTACTGCAGCCTTTGGAAATCGATATTTTGGTCTCTTTCACCATTTATACTGCAATTAAGAGCTCTGCTCTCCAGTTTCTTAAAACCATGGCATGTGAACACAACACACCTTTGCTTGACTCCATTCACAATGTAATTAATTCTCATTTGTCACTCTGCTGCTGCCACTTCTGTTGTCCTTAAGACCACTGGTTGCCATCAGGGGGTGGGGACAAAGCCCCATGGGACTGCTTGGAGCAACAAGCACTCCTGGTGTTTCTGTTTCCAAGGCTTTTAAAAGTGTCATGGTCAGTGCAAGCCCCACTGAACTTCAATGTGGGTGTAAAGTCACTGAATAAATATGTCACATGGTGTCAAAATGATATCAAAATGATATCACAAAGGCCGATGAGGCCACGTAATGTGAAATGGTATAATGGATAAAGCCACTAAATAAATGATGGAACCTATGTAAGTTCTGCAACCTACAGAAATGATGCCAGCTGATACGATGTCATAAATACCATCAGTGAGTAAATGATGTCATGGTGCTGAGCGATGCCGTAAATGATTGACTGGTAAATGGTCTGTGCTGAAAGATGTACCTGTGGTGAGTGTGGTGAGATGAAGAAGGTTATTGAAATTTTATCTAAGTTACTGTAATGTGAGCCTATTCTGCTCTGGGGAGACCCCCCTGCAGGGCTGGGCCCAGCTCTGGAGCCCCCAACACAGGAAGGACACAGAGCTGTTGGGGCAAGTCCAGAGGAGGGCCACAGAGATGCTCAGAGGGCTGGAGCAGCTCTGCTCTGGAGACAGGCTGAGAGAGTTGGGGGTGTTCAGCCTGGAGAAGAGAAGGCTCCAGGGAGACCTTAGAGCACCTCCCAGTGCCTGAAGGGGCTACAGGAAAGCTGGGGAGGGACTTTGGACAAGGGCAGGGAGGGATGGGATGAGGGAATGGCTTTAAATTGAAAGAGGGGAGATTTAGATGAGATCTTAGGAGGAAATACTTTCATGTGAGGATGCTGAGACACTGGCCCAGGTTGCCCAGGGAAGCTGTGGCTGCCCCATCCCTGGAAACGTTCATGGGCAGGTTGGATGGGGCTTGGAGCAACCTGGTCTAGTGGGAGGTGTCCCTGCCTATGGCAGGGGGGTTTGGAACCTGATGATCGTTAAGGCCCCTTCCAACCCAAACCAGTCTGGGATTCTATAATCTAAATAAAAATATCTCCTCACACTGAATGTCATGAATTTATTAATTACTGACCAATGCTTCATGATTATTCATGACAGCAAGCTCTTAGCATTTTACTGTTGCTTCATTCATGATCACATCGATTCTGATTAATGGATTGAATCAAAGCCTCCGCTGAGCAGAGCCAGGGGCTGTCCCCTCCTGCTCCCAAAAGGGCTCCTGTCCCACAGGGAGCCCCTGGAATGGGTTATCTGGTTCTAGCACATTTTCTTAGAGTCTTCTCTGCACTTGGGGACTGGCTGTAGCCTGGCAGGAAAGGTTGTTTCCAGGAACACAAGTGGCTCAGCAGGATTAAGCCCAGGCAGCAGCCCAGGACAGCTGTTTTTAAGCCTCTTGGACAGCCCTTTGTCATTCCCAACAGGGAGGTTGGGCTTCCCAGGAATCAATTTGCACAGTCTTCAGGTTCCTATTATTTGCTGGAAAATGCCCATACTAGTGGAACAACCCCGAAAGGGGGAATTTGTTATATGATCACCCTGGGGGAAGTGTCAGTGACATTAATCCTGTCATAGCATTAGCAGGATGGGATCACTGGGAATGATAGTCAGGGGGTGAACAGTCCCCTTTGCTTGCAGCTCTCCTGCTTTCCAAGGAGAAATGAGGCAGTGATAAATGAGGAAGGAAGCAGTGAGCAGACCTACCCCCTGTTCCTAAACCCTTCCTGGCATGGCCACGCTCAGCCAGCTTTGCAAAGCTTAGGTGAGAACCAGATGTTAAGCCTGGTCAGCTTGGCAGAAACCAGAACCAAGCAGCCAACATTAAATCTGCTCACAAATCAATCCATCCCCAGGGAAGAGAGAACTGAAGGTGGCAAGGACTGGGTTGTCTTCAGTGATGAACCACAAAAACGACAGACTGACTGGATTAAAAGCAAGACTGTGGTAAGAAGAGAGAGGGAGAGGAGAGGATCTGCCTGGCAGGGTGCAGGGAGAGTAATGTGCAGGCTGGTGGTACATGTGGGCTTTGGCCCCTCTGAGAACTCCTTGTTGAAGGTGGTATTTTGTTAGCTCAGAGAGTTCACAAGGTGCTTTCCTGCTCTATGGGCGAAGATCAAGGAGTTCTGGCTCAGCCTTAGGGGACTCTGGTCCTGTCCATTCACCTGGAGAAAACCTCCTCTGCCTGTATGAGTGGCCAGAAAGTTGGGTGATCCAACAAGGCACTTGCATTTCTTATTCATTTCCATGATGACTTCCAGCAGATGTCAAGCAAAGAATGGGAAAATAGTGGCAAGTACAATGCTCAGACTCTGCTTTCCTGTTCAAGATTTAAAAAAGAGACGCATTTACATTTAGCCCATGAGTGCTGCTCACACACAACCAGGTAAAAAAGCTGTTGCCTGGATCCTGAGGTCAGACAAAACTCATTCCCTCTTCATCAGCACTGATGACAGAGTGTAACGAGCTGCAGGTCATGACAGATCTCAAGATGTAACTTTCACATTGGGTCAACATTTCAGGAAATTCTACCCTCTTTCTACCTGGAGAAGATGGTGTCCAGAGATCACTCCCAAGCTAAATCATCCTGTGATTCTATTTTAACTCAGATTTTATTAATAACAGCTGACTTCTCGTGTGCCCAGAGTGCCTATGTTACTAGAAAGAAGGTGAGCAGAAGCCCTGCATTACACAGAGATTTTCCCTCTGAATGGCTAAACTACATTTGAAGAAACTGCAGAATTCGATCATTTGTCACTGAGGAGCAGGACATCAGCTGTGTTTCATCTGTCCCAGTGCATAAATTCCTATTTATCCAAGTTTAATTTTGATTTTGTTTGGGTAGTACCTGCAATCACTCATTGATTAGGGTAAGTCATGAGGGGGTTTTTTTAGGTTTATGTGCCAAGATCAGCAAAAACTTGCCTCTTGCTCCATGTTCCTGTGACACACCAGCACATCCAGCCCCTCCCATGTGTGTTTTCTTCCTCCCACTGCCTGGAAGAGGGGTAGCTGGAGGTGGTTCTCTGCTATCTCCATGATCTGCTGGCTAGCAACCACCTTGGAGAGATAACAAATGCCTGAAATACTGGAAAGGTTTTAATCAGACCCTGCAGATCTTCCCACGCTGAGGAACAGACCTGCAGGAAACCAGGCTCAGCACACACGAGTATCCCCACTGCCTCTGTGGGCACCACAAAAGCCTTTTGACCATTATTAACAAGGCACAAATTGTGAAGTGTGAGCTTTGAAATAGGATGTGAGGTGTTAGTCTTAATGAAACTAAATTCTACCCTTTTTCTACCTGGAGAAAATGATGTCCAGGCGTTGCTCCCGAGATAAATTGTCCTGTGATTTTATTTTAACTCAGATTTTATTAATAATAGCTGAATTATCGTAACCCCAGAGGTGTTGCCGTTACCACAAAGAAGGTGAGCAGAAGCCCAACAGTCAGGAACAGGCCCTGGGAAGTGAAATAAAAGCAGATGCCAGAGTTTTCTCCAACACTGAACCCTCTAGTCTAGAGGTCTCATGGCAGGACCTGCTTGCCCCAGTCCTGGATCACATTTTCCCTCAGGAGAGGGAATAGTTCCCCATGCTGCCATGGAGCATGGCCTCATCTCCTGAAGGATGAGGCTGTGTCGCAGCCAGCTCTGTCAGGATGCCTGCTAGGTTTGGTATAGAAACTTCTCACACCCTGCCACACACCTCATGTGTCTGAAGGAAGCTGTGCTGATGATGGATTTCAGTTTCAATTCCCTCTACTCTGCTTTGGAGAGACCCCCCTGCAGGGCTGGGCCCAGTTCTGAAGCCCCCAAGACAGGAAGAACATGGAGCTATTGGAGTGAGTCCAGAGGAGGCCATGGAGATGATCCGAAGGCTGGAGCAGCTCTGCTCTGGATACAGGCTGAGGGAGTTGGGGCTGTTCAGCCTGGAGAAGAGAAGGCTCCAGGGAGACCTTAGAGCATCTTCCAGTGCCTGAAGGGGCTCCAGGAAAGCTGGGGAGGGACTTTGGACAAGGGCAGGGAGGGATGGGATGAGGGAATGGCTTTAAATTGAAAGAGGGGAGATTTAGATGAGATCTTAGGAAGAAATTCTCCCGTGAAGGTGGTGAGACACTGGCCAAGGTTGCCCAGAGAAGCTGTGGCTGCCCCATCCCTGGAAGTGTTCACGGGCAGGTTGGATGGGGCTTGGAGCAACCTGGTCTAGTGGGAGGTGTCCCTGCCCATGCAGGGGGTTGGGACTAGATGGTCTTTGAGGTCCCTTGCAACCCAAGCCAGTCCGGGATTCGATGGGGGTTTTCTGGCTGTAGGCTCAGAGAACTTCGAAGTAACTTATTTTAAGGAAAAAAAATACAGATTTTCAGGGCTGGGAGCAGCCTGCCCCGGCGTCCCGGGCTTTAACGAGCAGCTGGGGGAGAGAAAAAAAAAACACAAAAATCGCCCTGGATATCCGTTTTTTGGGAACGCCGATCCCGATAACACCACGAACATCACGCCGGCCGCGGCCCCACTCAGCCGCACACAAGATGGCGGCGCGGGCTGACGCGCCGGTCACGTGAAGCGCGGTGCGACCCGCCCCGCCCCGCCCCGCCCCTCCCCTCCCGCCGCCGCCGCCGCCGCCGCCGCCGCACGGGACGTGGGGTCGCCGCCGCTGCCGCCCAGGGGAACCGCCCGCTCGGCGGCCGCGCACACCCTCGGTCTGAGTCGGCCAGCCCTGCCGCGGGACTCCGCGCCGTACGGTGAGCAGCGAGCCGCGCCACCGCCGCCTTTGCGCCGGATCGGTCGGTGGGACCGGGCGCAGGCCCGGGGGTGGTCGCGGCGGGACGGGGCAGTGGGTGACAGCGAGGCCGGGGCCGCCGCGGGGCCGTGCAGCAGCGGGGCTGGGCTGCTGCTTTGGAGTCCCGGCCCCTCAGCGCGGCGGCGGCGGCCCCCGCAGCCCCGGGGGATTCGTTGGGGGTGTCCAGGCCCACTCAGCCCGGGTGAGGGCTTCGGTTCTCTCAGCCCTTTGGAGGGCTCCGGTTCCGTCAGTCCCGCGGGCTTTGGCGGACTCTGGTCTCCTCAGCCCGAGGGGTTTAAGGGAGTGCTGGTCCCCTTACCTCGAAGGTACATGGGCTCCTCAGCACTAGGGGGGACCAGGGAAGCTGCGGCCCCGTCAGCCCTGGGCCCCTCATCTCGGGAGGCTGCTGTCCCCTCAGCCCCGCGGCCCAGGAGGGGCCGTGGCGCCCTCAGCTCGGGGGCCTGCAGTCCCTGGACCCAGGAGGGTCTCTGGTTCCCTCGGCTTGGGAGGCTGCAGACCCTTCAGCCTCGGGACACAGGAGGGGCTCTGGCCCCCTCAGCCCCAGTGCCTGGTCAGGTCTGTTTGTCTCGTTTCCAGGGCGTCTCAATGGGGGGTCCAGTTCCCCTGTTCCAGAGGCTCTGGGGGGCATGTTGTTCTCTCTGTTCTGGTGGGACTGTGGCATGAGCCCATTCCCCTCAGCCCAGGTGGGCACCCCTCAGGGCAGGCCTGGAACTCTCCTCAGCCCAGGGGTTGCCCAGTCCCCTGGCCCATCGTTTGGGGAAGGCAGGCTGCTTCCCACCCCAAAAGGACGAAGGCATCTGCTGCGAGGACTTTGAGGGGCATAGCGGTGGCCCTGGGGCTGTGCCACCTCCCTGGGTCTGAGGTTTGCTGGGTGACAAGGACGGGGGGTGAGAAGGAGAGGCCTCACCATCGCCCTGGCAGGCATGTGGGCTCCTTGTTTGCTTGTGGAATTGCTTGCTGATTGTCAGGCTGGATTATTTGGATTTTTTGGGGTGTATAACGTGTGTGGCTGTCTTTTTACTGTGCTCCTGCTGGAGGCCCTGTTTTGATCAAGGTTTCTGATTTATTCTGTCTTGTGTGAAAACCTCATTAAAGAAGGCCTCGGTGCCTTCAGGCACCGTAAATACGCGAGGCAAGGATGGCAAGAGAGAGAAAAGAGTATTACTTGTAAAAAATGGGAGCTTTGCCATATTGACATGGTGCTGATGAAGCTTGCTGATGCAGGCAGCCTCTGTTAGCAGAGCTGGAAACGGGATGAAGGTCCTTGTATCACGTTGGCTGATGGCAGCATGGGTGCATCGCGGTGTGACAGTGGGTTTTGTAGTGATTCCTTCAGACTCCCTTCTGCCAGTTCAGGTCCACGTGGATGAAAATGTGCCTTCCGTGCGTGCTCCCACTTGCCTTCCGTGCCCGTTTGTGAACCAGTATAAAATGCAAACCTGATGCCTGACAATTCAAGTCAGTGGAAGCTCTGGTGTTGATCTTGTTGGGTTTGTGATTCCCGAATAATTTACCATGTTTCTTTTGTCATTTTACATATCAAATCTAGAGACAACATGTCTCCCCACATGTTTAATTAGCTTTTAATGAAAACTTGTGACACTTATATGTTTAATAAATCAAAATATGCAGATAATTTTCAGCACTTGGAGGTATTAATGAATGCCATTTGACTGCTACTCGGAGTTAACGGTATCTTTAAAAGGCAGTGGCTTGTTAATGGCACCTTTGTGTACCTGTCCTCCTTGTATGTCATTGTTTCTCTCAACGCTTGTCAAGCTTGAGTAGGTGCTGGTTTTAATTAAATAATTATTGAGTTCTCCTGAACTGAACTTGTGGAGGAAAAACCCATGTGTTATCGGTGCTGGCAACTTAAAAATTCTCCCCATTTTCTGGTTGCTGCTGCTCTGTGTTGTTCAACATTGGTTAATTGCTGTGCTAAATATGGGTGGCTTGGGACTTACTCAGATTTAATAGCAATTGCAGTCTGGCTGTAAGGAACAGTTGCTGAATTAAAGGGTTTTTAACTGGGACAACAGGACATCCTGTAAAAAATGCTCAGACAAAAATAATCCAAGCCCTTGTTCTTCAACATGTCAGGAAAGGCCTGTTTGGAGTGAAAAAGAAAAGTAATCTGTATAGCACCACCAAAAAACCGAGCAGGGAGGCTTGCACGTGGCTGTGAATGCTGGTTTTGTTGAATGTGACGCGAGATCCTTCTCTTATGGTGTGGTTCCCAGGGTAATGTCTTGTGCAGGAAGGATTTTTCAGGCTTCCCAGGGAGATAGGTCCAAACTGTTCTTAGCTGACATAAAGCAGAGCACCTGGATGCTATTTCAGCCATCTTTCAAGTGCAACTCATCAAAAACAACTGGATGTGGAAAAAAAAAAATTCTCTGAAGTAGAGGTGAGCTCAAAATGAGCTGAAATACCTGGGTTTTGTGAGGGTATTTTTTAGCTGAGGGTCAGGAACTGAGCTTGCATGTACTGTCAGTGTTTTCCAAAGGATTTTGGTGTCACTGGAGGCTTCTTGCACCCAGGACACCAGCACAGGGATAGTGGCAGGCAGCCCTCCAAAGGCTGTTGTTCAGCACGAGTCCTGTGCTGTGGATTGGAAACTCTGGCTTTTAACACAGCTTGAATTCCCAAAATGTGCAGCATCATTCAAGCTAATAATTATAAATCATCTCCCCCCCCAAAAAAAAAAAAGCTGGGGGAAATGCAGAAGACTGAAGAAAGCATAAAACCTACTTGCTTTTTGAGATGCTTTCATCCCAAATATATGTTATGCCTTTGAAAATCTTCTTAGCAGAGGCAGTGCTTGGTGCAGGTTACTTGGGCCTGATTTTTGTTAATAAGATCATCCACCCTAATCAGCAGCTACAAAGTGTAACTGGTTCCCCTGTGCTGTGTATAGTTCATGAATCCTAAGTGAATATTTAAACATCTTTCAAATGTTTGTCCTTATTGTTTCTGGTCTGATCAAATACGTTTATATAGTTGAGGGGGTAGGGGAAAAAAATCCTTGAAGTACCACCCAAGCTTTGGTGAGCTGGAGAAAAGGACATCTCATTTAGGAGACTTTAAGGTGCCTTTTAAAGAAAAGCAGCTTTTAAAATGTAGTTATTGCTGCTGCTGGTCTTTACAGCTCACTCATCCAAATGAAAGCAGCAAGAATTGTGTGGAGCAGAATGTGTCCTGTTACTGCTTCCTTCATCAGCCTGTGCAGTGCTGCTCTGGTATCCAGTTGCACATCTGTACTCAAAGAAAAACACTAATAAATCTTTATCGTGAAAGCATCTTCACCAACTGGAGGTTTTGCTTCTGTTTGCTTAAACAAGCAAAAGAAATCTCCCTCTGCTGAACCATGACTCTAAAGGGTTTTTTTTCTCTCTTGGACTTCCTGGTGTGCTCTGCCTTCTGTCTCCCAGATTTCAAAGCTCTTTGGAAGTCACTTGCTTTATTTAAATGGAGTGAAGGCAAAGCAGATTGCCACTTGGCAAAAAGGCTTAAAGGAATCCCTGGAGTCCAGGAGCTTTGGGTGTTTCAAACGCAGGAAGCGGCGCTGTGGGAGACCTGGCAGCTTTCTTACCGAGCTGGGTGAGGCACGGGTGTGCAGTGGGGTGGCATGACAGCAGAATTCCTTCTTGGAGTGCAGCGTTAACATCCTTATCAGCCAGCTGGGACAGGGCTTGGGAAATGTAGCTCTCCCATATCAGCCTGTGTGAGCCTGGGGAACGGGGCTGCGTTGCCTAAGCCCTCGTCAGAAAGAGGCAGGAGGACACAGGAGTGAAAATGGGGGAACAGGTTGTAATTGCTGTCTGAAGAGCTGAAACAGCCTTACATTAAGTAGGTTGCCCCCAAGCCCCAGCACTTTGGAAGGAGATCCTACTGTACAAAGCAGCTGCTTTTGTTCTTTACAGATAAGCTGTGTGGTGTGTCTGGAGAGGAGAGCTTTTGCAGCCTTGGTTTCAGAAGGATTTTGAGTAGCTGTCATCCTGTCCGGTGCAACCTACGCCTTTAATTTCCTTGACTAAAAAAGAGCATTGCATTTTGGAATGTCTTACAATATTTCTTGCTGGTCCATTAGTGTATTAGCTTAGCTTCGTGTGTGTTGAATGCCATTAAATGTCACTTGCAAATTTAATATTGGGAGCACAGAGATTTGTGCTAATTAAATTTGAAGTCTTAGGCTTGAATTCGTTAAAATGTCAGATCCAGACAATTGAAATGCTTTAATGAGAGAGTGTGTAAGTGTCTGCAAATTTGCTCTTGTAAGTGGATCTAACAGTGCATTTGTGTAGGTGCAAGGGGAGACCCTGAGCAGAGAGATCAGTTTTTTGATGGGGCTTTACTATCTCTTTTTTTTTTTATGATGTGGTGACAGCTGATAAAATCCAGTATGTTGAGAGTCTTCATGCTTGACATCTGTTCAGGGTCATTGTTGACTCTAACTTAACCTTAAACACTTCTATAAAAACAGAGAATGTAGAGCCTTTCTTGCACTTTAAATTAACTTTCTCCTTCTCCTGCAGCCATAGTTTTAGATATTAATGGAGAGAGGTAATAATTTTGGCTGTTGGTCTTTAAACTCTACTGTGCTTTCTTCAGTTGTCGGTGGGTCTGACTTCTGGGTTTTTTACACATGAAATGACACCTTTTGCACGTCAAGGTTTGTTGTTTCTAGGTTTTTTGGTTTGGTTTTGTTGCTTGCTTAGTTTTTTTTTTGTAGTGAACAGTCTAAAGAAAAACTCTGGCATTTAACACTTCTTTATTCTTAACTTCAGCAAAATAACTAAGGGTTAAATAGGCACAGAAGCAGCTCTCACCAGCTGCAGGAAATCCTGCTACTATGCTTTGCACAAGATAGAGTGTTAAAGATATTGCCCTTGATTGGAAAGGAGTCATCAAGATTATTACTAGGCTTTCCTAGCAGTATAAATCTGTGCCTCCCTAGATAGCACAGTGATTTTAAGAAGTTCATCTTGAAACACTTCCATAAAATCTCTTGATACCAGGCTTTGACCTTCTGCCACTGGGCTGGCATGTCATATGAGCTTCTGGCCTGAGCTCTCAAGCCACTTTCAAGTAAAAATTTACCAGGCACTGACAAATGTGGCTCCACAGTTGAGCACTGTGCCAAGCTCTAAAAGCCCTATTTGTGCACAGAGTGGATTTTTGCTTGCTAGGAAGGCCTGGGGAGCGCTTCCATCACTGCTTGGGAATGGCTTTAAATCTACATACTAATGAACCAGCTCCATCTAAATGGAGCTATAGTTCCTCTTCTGCTCTGAGGTCTGTGCTTTGTCTCCATTGTGCCCCTGCTCCTCTGCATAGTTTTATGCAGTCGGATTATATTGCTCTGGCAAACTTTGTCAGAAATTTAAAACTATTTGAAAGGTTTAAAAATGACTCCTGCTGTTAGGATGATGAAAAAGACCTTGAGAGCGCCTTGAGGGTGATGGCTGCAAAAGTACCTGCTTGGCTCTGCCAATGGCTTATGGTTCCCACTGTCCACTGATGAAGTAATTCTGAGGTGGCCACTTTCAGGGCAGGAGCTGTTAGCCAGCTTGGCTAGTGATGGTGCATCAGGGCTCAGGGTCTGCTTGATTTAAATGGGAATGAAAATCCAGTGCCAGCAGAGGAGTTGGGGAGCACAGGGCGAGCTGTGCTGCTGACAGGGAATGTGCAAAGAGTATAAAGTGCCACTGGCCTGTGGATTTTGAGTGTTTAGGGAATACAGTTTTAGTCTTAGTAGTTCATAGATTCATAAAATGGTTTGGGTTGGAAGGGACCTTAAAGACCATCTAGATTTAAGCCCCTGCCATGGGCAGGGGCACCTCCCACTAGACCAGGTTTGTCCAAGCCCCATGCAGTCTGGCCTTGGACACTTCCAGGGATGGGGCAACCACAGCTTCTCTGGGCAACCTGGGCCAGTATCTCACCACCTTCATAGTGAAGATCCTCATGTCTAATCTAAATCCCCCCTCTACCAGTTTTAATCCATTCCCCTTTGTCCCATCACCCCACACCCTTGTCCAAAGTCCCTCCCCAGCTTTCCTGGAGCCCTTTCAAGGCACTGGAAGGTGCTCTAAGGTCTCCCTGGAGTCTTCTCTTCTCCAGGCTGAACAACCCCAACTCTCTCAGCCTGTCTCCAGAGCAGAGCTACTCCAGCCCTCAGAGCATCTCTGTGGCCTCTGGACTCACTCCAACAGCTCCATGTCCTTCTTGTGTTGGGAACCCCAGAGCTGGACCCGGCCCTGCAGGGGGGTCTTACCAGAGCAGAGTAGAGGGGGACAATCCCCTCCCTGGCCCTGCTGGCCACACTGCTGGGGATGCAGCCCAGGACACAGTTGGTTTCTGGGCTCCAGCGCATGGTGCCAGCTCATGTTGAGCTTCTGGTCCACCATCACCCCCAAGTCCTTCTCCTCAGGGCTATTATCAATCCTTTGTCCTGCCAATCTGCATTTGTCCCTCTCTGTGCTAAGGGTGACTGCTTCAGAGCTGCTCATTTTGAAGAACCCCAACAGTCTCAGCCTGTAGTTGAGTGAACAGGACTTAGAGGAAGGAAAAGGAGCATCCTTTTTCTTCTCAAAATGGTGAAGGTGGCTGCTTGGGGGACAAGGTGCTGAGCAGAGGTGGTGTGACCATAGGGGGTGTTCAGAGCAGCACTGTGAACAAAGCAAGAACAGATGCAAAAAGGTGAACACAACCATGTGAAGATTCCTACTAAATGACTTGACAGAACATGTTCTGTTTCCACCAGCACTTTTGGGATGCCAGGATATGTGTTTAATGGAAACGTGATTTTATGGAGCCTCACAGTGCTAGGGGAAGCTCACAGTTGTCAAGACCAATACTTAGTAATGGGCTAGGATTTCTTATCTGCTTGTTGTGAAACAGTGCAAAAGCCTTATTTTGCAGTAATGAGCAATTATCCGCAAATTAACAAAATGACTTGTCCAATATTGCCTTTGTTTTTGTCCATGTGCAGTTTCCTATTTCAATTTTCTCCCTTTTGAAATGTAAACAGATCGAAGGACATTTTAAAAATAAAAAACAGGGCCTGAAGCACATTTATCAGGAGTGGATTATTTGCATTCTGATATTGTGTTCAGAATTTCTTTGGGAGCAAGAAAACGAGCATCTATGCTGAGAAGACACAGACCCATATATTCTTGTCTGAAAGCATCTACAATGTTTTTGAGAGGGATTGCCAGAGTTCAAGAAGTGTAAGATGGAGATGACAATCACAGACAAGTTAATGTTGGAAGGGACTCGTGGGAATCCCTAGCCCAACCTCCTGCTCGGAGCAAGACTAACCTCAAAAGTACATCAGGTTTTTCAGAGTCCAGTTGGGTTTTAAAACTCTCCAAGGCAGGAGGTGTGTTGCTGTAAGAACCTAACGTGGGCTTTGGGGAGAGGGTTCCCACCTGGTGTGTATGGACAGTCTGTCCTGCCAGCTTCACTCGGTGTTTCTCAGTGCCAAGGTGGGGTGGGAGTGGAGAAGAGTGAAGAACGTGGGATACGGGTGGTATTTAAGATACAGGTGAACTGGGTTTATGTGGTAGGATTTTCTTCTCTGTGCCTGTCCAGCTGAGCTGGTTTGTTTCATGAAGTACCAGCTACTTCTTCAAGGTCTGGACTTCTGAATGGTGCTGATTGACTCTCAGCTCATCACAGCACAAGCGAATTGACCAGCATCATTTTATAACTGCCTACAGGGAACTTTCCTTGGCCATTTTATTGAGTGGCTGCCAATCTGTGAAATCCTTTTATGATTCTTCCCATTAGACCTACTTCTTTGCTAATATCACACAAAGTGCTTAAGAAGTTAAAAGTAGATTGTTTGCCTTAACTTTGTAATCCCTCTCTCAATGTTAATAGTGCTTTAATACTGTCCATTTGTAGTTGGGTATGAGCAAATATTCTAAATAATTGTCCAGTCTACAATAATTGCCCACTCTACAATAATGTCTGCCAGCATCATGGTTTTAGATTTTATTTGTTAACGTTCTGGGAATCTTCTGTCTATGGTCAGGACTTTCTTTTTGCTCTTTTCATGGTGGCAGCCTGAAAGCAGACTGTGTATTAAAAGTCACAGGGAATTGCTGTGTTCCTTGAAGCAGTTCCACTGTAGCGGCTGCATGGTGAAATTCAGCCAGCACAATGCAATGCCATGCTGGTAAATTAATTACTTATGTTTATTTACAGATTGGAGAATAGTCTGATCATGTTTCTGGCATAAACCTCGCAAAAATTATGAAGAATATGCTTTACCTGCCTCTGTCTAGCTGCACTGTCTGCACATAAATGACATGTGATACAGTCTGTGATGTTTGTATTCATGCAAAGCTGTCCTGACACTGTTGAGAATGTTACATGTGACTGCAGGGACACTGAAGCTCCAACATTTTCAAGGAGAAAGTTCTGAAGTCTAACCTAGGTTAGTGGTCTCACTGGGTGTGCAAAACTCATCATAGCACGAAACAGCTTGATAATTTTGAAAATCCAAGCCATATTTGAGTCTGTTTACCTGATTTCAAGGAAAATCAGTCTGTTTACCTGATTTCAAGGAAAATCAGTCTATGGTTTGTCTAGGCTGCTTAATAAAGATAATTAATAAACTGTATCTGCACACTGTAAAGCACAAATAGGTTTGTAAAGACAATTTTTACAGTGTGTGAGAAGGATTATTTTTGTGATCTGCATTGAGGTGAAGCTGTTCTGTCTTCCTGAGGTGAGATGCTGCTGCTTGTAATTGCTTAGTGTTGCCAGCTGTGCTGGGCGTAGCTGGACCTTGTAGGGTGAAGGGATTTAAAAGTAGCTGGATGTTCAAATGCACAATCCAATAAATACACCTTAGCCCCTTTTGAACATCAGAACATGCACCTTGTAGTCTTGGTTACTCACACCTAGTTGGGGCTCACAGTTTAGTCCCATCTCTTGTGTAAGCTCGTGTATAGATGTTGTCATTAAGACTTGGACTAATTGCATGGCATTTAGTGTGTATGCAGTGCTAATAAGACTGGCATGATGCTTTCTAAAGGGTAATAGTTCATTTATTATGAGTTTTTGTTTAAGTAGTGGTGAGAGTCTTTTTCAAGTGTTCAGTGTGTGGACTAACTCCAGATACTCACTGCAGAGGAGCTGCCTGAATTTCCAGGAGTGAGGGAGACCGGTTTCCACTGGTACATTGCTCTGTTCTGGTGGTTGTGGTGGCAGGGTGGCTTGTAGCAGGCAGAGGCTTCACGCCCTGGAACCTGGGTGAGGTGTGAATGCCTCAGAGGTGTAGGCTCTGATCCCTGTCACCGAATCCCTGCTTTTAGGTTGAGAGGCTGCAGATTCAGTTCCCAGAGAAACCCAAAGGTTCATGTAGGTCTGTTCAACGTGAGCTTTCTGGGCTGAATTACTTCATGGCTGTTGGAGAGCTGGTTTCCACCTCCCCGTCTTGGTCTCCCCAGCTTCCAATGTTAAAGGGTGTTCCAGGAGGTTTTGGAGAAATGTGTTGTGGTTTACCTAGCCGAGTAGGACCTCATCAGGAGGGAAACAGCACCACAGTGAACGTCAGTACGTGGGTTTGTGCTGCTTGTTCTCTGCCCTGGCTAACACCATAGTAACCCACTTTTCCTCGAGATCGGTTTCATGCAAAACCCTAACGGCCACCTCTGCACCACTGAAGTGGAGCAACTTCTGCACTGAATTGTGACTTACGAGTTGTTGGGGTTTTTAAAACTTTTTTTTAAATGCACCATGAGAGGCAATTGTGGGCCTGTAGCAGACTGAACTGAAGTGGGTGTTGCTGTTTTAAGAGGGGACAGCTAAAGCACTGGCTGGCGGTGAGTAGCCAGTGCAGTGAAGACAGCTGGAAATGCCCGTTCTTGCTTGGTTCCCAATATCTTCCTGAATTGGGATAGAGCCCAATGCAGCCTGAAATGCTTATGGGTGTATTTTAATGAAGCTCTCATATGATAAAGACTGTGCTGTGTTCATTTAGTGCAACGTGCTGCTGTCAGAAAGAGGCAGTCAGGTGTTGTTGAGTCTCTGCCTGGGCTGGGTAGGTTTTCAAAGAATGGTTTGGGTTGGAAGGGACCTTAAAGATCACCTAGCTCTAAGCCCCTGCATGGACAGGGACACCTCCCACTAGACCAGGCTGCTCCTACCCCCATCCAGCCAGGCCTTGAACACTTCTGGGGAGGGGGCTTCCACAGCTTCCATGGAAACCTGGGCCAGTGTCTCACTGCCTCACTCCAGTGTTTTGGGATGCTGGAGCAGGGCTCCAGTGCAGCATGGTGTGGGACTGTCAGATCTTTTCCTTCTGGGATGAGAAACTGCACAGCCTCTCTGTTCTGGCACTGGAGACAGTGAGAGGCTAGTGGTGGAACACTACACTCTCTTTCCAGCAGAAGGAGTTAAGACAAGTGGAGCTGCCATGAAGGAAAACCCTAGGAAAGGATGTGGCAACAAAGGGGAAGCAGAGGAGCAATGAATGGGGCAGGGCACAGGCCAGATGTCACTGGGATATTTGTGGTGCCCCATATTGGTCTGCCACAATTGAGACATGGATACCTCTACATTGTAACTGTAGCAGCCTTGAGTAGTCCATCCTCTTAGGAATGGATTTCATTACTTATAAATCCAGTTCTCAGTATTTTAGATAAAGTGTCTGTGAATGTATGCTTATCTTTGGTGTTTATTTTAGACACACAGAAAAAAAAAGTATTAAATCAGCCTGAGGTTTAGAGTCAGAGCTCTTAGACACAAGGAATTCAGACATGCATCTGGGTATAGTTCTTGCATATTTTGCCTTTGCTCTTAATGTTGCTAATTGTCACTAAAAGAGGTAACACAAACTTCAGCTACCGAGAAGGAAAAATCTGTTTATTTCCACAGACACTGCAAAGTGCAACGTTGGAGGTATTTGAAGAGATGAACATGCTGATCTTTATTTACAGATTTAAAAATGGGAGAAGAGTTAAATAGAAAGAGGAAAGGTCTCTTCATTGGCTTCTCTGGAGGCAATATTATCCTCTTCGGGTTTTAAGGATTTGTTTCCTTTCAAGGACTGCTTTAAAAACATCATCTTTTTTATAAAGCAGAGGTGAATTGCTCTGTGGTCATTTATATGAAGTGACTTGCTGTATACTTAATAATAATCCAAATATTTTTTTGTGCTGTACTTCTTTTTTTTAACAGGGAAGTCTCAAGTCAGCCTCTTAGAACACAGATTCTTGTACAGGGCGTGTTAGATGATCTTGAACAAAGTACCTTTTTTTAATTGGTATTTTTGTTGCTTTGATTTACATTGGCAGGGTGGGGGCAGCACTGGTCCTTCCAGTGGCTGAGACAAGTGTTAACGTGAACTCTGCGGGGAGGAGGAGAAGGGCTATTCCCTCACTTGGAGACTTTTAAGTACTTGCAAAGCTGCACACTTACTTATTCCTCAAGTATAAGTATTGATATGCAGTAGTCGTGCAATAAAGCAACACGGTTTTGAGCATAGCATTCAGTGCAATTATTCTCAGCATGACTTTGCAAGTATTCCCAAATTAAACCTATCAGCTGTGGTACTTCCTGTTATCAAAGTCAATGGAGGTTTGTACAAGGCTCAGAAATACGGCTGAAGTCACACAGTTTCAGATCGCCAATTGGAGCAGTCCTGGCCTTCCTAGACTGGTCTTCTCACTGTTACTCTGTGTCTTCCACCTCCTTGTGTCCATTCCCACCTTCTCAAGGCCCTGTCATGTCCTGTGAGACCTCTGCTGCCACCCACCCTGGGCTTATAGGCATCCTGAGAGGTGGCTGTTACCTGAAGGGTAAGGGAATGAAACAAACCAGATCTCTGCAGCTACTTGTCATCAGAAGGAGCAGGGACAGCAGCAGGTTGCAAGGGAGCCCCAGATGGGGAGGATCTGGTGCTGTGGAAGGAGAGAGCTTTGGCTCCTGCTTGGAAAGGGTGAGTCTTGGAGCACCTGGAGCACAAGTAGTAGGTACCACTGAGTCTCCCCTTGCTTCTGGGGACCCTGTGCTGTATTTGGGGCTTCTGATGAGGTGAGAAGGGAGGGGGAGCTTGGTGTTTAACCAGCAGCTGCCTTTGCTAGATCAGTCACCAGGTGCGTGTCTTGTTTGTATGCTCAAAATGTAGGAATATTGTTCTGGCAAGTGTTGCCAAACTTGGATTCTCTTTTCATGCTCACATGCAGTTCTTTTCCTAGGTGTTTCAGGGAGGGGATGAAAATGTAAATTGTAACAACTGGTAGTAGGTGCAGCTGATCAAGTGTACACTGAGGGCTGCTAAAGCAGGGGACAAAGCCTGGCTTGGTAAGGTCAGCATCAGAAATGAAGCGTCTGTGTTGATTTTTCTTTTGTATTACGGTTTATAGAGAATGTTTCCTTTTTTCCTTAATGAAACTGCTTTTGTAGTGTGTGTCAATCTATCTTTAATCCTAGGTGTATCTGATGAGGGCAAAACCTGCTCATGGTTTTGGGACTTCAGGTGTCCCTTTTGCAGCTGCCAGCTCAGCAGCTCAGCCTGTGACATAAACCCATCCAGGTCGTTTCCCACCCTTCCTTCCCAGGGTCAGCAAATACCCCTCCGAATGCAGGGCTGTGGGGGACAGAAGTCCAGTTACTGCCCCTTCGTTTGGCAACGGAAAAACAGCGTGCAGAGCTGCAGGGGAGAGGAGGGAGGATCCTCATCCTGCTTGTTGCACGTTTGGATTTTCACCAAGCTGTCTGCCATGAGCCAGAACCAACCTAACAAGGGCAGGAATCTCGGCTGTGCTTCCAACCCAGGGCATCCGTGCAAGAGATCAACCTGCATGTTTCCATTCAGAAGTTCAGGCAGGATCCCGAATGATAAGTTCCAGGGAGATCTGCTTTTCCCAGCTAACGTGGACGTGAGGCTGGAGTCAGGGCTGAGGATCCCCCAAGGGCAGGGCAGGGGAGGGAGAGCTGGCTGCAATTCCTGGCCGCCTCCCCTCCCTCCCTGCGGAGGAGGGAATGGTCCCATTCCAGAGACTTTAGCAGTTGCTTGGCGAGCCCCAAGACTTTGCAGATGGCTTTTTAGACGGCTGGAACAGATTCCTGCTCCTGACCCTGAGGTGTGTCTAGTTCGGGGGCCTGTGGTTGTGGGGGAGGTGGATCCAAACCCTGTGGTTTTGGTAGATCCGAGGCCAGCTGGCTGGTCAGATCTGCAGTATAAATGGTTCTTTTGCTGAAAAGTGGAATACGTTGTACTAGTGATAGTTTGAAGGACCTGGGTGCTTCTGGGGCATAACTTTCTTGCTTATGATGGGAGCTGAAAGCAAGCAACTCCAAAAACAAATCCTGCAAAGCAGGACTGGTGGGTTCATGTCATGTTGGCCTGCTGAACAGAAATGGGCTTGTTTAATGTGATTTCCATGTTTTTGTGCTACCAACGCTCTTTTTTGGTGTTATGTTCCTGTTGTCCCTTTTGAACAAGGCATCGTGGGGTCTTCTGTGCAGGTGGGAGAAGGTCCTTTCTCCTGACAGGGACTCCTTGCTCCCAAGTGCACAATTTCCCAGCAGCGTTTTTGCCTGTTGAGCAAGATGTAGCTCGTGTTTCTTCCCCTTTCCATTATTTTTGAGGGAAAATATGTTGTTCTGTTCAGGTCAAATTTGCAAATACACTCTTGGAGCTTGATTTTTCTCTTTCCTGCCAATTTAGTGTTTTTGCACCTTTCATAAATAATTTGATTAACTGTTAAAACTGGAAGAGGCAGTTTGGCGTTTGTAAAGCTAATGGAAAACTGGAGTTGTGAGTCTCCATTATATGAGATAGCTTCTCAAAAAGGGAAGTAGTGCCAAAGCCAGAGTTCTACTTTCCTTGTCAGACTTGTTTGGAAGATATTATTAATCACTTATATCTGTGCAGATGCAGCTTTCAGGCTCCTTGCTATAAGGAAATTTGACAGGAGCAGACCACAGCGGGGAATTCCCCGCTCCCTCTCCAATCCAGTATTTTAGTTTCTACAGGGAACTTGCTTGTCTTTCAAAACCACAGCTGGTAACTGGAGGAGATATCAAAGTTTACCACAGAAACTGTCAGAAGGAGAAGGGGGCGCCACTCTTGCTGAAATACTAAAATGTGCTTGTCCTAAAGGGCTTTGTCCTGCCTTGGAGGCAGAGGCTTAGCAAACAGAGTGCTTAAAAGCAGACTATCTTTTTCATAAGGAATGTCTAAATTAATACCAATCATGGCTTCCCCACAGCCTTCGAGGTACCCATCTCTTAGCATTTATTCAACTGTATGGGGGGATGTTGCAGCACTGCTCAATGATTGTCAATACCCAGAAGAAACAACATTAAAAAACAAGTACTGTAGCCTGGGGGAGGGGGGTGGTTCAGAAAATTATTTTTCCAAGTTGATGGCTTTTAGGTCAAGAAAGAGAGTAGAAAACTTGAAGTATGTGAAACAAATTTCTGCTGCGAACCTCCAACTGGAGGTTTCAAATTTTTATTTTATTATTTTTTGCTTCCTTAGTGCTCAGCTGCACATACTTTGTTAGAAGTAAACTAGAGTTACTTTATTTATGGACAAGTAGTGCTGCCCTCCAACAGAGATGCCTCTTAGCTAGTCATCTGCCACTTGGTAATGTGTGCGTTAAGCCCACTTAAAAAGCATTTACTTAGATTTAGGTTCATTTGCATCAGAGTAGGGATTCATTGGTTTTTAACGCAGTAATTGTTGCCCATCAGCCACTCACATACACTGCTTTGTAGACTGATTAAAGCCCCAGTGTCATTCTCCCAGGTATCATCTTGTAACATTGCTTTTTAGTTCCAGTGAATTAGTCAAGTGTAAATCCAGCTTGAATCCATTGCCCTCGGTGCATGTGGCTTCAGGTCTCTCTTCTGGCCACTGCAACAGAAGAATAAATTAATATCTATTCCTAGGAGACTCGAGTCAGTGTCTCAAGATGACAGCAAAGCCTCTCCGGGGGTTTGAGGTCAGCAAGGTTGCTGCCGAGCTGCTGTGCTTCACTATCACCAGGGAATAAGCCACTTTCAGCACACTGGAAGCAGAGCCTCTGCTTGCTTGGCCTCCGGAGACCCAAGAAACAGGCATGGTTTGTGAATCCTGGGAGCAGGGCTGCACCTCAGCCGGTCGACGAGCTCCTCCACAGCCCCAGCAGTGGAATTTAATACTCCCAGAGGGCAAGAATGTATTGAATTACTGTGCCATTACCTGCTTCATGCTGCTCTGCTGAACAATCTGCCTTCCAGCTTCCTCCTACTTCCCATTGATAACTATGGCACCATGTTGCAAAAAGCAAAAAGCAACATGGAAGACAATTTCAATGGGAAGCTGATATGCTGTCTCACTTCAGCTCCACTTAACCCCTGACTTCAAGTGAGTATGAGAGATTTGTGAGATGTGCTTGATAAGTTTAGAAAAGATAAAGCCTCGCTGTGAAGGAAGGGAGGAAGGAACTGCAGCAGATCTCCAGATTGTCAAAGGCTCTGCTTGTACTTCTGGGTGTTCATCCCTTGGTTGCTAGTTGTCTGAGGTGACAACAAGCTCTATCAAGAGCAGCTGCTTCAGGAAAAGGTGTGCTTGATGTTGGCCAGTCTTCTTCTTTCCCTTAGCTTTGTTTTCCTCCCCTGTGCAGAACCCGCTTGCCCAAATCTTGCTCTGTAGCTCTGTTGCTTTTGATGCACTCCTGTGGTGTACATTTGCAGTGACGTGAGAAGGAAGTCCCTTAACTGTAGGGAAGCATCATAGGTAAGAAGAGAGCAGATCACTGCTGAGGGTCCCTTTGTCCATGAATGTAAACGTGAGAGCTTAAAACGGATCTGCTCCATGTTGCATGCTCCAGTACCTTTCCTTCCTGACCCTTGGATTCTCCCCAGAGCTACATTTTTGTATTGCCTTTAGCTCACATAACTTGTGGTTATAAAAGAGCTTCACTAACTTCTAAATTCTCTTATCAGAGGTTTCTTTCCTGAACACCACTCAGGAGTCACCTGCTTGATCTCCCTGGTGTCTTTCTGTCCCATACCCGACCCAGCTTGTTCAAGCGTGTTGTTTCCCTATTAAGCAAGAGGCACAAAAGCAGCATTTGATCTACTTCTCAAGGATGATGACAGGCTCTCTGTAAGCAGTTTGTGACCACGGGGAAACCACATGTGAAGGTGACATCAGTGTGACAGTATAAATCTTGCCACCGTATCTCCAGAAATGCTGAATGTGAGCTGAAGGTGTAGCTAGCGTAACTAAACGTGAAATGGAAATGTCTCGTTCTTGGGGCTTCAGAGCTTGTTTTCGGCTGTTGTGCCGGTGCCCATCCTTTCGTTCCCTCCTGTTAAAACCTAAAAATAAATGGTGTTGTGCAAAGGAATGGGAGATAAGATGGCACGACAGATTTCAGCACTCGTTACCATCGCAGCCCTGTTTGCACTGTGCTGAGAGGCTTTCTACTGGTCGGCAGAGTCCCTCAAGGTCAGAGCGGTGCGGGCAGTTCATCGGGTGACTGAGGTGGAGCTCATGCTCATTCTCTCTCTGGCCTGGAATTAATTCAGACCCCAAATGAAAAAAGAAAGGAAGGGTTTGAAGAAGGCAGAAGGTTGTTATAATTTCTCTGAGGTGAGCATAACCCTGGTCAATCTCTGAAAGTGAAGGGAATATGTTTATTTTTATGCCACCATCTTCTACAGTGACTTGAAAAGGGCTCTTGGTGAGGTGGTGATGAACTGTTATGCCGCTAATTTAAATCCCTGATAGGGCACTGGCAGTGGTGGGTTGGTCTGTCTGTGGTAGACCAGTGACTTAATTGGGTTAACAGGGGTAGCTGTGCCATTGTACAAGTGTTCAGAGAAGAATTTGAGTAGGCAAGGAGGCTGAAGATCACTTTTATATCCCAACCTCCTTGTTTACTTTAGCATTGACGCGTAAATTCCATGGTGCGAGGCACCTTTGCTTATTGAGTAATAGAATTATCAACTGCCAGGGAAGGGACCTCAAGGATCGTCTGGTCCAACCTCTCTAGGTGCTCCTATAGCTGATATGAGATGGCTCAGCACCCTGTCAAGCTGAGACTTAAAACTGTCCAATGTGGGGGAATCCCCCACTTTCCCTTGGGAGACTATTCCAATGTTTGATTGTCCTCATGGGGAAACATTTACCTCTCGTGTCCAATCGGAATCTCCCCAGGAGCAACTTGTGCCCATCACCCCTTGTCTTTTCCAAGTGACTCCTTGTAAATAGGGAGTCTCCATCTGCTTGGTGGCCACCCTTTAAGTACTGGAACATGGTAATGAAGTCTCCCCAAAGCCTTCTCTTCTCAAGGCTGAACAAACCCAGTTTTCTCAGCCTCTCCTCATATGGCAGGTCCTCCAGTCCTCTGATCATCCTTGTGGCCCTTCTCTGGGCCCTCTCCAGCCTGTCCCATCCTTTTTGTAGAGCAGAGACCAAAACTGCAGGCAGTACTCCAGGTGTGGTCTGACAAGCACCGAGTAGAGTGGAATGGTGACATCTTGATCTCTGCTGGTGATGACCTTGTTGATGCAGCCCAGCATCCTGTTGGTTTCTTTGTCCTGCAGCCCTCTGCTCACTCACGTTGAGCCTATCATCCACCAAGACCCCCAGGTCCCTTTCCACAGGGCTGCTCTCCAGCCAGGTGGATCCCAGTCTGAACTGCACTCCTGGCTTATGTGTTCCCAGGTGCAAGACGTTAGCTTCTACCCGTTGAACTTCATAAGGTTTCTGCTAGCTCACTCTTCCAGCCTGTCTAGGTCATCCTGGATTGTGGCTCTGCGTTCTGGAGTGTTCTTCACACTGAGTGGCAGCAAAGACTAAAATCTCTGTGGCTTTTAGTTTGACACACTGGAAGCTGGCTGCAGCAAGTGCCTTTGAAGAAAGAAAAAGAGATCTCAATTTTTTAAAGATTTCAGGGGGCCTTATGAGACCTGGAGGTGCTCATATACCTCTTGGTATGAGAGACCTGCCTTTCTGCCCCTCCTCTGCTTTCAAAGGTGGAGTACAGTTACTGACTAGCTGCTTTTGGTGTTTGTACCTCAGGAAGTGCTGCAGATGCTTTCGTATGTTGCATTTAAGCAAGCCAGCTAATTTTGGCACTTAATATGTCTGATGTTAACTACTTTTCTCACTGGTGTAAAAAAAATACTGAAAAATGAAGTCAGTTTGGTTTTACTGTCATGTAGTGGTTGTGATGTGCTCTTGGTCTTGCAACTTTTTCAATACTAAGCGATAACGCACTCTGGCTTTTTAGAGCAAGACTGAAATTATCTGTGTTCTCACACAAGAGCTGTGAATATTCCTGCATCAGGGACCCATAATAAACATCTCTTGAACTCTTGAGCCTCATCTAGTATTCTTATAGTTAAGTATTGCACAAGACTTGTCCTGAAAAAGTCTTGTAGGGTTGAAGTTAACCTCATGGAGGGTGAGCACCAAGCTGACCAAAATTTATTCCGACTGTGGTGTTTTGTTTTTGTTTATTGGATTGTTTGGGTTTCACTACTTGGTCAGAGGTCTCTGCCCACACCAGGCAACTTCCAGCTTGTGTGGCAGGATGAGTAAGACCTATGTGAAGATCCATGCATTTTTAGTACCTTACAAGGAAATGGCTTATCAAACTGTAAGGCTTTTTTATCTGCATGTACATTTTGGGTAATGCCCAAACTTGCTGTTTCATTGCCCTGGTGCTCTATAGGATCTCCTAGTGTATTTTAACATGAAAATACAGAAGTGTGTAGTATTATCTGGCTGTAAACCTGCACTTAGTGATGTTAACAGAGCAGGAAAACTTTTCCTTACCTGCCAGATCACTGTTTTCAAAGCTTAACTTTTTTTTTTTTTCTGTTTATATTTGGTTAACTCTCCATTTTTGATGTAGCTTGAGGTAAGTCCCTTGATTAACTAGGCAGTTTTTGGAAGCGAGGAGCTAACCAGCTTGTGGTTGGGAATTCCCTGGCAGGGACAAACAAAACCACAACCCAAGGCAAGCATGCACCTGGAGCCATGGGCTGGGGAGCCTGCAGAGCTCAATGAGGAGACAGCACAGAAAAACAGCTGCTGATCAGTAGCTACTACAGAACCAGCATAGTGGGGCTGGAGAGAACTGTCCCCTGCCCCCTCTTTTTTTTGTTCTTTTCTTTTTTTTCCCTATCTAGGTATCCTGACCTTAGCAAGAGGGTGCAGCATGTCTGATTCAGCCTTTGCTGCTCTTCTAAAACAGGGATCGAGAAAGCGTGTCGAGAGCATGTCTTTAAATGGGCTTTGAGCTGGAAAAGGAGATGCTTCTTTGCTGCCTTTGAACAAAGCTTTCTTAATATTCCTGTATTCCAGTTCCATATCCTGGAACAATTGGGTTGTGCTGAATTGTGAGAGTTGTTTGTAAATCTCCCTTGTCAACTGTTGTGCTTTTGCCTCTGGTGACCAATGTGGTTCATTCCTCTTCTCTTAAATAACAGCCTAATGGATGTACAGAGTTTGTAAGGTGGGTATGACTGTTATAAGGCTGCTGATCTGCTGGCTAGCTGGATTCCAGTACTGCAGGTTAAATTGCAGAGCAGGCTTCAGGAAAACTCTTTTTACTTCTAGAGTGGTTTTCCAGAGCCCACTCACTAGGGAAGACCCCATAAGTTTTGGTTTACCCTGCTGCACCAACAAGTTCTTCCTACTGATTTGTGCAATTATGTGCTCTGAACAAAGTGAGTAAGAGTGAAATAGCACCCCTGCTTGGTCCTCTGCTTGTTCTCACCCTTGTTGTAACAGCCTTTTTAAGTGTATTGAGGACATTTCACTTTGTTTTTTGTTAGTAGTTTTGCTGTAGCAAAATAGTCTTTTATAGCTGTAAAGCCTTAAGGAAGAAAGTTTCTGGCAATACCTGTAGGAGTTACAGTTCTTCACTGTGCAAGTGCTGAAAACTGTGTCTTGCTTTCATGTTTCCTGGAACTCAAATATTTTTGGATAAACAAAGCATTTTACATTTTACTGTAGAAACTGCTTACTGGCAACGTTCTTACCCTCAGACTGAAATGCAGCCATTGTGAACATTGCAGCCTGAACAAGGACCTCTAACATAGCCGAGTGCCAGGAGTGGGATGTAGTGGGGCAACATATCATATCTAAATGTTACTTTTAATCAGCATATCAGCCATTTATTGTATGAAAGATTACTAGCACCCATAACCAGATTAACTTTTATTTATGGAACAGTTTCCAGTAGTTTTTCTGCCCGGAATTGTCACTGAAAATTGCAGTGTAGTAAATAGGAGCAGCTAGAAATGTGTTTGAGGAGTGCTGGCTTCACACCAGCCTGATCAAGTTTCCCTGTAGAAAAACAGACAGCAAGTGAAGGCAGAAATGCATGTGGTGAGCAGAGCAGGTCGGTGTGGCTGAGCACCGATACACATGCAGGCTCCTGCTGTTAGCAGGGTTGTCATTTTTCACTTGGGCAGGGCCAGACCAACTCTGTTGTCTCTTGGGATGGTTGCTGCTCTCTCCATTCGTTCTGTACACTGTTTAAATCCTGAAGTACAGAGTGTGGTGTTGACATCTGCTGGACGTTGCTAGCAGCATTGAAGTGACCACCTTTTTGGGATATTGAGGTACTTTGGCTTTGCCAGAGAAGGTGCCCCATATGAAAGAATGTAAACATCAGTTCTGCCACTTTTAATGCTTGAAACATCTTTGTATGGCCTGTTAGGAATCATGGAGGAGCCTACTGAGATAAAGTCTATTTCTCTATAATTTCTCTTGCAGAGGAGAGGCACATTTCTGGCAGTTGTTATTTTATGGTAAAGGTTTTCTAAAACATGTACCTGTCATTACAGAGAGGAGGAATCTGTGGATTGTAACCTAGGTGCTGCTTGTGAGAGAGCTGAGGAAGGAAACCCGACAGCTTGTGACAACTTAAAAGTTAGGTAGCAGTGTAAACATACCTGCTTGAGTCAGTAAGTAGCCTGCGAGCCAGAAACAAGGATTTATTTCCACCCCATCTGTGTGGGAGACGGGATGTGGCAGGAGCTGGAATCCCGAGGAACAGGCAGGGGCACGTAGGCTCCACTCTCCACACAGTGACAGACGTGTCAGACTCCTTGCCAGGTAATGTTATGGATACAAAGAGCTTAAATGGGATCAAGTTCAGGGGGTGGGGGGGCTGAGCAAGTATTTAGATGAGAGATTCCCCAAGGGTTACTAAATGCAGGCTCAGGAAACTCCTGGACCTAAAGTAGGCAAAGCTTCAGCCAGAGCCTTGTCTGACATGAGGCACGTTTAGCTGCTCTGGCACATTGATTCAACTGATGTAGCAGAACAGCTATGAGGGTTGTTCTTTTGGGTTTGTTTTTTGTGGTTGTATTGTGAAAATAAAAGCTCTGAAGCTTGGGTGGTGGAATTTAGCGGTTGTAATAGTGGAAGCAAATGCCAAACTTGTAGCAGTGTGATGGCAGCACCGAGGGGCATCTCAGTGAAAAGCAGTTGCTGATCTTGGGCTGTGAGAGACCCAGACCTTCCTTTTTTCCGTTTTACTGCCTCTCTTTGCTGAAGTTTTCCTGGGCAGTAAGGGGAATTGAAGAGGAGGTTAAAATGGAACAGCTGCCCAAGCATTGCACATGTGGCAGCGTTTGCTGTTCTGACATTGGTGTAATTATCTTGTAAATCTTCTGTTTAGAGGAGCCCCACATATAAAGTGTTGAATGTTATTTTAAGAGCTTAAAGAGGCTTAAAGAAGCCTCCTGAATAAATAGTATATTTCAGTGTTACTAACAGCACATTTTTGGATACTCAAAAGATCTTTAGGTGCTGCAGTAACGTAGGGGAAGCTGCTTGGGCACATTTTGAGTGTATTTACCAGATGAGCAGCCAGTGCGTTCAGGTCTCTCTTGGTTTTTCCACTCCAGTGAAGGTCTTGGTGTGCTTCATGAAGCAGGTTGTTTTGAGCTTACTTGCAAAGCTTGGGCAACGAATGCAAAACTTGTCAGCACTTCTCTCCATCTATCCTACAAAGTATCCCCTGACCTCTCGGCCCAGGAGAGCTGTTGGCATCCACTGGTACTTGTGGAATTGGATGCACTGTACACAATGCACAGCGTGTCCTTGGAGGAGCAGCAAGGCCAGAGCGAGCCCCTGTGACAGAAGGCAGCTGACAATGGAGACATTCAGTCACCACTTGAGGATCATGTTCCAGGAGCAAATCTGCACTAATGCTCCTAGTCCTGCTAGAGCTGAAAAAACACACAACAGATCTGGTTTTGTGCCCTGCTTATTTGCCTTAATTCTCCAGGCTGTGCAGTCTGTAAATGACCCTGCCTCACTGTTCTGCTTGTCTTCCCTTTGGGATCTGCACATAAGCATACCACCATCTGTCCTGCTCTCCCTCCTTCCCATGCCATGACCACCATGACTCCACACACACCGTGTTGTCCAACTAGTGAAATCTCAACCTTGTAGTATTGTTCTCATGTTAAAAGCTAGAAAGTACAATTTCTCAACTCTGGTTGATGAAGGGTACAACTCCTTTTGCACAACTCTGGTTGTTCTAATTTATCTCTTTGTAATAGCTTTGTATCAGCTATGACTTAGTCACAGAATCATAGAACCGTTGAGGTTGGAAAAGGCCTCAAGATCATAAAGTCCAACCACTAACCTGACTCCGCCAAGGCCACTGCTAAACCATGTCCCTCAGCACCACATCTACGCAACTTCTAAACACATCCAGGGATGGTGACTCCACCACTGTCTTGAGCAGCCTGTGCCAGGGCTTGACAACTGACTTTTTAAAGATGCCTGCAAAGGTGGAACATGTCTAAGGGCCTGTTGTTTCCAAGCACTTGAAAAATGGGAAGAGCTATGTTTAAAAAGCTTAAACTGCTGTGGTTTGTTTCTGAGTCAGTAGATAACTTGGAAGCAAGGCTTTTGGGTGTGAAGTGGGTAAGGAGACCATATTGCACCTTCCAGCACATGAAGGGGCTCCAGGAAAGCTGGGGAGGGGCTTTTCACAAGAGAAGGCAGTGACAGGAAAAGGGGTAATGGTTTTAAACTGAAATGGGGGAGATTTAGGTGAGACATCAGCAAGAAATTCTTCACCATGATGGTAGGAAGGCACTGGAATAGGTTGCCCAGGGAGGTTGTTGCTGCCCCCTCCCTGGAGGTGTTCAAGGCCAGGTTGGATGAGGCTTTGTGCAGCCTGGTCTGGTGGGAGGTGTCCCTGCTCATGGCAGGGGGGTTGGAACCTGATGATCTTTAAGGTGCCTTCCAACCTTCACCAATCTATGATTCTGTGATTTAAACACAGTGTGAATTCTGATGTGTGATGTTGCTTGCGAGTCGAGGTGAACCTTTTCTGTCCGCATTCCCTTAGCAGAAGCATGTAGATGATGCTTGTCATGGAGTCCTTGACTTTTGTCCCATTCTCCTCCAGCTCCCATAAAGCCAAAACAGGTACCAGAACATGATCCAGGAGATGCCCAACACCAGTTTGGTTGGTTAAAGTAAGCAGCATAATAAGCAATTTGGTGGTAGAAGGCAGGAAACTTCACCAATGTTATTGTCTGTTCCAGGAGCAGCAGCGAGGTCTGTAATCGCAGTCCTACCCTGCTTTCCTCATCGCTGACCTGTTTGCATAATAAACTCACCGAGGTGTGTTGTACGAAAGGTCACAGGCTGAGGGGAAGACTTGGCATTTCCTAGAAGCTTTTCGGGAAGAGGCATGTGACCTTTTATGAGGAGCTTTACTGACTGCAAGGTGAGGGAACGCTTGGCAGCTTTGCCAGTAAGCGAGTAGCGTGTGTTTTGGAAGCAAATGTTGCAGCAGGATCCAAAATTGCATTCAAAAAGATGTTATGGCAGGATACCTTGCAATGGTTGTCAAGCTGAGGCTCTCAGGAAAGTCCTTCTGATAGCTAGATGTGTGTATGTATATGTGCACTAAGTGGACTGCTGGTGGGAGCTGTACGTAGTGGAAACTTTGTCCAAATATTGATGTAGAAAATATGATCTCAGTAATCAGAGTGGGGGTTTTTATAACCTGGGGAAATTGTCTAGATAGGTCTGACTGCCAGTGTGAAAATGACCTAACTATGAGTCAGTTGCAGTGCGTTTCCTTTGCTTGTTTTCCAACCTAATAATGACTTGCTTTTTTAGAGGCAGCTAATCTTAGATTTTTATATTAGAAGTATTTTCAGGTGAATCTGGGGAATTCTGAGCCTGTCACCCTGCAGGGACAGTTGAAAAATATCATTATGAACACTTCTCAGTGTCCTGGCATCCATCCAGGGTAAAGATTTCCAAGTGTCTATGGGACAGCTGGCACCCTAAGTGATAAGGAGACTTACAGCAATGCTGAGGCCAGCTTTGTGGAGAGGAGTGCGTCCTGTATGGTGTGTTTTGGAAGGCTGAACAACAAGAAAGTGGGGAGGAGGCCCGAGAGAGGAATTGTTATTTTGAGAACAGGGAAAGAGACCTTCTCCCGCTAACGGGATCACTATTTGTTACATATTTGTGTGTTAGTTCTCTTATGAGACAAAGGGGATCTTGGATCTGATTGTTTCTTTGCGATTCCCCCTTTGATGGATCTCTTATCTCTGTCATGGTTACTTATTGAGAGACCTCAACATTTCGTTGTTCTAACTGGTGCTCATGCAGGCCTTCCCCCCCCCCAAAAAAAAAATAATAAATTGTGCTTCACCTTAATTACAGCATAAAACGGACATCAAGACCTGCAGTTGTATTGGCTGGCTTTGTAGGTGCAGAGATGGCTCAGATATGAGGCTGAGCACAGGTGTGTACTTCTGTGCATACTTTAACAGTGAAGGTGTGCTTGCTGCAAACAGTATCTTCCATTTGTCACTGAAGCATTTTGAGCTTCTTCCCCTCCCTTTTGTTCCCAGTCCCCAGTTCAGGTCACTGGGACACTGGAAGAACTAAAGAAAGGTAATCCTGTGAATAAATAATGCTGATTCATGTAATTATGTTGCTGTCAGTCACGGTAACAGTTTTCTCAGGGCTTTGGGACACTAGGGATGAGTTTGCAGTGTGCTAGCTGTTTTGCTACCCTTTTTCCATACGAAAAAGATGAAGGGGGTGTTTCTGGGCTGCCTCCTGTAGTGCTTCACCAAGCATTGATTAAAAATGCAGTGTGTCTGGCAGGGGGAAATTGCCTCTAAATCTTCCTAACTTGGAAACGGGAGCTAAAAATGTTCTGGTACTTTACAATTAAAGACAAAAAAAAAATGTAAAATCTTAAAATATAATGGCAAAAGCTGGGGTAGGGGAGAGATTTTATGTAGATAATGGTTCCCTACTGCAGATCTGTCCACATAAAGCAAAGGAGGCTTGCTCTTTTCTTGCATCCCCTTTCAGTGGGAGTGAGGGCTACTTTCCCATGAGCTGTATGATTTTATTGTCTCCGCAGGAAGAGTGCAGAGGCAAACAACTGTAGATGAGGAGCAGTTTGCAGAATAGTTCAGTGATTAGCCTGTCTTTGGAGATGTTTTCTGTGGAAGAGCTGCCTTACTGATTTTTACGGGCTTCCCATGTTCAAAGAATTAACTGTGGGGAGGATTAAAATAACATCTTAGATGGTGCCTAAACATTCTCTCAAAATCCCTTACGTTGTCTTTAAATCAATTAATTTGACTTCTTTAATCCGCAAGCGTACTGGGTTGGCAGACTTGTGCAAGTCATCTCTGCTGGGGTTGAATTTCTCCAGTGTATTTTAAGGAGTACTTTGGTGTCTGGCAAATGGGAAGCAAACATGCCAGGGGAATGTGGAAATAAGCCTGCTTTCCTGTGCTTAGGGTGTAAAATGAAAACGCTGCTGTAATCGTTGAGGTGCATTTTTGAAGGAGCAGCGGGTTAATCCAGCCTTTGCAGACATTCCTGATCCTAGCTGTTCGTGTTGGGTAAGACACAGCCTACTCTTGCTTCTTTTGCAATGCTGCTGCTGGAGTTGATGTGTTGAGTGAGAAGGAAAAGAGGAAGAGGAGAATCCTCAACTCCAAAGCTTTGTGTTTGTGCTTTGTGGGAACAGCTGATGTACAGAGATGAGGAGATGTTTTGACTTCTGTAAAGTCTCCAAAAGTGGCTCTTGGTACTCAGATGTGCACACTTACTGTCATAAATTATGTGGATAGTTGGTTCAGTTACAGTTCTGCATGGATAATAAGGATGATAGCATTCACCTGAAAAACATTTGAATATTAAGAAAGGAAATTAGTTGCTCTTTCTGGAAATCCTGCAGGTTTCCACGAGCTGCACTCTATTGAAATGCATTGGTCAGAGAGGCAGCAGCAGCTCCAAGCCTGTCCTAAGCTCGAGGCTGTGCTGGTTGCAAGATACTGGATCCAGCGTTGTAAAATGGTGTGTGTATTCTGACTAAGCTGGTGATGTTCTAGAGGGTGTTGGTGTGCTATTGGCAGTGGCTGGTAGTTCTTAGCCATATTGTGATAAGGAGAACCAGACTGGCAGGTGACTTGAGAATTTAATCTTCACAGCATCAGAGCCATCAGAATTGCTTCTCAGCTGGTGCTTCTGCATGAAAGAAGTGATGTGGATGTTAGAGCCAGTGGTGGCACAGACAGAGCTGGACAGTGTCACGTTGTATGCTAAAATAGAAGTGGGCTTCTCTCGTGCTGTTATGGCTCACTATTGCTTAGCAACTCCAGAAGCTGAACTACTTCTGTAAAGAGGTGAGCCTGCAGTTTAAGGAAACTGGGTCCTGAACCCAGCCTGTGTTCCAGAAGAGCAGAATCCATTGCTGAGCAAACAGAAAGGTCTTCCACTGGGGGAAGGAGCAGAGGGTGGAGGAGTTTGGCATCCAGGCTAATGGATTTAGGTAACACAGATCTTTTATTCTGAAAAGAGTCTAGCACATGTGAGAGTTTCAAAAAAAAAAAAATAAAAATGAAGAGCTCTGTGTGCCATAAGAAAGGTAGGAATGAGCTGGAATCAAACCTTGCCATGCAGTTCTGCTATCAGTGCAACTTGCATTAAACAAAGCTGTCAGTGTGAATTGCTTCTATTTTCTCCTGCCTCAGAAATGATTCTGTGTGTGGCAGAAAATGTGTCCTTACAGGGTGCGTGTGGCTTTATACCAGGGAGGAAGAGGCTACATCCAGTATGGAACATCTCAGGAGCACTTGTGGTGCTCAGCAGCATGTGCTGATTCATGACTTGCTCATCAAAGATGCGTGTTTACATTTGAATGCCAGTTTATGCTCCATCATTTCTTGGATCACGGGGGATCTGTCCTTCCTAGAAGAGCAGGTTCAGAGTTTGGAGCTTTCCCGCGAAATACAGGGAGGGGTAGGGCAGGCTGGCCTTCATGTGGCTCATGCTGGTGCTGCTCTCAGCAGAGGGGTGGCTTTTTAGGCTTCAGCAGACTTGGCAGATGAGTGAGTGCCTGCAAGCAGAGAGAGTGTGACATGTTTGGGAGAGTGGCTGTTGTTACAAGAGGAGGGTGCAGTTACTCATGGAAACGGGGCCTTCTCCTTACTGAAGGCATGCTGGTGGGAGCTCATGGGATGAATAACTTCTCTTACATTTTGTAGACATTAACTCTTACCACCATAACCCTGCAGCAAACCGGGCAGGGTGGCAAGGCTCTGCTGCTCTGGTGTGCTGTGGCTCCATCCAGATGGACAACAGCCACTTCCAGCTGCTTCCACACAGGAGTCTTCTGGCAGCTGGAGGCTGGGCTCAGGGTGGGTGTTGGGTGCCTGATGGCACGCTCTCCGAGGTACTTTGAAATGAAGCAAGAATGCAATCTAAAACCCAAATGTAAATTTCCAAGTAGTCCTAAATGTAGCTGAAAAGGAGTCCAAGAAAGCAGAATTGCTGTGCTGCAGACGGCTTGCTTCCTGGCAGTCAGTCACTTGGATTTGGTTCTGCTTCAGCAAGCAGAATTTGATTTCCCACCCCCCACAACTAGTATTTGAATGGAAATGTATGAATCAGTTTTCTAACTAACGTGATTGGAGCCCGGAGACCATCTGGTTTTCCCTTATCCAAAAGTGTAATTGAAATAGCCCTGCAGAGCCTCATGCAGAAGGGGCCTTTTCTCTTCTGAATCTCCACCCTGGTTTTGTCCCCCTTGAAGGCTGGGGGTTGGATGAAGAGTGTGTTTGTTTCCCAGCCATGTGACTGAGTGGTTTTGTCTACTGCTGCTGGTTCCAGTGTTTGGGCAAAAGCTAGATGACAGGGACAGAGAGAAGCCTGTTACCTGGGTACTACCTCTTGATGATTTTAATCACGTGTATTTTGAATTTTACCTTTTGTTCTTGCTTCTGTGCAAGTGCTTTTTCTCTCTCCTAAATGATCTTGGTTATCTTGAAGACTATCAGAAAAGGCTTTTGGCCCTCCTCCACTCGCCCTATATCAGCTTATCTGTCACCTTGTGTGATGCCTGGTTCAGAGCTGGGGTGACTTTACCAGCTCCCTGCAAAGAAAATTTTGAGATTGATTTCTTTAGTGTGTGCTCCAAGCAGCAATGTCTGTCCCATAAAGAACTGTCCTGCCTGATGGCTCTGTTAGTTAAAGAAAAGGTGCTCTGGGTATGGCTTTCAAGAGTGAAACACTGAGTTTCCCATGACATTAGGAGTAGATGGCTTCTGGTCTGTGGTGTCCATGGTCCAAATGGTCAGTGGCCCATTTCTGACAGCTCCCTTTCCCACCTTGTTCTGGGGGTGATGGTCTCATCCAAAGCACTCTAGTCTGGTGCAGGAAAAAGATCCTATGTCCAAGATGCATTCCTGCAGGAAGACTGGTGCATATGGGGAGTAGCAGATTTGCTCTCCTTGGGGTGCCACAAAGTGCATGAAGAAAGCTCTCCAGGCCTCCCTCAGATCCAATGAAAGTTGCTTATAGGCCTTATTTGGACACAGGGATCTTTTCTTTCTGTGTCCTGTGGGAAATACTGTTTTTAAAACACAGCTGTCAAAAGCAGTGTGGCCAGCAGGTCAAGGGAAGTGATTCTTCCCCTTTACTTGGCTCTCATGAGACCCCACCTGGAGTACTGTGTCCAGTTCTGGAGCCCCCAAGATAAGAAGGACATTGAGCTCATGGAGAAAGTCCAGAGAAGGGCCACAAAGATGCTCAGAGGGCTGGAGCAGCTCTGCTGTGGAGACAGGCTGAGAGTGTTGGGAGTGTTCAGCCTGAAGAAGAGAAGGCTCCAGGGAGACCTTAGAGCACCTTCCAGTGCCTGAAGGGGCTCCAGAAAAGCTGGGGAGGGACTTTGGACAAGGGCAGGGAGGGATGGGACAAAGGGGAATGGATTAAAACTGGAAGAGGGAGATTTAGGCAAGACATCAGGAGTAAATTCTTTGCTGTGAGGGTGGTGAGATACTGACCCAGGTTGCCCAGAGAAGCTGTGGCTGCCCCATCCCTGGAAGTGTTGAAGGGCAGGTTGGATGGGGCTTGGAGCAACCTGGTCTGGTGGGAGGTGTCCCTGCCCATGCAGGGGGGGGGATTGGGACTAGATGATCTTGAAGGTCCCTTCCAACCCCAACCATTTTATGATTCTATGTTAGCATGGTCTTCACTGTATATCCCAGCTATTGGTAGAGCATGAGGTCATCTTCACATTGTAATAACACCTAAGATTTTAATAGAAGGCTTCTTAACATGTATTTTTTTAATTATTTTTTTTAACAGTGACTTCTGACTGTGTGAGAAGCAGCCAGCAGCAGGTCTTCTGAGCTTTGACTCTGAGATTTGTTGTGAGTTTCTAACCCGATGAATCAAGTGCTCTGGCTAGAAAAACAATTTCAGGTAAGTAAATGAATTTTACATTTTCAAACGTGTGTTTTGAAGTGGTGTGTTTTTGCCATACTTTGTTGACTGTAAACTGATTTTAAATGTGACCTGAATTCGGGTAGGTTTGTGTTTGGACTTGCATGGGCAGATAGACATTTTGCTTTGGATTGGTAATTTTTTTGCAGGTGTGCCGGTGGTCAACACAGGCAGCAATTAATGGTCCTCACTTGTGGATTTGCATCCCAGTGTCCTATTTTGGCACCTGTACAGGCTGGTTTCTTTGGGGCTTTAGTTTAAAAGCACAGCTTGGTAGAGACTATGGGGATTCCTCCCATTTGCTGTTAGCTTAGTTGTTGCTTGTGCCAACCTCGCGCTCTCTTCGTTGAAGACAAAAAATTGACACGGACAGTCTAACTGCAGTACTGAATTGTGTAACCTTAGGAAAAGGCAACTGGCAGATCACTTAGATTGTGATAAGACAATAAAGAGCAAAACTTGAGAAGGTGTAGGTTGTGTATAAATGCTCCAAAACTCCTACTTGTAAGGAAATCTTTTCCCCTCTGGCTGTTGAAACTGGAGTGATATATTGGGTAGACATCCAGTCTGGCCGCTGGAACACCTGGTTTCTGTTCCCAGTTCTGGCTTTGCTGTAGATGAATGACCTGCAATGAGAAAAATGGGACATGTGCCCTTTCTTGCTGCTTGTAGTCATGTTTTTGTCTTTTAATAATCCTTTGAAGCTGTGCAAGGATTTGCTGAAAGGCATCTCTCAGCATTCTTCCCTGGTTGTGTTGGGTTTGATGTGTGCTGGAAAGCTCCATGGCTGATCTCTGAGCTAGAGGGGGCGGTGTCGGAAGGATCGGAGACCAAAAGCAGAGCTACTGGGCGTAGAGATTTTGAGAGAGTGTGTTTTTAAAACTTATTTGAGTGTAACCTGACTGACTATCACATTGAATGAACCAAGTCTTTGGTGCCTTCAGCTCTTAGCTGGGAAAGCTGCTGCTGTTTTCTCAAAATGCTCTTGACTGTTAGACTGAACAGGCTGATTCTGAGAGGCTGGGCTGGGGGACAGGGCAGAAAAGCAGCTTTCAGTTGTGATTCTTCCTAACAGTTGTAATTCTTCCTGAGGATGCCTGAGCAAATTTGTTTTGGGGAAAGTTGGTTTTAGTGCCTCTGCTACAGGTGTCACAGTGCTGCCTGCCTCTAAGTCTCCATTTTTGAACAGACACTACAATAAATACCGTCAGGAATCAGAAATGATGAGAAAAATGCTGTGACTGGACATCAGTGCTGCTGAGACTGAGGGAACTCATTTTTTTTTTTTGTGTGTGTGTGTTCCACATAAGGGGAGTCATTATGAGCAGGTTTTAACTTTGCAGCTGCTGCTTTCTGAAAGCTGCATTTGTGTGATACAGAATAACTAATATTTAGGCTTGTTTTCATCAGTCATGAAAAGTTCCTGCTTTCCCCACCCTCCTTCAACTCTGTCAATATTAAGAGTGGATGACACTTTTACCAGACGCCAGAAGCTCATGCCACTGTATTGATTCAACTTTTGTTTTCCCTGGATCCAGTACACAGATGTTATGAATAATGTAGTAATCAATTACTTCCAAGTTTAATGCAGATTTACTCGGGGTTGAACATCACCAGGTACAGTGCAAGAGGTGCTAGGCTGCTGTTTCCATGCTAAATGAAAATGATTCCAACCAAATAGTGCTGGGCATGTGGCATACCTTGCAAGTGATGTGAAGATACTACTCACAGCTGCCTTGGTATCTGGGACCTCTCTATTTTTTATGTACTTGTCCTAATATAGGACAATGTGTGTTCTGAACTCGTGGGGTCACAAAGAACATGGATGCCTCATTGCTGAAATCTAGGAATCTAATACAGTGGAATATTGGGATACTGCTGCCTCTTCAGTGGCTTTTTTATTAATTTTTTTTTTCTTCTTGGTACAGTTTTATTTTTTTAAACAAAGGAAAAAGATCCCTTTCCTCAATTGTTGGCTTCACAGAACTTGAACCTGAAAAGAATCCAGGAAGCCTCTTGTTATATAAACACACTCATCCTCCAGCTTGGCACTGTACGTGCTTGATGGATCTGCTTGCTGAATTCCCTTGAAATTTAAACTTCAGTGGCTTTGAAGGAGAAACTTGATGTTACTTTTATATAGCACTTAATGGTGCTGAGCAGGGCAGCTCTCTGGGCTCAGAGAGCAAAGCAAACAGACTGCTGGATAATGACAGTGTGACAGTGACTACTGAAAGCAGACAGTGCAGTGTAAAACTGGGACTCAGTTTCTGTCTTAGTGATTTTTGTTTCAACTTGTTGCTTTTGGCTGTGCTTATACCTGCCAAATTTAACTCCATGGAAGCAGAGCCTCAGCATATGTGGTATCTTGTGAAAAATATTTCTGCTTAAGTTGCTTGTTCAGAAATAAAAATGTGTATGGATATAGCAGGGGCTTGGAATGGTTAAAATGAGATTCCAGTTCAGACAACAGGCACTGAGATTTTCAGCCACCAGATTTCCCAGTGAAATGGGCAACAGTTGCCTAGAGCAGATGTTTAAAAAAACCAACAACCTAACAAGGCCCCACAACAAAACCCCAGCACCCTGTGAAATGCATGGCACGTAATCTCAATTAAAGGCAGCGACTGGTTTCGTGGTGTTGCCTTGCACACATAAAAGCACGTTTGGGGAAATTTATTACTCATGTATGTAACTGAATGTGAATTTAGGGTTTTTCTGTAGGACACGAGTTCATTATGACACAGACTTTTTAGGTTCTACCTTTGCTGCCAGGAATGCCTGAGCTTGCTTGCTGGCTGAAGAGGTGAGGTGACAGGCAAAAGCCTGGGATCTGCAGTGCAAGTGCTGCCATTGTTCACCTTCTGCACATGACAGACAACACTTTGTACAGCATCTCCCAGCCAACCTGCTCCTGGTGTTACTCTTGCTCTCTGGGGAGGCTTGGGCATCTTTCTGAGCTTCCATTTGATCCCCCTACTAACCTCCCCCATTACTTTTTCCAGATGCGTCTGAGCTGCACGCATCAAAACTGTCCCATAGAAGTGGGAATGACAAGTGGGTGTTGCAGGATCTGCAGAGGTGGCTTTGGTACAAACACAAAGCCCAGAGGTTATGTTTTAAAAGTGAGGAGGATGAAAAGGATTCCATGCAAATCCCCTGTGGTCTGATCTGCTGCTGCTGCTGCCTCCTCTCATGTTACTAGAGTACCAAGAGAGGAGTGAGTGAGGAGTCCAAGCAGAGAAGTGGTGGCATAAGATCTTGGGCACTTATCCAAACTTGAAGATGTGATTGAATTTTGGAGGAGCAGATACTGTATGTTCCCTGTGCTCAGTTTGTTCAGATCCATCAGATTCAACTCTGGGAGATTTCCCTGGCACTGCTGCTTATTAAACAGCTTGGCTGGCTCTTGGTCAGTGAGTAACATAAAGCAGGTTGCTGCCAATAGTTTTGCTCTTGTCTCCTTATTCATTTCACCTCAGACAGGGAGCTGCTCCCCTGTTTCTTGGAAAAGGCAAAGGATGTGCTAGCAGGAAATGGCTGCACTTAAAGAAAATAGGCCATACCTGCTGCTGCTTAATCCTTAATCCAAAGAGAGAATCTTCTTTCTCCTGATTTGTTTGTCAGCTGAATTAGCAACTGACAGTTCTGTGGCCTGGGGCTGGCTCTGCCTGTCTGAGCCTAAGTCATTGCTGAGGGGCCCAAGTAACAGGATTTCTGCTACGGATGTGCTCACCAGTTCTTGCATGTGTTCAAACAGAAAATAGGTTTTCTGTCTTGCTCTGCATCCTTTTTGCTTGGGCTCCTTTTTGTTTTGGCATCATTTTTACTGCTGTGCTCTTGTGTACCTGAGGTTTCAGTTGGGGTTTGATGGTTAGTGCTGTCCTGGCTCATGTCAAGTGTCACATCACATCACTGAGTGTGTCCAGCAGGTTGAGGACACACCCTCTACTCTGCCCAAGTGAGACCACACCTGGAGTGCTGCATCCAGTTCTGGGCTCCCCATTTCAAGAGGGACGGGGATTTACTAGAGAGAGTCCAGCAGAGGCTATGAGGATAATTAAGGGACTGGAACCACTTGTCTTATGAGGAAAGGCTGAGAGGCCTGGGGCTGTTCAGTTTGGAGAAGACTGAGAGGGGATCTTATTAATGTTTACAAATGTCAAGAAGAGGGGGTCATTGTCTTCTCAGTGGTGTCCTGTGATAGGACAAGGGACAATGGACATAAACTGGATGGAACACAGGAAGTTCCACCCCAACATGAGGAAAAACATCTTCATTGTGAGGGTGACAGAGCCCTGGGACAGGCTGCCCAGAGAGATTGTGGAGCCTCCTTCTCTGGAGACATTCCAAACCCATCTGGACGTGTTCTTCGTGTTCTTGTGGGATATACTGTAGGTGATGCTGCTCTAGCAGGGGGTTGGACTAGGTGATCTCAAGAGGTCCCTTCCAACCCCAACCGTTCTATGATCTACCTGAGATATCTGGGGATGGGACAGGGCACCTACGAAAATCGAAACTTCTGATGGCAACCAATGTGCTATACTTGGGTTGAAGTGCCTGAAGAGTGAGTCTAATTGAGTCTTTATTTGAAAGGCAGTTGCTGCTTTGAAGTACAGCATGACTCTTTTGCAACTCTTTTTGCTTCCTTTGAAGGCTGAGCAGCTGATGGGAAACTCAGGGCTGCTGTCGTGACTGTTCCTGTACCTCTTAGCATGCAGATAAAACATCAACTATTACACTGAAGTGCAGATGTTACTTTGTGCTGAAGTCATGCTGGAAATAGTTCAAAATGTCTCGTTTGTTTGGATTCACGAAGGGAATGCTGTCTTATCATAGAATGGTTTGGGTTGGAAAGGACCTTAAAGACCATCTAGTTCCAATGGACTGCCATGGGCAGGGACACCTCCCACTAGACCAGGTTGCTCCAAGCCCTATCCAACCTGCCCTTGAACACTTCCAGAGATGGGGCAGCCACAGCTTCCCTGGGCAACTTGGGCCAATGTCTCACCACCCTGGCACAGTAAAGAATTTATTCCTAACATCTAACCTAAATCTCCCCTCTTCCAGTTCAAAACCATTACCCCTCATCCTATCACTACACACTCTGGTAAAAAGCCTCTCCCCAGCTTTCCTGGAGCCCCTTTGGGCACTGGAAGGCCTCTATTAGGTCTCCTTGGAGCCTTCTCCATTCTGAACAGCTTCAACTCTTTCAGCCTGTCTCTTGCTGGCTGCTCTCTACTCGTTTTGCTCTCTGGTTTCTACCTGGTTTCTTTGCATTCAGCAAACTTGTATTCAAAGGGTGCTGAAGCATTTAATGAACCTGAGCATCCTCGTAGTCTGCAACCCAGGAGGCATAGACTCTGATGGTGATACTTGTGGGTTTTGTGCCTTTTGAGAAGCTGCAGTATTAATCAGTTGTTTTCCTCCAACTTCAGTCATTAGGTGGATCCAACAGGCTGTGTTCCCGTGTTGAATTAGACCCTATGAAACAGCCCTCTTTTATTGGATAAGTATTGACTAGTTTGTTCATTATTTTAATGACAGACGTAGTTGTTCAAGATTACTCCATGGTTCTGCAGTTTTATTATTCCACAGATGATACAGTTAAGTGGATTCTAGCGCAAGATGCTTTGTTTCGGTTCACTTGTAAATGTTTTTCTCTCTTCTCATAGATTTGTTTTCAAGATGCATTAAAACAAAAAGGGTTTGTTTTTTTCCTGGCCTGTGCTCCCCTCTCCTCAGCTGTCCCCATTTTCAGTGAATAGCTGAAAGACTGTCAGCAACTGTTTTGACAGATTTTGATGTACTACTGCGGACGACAACATGTTGTATCTGATGTATTTTGCTCCATGGTGATAAATACGTAGCAAAGGATGGGTAGAACATTTGGTATTAAAATGCTGAGGGATTCTGTAGTCCCGACAGAGGATGGATGATTGCTCCGTCACCAGAGTCCTCTGTGACTGTCCCAACTGTTCAAATCCTGTGTGTGTCCAAGCAGCATCTAGGCAGACATAAATATCATCTTGTCTAGAGCATGTCCTACCTTTAGGTTCCTCCCTGCCCTTCTCTGCACTGTGGAGCTTCACTGCAGCCATCTCAGACACTGACGCATCACTCAATTCCCTCAGCTTTCCTAGGGCTTTCTTGGAAAGCTGGTGTAAATGCAGCCTTGGGAGCTCCCTGAGCTATATGGCACATCTTGAAGGGCAAGTGGCAGCAAAGGTAAGGGACATGCTTTGCACAGATGCTGTTTTTATTATTAGGAATGTTAACTGCGTTTACAAGGTTGCTTCAGATGTTTCAGGAATGCTGCTGCTGATCCAAATTACCTGATGCTCTCCTCAGCCCAGTGCATCTCCTTGTGTCTGTCCCCTGCCAAACATGTGGATGGTCTTCATCTGGCAGCGTGACCACCCTGCCATAGCACTGCTTCATCAAACTGTCTGCTCCAAAAATAATCCCCTCATGGAAAGCATTGAAATGGAGCCAGCACCAGATGTGAAGTCAAACACTGTAGGCAAGGCAGAGGCAGATAAACAGGTCTGGGCATAGCAGTGAGCACGGGCAGCATGTGTCTCTCTCCTATAATCAATTATAGCACTTGATTTTACTGTTCATCTGGATGTTTTGTTTTATTTCCCCCCCTGTGATTTAGTCTTCAGTGAAGTTTCTCTGGGAAGGCAGCTAAATACCAAGAACGCAAAGGCACTGACTCCGGTTTTGCAACGTGCTACAGTTTTTGCTGATCCTGTTTGAAGTCCCCAGACAGTTGATCTAGCAAACCTGCTGCTAAATGGATCATCTAATTCCCAGTGAATGCTGTGATGGTGAATATTGCCCTGTATCACAGAATTTAGTTAAAAACTGGTGTGTGTTGCTCAAGCTGTCAGTTGTCTTTCAGCATCCTTGTTGTGCTCTTTCATCTTTAAATGCTTGTGCTGAAGCTCAAATAAACTTACCTGTCAGCAGCTGGGAGGTTCTGTCTTCTCATCTCCAGCTGCTCCCGAATCAAAGCCCTACATGTCAATTTTAAAAGCTGTTTACAAAGGAGATAAGGCAAGTAGCAATGTTGTAGCTGCTGTTTCTCTAAATGATTTTCCTAATGCTCCAATAACATCCAGCACAAGGCTGTGTTTGTGCTTTGGGAGGATGTCAGCTTGCCTAAAGTCTCTGCTCCTAAAGACTAAAACTAGGGACAGCTGTGTCCTTCAATCACGGCTGGCATCACCTGCCATTTAGGTGTCAGGTTTTTTAGCCAGGTGGTAACATCACAGACCTGAGGCTGGATTCTTTAACTGCATTGCCTTGCTCTGGTTTTACAGCACCAGTTGGACAGGTACATAGCATGCACTATCCTGAGATATGTAATCAGAAATATTTTAATCACAAAATTGCGATGCATGAAAATACACTGATTTCATGCTCACCCCCCTCAGGATTTTCCCAAAGCATTCTGTTGAAAAAGGTTTTATAATCAATACATACCTCCCTCATCAATTTTTTATAAAAATGTTATCTGTGGTGACTGCTATGTTAAAATCATGAAATAAAGGAGCATACCACACGGAATAAGAGCTTAAAACTTTTTTAACTCTACATTCTGTAGGATTTAGTTACAGACTAGATGTAAGGCAGTATTTTAGCTCTTATTTACACAGCTGAAGCAGCCAGTATGAAAGTGAGTTAATTTCTGTGGGTAGGGGGAAACATGTTGTGTACTCAGCTTCACCATTCAAGTGCAGCACTATTTGCACAGAGTTGCCCAGACAAAAGTCAAGGGGGCAACAGCAGATAGTCAGTATTTGTATTTCTGCAGGACCTCAATTAGGAAACTTGATTCTCATTCCCCTGCACAATGAGCATTGCTGGCTACTAGTCCAGACCTGAATCAAAACTTTAGCTCTTAAATCAACAACTTCTGGGGTTGTCCTCTTCGACTTGCAAGGAAACCAAACACAGGGCATTTAGGTTGCTGTGGCAGCTTGTTAATTCAAGAGCTCTGATGTTGATCATCTGATGACGGCGTGACTCCTGCAGCACTGTGACTTGAGCAGGCTTCAGGTGGCGTAGTTTGGGTGCTGTGGAGGTTGGCATGGTGTACACTTGTCCTAAAAGTGGTTTTTAAGGAGAAGTGCCTCCCTCTGAGCATGGGGCAAGGTGCCACTGCTGGCCTGGCTTCCAGCTGCCAGCCTCTTGCTCCTCTGACATCGTGCACCACATGTCTGGGGTTAAGGGAAGGAAGGAGAGCTCCTCACTGAAGTTTCTAGCACAACGGTCAGTTTTCTGCAAATTTGTCCCCTCTGGTGGTGGAAAACAAGCACAGTCTGGTTTTACCGCATTTTCAGTTGTCACCTTGAGACTCTGCAGAGGCAGCAGGGAGGCCCAGAGGCTGAGATGGAAATGTTGAGGTGAGCTTGGACAGAAACAGTGCACAGGAGGAATTTGGGATAAGGGAGAGTTTAAGTGGGAGTGGAGGGTGAGTGACAACGCAGTAATGCTGTTTCACCCACAGCTTTTCTGTCTGTAGCACATCATTTAATACCCACTTTGGCAAACTGTCTTAATGCTCCTTTCCTGTCCCTCACCCTCTTTTGGGTTGATTTGATCTGGATGAGAAGTAGGCATTGGAGAAGGATGATGCTGACAGCTGAAATGTTCCTGTTCAGGCAGAGGCAGCACAAACACTTGCACTGAAAGATACATGTTGGTTATCAGTGAAACAGCCCAGACCTTTCAGGGTGGTGACCAGTTGGACCAGGGGTCAGGTTACCCAGGTATTGCAAGATTTGACACCTTGTTGTGAGGAGACCTACGAGTCAAAACCTCTGGCCAGTGAGCATGTGTCTCCAGGAGAGAGCATAGTGGGTGGACAGGAGAGCGTCCCTGTACAGTGTGAAAACTGGGTGGAGAAAGGAGTCTGGGTCTAGAAAGGAGTGTCTGGGAAAAGCAGGGAACCATCCATCAAACTGGATGCCTGAGGAGTAGCCTCCAGCAAACCCCAGTTATCACCACAAGCAAAATTAATCCATCTTTCCAAAACTGTGCAGTAGGAGTAGTGGCAGGTTGCCCCAAGGAAGAGTTTTATTTTTACCCCACCACCTTGCAAGGGGTAAGTCTAAAGACTTCAGAAGATCATTTCTTTAAGTGAACTTACATAAACAGCAAATTTTTGTCTGCATCCTGCATCATCCTTGCAAAAGTGCTAAATCTGGAGTTCTTTGTGTGTTTGTAATCCCATTGTTTGCCAGTAAAATGGATTTTTTAAATGTTTCTGCACTGATTCTTTAGTTTTAGCTGGAAAATTCTTACATTCAGCCAGTATGTGCTTCTCTGTGGCAATTTGGGGTGAAAATGGACACTTGAAAGCAAATCTCTATTGTCAGCCTATGTTGGGAGGACTTTGAGGTGCTGAAAACTGGGGGAAAAGGTCTACATAGCAGGCAGGAGTTTCAGTATGAAGCTCTGCCCCTTGGTGTGCTGGGATGATTAATGACACAGTGTTGGGTTCTCTGTTCGCACATGAAAAGAGGAAACCAGCATGTATAAGTGAGGTAAGGAATCTGTTAGGTGGTACAAGGTCAATGAAGCTGTAAAGCAGCAATTGGTTACTGATAAAAAAGCAAGGTTTTTTTTTTCTGTGCACCTCAGTAGAGGTCATTTTGCTGGTTCTGCATCAGGAATTAATAAATACAGGTGACCAAAATACAGATTTGTTTTTCCAAAGCACAAAGTTTTTCTTTTACACAGAGCTGTGGGCTTCTGAATGCAAGTTCTAAATGCAAGATCCACAATCTCTTCTCCCCCCTGTCCCTTTCCTCCCTTTGGCACCCACCAGGCACTGGGGGTTTTGTTCCTTCTTCTCCAGGACTTGTTGCAATGAGGTGGCAACAGATGCCTTGTGTGCTGAGCAGCTCTTAGAGCAAGCCCGGGCAGCAGTGCAGAGTAGGGGTACAAGGAGGGGATGCTGATCTGCCTCTCTGAGCAGAAAAGAGGGGGTTAGGGGTGCCTGTGGGGTTGGGGTGCTTTGCAAAAGCATGGGGAGCCCTGGGTTGGGACATAAACATGAATCAGGTGGCTCCTGAGCTGTGCCTGGGTGGCAGAAGGTGGGGAGTGCTTTAGCAGAGGGAAGTGAGAGGATGGAGATGGATTTCTCATGCACAGGCAGGGATGTGATTAATGCCTTGCTCTGCTGCTCTGGTTGAAATGAAGTTGTGGAAACAGCCACTGTGAGAGATGAAGAGATTACTGCACTTGCCAGGCCCTTTCCTGTCTCTGAAACCTAATGCTTGTCCATGCAAGAACAGTACTGGTTTGGGGCTTTGTTCTGCTCTTGGGAGGCTTTTTTAAATGCATTTGGAGATCCATACGCTGAAAACAGCTGGAAAGTCAAAGCAGGAAATGAATGAATGTCATTAGTGAAGGACTAGAGAACAAAAGAAGAAGCTACTGGGAAAAAAAAAAAATTAATTAAAAAAACCTCTTTCTGCATGATTCTCTGTGTCTGGAATGCCAGCTGGTCCTCCATGTCCAAAAAGAAAAAGGTTCAGCAAAGGGTGATGGGAGTAATTGAAGGCACAGAGCAACTGTTGTATAAAGGAGAGAAATTTTGACTTTTCAGTGGGGAGGAGAAGTGATTGTGAGTGGAGGAAGCATAAAGAGGAATGTCATCTGGAGCAGAGGATGACTGTACCCAGGCCTTCCGCATTCACAAAAATAGTGCCAAATAAAACAGGGAAGCAACAAGCTTAAAAAAAGGGAAAGTTTTTCTTTGGGTGGTGCCCAGTTCCGCTGTGGTACTCCTTGCTGCAGGATGTTGCTGAAAGGTTAGAGGTTCAAAGGAGGCTGAATAAAACTTAGCCATGGCTATTAAAGACAGCATCTCCTGACTCAGGGAATGATTGTTAAATGTTTTCAGGAAGGTAACACCATCTGTGTTAAACTCGCTGCAGAAATGTGAATCCTTCACTTTGTCAGAAGGTACCAAACACTGCTTAGCTGTTTCCAAATGCTGTGTCGTATAGATGTGTGCTCAAGGCAGGGGCTACGAGCTGGAGTAGCAGATTAAATGTGGGATTTCTTGGCTTGTGTATTATTTGAGATTTTTGGTAGCAAAAGGGAGACAGGCATGTAGTAGCAAATGATTCAGGTGATAAAAAACTTGGTGTTTAAGAGCACGTTACAGCAGCAGTTGCCTTGGATCATTTGCTGTGTTACTTGACCAAAATTTTGGAGCTAGTAGGAGAGTGCTGGTAGCTGGGTAGGTTGGAGTGGCAGCTTGCCAGCCAGGGCCTGGGGACAGGATCAGGTTATGGTGATGCTTTGCAGACAGACAGGCTTCAGTATTTCCCTGCAAGCTCCATTTTCAGCATGAAGTAATGTTTGGGTAGAGCTGAAACTCTGGGATTGCACCGTGGGGGTCACCAGGGTGGTTTGGAGGGTGAAGGTTTCTTACACTTGATGTTGCTTTTTACTGCCGAGGGGTGGTTTGCTTGACTGGTGTATGAAAGGACCGCATTTCCCTGGAGATTTTGGCATGTGGGTGTAGGAGGTTTGGGGGGGGTGGAGGAGGATGGAAGTGGAATGATCTCCTTTGAATCAGAGCTGTTTTGACATGCAAGAAAGAAATTGCCAGCTGTAAAAGTTGGGGAATCAAACATTGAACCACTCTACGATTTTGCGTGGAGAAGAAAGACTCGGAGCAGGAGATGCTTGAAAATTTATACTGGACTGAGTGGGGTGAAAATCAAAGTCTGGGTTTGGATGTGATGGGCTCAGCTCGTGCCCTGCACATGCTCATGGTGGCTTTGTGGTGGAGTGCTGCTAAGCAGTGAGACCTTGGAAATGGAAGGAGGGTTCTTGGTTCAGTGGCCCCCAGCCCAAGGTGTGGATATGGTGACCTGCGTGTGGTGACTTGGAGGGCAAATCCAAAGTGATGTATCCCTCTTCTGATCTCTCTTGAACTCTGACTGCTCGTGTCTTTGCTGTGAAGTGACTGCTTCTGTATGTATGAGCAAGGTGCAAACTACTGACCTGCTTTGCTGCCTCTACAAGGCAAGTGATAGTTCTTACTGAAGAGAGCAAGGGTGGCGTTTCTGAACGTGCCTGAGCTAGACTTGCTGTGAGAAACCAAAAAAGTGTAGGTGATGACTGCTGGAAGGGAAAGCAAGTGTTTAGTGTACAGTAGCATGGATTTATAGACAGATAGTTTGGCTTATAGATAAATATTGGTTGCCTGTATTTCCATAGCCATAAGCAGTTAGCAAATTGGATTTAAAAGCCTAAACTCTGCTATAATCTAGAGACCTTTTCCCATGTTTTTTCTATCCCATCTGCTGAGTTCTTCACTTACAGCTGAGATGTCACGTGGTGCCAAGAGAGCCAAGAGAAGTGACGCATCTTGGTATCCCATGGTAACTCTGCCTTTCTTTCCTTTTTAGCTCAGTTGCTTTGCTACCAGACAGAATAACCTGACTGTGGGATTAGATTTGCTTTGCTCACAAATAGGTGAAGGTTAAGGAGTGGTGTTTTCACACTCTAGAACTGTTCACACGTGGTAATCCAAGCTGTCCTTTATAAACAAAAGCTACCCAAAACACCCACAACAAAACACACACTCAAACAACCCCCACTCCAAAACAAAACCGACACCCCTACCAAACCCAGAAACTAGAAGCTCCCCGCTAACTCCTCAACATGCAGGAAGTCTCAGTTGGGGCTTTAACCCTTCCTTTGCTGTACAGAACAGTGCAGCTCATCTGAAGAGGTTTGGCAAACCTCAAGCAGATACCCTGCAAGTGTCTGTTGGGCTCAGAGGTAAAATTCTTACCAAAGCTCAATTTGCAACTCAGATCTTGTAGGTCACACGGGCTTTCCTGCTGGAAGCTTTTTAGGTGATGCTTTCTTATTTTTGCTTCCCTTTTTGTTTTTCTTCCCCCTCAATCAGTTGTTTTTTTTAACCTTTGATTGTTATATGCAGTTCCTGGCTCTCCCTTAATTAGAAATTTCTGATGTATCTCCTGAGAAGAGCTCTTGGGAGCTTTTCAGATATCTGATGTTCTTTAGAAATCTGATTATTTGTAAGCAATGTATCCCTTAAACCCATTTTCTCTTCTCTGCCTAAACATCCACTGCCAACTTCATTGTATTAAAGCAGCAGTGGTTTGGTTTGGTCAGCCTGAGGCTCAGGGCTGCAAATCCAGTAGCTCCTCACCTCATTTAAGCAGAGGGGGAAGTTTTTGCAGCCGTACAGGACATGTTTCCAAACTCTTCTGGGCCCGTTTTCTCAGTGCCTTCAAACACAGCTGGTACAAATCCTGCTAAAAGAATATAAGTCTGGCTAAACTTTGCCCAGCCCATTTGATTTTTGCTTTAGGGGGGAGGGAACAGCTTTCAGAAACGTGCTTTATTCTTAGGAAAAAAACAAAACAAAACAAAGAGGTTGGTTTTGCTCGCGTGTGATTCAGGAGTTGGAGGAGACTGTGGTGAAGTTTTGCACCGTGGCAGGATTTGCATTTACTGTTGCCACAACTACGGGTGAGTTTACAGCATTTCAGTTCCCTCAGCCGGGGGGGACCTAGAGGGAGTTACCAGAGCTAAAAAGATATCCGTGCACAGAGCTGACTCATTTTGGTGTCCCCAACTCATTTTTGAATCAGGTTTTGAACACCAGAGGATGCGGCCAAGGTGTTTCTGTGTGGGGAGGCATAGAAATGAAGTCTTGTGCAATTTTTGGCTTCCTGGATCTGGGGCAATTGATGTGCTTGATCTTTGCTCTTAACAAGCAGCTAAGCTGTCATCTGATACACAACATCCATCCAGGCACCTGGATTTTTGGAAGTGTTGCAAGACTTCTCTGGAATGCACGGGCTGTGACGTTTGCCTCTCGGTTTCCTCTGCACAGGTATTTAGTACAAAGCCCTGTTCTTGCTGCAGTGGGACTGAAAATCCTGTTTGGTTTTGAGCTCCGCGCAGTCCAGCATGTTGTGTGTTTGCATCTGCATGGGTAAATCCAAACAATGGGCTGCTTGTGGCAACTGGAAGTGGCGGGGGGAGTGGGGTGGGGTGGAAATCCCTCTTCTGTGATGGCAGGAAAAAAGCAAGCCTGTTTACAGCAGCAACCAGCAAGAGTTTATGAAGTCATCCTTCAGTTCTTTCCCTGCCTATTCTGCAGAATGGTGATTTAAGCATAAATTGCTTAGGCAAAAAAAGCACTTGGCCTGTGTTTTAGCTACTAATGGGAGTAGCTTTGACTTAGAAGTATAAAGAAACACTGTACATTTCTGAGGGTGACAGTGTGTGCAAGAACAATTTTATGTTGAGAGTGCATTTGTGCAGGTCTGGGAGAACACCTCCTTAGCAAACTCCTGCATTTACAAAAGAATTCTAACGAAAAAGAAAAGTAAAATGAAGGATTCATTCAGTCAGACCTACTGGTGGTGGATTTTTGGCCCGGACAGTAAAAAAAAAAATAGTCTATTTGCTTTTTGGTGTTTTTTTTTTGTTCTCTAATTGGTATAATAACGGTGACCTTGCAAACTGTGCCTAGAAATGGAGTTCAAGGGAGCTTCCCCAACAGACCAGGCTTTCATGGCAGTGGGGGAGAAGGAATCTTGCTACTTAAAAAAAATCTGAGCTTGCAGTGTGCTGGAGGAATGAAGAGTAGTGTAACGTAATAAAGTCTGATGTGGAGAACTGCTCTAGTGGAAATAATATGAACTGTGTGCTGCTGGTGACTGTGCTGGAAACAAAAACAAGCGTCAAAAGAAAGGTTAGGAGTTTAACGTCAATGTTATTGAGTTTAAACTTAATGTTAGGAGTTTAAAGCTAAATGTTATTAAAACAAATAATAGCAAGTTTGCCTTTGAGGAGAGAAAACTGGGCCTGTGTTCAGAGGCAGGTGGGTTAACAGCCTTGGAAGGTGGGAATATTTGTGTGGACAAGGAAGACCTGGGGTACTACTACAGGCCAGTCAGCCTTGCCTCTCTGCCTGGCAAGGTTGTGGAGCAGATCCTCCTTGAAATGGTGCACATGGATAATATGAGGAGGTGGTTGGTGACAGCCATCATGGCTGCACAGAATCACAGAATGGTAGGGCTTGGAAGGGACCTCTGGAGATCACCGAGTCCAATCCCCATGCCAGAGCAGGACTGCCACAGAATCTAGGGCAGGTCACACAGAAACGCATCCAGACAGGTCTTGAAAGTCTCCAGAGAAGGAGACTCCACAACCTCTCTGAGGAGCCTGTTCCAGTGCTGTCACCCTCACAGTAAATTTCTTCCTCATGTTGAGGTGGAACTTCCTGTACTCTAGTTTGCATCCATTGCCCATTGTCCTACCACAGGGCATGACTGAAAACAAATTGGCCCTTCCTTCTTGACACCCACCCTTCAGATGTTTATAGACATTAGTAAGATCCCCTCTCAGTAAGGCTTCAGTAGGGGCAAATCCTGCCTGAAAAATTTGGTGGCCTTCTATAAGGGGACTACAGTGTTGATGGATAAGGGAAGAGCAACTGATGTCACCTACCTAGACTTGTGCAAAACATTTGACGCTGTCGTGCATGACATCCTGATCTCTAAATTGGAGAGACGTGGGCTTCACAGATAGACCAGTTGTTGGATAGGGAATTGGCTGGATGGCTGCACTCTAAGTGTTGTGGTCAATGGCTTGATGTCCAAGTGGAGACCAGTCATGAGTGGTGTCCTCAAGGATCAGTACTGGGACCAGTGCTGTTTGGGATCAATGCCCCCTGAGCAAGTTTGCTGGTGACTCCAAGCTGTGTGCTGTGGCTGACACACTGGAGGGCAGGGATGCCATCCAGAGGGACCTGGACAGGCTAGAGAGGTGGGTGCATACCAACCTCATGAAGTTCAACAAGGCCAAGTGCAAGGTCCTCCACATGAGCAAGGGCAATCCCCAGCACAAACCCAGGCTGGGGAGAGAGTGGATTGAGAGCAGCCCTGAGGAGAAGGACTTGGGGGTGTTGGGTGATGAGAAGCTCAACATGATCCAGCACCATGTGCTGGGGCCCAGAAACCTCCTGTGTCCTGGGCTGCATCCCCAGCAGCGTGACCAGCAGGGCCAGGGAGGGGATTGTCCCCCTCTGCTCTGGTGAGACCCTCCTGCAGGGCTGGGTCCAGGTCTGAGGATGGACTTTGGACAAGGGCATGGAGTGAGGGGTTGAGGGGGGGTACAATTTCAATCAGAAAGAGGAGAGATTTAGATTGGACGTTAGGAAGAAATTCTTTGCTGTGCAGATGGTGAGACACAGGCCCAGGTTGCCCAGAGAAGCTGTGGCTGCCCCATCCCTGGGAGTGTTGAAGGGCAGGTTGGATGGGGCTTGGAGCAACCTGGTCTAGTGGGAGGTGTCCCTGCCCATGGCAGGGGGTTGGGACTAGATGGTCTTTGAGGTCCCTTCCCAGCCAAACCAAGCTAGGATTCTGTGATTCTATGACATGTTTTTGATGTCAGATGACAGCTACCCTGTAACCATGTAACCTGTTTGCCATTTTTTATCATTTTAAGTAAACGTGGAATATTTCATAAGTAGGTAATTGGATTATACCTTCATCTAGATAAGATTTAAAACTATCAGCTACCCTGCAAGTCAAGCCTGCTGCTTTTTCCCAAGGAAAGCCTGTCTCCTCTGTGCCTTTTCCCTCCAGTATTTTCTGCTCCTCACAATTACCATCCTGTTGTTGCTTTTGCACACTAAACTGCTGTCTTGAAAGGGTTAACAATAAGCTATTTCCTCTATAAAACCCTGTGCAAAATACTGCTATGCCACTGCTAGAAAGTCTTAGACCCGTTGTACGGGAACAAGGTGCTCACCTGAAGAGCCAGAGATTGCAGTGGGAGTTAGAAAGTTTGGGGCTGGGGAGAGGAGGCAAATTGAATTAATCCAGCAATCTGGAATTAAAGTGAGGAACTGAATGTGAAGTGCTGTGAGCAAGTGGCACTTTCACCCCATCAAATAGCTGCAACTTGTCACGTAGGTGACTTTTTTATCTAGTGTTGGGTCTGACAACCTAGGCTCATGTAAAGATTTTAATCCTCTGCTTCATTGGCACTGCTGAGGATTTGAATTACTGTGTGAGAAAGTATTGATGATGTCCTAAAGTTTTTGCTTTGTGGTGAAAGTCTTTGTCTTCCTTAGCTTTTCTTTTGGGAGCTATAGTTTGTAGGTTTATGGTTTAAAAAAACCCCAACAAAGCAGTGATGGAGGGAAAGAACTCTCAAAACAAACCAAACTGTGTCCTCAGCAACCAAGCTACAGCTCTGACACAGAGGGAAGACAAGGTCTTACGCCAGCACAGGCAGGAAACGAGGTCTCCAGGTGCTGTGCTCAGCCTGTGCTAACATCCTCTCTCCAGGGACAATTGCCATGGTCTCTTCCCTTGTTTAGGAAATACTGTGTTAGAGGGAAACCCCCAGAGCAGAGGGGTCAGCTCCATTAGCCCCAGCATTAGCATCTGGTGAGATGGTTTCCTGTGATAGTGCCACTGTGGGTGCTGGGAGCAGCTGAGAATAGTCTGTGGTGCCTTTGAGTTTGGAGATGTCCAGGTACCACTGTGTCCTATCAGCTGGTCCTGGAGATCTGCCTCTGAGTGTGTCTGTGTTGTCCCTGTTGTTGAGTCTAGCTACAGAATGGCTGGGTAGAGGATCCTCCCCTGGGGATCTACAGGCTCCCACACCTCTTCCCGTGTCCCTGTGCCCTGTTAAGGACCTTGGAGGTGGCCAGGGAAGAGAAGGTGCAGAGCACCTAGATTAGAAAGGCAGAGGGCTGGCTGCCAGGCACCTTTGGCCCCAGACAGGGTGTTTCCTCTGAGAACAGCCCCTTTTCTGAGCTGTAGGTCACAGGGAAAGGCAGCCTCTTGCATGGGCATCATCTGCTGTCATTTTGCTTTAATGCATAGGGGAATTCAGCTTTTCTTTTGCAAGGAAATGCTTGTTCTCCTAGCAGGCAGAGCAACATGAGAAGCTGCTGGTATAAAAGGCTCTGGCTCCAACTGAAGAGCCTCTTGGTTTCAGTGTAGAAAGACACGTCATTCAGCTTACGGTACTCCAGCAGTCTCTGGTGAGCTTGTCAGGGGGAGAGGGAGGCTAAATTAAGGATGTGTTAGTTGGGGTGATGATAATTTGGAAGAAGACTGTAGATGATAGTACAGCTAAGAGTGCCAGAGTTGTGAGTCCCAGAAATGCTGCTTCACACAGCTTCTCTTGGACATAGTTGGCCAAGGAATAAAGGGAGGTGCTGACATGGCCAGAAGTACTGGGGAAAGCCTTTTGGCAACAGCACACTACTACCTGCAAGTGAAGTTGATCCTTGCAGGCAGCTGCTTGTCCAGGGATTGACCAATTTTGTGGTTTTTTATTGGGTTGTTGTGGTTTTTTTTTTCCTTCTGTTGGCCTTTATGAGAAGGAAAACAAAGAAGAATTCATCTGCTGCCCAGTAGATCTGCCCCTGTGCTTCTACCTGGAGATCTTGGGCTGGTTCTAGTCCATGGTAAGACCTCATGTCCCACTGTGAAGAGCATCTGCAGCTGCACAAAGAGTCTGTCCTGAAGCTGCTGCTGTGAATGTTGGGCAGGCTGGTCTGCACAGGGAAGGGCTGGAACAGTTGCCTCTTCTCAGGTTTTTATGGTCTGTTCTGCTGGTAGAAGTAGAATGAGTGGGCCTGGGCAGAAGAATTATTGTTGAACCATGATAGTGTATCTGGTTTTGATGCATGAAGGTGCAGTTAAGGCTTGAGGAGAAGTTTTTTGAACACTTCTGGAGAGTTTGGATGGATGAAGCAGCTGTGCAGGGGCTGAGGGAGCCTGTGTGAGGAGCCTGGAGAGGTTTCCTCAGGAAATATCAGTGTGTATATGTAATTATACAGCGTGTACTGGCATGGGGTGCTCCTCTGTGTTCCTACAGTCCCACACCCTTCAGCATGGAAAGGCAAAGAAATAGGAATTTCTACTCCCCACTATGGAAAGTATTTATACTGGAAACTGTTCTTTCCCATGGGGATCCATGTCTCCTTCCTTTCTAAGAGGCTTGCTTTCTGGTCCAACATTGTGGTGTAATTTAATGTTTCCAGTACCAGAAGTTACACAGTAATTAAAAAAAAAATAAAAATCCCTGAATCTCAGAATGAATTTGGAAATAACGCAGGCAGGAGAGGATCCGTATGTGGATTATTTAGTCTCTTGGGTTTGGGGCTTTTTTTTTTTTGGTCTAAAAATGTCCAGAGGTTAAAATTAGAACAGCAACCCCTAATAAACATTTAGCAGTGAATTTTCTGCAGTCAGTTTTCATTGAGCACCGAAAGCCCTGGAATGCCATGGTCCATTTTTGGATGCTGGAGACAAACCGAGTAGGCACAGCTCCTCAGTGTGGCACCAGGGAGCACAGCTGATCTTGTTAGGATTTTGATTTGTTGGGGTTTTTTTTACCATTCTATTTTAGAGATGCATGGTGGCTGTGGAAACTTGAATTGTCCTGTTCTTAGTGGTGTAGCAAATACAGCCTTCTGCTGTATGGACAAATAATCACACTCTTAACAGCAAGAGAAACTAAGCAGTGAGTGACTTAGAGGCTTATGGTGAACATCTTGATGTTGCAAGAAATACAGAAATAATGGAGATTTTTTTCTTCTGAAATCTTCTTAACTTTATAATAACATCATTGCTCACAGAAAGCCCTTTGGTCTGTCTTACCCAGGAAAAAAGCTGCTGTGTCCGTCTCAGTCACGTTGTTCTGTTTCACAGTGTATTTAAGGAAGTAACACAGTTATTTTTGTCACGAGATGAATGATCCAAAACTATAGCAGGGTTCCTGTTGGGTGAGTCTATAAGGAAAAGGCTGGCTGTGCTGTCTCAGGTTGATGTGGTTCATTATTCATGCACTCAGTGTTGGTTTAAGGATGTTCCCTGGGCATGAGTTTTCACTTCTCTGATTTGAGATTGCTCAGAAAACTACATGTGGGGGGACAAATTGTAGGTGGTGTCTGGCTATCTGCCTCTCTGGGGCAGGATGGTGTCCTGGCTCCCTCTTGGCTGCTGTCCTGGTTCTATATATACCTCTTTGTGTGTGTGTGTGTGCATTTGTCCAGTTCTGGGACCCCAACACCAGAGGAACATGGAGCTGCTGGAGTGAGTCCAGAGGAGGCCACAGAGATGCTCAGAGGGCTGGAGCAGCTCTGCTCTGGAGACAGGCTGAGAGAGTTGGGGGTGTTCAGCCGGGAGCAGAGAAGGCTCCAGGGAGACCTTAGAGCACCTTCCAGTGCCTGAAGGGGCTCTAGGAAAGCTGGGGAGGGACTTTGGACGAGGGCAGGGCGTGAGAAGACAAGGGGGAAGAGGGGAGACTGAAATTAGATCTTGGGAGGAAATTCTTTAGTGTGAGGATGGTGAGACACTGTCCCAGGTTGCCTAGGGAAGCTGTGGCTGCCCCATGCCTGGAAGTGTTCAAGGGCAGGTCGGATGGGGCTTGGAGCAACCTGGTCTAGTGGGAGGTGTCCCTGCCCATGCAGGGGGTTGGGACTAGATGGTCTTTAAGGTCCCTCCCAACCCAAACCAGTCTGTGAGTCTGTGATATGTTTGTTTCCTCTAATACCCACGATACCCGTGAAACTTCAGCAAAAGGTTCATTATTCTGCTAGGCTGATTTGATGGACCTCACAACCCAGTAACGTGGTGAACATCTCCATGTCCCTGTGTGCCTTGCAGAGCAGGTGCTGTTTCTGCACACCAGGTGCAGTCTGCTGGTGTCTCACGGCTTGACCCTGCCTCTTGTGGAGGAGCTGCTGTATTGCTGGGAAGGCCACAGGCTCTAGAAGCAGGTTAACTTGTACAAAACCTTTCTGACTGGATCCAAGTGTCTGCTTTGATCAGTAAATAGCCCTGAAACCTGCTGCAGGGTACTCCTTAGAAATCATCCAAGCTACTCTTTACCTTAAATAGCATGCCAAAAGTATCAACAAGATAAAAACAAATATAGAGGCTTGGTGTTAACCAGCCTTGAGGCAAGAAGTTCTGCTTCAGTTCATGAAAGCCACTCATGGCAGCATTGCATATAAATAGCAGCCCCTCTCTGAGGCTTCTCTTCATGACTTGCAGCTTCAACTGGATGGGTTTCAGTGGTGGAGTGGTGGTGGCCACTAATGGGGAGATGAAGTGGCAGATTTGTCTAGGAGTAACCAAGAATTGACTAGGAGTAACCAAGAGTGGCCGGGTTATGGAGGACACCCTGCCTTCCCTCTTGCTCAGGGGAGATGGAGTTTGGGGCTGCTGCCACTCCAGCTCCTTTCATAAGAACCAAACCCCCCGATTTAACAAAATGCCAGTGCCCAAGCACGTGATGAAGGCAGAGTTGCTAATGCTTTTATGGCTGTGAGGAGAGGAGTTAGGCCGTAATTAGCAGCCTCTCTTTCCCCTTGCAAATCCAGAGAGGTTTCTGTAGTTATTTCTGTGTTTACTTGGTTCTGCTTTATCCGTTTTAGTTCAGTATGAAATAGTAGTTTCTACCACGCCAAAGGACCATGTAAACAGGGTTTCTTGTGTGCCGAGGATGCTGCAAGTGTCAAGAAACTGACTCCTCAGCCTCACTGGGATGAGTTGCTTTCATGTTTTGAGCTGCTGGTCTAATTTTCATGTTCACAGCTGAGGGATTTCTAAAGACAGAGCTGTAGGTGAGCTGAGAATCTGAGCCTCTCAGTCTCAGCCCTGGGCGTGAAGACACGAGGCTAACATTGAAAAATACCCGTGGCAAGAACGAAGAATTGTGGATGGCCTTTAAATCCTTGCAAACAAACACACCCAGGGAGGCAGTTTAGAACTGAAGGGCTGTCTTTTTTGCTAGGTGAAGAGACTGCAAGTGCTCTGGCCACAAATGTGACAGCTGTCATGGGAGATGTCAGCTGTGCTGCTTCTCCTGCTCAGCCCCCAGCGTGCCTGCTCTATTTGCAACGAGAGGAAAAGGAGGAGGAGGTGTGCTAAGCTGAGAGCCAGGCAAGACAAATGCACCAGCAGTTGGATAGAAACATGTTTTATCTTGAGCTTTTCTACAGAAACCTGAATTCTGCACAGACTTCTCTGTTCCTGAACTTTTTAAGGTGAAATCTTAGTAGATAGGATCAGTTTTCCCTCTATTACTGAAGACCCCCACTGGCCTCTTTTTGCCAGACCACCCTCAGCTGTAGGAACAGGGAATGTTGGAGATGTAAAGAAATTACAAATTAAATTAATCTCTTGGCCTTAAAATAAAAGTATTTAAGACTTCTGTTCTCTTACACCAGCAAGAAGTAGATATCTTCAAATCAGTGAAGATTTTAGCTAGTAAACCTAGAGGGTATCCATGTCTGGCCCTTCTTGCTTTATTCTAAAGGAGGAGAATCATCCTTTGGTTTTTAGAGGTGACAGGGCATTTGTGGAGCTGAGGGGTTTTTTTAAGCATTCATGAAAAAGGTGATGTTAAAAAAAACCAAACACAAAACCCAAAGAAAACAGGCAAAACTTGAGGGAGATGGAGATTGTAAGAAAGAGTTAAGGAATCTGATGATACCAGGCAGTGTGATGAAAGGCCTGGCTGGTCTGGTAGTTTGTTCCCAGTCTCTGACCTCTGTGTCACATTGAGAAAGCAGCATTTGAGCCAAACCAAAACAAAGGCACGCTAGCAAGTACTGGAAACTGAATCTCAACCTCAGGAGTGAGATATGGCATGTGTTAGTGGTGTCCTGCTGAGCTGGTGTGATCTGTCAACACGGTGACACTGTGGGTTTCTGCCACGGGTGGTACCTCAGACAGGACTGAGATGCTTCTTCTGAATACTTGTGTTTATGATAAATGATGTCTTGCATGCAAAAGTGAGCTGGGAAGAAGATCACAGAATCACAGACTGGTTGAGGTTGGCAGGGGCTTCTGGAGGTGATCTTGTCCAACCCACCCTGGTCAAGCAGGGTCACCTAGAGCTGCTTGTCAAGGACCATGTCCGGTCAGGTTTTGAATACGTGCAAGGATGGAGGCTCCAAAACCCCTCTGGGCAACCTGGTGCAGTGTTCAACCACCCTCACAGTCAAATAGTTTTTTCTTATGGTCCAATGTGCTTCAGTTTGTGCCATCTTGTCCTGTCACTGGGCACCCTTGGAAAGAGCCTGACCCCTTCCTCTTTGCGCCCTCTCTTCAGGCATTGGTACACATTGATTAACCACCCTGAGTCTTCTCTTCTCCCAGTTGAACAGCCCCAGCTCTCTCAGCCTTTCCTCCTAGGAGTGATGCTCTAGTCCCTTGTGCATCTTTGTGGCTCTTTGGTGGACTCTCTCCAGTATGTCCATGTCCCTTTTGCATTGAGGAGCCCAGAACCGGACCCAGCACTCCAATCCAAGTGTCTTCTCACCAGTGCTGAGAAGAGGGGAAGGATCACCTTCCCTGACCTTCTGGCAACGTTAATGCAGCCCAGGGTGCTGGTGGCCTTTTTTGCTGTGAGGGTGCATTGCTGACTCAGGGTAGCTTGTTGACATCCAGAACCACAGGTCATCATCATAGTATCCCAGACTGGTCTGGATTGGAAGAGACCTTAAAGACCATCCAGTTCCAAGCCCCTGCATGGGCAGGGACACCTCCCACTAGACCAGGTTGCTCCAAGCCCCATCCAACCTGGCCTTGAACACTTCCAGGGATGGGGCAGCCACAGCTTCTCTGGGCAACCTGGGCCAGAGTCTCACCACCCTCATGGGAAGAAATTTTTCACTTCTCTGTAAAGCTGCTTTCCAGTCTGTCAGCTCCCAGCCTGTACTGGTGCTTGGGGTCATTCCTCCCCTGGTAAAGGACTTTGCCTTTCCTTTATTTGAACACCATGAGGTTCCTGTCTGCTCTTTCCTCCAGCCTGTCAAAGTTCATCCAAGTGGCAATGTGACCAGCTGGTGTATTGCCCATTCCTCCCAGTTTTCTGTCATCAGCAAATCTGCTGAGGGTCACTTGCACATCACCCAGGTCATTAAGGAAGGGGTTATACAGTATTGGCTCTCCTGTCAACCCCTAGTGTCTGGCCTCCAACTGGACTTCATTCCACTGATCACAGCCCTCTGAGCCTGGCTGTTCAGCTAGTGTCCTGTCCATCTCCCTGCCCACTTGTCTAGTCCATACTTTGCCAGCTCATCTGAGGATGTTATAAGAGATGGTGTTGAAAGTCTTACTAAAGTCAAGGCAGACAATGTCCTCTGCATTCCCCTCAGCCACCAAGCCTGTGTTTCATTGTAGGAGGCGGTCAGGCTGGTGGAGCATGATTTTCTTCCTACATAAATCTGTGCTGACTGCTCCTGATCACCCTCTTGTCCCTCAGGTGACTGGAAATGGTTTCCAGAATTAGCTGCTCTTTCCCAGGGACAAAGTGAGGCTGACTGATCTGTAGTTCCCCCGATCCATTTCCTTGCCCTTCTTGAAGACGGGAGAGACTTTGGCTTTCCTCCAGTCATCAGGAAACTCTCCCAATTGCCATGACCATTTAGAGAAAATCAAGTGTGGCCTCACAACACCACCAGCCAACTCCCTCAGCACTTGTGGGTCTCCATCATCTGATCCTGTGGACTGGTGCATGTCCAGTCTACTGTTTCCTAACCTGATTTTCATCTATTAAGGGTAAATCTTCCTTGCTCTGGACTTCCCCCTGTGGTCTCAGGAGCTTGTAATTTCTGAAGGTCAGTCCCACAGTTTTCCTTCACATCCCTTGCCAGATTCAACTCCAGGTGGGCGTTGGCTCTCTTAACCCCATCCCTGTGTGATCAGCGTTCCCAGATTCCTCTGGGGTCACCTGCTCCTGCTGCTGTGCTTCATTTGCACTTGAGTTTGGTCAGGAGCTCCTTACTGCTCTGTGTAGGCCTCCTCCCACCTCAGCTTGATTACATGATTGGTGTGATGGACCATTTCTCAGTTTGGAGGAGGCGATCCTTTAAAATCAACCAGCTCTTCTGGACCCCTCTTCTTTCCAAGGCTGTATCCTGTGGGATCCTTTCAACACATCCCTGAAGATGCCTAAGTCTGCTCTCCTGAAGTCCAGGGCTGTGATGCAGCTTCTTTCCCCAGTTCTTTCCTCTCAGGATCCTGAACTCCAACATTTCATGATCACTGCAACCAGGGCTGCCCCAACTGTCACATCCCAATGAACTCTTTCTTGTTTTTAAATGAGGTCCAGCTCAGCACCTCTCCTTGTTGGTTTCTTGGTCACCCATCTTAGGAAATTGTCATAAGTGCACTCCAGAAATGTCCTCGATTGCTTCTGCTATGCTGTGTTGTCCCTCCAGCAGATGTTGGGGTGGTGGAAATCCCCCATGAGCACCTATCCTGTCCTTCATAAAGAGCCAGCGTGCACCCACGTGCTCATCAAGTCGTGTGTTTTATCCCACCAGGTGTCTGTGACGGTGGAGATTGTGGCCCTTGCAACTGCAGGCAGACGTCCTGCCCCTTCCCTGTGCTGTGTGCAGGAGCACATGGGCACTGCAGGGAGGCACCCAAGGGTGCAGAGTACCCAGAAACAGCATGAGAGCTCTCCCCATTGCACCCTGCAAGAGCTTCCATGTCTGTGTACCTGCCTTCAGCTGTGCGAGTGAAGATGGCTTTCCTGAAGTTCAGCTGGACATATAAAAATCATAGAATTCCAGACTGGTCTGGATTGGAAGGGACCTTAAAGACCATCCAGTTCCAACCCCCTGCATGCACCTCCCATGAGACCAGGTTGCTCCAAGCCCCATCCAACCTGGTCTTCAACACTTCCACAGATGGGGCAGCCACAGCTTCTCTGGGCAACCTGTTCCAGTGTCTCACCACCCTCACAGCAGAGAATTTCCTCATGTCTCATCTCAATTTCCCCTTGTGCAGTTCTGATTCATTCCCCCTCGTCCCCTCACTACAAGCCCTTGTCCAAAGTCCCTCCCCAGCTTTCCTGGAGCCCCTTCAGGTACTGGAGCTGCCATCCAGGTGGCTTTTCCTGCTTTTCTGAGCAGAAATAGCACATCTTCTGGCCAAAGCCAGGAATATGCGAGAAACTCCCCGTGTTGGATGGCTGCAATGTTTATCTGGGATCATTCAGCCTGGCCTTACTGCCTGAGTCAACGTTGTGTGTGCAGCTTTAGAAAAATAAAAGATTTTCTTTCTGTCTCATATTCTCCATTTACATCTTCCCTCATGTCACTGAGTATCCACAGCAGGGCTGTTTCTCCTCTGGTGTGCGGCTATTTATATACCCTGTGACGTGTCAGGAGTGCTTTGGAAGAAATCTTTCCATCTGAGCCAAACCCAAACCAAACCTGCAAAATAAAGCTCCTTTCTTTTCCTCTTAGGAGAAGGGGGGGCCTGAAAAGTGATAAAAAATTATCGCCTGGGGAGGACAGGAAGCCTGTGAAGGTAAATGGCCTTTTTCTGTTTAACTAATCCAGTAACAAACACCCCCACAAAACTGTCAACTTTTTAAATTCCGGGCTTGTCCTGGGGGGCTGGAGGTGTTAAACACTGGGGCGGTGTTTTTATCAGGGACCTGTGAAACAAGTTGCTGGAAGCCTTTAGGGTCGAGGACAATGGTTCTTTGACAATCGAGCAAGACGGTCTCATCAGCAAAGAGCAGCCTCAGGGGTTGCTTGTCCCCCCTCACACCCTTTGGAGAATTGTTGCAGCTAACTGGAAATTGCAGCCATTTGCATAGGTGATGAGAGAGCCTTTTTCTTCTCCCCCCCATCATATCGTTGTTGCACAATGAAAGTGATTTCCTTGCAGTAAAACTGAATTTCAGCTTTGGCTTTCTGAGCAATTCAGAGCTCTGGCTTCACAAAAACTTCCCAAGACTTTCTGTTGTCATTGCACTCTGTCCAAATCTAAACTAATAAATTTGGGTGAAGATTTCTGACGGGTGTCGATTGAATAAGTCTGTGTTGTGCTGATAGGAGAATTTTCAAAATAAGGCAGTTTACTTTTGGTTTTAGATACAGGTTTTCTGAGGTCTGGAGCTGCCTTTGCTACTGTTTGCTAGGTGTGAGCTGCAGAAGAGACAGAAGGTACCACTTGGAGACTGGAGGTTTTCTAAAGGCACAGTGTTTAAATGCTGTATTTTTGATGGGCAGAAATGCCTGTCACCAAACAAATCTACCAGCATGAAGGCTGCTTAGATGAACAGGGCAAGTCCACCTCTTTGGGAAGCTCAAGTGTTTACCTTTTACCCTTTCGTGTTAGGCATTTGAAACTCCTTACAGAATTGTGTTTTCGTGAGCTGTGATTGCAGGGGTGAAACCTCTGACAGGGATTTTTATGGAAAGCGATGTTTTAACAGTCAGTGGAAATACTGTTTTGGATCCACCTCTTTGGTGTGGATGGGGGAAGGAACTAGTCTCTCCTTACTGCAGGAAATGGTAGCATGCAGCAGGATAGTATCCAAGTATTGTCATCCCTTGAGAGCAGTTAAGAAAGATCTTTATGAAAGAAATGGGTGGTTCCTCTGAGTCAGGTTTCCAAGAACACAGGAAGGATGGTGGTGTCCACAGTTTGATGTGCACATCCACCCCACCCAGTTCACGCAGAATTGACTCCAGTTATTTCTGACTTTGGGTAATCCACCAGGAATAACTGGGATTGGGGCGTATCAAGCAGGATTCCCCTTGTCTGTGCTTTGATCCTACAGAGCTGCAGGATCAGAGCGGGTGATGGTCTCCTGTGTGGGATTGGAAAAGATGTACATAGTCTTTCTGTTGCGACTGGTGTCAAGAACAGAAATGCAAGTGTGAACACAGGAAATACCAGCCAAAATACATGCCATGAATGCCAGAAGAAAGGTATTTGGCCATAGCTTGATTTAGCAATTGCCACTCTGTGTATCCTGCAGCGTAGTATATTTACCATGTAAATACCCTTGTAGGGTTTTTTCAGTCTTGAGAGAACTCCTGGTGGTTTCTCTGGTAAGGCTCCATGTAGGCTGTGGATTTGTCCTTGGCCATTAAAACAAACCATGTCAATAGGAAGTGAGTTGAAATGAAATCTGCTCCTTACTTGCAAATCTATGCATGTTCATCCTTCTGAAGCATAAAACTCCCTAAGAGATTTAACAATCGATCCTCATCGAGCCTCACTCAATAGGGATGGGTGCTGCAGTTCAGGAGAGCTCAAAGTGTGCCAGAAAGTACAGGTTTCCTCTGCTGCCTGGGGTGCAGAACATCTTTTGTGGTCAAAGCTCCTTGGACCTGGCTTCGGTGGGAGCAGGATGAAGTTTCTTCAGCTCACAGTTCAAGTTAGTGCTCAGCATTGGAGTCAAAGTTTACATATAAGAAATATCATTAATTGGATTCCCAGTAAATGCTGAATTTTTGGGGGGATATCTATACTAGGATGCAGGGTTTTAACAGCCCTGGTGGGAGGACCAGGTGGTCATTTTTAGTGCTTGCACAGAATTGGTGCTTGGACTTCCTATAGAAAGAAATTGTCTATGTGTTCATCAGAGGGAAAACCCATAAATGAATCTAAGGTCCTACCTTTAAACAAGCAGATTGAAGTAGAAGGTAGTGCTGGTGTTTTGTAATTATTGATGTAACAGAATCTCTAATATTTTCCATGTTTGTACCTTGCCATGTTTTGCATCCTGTGATCAGGCCCTTTGCTTCTGTGGCTCAAGTGACGCTTCCCTCAGGAAGCGTGGGGGACACTCGCCCTGTAGGACAGCCAAGGAGCCTGGGCCTGGAGCACAAAGCCTGTGTTCAGCAGTGAGCACTTTGGTCTTTGTCCTTTCTCATTTCTCATACATCTCACAGAGGTCAAGGTTATAAAAACAAGGTCTAACAGGCACTTCCGTTGCACCTTGGTCATTGGTAGAGACGTAAGTACAGCCAGATAATGAGTGATACCAAAGCAGCCCATGCCTGTGGTGATTGCTGTGTATTCCCCCTTTTTGGGAGGAGCATAAAGGGGCATATAAACACACTTGCCCAGTAAACTTACAGGAAAGGATGTTGGAGTGAGGGAGTGTCAGTCTCTTTTCCCAAGGAACAAGTGATAGAACAAGAGGAAGTGGCCTCAAGTCACACCAGGGGAGGTTCTGTTTGGATATTAGGAACACTTCTTCCCCAAAAGGGTTGTCAGGCCCTGGCCCAGGCTGCCCAGGGCAGTGGTGGAGTCCCCTTCCCTGGAGGTCTTTAAAAGCCGTGTAGCTGTGGTGCTGAGGGACATGGGTTAGTGGTGGCCTTGGCAGTGCTGGGTTAATGCTTGGACTTGATGATCTCAAAGGTCTTTTCCAATAGAAAGGATTCTGTGATTCTACAAGCCCTTTGAGCCTTTAGTGATCAATGACTCGGGTGTGCTGAGTGTAGTTACTTCTGTGCTGCTCCGAATTAATCTGGTGATCAATGACTCGGGTGTCCCGAGTGTAGTTTCTTCTTTACTGCTCTGAATTTGTCTGGTTGTCCTTTGAACCCCTAAACTTGTGACCCTCACTGTGTGGTGTGGGTGGAGGTCACAAGCAGAGGACATGGGTTACGATGATGGGATGTGTTGTGCTGATGGGATGGTGCAACTCACCCTGTGTAAAGGAGTGATAACACCAGCTGCACCGACACAGGATATGAGGAATTCAGCACCCGGTGCCCCTGACAAATAATAGCTCCTTATCGCTTCTGTTGTGTTGTTCCCTTTGCCCTTGGGATGGAGGAAGTGGATATTTGAAGCCCTAATTTGCAGTATTAATCCACATCATGCTTATTAATGAGTAAGCTATTGGATAGGTGGGCATGTCTGAGCCAGTGCTGTTTAACCTGTCACTGTCTGCTTTCAATTACACAGGAAGAAAAGGAGCTGGAGGCAGTGATTGATGGATAACTGCCTTGTGTTTCTTCTTCAGAGGCTTGGAGGGGGGTGTATGTTGTTCTGGGTCTGCTACCTGGGTACCAGAGAGAAGATGCTCATGGCATGGACAGCAGGTGTAGGTCATGCTAATATAATGGCTAATTAACCATCCCGCTGAGGTCCCGCCGAAATATATTGCAATTTAAGGAGCTAGATTTTGTGAGGCTCTCACTGCGGAGACAAATACTCAGGATGTGGAGGCTGACTTAGTTTAACAGGAAGAAGACCCATCCACACCCAGGAGCCCTGCTGTGATCAGTATTAACTCTGGCTTTGTGGGTTTTTTTTTAAGATGCTAATTTTGCTTATACTGGAAAGTGTTGGCTCCTTCTAGGTCTTTCAGGTTAATAAGAAACTCCTTTGAAGAGGAAGAGATAGCATCAGCGGGGCATGAAGTGTGTGTTTGCAAGAGGCTGCAGTGCTGCTGAAGAGCAGAGGACATGGGAGGGGAGCAGAGTCTCATGTCTCTGCCCCTCGGCACAGGGACTGCCAGGGGTACAATGTCAAACCTCACTGTGGGGACACAGGGATTGCTGGGCAGGCCTACAGGTGGCACCGGGTGTTAATGAAATGTGCATTCAGTGTAAACTCCTCTTTTTTTTGTCCAAAAGTAAAAGCATTTGCCTTTCAGTGCTTTTGCATAAGCCCAAGTGTGGATGTTTTGGCTCCATTTCTGCAGAAACAGTTAGTGACTTGCTGTATCCAGCCAGCCATGCTTACAACAAGGGCAGGTGTTTTCCTGACAGGTTCTTGATTGCTCCTTGCTATTGCTCATTATTACATGCCATGTTTCTGGGGAAGGCAAACTTGATCTGTCAGAAGCTTTAAGAAGCCAGAGCACCCCATACGTGCCAAACTACTGGTACATGAAACCTGCAGCTGTCACAGACGTGGAGCAAATAATGAAGGAATTAACTCCTTGATAGGAAAATCAATGGTGGCACCAGGCTGTGTCCCATTGCAGTGTGTGGTGAGGAAACTTACCTGTTGCCACAGAATTGTTTTGGTTGGAAAAGACCTTTAAGATCATCCAGTCCAACCATTCCCCCAACACTGCCAAGGCCACCACTGAACCATGTCACTCAGGACCACATCTACACGGCTTTGTACCTGCCTGTGAACACGTGCCTTTGGGTTGAAATTTTGGGGTTGGAAGTAACCCATCCAAACAGATGTTCCTAGGTGGTGACTTTAGCCAGAGGATTTTGACACACCTGGATAATGAGACTCCTTGCAGGGAAAAAGTAGTGGATAAGAGAATAGGAGTGGCACCTCTGGAGCTGGGAGTGCTGCAGCTGGATGCAGGGGACAAGATGCAGTCACCTGTGAATAAAACACCCTTCTGGTGGAGATGGTCAGTGTAAAGGGTGTCTTGTTTCTGTTTTGTGGAAAGCTTCACTCTTCTGGGTTCAAATATGACCGCAGTGGTAATAAACACTTGCTTTGACCTGTGTCTTTGCTTGCACATCTCCTGAAAGGAAGTGAAGTGCAGTAACACCATGTGCCACCTTGTATTTCTCCACTCTCCCCTCTGGAGAGGTGCTGGCATTAGGCTCCGCAGAGCAGCCCCTCAGCAAATCCAGGTATTCCACCCAGGAACAGGGGAAGGATGCACAGACCCTGCAGCCCAGGGAGGCACACGTGGTGAGCAAAAAGATGGATTTTATCCGTTTACAAAGATGATGCCAATTAGATGAGAACTCCAGAGATTGAAGCAGCTTGTGTGGCTGGTGTAGGGTCAGCAAAAGGTCCTGTGTCCTGGAGAACATCCAGGACACGTGGGGATCCATCCCACTGGTGTTTCTGCCATCCTTTTTATAGCTTTCAGTCACAGGGCTGCACATGGGTGTGTGTGATCCCTCAGAGCTGTCGCAACGTGGTGGAGTCCCATGAGCGTGGTCAGATGCAGAAGGGGAGTGAACTGGGATGCCCAGGAGCAGGTCAGCCAGCCAGAGCATCGGGAGGTTGCAAAACCAGTGCGAGGTCAAAGTACAAACACGTGTTCAAATACAACAACACAACATATTTCTTAATTTGCTTCTGAAGGAGGAGCAGGGGGTGTATTCAGCTGAGGTTCCAGAGGACACTGCTTTGCTTGCTACTGCGTGATCATCCTGTTTGCCAGCCATTGAAAATACACCTTCCTTCTTGCACACGTGGTCCAGCAAGTGCTGGTGAAATCAGCTACTCTGTTAGAGGACAGATTTTTTGTTCAGGCAACTTGGTTTACCTTAAAAGCAGGTTGAGCTTTTTATAGGAAAAGAAAAGTGTGGTTTCCTCCGAACATTACTCTGTGAGTCACACATGATGTGACACAGCATTCCTCTCTGGAAACGTAATTGCTGGAGCTGATGAATACATCATACTCCAGAATCACCCTTTGTGTTTGATACATCTGAACACTTAATCTGGCATTTCTGGAAGGGATTTTGAGAAATACTTTATGGATTTTTAAACTCAACCTTTTAGTGTTTCTAGTATATATTGGAACCCCATTAAGGTAAATTTAATGACATTTTTTCAGTTCCAAAAGCAACTGTCTGTTCTTAATAGCCTTGCACATAAGAAGTTGTAATGGCTGTTAATGCTGTAATACAGATTAATAATAATGAATACTATAATTATATCTATAATAATACAGTTTCATGTTATTTCTCAATAGGAAATATGATAGACTGGGGGGAGGTGTGACCACTGTGGTGGTGTTTTGTTTTGTTTTTTTTCAAGCCTGTTCAAAATCATGTGTTACATCAAACAGGAATATGCACATTTGCTGGTGGAAAACCCTCAGAAGACAGGGTGGAGCAGTGATGATCAAAACAGACTTGTTTTAGCAATGAGCATTTTTGCATCTTTAATGAAAAGTGCTTCATTTCTGGATCATAAAGCAGATGTGCTGAAAGATCTTTGCCAAAGCTGTTCAGAACTTCCCAGTGTCCTCAATTTTGTGTTTTCTTTACAAAGGCATTTCAGTTTAAGAGAAGTGGGGGGGGGGAAAGAAAACCCAGCTTGGAGCTAGGAGAAATAAGCTTGATATAAATAATAAGCAACAGGATTTTTTGGCACTCACAGCATCTCTGGAGAGATCCATGTTACAGATGGCACAGTGGGTTTGCTAGGAACTAGGTCACTTGTTCTGGGGGGTGAAAGTGCTGAAAGAGTAATAAGCAGCAGTTTTAGAGTGGCATGGGTTGTTCAGCATGTTGTGACACTAACAGCTAAGGAGGGGGCTTGATGCTTACTGCAAACAGCAGTTCAGTGCCATAGCTAATGCTTCCCTTCTCAGGAGCAGGCAGTCACATTGTACTGAAGACCAAGCAGCTTGGCTCTGGAGAGAATGGACTACATATATATTTCAAATAATTTTTAAAACCTTGTCCTCGACCTGTTGTTGAATGTGGTGTTTTAAAGTGTTGTGAAGCAAACAGAGGTCAGAGTAGCTTTTAAACACTCCTGTAGCACTTTTTTTTTTTCTGAAGTATCAGAGACCAGAGTCAGGTTACTTGAAGGAAAAAAAGACAAAAGGACAAAAAATATAAAAAGCTGTAAAGATTTTCAGGATACATGGGGTGGATGTATGGATTTATATTGCTTATGTGAAGCAATATGAATATCTCTTCTCTGGTGGGTGTTGATCCTAGAAATCAGTCATCAGTCTTGGAACTCATCCCCATTTTTGCCCTGGTAGTGGTCCTGGGTAGCCAGCAAGCCCCGTGCCTCCCTGCTGGGTCCTGTAAAAACACTTCCTGAAAAGGCAAGTGTGTAATTCCCTTGTTTAAAGCCTTGCATTGGAAGGAGAGCTGCTTCATAACTTCAGGAGAGAGACATGCATCACTTTAAAAATTGTTCCCTCTTCTGTGACATCTCCATAGAAGGGAGAAGTAACATTATTCTGTGTGTATCTGTTGCTGTTAAACTGTGTTTCTTCTTATCTCTGACTCAGGCTTCCTTCCTCTTTTTACACCAAAACACTCGAACGTCTTTTTGCTGTTTGTTTCTCAGCTCAGTTGGAGGCAGGGTCATTGCTACTTTTCTTCATCTGGGTTGCAGTGCTTGGGCCTTGGGGTTGAGTTTGCTTGGTGCTGTGAATGAGTAGGGTGTTTTTAACTTGCACTAAACCTCCCACCTTCAGTGGTAGATTTCATCTGCTAGTGTGTAGTTTCTTTACTGATGGGCAAGGGAAAAGGTAACTCAATATAATTTCCTTATCTTGCCTTTTTTTTGGATGTTTAGGCAGATTTAAAATGTCCAGGCAAAGAAGACCCTTCCCCAGTGAGGCTTTTGGAAGAACGTTCTCTTGCATGTGGTGCTTCAGTTACCAAAACCATTAGCACTGAAGCTATGAGGTGCCAGCAGTAAACCTCAAACCTCGTGTTGTGTCCCATATCTCGTGCCCTGATCAGGAAAGAAGCAAACAGGTCAACACTTGGTGGCTGTCTCTTGTCTTCAGGCATTTTTACGGTGATTGTCATCCTCATATTGAAGCATGATGGGGGATGGTGGAGATGAAGCAGCCACGTAACTGAGAGCAGTACTTCCAGATGTTCAGTACTATAGAAGGAAAATTATATAATCCATTCAGGCTGTCCTCTCTTTTAGCCCTTAAGCCATAGATGTCCCTGCCAATGTGTATAGGAGGAAAAAAAACCACCACCAAACCTTTGCCAGTACTTTGGAAAAGTTCACTGACTGTGTTTCTTTTTATTTGTTTAGGGCTTCTCAGGGTATTAAGTTATATGTGTCTGAACACATGCAATATTTAAATGCATAATGATTAAACATCTTGAAAATGTGTTCCCAAAGCTCACTCTTAATTACCTGTAATACTTGTCCAACTGTCATCTCTTCTCCCTTCTGGCCCCACCTCACTCATGGGAAAACAGGGCTGGCTTCCCTACGTGCCTTCAGGTCACTGAACTCAGTCCTGGATCACTGAGGGGAAGAACTGCAAAGGTAAGATCTGATGAAGTAATAAAAGAACATTCTTCTCAAACATGAACACATTTACTGTCAGAATTGAGTTAGTAAGTTTGCCTCTGTCGTCACCAGGTGACTTCTGCTGTCCCATGAGATGTGTTGGCCCAAAGTAGACATGAGTGTCATCTACATAGCTAGGAGTTCACAACCTGTAGTGTGTCTTCTAACTAATTCTTCAATTCCTTGTATATATGCTCAGTGGGAGGAATTTACAGAATTGGCATTGATTGGTTTACATCTAAGAAATCTTTAGGTAATGAGGAATTACCTGTTCTACTCCAGAATACCTCCTTGGAAGCAAGACAAGGTTGGGCAGATGCATCTGGTGATTGTTATGGAGCTCAATTACCAAAAAACAGCTGGAAAAAAAGGCATAGGAAGCTCACTAGTGGCTAATCCACACTTCTCATCTCCCCTCAGGTTTAAAATCAGCTGACTTGGACTTGGCTCTCCTGCCTGCTGGAGGTACAGCTGAACTGTTAAAATCCTTCCTAAAAGACCTCCAAAAAAGAAATCTGATGGTTAGTTCACTTGACCCGGGGTCTGCCAGCTCCCATGTTAATGGTGATCTGCAGGAAAAGGAGGATGAGCCTATCTGGTTTTTAATTCTTAAATTAGGAGAAAAAGCTATTTCAGGAAGGGGTAAGTTGGGCCATTTAAGATAAGTGCTTTTTTTGTTGATCTTTAAGGCAGAAGACTTTTTAAAATTAATTAAAGGCAGGGGAATTAGCTGGGCTCACTGACCCAAGATGCTTGCTGTGTTCTCCTTGAATTGGTGTTTGCAGACATACAACTTGAAGTTCAGAGTCCTTCATCAAAACCTTCTTCCCACCCCTCTCCTCACCAGTGTTTGAAGGTTAGTCAGTCACAAACCTATGGATGTTGTGGAGGACCTGATAGTGAACATGTTGCATTTGATACCTGGCTGTCTACCCGTGTTAGGAAAAAGGATTGGTGGGCCATGTCCAGGGGCATGTATCTGTTAAAAAACCCAAACCAACTACTCCTTAAAAATACTTACTTCCCATGTGACAAGATTAGTATGGAGGGATTTCTGAAAATCCTTTCCCCATCCTGTATTTCTTCGGGGCTCTGCAGATTCCTCGGGATTGATGGCAACAGTCTCTTGGTCCTGGGGTGGAGTTCAGAAAACCTGGTGCTGCTTTTTGCTAATGCTGGTGTCTAGTTGGGTTTTTTAATTTTTTTTTTTCCACATGATTTCATCCATGGAGTGGAAGCAGGCCACTTCATCCATCTCCAGCTTCACTCCTGGACAGTCTCGCTTCTGCTTACAGCAGCCAGTGGACTTCTTGCTCTCGTGTAAGCTGCTGGAAAACACTTGCCAGCACTGCTCATCCCATCAGTCTTTCCAACATGTGGCTTCACTCTGCTTTGGATTGTGGTTTTGTGCTCAATTACACGGACCTCCCCACTGTCCCGCGGCCAGGAGACATCCTCCCCTCCCTCAGGTGCTCACCAGGGATGCTTCAGACCTTCCTTTCCCTCTTCGGTCCTGTGTGTTTCCAGTCCTTGGTGTGTCTTTTAGGACAAAGATGGGTGCCCTCGGGCCACGGTGCTGCTGCCTACCCAAGGACTGTCGCCAGTGGCAGCAGTGGGATGTAGCCAAACACTTCATGGAAAGCTTGAGGAATTTGTTGTTTTGCTTTGTTTTTAGTGTGCTGAAATATGGCTCTTGTGTGTGTGTGTTTTTAGGATAGTACTTAACATCGGTATTTATAAATATTGGGAAAATGAATCCTTCCTCCCAGCAGCGACCGACCCTTTCAGCTTCACAGTGTCCCCTCGAGCCTTTCAAAAGCCATACCAACGCTTTGGGTGACCAGCGCGCATGAAGAATCAACAGACCTGAATTTGTACCATAACTTTATTTCTCCCCCCCTCCCCCCCCCATTTTACCTGTTATGTTGCCAGTAAAACCCTGAGCTGTTCCACCAGCTGCCGTAGGAAATGGCAACCCTCCGGTAGGGAATGGCAGCCCTCCGGCCGGGCTGGCGGGTGTCCCTCCGCCTCCTCCTCCTCCTCCGTCTCCTCCTCTCCCCCGCTGCTGACGCACTCGCTGAGGCCAGACAGCGTGGCCGGGACAGCCGCGGCCGAGCGTTCCCGTCGTCGCTGCTAGTTCCTCCCCTCACCTGCTTTTCCCTTTCCAGGCGTTTCTTCCCTGGCGAGGGGAGCAGAGCGCTGGCCAAGCCCGGCCTGCCGCTGCCGGCGCAGGGGAGTCGAACGGCAACTTGGAATTGGCAGGAAGTTGGGGTGTAGCGACGGAGACGCCGGCGAGATCCTGGGCTCTGCGGGTGTTGCTCCGTCAGAGAGGCGGAGGGATTGGAAAACGCTTCAGGTCACAGAGGCCTCGCCACTGGCTCCCTCTCCCCTTGCCGTGAGCCTCCTGGCTGGCTGGGGAAAGGAAAAGTTGGCTGCTGTTGTTCTGCCGCCTGGTTTCCCTGAGTGAGGAGCTGTTGGTGATCCCGTTGGAGTTCAAAGGCAGGTTGGTGACGGGCCAGGACTGTGCTTTGGAAGCAAGCAGAGGGGCTGGGATACAATCAGATGGAAAATACAGCTTTTGGGATTGTTGTTTGTTTGTTTGTTTGTTTGTTTGTTTTAAAGGTGGCACTCAAACTTGTGGTTAGTCTCTTGTTTGTTGGTTGTTTGGTTTGGGTTTTTTTTTTTCCAAATACAAGCCAACCAGGCTGCCCACAACCTGGGCAGCAGTTAACCAGCCAGTGAGTACCTCTGTCTTGTGCCCCCACTTCGTGTCCAGGGTTCAGTGTGGTTTCATCAGACGGGTTCATCTCACTGTGGCCACGTGTTGGGACATGGTAGAGTGTCTCCATAGTTCCTAGATGTGGCAGTTTGGTTTGCAGCACAGCGGTGCAAGGTAGTCCTAGTCCAGCGTGGCAGTGGCATTTGCTTGTGCAAACTAACAGGGACAAGCTGCTGTCCCTTTTGCCATCCTGGGCACGTCTCCCCACCCATAACCCCCTCCTTAATTGCTGTTAGATATCCCCAGGGCAATCTCAGCAAGTGTCTTTATGTAACAGCAAGAATGCATTTTACACTTTATGTAAAGGGGGTTTTTGGCACCAGTGCATAGGAAGAGGCAGTGCCATGCGACTGTGCTGCTCCACATGTGTCACCTGCCACCCAAAACCCGGAATGCTTCAGTTGTAGAGGGTAGCCCTGGGTGTATAGAGGAACACAGTGAGTCATGGGGAAACCACAGAAATCCTCTTGGTGAGCTGTATGTCCTTCAGGAAGAGGAATATAACTTGATCCTTAAGCTGTGTCTTAGACACACAGCTAAATCTTTCCATGGTATGTGATCCTATTTGTGCATTTTGGGCATAGCAGCCTTTTCTTCTCATCATAAACCTCTTTTGAACTGAATGCTTTAATCTGGAAGCTTTCTAATAGATTCATAGTGATGAGTTGAACACTTTTTTTTTACTCTACTCTAGGGGAAGAAACTAAAAACCTGTGTCTGCAGTAACTCCTCTCTGTGTTTATCTACATGTATTTGTGTATATATGCGCACGTGTATGCACGCAGAAGAGCTACTCCAGGCATTGATTTTCAGTCTGTGTGTAATATGTGCATGTGTGTGTGTATATATATAAAATGTGTTCTTTTAAACCAGGATGGGATAAGCAAGCTTAGAGGAGCATTAACTTCTTCCTGTCTTGTCAAGTAAGACCATGATTAGGCCATTTATGAGTTGATCTGGTTGTGCAGATGAAGGCAGGAAGGCAAACCATAACAAAACACCCTGAGCAGATTCCTGCTTACAGCCCTGTCAGGTAAATCATTAACACATCGTCCCAGTGCTTGTAAAAGCTGCTGAAGAAGTTTCTCATAGAATCATAGAATCCTAGGGGTTGGAAGGGACCTCGAAAGATCATCTAGTCCAACCCCCCCTGCCAGAGCAGGGTCACCTAGAGCACATCACACAGGAACTTCTTGTCCAGGCGGGTTTTGAATGTCTCCAGTGAAGGAGACTCCACAACCTCCCTGGGCAGCCTGTTCCAGTGCTCTGTCACTCTCACAGTAAAAAAGTTTTTTCTGATATTCACCTTGAACCTCCTATGCTCCAATTTGCACCCATTACCCCTTGTCCTACCACTGGTCACCACTGAGAAAAGCTTAACTCCATCTTCCTGACACTCACCCCTTACATATTTGTAAACTCCCTTTTTTCTAGGAGGTAAAAAGTGAAGTTTCTTGCAGATCTTGGTTTTAGTGTGGTTGTTTGCTGCTGTTGTGACTTCTGTACTGGTTAGTAAAGTGATGTGGTCCAGTGGATTTTTAAATAGGTTTATGGACAGTTTTGCTCAGCAGCTTTGTTTCCTGGTATCCTTGTGACTGGAATCTGCTTGAGCTGGGAGGAGTGGCTGTGGGCCTCGCCATGCTTAAATCCACACCAGGCTTCTGCTTGGCCTGACTTGTGGTTTTTTTTTTCTGTTGGCATGTAAGAAACAGATTTCTCCAAGGCATTTGATCCTTACAATCTGTAGAGTCCTGTCTGCATTTGTTAAAGTTTTGATTGATTGTGTTTGCAATAAGCCTGTTTTGTGGAAGTAACTTGAAGCATAGAAAATACATAGAACATGAAAAGATGTCCTGTGGAATACAGCAAAAGGAGTCGCATTTGCCAAGTTTGCAACCATTGCTTGAACAAAAGAAAAAGGGCTTATCTGAAGAAGGGCTTAAGCTATTCTAGTTGCCCACATTCAAGAGCATGACTCAAAACTTGCAGCTAAACTCTTAAGCTCCCTGAATCAGTGTGGGAGCTGTGCCTTGCCCTCCCCAAGCTGTGTCCTTTTAGGTGCTGAGCTCTCAGCCCAGCTCTCTTAGGCCAAAGGTCTGTGTGGTCCTACAAGGAGATTTTCAGTTTTCTCCTTGGAGAGGCCTGGTCCTAATAAGCCCTTTGAGAGCACAGCTCAGAAACCTGAACCTCACCTAAAAAAAACCCAACCCTAAACCCAGAAGTCTGCTTTGTGCCCTTCCATGTGGCTCAATGCCTTGCACAGCCTGTGCTCTGCATCCCGGGTTTCCATCCCTTTGTGAAGGATCAAACTGCTCTTGCTGCTCAGGAAAGTGCCCTTTTTGCTTGGCTAACTTCACAGGGTGGCTGCACGTTACCTTTTTAAAGCTGAGCTTGTTAAAGCAGTTCTACCACTTAAGAAAAGAATTCAGTGTTCTCCATGTGTCTGTGTTACACCTAGTAACAAGTGCCTGAAAGAGGAGATATCCAAACCTGGAGAAGATGAATCCTAACATTTCTCCAGAAGATCTGAGTCTCTAGACGAGGTCTGTGTAAGGGGACATCCCATCAAGTGCTCTCAAGTTGCCCTATCAAGGGGAAGCCCTGGCTTGCAGGAGGCAGTAGTCCCTCCACCTCTCCTAGCAGAGGTGACCTGGGCAGCTATGCACAGAACCAGGTCCACGCTCTGAATCTTTTGCTTAAGCTTCCTTTGAGTTTTAGGGACAGGAGGTGCTGATCTCAGCTGGTTTACGTGAGCCAGGAGAGTGGCAGGCAGTCCTTTGTATAACCAGGTGGCCACACTCTGTGCTCGGCAAGAGCTGTTGTGGCCACGGGGGACAGGGAGAAGACAGCCAGCTCCATTCCCTCTGGGCTACCTTGAGCTGTGGGTTCAGGGTAGGGTTTGAGAGTGTCTCTGCTGCCCCTTCGTACACTTGCTGCTGGCCTGTGGATGATGTTTTGCCAGGAAAATTGGCCTGATGGAGCATGGTTGTCTCCAGCTGCTTTCCACAGCTGTCTGCATGGCAAAGGAGGAGGGGGGAATGGTCGCGGTTAAAAATAGAAGGGCAGAGTAGGAAACTTGAGGTATGGTTTCAACATACAGCCGAGCTGCTCGAACAACTCGCTGCTGCCACCAAAAGGGGAAGGACTTGCTGGAGCTTGTGTGACTGCGCAGGCAGCTCCGCCGCCCAGCCCGGCACCACACCAGGAAAAGAGCAGCTTGTCCGCCATGCAGCCACCCCGGCACAAGAGAGGAGGCGGGGGATGCCTCCCAGAAAAGGCCTGTTGAGCTCATGCGGGCACAGGTGAGTCGAGTTCGGCTGAGCAGGGGTTGGAGCAGCTTGAACGGGACGGGCAGCTCTCCTGCCTGCTCGGCTCGGGCTGGAAATCAGAGGCTGCTGCTTCCAGCTGGGGCTGAGCTCATCCCAGTTACTCTGCCCATGGTCAGAGATTTACTTTGCTGTTTGAATCCTTCGTATTAGGATAGTTTATGGAGAAAGTTGGAGTAGCTGGGAGGAAAAAAAACCAAAACACAACACATTAAAAACTGCTGGGGCCTTAATTTCACTTACTAAATGTACATGTCTTGCTTGGTTATAGTGTTACACTCTTCTAAGAGACTTTACTTGCAATAAGTGTCAGGAGAAATGTAGTCAACAGGCGAGCCAAAGGTAAAGAAATGTGTCGTGTGCTTTGTAATGACAAGCTTATTAAACGTTGCTTTTAGGAAGTGTAACTTTGGATGTATTTTCTGTTCCCTTCCATAAAATAAGGGCAAAAGGCAGTTAAGGAAACTATTGGTTTCTTTGCTGAAAAGTTTGTTTCCTGGTGCTTTTTTTTTTGTTCTGTATTTTTGGGGGTTTGGGTTTATTTTATTTTTTTTTAACTCTTTGTCAGTCTTGAGAACAGTGTGAATTTCTCAAGCTGCTCCTGGGTTCAGCTGGGCTCCTGTTGTAGCATTCCCAGCCACATGATGATGACCGGTCAGCCATCCTGTTCAGTGCCAAGCAAAGGAGGAAATTATCCAGGGGCCTTTCAGATATCCTGGATATCCATCCTAGATGGATCCTGAAAACCAGCAAGTGTGCTGGACCAAGTATTTGCTGTGCAGGACATGGTGGAGGGAAACCAGCAGTTAGTTCAATGTAACTAAACAACATTTAGCTATATAATGCTTATTTCAGAAAACTTGTAACAACACTTTCCCTGGGCAAATGACTAGAAAACAAAGAGCATTTATCCTTTTCAAGGATAAACAGATAATAAGCATACCTAGAGCTTGGTTGAATTTGGTACCTCTGGATCTGTGAAACTGGAATTATCTGTTTTAGAAGTGCATTGAAGAACTGAAATTACTCTTTCAGCCTCTGGACGAGAATCCTGAAGACAAGCAGCTAGATTTACTCCTATGTTTCAGATGCTTCAGGTTGCTTTCTCCCTTGGTACTGGGCTGCTTTTCATAACCCAGACTGAAAATTTATTGGTGCCAGTGACCCATAACATTGTTTCCTTGTAAATGTAAAAGCTCACTTTAGTGGTCAAGCAGATTTTTCACTAGTAAGAGTGGTGACACTATTACACTGTATTAATTTTTTAAAAATGTAAAGTTGAACCCAGTTAAATCAAATTTATTTGTACTGGGGAAGCTGATGCTTTGGAATTGGTGAGTATTAAGCATCAAGGATGAGGAGGATTTAGTAGGGAGACCAGACCATCAGCTAGTTAGGTTTGGTGCAGCTTTTACTTCAGTTTCTTAGTGTTCCCAGCTCTCTGGGTTTTTTTCCTTAGGATTTCTAACTCCTTTTGAGGTTTGAAATTTTCTCTTTTGATCTCAGCTGTGTGCTTGTGTTCGGGGCTGTGGGTTTGTCTGTTCTAAAGGAGTCACACCCTGCCTAAATCCGCCATGAAATCCTGGCATTGTTCACTCCACCACCTGTTTGCCTGTTGTACTCTAGGTTAGAAGAGCAAAGCTCTGACCTGGGCAAGCCTTGAGAAACTTCATTTTGTGTTAGTAGAGCTGGAGAGGGAGAATGGAGAGACCCTTCAGATGGTGAGGGCATCTATCCTGGTTTGAAACAGGATAGAACCAAACTTCTTTCTGGTGAGTTTACTTTTCAGTGAAGTATCTTCTGAGTAGCTGCACTGGTCCTGTTCAACTTGAGGGTGTGAAAAGTAAATGATACATTGCAAAGGCAAAACGAGAAGTGAAAGCAACTTCTGCTGTGCTAAGAGTTTGTTGGTCTTCACACTTCTCCTTGCAGTTCCAGAAAACTTGAGCAATGCAACTGCTTGGGAGGACCTGGATTTCAGAGCAAAGAAGAAACTCTTATTGGGAGGTTAGAGTAACCCCTCGTAACCCAGGAGAACTGTTTGCCTCTGGTTTGCTGAGCTACTATATTTACATAAACAACCCTTCCCCAAAGCATATCTATTTTTAGATTATCAAAACATCTTCTCTATATATTAAAAATATAACTGCCTGTCAAAGGGACCGTTTGCCAACCTTTTCCCTGTATGCAGTGGCCTGGCTTCTGCTACTTGTGAGGGGAAAGGTGGGAAAATAATTGATCCAATAATTCAGGGTTACTGAAGCTAAAAGCACTCAGTTACTGAATTAGATGTATCTGGGAGAAAAGTCTCACTGGCTCAGACTTTTGTTAATTTTTAATGTTCTGTAACGGCCTTTCCAGGCATAATTGAGCCATCAGCACAGGAGCCATCCTGTCAGAGGAGTTTATTTTGAGTGATTAACAGAGCCTGCTGTGGCTTTCCTTTCAGTGCAGCATGAAATAGTTGATGAATGGGGTCTTAATTTCTTTACAGTTCTGGGGATCCTTTCAGGCTGATTCTCCACCTTTCCAAAATCCTTGGAAAGGGGAGGAGGGCGAGGAGGCTGCCGGGGTTCCTGGGCTGCCAGCCTATCACAAAGTTGTCTGAAATATTCTGCCCTCTGTTTTGGGTGATGGCTTCACACAGTTTTTAGCAGCTTCTCTGGTTTTTCCGGAGCCTGTTGACCTTTAATCTGGAGCATGTGCTGCTGGGCTGGGGGTTTTGACACAGGGGGCTGACACAACCTGCCCAGGATGGGGAAAGGGGGATGGCTGCTTTTTGTCTAGGTCTTAATTTGGGATGAATACTCCTGATTTTTCTTTTTGCCTTTATTTTCTTTTCTTTCCTGATTTTGCTAGATTCCAGTTTGTCTCTTCCAGCTTGCTCTACTGATGTATCATGAGTCTGCATCAATAAATGCAGCTTTATGCAGAGCTTTGAAGTAGGGAGGAACTCCTGTCTTTAAGTACCTTTGAAATGATGTAACAGAGGTGATTGTATACTTGCAAATCACTTTGGGTATGAAGATGACTTTCAGTTCTCTTGAATCTCTGAATAATCAGGGGAGGAGGCAACCACGAGCTGATACATGGCTACAGGTTTTCCCTGTCCTTGGGGCACAGCTTCAGCAGGGACCTGTTGAGCTTTAGAGTCCTGTGTTGGGGAGTCCCCTAAAGACCAGAGCTTCACGTCCTGTCCTAGAGTCACAGTCACAGAGTGGTGGGGGTTGGAAAGGACCTCTGAAGATCATCTGGCCCAATTCCCCTGCTAGAGCAGGGTCACCTACAGGAGATCCCACAGGAACACGTCCAGATGGGTCTGGAATGTCTCCCGAGAAGGAGACTCCACAGCCTCTCTGGGCAGCCTGTCCCAGGGCTCTGTCACCCTCACAGTAAAGAAGTTTTTCCTTATGTTTAACTTGAACCTCTTGTGCTCCAGCTTGTGCCCATTGCCCCTTGTCCTGTCACTGGACACTGTGGAAAAGAGACTGGCCCCATCCTCCTGACACCCCCTGTAGATATTTAGAAGAGAAGTTGCTTAAACAGCTAAGTACACTTCAACTCCTTCATCCTCAACTCCTTCATCTGGCTGCAAGTTGAAGTTTGCCTCAAGCCCACTTTGCAAATACGGAGTAGTAAAAAGGTAGTTTTAAAATATTTTAGACCAAATCCTAATTTTCAAGATGAAAGGTGGTTTTCAGCTAGATACCCAGTTAGTTGTCACAACTGCCCTTGGAGGTACCAGTTGTTTGGAAGCTGCTGTGCCTTTTGAGTCAAACTTTGCAAATATGAGAAAGGAAAGATGTTGCTCCTTGTAAATGTGAGCGCTGTGACAGTGTTAACTGGTAAGTGTCCTGCCTGCCCATTGCAAGTGTTGTATTTGGTGGAGATCCACACCAAGATCAGCCCGTGTTTGTCTTGAGGTTTGATTCTGCCTGTCCTGATTCTGTCTGTTTGACCTGACTAAATAATAGATGCACCAAAGTGGTTTCTTCTGTTTCTAGGCAGCGTGGATCACAGAGGTGACTATAAGTGTAACATTTGTTAATATAAAACTTCCTTGCCTGCCAACCAACCCTGGAGTCTGTGCCCTCCATTAGGGGAGGGGACATAAGTCCTGTTGTCCTCAATGATTCATGCAGCATCTACAAGAACAGGGCCTGCTGCTTATGGCAGTGCATGCACTTATATTTTGCATCTCTGTCTGCTCTTCATATTTTATTTAATGAAGAGTGAAAGGAAATTGGTTACTTGGCAAAAAGTGGCTTTTATTGAGCGGAGGAAATGCAAGTTTCCTGATTTTTTTGGGCTGATGTGTGCGTGGTGCTCCCCTCCCTGGTGGCTGGGCTGCTCTTTCTCGGGATCTTTCTGAATATTGATCCTTTCTCATTGCTCCTCCAGAAAGTGAGCAAGGAGAAAAGCCCTCAGCCCTGCTGTGGACAACCCCTCAGCAGATCACGTTGCGCCCTCTGGGGAAGGCAAGAATTCCCTGTCACAGGAACATCCTGCTGTCCTAGGGCCGCTGGCTTTTCTGGTCTGAGATTTCCCCTCAAATCATTATCCACACAGTACCATCTGTGTGGCACATCTTGCTTTTTTTACTCCTGGGCTCTTGCTGTGAGGTCAGGATTTTGCCATTTGGCTGCCAAAAACCGATTCAGACCAGCAGAAGTTTTTTCTGGAGATTAAATTAAATCAAGTCCCTACATTGTTTTGCTAATGACGTGGAATAAAACCTGCAAGAACACCCTTTTTTTCCCAGTGCTGTTGTGATGCCACGCAGGGTGAGCTGCATATTTCATCAGGATTTCTGCCACGGTGCTCTTATCCCCTCGCCCACATGAAATATTTGTGAATGTAGGTATTTTCAGATCCAATGAGGAGGTTTTGGAGTGCCTAAGGACAGATAGCAATATCCTTGCTTTGAAAAGCGGATTTCATGTGTATTTATGTTCTGTGCAATCTCTGGTAATGAATGCAGCCTCGCCCCCACAAAGCTCACCCAAACCAAAAAAAAAAAAACAACAAACAAGCCCAAATGCAAATTACTGTGACTATTCAGTATCTTTTGGTATGAGCACTTTACAGTCCTTGATCTTATCAGTTCCAAAATAGTACTGTTTTCCATGAGGAGTCATTTCAAGAGCTCTGTTGCTTGCAGGAGCAGCACTGGCATTACTGGAGGACTGATGGTGAATTTTCATGACCTTTCTACATGGAGGTTTCTTTTTTTTTTAATGGCCTCTTATTAAAATGCTGTATTTTACCAGGTTTAGAACATCTTGGAGACATTCTCTAGGATTTCCCTAAAAGATGCATGGCAGAGCACAGTTCAAGGATAGTCCTGTAGAGCAAGTCTGACCATGGGATGGGCAGGTAAAGCAGCAGCTCTGTCAGGTTGGCCCTTATTTGTTTTGTACCCTTAAAATATTCTGTTTACTAATGTGTTTAGGAGGCATTTGTACATTTTGCAGGCCTTGAAGGAGTGCTGTGTAGTCATGGAGCCTGTCACGAGGTGGCTGGACAGGGTTTTACCAGGGTCCCTCTCCCAAGGGTTCCTCATCAGATGGGTTTGTGCAGCCTCCTGACTGCTCCACTGCCCGGAGGAGCCCCAGCACTTGAGAAACATTAGTGTAACTGTTATTCCATCATTGTGTTTGCTTACTGGGGTGCACAGCAGGGATATTGCATCCTGGTGGACATCTCCAGGGAGCATGTCTGCCGGGTATTTACCTACGGGAAGGGCTTACTGCCAGTGAGCCTCTTGCACTTTGCTGCTGAAGATGGATTTAAAGGATTATTGTGCTCTCCTGCCTGGCAGCTGCTTCCTTACCTACTTTGCCATTCCTCTCCTGGCTTCAGCCTCAGCAGCTTTTCCCAACCGTGCTCTGCTTCTCTTCACAGAATCACAGAATCACCAAGGCTGGAAAAGACCTCTAAGATCATCAAGTCCAGCCTATGACCAACACCACCACACCATCTAGACCATGGCACTAAGTGCCACATCCAGCCTTGCCTTGAACACATCCAGGGACGGTGCCTCCACCACTTCCCTGGGAAGTCTATTCCAAAGTCTAATCACCCTCTCTGTGAGGAAGTGCTTCCTAATATCCAACTAAACCTCCCTTGGAGCAGCTTCAGGCTATGCCCTCTTGTCCTGTCACTGGTTGCCTGGGAGAAGAGCCCAGCCCCCATGTGACTACAACCTCCCTTCAGGTAGTTGAAGAGAGTGATGAGGTCCCCCCTGAGTCTCCTCTTCTCCAGGCTAAACAACCCCAACATCCTCAGCCTCTCCCTATAAGACTTTCCCTCTAGTTCCTTCCCCAGCCTTGTTGCTCTCCTCTGGACCTGCTCCAGCACCTCAACGTCCTTCTTGAAGTGAGGGGCCCAGAACTGCACACAGGACTGGAGGTGAGGCCTCAGCAGTGCTGAGCACAGGGGGAGAATTACATCCCTACTCCTGCTGGCCACACTATTCCTGACACAAGCCAGGATGCCATTGGCCTTCCGGGCCACCTGGGCACACTGCTGGCTCATGTTCATGTTCTCTTGTCATTTCCCACCCTTTCCCACCACTCAGCAGAGCTGATCCGTCTGGGAGAGGAGAGGGTCGCTCAGCTGAAGGAGGCAGGTCAGAGTTGGGCTATTTTGGAGCTGCACCTCAACGGCATTCCTGCCTTGCTTTCCTTAATACCTTGCTAATCTGGGCTTCACCCATCTGCTTGCAGAAAGCTCCAGCATCCATGTGACTACAGATTTAAGTCCTTCCCCTCCTTCCCTCTCCTGCCTTTCCCTGCAATTTATTTGGCTTCCTCTTTCTGTGGCTGGAAGGAGAAGTGCACTGCTGGCTTTCTGCAGTTCTTCTGCTGCTGGAAACCAGCAGGGCTTTTCCTCCCGGTTGCATTTGTGTAACAGGAGCTAGGAAGCCCAGGCAAACAGCTCAGTGATCCTTTCGGAGTGACAAGCATCCCTGAATCGATTACAAGGTTAATTCACGTGTCTAATTTCTGGGAAGGAATGCTGAGGTTGAATTTTTATTTTTTTCCCCCCAAGGGTGGATGCAGCTTTTCCATTTCTAACCCAACGGGCGTTGTCTGAGCAATGTGATTTGTTGGCTGCGAGCAGCGTCTGGAGGCTTCAGCACAGGGAGCTGCAGTTATTCCGTGCTGGATAAAGCCTGTGCTGATGTTGGGCTGGCTAGTGGGATTGACATTGTGTCTAGTGCTGATGTACAAGCTGTTAACTCCTCCCACCTAATGTCCAGTTTAATGAAACGTGGATTTTGAGGAGTGCATCATCTGGTTGGTAGTGTCCAGCTCCATTTGCCAGCTTTTAATTCAAAGGAAATGTTCAGAGTAGTAAGCAAAGTTTGCTGAAGGCTGCGCTCTCATGCTAGCAACTGGGCAATCTGTGCTGGTGACAGAAGGCTGGGTCTGGTCCCCCTATCCCTTCAGTGGCAGGAGAGAGGTGTTGCATGAACAACCAGCTCGAGAGGCATCTGATGGGTATATTTAATTATTTCTGGTTCTGAAGGAAGAGCTGACTGAGCTTTGTGCTCTATCTTGAGTCACTTTGCAGCAGTTTTATGGGCTGTGGCGAGGCAGTAGATGATAGTGTTCTCCAGGGTGGAGTTTGTGAGTACAAATATTGTTTTCATTAAATACTATTTTAAAATGTAGCTTAATTTCCATGATGTGAATACAAGCTGGTCGTTCTTACCCAATACCTCGAGCTGAGATTGTCTTGCTTGGCTAGAACTACAGGTTGCTTTTTGAACTGATTTAATTGACACGTTCAAAACCTACCAGTTCAGTGTGTGAATCTGGTACAGTCATTCCCTCTTCCATGTTGGCTGTGCCAGATAGTGGAGTCACTCCCTGCAGAAGGAAGGATGGCTGAGGGGCCACCCTGCCTGAGATATTCCCAGGGATCATCGCTGGAGTTGCTGGGTGGCTAATGAACATCTCCATAAAGTTGTTAGGACAGCACGATGCAGGCACATCTCAAGTGAGGCACTAGAAAAAAAAAAATAGAGGTAATGGGATGTCTACAGGAGGAACTTCTGAGGCTTCATTGAAATATTCAGCAATGTCCAGAACCATTGGATAACAAGATACAAGTTTCTTATCTTACTTTCTCACTCCTTATTAGTGGATGTAGTTGCCTGTAACTTTGAGCTGAGAGGAATGTTTAAGACATGAAACATTCTGCAGGCTTTGAACACACTATTCATGCTTTCAAATGAGTCTGACATGGTCTTGGAAGTGGTTTGGGTGATCAGTTGCTGTCACTGTCAGTGTGGAAGGAAGTGTGTTTTCAAGCCTCGGTTTGTGCTCTTAAAATATCTGGCAATTAAATACATTAGGAACTTGTAGTGTTTTGTGGAGGACGTTTGTGCATCCCTGTGCTTTGAATTTGATGCCCAGTTGTTGTCAGAGGCAAGATGTAACTCAGGTTTGCTGGTTCCCCAGGATCATCAGTGGCAGGGGTGGCATGTCTGGTGTAGATGGGGAGCAGTTGAGTATGGTTAGCTGATGGCATTAAGATCTGGAGGCCAATGCAGAGATAAAGCATGTGCTGGGGGAGGAGTGTCCTCTCCTTCATACAGTTAGACGTCTTCCAGATCCAAATATTTAATTTATGGTACAACTCTGAACAGATAATGCTGGCAAGAGGGTTCAAAAATAGGATTAGGTCTATTCATACCAGAAATAATCTTGAATATTTGGGTTGTTCTTTCTTTCAGAACAGGGATCAGTATGTGTTAGATGAAACTAAATTACTAAAGACAAACCCAGGAATTGTTTTGTTTTACAAGTGTAACAGTGTTGAAAATTAATTATGCTGACCATGTGCCTTTTGGGTGGGTTTATGACTAGTAACAGCTGCAATGCAGAGAACAGAATCTTGCATAAAAACATATAGATATTTATATTTCAGCTCTCAAGGCTTGGAGTCTTTTTTGATCTCTCTCTGATGTGCTGGACTTCAAAAGTACTTTAAATAAAACATTTATATTTCTAATGAAATACAGAAAACATTATTCTAGGCTGGGACTCTGAGCATGTAAACTCAGTTTTCTTTTGTGTTAGTCATAACTCAAGGAAAAGCAGTTTAGAGGAAGCAACTGTTGTGGTCTGGATGCTGTACATGTCCAGTAACAAAGCCAAATATTAAAAAAATATGGCAATTAATTGGTTTAAGCCTTCAGTGAGGCTCTGTTTTTCACTGTAGTTTCATCTGGCTTGCTTTTTTCCCCCAATCTGCAGGCCTGGTTTGGCAGAAAACACTGGAGTCTCTGCATTGTAGAGCTGTGTTACCATCAGTCCCAAGACTGTCCTCAGTTTCCTTAGGCAAAACTTCCCTCTTTTATCTTTTTTTTTTTTTTTTTTTCAGTTCTTGCTACTACTTAAATTCCCGGAGGCTCACCACAAGTCTGGCTTTCTAACAATAAATGGCTTTCAGGTGTTCAATGTAGGTAAAAAACAAAACCAAACACCAAAACACCTGAGCTTGGGTAGCAGAGTTAAAATATGGAGCATGTTGCAAATGTTGAGTCTCTCCATATTTTCTTGCTTTCACCCTTCCCCACCCTCTGCCCATTTCTGTGCCTTGTGGGGGCAAACCCCCACTTTTTCTGCTTTTGTTTCATCAGTTCCTCTTCTGAGGTCTTTTGTTGCATGTGTATGAATGTAGGGAGGCTGGGATAGTGTCAGGAGGAAGGCAAGTACGGTTTTGTGCTGTTAATAACGGAGTTAGCTCACAGGTTGTGTGAGGACATGGGGCTCTATTTCCAGCTCTGTCCTATCTCTGGCTGACCCAGATCCTGAGGCGTCACGCAGCCCTGGGTTGAGCTGCCTTGGAGATGACGGGCAGAGCTTGCTGCTGCCTGAAAGCAGAGCCCACAAACACTTGGAGTTGCTTCTATCCAGAAACCAGACGTGCAGGGTTTGAGCTCAGCGTGTGTCATGGTGTCATGGGGTTTGTTTGGGTTTTTTTTTTCCTCAAAACGAAGCGACTGATGCGGCAGGTGGGTTGAATCCTGCTGTAAAAAACCTTTGAAGAATTCAGGATCCTGGTGGTGTGGAACCAGTTTACCTGTGTGGAAGGATTCGTGATAGTCTGTTAATATTTTCATGTGGCCTTTCATGTGACAGTACAAAACTGCCTTCTGTCAAGGAGCACCTTGCAAAACCCAGTCCTTAGTGTTGAATATAGTTGGGGGTTTCCCCCCCTCCCCAGTGCAAATTAACTTGTGGCATAGTTTGCATCCTTCTTGCACAGAACTGAAAGCATTTGCAGCAGGCAGTTGGAAGGTGGGTTTCCTGTTGCAGCCATTCAAAAATAAGCTCATATTCACCCCCCTTTTCTTGCTGGTGTTGCAGTACTTTAGTATTTGGATGTTAAGAGGATTGTGGCACATGGTACGAACTGAGATGTGCCCTTGGGTTATCCCTGCCAGAGGTGGGTGCTGGCTGGGGCTCTGGTCCTGGTGCCTGGCTTTCCCTCCTGTGTTTGAGGAGACTTTTTTCAGTCTGAAATAATTGTAACTTAAAAAGGCAGGATCTGCCCTCCCCACCCCATTACTTCCCAGCTCTGGATCACTCGAAGCAGGATTTCCATAGTGTCAAGACAAGAGCCCTGCTTAGCAACTGCTGCTGTGGTGAGATTGCTCGTCAGGTGAAGCCTTCTCCAGAGGGTTTGCTGGTTTCCATAACAACTTCTGAGAAGGAGGAAGAAAGAGAAGGAGGAAGAAAGTTAAGCAAAGAGATGTAAGACTGGGAAGGACTTGAGGCTTCATCAGGTTTGGAGGTAAAAGGTGTGTCTACTACCTAGCACCGAGTACATGCATTTATGTACCTATACACATACATGCAGGCAATATAGATGATGCATTTCTGTAGCAGAGTTACTAGCTGTGTTTCCCAGCTGAAGATGAGCTGTTTGGTTATTCAGATTTGAGGCAAGTACTGTCATTTTGAAATCCTTGCTGCTGAACTCAGGGCTCAGGCTCAGAGCTGCTTGTTACACCAAGATCCTTTCCCATGAGTGGATTTCCAGGTCTTATTTTTTTGTTCAGTTAGGATAGGAAATACACGCTGGGTGTCCTTTTTTTCTTCTTTCTATAGAGGAATTTAGAAAAAATGGGCTGCACAGGGATTTATGTAGTATGCAGGCTATTTTTTTCTTTCTCTGAAGATGCATAAGTAGCTATTCAGGGTATGTGGGTGTTGCTTCACATACTGATCCCAGCCTGTCTTTTCGTAGTAGTAGTTCTGCTTCCTCTGACTTTCTGTCCATGGGACAATCTTTTCCATCTGGGACCGACCGTGGAAACCTATGTCGGAGCTCTGTGAAACTCATGAGCCCATCTATGCCTCAATTTTATACCTACAGATATTTTGTGTTTGCATATATTTGTATTTTTATGTTTTTTAAATGCCAACAGTGCTTGCTAGTGGTGCATCTTCTTGCAAGGGGCGATCTCTGGTTTGGAGGCAACGCTGTCCTGGAGGGAGGGAAGCAATTTGGTACATTGCTTGAGAGCTCGTTAGTGCTATCCAGCACATAATTGGTGTCAGGCATCACCTTTTCGTTGTAAATTGGTGTGGAGAGGTTGCTTTACAAGTACAGAACGTCCAGTTACTGAGGTGTCAGAGTGTTATTGTTAGTGATGATAAAATTCCCCTAGAGGAGGTGGCTGGAGCAGTGACTCAGACCCTGCTGTTACCAACAGTTTGTTTTGAGCTGTAAAAATGCAGGAGGAGAGCTCCCAGCTTCCAGGCAGAGTATTCAGTCTCTGCTCAGCTTCTGCTCACTGGGGGATTTAGGGAAGTCACTTGTGGGTTATTTTCTAAAGCATTAGAACTTCAATAATTAAAGCAGATTTTCTCCTGTTTATGTGTGCACACACATCATCAGTGTGCACCTTAGCATTTGTTTTCTGTGGGAGAAAATGTCAGTATTTTATCTTCAAACTGTGCAGTGTCAGTATTTTATCTTCAGACTGTGCTTATCCCTGGACCTTGCTCTTAAAAAGAGTATTTTTTGCTAATGGTTTTATCATCTCAACTTTTCCGGGGTGTTTGGAAAGGATGGTCAGTGTTGCAACTGAAGCACACCAACTGCCTCTGAGAGGATCTGAAAAATCTCCCTGGCTGCTGGTGAGGAGCTTGTTGTGGTTTCTGAGGTGGCTGGTTATTTTGCTGATTTCTATAGTGACTGTTGCCTTGGCAGCAAAGGTCCTTCCTTCAAGAGGAAAAGGACTGCAGCAACACGAGGAAGGCACAGTTTGATTTGGGCAGACTTGGGCTTTCTTCAGTTTTTGGGAGGTGTTTGTTGGCTGCTTTAGGTGGATGTGGTTTTGTCTCAGTTTAGAGGTGACAGGGTGAACTTGTAAGCCAGCTCTGGGGCTGTGGAGGTAAGTTACTGCTCCATGAACCCTGCAGCCATCCCAAAGTCTTGTGCCACCTGCCCAGAGATCTCCATCGCTTGCTCAGTGGTGACCCATGGACTTTGAAACAAAATCTGAAACAGTGATGCCCAACATGAGTGCTTAGTTGTCCTCCAAGCAGACCTAGGGACAGAAAATGGCAGTTTTCTGCACCTTGGCTGCCAAGTCAAGCATGGAGGTGTGTCCAGCTGGTATTTGTATTGCTGATGATCTTGTCCTTTAGCCAAAGAGGTGGATGCTGAAGGGCTGGAGCCTCTCTCCTGTGGAGACAGGCTGAGAGAGTAGGGGCTTTTCAGCCTGGAGAAGGCTCTGAGGAGACCTTCGAGCACCTTCCAGTCCCTGCAGGGGATACAGGAAAGCTGGGGAGAGACTTGAGAAGGGCAGGTTGGATGGGGCTTGGAGCAATCTGGTCTAGTGGGAGGTGTGTCCCTGCCCATGCAGGGGGGGTGGATCTGGATAATCTTGAAGGTCCCTTCCAGCCCAAACTGTCCTGTGATTCTGTGCTCCCCTGCTCAGTCCATACCCCCAGCCACACCTCCTGAAGCAGTTCAAAGCAGAATGATACTGATCGGCAGGGTTATGTAGTGCACCCTCAAGTACTTGTTTCACCCACTGTGGTGGCTGTGGTCACAGTATTATAACCCTCACACGGGCAGTTTGAAGTGGTGAGAATTAATCCCCATCAGGCAAGTGGAAAAGGATCTGAAAGTTTTGAGTCAGTGCTTCAGTGTTTGCAGGGAACAGTAAAAAGGTCATGGAAACACCAGAGGACTGGAGCCCTCACTGAAATGGCTTCATCCCACTCAGTCTCGTGGTGTGGGTATTTTGGGATACTGGTTTTACACAGCATCATTATCATAGTGCAGTTGGTATTGTTATGATAATCACATTGGTATTTGTAATTCATTATCATATACAGGCTCGTTAATGAAGCAGACATGCTGTGGATGGAGGGAGCATTTTGGTTGCCTGGCCCAGGCTGACAACCCATATCAGAGCTGGGAAGGTTTGGGTGTGTGCCCATGTCTTGCAGCAGCTGTGGAGCCAAGTTGAGATGGTAGGTGTGGCCCAGCAGCAGCCGATGCCCATCACCTTCTGTCTTCAGCTTCTGTGGGCAGGAGAAGACCTTTTGTGGTAGGAAGGGGGCAGTGAGGGCTCTTGGTCTCCCATATAATTTCTGGGAACCTCCCCCAATCCGGCTTTCCTGGATGCACGGTAGAAATCGAGATATTTTGAAGGTGACAAGCTGTAAGGTGTTAGTAAAGAAGCATTTTTTGCCTGTTCCTCCCCCATTAGACGGGCTGTGAAATGGAGGTTTGAGTGATAGAAATTTTGTTTTACCTTGTTTTAGCTCTCAATAGAGACAACTCCATGGCCTGTGTCCTTGGCAGTATTATAGAGTATTATATTTCCTCTCAGCCTTCCTACTCTGCTTTTACCAAAGGTTCACAGGAGTGATTTTCACACTGTTGGTGTGACAGCAGTGGGCTGGGATTGTGCCTGGCCAGCACTGCACTCGTGCTCCCAGACCCATCACCCGTGAGGACTGAAGCTTTCTGCTCCATAGCTTCTGGCTCCTTGGTGAGCCCCACACCATCATCTTCCATCCACAGAGGGCGAGACAGGGTGAAAATGTGTGAGATGGGATTTCTTCTTTTTAAAACCAACAAAGACTCTTAGGAGATATGTTTATATTTTATATTCCATGAAGGCATAACAATTGGAATCAAGCACTTTTTTCACCTGTGGTACCTTTAATAGCATTATTGATGCTGAGTTTAAAGCACAAGCAAGTTTCTGAAGTGATGGTAGTTTTTAGAAATATTACCAGCCCTGCAGTTTTACTGCCAGGCATTTGCTGCTACCCCAAAAGCTGCAGGCCAGGTACCATGGGGTTACACCAGCATGTTATGACTCTCATGCCACTGCAAGTAGGATTTGCAGCTGGCAACAGGTTTTTGGTGTTTCAGGCACCACGCATCTTAAAACCTACTAGCTCAGCCACAGCAGGAGGAGATGGATGTGCCCGCTAAGTAAGGAGATGTAATTTGAACTCCTGAGCAGTGCTGGAGGCCTCCCTTTGCATGGTTTGTTTTTGGATCCTGAACACTTAATCACACAGGAGGCTTGGGGCGTGTTGTCAGGGGCTGGCCAGCAAGGCTGATGTGTCGGGAGGAGAAGGGTTAAAGGTCCACTTTCCTTCTTTCTGAGTGGTTTGGGAAAGTGTGGTTCAGTCACTCCAGCGCTGAAAATTGAAAAGGTTTAATCTTGCCCCACCTCGTGGTGTCTGAAGTCTCTGACAACCCCCAGTCCACGCTGGATTTGGGAGGGGAAACTGGGAGAGGCAGCCGAGGTAGCTGTTGGGTGGCATGGGAAGATGAGGTCCTGCTGCAGGCCAAGAGCCCAGGTGCTGTAACAGGATTGAAAAATAAATCACCTAGGCTTTGGCAAGATGGTAAGGTGCTGCCCTCGGGAGCAGCAAGACTGTAGAGAAGTCCTGCTACAGGCATCAGTAGGTGAGGTAGCCCAAGGCTGGCATTGCCCTTAAGGCCACACTGGGGGCAAAGCATCTTCCCAGAACTTCTGGTGACACCAGCTCTCCCCAGCATGGCATAAGGGTGCAAGGGCTAATGCTTGAGCCTTGTCCTGCAGCTGGTGCCAGCCCCAGCAGTTCAGGTGCCTTGTGGCATGAGAGTACAGAGGAGGCCAACATGGTGGAGAACTGAGCTGCTCTCCTGCAGTCAGAGTCTGAGTAGGAGTCTTGTAGGTTAACATGCATAGTTCAACCCATTGGGTTTTTTCCATGTTGAGGACTGTGTAATTAAATACCCTTTTGGTACGTACAACTTGGATAATGAAGCAATCCCTGGCTAAAAGCCTTCCTTGCTACCCACTGAAAAAAAGCAGGAAGAAAATTGAACTGTATCCTCTCTTCTGTTTTAAAATGGGAATATTCATCATTTGGGGCCCACAGGAAAGCTGAGGAGGGACTGTTGGGATGGGACAAGGGGGAATGGTCTTAAACTAGAGTAGGGTAGATTTAGACGAGATACTAGGAAGAAGTTCTTTACAGTGAGGGTGGTGGAGCACTGGGACTTGTTGCCCAGAGAGGTGGTGGAGGCCCCATCCCTGGAGACATTCAAGGTCAGGCTTGATGGGGCTCTGAGCAACCTGATCTAGTTAAAGATGTCCCTGCTCACTGCAGGGGGGGCTGGACTAGGTGACCTTTAAAGGTCCCTTCCAACCCAAATAATTCTGTGGTTCTGTGATCCCTGTTTTCTCCATGGGTTTAAATATGTGTGTGTGCGCGGCCTGCCCAGCAGGTGAGAGGTACTGTAAGCAAAGTCCTGCCAGTCCTTCATCCAAAGCTTTTCCTTTTCTCAATTGCATTTCATTCCCTGGAGAAGCTGCACCTTGTGTTTCTCGCTCAGTTTCGAGGTAACAGGTCAGAACATATATTTGTGTGGCATGGTCACGTTTTGCGTAGGAGTACAGCTCTGTGTCTGTTCTCTGCCACTTCTACTCAAGTCGTGCCTGTAGTGTAGATTATTTTGGTTTTCCTCAGTGTCAACTGTGCTCCCTGCAATGAAACACAAACATCTCGTAGCTGGTAAGAGCCTAAAAATATTCTTTAAGCTGATAAAGGCATGATACAACTTCTGAAAAGATGAAGTGAATTTGAATTGTAGCAGAAGACCATGGAAATGCTATAATTTACATTGAAGAGCTGCTAAACATCTGCTGGAGTCCTGCAAACCTAAATGTTTCTGTTTATTTTCAGGCTAACCTTTTTGGGCATTGATTTTCCTGCTGGTGCTTTGGCACAGAGAGTTTAACCTTGATTATCTACATAATTTTTGTGTGTGTTACTCTGGTACACCAGATATTTTTTCCTTGCAGAACAAAAACCAGAGTTCCTATTCAGTAACTAGTTGTAAGCCATTGCATTAAGTTACCAGGCTGTAAGGAGGAGAGATTTGTGACATGAGAAACACTAAACATTTGCTCTGTGTATCCCTAAATCCATTAGTATTATGATTTTAAGAGGAGTTTGGGGACTCGTTATGGACCAGAGCTGCACAGTGATAGAGAAGGAGTCCTTCCCACTGCTGCAAAGTGATATTTTTCATAGACTCACAGACTGGTTTGGGTTGGAAGGGACCTTAAAGATCATCCAGTTCCAACCTCCCTGCATGGGCAGGGACAACTCCCACTACACCAGGTTGCTCCAAGCCCCATCCAACCTGCCCTTGAACACTTCCAGGGATGGGGCAGCCACAGCTTCTCTGGGTAACCTGTTCCAGGGTCTCTCCACCCTCACACTAAAGAACTTCCTCCTAATTTCTGACCTAAATCTCCCCTCTTCAAGGTTAAAGTCATTACCCCTCATCCTCTCGCTCCGTGCCCTTGTAAAAAGTCCCTCCCGAGCTTTCTTGTAGGCCCCAGTTGTATTTTTTAACAAAAAACTGTTAAAGCTCTTGAGAAGTTAGTAGCAAGCAGGGAAAGGACCGTGCCGTGTGTGCAAAGCTGGAGCTCAAATCCTTTCATCTTTTCCATGCTGGAGTCTTTAACTATTCCTTTGCAGTAATTTTGCCTTCAAACATGAATTGCAAACTGTTGGTAAATACCATCCTAACCACTGGTTTTGCTTTTCTGTCCTCCCCAGGAAGAAGGATGCCAACACGAATATGAGGTGAGCCCTGTCCTGTGCTTGCCACAGCGCCTGGATGCTCCTGTTGGACAGTTAGGGACGGGGACTTGCCTCTCACCAAGCCACTTCCTCGGACAAAATGAAGCCAAGGAGGAGCTTTCCACCACGCTGGAGCCGCAGTGACTGCTGCCCGATTTAAACCCCATGTCAGACTGTGCCCCGGCTGCCTGGCGAGATGAAAGAAGTGGTGTTGTGGTCACCCGAGGAGGTGACAAATTGGCTGATGGAAAACGCCGTGCCAGAATATTGTGAGCCATTGAAGAGCTTCACCGGGCAGGATTTGATCAACCTCACGGAGGAGGATTTTAAGAAGACTCCTCTCTCCCGGGTGTCTTCTGACAGCGGACAGCGGCTCCTGCACATGATTGAAACGTTGAAGGTGGCTGACCACATGGAGGCTCACAAAAACGGACACGTCAACGGGCACATCCGTGTCGGTGGGAGCAAAACCCCCCGCGAGAACGGCTTTGGCAGCAAAATGAAGCTGAATGGGATGCCAAATGGGTATAAGAAGGAGATGATAAAGATCCCCATGCCGGAGCCAGAGCGCTCACAGTACCCTATGGAGTGGGGCAAGACTTTCCTGGCTTTTATTTATGCACTTTTTTGTTTCGTCTTTACCACAGTGACTATCTCAGTCGTTCACGAACGAGTGCCTCCCAAGGAGGTGCAGCCTCCCCTACCAGATGCATTTTTTGATCGCTTTGATCGGGTGCAGTGGGCTTTTTCTATCTGTGAAATCAACGGCATGATCCTTGTCGGACTGTGGGTTGTTCAGTGGCTGCTCTTAAAATACAAGTAAGTAGAACCATTGGAAAACCCAGTGCTGGGGCGACAGCATTTGGAGGGCATCTACTGAGTGGTTTCTATGCAAAGAAAATTAAGATTCTTGGGATCTTTCTGATTTTGGTTTCCCACACTGAAGGAGGTATTGTAGGCAGAACTGCAGTTCGTGTGGGCTGCTTGTGCAAAAGGGAGAAGCTTGAGTCCACGTTCTACCTAAGAAACAGCCATCATCTTCACCTGCACAATTAACTGGAACCCTTTCCATACGTGAAAAGCCACGAGTTGGATGTAGTGTTGGTCTCAACTCAGTTGGCTGTCCTGTCTGTTGAGAGGGAGCACAGCTCACTCTGGTGCTGACTTGGAGTCGATTTAGTGTCTCTGTAGGTTGCGTGATGGAAAGACCTACCCTCAGGTTGTGATGCTTTTGAATAGAACCAACAGGCAGCGGTTTAGCCCATGCACCTGAACAGTGCTCAGCTGAAAAAGGGTTCATTTTCTGCTTGATGTTAGATGGGACAGGTCGTGGCAAGCACAAAGTATGTCAAAAGCTAACCTGAAGATATGCAAAGCATGGATATGCAATGAATTTGCAAGGTCTTGGTGGTTGTCTGCCTCCTTGCTTGTGCTGGGTGGAATGGCAAGGGTGAATTTGCCTGCCAGGGGAAGTAACCTACCACTTCACCTTTCCAGAGTGGGTGCAGATGCTTAATTTGGAGCATTTATACTGCTGTAAATCCCCACCTGGGCTGCCTCACCACCAGTGTCAGATGCAGCCCCTTGTGCTGCCATGGCTGTGAATGAAATGCTCATAGCAAGTGGCTCTAAGCAGCAGGAGGTGGCAGATCACCTTTCCTTTCAAAAACCAGGCGCAGGCATGTCCCCCCAGCTGCCCAGCCCAAAGGGGGTCTGCTCTTCTCCTCTGCTAACACAGCATCTCATTCTTTACCTGTTCTCTGACTCTTTTTTGGGACTCCTGTGTAGGAAACTGAGGAAGGAACATATTTTGGGCCCCTCTGTGTGAAATACAAGATCCTGCAGTTCACAGGACTTTGTAATGACCTTAGAATGACAGATTTCCCTTTTTAAAAGAAATAAAACCAGAGACCATTGGATTACTCATCCTTGTGACAGAGCAAAGCATTGAAATGTAAATGTAAGGATGGGATTCACCAGCTTCATGAGGTTCAGGTGGCTTGAAAAGAGTGAATTGCAAAGCTGGGGCAGGATATCCCTGTGCAACACAGCTGTGGATTTCCATGGGAATGTGACAAATGTTTCAGTAGCCCCCGAGACTGAGACGATGGTTTATTCATATTTGCTGCTGCTAGATGCTACTTCATGTATTTTACCAGGTGAAATTTTAAAATCTCTGTGCACTTTGACAGAGGTGGCATTCCTTAAAGGAAAGTTTCTAGAACGGTTAATTTATTGTTCTTGTAGGACCATAAAAAGCTGTGGAATTGCTTTATTTATTTATTACGTGCACATATGTACAGGAGGAAGGATTTATGCCAGCTTGGCCTCACTTGTTTTGCTTCTGGCTGGGATGGAGGTGAGCAAGAGTCTTTAGATGAAGACTAGCAGAATCCATAAGTTCTCAGAGCAGTGAAACATGGGTTGGTATGGATGATAGAGGTGGAGATTCCCCCACCCCGTTTGTTTTGAGGTCTTTGTTTTTAACTTGCTTTTAGAAGGACTCTTTCTGGTGTTAGGGGAAGATGTCAGGGAGTCACAGAGCTTTCTGTTCCCAGAATCAGCCCTAGAATAGCTGATCAGTGTGTTGTACTGGTCACCTGATGCTTTGCAGACCAATGGTTGTCTTCTATGTCAATGAATAGAGGTATCAAAGTCCAAGAGGCCCAAGCTTGTGGTAAGCAGCAGACAGGGAAGAGCAGGAGAGGTGCTCGTGGGAACACTGTGAGTGAGGTGGCTTTATCTGGACGACCTCATTCTCATGGCTTAGGATGGGGAACCACTAAAGTGCTATAAAAATCTGAATCGCTTCTGTGGTCTGCGTTGTCACCTCCCTTTGAAACCTAATTCAAGAATCATGAGAGGGGAATTCAGCCTCACTTCCCTGACCTCCGATGGTGTCAGGGCCATTGCCACACTGCGTTTGAGATCTGAAGATAGGAAGCCAGGTGATTGCTGGGCAGGTTGAGACCTGGTTCCTCACCAACTCAGATGATAGAGATACCCTCCACAGATGTCTGCAAGTAAAAGCTTAGGGTCACTGGTGAACCAGCAGCATTGTGACCCAGGAGCTTAACTGCAGCCAGTGACTGGGTTGAACCTTTGACCAAAGGGGAGAGCTTCATAGTTTTGGACTTCTGGAAACACTGTTCTTTGCCAAGCAGTGAAATTCCTATTGCTTGTGCTACCAGATCCTTTATTTGCCAATAACCTGATGTAATGCAGGCTGAGCCTGCTGTTCTCCCAAGCCATGAAGGACAATAGGCATGTGTCATTCATCATGCTGATCACTCAGATCTTCCTTGTTTAGTTCAGGGATTGCATGATAATGTTGAATAGCACCTACATGTCTTTGTTGGACTGCAAAGTTGGGGCCAAAAGGGAAGAGAGTGTTTGGTGTGTCTGTCCAGCTAACCACAGTGCAGGGTTTCCCTTGGCCACTGTTACTGCTTTCTTGCCCAAAAATCACGTTGACCTTCAGGTAGAGACTGGAGTTGCTGACTGGCTTCAGGGCAAGGCACTAGATTTGGTGTGAGAGCATCAGTGACAGCTTTTTTTGAACATGCAGAGCACTCTCCATAGTGTTGGGTTGGTTTCTCATCAGCAAGCAGGGGCAGGGTGGGTGTGCAGGTCTTAGCTGGGAACTCCAGGATGCCCAAGTCGTTTTCCACAGACCCCACGGGGATCTTGAGGAGTCCAGGCAAGCTGCTGAGGCAGAAACTTCTCCAGGAATTATTCCCAGATGTTTTGGGAGAAGTACAGTGCTGGTGTTGGCCATGCTTGACATCTGATTCAGCTGGCATGTTCATGGGACTGAAACAGCAGCGTGCTCAGTGTCCCATGCTTGGTGAGGTCTGGAGAGTTGTCATAAAAGTTGTTCTTGGCCAGTGGTAAAGCTTCGAGGTTGTACTTGCTACCTGGCTCATCATCACACACACACAGTCTTTTGAGAAGGGAAAATATGAGGCTTTTTACTTTTTTTTTTTAATAGTCCAGTACAGGGCACTTTGATGCAGCTTTTCCTAAGCTAAAAGATGCCAAATCTTGCTAAACCAAGGAAGTTCCTGGGTAATTTTAAAAAAAATTAAAAAAAAAAAAAAGGTCCAGTGCTTGATAAAACACTGCTGCTTCTTCTGTCACGGTGCTGCTTGGGCTCTCATCCCCAGCCCCCTCTTTGTTGTTGTGCCAGGTTATAAAGGAAAGCAAGTTTATGTCTGGTTATAAAACCAGACACAAGTGTGAGATCTTCATTGGATCACCCTTCCAAGGGAAAAAATGGATGCATATAAAATGCAGAGGAAAACCACTGCCCCCAGCTCAGTCCATGGAGCTGCATGAATGACTGATCACACTTCACTCCCAGCTTTGTCCATCTTCACACCGGGAGGGTGAAGGGACACCAGGAAACCCTGTGTTTCAGTAGCAGTGAGTGCCTGAGGGCAAAATGCAGTGGCACTGTGCTGGTTGAAGCTGCTCTGATAAATGAAGACATTGGAGTTGTTATTGGTCTGGCACTGCAAAGTCCTGCTCCTCCCAGAGTTGAGCTTCAAAAGCACTTGGCTTGGTAGAAACACTGTTTTTTAAGAAGGGAGTGCTTCAAAATAGCAACAAATAAGTGCCAGAGCTTGCAGCTTATGCTGTCACCCTTCTGTTCCCCAAATGATCAGAATTGTAAATGACAGTGATGTAAAATCAACCGAAACCGAGGGGGTCTGTGGCCAGCAGGAGACCAAGGCAGCTCCGAGTTTGTGTTTCAGAGGTTTGATTGCTGGTGGGAGTTGCTTCCTCTCTCATGCTGCTGCTTGGGAAAGGTGTGTTCCCTCTCCTTTGGGTCATACAGGCTCTTTCTTCTCAAGCAGCCCTTTGCAATTCCTGAATGTGTGTGTCAGCTGAAATAAACTTACTCCTTTTCATCTTAGAATGAAAATACTGTCCCTCCATCCCCTGCCTTGAATGGGAAATTAGCGACCACTCCAAGCTAAGGGAGGGGTGTGGGGCATGAAATCCCTTTGAATGTCTCCAACACTAAATCTGCACAGGCTTTTGGATTCTAATCCTTATTATTTCCTGTAATCACCTTCCTGGGTACTGTTAGTTGAGTTGCTCTTGTGTTCCTGACCTGTAAGGCGTGGGAACATTTGTAAAGTAATTCAATATTCTCAGGTGGAAGCTGATACTGTCACAGGTTTCAAAAGCCCCAAGAAGAGAACAGTTGGTAGTTTATTTACCCTTGTGCATTTTATTTGCCTTGAGTGACCTCCTTGGGTATTTTCCTATCTTTTTTTTTTTTCTTCTTCTTCTTCTAGGTCTATAATTAGCAGAAGGTTTTTCTGTATCGTTGGCACACTGTACCTGTACCGCTGTATTACGATGTATGTGACTACCCTCCCAGTACCAGGCATGCATTTCAAGTGTTCTCCAAAGGTAAACTTCTGCTGACTGCCTTGTCTTGGTTTAATCTGTATGTTTTCACCTTGTTCTGCTGTCTACCCAAATCATTGTTTCTCAGTAATTATTGCTAATTGGAAGATACCAGTTTGGCATGAGGGGGATGTCCTTCTGCAGCTCATCAGCTTCCCTCCGAGGGAGGGTGTTGACAGTTGCTTTGGGGCAGTGCAGCCGTTTCCACCCTTTTCCAAGTGCTAATCTAGGCAATTTCTGTAGCATTTTCAATTAATTTGCATGATCAGCATTTTTCTGTCTCCACCAAAGCAGACAAAGGTGTGGGAGCTGCAGAGGTGCCACGTGTGATTCATTTATTTCTAAACACTTCAGTGCCTCAAATCCAAGTATGGTTTGTAGTTGAAAACGGCCCCAAAGAGGTTTTTCCAAGGCTGGTGAAACTGTTTCGTTTGCAGCCCTTCATCCCTGTGTGTATTTTTGTAATTGTGTAGCAGAAGGACTTGCCACACTCTCTCCAATCTACACTGACTCCTGTTTGTTGTGCCAAGGAATAAAATAGGCTTGTGAAAGCTGTGGCTGAAACCAAGCTAGGGAGGCAGGGGTGATTGGCCAAGACCCTTGTATTCAGCCTTGAAGGGTGGTTCATGGAGATGGGACAGGGCTGGTGGTGTTGACCTATCTCATATCACACCAGGATTGGTGTAAGTGTGGTCCTTACTGTAGGGTGCTGTTTGTGGGAGGGAAATGCAGAGTAAGACAGACTGGACATCTGTGGTAGGAAACAGGGTGCACTTAGAATCAAGGGATGGTTTGGGTTGGAAGGGACCTTCAAGATCATCTAGTCCCAACCCCCCCCCCTGCATGGGCAGGGACACCTCCCACTAGACCAGGTTGCTCCAAGCCCCATCCAACCTGCCATTGAACACTTCCAGGGATGGGGCAGCCACAGCTTCTCTGGGCAACCTGGGCCAGTGTCTCACCACCCTCTTCCAGTTTAAAACCATTCCCCCTTGTCCTATTGCTACATGCCCATGTCTGGATGTATGTAGTAGTCATACGTGCTCTTTTCTCCATAGTGGTTCATCTCCATGCCCCTCCTGAGGTTCTATCTGCAGTAGCTCAATTTAAGTAGGAGAAGGGTGTAAAAAAAGTATTTACAGTAAAATAACTACTGCATGGACAGTTGAACAGCTTTGTGTGCACAGCCATGAGTTAGATTACAGGTAGTAAAATCCTGATTGGACTTGGTACAGATGTTTTGGTGAGGATTGCTGGTCCCTGCAAAGCCCAAACACTTCGGTTCCTCAGGGGGATAAAGCCAACGAGGGTCCAACACCAGGCAGACTGAGATCTTTTGTAAAGAGAAACAAGTGGGAGAGGAGCCAACTTTGTGTTTGATCAGTCAGGCATTAGGAAATTAAGAAAGAAAGCACAGGTATTTATGGGCTGAAGGGGGGAAATCTGCCAGTTTGGGACACGGGCAGCGTTGGCAAAGCTGTCATGTTGCTCGAGTGAAGACAAGCCTGTGCTGGGCTCTTCTGTTGCCCTGGTAAGACTAAGGATTAGCTGGGCTTTCATGGAAGCTATCAATATTCTGGTGGGAAAGAAAGAACCTCTCAACACCTTCTTAAGTTAGATATGAATGTGAAGAGTGGGCTTTGGGGCTCATTTTAATGCTTTGTAAGGAACTGGAAGCAGGAAACATTTAACTGGGGCAAAGACCCGGCTTAAATATGTCAGAAATGAATAATTTCTGCTTCTTAGAGTGAGACTGAACTTAAAAATAAAAGAAAAACATGCCTGTGATGGCCAGCCAGGTGCATCTGTGTTTCCTTCTGTTTAATGGTTACCATGGATTTTAAAACTTCATAAAATGAGGTAAGGCTGCAGCTCACATTTAGTTGCATGCATTGATCCATTGGTCCTTTGAGCTCAGATGGGTCCTGGAGGTCCTCAGTATGTTCTGGTGGTGCTTGTCTCACCACATACATTTTCTTTGTGGGTTTGTTTAACATTTGGGCTTGTTTTAGAGCTGGGAGCAGCAAAAGCAAAGTCTTGGGACAGTGCCAGCTGCCCTTTGGCCACCTGGGGGGGAGGGAGAAGGGTGTCCTCACCAGAAGGACTTGGTTTGCTTCCATTTGGCTTTCCAAAGGCAAGTAGAAGTTGTGGGTTGGTTTGTGGGGTGTTTTTTTTTTCCAGAAATACCCTCTGAGCCCATCGTGGGTTGGAGGTGGGTCAGAGCCAAACCATCAGGCATGGAGGAAAGTCCCTGGTGCTGGCATGGATGGCGCGAGTTAAAGCTCACTCAGAAGTTTGGCACCATGAACTCCACGGGTGTTTCTTTGGAAACATGAAGTGGAAATAAATGATTTGGAAGCCTTTCCAAGGGGGGGCAGTGGGAGGCCTTAGAGTTTGGAGCTAGATAGTGTCTTCTGTGCCTTGAATCTGGGTTTGGGCAGCTGGCCATAGAGCTTGGGCACTTCATCCTCTTTTCTGTCCGATTACCATCTGTAGGACCCGTGTCAATTAAATTAGCTTGATTTATTTTGGAGTTCATTGCCTCTTGAACAGAAGGAAAACCAGCTGTTCAGAGGACATGACAAAATCCTAGACGTAGCTGGAGATATTTGTCATTCCTTCTTATTGGTGAAGCTGGATTTTGGAGACTGTTAGAGAAGGTTTTCCAAGAGTCATGATTCTGAACCTCACTCTGTATTTGTGAGGTTTTTATATAAATGTGCACATTGTTTATCCCAGTAAATATAACAAATAAAAAGAGATCTGAACCCACTACCTCTGCTGGAAGATTCCCACTAAAAATAATGTTCTTACATAGCCACAAATTATAGAATGGTGAAGGCTGAAAGGAACCTTAAAGATCATCAGGTTCCAACCTCCCTGCTATCGGCAGGGACACCTCCCACTAGACCAGGTTGCTCCAAGCCCCATCCAACCTGCCCTTGAACACCTCCAGGGAAGGGGCAGCAACAGCCTTCCTGGGCAACCTGGGCCAGTGTCTCACTGGTGAAGAATTTCCTCCTGATGTGTAACCTAAATCTCCCATCTTTCAGATTGAAACCGTTCCCGCTCGTCCCATCCCTCCCTGCCCTTATCCAAAGTCCCTCCCCAGCTTTCCTGGAGCCCCTTCAGGCACTGGAAGGTGCTCTAAGGTCTCCCTGGAGAGAGACCTCCCCAACTCTCTCAGCTTGCCTTCGTAGCAGAGCTGCTCCAGCCCTCTTCATGACCCTTCTCTGGACCCTCTCCAACAGCTCCATGTCTTTCCTGTGCTGAGGGCTCCAGAGCTGGACACAGCACTCCAGGTGGGGTCTCACCAGAGCAGAGTAGAGGGAGGCAATCCCCTCCCTGGCCTTGTTGGCCACACTTCTTTTGATGCAGCCCAGGACACAGGTGGTTTCTGGACTCCAGCGCTCACTGGGGGCTCATGTCCAGCTTCTCATGTCCTCCCACCCCCAAGTCCTTCTTCTCAGGGCTGCTCTCCAGCCATTCTCCCCCCAGCCTGGATTTGTGCCTGGGGTTGTGCCGACCCAGGTGGAGGGCCTTGCACTTGGCCGTGTTGAACTTGATGAGGTTGGGATGGGCCCACCTCTCCAGCCTGTCCTGTTAGCGAAGGCTGTCAACAAAGACCTGGGAAAAAGCTTAAGCCTTTACTAGCAGTAATAAGTACTTATAAATAACACAGAAAATGATTTTTGCTTAGCTGCCTGTTTCACCTCAAGTGCAGCAGCTACTAATGGAGTTTAACACCTTTTGGACCAGTTTTGGGCTTGAGTGTTTCACTGGAAAGATACCAGGTTTTCATTGCAGCTGGAAGTGACCTGGTGTGAAGGGTTTGCACACGCACCTATTCCTACATTAATACGTGTGTAAATAAAACTGCCTGTTTTTCCTTGCCTTTGCAAGTTATTTAGTGAGTGTAGGAACAAACAGTAGTCCTTTGTGGTGCTGTATGTATAGGGAGATGGTAATAATGTCCTTGATTCTTCAGACATTGAGGACTTGAATAAACCAATAGTTGAGACAAATTGAATGGAGGTGCATATGGCCCGTGCTCACATGAAGATGAGCTGTGATGGATGCAAAGCATCAATAGAAAAAATAAACTCCCCTCTCATTTTCAGGTTTTTTCCTCTAGAAATGTGCTGCTGCCTTTTGGGAAAGGCTGTGGGATTCCTGGTGGATCTTGTGTCTTAAAGTGAAAAGAGAGAATCACAGAATCACCAGGGCTGGAAAAGCCCTCTGAGATCAAGTCCAGCCTATGACCTAACCCCACCACATCAGCCAGACCATGGCACTAAGTGCCACATCCAGCCTTTCCTTGAACACCCCCAGGGATGGTGACTCCACCACTTCCCTGGGCAGTCCATTCCATGTCTGATCACCCTCTCCATGAGGAAGTGCTTCCTGATATCCAACCTAAACCTCCCCTGGTGCAGCTTCAGGCCAGGCCCTCTTGTCCTGTCACTGGTTGCCTGGGAGAAGAGCCCAACCCCACCTGACTACAGCTTCCTTTCAGGTAGTTGTAGAGAGTGAGAAGGCCCCCCCTGAGTCTCCTCCTCTCCAGGCTAACCAACCCCAGGTCCCTCAGCCTCTCCTCATGAGACTTTCCCTCTAGTCCCTTCCCCAGCCTTGTTGCTCTCCTCTGGACCTGCTCCAGCACCTCAAGATCCTCAAGAATAACAAAGTTGCTGGCTCAACACCACTGCTGTAAACTCAGAAAGGTGAAGGCTGATACTTCACTGGGCTTTTTTTTTTCTTTACTCTTCCACCAGCTTTTTGGAGACTGGGAATCTCATCTGCGAAGGATAATGAAGTTGATTGCTGGGGGAGGGTTGTCCATCACAGGCTCCCACAACATGTGTGGTGACTATCTGTACAGCGGGCACACCGTCATCTTAACGCTGACCTACTTATTTATCAAAGAGTGTAAGTTCCTGCCTGGGGAGTTCCCTGGGGTGTCATTCCTTGCTCTTGCTCAATAGCTGCTCAGTAAACTCCGTTAAAGTAAAAATGCACCCTTTTTCAATTCATTGAAAGAGTAGAACTTCAGAGACGTGGGGCTGACTGAAAGAGAAAACTTTGGAGACAAAATGAAACACTTTTACCACGTAGGTGTGTGAATTCAGCATTTTATTTTTTTTTCCAATTTGTTTAGAATTTCATTGAAAACCTTATTGGAGCCTGGCAATGAATGGTGTTTCTACTGTGTCTCCTAGTCTAGAGAGATGGATGCCAGGCAGAGTGCAAGGTTGCTCATTTTGTAAGAATCAGGCCTTAATATATAGAATAATCAAATCACAGACTGGTTTGGGTTGGAAGGGACCTTAAAGGTCATCTCGTCCCAACCTCCTGCATGGGCAGGGACACCTCCCCCTAGACCAGGTTGCTCCAAGCCCCATCCAACCTGCCCTTGAACACTCCCAAGGATGGGGCAGCCACAGCTTCTCTGGGCAACCTGGGCCAGTGTCTCACTATCCTCACAGCAAAGAATTCCTAATGTCTAACCTAAATCTCCCCTCTTTCAGATTGAAACCGTTCCACCTCATCCCTCCCCTCCCTGCCCTTATCCAAAGTCCCTCCCCAGCTTTCCTGGAGCCCCTTCAGGCACTGGAAGGTGCTCTAGGGTCTCCCTGGAGCCTTCTCTTCTCCAGGCTGAACACCCCAACTCTCTCAGCCTGTCTCTAGAGCAGAGCTGCTCCAGCCCTTGGATCATCTCCATGGCCCGTGCATTTATCTTTTCCAAAAGGCCGGAGGAATGGGTTGCCATCTGTGTAGAATCAATATTGAAATACAGATGAGTTAATTGTACTGACCAGGGCAGATCATATCATTATGGGCCTGTTTCTCAAAGATTTCATAACCTTTCTATTTTCCAAGGATCTGGTTATCTCTTGAGTACACTTTTAAGTTACACTTTGAAATAATTGCTGATTGTGCTTCTTTCCAGATTCCCCACGACGACTCTGGTGGTATCACTGGCTTTGCTGGGCACTCAGCATGGTTGGGATGTTCTGCATCCTCCTTGCTCATGACCACTACACTGTGGACGTGGTGGTGGCTTACTACATCACTACAAGACTTTTCTGGTGGTATCACACAATGGCCAACCAGCAAGTGAGTTTCTCCCAGTCTTTGGATCCGCATGGCTTCGCTTCCCATAGTGTGGTGGTGGGAAAACATCTACACTTTGCCTTGAGCCTTTCTGCAGGAGTATGAGTGAAGTGACCCATGTTTTATGGAGCATCCCTCTCTTCCCCCCTCACATTGGGTTTGCAGGACAGAAAAAGGTGTAATGAGTTGGGTTCATCTTGTGTCCTTGACCACAAAAACATCCAGAAGGTTTGCCCATCCTGCTTCCGCTGCGTAACCTCATATTTTGAAGTCCACCTGAATTTGGGCCAGTTGGCCATTTTTGTGCCAGTAGAACAAGCCATTAGGTTGTGCATTTTTTTGCCTTGTTGGGTTGTTGTTGGTGAAGCCAGCTGGGTTGTCCTTGTATTCTGTGGCTTGTGTAGATGAGCCAGTTTTTCCAAGTGTTTCTAAGTGGAGATATGTTCCCCTAACCTCCTTTTGGAGGATAGATTGGAGTGGAGAAGAGGCTGCTCCTGTCCTAAGCCCCTGTCTGGGGTGGTGTGAAAAATGGGATCATGGGGGAAATCCTGGGGAGAAGGAGCTGCTTAGGAGGAGAGGCAGCACTTGATGACAGGTGGCAAAGCATGGTTTGTAACACTCAACCAGGGAGCAGCAGTAAAGGATTCAGAGGTCAACTGAAGTCTAAATGAGATCTCATGTCACTCTTGTAGTTCTTGGACTTGGTGGAGTTGGGTGAATGGTTGGTAGAGTTAAATTATGGTTAGACTTGATGATCTTAAAGGTCTTTTCCAACCAGAATACTTCTGTGATTCTGTGATTCCTACCAGTGAATTAGATCAATAAGGGATGAGCTTATGTTGCTGAGGAGTGTAAGAGAAAATGCACAAGGTGTTATCCCTGGGAAAGACCTAATGAGTCAACAGAAACTTGAGATGAGAAGACTTCTGGTCGGTCTGTGACAGCACATTGGTGTTGAGATATTTTCTGTGCAATGTGGAGAAAGATATTTTGCTTGTCTGTTGCATATGACACCAGTTAATTATGTTCAATGAAGACCTAGTATGTAGGTAGGAAATGAGTCAATATGGTGGTGGTACAGATTTTTAGATCATATCAAGGTCTTCTAGCCACCATGTCATATGATTCCAGTGGTTTTGTTGCTACTTGAAGCAATACACCCCAGTCAGCTGAGCATCCAACCCCCTGCTTGTGCTTCCTGGTGGGCTGGTGCAAGGCTCCCCTGCTCTGGCCTTGGAAACGTGCCACAGGGTAGTTGGGTAACTTCCATGGCACCTGCCTGCTCCTTGTATCTCTGCTGGGGCTTGCTCCGGGCCAGGAGAAGCAAAAGGGTGAGTGGGGACACTTGAGAGCACGTGGAGGGCAGGGCAGGGTTCCTCAGCTCCTCGGGATGGGCTGGGACATGCCTTGCTCATTGCTCTGTAGGCACATGCCCAGGCTTCAGAGCAATTCCTGAGCTCTGTGTCATTTCAGAGATACTTCTCTGGTATCTCTGAAGTAGTAGAAGAAGTGCTTTGCGTTGGGTTTTTGTCATTCCCAAAGGAGGGACTGATGTTTCGGGCCACTCCTCTTGTTCGCCTGGGACCATTGAACAGCTGAGGTCTTGGAAACGTGGGCAAGTCTCACTTGGGAGCAGCATTTCACAGAATCACAGAATCAACCTGGTTGGAAAAGACCTTGAAGATCATCAAATCCAACCATAACCTAAATCCACCCACCATAACCTTTATCTACCCGTTAATGCTTAAATCATGTCCCTAAGCACCACATCTATATTTATTTTAAACACTGCCAGGGATGGTGACTCCACCACCTCCCTGAGCAGCCTGTTCCACTGTCCAACCACTCTTTCAGTAAAGAAATTCTTTCTAATATCCAGTCTGAACCTCCCCTGGAGCAACTTCAGGCCATTCCCTCTCGTCCTGTCGTTACTCACTGGAGAGAAGAGACCAACTCCCACCTCCTTACAACCTCCTTTCAGGTAGTTGTAGAGAGCAAAGAGGTCAGCCCTCAGCCTCCTCTTCTCCAAACTAAACAACCCCAGTTCCCTCAGCCTCTCCTTGTAGGACTTGTCCTCCAGGCCTTTCACCAGCTCGGTAGCTCTTCTCTGGACATGCTCCAGCAACTCGACATCCTTCTTGTAGTGAGGGGCCCAGAACTGCACACAGCACTCGAGGTGCAGCCTCACCAATGCCCAGTACAGAGGCACAATCACCTCTCTACTCCTGCTGGCCACACTATTCCTGATGCAGGCCAGGATGCCATTGGCCTTCTTGGACACCTGGGCACACTGCTGGCTCATGTTAAGTCGGCTGTCAACCAGCACCCCCAGGTCCTTCTCCACCCTGAAGATTTCCAACCACTCATCCCCAAGCCTGTAGCTTTGCATGGGGTTGTTGTGACCAAAGTGCAGGACCTGGCACTTGGCCTTGTTAAACCTCATACAATTGGCCTGGGCCCATCGGTCCAGTCTGTCCAGGTCTCTCTGCAGAGCCTTCCTACCCTCAAGCAAATCGACACTTCCACCCAGTTTAGTGTCATCTGCAGACTTACTTAGGAAGGACTCAATTCCCTCATCCAGATCATTAATAAAGATACTGAACAGGACTGGACCCAAAACTGAGCCCTGGGGGACACCACTGGTGACCAGCCACCAACTGGATCCAACCCCATCCACTACAACTCTCTGGGCTCAGCCAGCCAGGCAGTGTTTGACCCAGCAGAGAGTGCACCTGTCTGCTCCATGTGCCTCCAGCTTCTCCAGGAGAATGCTGTGGGAGATGGTGTCAAAGGCTTTACCAAAGTTCAGATAGACAACATCCACAGCTCTTCCCTCATCCACCAGACAGGTCACCTGATCATAGAGGGAGATCAGGTTAGTCAAGCAGGACCTGCCTTTCCTGAACCCATGCTGGCTGGGCCTGATCCCTTGCCTGGTCTGCACTTGCCACGAGTGCACTCAAGACGAGCCTGTTACTGAGGTCAGGCTGACAGGCCTGTAGTTCCCAGGATCCTCCTGCAGGCCGTTCTTGAAGATGGGCATCACGTTGGCAAGCCTCCAGTTGTCTGGGACCTCCCCTGTTACCTAGGACTGTTGGTAGGTGATGGAAGGAGGCTTAGCCTTCTCCTCTGCCAGCTCCCTCAGCACCCTCAGGTGAATCCCATCTGGCCCCACAGACTTTTGAGCGTCCAGGTGCTGCAGCAGGTCTCTGACTGCATCCTCCTGGACAATGGGGGGGTTGTTCTGCTCTGCAGCCTTGTATTTTGGCCTTATATCCTTATATTTGGTGTGTGCAGGGAGGCTGTGGAAAAGCAGCTTGTCTCCTCATCATCTTGGTCCACGCAGACCTGTTTGGGAGGTGTTTCTACATCCTGGGAAGCGTTTGGAAGCAGCTGTAAGCAAGGTGCCACAGCAGCAAGAGACCTGCAGCGAAGTTGTGCCGTGCTCTTGTGTCATTCTTTGTTTCTGATTATCTTTCTGCAGGTGCTAAAAGAAGCTTCCCAAACCAACCTCCTTGCAAGGGTCTGGTGGTACAAGCCCTTCCAGTACTTTGAAAAGAATGTCCAAGGAATTGTACCTCGCTCCTACTACTGGCCCTTCCCCTGGCCAGTGCTGCACCGGGGCAGGCAGGTGAAGTACAGCCGCCTGCTGAGTGATACATAACAGGGACAAAGAGGGGAAAGGACCTGTCCCAAGTGCTAAGAACTCCAGAAGAGAAGATGCCATAAAAAACCCTCCCCACAAAACCAACCCCTCCTTAACCCTTTCTCTTCACAGCTCCCTGACTTAACCTATTCAGTTACCTGGTAAGCACTGTGATCTTTTTGCTCTCCAAAGGATCTGCGTTGGACAACAATAAAGAAAATTGAACTTCTCATGCACTGTTACACATTTCTTGTTGATAGATTTGGGATTTGCATTTACCCATCGCCATGTTCCTTTGTATATGATGCGACAGCAGAAATGAAAGCTTTTCTATCCTAAGTTCCTGGTCTTTCCAGTCACGTCTGGGAATAAAGCCTATTATTTTCTTGGGAAAACATACTTTTCATATCTCTTGCCCCAAAGATTGGGCTCTAAGCCATTTTCTAGCAAATGACTATATGAAGGTTTCTAAATACCTGCCTTGGGTAAAAAAAAAAAAAAAAAAAAAAAGAGAAATCTTTCTACCTGTTGCACCACGCTCCGAATGAGAGACACAGGAAGGGTTTGGTGATCTTGATTTTGTAGAATCTGCAGTGACTGTGTCAAAGAAAAAAACAAAGGGCAAAAAAAAAAAACCCATTAAAAAGAAAAAAAAAAAAAGTAAAAAAAAAAAGTTGTAAAGTGATTTTCTAAGTATTTCCTAACTTTATTTTTCAAAATGTGTATGAAAATTAAATTAAAAAAAAAAAGAGATTTTTACATGTCAGAGAACAGAGAGTTAAAATTTAAAGGAAAAGCTTATTGGGAGAGAGAGATTTGTCTATGTTTCTAGTGCCTTTCTTGTCTTGATTGTATGGTCAGTAGGCAGTCTTAAATGTTTTTATTTAAAATAAAGTATTCCATGAAAGCAGAATTATATATACTGTATAATTACTAATTTTTTTGCATTTATAGCTAAATTAAACTGGAAATTTGCTTATCATGTTGAAATTGCCATGGTGGGGAGGGGGGGTTGGCAAAATACCAAATGAAGAGGGTCCAGCCTTGCTCACACATTGTGGGCAGGTCACACTAACAGGTGTCACTTTATTGTCTACTTGGGAGCTGTCTTTTCAAAAGAAAAACAGCCATGAATTCCTGTTTTTTAACCATTTTACAAATGATCACTGAGTGAACTACGAATGGTTTCTCCATCCCCTGTGGAAATGTTGTTGGAAAACAACAAAGATCAATCTATTCCTTCAAAATATTTGTGCAGGAACTGCATGCAATTCTGAATTTCACCCTGTATGTTTGGGGAAGTATTCTCTCCCAAACTTGCCCATGTGCAGAGCAAAAGAGTTTGTTGTTTTGTTTTTGTTGTGTTTTTTTTTTTAAAGAATGAAGAAGAGAAAATATATATATAAATATATATATATCCATTCTGTATTTTACATGAAGCAGAGTTATCTTCTGTAGGGTTTGGTTTGGTTTTTTTTTGTGTATTCACAAGGTGATATTTGTGTTGTAAAAACGATGACGGTGAAGGAAAATAAAAAGGCTTTTGAAAAAATGTAGTTTCCTTTATCTTCTTGATACTCAGAAGTGGAAAGCTGGGTTTGTTCTTTGCAACCCTTGCTTTTCAGTTGCTGTGTTATTGCACTGCAGGCCAGAGGAATTTGGACTGGATGGAAACTGCATTGATTTCGAATGGCTGCTTGAGGTGGGCAAACCAGTGCCTTAAATAAATGCTATGCAATAGATCCTGGGCTTGTGGGAGCTGGGAGAGGATGGGATGAAGCTTTCCTGGGAGCCATCACCAGGCCTTGAAAAATCTACCCCAAAAACTGCTGGGACAGGGAGCACATTGCAGGCTAAACAGCCCCAGGATCTGCCACTCCTGGCACTTGAACAAGGAAAAAAGTGAAATGTCTGTGAGTTATGTGGTGGTGACAGTGTCATTTATTTTTTGGGATGGTTTGGCTCTGCTTCTCTGCCCTGTTCCTCAGCCTTGGCCAAAAGCTGCTGTGCAGAGCTGATGGGGTGTTACTCCTGCCTGGCTGTTGCTTGGGATGTTGAACCAGACCAGCCCTTTCTTATCCGTTCTTACCAGTTCTCCTTCTCCCTGGCAGGGAGAGGACTTCTTTGCATCTTGGCAAAACCCTTTGCAGAGCTGGCTGTGGATTCTGGGGCTCAGCTCCGCGTGCTTTAACTTCCACTCGTGGTGTTGTTGCAACTTCGTGGTTGAAAATCAATTTTAAAAAAAAAAACTCCCCCCCAATGATTGCTGGAGAGAACTCTCACTCCCAGACATAGATGACCAAGTAGATTTTTCAAGGCCTGGTGTGTCATGCACATCAAACCAATCATTGGCATCAGTAAATGTATGGATTTATGCACATACCATTAAATGGAGATCTGCTGAATTCTGCATTGTAGTGTCTGACTTACTGCATCGTGCTCAACGGGGTTTCACTTTGATCCACAGCAGAGCTGAGCTTTGGTGGAGCTTTGCTGCCTTCAGAAATAACCCCGGGGCAGGTTGCTCTGGGTGCTGCCTGGTCTGGAGGTGGGAAGCAAGGGAGTAAATCTGGGACAACTGTTGTGCACTGGAGTTAACTCCAGACTGTGGCACTTGAACTGCCTTGTTCTCCTCCTGCCCTGTGAGCATCTGCTCTGTGGCTTTTTGAGGTGGGTGAGGGCTTGAGGTGGTGCTAAGGCTGCGGGGTTTGGGGGGTGGAGTGTGACTGCTCATCATTTAGCATTCCCAGATTTCCCGCCATCGAGGAATTTGGCTGTGTGTCCCCCAGACCACTCAGGTATGGCACATCCAAGGTGATCCTTTTGCCTGTGCTTTCTGGAGAAGCGTAGCTGTGGCAGGGTGGTGGTGGTGGTGGCCTCCTGGAGACTTGGAGCACCCACATGCGCCTTTTGAACTTGGTATTCCAGGGGTGGGATCCTTGGGCAGCTTCCAGGGGGTAATGCTGTTCCAGATTAGAGGCAGGAACAGCAAGTGTGTTGTCCTGTCACCCTGGGGCAGTGGCACATGGGTGCCTTGCGTGGGTCTGCCTTGGGTACTGAAGCTTGTGCTGCTTGGGCACACATGGACCTTTACCACCAGGGAGGTGAGCACAGCAAAGTTGTGCCAGTGTGGAGCAAGGAAGTCAGTAAAAGAGTTGGAAGTCTGGTGGTGTCCTGCCTTGGTTGGAGAGCTAACTGTTCTTCCCACATTGTGCCAGTAAAACCATCTTCTCCTGACTTGGATGTTGAGTTGTCAAGTCCTAGGGCACCTGTAGGAAGGTAGATTTAAAGGCAGAACCACCTGGTTGGGGTGTGGAAGGCGATAAACCTTAACACCTTGTCCAGAGCAAATTCCAGGAGGCTGAAATTAGAAGGAGGAATCTCCACCAGCAAAGGCTGGCAGTGGACAGCTTGAGATGGAGAAGGACCTGGCAATTGGTAAGACTTCTGGAAATGGAAACCAAGATCTTTCCTGGGGGGTGGGACTTTGAGGAGTGCCCACGTTGCTAAGATCCATCTTGGTTTAACCTTTGGCCCTTACAGGTGGGGAAAGCTTGAAGACCCTTGAGATACATGGGTGGGAGGTTTTTGAGGAGCACAGGCCAAGCAAGGGCAATGATCCCATCGCTTTTCTGTACCCTGAAAAGAGCCATTAACCCCCATCAAGTCCCCCTCCTGCTTGTGTTCAGGGGGCAGCTCAGTTGTCCCTTTGGCTTGTCCTTCAGGTGCTGGGTTATCAGAGCACTCCCTGAAGACAACCTACCTCGAGTTACTATTTGGGCAATTCTTCCCATCGAATTCAGCAAATGGCAGCAGCAGCAAATATTTTCTGGAAGGATTTGTGGCTTCTTTTTTGACCATTTGCTAAGTCAGAGTCAGGCCACCAAAGCAGAGCTGAATTTTTCCCGTGATGCAGTGTGGTGTTCCCAGGCATCTCCTCTGTAACCCACCAGCTTTCCTTCTAGAAAATGAACATGGAGTTTCCAGCCCTGGTGCCTCCCCTTAAGGTCATTTGCTGCTGCTGGTGACCCATGTGCTCTGTAGGCTTGGCAGGGAGTAGTGATAAGCACCAGGATTTGGGCACAACACCCTCTGTACATCCATTCTGCAGCCTTGTTTAAACAAGCTAGCACATCTGGAGCAAGGTTTGGGAGCAGGCAAGACTTGCCTGCAGGTGGTTTTCAGCAGCAGCATCTCAGGGCCAGTGGTTGCTCCTGCTGGGTGGGCATGTAGGCATGGGAGGGGATAGAGCAGCCCAGCTCGTTCATTTTCTGCCCAGTTTTTGCTCAAAAAAAAGCCAGCAGGAGCTGGCTTGGGAAGGATCTGTCCAATTCTGCCCTGCTTTTTTGTTTGTTTGTTTTTTTTTTAATCTCCAGGCCTGGAGGGTGAGAAGGGTTTCCCACTCTAATGCCAGAGCAACTCTGCTTCACATGTGCCTCTTGGCTCTTCCTCAGAGTGGTGCTTTCCCTGGGCTCCGATGCATCCCAGGGAAGGGCTGTGCCCGTGGGGCTGCTGCTGCAGGAGCAGAACATCCATGCAGAGCCTGGGGTGACTCTGATGAAGGCTGGTTTGGGTGCCAGTGAGGATGTTGGTGTCACCACCGTGTTTGTTTTCCAACAGGTGCTTCCAAATGCATCCAGCTGCCTTGTGATCGTAGTGCGGGTTGGTGAAGAATCATAGAATCCCAGACAGGTTTGGGTTGCAAGGGGCCTTAAAGACTATCTAGTCCCAACCCCCTGCCATGGGACACCTCCCATTAGACCAGGTTGCTCCAAGTGCCATCCAACCTGCCCTTGAACACTGCCAGGGATGGGGCAGCCACACTTCTCTGGGCAACCTATTCCAGTGTCTCACCACCCTCACAGGGAAGAATTTCCTCCTAAGATCCAACCTAAATCTCCCCTTTTCCAGCTTGAAATCGTTCCTGCTTATCCCATCACTCCTGGCCCTTGTACTGGAGGCAGAAGTTGCTCCAGGAGGAAATCATTGCACGTCCAAGGTGTTGGGCAACCAACGAGAGAGCTCGAGAGAGGTCTTGTTCTATGCCTTGGTGCTTCTGGGGCACCACTGTGTGCCAGCCTGGTCACAGGGCTCTACTCAAGCGTGGCCATTATGTCCAGGACTTCAGCCCTTCCCCAGCAGAGCTACCTGCTGCTGCTCGGAGCAGGCGTCTGTTTTGACCAGGGAAGGTGGAAAGAAAAGTCCACATGGTGCAGCCTGGATCACGTGCCAGTGTGTCCTTGTCAAAGCCTGAGCAGCTTTTTGCTGACAGCTCCGTGCAGAAACGTTATCTCCTGCCATCAGGATTCTCACGCAGCCATGTTGAACGGACTTTGGCCATTCTTGATTAAATAACCAACATTATCTAAGAGGCCTCTTAATTGCTTTTCCCTGCTCACAGCCAGGATCACCAGGCTTTGGTGAACATCTTTGGTCCATATGAATGACACGCCCAGGTTGAGATGGTGGTTGTTTCCATTTTCTGCTACAGGCAGTTGGGTGGTGGCATCAAACCCAGCTGGTTTTCAAGGGCTTTGCTGTCCGGTCCCCAGGTGCTCGGCAGCCTTTGGGTGATGTTGAGAGTGAAAATCTGGTGCTGTTTGCAGGTTCTGGATGAATCTGTGAAGAGCACACACACGTCGGTCCCGTGTGACAGCAGTGATGGGGAAGGAGGAGCCATTTTTCAGTGGGATAAATATAATAAATAAAATAGAACTTTCTTTAGTGTCATTTTGCACAACATGAGAAGGGCAAGAAGTTGGAGGACTCTTGATCATGGGAAAGAGGATGATCTGTGGATCTGGATTTGCAGAGTTCCTGATCTCGACCATAGGTGGTTAATGAACAGCTCTGTGAGCAGGACAACTTTTTGTCCTGGCAGGACCGCTTTTGCATGAGGGTTTTATTTTTGGGGCTTTGGGGTAAGCATTGGGCCTTCAGTGGGACCATGGTCCTTCCTGGTGGTGGTCGTGGTGGTGGCCTGTCTGATGCCATGGACATGAGATGCAGAAACTAGTGGGGAGAGTTTCTTCTGAGAAGTGCTGGGAGCACTTCCAGGACTTTTCTTTTGAGCCATATTGTTTCTCACCAGACTGACAGCAGCTCTGAGGGGCTCCAGGGTACCTGTTGTGCTGCTCCGTGTGCTCAAGAAACACTTCCCTAGCCACTATCTTGGTAACCCACCATCTCTGGAGGCCCTGGGTTGCATTTCCACAGGCAGGAAGGAGTTCAGAGGGATTTACCAAGCCCATAATACTTCGGCTGAGATCTTTGCAGTGAAGAAAGTCCCCATCCTGTACCAAAAAACTTTCTTCTTCTGTGGTCCTGAGCTAGGACAGGTGGACATGGTCATGGCACTTGGGAAAGATGGTGAGCTGTGGGACCTCATAACCTCATTGAGCTGTTTTTTTTAATAGGAAAAGGTTTAAGATGTTACCCAAAAGGTGTTTTGAGGTGGTAGCAAACCTCCTTTTCCTCCTCCACCCCCAGCAACAGCCGATTTGAACTTTCTGGATTTACAGAGCCAGAGGGAGGTCTTTTCCTCAGCTCTTTGCAGTTCATGGGGTGAGGCTGGCAGGACGTACCATCACTACACCAGCCCCTTAAAACTCAGTTTCTCAAGGTTTCATAATGATCTAGCAAATACCCCACCATCTGGAAGGGCTCTTGCCCACAGGGCAAAGCAGGTTGTTCCTCCACCAAGGGCCAGGGGCAGGCGCGTTCCTTCGGTATCGCAGCGAGGAGATAAGGTGTCAGTCACTCTTGCTTCTCCCCACCAGCCAGTCCAAAAATTGCTGAGCCAAGAGGTGATACTGAGCATGACCTTGAGGTGATGACTCAGGCTGCATGTGCTGTGTGCCAGCTGAGGTGTTAACCCTTGGATGAGGGGGCAAGAAAGAAACGGCTGTGAAAGGGGAAACCTGAACCTCTTGAGATGTTTGCCTGTTGGAAGTGAAGTGGGAGGGAGGATGCCGGAGGTAGTCCCAACCTTAAATTCCTGCTGAAAGGCATGGGCACCAGGGGAGGTAACGGGGAATTGCTTGTGGGGCCTGACAGCCCCCACCCCAGCAAAAGGTAAGCAGCTGCTGAGGGACGTGATTCATCCCATCGTGTTTGGGAAGAGCAAACTGTCAAAACCCTCCTGACAAAGCCAGCTCTAGTAGCTGGTGGAGTTATGCACGATGGCAGGACCTGGGATTCAACAGGAAAACAGATGGAAAAAGCAGGGTTTTCATAAATAAGTATCTTACTAAATAAATAAATATCTTACACTTAAAATACAATCCTGTATTCAAGTTCTTCTTCTAGTAGAGTTTAGGAACCTTGGGGACTGACCTTCCATGAGGATTATGTGGGTTATGGAGCACTGGAACAGGCTGCCCAGAGAGGTTGTGGAGTCTCCTTCTCTGGAGACTTTCAAGCCCTGTCTGGATGCCTTTCTGAGTGATCTGCCCTAGATTCTGTGGTGGTCCTGCTCAGGCAGGGGGGTTGGCCTCGATGATCTCCCCTGATATTCTGTGATTAGGAGTCATGGCCACATGGGAAGCAGCAGCTGTCCTATGGGCTGGTCAAGCTGTGATGAAGCAGGTCGGGGTGACCAGCTGGTTCACTGGTCATGTTGTTTCTTGTTGTGACCTTTCCAAGACCACAAATGATCATTTCAGCATGAAGGACATGGAGCTGTTGGAGCAAGTCCAGAGGAGGCCACGGAGATGATCCGAGGGCTGGAGCAGCTCTGCTCTGGAGACAGGCTGAGAGAGTTGGGGTGTTCAGCCTGGAGAAGAGAAGGCTCCAGGGAGACCTTAGAGCATCTTCCAGTGCCTGAAGGGTCTCCAGGAAAGCCGGGGAGGGACAAGGACAAGGGCAGGGAGTGAGAGCACAAGGGGGAATGGATTGAAACTAGAAGAGGGAGATTGAGGTTGGACATTAGGAAGAAATTCTTCACTGTGAGGATGGTGAGACACTGGCCCAGGTTGCCCAGAGAAGCTGTGGCTCCTTCCCTTGTGAAGAGGAGATAAAAAGTCCTGGTCCCAAATTCCTCCTGCACAGGAGCAGTGCAATCCTGGAAAGGTTATTTTAGAGAGGTAGGAGCTGTTTGTAACTTCAAATAAATGCACTGGGGGAAAAAAACCAACCCACAACTATTATCTCCTTGTGTGGTAAAAATTATTGATTGGTTTCTTATCTTGCACAGGGCTTGACTCACTGGGCTGTGACAGGAATAATCTTCGAGCTGAACTTTCCAGCTTGAGACAGGTCTGGAGCTGGGAGACGTTCCTCTAGACGCTGGGACAAGCGAGGGGTCTCAGGTAAGGTTGGATAAGATTCCACTGGGATCTCACAGGGCTCGTGTTTGGCTTCTTTTAGTGTCACTTCAGCAGTTTAATCACTTGAAAAAAGAAAATGGTAAAAAAGTGTGTATTGTGCAGGTGTGATTAAGACTGTTTAAGTTTAAGACTAAGCTGTGATAGGGATTATCTGGATGGGTGGCAGCTGGCTGCCAGTGCCACGCTTGGGGAGTAAAAAAAGGAGGAAGGAAACCCAGAATATTAGATCTGGTGCCACTGGGAAATTTGCCAGGTGACATTCAGCAGTGGTCATGGCTGCTGTATCTGACTGTGGCAAAAGAAGCTGATAGAAAGGTCACCTAGAGCAAGTCGGGGTGACCAGCTGGCTCGCTGGTCATGTTGTTTCTTGTTGTGACCTTTCCAAGACCACAAATGATCATTTCAGCATGAAGGACATGGAGCTGTTGGAGCAAGTCCAGAGGAGGCCACGGAGATGATCCGAGGGCTGGAGCAGCTCTGCTCTGGAGACAGGCTGAGAGAGTTGGGGTTCTTCAGCCTGGAGAAGAGAAGGCTCCAGGGAGACCTTAGAGCACCTTCCAGTGCCTGAAGGAGCTCCAGGAAAGCTGGGGAGGGACAAGGACAAGGGCAGGGAGTGAGAGCACAAGGGGGAATGGATTGAAACTAGAAGAGGGAGATTGAGGTTGGACATTAGGAAGAAATTCTTCACTGTGAGGATGGTGAGACACTGGTCCAGGTTGCCCAGAGAAGCTGTGGCTGCCCCATCCCTGGAAGTGTTCAAGGGCAGGTTGGATGGGGCTTGGAGCAACCTGGTCTAGTGGGAGGTGTCCCTGCCCATGCAGGGGGGTTGGAACTAGATGATCTTTAAGGTCCCTTCCAACCCAAACCAGTCTGCGATTCTATGATTCTATACCTTAAGACCTGATTCTTGCAAAATGAGCAACCATCAGGGCCAGCGTTGCAGCTGCAGCAGGTCACTGGGCCCATGCACAGGAAGGTCAGGACATCCCCAAGGACAGAGACCCTCCCACTACTCTACACAAGCACCAGTCTTCTGTGGCAGATCTGTGGTGTGATCATGGGCAGAGAGATGGTATCTACACTAAGCTTTATCTACTGAAACATCTAAGGACACATGAAAACCTCCAAAGCTCTTTGAAAGGCTTATTTCTACCTTGTTCAGATGCTTACAAGAAGGGAAAAAACAGGACTTTGCTACAAGTGCCACTTCCAACCAGGCAAGCCTTCAGGTGCCTGAGCAGGACAAGGCAGAGGTCACCAGAGCTTTTATCAGAGGGGGGGGAACAGCCTATTTTCCCAGAGCTGTATCTGGAATAATTTTTCTTGTTAATCTTTAACCCAAAAGAAACCTCTGACCCAGGAGGAAGACCAACACACAGAAAGCAACCCCAAAGAGCTCTGTGTGGGATGAAGTTTCCTAAATTAACCTTTATTAGGGTGACATGATTGTTTCCTGACGTGCTCTGGGTGGGCGAGCGGCAGAAAAAGCTGCAAAGCTTCAGGCTGCAGCATCTCCCTCAGCTGGACAAGAGTCTGCTGGAAGGCTGTGAGCTTCCCATCCACCTTACCCATGGGGCCTTCTCTGCTTTCACAGTGCCACCACCATGTGTGGGAAGAGGTCCAAGTGCTCCTTCTCCCGCCTGGAAGTGATCCTCATTGTCTTCCTGGTCCTGATGATTGCGGTGACCGTGATGCTCCTCGTCCTTCACTTTCTCTCCAAGGAGAGCGATGGCAAGTTGAGCTATTTCATTCCTACCATGACACCCTGCTCCAATGTGTGTCCAGTGCAGGAATTTAAATTCAAGGGACACAGGGAGAGGGTCCCGGGGCCACTGCTGAGCCTTCATAACCTTCCTTGCACATGGTCTTCTCACCCAGCCTTGGAATGGGGCAGTTGCTGACCCCTGCAGCAGGAGCATGGTGGTCCAACCCAACGTGAGCATCTCTTGGGGCTGGATGCAGAGCCTCAAGAATGGCGGGTGAGGATGGCTGCAAGGGTCCAGCCCACCTCCCTTCCCTCTCTCTGCATGGTGGAGGTGGTCCCCAGAGCCCCTCGCTCCAAGCATCATGCCAAGGGGCTTCACAACTGTTTCAGTCTCATCAGAGGCTGTTTATGCCTCCGACCCCATCACCAGTCATGGGGCAGGTGGGTGTCAGGAGCTGCCCAAAGTTCTCTCTTGATTCACTTCTAAAGCACCCCACACTTGTCCTCTGAAGAGATAAAATCTCATGAGGAAAGAAAATATCCTGAAGCTTTAGGTGTTTCCATGGGACAGGAGCCCTTTCCCAGAGCTGGGGGTCTCCCCTGCCCTGGATGGGGCATCACCCGACATGTGACCTTCCAGTTTCTGAAGTCTGATCTCCAATTGGATGTGCTTCACTTTTTCTTCATGAGGGCTTCATGAGGGCTTTGCACAAGTGGTTCCTCCCCAGGTCATAGCCCTTGAAGGAGGAGGTGTGGGCAGGTCAATTTGGGTGGGTAGCCCTGTTCACTAGTGACATTTTAAAGGACAGAAACTCCCCGTGCTCAGTCTGTGGCCATTCTTGGTGTTTCACTTCTCCCCTGTTTTAAGGGCCAACCTAGGAAAGGCCAGACTGGGAAACAGGAATGTTTTCCCACAGTCTTCTCTCTGCCTCCAGTGATTTGTGGCTCTGGGATCTCCTGAAATACAGATTTATTTATTTATTTGTTTGTTTGTTTGTTCGTTTATTTAATTTAATAGCCCTCAATGACTTTCCTTCCATGAGTTTGTCCAGGCACTTCATCCATCTTGTAGAAGGACTTTTGCACCTCCATGATGGCTGGGATGAGACATCATCTCCTTCAGGAGTCCTTTTCCTCACCCTTACCTGGAGGTCATTGCCCAGAGCTGCTTTTCCCTTCCTTGAGCTTCTGGTGGCTCTACTGTGATTGTTTTGGGTTTTTTTTGAGATCAGGGCACCAGCGCTGGACATGGGACATGTTGGAGACACCAGGGTGACATGTGGATGTGCCCCTCTTTCTTCCCTAGTCCTTTTCCTGGTACCTCCTGACATGCCATCTCCTTTTTCTCACTGCAGCTGAGCAGATTTTGTCCACTGATCTACTATTTGTTCTTCTTACAGATGCCACCAATGAAAGAGCAAACTATTTACTGGGCGTAGGTCGAGCTGACTGCACGGGCCCAGTGGCTGAAATTCCCCTGGTAAGTTGGGGGAATCGAACATGGGGTTGGCAAAAATACTGATTTTCATCATCTCTGAGTGTTTTTTTTTGCAGGAATCTGCAAAAGTTTAGAGGCTCTGCCAAATCCTTGTTGTCTTCAAACATGAGGTGAAATTTCTCCTGAGGCTTTGAACCACCTGGTCTAGTGGGAGGTGTGTCCATGGCAGGGGGTTGGAACTAGATGATCATTAAGGTCCCTTCCAATCTAAACCATTCCATGATTCAACGTTTCTTGCAATCACAGGGCAAGGTAGTTGCAGCTCTGAGTGTTCCTAAGTTGAAGGAGTCCTCTCACGCTCTGGCATTCCTACTTAAAAAACAATCCATCCAAATAAACACGTCACTCAATGTTTTGGCTGCGTGGGGTTGATGGAGCTCTCCCCTTCCAGATGGGATATGCCAACCCGGAGCAGGTGGGCAGGGGGCTTCTGACCCGCCTCTACAGCCGAGCCTTCATTGTGGCAGAGCTGGATGACTCCAGGAGAGTAGTGTTTGTCAGCGCCGACATTGGGATGGTGTCTCAGAGGCTGAGGCTGGAGGTACGTGGCTGGACATGGATGATTGGCACAGATTGGGTTGTCTCTGGTATTCATGCTAGGGTTGAAGTCCTTGCTAAATAACACCGAGCACGGCAGCACGTTGGCCATCTGCTGTCGGGTCTCCTTGCAGTGTGACCTTGGAGAGACATCATGTCTCTGCTAACAAGAGATTTTCATTCCTCAAGAAAGAGCTTTTGATTCCTCAGCTGGACTTGGACCATGCAAAAGCATAGTGGAAACACTTTCACAGATCCATTTGAATCACAAATACATTATCATGGTGCCTGTGCAATGCTGGGTGGCTGATACCACAGAGGAGGGCTGGAGAAATAGGGACTCCTTGGATGATCACAGAATCACCAAGGGTGGAAAAGACCTTTAAGATCATCAAGTCCAGCCTATGACCAACACCACCACATCAGCCAGACCATGGCACTAAGTGCCACATCCAGCCTTTCCTTCAACACCTCCAGGGATGGTGCCTCCACCACTTCCCTGGGCAGTCCATTCCTATGTCTCATCACCCTCTCCGTGAGGAAGTGCTTCTACTTCACTATGAGTTGGCCACAGAAGTCTTCCCTTACTTGATCTTATTTTAAGGCTCTTGCCAAGTCAAGAGCTTGTTGTGCCACATGTGTGGGGTTATTAGGTAGAAAGAGAAGAGCAAGGGGGAAGATGGTTTTTTGGGTTTTTTGCAAAGACTGATACCAATCTCCATGGCCTTTGGGTGTGAAAAGGGTTTTTTTTAGGACCACCTGCTTCTTCTTAGGTGCTCAGAAAGCTGAGGAGCAAGTATGGCGAGCTGTACCGCCAGGACAACGTCATCCTCAGTGGCACCCACACGCACTCGGGGCCTGGGGGCTACTTCCAGTACACCCTGTTCTGGATCACCAGCAAAGGGCTGATCAAACCATCCCTCAACGCCCTTGTGAACGGCATCGTAAAGGTCTGTGCCATCCCAGCTGTTAACAGGAGAGCCCATAAACCCAGCAAAGGTGTTGGGGGGGGCACGTTTGGGACTAGAGGAGCTCTTGGTGTGATGTTTGTGGTAGCACCTCTGAATGTCACGGCGTTAAAACACTCTTGGAGTTGAGTTTGTGCTTACCAGTGAAATCAGATCAAACCCCAGAAGCCTTGGAGTCTTTGGAAAGAGACAGTTGTGGGTTTCAAACTATTTAGTTTCAAACTATTATCATCATTTTATAGCATTTTAGACTAGTGAATTGAAAATAAAAGCCTCCAGATTCCCAAGAAAGGGTTAGGGGCAGGCAGGGAGGAAAAGAGGGAGTTTTTGCAGATCAGCTTCCACGTGCCTTGCATGCATGGACAAACAGCCCCCCCTCCCTGCTTTTCAGAGCATTGACATAGCACATCAGAACATGAAGAGAGGAAGGCTTTTCATCAACAGAGGCACTGTGGAGAACAGCCAGATCAACCGCAGCCCGTTCTCCTATCTTGAGAATCCAGCATCTGAACGAAGCAGGTAAAAGGTCCTCAAGCAGGAGAAAAGCACAACCCTGTAGAGGACCCTTCATTTGGGACCCATCTGGCAGCTGGTGTTTCTGGTTACTTGTTGGGATGGTTGAAAATGTGGAGCGAAGACCATGGCAGAATGACCCTGGGCACTTGGGTGTTTGCCTCCCCCAAAATTAGTTGCAAGAGCGAGCTTGGAAGTTGTGGTTGCCCCTTCCAAGCATGTGAGGCACTGGTCAGGGATGTGACCCTAGGCTTTGTTTAAAAATAGGAGCATTTGAGTCAGATGGCACCATCCTTGGTGCATGAATTTGTATTGGGAGAGAGCTCCTCTCTCTCCAACCCCTCGAGAAGGAGCTCCTGAGGTCAGCAACAGCCAAACTCTTCCCTTACCTTCACAGCTCTGTTCAGATGCTCCTCTAAGGTCTCACTGTGTGCTGCTGATGTCTGTAACAGCCTCTTTGTTTCCTTGCTCAACCTAGAAGAGATTTAACACGTTAAATTTGACAGCTCTGATGCTAATGGGATTTCCCCACTTGGTTTTCATCCAGGTATTCATCCAACACAGACAAAGAAATGGTGATGCTGAAGATGGTAGAAGAGAATGGACAGGAGCTGGGCCTTATCAGGTACTGCCCACCAAAATAACATGTTTTTCTCCAAATCACAAATCATAAATCACAGTTCTGGAGCAGTTCTGTCTTTCTGTGTACACTCTCCTTCCCACCTTAAACCATTGCTCTCATCACTGTCCTCCATCTACCATGGGAGCTACAGCAGCACCTGGCCCACCTGCAGCTGGGCACATCCATCTCCTGGTCCCTATCATCTGGGGAAGATGACCATAGCTGGTCTCCCCTTGTAGGGGTGCACAAAAATCCCCTCTGGGGCTCTACCTGTGCCACCCTAAGCCCATCCCAGCCCTGACACCTCCAGGACCCTTTGGGCTCCTCTTCTCATGGTTATTTTCTGTAGCACCCCCCATTTTGTGGGACATGTCCCATTCCTGCAGGCATTGTTTATGACTCCCATCCTATCAACAGATCCATGGGGCAGCGTTTGGCTCCACCAAGTTCAGAGCTCAAGGTCAGGCTGATGAAGTAACGTGCAGTAACAAAACCATAAATGATTTTTCCTCATTTAGAAGGCACAAACAAGAGTCCAAGTGTGCTAAGAGGATGAGGAAGGTTTTCTTCTTTCCCCTTTTTTACACTGTTGACTCCTCCTTGTTTCTTTGAAGCAAGAAAAAAAAAATCCCTCTAAAATATAATTCTCTAGACTCTAGAAAAGAGCAGGTTCAGGGCTGGAATAGCTTTTGGTGCCTCTGATAATGGCAGTGCCAAATTCTTGTGGCCTCAAGACCTGGACCATCATAGCCATGAGCCCTCCTGGTTAGGAAGGGAGAGGATGGGAGTAACTCTGCCCTTACTAATCCACCCCTAGGTACCACCAGTCTGCGTTGGGATTCTCCCAAAGGAAATTTCCAACAGCCAATTGCCACTAAATAGCTTGAAAAAGCCAATTGCCAGTATTTAAATTGACCAGTGCATTTCCTGTGTGTGTCTCCTGACTCCTCTCCAGCTGGTTTGCTGTGCACCCAGTCAGCATGAACAACTCCAACCACCTGGTGAACAGCGACAATGTGGGTTACGCCTCCTACTTGTTCGAGCAGGAGAAGAACAAGGGGATGCTTCCTGGAGAGGTGGGAGGAAAAATCATGCTGGGACAGGGAGAGAGGGGATGTCTGGTGCTTTCCATGGGCCAAAGCAGGGTCTATCAAACAGGGAAATAGGACAGCAGCATAAACACAGAAAAAGGAGGACAAAGTTGCTTTGATTTCTTTACTTTTTTCCATTAGAGAAGGGAAAATTGCAAGGTGTACTCTTGATTTTCCAAGCTAGTAATCAGTGGCCTTTATTTAGACTTCAGAAATGAATCAAATTTGTTTTTATTTGACTATCAGAAACAGTAGAAAGGCACGTGTGAGATACTTGATCCAAAGGGATCAATATATCTCACGTGGGGTGTGGCATCAAGTCCGTGGTCAGCACCACTTCTCTCTTAGGGCTTCCAGGCAGTTTTGCCTTCTGATTGTCATTTATCCAGGAGATCTGCCATCCTCAGAGTGCAAATAAAAAGCATTCTTCCCCCCTGAAATGTAAATATGGACATGAACCCATCTCATAGACACTTTGAGCCACGAGGTGATCAAGAGCGTGTCCCGTATGTATCTTGAAACACGTGCAGTTCATACCAAGGAAAGGAATCCTACCTAATTCCTGCTTGGAAGTGTTTCTTTTTACAGTGGATTATCGAAAAGCTTTTAACAAGACTGGGCTCTAGTGCAGTTTTGGGTGCATACCCATGCAAGTTGGCACGGGTGCAAAGCTAAGGAGAGTTGCAGGATTCACTATTTAGCTGCATGGTCTGTGGTGTCTGGCAGTTTCACAAGAAAATGGCTTCAGAGGGGATAATAAATCAAAATCTCTGGTGTTGAGGCATCCCATCGCTAAAAGAGGGGGGAGGAACTGAGAGCAGAATTCAGCGTGTGACCAGCCTCACTTCCAACCAGTGCTGCTTGATTGTGATATTAGCTCCTGTGGTCAGGTGCCACAGCTGTAAATCAGTCAGGGTGACAGCCTGGCAGGAAAACAATCCTGTGCAAGGTGCCACGATGATCCATTAATGTTGGATCAGCAGCATGAGAAACTGGGGACGTGGAGAAGAGTTGCTTCTGAGAAGGAAGGGGTGGATGAAGGAATGTGGGGTAGATGAAGGAATGCTGCCTGAACACCAGAGAGGTGTGAAGGTCCCCCTGAAATGGCAGTTGTGTCCTATTCTCCCTTGCTCTTCCTGTGCCTAACCCCTGGGACACTCCTAAATCCCCATTCCAGTCCTCCCAGTCACCTCAGGAAGGTTTACCAGCATGGCATGCTCATCAGCTGGCTGCGATGCCAGCCTCAACCATGGGGAAAGCTGCAGGAGATGTTCATGATCACTGTGAGGACCTGAAGTTCATCTCACAGGGTTGTCAGGGACCTCTGAAGATCATCTAGTCCAGCCCCCTGCTAGAGCAGGATCAGCTACAGTAGATCCCACAGGAACATGTCCAGATGGGTTTGGAATGTCTCCAGAGAAGGAGACTCCAAAGCCCTTCTGGGCAGCCTGTCCCAGGGCTTTGTTATCTCACCATCTCTGGTTTTGGCAGGGCCCTTTTGTCGCCGCCTTTGCATCCTCCAACCTGGGAGACGTGTCACCCAACACCAAGGGCCCATTCTGTGCCAACACGGGGGAGTCGTGTGATAACCCCCAGAGCACCTGTCCCATGGGGGGGGGTGAGTACCTCCTACCTGACCTACCTTAACTTCTGATATGGAGAAAATCGGGGTGGAGCAGCAAATCCATGGGGTGAACCATTTTGCATGAAGAGGACATGAACAAAAACACATCACCACCACTTTTTGGACTAGTCTTGATACCTCTTTCAAGACCGTTCTGTGTCTTGTCCTCACACACCCTGTTTTCTGGTCATTCAGCCCCAATTTGAATTTTTATCTTCTGCAAAGGTGAGTCTAGTGACCCGGCACCCAAATTTGAGGTGGCAATTAGCTTCCACAGTGTGACAATCACTTGTGACCTCACCCACTTTGCATGTTGTCCCTGTTAACTCGTTGCTGGCATTTAAACCAATTTCTTGACAGGCAACGATGTGCATGGCCAGGGGTCCTGGTGATGACATGTTTGACAGCACAAGAATCATTGGGCAAAATATCTACCTGAAAGCCAGGGTAAGTGACATTTTGCTTTACCAGTGTGTGTGAGTTGTTCATCCAAGCACCTTGCACCTGGTTTAGAGGTTTAAATGACCCTCAAGTCCATCTTGAGATGCTTGAGGAAAAGTCTCCTGATTATTCAGGCAGCACACACTTTTATTTAGAGACATCATTGCAGGTGTTGCAGTTTGAAAATGTTGGTTTGGGGGGTTAATCTTTGTATCTCTCATTGGTACCTCATGTGGAGGTACCTCATAACCTCCCCTCCCATGCACGTGTCTCAGAGGTGTCATGATGGGAAAAATCCCTGGTACTGAAGAAAAAGAGCCACCACCATGTACCACTTGTTGGCCAACTTGGGCATCACGCTCCCAAACTAATGCAAATGGGAGTTCAAATGTGCCAGTTTAAACATCTAGGGAAGATCCTTGTCTAGCCCTGCTTGACTTTGCTGGTGTCCTCCACCCTGGGGTTCCTCTACATCACCTGTGTCCTTGGGCTCAAAAATCACCTGAATTTACCTGTTCCCTTTCTGCATCTTTGTGTAATGTGAGAGTGGTCGGTAAGAGGATGGTTTCTGGCACCATTTCAGGGCCAGCAGGTTGTAGGAATTGGAGGAGTAAGAGCAGAAGGCTTGATGGTGGCCATTGCCTTTTAATCACGATTTCAGATGCTTTCCTGAAGTCACTCCAGGCTGATCATGAATTCCAAGTGAAAGACTGTCCCAGTCAGAGTGGCTGGGCTGCATCTTCTGTCCCTTCCTGCAGTTATGGGAAATGTTACTAAACCTGGACAACCCCTGGCAATGCTTTCTGTGTACCAGCCTAGGGCACGAGTGCCAGGAAATCAGTCACTGAAGAGCTGAATGTTCAGCCTGGAGAAAAGGTGGCTGAGGGGAGACCTCCTCACTCTCTACAGCTGCCTGAAAGGAGGTTGGAGTGAGTGGGTTTGTCTCTTCTCCCAAGGAACAAGTGATAGAACAAGAAAGAGGAAATGGGCTCAAGTTGTGCCAGGGGAGGTTCAGATTGGATGTTAGGAAAAATGTCTTTAGGGAAAGGGTTGTCAGGCCCTGGCACATTCCTCGTGGAATAGGGGCAGGTTTCAGCTGTAAGAAGAAAGGCACCCATGAAACTACTGACCATGAAGTGTCCATGTTAACTGAGGCAGGAAGAGCTGGCAGGGCCCTGGGCATGTGGGATCTAGAGATGGGGTGATAGACACAAAGGAGCTTTGGCAAATACACTCCTGCTTTGACATGTGGAAGAGGTCACTGGAAGATGGCAGCAGAATGAAGAAATAATTCATACAGCCTGGTCTCAGAAGACCTGGGTTTCTGATTTCTTTTTCCTCAAGGATTCCCACCTTGTGTGTGTCCCTTAGGAGCTGTATGACAAAGCTTCCCAGGAGATCACTGGACCCCTCAGCTCAGCTCACCAGTGGGTGAACATGAGCGATGTCTCGGTGGAGCTCAATGCCACGCACACGGTAAGAGCAGGAGCTCCTGGGGTGTGGGCATGGGGGGTGGGAGGAATGTTACGTTCTCATAGCAGGACTTGGCAGGCCGAGGGGAACTCAGCTTAAAATACTGTTTTAAAATATCTCTCCATAATTTCCCCCCCCCTTCTGATTAAGGTTAAAACATGTAAACCAGCCTTAGGATACAGCTTTGCTGCGGGGACTATTGATGGAGTGGGAGCTTTCAACTTCACACAAGGTAACTGAGGGAGCAGATGTCAGCATGGCTGCGTACAAATGGGGAGGACATGGGGCATTCCCCAGATAGAGTCAAACCCCCAGGGTCAGCTAAGAACATCTAGTTGAACCACAGTCTCCAAAGGGATGTTTTTTTGGGGAAGGTGTGATCTTGCAGCCCCCTCAGAAGTTTGTCTGTGTTCATCAGAAAGCTCTGGAGAAGGATCTGACCATGCTCTAAAGGAAGGAGAGCACTGGCTGGGGAGTGGGGAGGAGAACAGCTGGTTTTGAGGCAACCTTTCCCATTGGTTCTCATCACCCAAAGGCTGCTAAGATGGAGCTCAGCTGGGCCAGAGCTTGGCTTTTCAAACCACCCCAGAAAAGGGAGATAGAATCCACTGAGAAATATCCTCAGGCAGGGAGCGAGAAATAATTGAGTGTTCTGGGGCAGCTGAAGGAAACACATTTAAAAGATATTTCCCCCTCAAGGCTCAGTAGAAGGGGACCCATTTTGGGATGGAATCCGGGACCAGCTGCTGGGACAGCCATCCAACAAAACCAAAGCCTGCCATGCACCCAAGCCAATCCTCTTCAGCACTGGAGAGGTACAGTGAAGTAACTTGTCCTGGTGCCTTTTGGAGACTCTGGGGACTTACCCACCTTCTCGGTGGTGTGTTCAGAGGTTTCTACTGGGCTTTAACTTCCCCTGGGAGCATCCTATCAACTTCTCTGCTTTCCTGTCATGTTTATGTAAGTGTCTGGAGGTTCTGTGAGCTGTAACATTGGCTGATGCCAGACTTACTCATCCACAGGTAGAATCAAACCAGGCTCAGGCTGGAGTTACCCTTGGGTGCAGGTCTCTGGCTTGACCCCACTCCCAGCAAGGCCAATGCTGCAGCTACAGCAAGTTGCTTTGGGCCATATCCAGAAGAGTTGGGGCAGTCCTGAAGGATGAAGATCTCCTGCTGCTTGGGTCCTCATCCCAGGGATGTCCCGTTTGTGTGGGGAAGGGCTGTTCCTTTGGGCTAGCCTCTGCAGAGTTGCTACCCCATCAGTCCCAGCCCATCCCCATGCTCGGGGCTGCTCAATCCCAGGCAGGATTTGGTGTTTGTTCTTACTGAACTTTCCCCAAATCCCACTTAATACTTTAAAAGGAAATTGATGCTCCATTCTGTGTCCAGTTCTGGAGCCCCCAACATAAAAAGGACTTGGAGCTGGTGGAGGAAGTCCAGAGAAGGCCACAGAGATGCTCAGAGGGCTGGAGCAGCTCTGCTCTGGAGGCAGGCTGAGAGAGTTGGGGGTGTTCAGCCTGGAGAAGAGAAGGCTCCGGGGAGACCTTAGAGCACCTTCCAGTGTCTGACAAGGGCAGGGAGGGATGGGATGAATGGGAACGGTTTCAAGCTGAAAGAGGGGGGGTTGAGATGAGATATGAGGAAAAAATTCTTCACACTGAGGGTGGTGAGACACTGACCCAGGTTGCCCAGGGAAGCTGTGACTGCCCCATCCGTGGGTGTGTTCAAGGGCAGGTTGGATGGGGCTTGGAGCAACCTGGTCTAGTGGGAGGTGTCCCTGCCCATGACAGAGGGTTGGGACTAGATGATCTAAGGTCCCTTCCAACACAAATCATTCCATGATTCTATGATCACCCTCTGGGTGACTTAGAAACTCTGCATCACATCTGATGCATCCTTGTTGGATGCTCAACCTTATTGGTCCTACCACCATCCTTGTCCTATGCAGGTGAAGGGTTTCCAGGTGCTACCCTGACTTTAGTGACCCACTTTGCTTTAAGTTGCCCCTCCAGCAACACCTTTTTTTGCCTGACCCAGACAATTTACAGGTCTGATCTCTCTCTCATGGTCAAACAACTTGCTGTACACGTGGAGGTGAAACACTTCCCTCTGCCCATCTACAAAGAAAATGTGTTTGCCTGATTTATGGCTGTAAGAAGACAAACACTTCAGCTACCTTTTTTTACTGCTGTTCTACAATAGTAATAGCCACTTCTTTTTTCCCACCTCAGATGACTCGTCCTCACCCATGGCACCCTGACGTGGTGGATGTCCAGCTTGCTGCCATCGGGTCGCTGGCAATCGTTGCTGTTCCTGGAGAGCTCACGTGTGTGTTTTCCTGGAATTGTTCTGTGCATTTGCAGCCAGCAGCTCTCCCTCCCACCTCCCAGCCACACTCTGCATGCAGGCCAGCAGGGGCTCTAGGCTCAAAATTGTCCCCAGTACTTGTGTGGGCACTCCAGTGCATCCACTGCACCATCTCCTCTGGTGACCTGGGGTTTCCCACTTTCTGGAAACCAGCCATGGGAATGAATGAGCTGCAAACAAGCTTCCTAAATCATTTCAACTGTTCATTACGCAATGTGGTTTTGATGACACAAAAGGAACTGGGAGATGTTTGGAGGTGTTCGGGTTGAGGTCATGGCAGAGAGGCCCTAAGGGGTGCTGAGCTGTGTGGACTTGGGGTTGTCTGGGCTAGAGGAGGCTGATGGGAGACCTTATTGCTCTCTGCAACTGCCTGAAAGGAGGCTGGAGGGAGGTGGGAGTCGGTCTCTTCTCCCATGTAACCAGTGACAGCGCGAGAGAAAATGGCCTCAAGTTGCACCAGGGGAGGTTCAGATTAGATACAAGGAAAAATGTCTCTACGGAGAGAGTAGTCAGGCTCTGGAACAGAGACTGCCCAAGGAAGTGGTGGAGTCACCATCCCTGGAGGCTTTAAAAAAAATGTGTGGATGTGGCACTTCAGCGCATGGTTTTGTTGGCAGGGTGGTGTTGGGTTGACAGTTGGACTTGATGATCTCAGAGCTTTTATCCCAACCTTAATGACTCTGTGACTTCTGGTGGTGTGCCACGTGTCCAGCCAGTGATTCCTGCTTCATCTCCTTGCGTTTCTGGAGACTGACATTCTTCCCTTAATGCCCCTAGGACCATGTCTGGACGCAGGCTACGGGAAGCTGTTAAAAAAGTAAGTTGCTGAGGAACAGCTTTCTCCAGAACGCAACATTACCTTGAGCTTCACGTGTCTTGATCGTTCTGGTTTTTCCCTTGTCTCCTCCCAGCTGGCGTCATGTTTCTCAGTTGTTTCCTTCTCACAGTTGCTTCAGACACATTTTGCATGTGCTTACTGACATGCAGGACAAATGAATATCTGCCCTAAAAGAAGCAAACTGGTGGGATTTCAATCCTTCAAGCCAACACAAGCTAATTCAACTGAGATCCAGGCGTAACAGCTGATACCAAGAGTTTGGTCTCTGGGACGGAGGGGTTTAGCTCCTTAATCACTACCAGGATTTTGCAACACAAGAAAAATTGGAAAAAAATTTATTTTTTTCCATTTTCCTGATTGCTAGATCCTGTTCTCAGCTGCAGCAAGAGTCCCAGTTCAATCTCAAACGCTGTCTCCACAACTCACTGAGCTCTCACACAGTTAGATCACCAGTTTATTTCGTTGAGAATACAGACACCAGCATCAAAAAACCTGCCTCAATGTGTTGAATTTACTAGAGTGGGAGGTAATTTCTCCCTTTTTTTCCTGCAGGAAGTGGATGAGAGCTGTTAAACAGGCAAATTACCCTTGCAGGGTTGCATGAACATCCAGCCCACTCTGGATCATAACTTTGTGTTCTGTCCTGAATAGTAATAGTCGCAGTAACGGGAGTGGTAGTAATAATAATTAATAATAATGATGATGATGATGACGATGATGATGTGCATTTAGCAGTTGTTACAAGATAAATGTTTTATTTCCTTTCTTAGGAATTTGATTCTCATGGCACCCCAGGAATGGATGTGGTAATTGCAGGCCTGTGCAATGTCTACACCCATTACATCACCACCTATGAAGAATACCAGGTAAACAGTTAAAAATGTGGGTTGAACTTGTTTAACTGGGTTCAGATTTTGGCTCCATGGGGTGACAATTCCTATGGAATGATGCATGTTTAGCATACTTTTCTGTTGCCACGAAAAGCTTAAGAATCTGTGGCAGAAATCCTTGTTCGTTCTGGCCTAGATGACATGGTCCAAGGGCCAATGTGGTTTCCTGACCATAGCTAGAGACTACGTATGGATGCTTTAACCTGGTCAGATGTACTGAAGGGAGCTCCTGGGAGCTCAGGTCTGTTTTAGTAATCTCCTGATGAGTTGGATGAATTAGAAATTATCTTGATTAGTTGGCAAAATTGCCAGCAGAAAGATCATAGAATCATAGGGGTTGGAAGGGACCTCTAGAAATCATCTAGTCCAACCCCCCTGCCAGAGCAGGAACACCCAGGGCAGATCACACAGGAACGTGTCCAGGCGGGTCTTGAAAGTCTCCAGAGAAGGAGACTCCACAACCTCTCTGGGCAGCCTGTCCCAGGGCTCTGTCACCCTCACACTAAAGAGGTTTCTCCTCATGTTGAGGTGGAACTTCCTGTGTTGTAACTTGGTGCCATTTCCCCTCATCCTATCACAGGGCACCACTGAAAAGAGACTGGCCAAATATTTGGAGCTGTAGGGTCTTAAGGTCACCATGAATTGCAGTTCCAAGTGGAGCAGACTGCAGTACAGCTTGCAAGGCCCAGTTGTAAGGGTCCCCACAAGGCATGGTAGATGCTCTGCTTTGGGTAAGGTGTGGATCATTGGATGGACTCCCTGGGTTTACAAACCCTAAACTGGGAGGGAATGTTGGAAGAACTGGGGTTGTCCCAGAAGGTTGGAGAGAAGACCTACATCTTTAAAAGAGTAAAAGATCTGTGATAATTGGAAGAGTGACAATTGGTCCTGCCTGGTTGTGGTGGTTTGGAGAATAAGGAGTAACCTGGACTTGCAGCAGAAATACTTAAGCGAGCTGCTGGGCTGTCTCTGTAGCCACAAGGGAGTAAATAAATCCCCACAGGTGTAGTGCTGGTCTCTTGGCATGGTAGGATGAGCTGTATAAAACACTTGAGAGTCCTTCAAACCCTCCTTTTCCAACTTTGTCCTTTGCTAGGCTCAACGCTATGAGGCTGCATCAACTATCTATGGACCACACACCCTTTCTGCTTATATTCAGCTCTTCAGAGGACTTGCAAGGGCTCTTGCTACGGTAATGACAATTTGCTATGTGCCACACACTGCTAGAGACATTTAAAACCTGTAAGTGGTGATGGCTGATGGGTTCCTCAGTGAGGCTACATGATTTCTACTCTCTCTTTTCTCCTAAGAAACCACTTTGAGACATTCTCATATGGTATGAAAAGAATTCCAGTAATGAGGGTCTCGTACCACTTGGGAAATTCTGGGTGTTTTCAGCTTGAAGTTTAGAAAATAGGCTCCTCCAGACTTCCAGTGCACCCCGAGGTTGCTGCTTTTCTACCAAAAGGAAGAAAAAATCTGCTACGCTTTGTTACCTTTGTATCCGGGACCATGTGAAGGTGCAGGAAGGGTGGGTGGGCACTGCCTCCTGAACTTGTGGGGTGTTCTGGCAAGAGGGTTTTGGGAGACCTCAGCATCAGGGCAGGGGGTGTCCTGTGGGGATTGCTCCTCCACAGGCAACCATTCTCTTGCTTGGTTTTATGCTCACTTCATTGCCCTTGTTCTTAAAATATATTTAGACAATGGACTTGGATGAAGGTGCTGGTAAGATTCACCAGGGAGCCACTGGTTATCTGTATGTCTGTACAATGAGCACATCTTCCCTCCCTCAGAACACAGCTCAGGATTTGCCTCGTGGCCCAGAGCCCCCAGTTTTCAATATTGGTAACCTGACCTTGGTGCCTCCGCTCGTGGCCGACCGTGCCCCGGTGAATAAGAGGTTTGGAGATGTGCTACAAGGAGTGAGACAACAGTATCGAGTGGTGAGGCCCTCAAGGGTTTGCTAAAGCCTGTGTAGGAAATAGTCTCTAAATCCTTACCCCCCTTCTGAGAGGCTTTGTTTTCTAAAGGGTCATGGTGGTCTCAGACCTCAAAGGTCTTAGCGGGCATGGTTGAAAAGGCAGAGGTCTTTTGTGCCAGTGTCATTGTACTGAACATGATTAAAATGAGTGAGTGAAGGGGAAAACTAAAAGCCCCTGATATTCAACATGAAGAAAATTTCCCCTTTGGCTTCACCATAAAATAACAGCTGCTGATTAACGAGGCAAATATGGTTCAGTGGTTTCTTTACAAGCAGAAATCAGGTCACCTTTGATGCCTCTGGTCTGGAATGTAAATGAAATAAAAATATCAGCAAGGGTTCAGTTTTCAATGCTCAAATTTTAGATAAGGTGTTGAGAGCAAGGGCTTTCATCCCACTGCTGTCTCCAGCAGTACAGTAGGAAGAAAGCAGGGAGGGGTTCTTAAAAATCCCACCTATTCCCCTCCCCTGAAATCTTCTGTGCTGGGATGTCCATTGCTACTGCAACAAGTGAATTTATAAATCATAAAATACAAAGAAAATAAAAAACCCCACAAAAACCATAAAACCCCAAGCAAATCCCAAAAAACCTCGTATGGCATCTTCAAAGGATATTCTTCACGTGCAATGTGCTGCTCAGTCTTTAATAGAAAGCTCCATTTCCCCCACAGGGAGAAGTTGCTGAAGTGACTTTTGTAGGCGCCAACCCCAGGAACTCCGCGGAGAACGTGGTAAATATGACACAGCAGTGCTGGAGTCAGGGATGGAGCTACTGTCTCTGCCTGGTGCAATTTCATCTTTGATGTTCAGGTGTCAGGAGGAGTAAGATCCTGTGCTTCATAGAATAGAATCATAGGATGTGTGGGGACCTTTAAAGGTCACCTAGTCCAGCCCCTCTGCAGTGAGCAGGGACATCTTTAACTAGATCAGGTTGCTCAGAGCCTCGTCAAGCCTGACCTTGAATGTCTCCAGGGATGGGGCCTCCACCACCTCTCTGGGCAACCTGTCCCAGTGCTCTACCACCCTCACTGTAAAGAACTTCTTCCTAATATCTCGTCTAAATCTACCCTACTCTAGTTTAAGACCATTCCCCCTTGTCCCATCCCAACAGTCCCTCCCCAGAAGCTCTTTCTTGGTTGGTATCCAGTGTCATACTGTTGGAACAAGGGTGGTGTTTCGTTTCCATCCTATCAGCATGGTGCATTATTTTAATAAAACAAAATTAGAGGGGTACTTCATTTGTCACAGAATCACAGAATGGTAGGGGTTGGAAGGGACATCTGGAGATCATCTAGTCCATCCTCCCCTGGTAAAGCAGGTTCACTGAGAGCAGGTGGCACAGGGTCACATCCCGGCAGGTTGTCTCATCACTCATCTTGCATAGACATTGACAGCAACTACCTGTGCCAGCAGCATCTGGGTAATTCTGTAATTTTTATTCCAGACTGAACATAACTTCCTGACCGTGGAGAGACACACCAGCATTTCAGATGACTGGCAGGTGGTACAGAATGATGCCTCCTGGGACACCAGGTGGGTGCCCTGACCACATCTCACTGTTCCACAGACTCCGTGGAGTAATTCCAGTTTAACCCAAAGGGCTTCATTTCAGAGCTCCCAACTGTAGGTTGGTCTTGTCCATGCAGGTGGTGCTCCCTGGGGATGGATCGGTCCATATTTGGGTGGTTAACTTGTCAGGACCACAACAATGGGTCTTCCCCTTAGGTCTAGCTTCTGCAATGAAGGCTGATAAGTTTGGGAAAGGTAGAAGGAAGAACAAGAAGGTTAATGGCCCAACTTCTTCATAGCCTCCATCCATCCATCTGCCATATCGTGTTGGTGACCAAGACACCAAAGGGAAAATGTGAGAGGTTCACCACAGCAGGGTTCTCAGAGGCAAAAGCTTTGCTGTGTATCATAAAGTAGAAGCAGTCAGCAATTTAAAAGAAGCTTGTAAGAAAGCAAAGTTAAGGTTAGAGATGTCAGCCATAACGGAAAATATCCACTAAGCAGGAAAGGTGGCATCACCTTTCAGAGCTACACCAGAAGCTGGCACATGAAACAGGAATGCCAAAGGCATCTTTTGTCAACCCATTCAATTTCAAGTTACTCCCGTTTGAATAAAACCAGATGTTTTCCCATCTGCCTCTGTAACCTATCTGTGAGAGACTGAACACCCCAAAAACATCCAGCTTGGCTTCTTATGACAGTGTGATGTCCTGGTGCAAACATGTAACATCTGGTGTCAGAGAGGCAATGTTCCCTACAGCTTGGCTTCATAGAGTTGTTAGGGTTGTAAGGGACCTGTGGAGATCATCTAGTCCAACCCCCCTGCTACAGCAGAGTCACCTCCAGCAGATAACACAGGAACACATCCAGAAGGGTTGGGAATGTCTCCAGAGAAGGAGACTCCACAACCTCCCTGGGCAGCCTGTCCCAGGGCTCTGTCACCCTCACAGTAATGAAGGTTTTTCTTATGTTTCACTTGAACCTCCTGTGCTCCAGCAAAGTCTTCTTATGAATTTATGATGAGTATTTGATAGGGCATAATTCTCTCTGCCCCAGTGCAACCAGCTGCTCTCTAAACCTGATTCAGGAGCCAGGACTCCAGCTGTCCCAACTGGGGAGATTTATTCCTACCTGTACTTGGAGCTCTGCATTTCTAAGTGCTCACCCTCTGTTTAATACTTGCATGATGTCATTTTGTCCTTCTCATTGATGTCACCCATCTTGGTGAGGAACACTGAGAATGTTTCATAACACGTCATTTGAAAAACCAAGACAAATGCAAAACTTGAAGAATGTGCTGCCATGATGCTGGAAAGAGGAGAACCTAGATGTCTTCTTTTCATTCCTGAGAAAGACTTTGGATCTCTGAATGATGCTCAAAGAGTTCTGCTGATTAGGTAGAGGAGCTGTTTGGCCTTTTCCTGCCCAAAGGGGCAGGCCAGAAGGCAAACCAAGGCAGACAGGGGTGTCTCCCTTCCTGGTGCCCCAGGAAAGTACCAAACACCACAAGAAAGGGAAAATGGTTCCATTAATGATTTTTACATCACTTTTTACGATGCCAGTGTGCTAACCTTGCAGTGTCAGTAATTCAGGTGATGGGGACAGGGAGCATCAAACATTTTTACTTGATATTAGCAGAGTCAGACTGTGAGGGTTTTTTTAGTACAGGAAAAAGGAACGTTCGATAGCACCAAATGTGCTGAGGTTGCAACGGGGAGTAGATCAAGGGAACACGTTGTTCCTTAAGCTCAGTGTTGCAAAGTGCTAAATAGCTTTGAGCTGCATCTGTAACATGTGTTTTGATCTCAGGGATCAAAAGATATGGAAGTTTACTTAAAGAAGGTGTAGATTTTGGGGAAGGGAGAGAGCTGCTATCTGCCCTTTGTCCTGCCTTTGCCACCGCAGCAGGGACAGGCTCAGGGCAGATTTGTCCTTTTGCTGGAGGCTGCCTTGGTGCTTGCAGCAGAGCCGTGTTTGTCCCCACCCTGCATCTGCATGGGGCCAGTAATTGCTTTTTTGGGACTGTTTAGGAGAAGGGACTGAGCTAGAGGCAGGAATTTGCCTGGCCCTGCCTTTAGCAAACAGCCAACAGTGATAAGATGTGGTTAAATCCCCATGATCCCCATGTGAGGAACCTCTTCCCAGAGGAGACCTGAGCTAGAGTCTCAGGGAGGTGATTCCTGCAGCCTGGGGGCAGGATGGGGAGGAGGAGGCAGGTGGTGGCATAGACCTACCACAGCAGCATTTTCAGGTCACAGCCAGGCTCAGGCTGTAGATCTCTGGTCCAACCCAGCTCCCAACATGTCCAATGCTGCAGCTACAGCAGGTTGCCTAGAGCTACATCCAGGCAAGTCAGGGAGGTCACCAAGGCTTGAGATCCCCCAGCACTTTGAGCTGTCACCTCACTGTCATCTCCTGAGACAACATTGCCTTCATCCCAAGAGAAGCCATTGCAATCCACAGCCAAAACATTGGACGAGAGCAACCAGGCAGATACATGGGCCCTGTGTCAGCCTCTGGTTCCTGTTTACCAAACCAAATTCTCCCATTATTCACTGTTTTTCACTGAGGTATGTCTGTAAATATTTATGTCAATCTTCTTGGCAAGACTGGTATGAGGAAACCTTTTATTACCATTGCCAATGGATCAACATCTTCTGTTCATCTGGTTCCTTTAGTTGCAGCCCTGAAATGGGGATGTTATCTCAGCAGGACTTGATAACTCTCATGTCTGGCCCAGATACAACTGGGGGGGGGTTGTCCAGCAGTGCCCCTTGTTGGCAGTATTGAAAGAAGAGCAAGTTCATCATCCTCATCTCCTCAAGAAGTGCTTCATCAGAGCTGGCTGAAAAATCCCTCATCCCAGAAGATGTGTCTGGAGAGTGTTGGGGTTGACCAGAAGTGGTTTTGCACCAGGAGTGTGCAAAAGAAAATGGAAGGGTGGTGTGGAAATGGGTGCCAGAAGCCCTGACCTTGATGATGCTAGATTTTGCCTGTGACCATCAATAAATACTTCAGCATCAACCATTCACCATACGGTGAATATTGCTCACAGGAGTAATGTTGGCTGGGGTTATGATTTGGAGTTGGGGATGTCAAACCACACTAGAAATCTTCTTCATTTGCCAAAAGAACTGCTGACTTGTTCTTCCATGTCTCCAGATATTTTTCAGCCCTGCAGGGTTTTGGGTTGGCTTGTTGGTTGCCTAAATATATGAGGAAAAGTTTAAAAGCAGCTCTTAAACCAGACCTAGCTGAAGTGCATTCATCTCATGCCACTTGGTGAGCTCTTGGGCTATTAAAACAAGTGGATTTTCTTGCTGATGTCAGTTTGTTTCTTTGTCTGCTAGATTTTACTGGACCAAAGGGTTCTTTGGTCAGAGCAAAGTGACCATTGAGTGGCACATCCCCCAGGACACAGAGCTGGGTGTCTACAGGATTCGGTACTTTGGGCACTACAGGAAAAAACTGTCCACCAGCCACGCTGTCTCTGTTCCATTTGAAGGCACATCTTCAGCATTTGAAATCACAGCTTTGTAGGTGGCCTCCTTCATGGCAGGAATCCTTTCCTTCTTGGGCATCCATGATGTTCACAGTGCTTTTTGCTGCATATGTGACTCTGTACATGATTGTCCAGACCCTGAAGAGCTGCTGGTCATCCTTTGCTGTGCAAAGCTCAACTTCCTGCAAAGGTTTGGCTTCTACCTGCAATTCAGTCTCATGTGTCCGACATATTCTCATTCAAGCTGCTCCTCTCCTGGCCAGATCTCATCGCTGTTGATTCTTATTTTAATAAAAGATGTAATTGTTTTTCTTTAGTCGTTTACCAAGAGTTTATTGATTGCGAATAGGCTATTTGACAGAGAATGAATAATACCAGGAACTAATCCAGACCATAAAACAATCCATAAAATTGAGCTCACTCCATAAAAGTGGAAATTGCTGCTGAATTCACAAAGCATCAAAAGACTCCTCAGTCATGCTTGAATTACAAGCTGACATCTTAGGATGCTAGTGGGATAAGTTGGGTAGATACTCATCAGGAAGGTTTGGATATTATTTCATTTAATCACTCTGGTTTAGGGGATTTGGCAGATTCACCCCCCCCGAGTTAAAAGCCACACACAGGTGGTGGTGGGGCAATGGTGTCATACAAAGGCAATCTCCACTCCCACTCAGGCTGAATATCCCAGCTCTTGATCTCAATAGCACAGTTTCACTGGGGATGCTTCTGTTGAATGCTTATAGTGTCCTGTGGCTGCGTAGCGTGAGGTGGTGTTCCACTCACTGCCAGTTCCCCCCAGGCAGTGCTGCTGCCACTGCTGTTACTGGTGCCACTGTTGCTGCTACAAAAGCAGCTACTTCTGCAAAGATTAAGTCCACTCCCATTTGATTCAGACGATTAAGAGTTAATCCTGTGACCAGGAGCAAAGGAAAGGTGACTGATCCTTATACCCGCTCCTGTCTGAAATATCCAGAGTTTCTTCAAGCAGCATCAGAAGATGTGATTGAGGAAGCAGACGATTCTAAAACAGATGCTGGAACAGACCCATCTCAAGTAAATAAACAGGCAGGCCCCTCTCAAGCAGAAGGAGGAGCAGGCCCTTCTCAAACAGATAAGGATGATGATCTGCTACAGCCTTTCTCCCTAAAGGAATTGCATCTCGTGAGAAAGGACTTTACCCACAATGAAAATGAGGGGCTTCTTTCCTGGCTGCTCCGCTGTTTTGATGGTGGAGCCAACACCTACACCCTGGATGAAAGAGAAGCCAGACAGTTGGGATCCCTGGCTAAAGATGCTGGTATTGATAGAGCAATTGGTGATAAGACAGTAAATATCACCCTGTGGAGCTGCCTTCTTTCAGCCATATGGAGCAGGTACCCCCATAAGGGTGACACTGACCCATGCCGAAGCAGAGCGCCCACTCTTGAAAGAGCCATCACATATTGGAGAGAACCAGCAGTGCAAGAAGTGACCTATGATGACCAAGGGTTTCTAAATCCTGATGATGTCGTGTGCAACATGCCCGTGTTCCGGAGGTTTGCGCAGGCTGTACCAGCAACACGTGCCCATATATTCTCCTTCATGGGATGTTTTGATGACCAACGGTGCGTGAATTGGCTTTCAAAGCATGACAGTATGGAGATATGTTTTGTGGTGATCGTCAGTTCCACACCTCAGCCATTGAAAAGGTGACTGACAGAAGGAATCTGGACAGATGGGAAGGTAAACCCCAGTCTCTTCCTATACCCCAGTATCTCCCTAAGGACAACTGGGCTCGTGTTGCAGCCATCAAGAGGAGACGCCCTGCTACGAGACAGCAACGAGAGAGATGGGACCCACTTCGGCGTCACCTGTGGTTCCTCTTGTGTGATTATTACACAGAGGATATGAGAACTTGGGATAATAAACCTACTGATATTCTCCAGCTACGTGTACAAGAGCTGCTAGGTAGAAAAGGTGCAGTAGATGGTTCTTCCTGGAAAAAGGCAGCTCTGATTTCCAGCAACCAGTCCTTCAACCGAGATGGTGCATCGACCTTTACTGGTCAGTATTAGAGGTGCCCTGCCTCCAGCCAGGGGGAGGAGAGGGACAACCAAATTTATTGGACTGTGTGGATTTGGTGGTCTGGCACATTGGAACCATAAAGGTATAAAGCCTTGGTTGACACTGGTGCACAGTGCACCTTAATGCCATCGGATCACAAGGGGACAGAGTCCGTTACTATTTCTGGAGTCACAGGAGGATCTAAAGAACTGACCATCGTCGAAGCTGATATAAGTCTTTGAGAAAGGTAAAAAGATAATCCAGATTCTTTTGAGAGCTGGTTTTGCTGTCAAAAGGAGCAATGTTAAAGGACCTTCACGAGAGATCCAGTTCCTGGGAATTAGATGGCAAGATGGACATCACCAAATTCCAATGGACGTGATTAACAAAATAGCAGCTATGGCCCCACCGACCAACAAAAAGGACACTCAAAACTTTTTAGGAACGGTCAGTTTCTGGAGGTTGCATATTCCTGAGTATAGTCACATCGTGCAGCCTCTTTACAAGGTGACCTGGAAGAAGAATGACTTTGAGTGGGGTGCTGACCAACAGGATGCTTTTGAGAAGATTGAAGATGAGATTGTGCATGCAGTGGCCCTTGGACCAATTCGAACAGGTCCAGACATCAAAATATACTCTACACTGGAGCCGGGCACAATGGTCCTACTTGGAGCCTCTGGCAGAAAGCACCAAGGGAAACTTGTGGTCGTCCCCTGGGATTTTGGAGTAGGAGCTACAGAGGTTCTGAGGCCAATTACACCATAACTGAGAAGGAGATACTGGCAGCATATGAAGGAGGTAGAGCTGCTTCGGAAGTGATCAGTACTGAGGCACAGCTCCTCCTGGTGCCCCGATGACCGGTACTGCACTGGATGTTCATGAGTAATGCTCCTCCCATGCATCATGCCACCAATGCTACCTGGAGTAAATGGATTGCTTTAATCACCCAGCGGGCTAGGGTAGGGAACCCAAATCGTCCTAGGATCGTACAAGCTATTACAGACTGGCCAGAGGGCACACATTTTGGAATGCCACCTCAAGAGGTCGTGAAACAAGCTGAAGAAGCCCCACCATAAAATCAACTGCCTGAGGCTGAAAAACAATATGTTCTGTTCACTGATGGCTCCTGCCACCTTGCAGGAAACCGTTGGAGGTGGAAAGCTGCCGTATGGAATCCTACAGGCCTTGTTGCAGAAGCAGATGAAGAAGGAGAATCAAGTCAGTTTGCAGAAGTAAAAGCCATCCAGCTGGCTTTAGATGTTGCTGAACGAGAAGGGTGGCCAAGACTCTATCTCTACACTGATTCATGGATGGTAGCAGATGCCTTGTGGGGGTGGCTGAAGCAGTGGCAGCAGAACAACTGGCAGCGAAAGGGTAAGCCAATTTGGGTGGCTGACCTATGGAAAGTCATCGCTGCTCAGGTAGGGAAATTGGCTGTGAAAGTGCATCATGTAGATGCACACGTGCCTCTGAGTCGAGCTAATGAGGAACATCAACACAACCAATGAGCAGATGAGGCTGCCCAAGTGTTTAAAATAGACTTAGACTGGGAACACAAAGGTGAGCTGTTTTTAGCTCGATGGGCCCATGATGCCTCAGGTCATCAGGGCAGAGATGCAACATACAGATGGGCTCGTGACCATGGGGTGGACATAACCATGGACACTATTTCACAGGTGATTCATGAGTGTGAAACATGCCACAATTAAGCAGGCTAAAAGGTTAAAACCTTTGTGGTATGAGGGGAGGTGGTCAAAGTACAGGTGTGGGGAGGCCTGGCAGGTTGACTACATCACACTGCCTCAGACCGGCCAGGGTAAGCGCTAGGTGCTTACAATGGTGGAAACAAGTACAGGATGGTTGGAAACATATCCTGTGCCTCATGCCACAGCCTGGAACACCATCCTGGGCCTTGAGAAGCGGGTCTTGTGGTGACACGGTACCCCAGAGGAATTGAGTCAGCCAATGGGACTCATTTCAAGAACAATCTTGTAACTGACTGGGCCAAAGAACACGGTAGTGAGTGGATAGACCATATCCCGTACCATGCTCCAGCCTCGGGGAAGATTGAAAGGTACAATGGTCTGTTGAAAGCCACCCTAAAGGCAATGGGAGGTGGAACCTTTAAGAATTGGGACAAACATTTAGCAAAGGCCTCTTGGCTAGTTAATACCAGGGGATCCATCAGTAGAGCTGGTCCTGCTCAGTCAGACCCTTTGCAAACAGTGGATGGGGATAAAGTCCCAGTGGTATGTGAAAGAAATCTGCTGGGAAGAAGTGTTTGGGTTTATCCTGCTTCAGGCAAGGGCAAACCTGTCCGGGGTGTTGCTTTTGCTCAGGGACCTGGACATACTTGGTGTGTAATGATGGAAGATGGTGAAGTTCAGTACATACCTCAAGGAAATCTAACACTGGGAGAGAAGTCTTAATTTAATAACTTACAGACTCTGTGTAAAATATTATGAGAATGGAATAGGGGTGGAATGTTTTGATTTCAGCCAGGGTGAAGCTCTTTGCTGATTTTTTTTTTCTTTCAGTGAACTTTTTAGCAGCGCCAGTGGACTGATAATAACCAAGGTCACTTCTGAGTGTCTGCAGCCTCCCCCCTACGGGGGAGCAGATTAGACTGAAGGCAGGATCAGCAAATCAGAATATTCCCTTCTCATCATATTTTCTCTATTTGGCTTTCAGTATAGGTTAATACATCATGGAAGTCAAGCCTTTTGTTTCCTTTCCCTCTCACTTTTCTGCTTCCTGTCACTTCTATCACCCTCTCTTTGCCTCTCTCTCTTTTTTCCCATTTTTCTTCCCAGCGACATCCCAGGACCCGTCCATGTGCCCGGACACTCCCCCCTTCAGCTGGGAGTCCCCAGGGAGAAGAGTTTCTGTGAGAGTGGCTGGGGGAGGAGGGAGGGTTTATGGTGTTGCACATCCCTTTGCAAATATATATATTCCCTTATCACTAATAATTAAAATCAATCTGTTTCATTTTCAGCCCAGAAAGCCTCTCTTTCTCATTTTTCTCCCTCTTTCCCTACCTTGGGGGAGGAGAGGGAGGGGTGAATCGAGAGACTGCCAACTTGGTGCCAAACTGACACAGTTCTCCATAGATTGGTGGTCTTGGTGTCACAAGTGCCTCCTGGGTCCTGCCCCAGGGGTCTCAAGTAAGGAAAGGAAGGTCAATCACTCACAAAGTAAAATCTAGAAGCAGTCAGCAGTTTTTCCCTGCCAGACTGGGTTCTCTTTCCCAGGCGTCACTTTTGAGCTGAGCAGTGTGTCAGGTGGGCTCAGGGCTGCCTACCACCTGTGGGTTTGTGTCATTTCAATGTGCTGCTGAGAAAGTTTTTGGGAGAGAAGCTCTCTGAAAACCCTCAAATAATTACAAGAGGCCCAAAAAACTACAGACTGGCTGGAGGCCACCAAATCCCTGCAAAGATTAGGTATGTTTGCTTTGATTTTATGACCTGAAGCCATCATGCATCTGTGGCACAGCTCAGAAGGGGGCTGCGGGGTGAGAAAAACTTTTGGGCTGACTCTGTCCACTCTTGTTGTCCTTCTGTTAAGCTCCTGACCACAGCAAAGGGCAGCAGATGGCATTCTGGCCTCTAAACACCAGTCTGGGATGCATCAAAGAGATCAAAAATAAGGATGCTTACGTGTGCCAGGGCTTGTTTCAATAGGAGAGTGTCATGGGAGGGCACTGGGGTTACACCAGGGGCCCTATGCAGGATGGGGGTTTTGGGAGGGACCTGTTGGTGAGGGAGAACCTGCAGCTGCTGGCAAAAGTGACTTGATGTCCAACCAGCACAGGATTGGATTTCATCTCAATACGTTTATATTTCAGGTACTGCAGATGGAAATCAGTAAGAATTGCACTTAAGAATTAAAGCTGGGAAGTGAAGCAGCTCTGAGCAAACCTCAGCGTGCTTCTTTTCAGCATCAGGAAGGACACAAGGTGAGCAGGCTCTGGTTAGATGAAGGGCTGCCCAGAGCTGATGGCTGAAGCCTGGATCACTGACAGATAGGTCACCAGAAGGGCTCATGGTGCTCCTCCAACCCACGTGAAGGATCAATGGAGGGTTTCATCAAAGCACAGAATGAAGATACCCTTGAAGGGGCAGAAGAACAGTCCCAAAACCCATTTGCTGAAAGGGTTTCAACACAGAAACGCTCCCAGGAAGGTAGAGGATCTTCTCCTGGGGGTTTCAGGAGCTTGGCTGGACAAAGCCATGACCACCTTGACACGGTGCTGATGGCAGGTCCCTCCTGAGGTGCCTTCCATCAGCACTGCCATGGGGTGCCATAAGCAGGGATGGCTCCACAGTCCCTGAGTCTCTTCCAGCCCCTGTAAGTGGTAGATCCAGGGGCCACAGGGAGAAGAAAATACACCTTTCAGATCTGGATTTGGGATTCATGTAGTGTCTTGCAGCTAAAGAATTGTAAATGTTTAATAAGCTCCAGCAACACGCTCCAGTTTTGTATGCAAGCTCTTTAATTCTTCAGAGAATTCTCAGTCAGATCATTTTGCCTCTCTTTAAGATCAGTAGGAGAGAATGAATTATTCATGTTGAGCCAGCTGCAACCAGTCTCTCAGATCCCTATCCGGAGGAGCTCCAAGCAATGGTAATATTGAGTCAGGAAAGAGAGAGCTTTGGAAGAACACCACTGGGAATTGAGTCCCTGCAGATGTTCTTAATGTTCTTTCCTAATAACTTGCTCCCCCATCTGCAGGACATGGGCAGCAGAAGATGCTGCTCCAGCATCCCACTGTGCCAGGGGACAGGTTCCCCCAGTGCAGCCACACTCCAGTTGATCTAAAATGATCCAGAAAGTTTCTTGCAAGGTTTTATTTCCCCACTTTGCTCACTTTAAGACCATACATGGTCCTCAAACAAGGCCAGGTCACCAGCAGGAGACACAGGAGACACTTTCAGGCCTGAAAATGGAGCAGCTTAATGAATCCCAGGATAATGATCACCTCTCTCTACTTCCTGTCTTCTATATAAACTAGAACAGATTGCATGGGAGTGCTCCTGTTTTCCTAAAAGAAATGCATTAGGAAAAAGGAAATAGTGGCTCATTTTTTCCTTGGGCACCACTGCGTTGTTTCATTTGACTGTTGGAGGTAATTTTCTTTGTACTATTGCATTACACTAACTGTGGATATTTTTTTTTTTTTGTTTTAGTAGCACTTGAACAGGACCGTGTTTATGCAAGAAAAATCAAATTGTGCTGTTAAAATGCTCATGGGCAAGGTTTGCCCTTTAAAACATGACCCCACAAGAAAGCTTTTAGGAAGCTGGTGTTCTTCATGGAAGAAGAGGATCAAGGTATGGGGGGAGTCCCACTGGTGCCCCAGAGCAGATCCCCTGTGAAGCACCTCGCGGCAGGCTCATTGGTTTCCTTGTCACCCATGGGCACAGGCTCTTCGGGGAGATTTTTGAGGAGCTTTTTTTGAACTCTTCATAACTTTTTGGTGTCTAGAAAATCCAGAAGCTCCGAGCGCCGTGGTGTGAGAGAGGCTGGTGCGAGAAGCCCTTGGGTTTATTTACTCTTCAATTGCATTGTGGTTGTCCTCTCCTGTTCTACAGTGACAAACGGCCCTTCCCTCCCACCTGCGGCTGTGTCGGGGTGCGGTGGTGGGATCCAGCAGCCACTAGGTGCCAGTGCTGTTGTACACCAGAAGCAGCTCACTGCTGAACAGAATCCCAAGCCTCGAGGAAACAGAGGAAAAAAAAAAAATCAGGAATTTGGGCAAGCTGCCAGCTGTTAAATTTAGCATTACTCATCGCAGTTGCTCTTCCCTCCCTCGGGCTGCTCTCCTGCAACGTGGAGCCATTTGTGCCTTGCCTACGTGCTCTGCAGGCGAGGAAAAGCTCCACCTTGTTCTTCATCATGGGACATAAATGAGCATGAGCTTTAGAAACTTGTCTGGGAGGAGCAAGTGGCTGTAGGCAGAGCTTGACCCAAAACTTAACTGTGCTTATCCCTCCTGAACTACCAACAGTATTCGGCGATGCAGAATCAGCGATGATCTTTAAGGTCATCCAGTCCATCCATTCACCCAGCACTGCCAAATCCCCACTAACCCATGTCCCTCAGCACCACATCTACATGGCTTTGAAATCCCTCCAGGGATGGGGATTCCACCACTGCCCTGGGCCAGGGCCTGACAACCCTTTCTGAAGGGTTGTTAAATCAGGATCTGACCCAAGGCACTGTGGGAAAGGGGGAATCCCTCGGCTGTTTCTGGGAGCTGTCAGATCTTTTAGGACTTGTTTGATCTTTTAGGACCTGTTTGATCTTTTAGGACCTGTTTGATTCTGTGGTTGTTGGAGGAGTCCAACAAAGGATATTTGTGTGCAGCCCACCTCTGGGTCCACTGGTGGCTATTGGCTTTTTAACACCTTCACATCTCAGGCTGTGTCCGCATGAGGTGGGTCTGGAGACCACGGAACCTCACTCTTCAGGAGTTTCCCTTAACCAGCCCCAAATCTGGGTATGCACAGCGCCTGTCTTCTGCAGGTAGCTGGAGCAAGGTCAGACCAAGGCTCTGGGCTTGGAAAGGTGCTTGAGGTAACAGAACAGCTCTCGGGAGAGGACACCCCACTCCCAGCAGCCCTCAAAGGAGAGGATTTGGTGGGTGGGGGCTGTGTAAGCACTGCCTTCCCTCACCCCCTGGCACTTCATAAAGGGCAGCTGACAATTATAGTTTTAGACACGTTTAGAGTTTGGGGGGGATACAAATGGTGGAGTCACCATCCCTGTAGGTGTTAAAAAATGTGTAGACATGGCACTTCAGGACATGGTTTAGTTGGCACAGTGGGGCTGGGTTGACAGTTGGTCTTGATGACCTGAGAGTTCTTTTCCAGCCTTAATGAGTCTATGATTTTATGATTCTATAAATAATTTCCAGCTCTTGAAAGAAAGGAAAATCCCATGATGTGTCTCTGTGTTGCACCATGAGGAGCACCAGGGCCAGGCTGATCCCCAGGCAGCTAGTGAGCACTGGTCATTTGTAGTCCTTGACTGGAACACTGTGCTTCAGAGTTGTGGGGTGTTTTACCTCCAAAGGGGGAAATCCAGGTGATGGGGAGATGGGATGGTCTATGGGACATTCAGTTGGGCGAGTGGGAAAAGGGAGCCATGCAAGGTCAAAGATGAAGAAACTCCCCTTGAAAGCCACTGGAGACCTTGTCCCATAGGCTTCAGTGGGACATGAGATGGAATCTTTTGGCATGGCATGTTTTGGCATGGATGTTTTGGCATGGGATGTTTCAGGGTCTATCCAGCTCCAGAGGCAGAGTTGTGTGATCCTCGGGCATATTTTATTCTCATTTTGCTCCTCAGAGGTGAGGCCCTGTGCTGTAGAGACTTCCCAGAAAGGGGGCTGGGAGAAAGGAGAAGGAAAACACAGGTTTTGTGCCTCCTGCCCTGCAAACAGCCAAACTTGTGGCCATCTGCTGATCTTTCATATTTTGTTCTGGGCCATTGATCTCACCATTTAAAGCTCAGACTTGTTTGAGGAGGATGGATATGGTTTATTGGCTTTGTCTTTCTATCCACTGGGAACCCACATCTTTACGAATGGGAAAGAACTTGTTCCAACTTGGGTTGTGGGTTGAGATTTCTTGACAAATCATTTTTGCTTTCCAGAAAGGATGGGCCAGCCTCTGCTGGGTAAAGAGAGAAGCTCTGTTCTCCGAGAGGGGAAAACATTAAAGAAAAGTGAATTCTGCCATTGCCCTGATTTCAAAGAAAATGAAAGCAGGACATCAGGAAAAGCTAATGAGGTAAAATAATAGAGCTGGCAGAGCTGCTGTTCTGGCTAAAGCCCAGAATACAGCTGACCCCTTTGGAAGCCTGGAAGAACCATGTCAGGCTATTTGGGCAAAATCCCTCTTGGCTGGGGAGAGAAGTCCTTGGTTGAGTGCTGTGTGCTGTCAGTGGCAAGGTACCAGATCTTCCCCCCATTTATTGGGCTCAGGATCTCTCTGGAAAGGTGCAAAACCAGAGCCTGAGGGTGAATAGCCCTCGTACCAGGCACGGAAGCAGGAATTGCTATTGCTCAGTCCTTTAGCTCTGATGGTCTCCCAAGTAGAAGGTCTCATTTTCCTAAAACAACCAGGACTGAAAGTGATTTTTCTATCAGGGACCTGGTGACAGGCTCTTCCCATGGTGGGACCAATCCCTTGCAGCCCTAAATCATGTATCACCCCATCTACCCCTTCTTTTTGCATGTTTCATCTTGCTGTCACCCCCAAGACATCTCCCTTGGGATCAGGTAAGGAACGAAGGTGTTACCACTGTAGTAAATTTACAGCAGATGTTATTCCTGCAACAGTGGCAGATAAACAAACAACGGCCAAAGAGGTGGTGGAAATAAACCCTAAACCTTTGATTTTTTCCCTTAAAAAAGAGGTGTAAACACTGCTGATTTTCTGCTGCGTGTGCACACCAAGCATCCCCAAAGTGGATGTTGAAAACACTCATGGCGTTGCTGGGCAGCCTCTGGCCTTGTCTCTGCTCTCAGACCCATCCCCACAGAGCAAAGTGTCCTCTTATTTACCATGCATGAAACCAACCCTCTCAGATAAAAGTTGAGGTAGAAAAGGATCGAGGCATTCATGTCAGTTTACAAAGTTTTAATATTTCAAAGTCCAGTCAATGTCCTCCGATTATTCCAGAATTACAGACTCGCTTCACAGAATTTAACCCCGGTTATAATCTCCTTGGGATGGATGATTGAGAGGCCATTTTTTACTTCATTCTGTTGAAACATTCAGACAACTGTCCTCCAGTAAATGGACAGTGTGATTTTTTTTTTTTCCCATGACACTTCACAGTGTTAAAACTCTATACAAATATTGTACTCGGCGTACAAAAATAAGTGCTTCATGCGCACACTTTTAATACTGCTTCTTTCCCTTTTCTTTGACATTTTCCTGAACTTATATAAATAGCAGAAAAAGCAGAGGAAAGGTACTGAACATGGAAAGTGAGAAACACCTTCTGCCAACAGAAGTCTTTTAGAAAGAGAAACATTACCTGTTGGCAAACACAACTTAAAAGACATAGAAGAGAAAACAAAGCCACAATATCCATAACACTCTGGGTTATTTTGCCCTCTGTGAACAGGTTTGTCATTTTCTGTGAAGCCAGGTGTGGTGAACAGCAACCACAGAGGACTTGTAATACCTTCTGGATCACCCTAATGAGCTACAATATAAATAGAAAGGTTCTGGTGGTAGCACAGACTATACAGCTTGTGTGTTTTTGTTTGTTCCATTCCTAGAGAAACCAAGTCAGCTGAAGCATGAGAACAGAAAGCACTTAGCTCACAGACTGGTTTGGGTTGGAAGGGACCTTAAAGATCATCTAGTTCCAATCCCATGCCATGGGCCCCTAGGACAGTTCCCACTAGACCAGGTTGCTCCAAACTCCTGGTAGCCAGCACTGTGTCACTGACTGTTGTGCTTTGTAGATGCACAGGAAAAGCTCCTCTGGAAACAACTTGTACAGTGCAACGTTGCATCACCTCGAGTGAAGAATTTGGGGCCAGATCTGTGTGAATCGATGGGCATTGCCAACCTGGTTGTAAGTTCTCCCCCAAAAAGGGGTGGTGGTTTTTTTTTTCGTCCTAGACTGAGTAGATTCAAGTTTTCTCAATATATGACATAAGATTGTCTGCTGGGGTTACCTAACTGAGTGTCTCCTCTATCTCCAGAGCATCATTACTTCTGCCTCAATCAATAGCAAAACCAAACAGGTAGTGCCCTCCTGCAGCAAACCAAAGGCTGCTCTAAGGATCCTCGAAGCGTTCAAACACACCGCGACACCGATGCTCTCCGAAACAAGAGGTGCCTTTACTGTTCACCTGAATCGTTTTCCCCCTACATTGATTTTTGCCAGAATGGCAGCAGCCACCAGCCTGGCTTTCATGTGTAAAGCAGCACTGACACCAGGCAGGGCTCCTCTCTCCTCTCAAAAAGGTTCCTGATATAGATTTTTATTCCCGTAGAGGTGCCCGTGATTACTGGGTCATGGCTGTGAGCTCCTGTGCTCTAATTAAATAGAGAGTTGGCCCCAATGAACAGTGTTTTTCTGGTTCTCAGCATTAATAATCCTAAAATTTTCCAGCCTTCCCATGAATCTACCCTTGGATGGGAGGTGGAAAAAAATACACTGTTATTTCATAGGTTCACAGACTGGTTTGGGTTGGAAGGGACCTTGGAGATCATCTAGTCCCAACCCACCTGCCATGAGCAGGGACACCTCCCACTAGACCAGGTTGCTCCAAGTCCCATCCAACCTACCCTTGAACGCTTCCAGGGATGGGGCAGCCACAGCTTCCCTAGGCTACCTGGGCCAGGGTCTCACCACTCTCACAGTAAAGAATTTCTTCCTCATATCTCATCTAAATCTCCCCTCTTTCAGCTTGAAGCCATTCCCCCTTGTCCCATCACTCCAAGCCCTGTCCAGCTTTCTTGTAGCCACTCTGGGCACTGGAAGGTGCTCTAAGGTCTCTCCAGAGCCTTCTTGTCTCCAGGCTGAACACCTCTCAGCCTGCCTCCAGAGCAGAGCTGCTCCAGCCCTCTGAGCACCTCTGAACTTGCCCCAACAGCTCCATGCCATTCCTGTTTTGGGAACCCCAAAGCTGGACCCAGCCCTGCAGGGGGTTCTCACCAGAGCTGTTTTGTGACTTGTAGGCGTGGCTGGGAAGGAGCAATGCAAGAGGGAATCTCTGCTGAATGGTTGCCCCTTGCTTTAAAAATCAAATCAGCATTCAAGAGTGTGCAAACTAGCCTGTTTTGCTGGGCAGTCACATGATAAATGGGGTTTGCTTTTTTTTTTCCTTGGATGAATTCAAAAGAGATGCTTGATGACATCCTGCAGGGCTGGTGGCACAGGATGCTCAGAAGTGGTAAGAGGCAAACTAGAGACCTCCAGGCAGACAAAAGGCAGCTGTTCATTTTACCCACTGCTCTGCTGGCCTGAGAAATGTTTGGGTCTGCCTTGATGAAATTTTGGGGTGAACGAAGAAGGAGGTGAACTCCTGATGCAAGGAGGGACTTGCAGGAGACTCTCCATCCTTCTCCTGTCCCATGTCACACAATGTCCATGGGACCAACTCTTTTCAGCACGGGTTGTTGCTTGTAAACATGCACACAACGGTGTGTATGTATATATACATATATATATATAGATATGTGTGTGTATATATATATACACACACACCTGAGAACCACTCCTTTTCTGGACTGAGATTCTGTTTCCTAGTGTGAAAACCTGATTTTGAGCAATTTCTTTTTAATTTCTCCTTGCACACACCCCCCCTCCCCCCCCTTTCCCATCATACCGTTATGAAACTAAAAAAAACCAACAACTACAAGAACAAAACTCTGGCTAAAAATCTACCTTTAGGCGACAGGTGAGTTGAAAATCAGGAGGGTGTAAGAATTACCAGGCTGAGATTTTGGATTGTGTTTTTCCTGCCTGTGCTGGATTGAAGGGGATTTATAGAAAGGCAGGATTAAAAAGCTCCGTAGGCGTCGCTGCGTGCCGCCACGGCGAAGGCAGGGTAGGCTTCATACGCCGCATACGTCCCCAAATCTTGTCCCATTGTCACTGCTTGTTTGAGCTGAGCTGCTGTGACAGTGGCAGCCGCGTTAGCCATGGTGTATCCTGCAGGAGAAAGGAGAGAAAAAGCCCAGATTCATGACAAGATGTTCAAAAACCCACCACCGCTTCATAGGCTTTGATGGGAGGACCTTGTTGTTGACGGGAAAGGCGTAGAGAGGAATAAATTCATTAGGTGGAGTAATCTGATTAAATTAAATGGCTTGTTTCTGGTATGTTTCAACAGGCTGCCCAGGGAAGTGGTGGAGTCACCATCCCTGGACATGTTTAAAAGTTGTGTAGATGTGGTGCGGAGGGACATGGTTTAGCAGCAGACTTGGTAGAGTTGGGTTAATGGTTGGACTTGATGATCTTAAAGGTCTTTTCCAACCCAAACAATACTAGGATTCTATGTTTTTTCTCCATGTTTAAGGTAATTTTAAAAAGCTGGACAATTAATGAATTTTGTCACCTATTATTTGTTAAACCCATTGCTTACAAAATGCCCCTCTTTGTTGGATATTTCTTCCATTAGGCTTTGATTACCTCTGAGCTAATTGGGTGTTAATCATAGACTCACAGACTGTTTGGGTTGGAAGGGACCTTCAAGATCATCTAATCCACCACCCCTGCCATGGGCAGGGACACCTCCCACTAGACCAGGTTGCTCCAAGCCCCATCCAACCTGCCCTTGAACACTTCCAGGGATGGAGCAGCCACCGCTTCTCTGAGCACCCTGTTCCAGTGTCTCACCACCTTCACAGAGAAGAATTTCCTCCTCATGTCCAATCTTAATGGTGCTTTGTACAGGGCTGGCCCACACGTGACATCAGGAGGGAGAGAAAATGAAGTAATAGGGGAAATTTGGGCAGGTTTCATAGACAAAATACGGCTGTGATACCCTTCACAGTCAACATACATGCAATTCAGGACAGCCATGTTAAAGAGGAGGGAAATTCCTCTATCCACTAGTGGGGAGAAAGTATTTAGTAACCTGGATTTCCCCCCCCCCCCCCCATCAGTTTCCCATGGAAAAAGTGGTTTCAACACTCCAATATTTTCCATGGGAAAATGTTAGCTTTGGTGATTTGAAATGAATCACTGGGAAAAACAACCTTGTTTGGGGCTGATTTGTCTGAAAGAATTGTGAAAGAATCAGGAATTAAGATGAAGCCTAATGTTGGGAAGAGCAGCTGAGGTCCTCACAGATTCCATTGGACAGGCTCTGCTGCTGAACTACATCTCCCAGGATCCCAGATCTCTGACCAGCTGAACAATGCGATCAACTCCAGGTCAGTCAGATCTGAGGACCTCTTGGTGGGGGGAAATGGAGATACTGGGCAACGCCAGAGCATGTTGCCCCCTTGAAGGTGTTACCTTGGGGGAAAACATACGAAATTTGCTCTAATTGGAATAGTGTGGCTGCTCAGAGTATCTTCTTTGCATCAGCAAAATGAGGAGCAATGTTTTGACTAGGAGCTGAGGAATCTGTGATTAAAAGCAGGGCTGTCCCTCCTAAGAGAAACGAGCTGCAACCTGGGCATGGCCTGAGCTGAGCTGGGCTTCAGTGAGCCCTGCTTGAGGGTCGGGGTGTGTTGTGAGCAGAAACTTCAATGTGTGTCAGTTTGCTGGCTTTCCAAGACAAATAAAGAAGGGTGGATGAAAGAAAAAGGAGAGATTATATGAAGCAGTAAGTGGGGGCTGGGTTCAATAAAGAGCCCATTTGGTCTCCACGCTGCAGCAGCCTGCAGGAACCCAGACACCCAGACAAATTGATTTTCCTGTGGCTTTTGCGGACTCTTGTGGCAGGAAGCCGGATAGATCTGACTATTTATTTATTTCTTTTTAAAATCCATCCTTGAGACACTCCAAACAACTCAGTAGTACTGACTAATGCATTCCTCATGTGCCTTTTGGCAGGCCTTGCTCCCACTACATCAGAATAGCTGTCATGCTGGAGAGCACAGCCAGTGTAGTGCCTGGGAGCTGGATTCCTGTGTTTTCCATGATTTTCTCAAGCTGTTTTGGGCAGCTGCAAGAGCTGCTGAGCATGAATTTCCAAACTGGGGACAAAAAACCAAAACAACTTCCAGTGGGGAGTGTGAGAGCTGGGATCAGGGCCTGGCTTTCATGGCTGCATCCTTCCTTTGGCAGGTGAAATCAGAAGTGTAGCTCCAAGGGTGAGGACAGATGGACCGTGGGTCAATCAACAGTTGCACCTCTGCAGGGAGGAAGATCTTCCCCATCCTGGGTGGCATTGACCAGGCTGCAGCCAGCACAGTCCAAGGAGGGGTATTCATCCCAGCTGTGCCCCTGGGGACACCAATCTGGGCTCTGCATCCCAGTTGAAAGGAGGCAGCCACAAACTGGAAGGAGTGGAGGGGAGGTGTGTCCCTGGGATGGGGCCCTGGGTGGTGGAAGAGCCCCATCCTTGGACCTACCCCAGCTCTCCTGGAGACAACCTCAAGCAGCACTGACCTTGCTGGAAGCAGGGTTGGGACCAGAGACCTCCAACCCAGTGCCCCCAGCCTGAGCTACTCTAGGGTATGTACACCACAATTAGGGTAGTCCTGATGTAGAGACAGATTACTAAATAGGCAATTAAAATGTCATACACATAAGCACATGAGCAAAGGTAGAGGTGTGGTGGGGGAGCACAGCCAGGTCCTTCCTCGGTGGCCCAAACTGGGTTCATTCTTGACATCCCCAAGGAAGCACACAGGGAAAAAATAGTATTCCAGGAGACCTTTGCTGTACAGCCCTTCCATACCTGGAAAAGCTGGAGCTGCAGGAGGCACCATCTGCCCCCTCTGTGGGGATACCCCAGTGTCTGGAGGGTGTATTCTGCCGCGTAGGTTTTGGCTTCGTCGATGTAGGGCGCTGAGCTTGGGTGGTGTGAAGGGATGTCTGTGAACACAGCAAAGTGTTAGCTTGGATTTGATTTTTTTTTTCTTCTCTAGGACTTGCCTGCAAGATGTTTCGGTCCACTCGTAGATGGCATCATCCCACATTCAAATGGAAACATTATTTTACTGCCCTGATGTGTTGACAAACGTGCTCTCCTCGTAGCAGTCGGTTTCTTTGCTGAGTTTATCAGCCCTGGGTCTCATGTTGGACACCATATCCATAGGGCATTTTCAAAAGTGAGCCTGCTGCAGCCTGGCTTTTTCTTTGAAATACACAGCAAACAATATTTTAGGCCAGAATGTTTAGGATCATATTTGGAGCCAATATACAGCGTGTTCCTTCAAGCTGCTTTCTTTTTCCCACCAGAGCTGGTGTAGGTTTTATTTTTGTATGAAAAAAACACCCTTTTGCCTGATTATTTTCTGGCTTTCTTTGCGCCACCAGAGAGACAGCAGACGTGCCCTATCAGTCTATTTTAGGGTTATGGATGTTTTTCATCCTTAACATATACATATTTGAGAAAGGAGAACGGACCTGTGCAATTCTAATTTTGAGGAGAGATGTTAGATAAATGAGGAAAGATGTTAGATAAAATGCCATTTAAAAAGAAAATAACCCTGAATCCCGGAAAACCTTGACTGGTTACGTACATGGTGGGGTTCTGGTTGGCGAGGGCAGGGATGGTGATTTTGTATAGGAAGAGCTGCCTTTGGTCTTGGCCAATTGCAGAGTGGAGCTGGTAAACGGGCTGTCCCCAGTTGTTTTTCTGGCAGATTTCTTCTAAGATCTGGAAGGGACGAAAGAGATTTTTTTTTTTTTTGCTCAGGTTAATGGCAGTGGAGTGGCCCTCTCACCCAGCCCTTCCAAAGGGTTTTCAGGGCTGCCATGGCAGCCTCCTCGAAGCTTAGCAAAAATAGATATGAAAAAGAATGGCAGGATACTACATTCACCTTGAAGTGTAAGTTTCATCTAAAGGCTTAATACTTTAAAAAAAATCCTGTTAATTCCTGAAGTTAATTATTACCCCATTGAATTGGACATCTTTGTCCTTTTGCTGATTACACAGTCACAGAGTGCTGGGAGTTGGAAGGGACCTTTGAAGACCATCTATTCCAACCCCCCTGCAGGAGCAGGGTCACCTACAGCTCTGCCACTCTCACAGTAAAGAGGTTTTTCCTTATGTTTAGCTGTTTTATTCTGTTATTGGTGGGGTTTTCTTTGAATTCTCCCCAGAAACTCCAGCTGGGCACCGTTTTTAACAGCACAGAAGCACTGGGGTTCATAGAATCATAGAATTGTTCAGGTTGCAAAAGACCTTTAAGATCATCGAGTCCAACCTTATCCTAACCCTATTGCCCTATTTCTGATGACCCACTGCTAACCCATGTCCCCAGGCACCACATCCAGATGACTTTTAAACACATTCAGGGATGGTGACTCAACCACCTCCCTGGGGAGCCTGTTCCAGTGCATCCAGCTTCACTGCTCTGGTGCCTACCTGCCTAAGTGGGTTACAGTGCATGAAACATCCAAACAGCCTTCTTTTAAAAAAAGGAAATAAAGGTTTATTTTTCTATCCAATTAACTCCACAGGCTTCAATAGACCATTTCTGCTTCAAGGTTGAAAGAGAAATGCTGAACCACGTTGCCTCCAACCTCAGCACAGCTTATTCCCTACTAATTGGAAGTCATTGTCCAGGAAAGCTCTTGCTTTGGCTTTGTATTTCTTTTTTTTAACCCCCTGAGTATCTGCTGTCCCAAATGGGTTGTTTCTGTGCCTCACTGTGAGTGATGCTCAGACCAGTTATTTTTTTTCAAGTCTCTCCATCAGACCTGACCCTCAGCTCAGGGCTTTGCTATGTTGGCCATGCAGAGCCTCCCCCGCCCCCAGGTGCCTTGAACCTGCACCTTTCTGGGCTCCACCTTATTTAAAAATTCTGATTTAATTTTATTTTAAATAAAAATGTAAAAGCCAGTGCTCCTTTTAATTCTGTAATTGTTGCTCCAACTGAAGTTTAGCACTTTGTAGTGTAGGTCAACTGATATATTAAATTTCTTCACTATGGCAACCCTCTTCCCTGCTGTCCCAACGCCTTAACACAGACGTTGTTTTATAGTGTTACATTGAAATCCTTGGTAAGGCAGATCTACTTATTCACACTGAGCATCCCAGGCAGCAAGATCAAAATCCACCATTCAGAGATGCTGTTGAAATGGCCTCAGTGTGGTGGATGGGAGAGGCTGATGGAGCTGACAGGTATTAATGAGGCTGTCCTACTAACGAGGCTGTCAGGAAGCAACCTGTAGCTGTTCAAGACCTGAATACAAATGGTGGAGGTTTGGCATGGATGGGAAGAGGAAAAAATGAATTTTACCTGCCCTAAGGCAGTGCTGAAACTATTTCACCCCTGAAATTTTTATGCTGATAAATGAAACGTTTTGTGCTGCTAAAACAGAGTAAGAGGACTGTGAAATATCGGGGGGGGGGAGGAACCCCACTTCCCAGATTTCTGTGGGAGAAAAGGATGTTTTCATAGACTTTGGCAGCTCGGATGCTGTGACAATTGCAGTGTTAATAGAGATGTGTTTCAGAATTCAAAACGAGGTTAATTTCTTGCATGGCTTTGGGTGATGTAAGGGGAAAGGAGTCACCATGAGAGCCCACAGAAGCTCAGGGAATTTGTTCTGGGTTTGTTCTCAGGCCTCATCCATCTGTCTGGATCCCAGTCCCGCACACCCAGCCACATCAAAAGCCTCCAGGATTTCTGCCTTTGGCCAGATGGTTCAGGCAGGCTCTTTCCCCATCGCTCGTTTCAAGACATACATTGTTTTCCTACACATGAGCATTTGTTCCATGGTGAAGCCTCAAGTGATGGTCTAGGTCCCTTCCAACCTAAACCACTGTGTGATTCTAGGAGCCTTTTTATCCAACCCATTTGTGGTGGGAATTTCTTTACCCCACGGAGCTTTTAGGGAGTGATAGCCACAGCTGGATTTTGTCTTACTCCTGTGGGTGTGGATGAAAACTCTCCTCCAAGGACAAGTGGATGCTGTCCTCCAGCGAGGCAGGTGGGCATTGCAAGATGTAGCTAACTGTGTTTTATTATTTTTAATGTCTTTTGAGATGCAAGAATGGATTTAGTTACCAGTCCCTGCTACACACCCAAGCAAGGGGCCATTTTCCCAACAGTGCTTTAGGAGAAGACAACCTCTGGCTGGGATATTGACTCATTTTTTTTCATACACATACCTGAGGAGCCAGTTTGATCCCTTGGGGCTTTAGCGTGATGTGGTTCATCGGTGTGAGCTCCATTCCTGGCAAGAGGTCATAGAGTTTATCCTCTGCCCTCTTTTCTCCTTTGAGCTGGTATCCACGCCCCAGGCCCGTGTACGCCAGGTAGCCACGACCTCCCAGGCCTCTAACTCCCGCAGCCCCTACAGGTACATTCATGTAAATTTCTAGGAATGTAAGAAGGCATTAAACTGAATCAAATCGACAGAAAAATTACCCCGATTCTTGCTGAAATGGAAAAGTTAGCCCCACTCACTGGGTTTGGGGAGAGGATGGTGGGCAGGAACCCCCCCCCATAGCCTGTGGCTGGGGTAACCCAGGCTGGGCGTTGACACCCCTTTTGGAGCTTGGGTGCTCGGATGAGTGAGGTGTTTTGGGGAAGCCCTGCTTCTTTCTGACCCACTTTCCATCTTCTCTGGTCAGTTTTTTTACTTGGTGACACCTTTCTAACCTGGTTTGTAGTTGAAAGGCAGAGAGGGGACAGCTGGCAGCATCTGCTACCCACCAGTGTAATTGCACTTGCTGGAAAAATTCAGAATTGATACAATCACAGAATCCCAGGCTGGTTTGGGTTGGAAGGGACCTTAAAGATCATCTAGTTCCAACCCCCTGCATGGGCAGGGACACCTCCCACTAGACCAAGTTGCTCCAAGCCCCATCAAGCCTGGCCTTGAATACTTCCAGGGACAGGCTTTCTACAACTTCCCTGGACATTCTATTCCAGTGTCTCACCACCCTCATAGTGAAGAATTTCCTCCTGATATCTAATCTACATCTCCCCTCTTCCAGTTTCAATCCATTGCCCCTTTTCCTCTTGCTTCAATCCCTTTCTTGCAGGAACCAAATTCCATTTCTCTCCCCCCCATTATGCTTCTGGTTTTGCTCAGGGAGCCCTGCTTGGAGATTCTGGGGTCACTACAAGGCAAAAGAGGGCTGGTGGGTTATTGCATCTGCACCCAACCATCATAGAAGTTGGTCTCACCTATGTGGGCAAAACATTGGGAGCAGCATGAGAAATTCCTTCTCCCCTCTCCTTTTCCTTGGGAGGGGGGAAATATTAACTGGTGCAGTCCTTGCTAGCCCTACCTGGGTGCCATGCCATGGGACCTGGCCACCTGCTTAGGACACCAGCTGACTGCCACAGCCACCATTGGAAGGAAATGGGCTGAATAATAATTTTTTGCTGGCCCTCAAAGATATTTTGCTGCCTACAAAGATATTTAACAGGGGAGTACCTGAGCATGGGGAAGTGATTTGGTCCCTGGTGTCACCCCGGATCAAAGGCAGAGCCTCAGCAGCTTTCAGGAATACTCTCTATTTTCATTGACTGCTTATTATTTGGTTAATGTTCCCCCCCAAAAAAGGAGTCCATCTCCCAGAGATTTCTTGATTTCAGCACTGGTTCCCCACCCTCCACCAGGGCACTGTGACCTCCATGGGAAAAACTGGTGGGTTTGGGTCAGAAAACACCAAGACTGGTAAAAATGTTCAAAGCAAAGAGGAAACCCAGCAGAGAGCAGTGCTGGTGGAGGGAGTTGGCTCTGAAGAAGGGAAAGGAAAATGGTTTGATTTGGGCTTCCCTGCTGGGGCAAACCCAGGAGGAGCCGTGGTTTCTTTTCGCTGGCTGTAGGACAATCTGGAAGCTTTCAGGCTTGCTCTAGGAAAATGTTGTGGTTTTTTCTTTCGCTCCCTGCTTAGTCTGCTAGAAGATTGCTATGCCTTTGGGGAGGACAGAGCCTAAACATTGTGGTTTTCATCCCTCTCTGGAAAGGGCCCAGCACCCAGGGCAAAGCTAACACCCTGGACATGAGCCACCCAAGCCCCACAGGAGACCAAGCTGAGTACTGGGGTGACGGGAGTTACCTCGGATGGACGGGGGCCGGATGATGCTCCTGTTGCTGAGCCCCTTGGTGGGGGGGAAGTGGAGGTTTGGGATGGCTGCATAGGCTTGGGGTGCGTAGAAAACCGGGGCACCCAGGTAGGCCGTGGTGGGGTCATAGACGTGTCCGAAGGCATAGGTGTATTCTCCTTGGAGCATGGTGCCTCTGCCACCAGTGCCACGGGTGTACCTGACGTAGCTGTCTTTGTCAACGGGTTTGGCTAATGTCACCTCGATGGGGGACCCATCCAGCACCTTCACAGCAGCGTGGTGGGTGGGAGAAACACAAGGGTGAGTCCCCAGAGTGCACAGGGATTATCCTGCCTAGGCAGGTGGTTTCCCCACACAGTTTGCTAACGGGATGGGATGGGAAGGTGAAGAAAAACACCCAAAAAAGCCCAAATCTCCCTCCCACAGGTGAAAGAAGGTACTGGCTGGGTGAAGGCTTAATGCATTGAGGGCACCCAGCCAGGAGAGGCTCCTTAATCAAATTAGCACACTTGTGAAGCCTTCCAAAGACTTGGTGTGAGTCAGTGAGGTTATACCTGCTCCTATGGAGAGTAGTGGCAGCACTAAGAATAGGAGCAGGGTTAACACCTCGTTGGGAACAACTCTTGCATTACAGCTGTGAATGACATGCAGAGGTACTAGAACACAGCAACCTCCTTGCAAATCCACATCTGATTGTAGAGCAGATGTTTTGGGTTGGCCTTGTTTGTCCAGCTTCGCCATTCACACGCTGCCCTGTGAGTGTTTTAGCTGGCAGATGTGGGACAAGGATGTGCAGATGAGCTAAGGGAACCACAACCCCTTGTTTGCCAGTCCATGATTTTGCTCTGCTTTGTTTTTTGTGGGGCTGAGCTGGGCAAACATTGAGCACAAATGCAAGGAGCAGGAAGCCAAATTAATAGAATCACAGAATCCCAGACTGGTTTGGGTTGGAAGGGACCTTAAAGCTCATCCAGTCCCAACCCCCTGCCATGGGCAGGGACACCTCCCACTAGACCAGGTTGCTCCAAACCCCATCCAACCTGCCCTTGAACACTTCCAGGGATGGGGCAGCCACAGCTTCCCTGGGCAACCTGGGCCAGGGTCTCACCACCCTCACAGCAAAGAATTTCCTCCTGATGTCTAACCTAAATCTCCCCTCTTCTAGTTTAAAACGATCCCCCCCTTGTTCCATCACTCCCTGCCCTTGTCTGAAGTCCCTCCCCAGCTTTTCTGTAGCCCCTTCAGGCACTGGGAGGTGCTCCAAGCTCTCCCCTCCATGATTTGTGTACATCAGAGTTGCTGAAAAATGAATTCAGGAGTATAAAAGCAGCTTGCAAGGAGAAAACAGTGCTAACACCTTCAGGATGTTTTTGTAGCTAACACACCAGGCAGCTGTGATGCAGCTGCCTATAACCCTCTGCATCTAAGCCCCATGGATTAACATTTGCAGCAGCTTTACCTTTCCATTCAGGGCTTTCATAGCTTCCACTGCATCTTCTCGTTTATTGAAGTGCACAAAGGCATAGTCTCTAATCTTCTTCACTCTCTCCACTGCACCTGCAGAAAACGTTGGGGTGTTAGTTGGGAGTGGGTATTAGTTGGAAAACAGAGATCTGAAAGAACTGCTGTGTTGGGTTATGAGCCTTTGGAGAGAAAAGGCTGCCCAAGGGTAATAGAGTGAGATGACAGTGTCACCTTACCTCCTAGGATATACATAATGTGGGGAAATAAATATCAGGGCTGGAGTACTTCAAGGGAAACTGGGAATATTAGAGGTCAGGCACCAGTATGTTTCCCCTTACACTGGAGTGGTTTTCTCCTGTCCAAAATCCTCTGTTGTGCCTCCCTTATCTTCCAGACCACCGAGACCTGGATGGCTGAGCAGGACATGCAACAGGCCAGGACCTGGTGAGCTTCAGGTCTACGAGGGCTACAAGGATGATGAAGGGACTGAACACCTGCCTTACAAGGAAAGGCTGAGAGACCTGGGGCTTTTCAGTCTAGAGAGGAGAAGACTGAGGGGGGAGCTAATTACTGTCTATAAATACATGAGGGCTGGGCCTCAAGATGGCAGGGACAACCTCTTGTCACTTGTGCCCTGTGATAGGACGAGGGGCAATGGATTCAAACTCCAACGCAGGAGGTTCCACCTCAACATGAGGAAGAACTTCTTTACTGTGAGGGTGACAGAGCACTGGAACAGGCTCCTCAGAGAGGCTGTGGAATCTCCTTCTCTGGAGACTTTCAAGACCTATCTGGATGCCTTTCTGAGTGATCTGCCCTAGTTTTTGGTCCAGCTCTGGTAGGGTGGTTGGACTCGACGATCTTTGGAGGTCCCTTCCAACCCCTAACATTCTGTGATTCAGGTCACATCACCATATGGTCACCATCTCCATGATTTTGTACATGCTGTTCTGAGGCAGCTTCAGGAAAGTTGATGCTTCTGCTGTAAAAAGGTATCTCTTTCCTTAGCCATCAACTCAGGATGTTCAGCAAGAACAAACACCAAATCTTGTCCAGGACAGAGCAGCCCCAAGCATGGGGATGGGCAGCAGGTCTGGCCCTAAGAGCCTTTCCTGTGTGAGTGGGGCATTCCTAGGATGGGGCCCCAGTTGGTGAGGGATCCCCGTCCCCAGGAATGCCCTAATCCACATGGACATGGTCCCCACCAGCCTCCTGGAGATGTGGCCTTGGCCCTGCTGGGAGCAAGGTTGGGCTGGAGACCTCCACCCTGGTGCCTCCAGCCTGAATCTTTCTACACCTCTGGGATTACCCACAAAAATTCAAATCTAAATGGGTTCTTGTTCTTCTCTTCAATGTCCATACTCTACAGCTTTCCCTTGGCAGCTGCTCTCCAGCTGGGACCTTGTGGCACCGAGCTACTCTGCACTAATAAGTTTCTTGCCAAAATAACCACACTGGTCCTATTCCCCGTGGTCATGAGCTTTAGACATCTACCTTTTATTTATCTTCTCCACTCCTGTGGGCTGGGAAGTACATCATCAGCCAGCCGCACCACTGAGACTGCAACACCCCAAAGATATCAGTTGGAAACACATCTAAGGGATGCTGAATGACTCTTCAGGTGGCTTCTTACCTTTAGAAGCTGAAGAGGTGAGCAGGAAAATGTCATAATGCTGCAAAAAGCACTTACTTAAATAACTGCAGGAGAAAATACATCTCTTTGGAGTTCAGGGGAATCATTAGGAGCCCCAGTGGTCTACATGAAGCCTGTTCAAGCCTACAACTTGAGCAGCCTGCACTTCTTCAAAATGACCCCAGAATGGTAAGTAGCACTTTTGTGTCCTTCTGGGATTGGCCCCAAATTTCTGAGAGTTGTGTGCTGATGCCTTGTTTACAAATCAAGGCTTTAATGAGCTCTCTGTGTGCTGAAAATCCCCCTCCTGCCTCCCTGGGAGTGGCTCTGTGTCACTGATCCTCACTCCAGCCAAAATCTTGTTCTTCCCTGCCTCCTCTGCCAGGGCAGAGCAAGGTGGTACCCACCCTCAGGTCATCTCCACAGAGAGATCATCCACTTGACGTTCCAGGGGGAACACTGACCCCTTTGGCACATTTGGAGAGCATGATTTTCCTGCTGGAAATTTTGCCAGGGATGAGGATTTTTGCCAAACTTTCTAGGATAAGGAGTAGGGCTTTTCAGTGATGTGGATCTCCAGAGAAGTCACCCAGCACTGACCAGCATGCTGGTGACCCCAGCATAGGTTTAAGGGGTGATACTTGTGCTGAATTACAACTTGAGACGCATGAGCATCATTCCTGCTGGTGTCTGTGGAGCCCTGAGAGATGTGGTGATTACCCTGCAATGGAGACTTCTGGGTGATAACTCCTTTGGATCTCCTCTTGGTAACTCCTAAGGATCATTTTTTTAATTGGGTGACTTATTGTCAAAACAGCTTCTTAATACCCCAGATCAAATGTCCAGGTAAGCAGCACTGCAATGTGGCACAAAAATAAGGCCCCTTGCTGACTGTTTTATCACCTCACTATAACTTAAACTGCATTTGCTCTCCCCAAAGTTCAGGTTTTGCTGTGGCTTTTTTGCAATTTTTTTAAATTTTTTTAAGCATGGCTCAGCTTTAAAAAAGGCATTCCTGGTTTTGGCCACAATAAATAAAGCTGCTCGTGGAAAAAAACAAACCACAAAAAACCAAACCAAACATAGTAATTTCCAGCATGAGAAGAATGATAAAATGATGAAAGGAAAAATAAGGATTATTCAGATCTTCTGTTGTTGTACTAGAAAACTTTTCTTTGGAGCAAAGCAGATGACAGTTGCCAAAGTGTTAAATGGGCATAAATGTGTTTTTGGGGAGTGGGAGCAGTTTAATGTTTAGGAGCAAAACAGGGTAAACAAAGGAGGAAGTGGTTAAGAGAGTGGGATGATACATATTTCACTCAGGGATAAAATGGGATTTCTAACAGCTTGATGGTGGCCAAAAGCATTAGCCAGAAACATGAAAAGGACAGAAAACACTCATGAAGAAACCTCATAAAGACCTTTGTATTGCAGCCTGGTACAAAGAAAAAAAAACAAAACCCAAAAAAACACCACAAAGAAAAAGTGTAGAGCAGAAATTAAATGTTAGTGAAAGAAAAACAAAGCTCTGTAGTTTATTTTAAAGAATTAATAGGAAGAAGGTCACAGGAAGGAGATGAAAGGGGATTTCACACTGCCCAGCACAAGCTGCTAATGCCTAATGGACTGTGTGGCTTGGAGAGCTGCAGAAATGGGTTATTTTTACTGTGTTGGTTTTGGGTGGGATTTCTTAAAGCTGGATCAACTCAGAAGTAAAATCTCCTTTGAAAGCCAGCAGGACTTTCCTTCCCCAAAAACCTGAAAAATCTCACTGCAAGTGCCTGTAATACACACCAGGAAGGAATATTGTTACGTTCTGTGTTAAATGATAAGCGCTCATTATTCACAGTTTTACAGAAGAATGAGGGGGTTTTTTTGGTATGCAAATGAGAGGATTCAGAATTTAGATAGATTAGATAAAAAGCATTTGCATTAAATCATTCTATTTCTGTCATCATCCCTTGCCACAGAGGAATGCTGCAATCACCCAGCTGTTCCACCAAGCCTCTCTTTTTAAGGAAGACCGGAATGACTCAGGATCATTTTAATGACACAGGCATCCCCGTGCAGCATTTTGGACCTCTTCCAGTTGCCAGTCATCCTAAAAAGGTCAGTAGCTCTTAGCTGGAAATTAAGCAGCCCTTAATGGGATGACATGATGTGCATGTTGGGTGGGAACCGTCGGCCTAGTGATGATATTTGTGGCATTACACGTGAACATTTTACTGTGGAAAACCAGTTGGTTTTATCTCTTCCTTTGGCATTTTGTGAATGGAGACATGTTTCCATTTTCACTTCTTTAGGAGCAAGCATGTCAGTGGGTTCCTACCTGGTTTGATGTTGTTGAATTCCTTTTCTATGGTCTCTTCAGTGGTGGAGAGCATGAGGTTCCTCACATAGAGAATTTTCACTGACGACATGGTGTCTTCATCCACCTCCACTTCTGGTTCTGCCCAGTCAACAGCAATAGGGTGTCCCCACAACTGGATCCTGCCTTTAAAGGGATTGGCAAAGTCAGTGTCAGACAGGTTTTTGCTCCTTTTGCTTCTGCCCAGAGACAATTTCACATGCAGGATGACCAGCAGAATGGGCCAGTTCTACAAATGGGGTCAAAATCAGCCTTGAGCAACCCAGTCTAGTGAGACAGGTCCCTGTTCTTGGCAAGGGGGGGTGGAACTGGATGGTCCTGAAGATTCCTTCCAACCAGAATCAGCCTGTGATTCAATGATTCTATGATTTCTAGGTTAAATCATGGCCACTTTGTTAACTCCTTTCCAAAAGCAGGTGGTCACACTTTCAGTGTGCTCCTGCTAATACCTTAGATGCCTGCTGAAATGTCCAAAATCCAAAAATGTCCAAAATTCAAGAAGTGAAAATATGGCATGATTCATGAATGTCTGCATTCCCTGGACTTTCTCTAAAGGGAAACGTTTTAATGAACTTAGAAAAATCGCCCTTGGTGGCACAAGTTTCATTCCCTAGATGATAGGAAAGGGATACAGAAGTCCCAGCTGGATGAGATGAAATAGTGAAAGCCAGGATGTCTCTGTGTGCAGGTATTTCAAGCCCTGTGGTCTTCTCTGGGTAAAGTTGCAGCAGAGGTGGTAGAAAGGAGGGACACAAAAAGTAATGAGGCACAAAACCGGGTGTGGAGGAGAAGCCCCTGGGCTCTGTATGCACTAAATCGAGCTGCTGAGGGGCAAGGAATAAAAAAAGCAAATGAAGAGGTAGTTAAAAATGATGTTGTCATGCTGAGGTCCATAACTATTTGCACTGAGTCACCTAATCTGTAAGGTTAATTGATTAGTCAGTTAGTGATGTTTAATATGCCTTGTCTCAAAGCTGTGGGAATCCCAGTGATGAGCAGCAGGACATTGGGTAAGGCAGAAGGACCTCTGTGTAGTGATGGTTTCTTCACCTCTTGTCTTCTCCAGATAGCAATGGTACTTCTTTCCTGCTCTCTTTCTTCTCAGTCCCTTCTGCACGTCTTGAAGGGAGATCTTCCTCCTTTCTCTCCTCAGGAGTGGTTGAAATCTGGACACCCAAGTAATTACCAGAGCCCCAAATCTCATGTGCCTTGTCTGTGGCCCCCTTTTTCTCCAGCAATTTGAGTCAGCCAGCAGCTAGTTTCTTTGAATGTAGAGTAGGGACCATTTCCTGCCTTGGCAGCACAGTGACTGCTAGGTATTCTTTCCAAGTAATGAAATAAAATGTCTGCCTCTTCTGCAAATGTCCCCCAAAGAATAAGTGTGTCTTTCTGTGTTCTTTCTTTCTTTCTTTCTGATCTGTATGACATGAAGATTGGGTTCTCCAAGCCTTAATTATGCTAAAACCTGGAAGGAACCTGGGGATGCCCAGGCCAGTAGAAGGAAAAAAACATTTTTTGAGAGATCTTTAAAAAAAAATCCAATCTTGCATCCCATCAAACATGGGATGGGAGCTCCAAAAGAGGAAAATCAGAGGGTGAGGGTAGAATTTGGAGACTTTTTTTTCTATAACAGAAGTGAAAATCAATCAGCAAAGCAGAAAGGGGCTGCTCCCTGCTAGGAAGGCTCATGAACGAGCTAGGATTTGTGGAGCCAGGTTGGCTGATGTTCAGGCTTTCAGCACTGCCCCATCTGCCCCAGGCTGTTGGCAACCAGAAATGGAGAGGTGGGTGCTGGTGGCAGCCAGCTGAAATGGAAGGCCCTGTGCCCCTTTCTGCATTGCCATTTTCTGCTAAATAGTGGAAATAATGACCTGGTTGACTTCCAGCAAGGAGCTAAGCTTGGTGCCTGCCTCTTGCCAAACCCCAGCCTTCCTCCCCCCTCTTGTTTAACCAGGAGACAGGACAAAGTCTTAATAAAAAGCAGCTTCCTTTTTGAGCATTTCTGTCTCTTCTACAAAGCTGCCTCAAAGAGCAGCAAGGTTCAGAGTCAAGGAAGCCTCCTGCTAATGATATTCAGTCTCACAGTCATTCAGTGCATCAGCTGGAGACACATTCAGTTCTGGCTTGAAACCTTTTCAAGTTTCTCCTGTGTGTTTGCAACATCAGAAAACTCTGGTTCCTGCTCAGGCCTTTGAAATTTCCCCAACTGTGTCCTCTCCTTCCTTCCTTCTCCATATAGACACCTAGAAGAGGTTGTGCTGAAGCACAGGCCAACTGAATGTCCATTTCCCCACATGGCAAACACCCATTTTTCAGGAACACCCGCAGTACATTGTCGAGGCAGAATATGGATGATTTCCTGAGTGATGCTCTGAGAGGCCATAAATGAGATTAGGTTTAATATACAACCCAAGGTAACCAAGGATAAGAGGTTTCCGACAACAGATCTGTGTGGATACACAGAAATTCAAGGTCCTAAATGAAGAGCATGGATAATGAGCCTCATTGGCCAGCCATGGTATGTTTGGGTCCCTCCTTGCTCTGAGCTTCTCTAGCAGCCGAGAGGAGAAAACCCTCAGAAGAACCTCAGCTTTTACTCCCTTGGCTAAGTGGGTCCTCTGGAGATGTTGGTCTTCCCAAAGCACAACGTGTCTGGTGACCCCAGAGATGGAGCCATCCCTACCACCCTTCCCATCCGTACTAACCTGGGAGGAGTTTTCTCCTGGCCATTGCTGCTGCCCGATGGCTTTCATATTCCACAAAAGCAAACCCCCTGTTCTTGGTTTTATCAGCTGCACTAGGGTAGACAATGACGTCCACCACTCCATCTGTGACTTTCTTCATCTCTGCCAAAATTTCCTCCCTCTTCTTCGTTTTGGGGATCCCCCCCACGAACAGGCGGCAGTTGTCCACGCTGGCACAGACTCCGAGGAGACGCCCATTCCTGCATGTGAACAACATGGCTGCTTGGTCAGGAGTCAGGACCAGTTCTCAAGGAGAGGGGAAAATTCAAATCAAGCCCTCCTCTTGTCCCAAAACACAAGGTCAAGCACAAGGTCAAACACAAGACCTCTCACTCCTGTGGCGTACGTTGCTTGGAATGTTCAGGTGGTCTTTGCTCAATGCAAGATCTAATGTGAAGGTTGCCACTGCTAAATTTGACATCAAAGTAAGGCAGCACCATTGAAATGAGGGATTGGAGAGCAAGAAGAAACAAGAGCCAAATTTGGCTTTGGCTTTCTGGAATTCTCCCTTTTGCTAATTGCAAAAACACCTGCTATCCAGCTGTACCTGCCACCCATGGTCACAGCAGTGACTTGTGTTGTCACCAGTCTAAGCCAGGATCCCCTGCATCCACCAGTGACTTGTAGCTTCCCAGTCACCACTGGGCCTCATGACTGAGGTTCTGGGGAAAGAAAATCCCTGGTCATGGGGACACACCCATTTGGGGTCTTACTGATACCAACTGTTGTGCAGAGCCCAAAGTAAAAAAATTCCTTACACAGACTTTGGGCACTTTTTTGTGGTCCAAGCAACTCTTGCAGCTCTTGAGAAGTTAAAAACCTTCTTCAGAGAAGTCTTTGAAAGAAGGGAAGCAAGCAGAGGAGGTGGATAAAGACTGATCTTTAAGACCCTCCAACCTGTGATACCAATCACGTTTCCAAGTCCTCCTTGTGTGCCTTGTGACCTGCTCATCCTTAGTAAAGCAATTCAAAACTCTTTTTTTTTTTTAATTATTATTATTTTTTTAAATGAAAGCCATAAAATCAGCAGAATGATTTATCTCTAAATGCTCCCACCAAAAGGCATCTACTCATCCCACTCTGAACTGGAAAAAAACCCCATTAAATGCAGTTAAATGCAAAACAGCAGATCTGATGGGCCCGTATGTTGTTGATTTCTGGGTGTTTTGTTCCCAATTTTCAGTCACAAACATGAGGGCTTGGGCTGTTCCTATGTATTAGGAAATGTCACTGTTTTGCCCACTGGTTTCCACCCAATTTCACCTCTTTTTTTTTGCAATTTCTCTGTCTCCCAGAACATATCTGCAGCACAGCTCACAGGAGAGACCGTGGCTAGGAATAAATCAACGGAAAACAACCCAGAGGGGAACAAGACATAAACAGCCATGGTCGGGGGAAAGTTAATTTGATTCAAACCAAGATATTTTTTTCCAATGGTCTGGTAGAATTTTTTGATTGTATTTTATTTTTTTAAGAAAGACGTTTTCTGCAAAAGACGTTTGGCTTGGGTGAGTCCTGCATACTGCTTTTGTACTCCAGCATAAAACAGGGAGACAAGAAGCAATTTTCTCTTCACGTTTAGGTATCTAAATAACCTTCCTCTGGGCTGCAAGGAAAAATAATCCATATGTAACAAAATAGATTAATATTTAAGATTTGAAGTCACTGGGAAGGTGTTTGCCATGCTTACCTGATTTCATAATTGTTGAGTTGTTTTATTGCATTCTTTGCTTCCTGTTTATTGGAGAAGGTCACAAAGGCGTAGCCCCTGTTGTTGCCATTGAAGTCCATCATCATCCTCATCTCGTAGATTTTGCCAATCTGCAACAGGAAGAAAAGTAACTCTAAAAGAGAAGCTTGGCAGCAACGTGGGAGGTGATTAGACAAGACCAGGGTTGGACATTAGGAAGAAATTCTCTGCTGTGAGGGTGGTGAGACACTGGCCCAGGTTGCTCAGAGAAGCTGTGGCTGCCCCATCCCTGGAAGTGTTCAAGGGCAGGTTGGATGGGGCTTGGAGCAACCTGGTCTAGTGGGAGGTGTCCCTGTCCATGCAGGGGAAGTTGGAAATAGATGGTCTTTAAGGTCGCTCCCAACCCAAACCATTCTATGACTGTATCACATCAGAGTTCCACCAAGTCAAGGTGGGTCTGGGCCAAATAATCTCCATTTCAGCCTTGAGACACAGCTTTGATCATCAGTCACCTCTAGCAATGCAACTACCCACGACCAAGTCTTACTTTTTCACACAGTGGTATAAGTTCATCTTCAAAGAGGTCCCGGGGCAGTTTCCCAATAAAGATCTCACACCCCCTCTCCGGCGGAGGGCCATCCCAACCGGGTGGTGGGCCTCCATATTTCCTCTGCCCATTTTCCTGCCACAGAGAAAGGCAAAAGGATGGTTTAGATGTAGATTTAAATGTGGATGTAACCAAGCCCTTCCCAGGGAGTGACATGTTAGACACGCTGTTACCAGTGGGCTGGAGGCTCCTTCCCTGCAAGGAGCAACTCTTTACAGACCCATCAGAGATGGCACAGGTGCGTTGGCTGCCCTGCTCCTATACCTACTGAAACACTTTGATATCCCAGTCAGTATGCTGGTGATGTGCTGGAGAAAGTTCTGGCTGAGTTTTGCTGAGGAACATCCATCAGTGCATGCTCTGCAACTCAGTTGCTATTTCAGATGTCCAAGACAGACACAGTCAAATACCTCCTTAGAAAATGTAGGTCTTCTTGTCTATGGGAGGTGAATCTCCATGGAGTGTGTGGTAGTTGTGGACTGTGTGATCTAACACTTGCAAAATGTATAACTTGTCACAATTCTTCATGCAACCATAAACATTTATTAGCAATGATGTTGCCTCTTATTTTAGTAAATGATGGAGAGCTTGCAACACAGACCAAAGAAGGGATACCAGGATGTCCCCTCCCTGGAAGTGTTGAAGGCCAGGTTGGATGGGGCTTGGAGCAATCTGGTCTAGTAGGAGGTGTCCCTGTCCATGCTTTGAACTAAATGGTCTTTAAGGTCCCTTCCAACCCAAACCGTTCTATGATCATGTTTGAAAGCAGGACTTTCCGAAAGCAGAAGGCATCTGGACCTCAGAAAGTGCTAACATGGGGGGAAACTGAGGATTAAGGTAGAAATTTGGAGAGAGACATGGCCAGAGTAAAAGGGGCCAGCCAGGGAGCCCAAGGCATCATTGCCAGTAGGTGATGCTGGAGGTGCTCAAGGCACTTGAAAAAAGATGTTTCTGCCAGCAGTTGGCCTTAGTGAAGAGGCAGCAACACCTGGCACGAAGTGCCACAAGGACCTGGACCTGGAGATGGGCCTGGGGGATTGGTGCATCCCAACGCCCACCCCTCCCTGCACCCAGGAGTGGTGAAGTCCTGTCTCTAACTGTGCTGGGGACTTACAAGGGAGCCTGGCAGGGAGGAAGTCTGGGCAGAGGAGATGACAGAAGTGGCACCACAGAGGGGACAGAGGAGGGCCATCAATGGGGGGAGGCCATGAGAGGGACAAAAGATGACACCTGCCTACCCAGGAGTTTCTTTTAGGCAAGGAGCAACTTTTGGCCCCAAATAACATCCAAAGTTGTGAAGACCAGCCAACATTTCCACTTTTTGCTGTATTTTTGCTAGGTGAGTCTGTCTCTGTTCTCCTTTCCTATTTCGAATTCTTTCCTGTATTTCTCATTTTTTCCTTCTTTCCTTCATTCTCATGCTTTCTTCCTTTCTTTGTTTCTTTCTCCATCCCTCTCTTTCTCTGCCTTTCTTCCACCGCCTTCCTGCCACCTCCATCCTTCCACCTCCATCCACCTCCTTCCTTCCACCTCCATCCTTCCACCTCCTTCCTTCCACCTCCTTCCTTCCACCTCCATCCTTCCACCTCCTTCCTTCCACCTCCATCCTTCCCCCTCCTTCTTTCCCCCTCCTTCCTCCCTCTCTCTCCCCTTTCCCACAGTGGTGTCCTACTCCTGGAGGAGCTGGGGTTCTGGTCATCTTTCTATTTTTGGCTCCCTGATAACTTCTGTAGCCATTTGTCCCTCTTGGATTATTCCAGGCAAGGCAATGCCCATGCAGATGACCAAAAAGGAAGCCCTAAAGCACGTAAGCAAACAGGGATCCTTGCAGGGAAATAAGAATATTCCACAAGCTCTTCCAGTTTTCCTGAGCCTATTACAAGCTTGAAGCCTTGTGGCTTGAAGGTAGCAGCTCAACAAGCTCATCTTGGCAAAGTGTCTGGAGGGAAGGAGGACTTCATTGTCTCCTTCACAAAGGTGAACGACCCTGGTGTGCATTGAGGAACAAAGTGTTTGGATGCACCAATAGATAGGTTGGAGGAAAAGCCCAGAGAGATGTGGAAAAGGAAATGAAAAGGGGAGGGGGGGAAACAAATGGTAAGATAAAGCTTGAAATGGAAAAGGTGTGGAGAAAAAAGATGTTGGGCAGAGTGTGGGGGCTGAAGGTTGGGATCTGTGGTTTAGGAATGAGCCAGATGTGACAGTACGAAAAACTGAAAGCCAGGATAAAGAAAGCCATGGTGAAAACAAGACATAAAGAAGTTATCTATCTTCTGGGTCAGGTACAGCAGAAGGCCTCCCCAAGGGCAACAAACTCAGGTGCTGGCTGGGTTCTGGGGAGCTCACAGAATTAAGGGCTATAGGTTTTTTTCTCAGGAGTCTCAGTTTTTGCTTTGGGCTGTTGTGCCCTCTAGTGCTACACCAAGAGAGGCAAAGTTCAAGGTGGCCGCCTGGTTTGGTCACTTTTTCCAGAATGCAAGGTCAGTCATATTAATGCCCAACACTTTTGAAAAATTCACTTGTTTTGGTCATGCTAACTGAGAAAGACTTCTTCAGACAGCTTTTGAAGGACATAAGCCATCTCCACCTGCCCTCACCAAAGGACGCTTTGTGCTTGGAGGCCTTGAAGACTGAACTGCGAGAAAAAAACTTTGATGGTTGGGCAGGTGAGGTGTCCAACTTACACACAAGGATCAGGACATCGTTTAGTTGGCATGGTAGTGTTGGGTTTATGGTTGGATTTGATGATCTTAGAGGTCTTTTCCAACCTTAATGATTCTATGATTATATCTGCACAGATGGCAGATTTGGAGGTGATACATTGGACTTCCTGTGGTGAAGTCTGGACCTACTCTCCCCTGAAACTTTGCTTAGTAGGTTTTTCTTCACTACTCTCCCACTGCAGCCATGGCTTTGAGCCAGCAACCCCAACCTTTCCCAACCTTCAGCAGTGCTCGGGGTTTTCTTTCCACCCTTGTCATAATTTGGCACTGGGCAAAGAAGTCCTGGAGGAATAAAGTCCTGCTTCATGAAAAACAACATCCATCACGCAAAGATGTGTTCACCTCTGGAGAAGAGGAAACAGAGGGCGAGGTCTCACAAATGCTTATCAATATCTACAGGGGGTGTCAGGAGGATGGGACCAGACTCTTTTCAGCAGTGTCCAGTGACAGGACAAGGGACAATGGGCACAAGCTGGAGCACAGGAGGTTCAAGTTAAACATAAGGAAAAACTTCTTTAGTGGGAAAGTAACAGAGCCCGGGGACAGGATGCCCTGAAAGGGTGTGGAGTCTCCTCCTCTGGAGAAATTCCAAACCCGTCTGGACGTGTTCCTGTAGGATCTACTGTAGGTGATCCTGCTCTAGCAGAAGGTTGGGTTAGATGATCTCCAGAGGTCCCTTCCAGCCCCCACCACTCTGAGACTCTGTAGGTGTGTGCAGCACATACGTTAGAGGAGAACAGAAAAAGAATCAAGGAGTACTTTATGCATTCAGATTTGCTGCTCAAGCCCCCGATGTGACAGATGGCTTCAGGATGAAGCCAGACACTGCAGGCAGAAGGACGTGACCGTGAGTTCCTACCTGGATCAAATTATATCCCGTTCGCTGAATTAAGGCGCGGAGGGCGGCTTCTTTCTGTGTGCCGGTCAATCCATCCCCGGATTTGTGATTTGATTCCATTGTGAGTGATTATCAGCAAAAAATCAGGTTAATTAGGGGTGCTCACTGCAATCAAATTTAAGATAAATTAAAGAAATTAATATGGCGAGGAGGAGAAAGTCCACCCTCCTGAGAAAGTTAACAGGATCCGTCTTCCGAAAGGAGTCATTTTGAGATCGAAACAAAACACCACGGAGTGTGGAAAAAGCAAAAATAACCCCCTCTTACACGTCGCATTAAAACAATACATGGGCAAGCCATGTCTGGCACTCTAGAAGAAACAAGACCTCAGTCCAGATTTGGCCTGTTTTTACCAAACAAGAACATGGGAGGACTTCAGGTCTGTATCTAGGTTCAGGGCTGGGGCAACCTTGCATTCAGACATTTTGATTCAGAGTTTTAGGTCATACCTAATTAAATGTTATTGCTATTTTTTTTAGTTTTGGGTTGAAAACACCATCAAGGTGAAATCTGAACGGGGTTACCCTCTGGCAAAGGGGCATTTATAATTTCAGGCAGCCCCGTTCTTGCTATATGCCGAGTTTTGAGCTTGTGCAAAACCCATTAGTACGAGCCAGGCACAGAAACAGGGTCTGCAGATGTTTGAGGACTCGTGATGATGGGTTGACACTAAATACCAGCAAGAGCAAAACCAGTTGCCTCCTTGGGGCCCTCATGGCCAGGGCATAGAATCATAGAATCACAGGGGTTGGTGAAGATTATCAAGTTCAACCCCACCCTGCTGCAGCAGGAACACCCAGGGCAGATCACACAGGAACACATCCAGATGGGTCTTGAAAGTCTCCAGAGAAGGAGACTCCACAGTCTCTCTGGGCAGCCTGTCCCAGGGCTCTGTCACCCTCACAGGAAAGAAGTTTCTCCTCATGTTGAGGTGGAACTTCCTGTGTTGTCACTTGGTGCCATTTCCCCTCATCCTATCACAGGCACCACTGAGAAGAGACTGGCCCATTCTGGACACCCACCCTTCAGGTATTTATAGACATGAATAAGGTCCCCTCTCAGTCTTCTCTTTTCAAGACTAAACATCCCCAGGTCTCCTAGCCTTTCCTTGTGTGTCAACTGGTAGGACCAAGAAGTTCGAGGAGAAAAATTGCTAAATCATGTCATCCAAAATTATTGTTATTGCCTTAAATTGCTGGAGGCAATGAAAGGTGATGACCACTCATAGCCACAATGCTATGGAAATCACAGGAAAAGCTTTTTCCAAGAACTGGCTGTTTAATGCCAAAATATTTTATCAGCACTTGCCACTTTTGAGGTTCATTGAGGGAAGAGCCAAGGTTTGAGGCTGGCCACTTCCCCTCTGGAGGTTACTTGCTCTATGCTCCTATACTTTTGTATCCTGGGAGACTTAAACAAGTGCTTTATATTCAAATAGATGGATTATTCTCAGTGCCAAAAATGGGCCCAGGTGTTAGAAGGACCTCAGCCTTGTGTCAATTGGGCTTTGCCACATGGAGCTCCAGAGAATGTGACTTTGGAAATGGAAACACCCCATAATGCCAGATTTTGGAGGTATTTCTTGCTGAGCTTTGTGAGAACCTCCTGATTTTTTGGGAGAACCTTTTTTTTGACAACCTTTGTGAGAACCTCCCTGAACCTCCAAGGGTTCCTCCAAGGAGCAGCCCATTGCTGTGCAAGAACGAGTTGGATGCTTTCCCAGGCTGCTTAAGAAGGAAAAAGCAGTGGCACAAAAAACCCCAATTAAAATCCAAATGGGTTTTACAATCTCCCCTGCCTGGTCAGTCACCCTGTTGAGGAAAGCTCTGGCCAGCTGCAGATTTGGACCCTTATATTTTTGCTTTTGCCTCATCCTGGTTTCATCGGGGGTTTGAGCTATTGAGGTGCAGCACTTGGATGGGTGCAAATCTGCACCAAGGGTCACTGTTAGCCTGGACTTGAGCCCATCCTCTGGTACCCAGAGGCCAGTGCAGAGGTGGGGTCAAAAAGGGGTGGCCGTGCTGTGCAGATATCTCTAAATGTCATAATGTTTTGTCTTCTCCATCAGGGGTGGGAGCACAAGGGCAGGCTGCAGGCACCTCTTTTCTGCAGAGTCCAGTGACAGGACAAGGGGCAATGGGCACAAGCTGGAGCACAGGAGGTTCAAGTTAAACGTAAGGAAAAACTTCTTTACTATGAGGGAACAGAGCCCTGGGACAGGCTGCCCAGAAAGGGTGTGGAGTCTCCTTCTCTGGAGACATTCCAAACCCATCTGGATGTGTTCCTGTGGGATCTCCTGTAGGTGACCCTGCTCTAGCAGAAGGTTGTGTTAGATGATCTCCAGAGGTCCCTTCTGACCCTGATGACTCTCTGACTCTATGACCTCACCCCACATACCTGCTCCATGCCAGGAAAGCAGCTGGGCTGCACCCAGGCAAAGCCTGGTGGGTTTCCATCCTGGCTGGGGTTTCCAGACTGTCCCCAGCTGTGACCTAGATAGATGAGTAGTGTGATGAAAGAAAAAAACCTCTTATTTCCTGTGGAGCTGGGGGGGTGGAAGGGGACAGAGCATCTCCCTGGCTGATGCATTTACAGCAGGAGCAATATTCCTTTGTTGGCTTCTGCTTTATTAGATAAGAGCAGGCAAGCTCTCCTGAGCTCTTCTCGGAAAGCAGCCTGCAAATTTTTTAGGCTCTGGACCAGCATGTCTAGACATGGGTGTATTCCAGGAGACACGAGCAATCTGCTAGGAATACAGGAGTGAGGGTGGTTGGGGTTGTACAAGGTATTCATCACAGCCACAGCAAAACCCAGGGTTGGAGACCTCCACATGTGTGCTGAAAGCACCAGAAAAATGGGTCACCATGTTCTCGGGGTGTGTGCTAAGGATCATCCAGCCTTAATTTGTGCCCAGCGCTTCCAGAAGCTGTCACCTTGAAGAAAGCCCAGCTGGCCCCAAGGAAAGAGCCCTTCCCCTTGCAGGTGCTGGAGGATCCCTATCCCTGGGGATGCCCCAACCTGCCTGGACCATGGTCCTCAGCTGCAGCATTGGTCCTGCTGGAAAGGGGCTCCAGCTGGAGACCCCCACCCGAGGGTACTGGAGTTACTCTGCAGGTCTCCACTCTTGATTCAGTAAGAGCATCGGAGACCAGGGCTGTACAAACTGCAGCCTCAGGGCTTGGACACACATGGACAACCCAAAGCATCACGAGGATCTGGTTTAGCAGCCTCACTCTTAATAATTAGGTCCCTCCTACTAGTTACCAGCCCAGAGCCATTCACAGCTGATTTATAAGCCTTGTTGCTCAAGAGTTTTCCTCCATCAGCTGGGTACCCTGGGATAGAACCAAAAATCATACCTCTCTTTTTTAAGAGGTATAAATCCCAATGCAACAAATCTCAAGCAAGCTAAGACCAGGCTTTCCAGCCCCCAGTTTTCCAAGCACCTCTTCTCCCCTTGGCCTGAGGACATCCAAACACCTTTTAGGACGGGAGACTTTCCCTCCTCCACCACCCAAAGGTCTGTATCCATCAGTGCCTCCGGACTATTTCCAGGATACAAAACACCCAGGTGGGATATTTTATTCCTGAAACTAGCGGGATTTCAGCCCTGTCCCCTTGTTCCAGGCATTAGCCTCAGGCCTCACAGCAGTGCTGGGGTGCTGGGCTGGTTTTTTTAAGGGTAAGGGAGGAGAGCTGCTGCCACAGGACCAGAGAAACACGAGTTACTTTCTCTCCTTCTTTGTTCCCTGGGCCATTAATCAACTAGCAAACCCACCCTCGCAGGGGGAACCCCCCCCTCCCTTCCATGACTGCTGTTAAAAAGCGTGAACGACTGCAGCAAATTAAGGCAGTATTTTTAGCACTATTAAAAAAACCACCCAAACAAACAACAAACCCAGTAACAAACACAACAACCATACTGACCAAAAATACTTGCTTCGGATTGCAATCATCTTCAGGGGTTTGACCCTTGGGTGCTCTGCTGTTAATAATGATCATTACGCCAAAAAGGGAAAAAAAAAAAAAAAGGGAGAGGGGAAGTTGCTTTTTAGTCAGATGTTTCTACTGAAATCAGGACCTTAGGAGGTGCAAACTGTCCAGGTGTGTTTCCTATTTCATCCTAATTTTTGACCAATTTTTTTACAATACTGCCGTGGCCACAGAACCGTGGTAGAAAAGGAAGGTACTGCTTTTATCTCCAAACAGAGTGTTGCTTAGTTTGATTTTCCTCTCCCTGTTCAACCCTGTAACTTAGTTTAGGTTTCTATTAGAGCCCTGAAATGCCAAGGCAAGAGAATGTACTTTTAGGCCCAGCAAACCCCCTATTGACAAGGAACAAACTTATTATAACCCTGCTTCCCCTCCCTGCAACTACTTCTACACATGGGTTCCTTGCCAGCTACTGGAGGCACATCTTATGGCTTTGCTCCATCCAGCTGGGAGCAAAGTGAATCCAGGTTTTACACAAAACCCATGGATTTCACTTCACTTTTGCCTTATTTGCTTGGAAAAGGGGGAATTTATTTCCCCATTCAAGAGATGTCTCCCACACTGGAATTTTTGCTGAGAGGAGGAAAGGTGGTACTTGTGGCCAGACCCTGCCCTCATCCCCCACCAGTTTTGCCCCCTGAGCCTGCCCCACTGCAGCCTGTTCCGGGAAACCTGGTTACTGTTTCCATGAAGGAGATAACAGAACTGTGTTTATCTTGTGCTGATCAATACACCTTCATGATTTGATGTGTGGAGCTACTCAGACATATTCAATGAAGGCCATTTGGCACCGGTAACCCCCTGGCTCAACCGCTCCTCGCGAAGAGTAACGGCCTTTGAAAAGACTGGATAATTATATTCACTCTTTACCCTTAGTAACTCACATAGATAGTTACTAGAGAAACTATTTTCTTCTAGGTTGTCAGCTTGCTTTTCTACGTTTTGGGGTTTTTTTCCTCCCTTCAAGCTCCAAGATATATAGATATTCATATAAATAATACATAGCTATATAAAAATGCATAAATCTAGATCTAGGTATTGATATAACTATCTATGGATATTCATATAAATAATACATAGATATATAAAAATGTATAAATCTAGGTATAGATATAAATATAAATATCTATTTTCTGGCTCAAAACAGACACTTGAAGCTTTGTGAGCTGCCACCAGCTCTTTGCTGGGGTGAGACACGGTGCAGGACAGAGTCCGATTGAGCAACGCAGCACGAGGCTTCAGTCCCTTTGCTTTCCAGGGCATTGGGGTTTTTTTTTCCAGCTCAGGTGGTCCCACGGGAACTGGTAGGTATTTACAGGAAAGTGGAATAAATGCAAATTTACACCACGGGAGCTCTGGGAAAACATTTCATGTATAAAGCAGCCAATTTTTTGCTCAGCCTCTTGCTTGGGAAGAGGCTCCTCTCCTCCAAACACCTTCTCCCCTTGCCTCCATATGCATCTTTTGCTGCTGTGTTACCAAAATCACCCAACACGCCCCAAAAAGCCCTTTCTGAGGATGATGAACCTGGCCTCCTTCTCCCCCTCGACCCCATCCATTTTATTTACAGCATCACATGCTGGATGCCTTGAAACCAACCTCCCTCTGGCAGCCGCTCCCACCCAAGCCTCCTCTTTCACTAAGGGAAAACAGCTTAAAAGCAGCACTATGTATTGGGCAGAAAACCTGCTAGTTTGAAAAGATTAGGGAAAATTGAGACTATTTTCTTTTTTTTTAGGATCAGTGATTGCCTTTGAAGTGGAGACCGACCTTTTGCAAGGAGAAGGAGGACTAAGAAGCCGGGTGGAAAGATCTCTAATGATTAGCCCTAGAAAGTTGAGCTTTAACAAATCAAGACCAGATTATCACAGGGAAAATCCCTCCCCCCCTCCTTCCCCTCAGTCTGGCTTCACTTTCCTGGCAGCCACCGGCCATCGGCTGGGAGGAAAAGGGTGAAAAAAAGTTCCTCTCTGCCACCCGCAGGCAGAAATTATGCTGAGGGTCCTGAGGAGCCCTTATCTGCCCACCCTGCTCACCAGAACATCAAGGCAAGCAACGCGGGGCCGTGCTGGTGGCGGGTTGAGCCGCAGGGGGACCCAGCACCCCCAGTGTGGCCCCACCAGCGTCAGCCAGCACCCAAAGCATGAATTTGTTGACAAAGCATCATCAGGGAGGTGGGAGAGGCACCCAGTGGAGCTGCTCCTTCCCCACCCCAGCCAACAGCCCCATTTCGTGGGGGGACCCGGTCCCCGTGGCCCAAAACCCGGGGGGTAGGATGAGCGGCCGCGTACCTGAGCAATTTTTGGAGATCACCACCCAGGAAAAAGGTCTCCTTGATTATGGAGAGTTTGCGACGTGTCACTCCGGTTATTCCCTAATCATCATATCAAACTCCAAAGGTTCAGCAGCCCCGGGGCTGGTTTACAGTCCCCGTGGGTTAAACGTTAACCTGCTCTATCTCCCGGCACCCTACGGGCCTTTGACCAGATAGCTGGGTCACCGCTGCTCTGAAGGCACCTACCCAGGCCCACTTCTTGGTAAATGAATGCAAAAGACTGAAGTCAGATGGTGGCTTGAGGGCTGGCCCAGTGCTACCATTCTGACTGATCCCAGCTGATCCGTCCCTGTTGCCCATGCTGCTCCCAGCAGGGATGCTGGGAGAAGGGACACAGCCTGGTGCCAGCCTTCAACAGGAGGTTTTTGTCTTGCTGGAGGAAGACAGCAGGAGTGAGAAATCCCACTGGATGTGTTCCTGTGTGATCTGCTGGAGGTGATCCTGCTAGCAAGGCGTTGGACTAGATGATCTTCTGAGGTCCCTTCCAACCCCCACCACTCTATGACTCTCACCAGTGGTGAGACCTGTAGGTCTGCAGGAACCCCTATGAAATGATTGTCCAAGGCCCTACTTTGCAGCAGGAAAACCCAACACAGGTTTTGGGGAGGGTTTGTTGCACCTAGCCAGGGCTGCAAATAAATTCAGCAGCCACACATCTTTGCAATGGGTGGCTTCCAGGTGTGGCAACCTCTGATCATCTAGCTATTGTGGTCCTCAGGGCTATTGTGGAGCATTTGTTGATGCAACAGCCACATGGATGGTTTGCTGAAATGCTTCTGGGCCTGAACAGGGGTCATTTCTTATGTGACATGCAAGTTTAGCAGCTCAGCGTAAGGATCCATCCCTGTGATTGCATCCTGCTGTGAGCATCTCTCAACTCAATGCTGGACCATGATGGTGCCTACAGCTTGTAGGTTTGCCAGTCTTAAAGCCAATCCCCACCACCAGCCTCTGCAGATACTGAGCTAGATTTGAGGCAGCCTTGGGCTCCAACCCAAGGCGCATTAAACGAAGCGTTCATGATGAGGTGTTGCTGACTCTCCAGGTTTGGAAATGTGCCATGCTGGTGTTTGCTCAGCTTGAAAAGCATGAGGTGTTCCTGAGAGGTGGGTGGATAACGGGGGCCTCCTTCTCCCAGCCTACACAGCACCTCGTGCCATACTTGGCCCAAAAACACCTCTGCTCCCAATGTGGCCTTGGAGCCAAGAAGGCCAATGCCATCCTGGGGTGCATTAAGAAGAGTGTGGCCAGTAGGTCAAAGGAGGTTCTCTTCTCCCTCCACTCTGCCCTGGTGAGGCCACATCTGGAATACTGCATCCAGTTCTGGGCTCCCCAGCTCATGAAGGACGAGGAGCTACTGGAGAGAGTCCAGCACAGGGCCAGAAAGATGCTGAGGGGGCTGGAGGTTCTGCCCTGTGAGGAAAGGCTGAGAGAGCTGGGGCTGTTCAGCCTGGAGAGGAGGAGACTGAGGGGGGATCTCATCAGTGCTGATAAGTATCTACAGGGGAGTGGCAGAAGGATGGGACCAGACTCTTTTCTGCAGTGTCCAGTAACAGGACAAGTGGCAAAGGGCACAAGCTGGAGCACAGGAGGATCAAGTTAAACATAAGGAAAAACTTATTTACTGGGAGAGTAACAGAGCCTGGGACAGGCTGCCCAGAGAGGCTGTGGAGTCTCCTTCTCTGGAGACATTCCAAACCTGTCTGGATGTGTTACTGTAGGTGACCCTGCTCTAGCAGGGGGTTGGACTAGATGATCTTCTGAGGTCCCTTCCAGCCCAGACCACTCTGTGCTTCTGTGTTTCTGTGAAATGGCAGAATCCACCTTTCTGCTGACTTCAGAGGTTCAAATGCAGATTTTGGAGCTGCTTTTAAAAACAACACAAAAAATGAACCCAGTCATAACTACTGTCATGGTCTGTGGCTTCTCCTGTTCTCCTGGACAGAGCTTGGCGATGATGGGCAGATGTAATTTCACATTTTTTTCCCTATCAATGGGATTTTTCTCCTTTAGCATCCATCCTATCTCAGCTGTCATGAGGGACCGGTACGATTTGGTCACTGGTGATGTTAGACTTCAGATTCAATGCCTGCTTGCCACCTTGGACACTTGGGGAAATGATCTGAAATAATTCAGCAATCAAATAAATGCAGCTGCCCTGGAACTGTGACAGGGGGAGGAGCAAATCAGCTCCACGAAATGAAGCGTCATGTGTCCCCGTGTGACTGTCACTGAAAAGGAGTCAGGAAAAAAAAAATATCTCTGGAGGAAAGAGAGTGAAGGTGAGATGTTCTCTGAGAGCAGGTAATGGAGGAGTCTGAGGATGTGTGGAGAAGACTGAAAAGTCTTGCTGGGGAGGAAAAGCCACTGCTTGTTAGGAAAATGCAGATAAGTGGGGCTAGATGGCTACATAGAAGAGTTTATGATGGAAAGCCAGTCGTCAAGACCTGTTTTGAGTTAGAAACCAGCTGTGCTTCCACTTGTTTGACCCAGAGGTGTGGAGAAACTGTGGCAACACATATGGACGGGGGGACACAGAAAGCCACGCAGGTGTCAAAGGAGTTGGGATTTTAGCATGATTTTTTAGGGCCCTTGAGTTGTGCAGGAAGAGCAGCTGTGGTGCTTTTCTCCTCTGTCTTCTTCTCTCTGGGGCAGATTTTGCTCAGAAGAGGAGATATGGTCTGTGTTCGTGTTCCTTTGAAAGCCTCATGAGCAGCACAGTTGAGAAGCCCCAAGAGCAGCAAGACATGATTGCTTCTTTTTCCATCCTCACGCCAGCAGTGGGCTGCCTGCTGGAGGGCTTTCCCTTTGCTTGCCAGGTGGGATTTGGTAAAAGCACTTCCAGCTCAAGAAAAACTAGGCTTGTGTTCATTCCTTATTTTCACAAAAGCCCCAAGGTGGGTCCCATCCTCCAGCCACCCCTGGAAGGGCTGCAAGAAATTCCCCAGGATGCCCAGTGAGGGGTTAATGGCCAATCCCCATCTGGGCTGTGACAAATCCTGCTGGCTGTGGCTGGGGGTCGGTAGATGTCCATTAGCATACCAATGAATCATGAAAACCATCTGTGATTTCAGGAGGAGCAGGGTGACCAGCCCAGGACTTCTTGGTGGTGTCATTCCTCAGCCTCTGCTTGCTCAGGTTTTGAAGTAGGGAAGACTTTAATTTAGTGTTGAGTTTCCCTGGTCATTGCTGGGGAGGGTCAGGGGAGAAAAGAGTGAGAACTCAGAAGGACATGGTTCTGGAAACCATCGACGCTTGGGACATTGTCCACATCCATTAGAAATTACTTGACATGCCACAGTGCGAAGATGTTCCATCTTGCCCCAAAGTCAAAGTTTTGGTGGGTTACTGGCTTGGGCAGCTTAGATAGTGCCCAAAGAGACTTTGCAAGAAGAGCAGGTGCAGCTTAAAACGTATAAAGTGTTTTTTTACTGGTTAATACATGTACTGGTTAATACATGTACTGGTTAGCTGAGCTCCAGGAGCTTCTAGGCCAAGCAGTAAGGTGTTCACCACACTGAACTGGACACCTGAGGAGAGTTTGCTGGCTGGTCAGCAGTCAGGTGGGGAAGGTTGACCTCCTGGGCTGTCACCACTCAGGGGGGGAGGGTTCATGCCTGGGAGGGGGACCTCAGTGGTGTTTCCAGTGCCCTGATTGTCCCCTTAGCTTTCTGTAATGGAGCTTTTTTCTCTGAATCCTTGAGCTGGGAGTGGATCCATCTCAACCCCAGCCCCTCTTTTACCCTCCTTAGATCGTGTGATGCTCCCTGACAGTTCTTTCAGGTGTTTTAGCCAAGGCTAAACAGCTGGGCTGGATCTGCAAGGGGCCTGGGAGGCCCTGGAGCTGGGCCCATGGAGGCTGAGCTCCAGGTGAGACCAAGCAAGTTCTCCCTGGAGAGCCAGCTGCAGCAGATTTGGGAGAAGTGGTGAGAAGTTAAAGGGCTGGACCCAGCCCAAGACCATATCTGCTTTAACATGCAGAGAGGAACCTCTCTGGGGATAGCTGCTGTGCAGTGGGAAAGAAAGCAGAGGCTTTTCCAAGGTGAGAGATGATGGGGAGGTCGTTTGGGGTTTTTTTGGGGAGGTGGGATGGGATGTGGAGAAATCTGGAAGTGGATGTGCTTTCTAAGATTCATCTGGCTTTGGGTGCTGTGATGGTGAAGGAGCCTGGGGCAGGAGCCTCTGTGCATCTCCATGTCTGGAGATGTAGGATTGTGCTGGAGCCTGGTCCCTAAGTCCTTGTTCCCAGAGGCTGTGCATGTTTCTCACATAACTCAGTAATTCATGTGAAAACCCTTGTTGGCTTTAAGTAACCTAAGGCCTCATCTTAGCTTTTGGTATGTGGAGCTGTGATCTAGAACTTAAGATCTGCCTTGTCAAGCCTCAAAACTGGTGGTGAGGTTAAGTACTAATAGCTTGGCTGTTATGTAGACATGCCTGAGATTCCAACACCCCTCCCTTGGTGTTTGAAAGCATCTCCTGAGTCTTCTGTTGCTGACTCTGGTGGGGAGATGTGGGTTAGGTTGACTATGCATGGTGATACCAGCATGTGGTGGCCACATGCACAGTGTTAGCAGCCTGTCCTCTGCAGGTGATGGTCTGCTGGAAATGCAGGACAACACAGGCTGGTGCTAAAGGAGCTTGGCATTTTCCCAAGTGGGCTGTAGATTCAGTAGGACACACACATGTTCTTAGGGAGGGTTACATGTTGCTGTGTGTGTGAAGGGCCTCGAGTTACAGGCTGTGTTAAACACCTTTACAACTCATTGGAGAAGTCTAGACGTGGTTACACTCCCTTGCCCCAGAGTAAATCTGCAACTGTCATGCTGCTCTGGTCTGTAATTAGAAACAAACCAACTGAAGTGTTAGTGGCTCCAAAAAACAATCCTGTGTTTCGGCAGCCTGCAGCTTACCCTGCTAGAAAGAGTCATAGAATGGTTTGGGTTGGATGGGACCTTAGATCATCTAGTTCCACCCCCCTGCATGGGCAGGGACACCTCCCATGAGACCAGGTTGCTCCAAGCCCCATCCAACCTGCCCTTGAACACTTCCAGGGATGGGGCAGCCACAGCTTCTCTGGGCAACCTGGGCCAGTGTCTCACCACTCAGGGAAGGATTTCTTCCTAAGATCTCATCTAAATCTCTCTTCTGTCAATCTAAAGCTATTCCCTCATCCCAACACTCCCTGCCATTGTCCAAAGTCCCAAACAGCTCTTACCTTTAGGGATGTTCTAAAGTAGTAGGATGTTCTAATAGTGATGATTTACATTAAACAGAAGTGAAAAGTACTAATTGAGTTTATTGTATAAATCCTTGACAGTCAGTTCTGATGCCCTCAGCACAAGAAAGGTATGGAGCTGTTGGAGAGGGTCCAGAGAAGGGCCACCAAGATGATCAGAGGCCTGGATCACCTCTGCTATGAAGACAGGCTAAGAGAATTGGGGCTGTTCAGCATAGAGAAGAGAAGGCTCTGAGGAGATCTTGTAGCAGCCTTCCAGTACTTGAAAGGGGCCTACAGGAAAGCTGGGGAGGGGCTTTTCATCAGAGAAGATAGTGATAGGACAAGGGGTAATGGTTTTAAACTGAGAGAGGGGAGATTTAGGTTAGATATTAGGAAGAAATTCTTCCCTATAAGGGTGGTGAGGAACTGGAGTGGGTTGCCCAGGGAGGTTGTTGATGCCCCATCCCTGGAGGTTTTTAAGGCCAGGTTGGACAAGGTTTTGTGCAACATGGTCTACCGGTAGGGTTCCCTGCTCATGGTTGGGGAGTTGGAACTTGATGATCTTTAAGGTCCCTTCCAACCTTAATGACTCTATGAAAGCTGTTAGGACATGCTCAAATAATATACTCAAAACTCTTTCCCAGCTGAAACCAAAGCTCATGAAGCAACTAATTAATCTTGAAGGCAGGCTGTGGTTATTTTTCAGCACCTTCTTGTGGCTTGTGTGTGCAGGAGAAAAGCATCCTCTCTTTTTCTTGTTTATCTGTTTCAGGACAAATAAGTGACATGGAAAAGGCAGGACTTGTGTAGTTATTTGTCTGTTTTGGAAGGACACCCCACACAAGGCTGCGTGAACTAAACGTGCTGCAGCCTCCATGGGTTCCTACAGCACAAACCCTACTTTTAGTTGAGGAGAGAGGGGGATTGGAAGCTCTAGAAAAATCCTGAAGCATTGGTTGAAATAAAACTGTTGAATAGCATGTGGATCTTGGTGCCTGGGCTCTGATACAGGAGTAACTAAATTGGAAGAGGGGAGATTCAGCTTAGACATTAGGAAGAAGCTCTTTGCTGTGAGGGTGGTGAGACACTGGCCCAGGTTGCTCAGAGAAGTTGTGGCTGCTCCATCCCTGGAGATGTTCAAGGCCAGGCTGGATGGGGCTTGGAGCAACCTGGTCTCATGGGAGGTGTCCCTGCCCATGGCAGGGGGTTAGATGATCTTTAAGGTGCTTTCCAACCCAATCCAGTCTGGGATTCTGGTAGCTTCCTCTGGGGTTTGTCTTAGGGAAAAAATTCAAACAAGGGAAAACCACCTGAGCAGCACAATGTAGCTAGAAATGGCCATTGCCAGATGTTATAAAGCAGAGGGAAGAAATGTGGTTTGTTGGTGTGTCCAAGGGAGAAGAACAGAAAGCATAACTTCATCCATGCGGCTGTAAGCCCTCCTAGGGACAAAAAGACACTTCTAGGGACAAATAATATGTCACTGAACAATGTTTTTGTTCTCTTTGGAGCAAGAGATTTGTCATTAAATACTGTAGCTCTCTCTTGGCCCTCTTGTGAGCCTGGGTGATGGAGTATGTCCCCTTGGGGCACACATGGGTGGGAATTAACTGGGAACTGAGGAGTTGACAATATTAACATCAATCCAAAATCCCACCCGATTAGAAATCTCCCTGGGGTTGGGTGCAGGCATGAAGAAAATCAGCTTCATGCCACTGTACTCGTTTTCTGAAGGGGGCAAAGAGTGAATTATGCACAATCATAGGTCAAATAGAGGAGGTATCAAAATGGGATCGATCTTGGGATGTAAGGGTATTGGGAAGGGAGATGGTAACAACATAAAATACCAGGCAAGTCAAGGTATGAGAGAGGGGAGGGAATAAGGCTTGGAGGCATTTGGGACTTCGAGCAACCTGGTCTAGTGGGAGCTGTCCCTGTCCATGCAAGGGAGTTGGGACTCAATGGTCTTTCAGGTGCCTTCCAACCCAAACCAGTCTGGGATTCTATGATTTTATATTCATTTTTTTATATATAAACATAATTTTAAAGAAAAATATTGGTGGATCTTGGAGACTCTTCTGCTGGGAGGCCAGGGAGGAAAATGAGATTTTTTCAAAGCAGCAGGTTGGTACTTGTAAGCCAGGTCTAACTACCAAGTTGAGTCCTTCACCTCTCCTGAGTTTTGGCCAGCTGGGGAGGTAAGAGCAAATAGTTTGGGATCCCACTCTCTTCTATATGGCTGCTTCTTTTCTCTACTTTTTTCTTCACAGACTGTTGGATAACTCCTGTGTCAGGCTGGTGAATGCAGGCACGCAGAGTATTTCCCAAATCTCTCTTGAAATGGTAGTCACATTTCTGTGACTCTTTGTATCTTTCTAATATGCAACAATTCACATTCGGAGAGTAGTGATCAATGGCTTGATGTCCAGATGTAGACCAGTGATGAGTGGTATTCCTCAGGGGTTGGTGCTGTTTAACATCTTTGTCAGTGACATGGACAGTGGGATCAATGCCCCCTCAGCAAGTTTACTGGTGACTCCAAGCTGTGTGCTGTGGTTGACACCCTGGAGGGCAGGGATGCCTTCCAGAAGGACCTGGACAGGCTGGAGAGGTGGGCCCATGCCAACCTCATGAAGTTAAACAAGGCCAAGTGCAAGGTCCTGTACCTGGGTCAGTACAAACCCAGGCTGTGGGGAGAATAGCTGGAGAGCAGCCTTGAGGAGAAGGACCTGGGGGTGTTGGTCAATGAAAAGCTCAACATGAGCCAGCAATGTGCACTGGCAGCCCATAAACCACCTGTGTCCTGTGCTGCATCAAAACCAGTGTGGCCAGCAGGTCCAGGGAGATGATCCTGCCCCTCTGCTCTGCACTTGTGAGACCCCGCCTGGAGAACTGTGTCCAGCTCTGGAGCCCCGAGCACAGGAAGGACATGGAGCTGTTGGAGTGAGTCCAGAGGAGGCCATGGAGATACTCAGAGGGCTGGAGCAGCTCTGCTCTGGAGAGAGGCTGAGAGAGTTGAGGGTGTTCAGCCTGGAGAAGAGAAGGCTCCAGGGAGACCAAATAATGGCCTTCCAGTACCTGAAGGGGTTACAGGAAAGCTGGGGAGGGACTTTTTACCAGGGTGTGCAGTGTCAGGATGAGGGGTAATGGTTTTAAGCTGGAAGAAGGGAGATTTAGGTTAGACATTGGGAAGAAATTCTTTAGTGTGAGGGTGGTGAGACACTGGAATAGGGAGGTTGTGGCCGCCCCATCCCTGGAAGTGTTCAAGGGCAGGTTGGATGGGGCTTGGAGCAACCTGGTCTAGTGGGAGGTGCTCCTGCCCATGCAGGGAGTTGGGCCTAGATGATCTTTCAGGTCCCTTCCAACCCAAACCATTCCATGATTCTATGAATTCTCTCTGGAAAAGTGTTTCTGCAGCACATTGCAGAAAAGGACTTGGGACATCCAGATACCATTAAGTAATGACATATAAAAGGTTATAAAACAGGTACATGACTCTGACCAGCAATTTGGGAACTCCTTCACAACTGTGCTGGGCTTCAGTGTCCTGAATTGGGCTTTGTGAGTCTCTGATTTAATTCATTGAGAACTAGGAGGAAGGAGAAGTGGTCTTCTCAAGCTGGGGAGGGGGGAAAAATCCAATGGGAAGCAACTTTTTAATCTCACATCATGTTGTGTCAGGAGTGAGTGAGGGGTGAGTGTGGCCCAGCTATTTCTCTGCACAAGTGGGGGAATTATTTGCTTGGGTATGATCATGCCCATCAAATGAGCCCAATCCACCAATCCAAAGGCCAAGTTAATGCCAGTCCCTTAATCAGGTAGTAGGATAGGGAAGCCAATAGGAATCATAGAACGGTTTGGGTTGGAAGGGACCTTAAAGATCATCTAGTTCCAACCTCCCTGCATGGGCAGGGACACCTCCCACTAGACCAGGTTGCTCCAAGCCCCCAAAATGTTGTGGAGAATGGGGAATGGAAGTGGTGTTGCACTGCTGTTGCTGTTACGCTGGTAGTTTGTTTTTGCAGGTGCCCAAGATCATTCTTTTAGTTTTGGTTTTCCCTCCCTGGCACTGGCTGAAAGGTTGTATCTGATTTGGCTGCTCTTGCTCAGGCAGAGGTGCCCCTGGAATAAATCATGCCTGTCCCTTGCTGTGTGTCAACAGCCTGTACTGACTCCCCTTGGAGATGAATGAGAGGAAAAAAGGGTATGAGAAGAACTATAAAATGAAGTAAAAAAGTTCTTGTGACCCAAAGGATGTGAGAAGTAACAATTGGGTCCTGAGTAATGGTTGGAGAGGAAAGCACGGAGCTGCAAACAGGTGATCAGGTCCTTAAGCTCTGTAAGTACAGGAAAAAATCCCACTCTCTGCAAATAGGAGAGAAGCCAATATCTCCATCTAGACAGTGTTTTATAAGAACTGCTCTGACTCCATTTCCCCACTAAAGATGGACATCTCTGTGATGGACCTACCAATGGCCCAGAATCCTTCAAGTGCTGAGAATCAGAATTAGTGCTGGCCAAGAAATGTGTATTAAAAAATACTTCAAGTCTTTTCCCCCCCCCTCCCCTTTCTTTCCCTTGATGGTTTGCCAGGTGCTCTGTTTGCTGCTGGGTTGATTTTGATCATGGGTGGTCTTTAGCTTGAAGGCATAGGGTCCTTCTGGCTGAGGCTGCTGTGGAGTTGGCTTGTTGGGTATGAGACCTTGCTGAGTAAGAGACCTTGTTGGAGCCCAGGTCAGAAGCAGGAAGGCTAAGGGAGGTTAAAAATGTGGTTCAGATCCAAATCACAAGGTTTGGCCCCTCCAGCTCGGCTAAATGTGAACTTCCTTGAGGGCTTGGATTTGGATCCAACCAGCAAACCCACAGCATTGCTGTCGAGGGGGGCCACTGAGCTGTCCCCACCTTCAGGTGGGTGGCTGGGCTGTTCCTCTGTGTTGGGTCAAATCTGAACAAAACAGGGTCTGTGTTGCAAGGCAGGGGTGTTTTTTTTGGATGTGTGACTCCTAACCACTTACAGCATAAATATTTAATATAACAGACTAATCCCAGTAGTTTAAGCAGGCTGGTGTTACTTCAGCATAGGTGTAAAGGGTATTTTTTTTGTCCTTTGAAGCATTTATTTTATGCATTTTATTTTTTAAAATTAATCTGGGACCCTGTCAGCTTTCAGGGTGCTGCAGTTTGCTTTGCTGTTTCAAATGAGCTCTGCCAGCCCCCTCCACAGAGCTGCCCTGTGGAACCACGCCCAGGAACCACGCTCGTTTTTAATTGGTGTTTCTAAAACAAACCCTTTTCAGCTGCAGCCAAGCTGAAACCTTCCAGTGTTTCACTGCCCACAGAAATGGTGTTTCTTTCAAATAAATATAACCCAGAGTCTATTACTAACATTCCACGCTGTGACCAGGAGAGAGAGGTGGAGGCCAGCTCTGCTTCGAGGTAACTCAAGACACTTGATGAGCTGCAGTTGTCAAGTGGGACAAAGCTGTGGGGATTTAAGGAGTGTTTTGGGGTTTGGGGGGGGGTTTCATGCAGGTCTCTGAGGCTGGTGAGTTTGGGAATGTCTGACATAGATTTGAGTCCATTCTTCCCAAAGCTATTTGTTAATAGAAACCTTGTCTTCTGCCTAGCAGAAAGTGCCTTTTCAGCTCTTTTTTTTTTGTACAACACCTCTGGCCCTGATAACTATTTATCTCCTGGAGGTAAATGCTAGGCCACTCTCCATCATCTTCGGTAAGTCATGGGTAACAGGAGAGGTGCCTGAGGACTGGAGGACAGCAAATGTCACACCAGTCTACAAGAAGGGCAAGAAGGAGGACCCGGGTAACTATAGACTGGTCAGCCTCACCTCCATCCCTGGAAAGGTGATGGAACAACTTGTTCTTGTCTCTATCTCTAGGCATATCAAGGACATGGGGGTCATCAAGAGCAGTCAGCATGGTTTTATCAAGGGTAAATCATGTTTGACTAACCTCATAGCCTTCTATGAGGAAATTACTAGGTGGATAGATGATGGTAGAGTGGTAGATGTGGTTTATCTTGATTTCAGTAAGGCATTTGACACCGTCTCCCACAGCATCCTTGTAGATAAGTTGATCAGGTATGGGTTTGGTGATCAGGTAGTGAGGTGGATCAGGAACTGGTTGTTGGGAAGGAGTCAGAGTTGTAGTCAATGGGGCAGAATCTGGTTGGAGGTCTGTGACTAGTGGAGTCCCTCAGGGGTCGGTACTGGGACCGATGTTGTTCAACATCTTCATCAACGACCTGGATGAGGGTACAGAATGTACCCTCAGCAAGTTTGCTGATGACACTAAGCTGGGAGGAGTGGCTGACACACCAGAAGGCTGTGCTGCCATTCAGAGAGACTTAGACAGGCTGGAGAGTTGGGCGGGGAGAAACATGATGAAATCCAACAAGGGGAAGTGTAGAGTTTTGCATTTGGGGAAGAACAACACGATGTCCCAGTATAGGTTGGGGGCTGACCTCCTGGAGAGCAGTGCAGGTGAAAAAGACCTGGGGGTCCTGGTAGACAGGAGGATGACCATGAGCCAGCAATGTGCCCTTGTGGCCAAGAAGGCCAATGGCATCCTGGGGTGCATTAGAAAGGGTGTGGTTAGTAGGTCAAGAGAGGTTCTCCTCCCCCTCTATTCTGCATTGGTGAGGCCGCATCTGGAGTATTGTGTCCAGTTCTGGGCCCCTCAGTTCAAGAAGGACAGGGAACTGCTTGAAAGAGTCCAGTGCAGAGCCACAAAGATGATTAAGGGAGTGGAACATCTCCCTTATGAGGAAAGGCTGAGGGAGCTGGGTCTCTTTAGCTTGGAAAAAAGGAGGCTGAGGGGTGACCTCATCAATGTTTACAAATATGTAAGGGGTGAGTGTCAGGGAGATGGAGTTAGGCTCTTCTCAGTGATGACCAGTGACAGGACAAGAGGTAATGGGTGCAAATTGGAGCATAGGAGGTTCAAGGTAAATATCAGAAAAAACTTTTTTACTTGAGAGTGACAGAGCACTGGAACAGGCTGCCCAGAGAGGTTGTGGAGTCTCCTTCACTGGAGACATTCAAAACCCACCTGGACAAGTTCCTGTGTGATGTGCTCTAGGTGAACCTGCTCTGGCAGGGGTTTAGACTAGATGATCTTTCGAGGTCCCTTCCAACCCCTAGGATTCTATGATTCTATGAAATGCTGGATGGTTCCTATGGGCAGGAGCAGCCAGCTGGAGTAAGATGGTCAAGTGACATAGGAGGAAAACGGAGAGAAGCTCTGGCATAGGCAGTGTTGGAGACCTCTTCTCACTTCTGCAACAGGTTTGGGTGCTGCAGGCTCCTCTCCCCACCACAGCACTTACCATCGCATCAGATTCCTCCTGCAGAGGGGATGGTGCAGGAGCCTAGGGTAGGTATGGTCTTGGAAGAAGATCTACCTTACAAGCTTTCCTGGGCACTTCCCTTCTGGTCACTCTTGTTGGGAGCAGAGGTGCCATCCTGGACTCAAGAAATGGCCTCTCCTGAAGTTTTGATATTTGAGAAAGCTTCAGCTTTGGAAAATTTTTATTTTTCCAATGGAAAAGTGGCTTATTGGGCAGCTCCAGACTAGTCTTCTACTGCAGCTGTTGCAAAGGAGATGTCCAACCTTCCTGGCACACCTTGCTTAGCAGCGTTTGTCACAGGCTGCTTTTTTCCTCCCCTCTGTGACAGCAGCTGAACTTGTCACAACTTTGTCACAGCTGGAAATTGCTGAAGCCTTTCTAGTTCTCAATAACAAGCTGCAATTTGAAGGTCTTGGTTGGAAATGGTGTGTTAGGGGTTATTTTAGTCACTAATTTGTACGTCTGGGGAAAAATGTCTGGATACTAATGGAGCAATGTGTGTATAAATTCTGAATGGCAAAGAAATATTCTCCCTGGGACCATAAGTTTTTGGCAGTTGATCAGAAAAAAGTGAGGTTTAAATGGGAATTCATTCAGCTGCTCTAGAAAGTAATCAAGATATTTCTGATATCTTGGGCAGACCTCTCCTTACATTGGAGTCCAACAAGCACTCCCAGTTGAGAAGCAATGACATCCAAAGGGACCTCTGATGGTAACAGGAGTCAACTGTTGCTCAGTCTACTCAAGGTTGTGTCCCATTCATGGTCTGCATGAGTCGATTGCATTGCAAAGAGGTCCCAAAGGGTTCAAAGCAGCATGTTCCCAGGCTGTTTGGCGTCCTCTCTAACCTTGCCAGAGGTTACCTCCTGTCAAAGCACCAGGTCTGTGAACTGGTACCATGTTACCTCTGGGACTGCTTGGGTGACTCTTTAAACAGACTGGGTGGAAACATAAAACACATGTGGGGTTGCTTGGCTCAACAGCACATTTTTTGAATCTGAAAATATCATCAGTGATGGATTGTGTAGTCATACAGACAAGTATGAGCTTGGAGTTTAGGAGTATATGTTAGAAATATTTTGGAGAAGAAACATCATTCTATGAAACTAAAGAAAAATTGAAAGGCCTGGAAGAGTAAGAGTTGCTTTCTAGAAAAAGAGGAGAGGCAGAGGAAGACTTTAATTTCCTGATATGTTCTAATACAGAGGGAGTAACAAAATGTCCTGTGCTGGCTTGATGGGGCTGATAAGATTTTGGCTTATCTCAATCTCTTTTGTAAAGTGTACACTTAGATTCAGCAGAGAATTAAGTGCTGGGGTGGGTTGCTGAAAGCAGTTTGGAGTCTCAGTAGCTGGTGGTGCAGAGATTGGGGCACTGAGTGGGACCAAAGGGCTCAACATCAGAGGCCTTGCAAGGAGAAGGGTATCTGAACCCCCTGTGTCAAGTCTGAGCCCTTCTGAGGCTCTTCATGAATAGATGGGGTGAAATCTGGACCTTTCACAAGGTTAGGAAGCCCTGGAGACCACTTCTGGAGGTGCTTTCTGGTGCTATACTTTGATTTCCAATGGAGTTACCAAAAAGCTGGTGAATCTGTATCATAGAATAGTTTGGGTTGGAAGGGACCTTCAAGATCACCTAGTCCCAAATCCCTGCATGGGCAGGGACACCTCCCACTAGACCAGGTTGCTCCAAGCCCCATCCAACCTGCCCTTGAGCACTTCCAGGGATGGGGCAGATACAGCTTCCCTGGGCAACCTGTTCCAATGTCTCACCACCCTCATAGTGAAAAACTACTTCTCAAGATCTCATCTCAGGCTCCCCTCTTTTGGTTTGAAACCATTCCCCTTCTTCCCCTCCCTCCCTGCCCTTGTCCAAAGTCCCTCCCCAGCTTTCCTGGAGCCCCTTCAGGCACTGGAAGGTGCTCTAAGGTCTTCCTGGAGCCTTCTCTTCTCTAGGCTGAATAACCCCAACTCTCTCAGTCTGTCTCCAGAGCTGCTCCAGCTTAAATAGACCCGAAGTAGCCCTACAACTTGTTAGACTTTCTTAATCAGCAACCAGAAAAGTTTCACTCCAATTCTAAACGATTTCCAGCATGTCTCCACTTCAAAGCAAGCACCGAACTTGAGCACTCCTGTGCTACAGCCCCTTGTTGCAATAAGTAGAAAAACTTTACATTTATGGGACAGTTGGTGCCAGTTCCACTGGATTTTCAGCCCAGAGCCTGCTGGGATCTGCTACTGCTTGGGGTGGTGCTGGTGGGTTTTACAGGGTCTTGGTGCAGGGTGAAGGCAGCAGCTCTTCCCATCATGAAAGGAATTCAGGTCACTTCTACTTGGAAAGCCTTGCCCTCCAGGACAGAGCTGGGTGGAAAACTTTGCTTTCTGGTTCAGCCAACAAACAAAAACCGTGTCCTTTTGGTCAACTGGAATAATTGTGTGTGTGTGTGGTGGGTTTGGTTTCCCCCCCCCCCTCTCCTTGTGGAAAAGAAATATGAAATTCCTTTGGGGTTGACTCCACTGTTGGGATGGTTTCAAGATACATCACTGAATTGTAGTAACAATTGCATTGCATCAGAAGATGGTTTAGTGGTAGGGTGAATGGTTGGACTTGATCTTGAAGGTCTTTTCCAACCTTGATGATTCAATTAGTTAATAATATATCTTTGAAAAAGGGTTACTTTTACTCAATACCGGACTATTATATTTTTTCCTTGTCAAGGAGATCTTCGTGGCCTGTCATGGTGACCTAATTCAAGTTTTCAATGGAGTGTTTCTGCATTTTGCGCAGGAAAGCTTGCTGAGGGTTATTGGAGGATGGGGGGAGAACTGATTTCTGACAATTCAATGCATCCCTAAACACTTTACTGCTCCATAACTGCAGCATCACCAGTCCAGGAAGAACCCCAGACTTGCAGATCTGGAAGCAAGGCCATCAGCTCTGAGCTGAAAATGGTCCTGAAGTCAGAGCCCCAGTGCTGTGGTTTCATTTCTGGTGTGTTCTCAGGATCAATTTGGTTTGATTTTGTTGGGTTTTTATATTAACACTGCTGTCACCTCTCCCTGGTGAGATGTCACAGAAGTCATAGTAAAGGGGTAAATATCCTCCTTGGGATGGACAGATGGCCTGGCCTGAATTTTGGCTCTAATTAAATTAACCTTAATTTGCCCATGGAAAATTCCCTCTTAGCAGCATGAATTGCCCTGTCTAGGTGTGGTTGCTGGCAGTCACAGCAACCACGAGACAACTTGGAGACCTTTTCTATCTGTCATTTACCATTAACTTTTCTACAGGCCAGAGTCAGAGAGTCATAGGGGTTGGAAGGAACTTCTGAAGATCATCAAGTCCAACTCCCCTCCCAGAGCAGGACCACCTAGGACAGGTCACACAGAAACACCTCCAGACAGGTCTTGAAGTCTCCAGAGAAGGAGACTCCACAACCTCTCTGGACAGCCTGTCCCAGGGCTCTGTCACCCTCACAGGAAAGAAGTTTCTCCTCATGTTGAGGTGGAACTTCCTGTGTTGTAACTTGGTGTTGTTTTCCCTCATCCTATCACAGGGCACCAATGAGAAGAGACTGGCCCATTCTTGGCACCCACCCTTCAGATATTTATAGACATTAATAAGGTCCCCTCTCAGCCTTCTCTTTTCAAGACTAAACAGCCCCAGATTTCCCAGCCTTTCCTTGTATGACAGATGTTCCAGTCCCTTCATCATCCTTGTAGCCTCTGTTGGACTCTTCCCAGCATATCCCTGTCCCTCTTGAACTGGGGAGCCCAGAGCTGGACACAACACTCCAGATGTGGTCTCACCAGGGCAGAGTAGAGGGGGAGGAGAACCTCCTGTGACTTGCTGGCCACACTGTTCTTAATGCATCCCAAGGTCATCCCTGTAACTGCCCCATAATTGCTGAGACCTTCTAGAGAGAGATGCTGGGACAAAAGTTGTACCAGAGCATTCAAAAGCAATGCTGTTCTAAAACCACATTTAACACCGTTGTGGAAACAAATGCCATTTTTAAAATATTAATAATAGTACAAATCCCAGGGAAGGGTGGGGTCATATGCTTTCACAGCTTGCATGACCACTTCTGAGGACCTTTTCACCAGAAATGGCAGCATAGTGGGTGTAGTTCTTGTAACCTTGTGTCTAAAAGTTCAAATCTTTTAAAGTGTCCATCTTGTAAGAATCCAGTGGGGTCCCTGGGCTGGGCCTCCTTGCCAGTCCTCAGCAGCTGTTGATTATCCAGGGTGCAGCACTGCCACAGCTTAGACCTTCTTCTTTTCCACCAGGTTTCTTTTCCTCTGGGCAGTTGGAGCTTTGCAGAGCAAAGCCCCCTTGCAAAGGGAATGTATTTCCCTTTGGGCCTGGCTCTCCATTCCTCTTGCTCAACAAACCCTTTTCCTTTTTTATTACCTTTTCTGGACTCAGCAAGTAGTTATATTCCAGAAATAGCACAGATTTAAAAAAAAATGCTTTAATATGCAAGCAGGCTGATTCTGTTTATATCTGATGAAACTTATGCTCTTGAATATGAAGTGTGTGTAAATAAGACAGAGCAAAGAAAAGAAACGTTTATCTTGAAACTGCACAAGGTCCCCTGGGTTTCTGAAAGTGGTCTTGCAGGAATGTCTGAAGTCATAAAGCAGGGAAAATAGTCAAGGTATTCTGTGACTCTACCTGTTGTTTATCAGTATTGAAACTCCATGTCAGGTCTCATCCCTGACTGAACACTTAGGCTGTGCTTCATGGACCCCCAGGCTGGCTCCTCTCACTTCTCCTGGAGAAGTGACCAGACTCTGTAATCCAGGGGAGGAAGAAAAAGTCGGTGAATTAATTCCGAAAATGGGAACTGCCCCCAGAAAAGCATCAGCACTTTCCAGGCTGCAAGGGGCTGTGCTGGGTATGACCACTGGTCACCAGTGGTGACCCACCATGAGCTTGCCAGGCTTGGGCTGGGTGGTTTCCACTTAGATGAGTTCTTCTCTGGAATGGTTTGATGAGAGAGGGGTTGGAAAAAGGCTGGAGGGAAGCAATCTTGTCAGCTGTGCTCAATAGGCTTCCACCCAGGAACTGTGCAGCACCTCTTGGCTTCAAAACCAGGTGGACATAGAGGCAGTGGTTGAGTCTTTAAGGCTGCCCCACCAGCTCTCCTGGGGTGCTGTGCTTTGCCTGACTTCTTATTGTTTGATGTATTCAGCAACTTGTGTATCTTGCTCTTGTCCCCTAAGCTCCTCTCTCGAGGGCAGAGTGATGTAAGTCATGCTCAATGTCCTGCTGCTGGATGGGGATGCATGAGCTGCTTTGAAGATGCTGCTGTAGATAGAGAATGTGAACTTGTCTGGAAAGGGTGAAGCTTGGTGACATTTCTCATTTGCAGGGAAACCAAGAGGGCAGGAAAGCTCCTGAGAAGGGAGCTTTGAGATTCAGGAGCTCCTGATACAGGCTTTGAGATTAGCTTTTTAGTTAGATTTGGTTTGGAGGTGTCTTCTGATTGAGAACTCCAAACTAAAGCTGAGAAGATACAGTGAGAAGCTCTTCTGGTGCCTACAGGGTTGCATTCAGTTGGGTGCACCAAGTTCTGGCACTGGCAAGAGGTGGTTTTGCCTGTGGGACTGAGCCTGGAAAAGGGGGGAAAAAATATTCCTAAAACAATACAGTTGGTTCCATCACCTTGGTATTTTTTTCTTAATATGTGCATAAACATAACTTCATCTTGGATGGGAAACAGTGGGTCTGAGGAGCAATTCTCCTGTCCTTTGCTTTGAAAAACAGACTGTCTCTCAGCTGGTGAATGAGGTGGTTCATGGGAGCACAGTGTGCTTATCTTGCTGTTTTCAGGCTCTAGTATGAGAAGCAGGTGATGCTTAAAATGCCCAAATGAACAAACTGACCAGAGGAAAAATGTTCAATAAGGCACCTGGTTTTGTTGGTTTTGCTCAGTGCACTGAGCTGAGACGTTCCCTTGGTGTTAGGTCCCTCTTGCTGTTTTCCTCTCTAACAGAAGTCTCCAAAGTCCTAAGTAAAGCTTTGGAATTGAGGTGAAAAAAACCCAAAACTAGGCAACTTTGCTCCTAAAGACAGTTTGTGACAATGATCTACTTGGTGTATGTGAGATGTTTCAGTAGTAGTTTCAGTAGCATCAATGAGTCATGTCCTTTTTTTGGTAAATATTTGCTACAATTTAAAAAAATAAATCAATGTTCTGGTTTAAATATTAAAGGTGAACCCCAGACAACCAGAGGACAGAATTGCTCTCTATTACCCCCCACCTCCTCCCTCCCAAGGGAAGATAGAAAGGGGAATAAGAGAGACTTCAACTTTGGAAATTGAAACTAGAAACAAGTTTACTGTAACACAACAAAAAAGGGTAAAATGGGGGGGGGGGGGGGTGTGAGAAAACGGAGGCGGGGGGGAAGTGAGTAAATATTTATATACAAATATACAAAACCGATCTCAGGGATGGCAGGGAGCTCAGGGCCGCTCCAGGAGAGGCCCACGGCTCCTCACAGCACCCGATGCAGTTGGATTCTGGAGCGAGCACGGGGGAAGCCCAAGGAACCAGCAGCACACCCGGCAGGTGAAGAGGAGTAGGAGGAAGGAGAGAGTGGCTTCCGGTTCTGCTGGCTTTCATAGATTGTGACAGGAAGTGGGCGGGAATCCTGAGCCCTGCCAGTCTGTCAGGGTGCTAAGGACCCCTCTCTCTCCGACAGGTGTCCAACACCCTGCCGGGGTCTCCCAAACCATAACAATGAATTACTCAACTGCACTGTGTCCCTGATCCGATTTGATTTAATGAGTCTCCATTTGGCTGACCTGGCTATAAAATTCAGGCAACTGAACTCTTAGTCGACTAAAAGGAAAGAAAATAAACAGTCTCAAACACCTAAATATTGATATCAAGATGTAAAAGTTAAAAGGCTTCATGAAGCAGCATGTGATGGGCATGTGCCAGGGTGCTGGTCTCATGAGGTCGAAGGTTCTCAGTGTGCCTGTACAGTAGTTGAAGGTCTCATGAGGTCCTAGAAAAGCAGGTTGTGAGCCAAGAAGTAAAGGAATAATAACAAAAAATGGAGTAACTGCAAAGTGAGGAATGGGGGATGTTTCTGGAGTCTGAAATTAGCCTCCATGATGGCTGAAGAGCATCCCTGGGGGATCCCCTGTCCTTGGGGCCTGATCTGGTGCACCCAGACAGTGCCCTGGGCACCTGCTGGGAGCAGGGCTGGAGAGCTGACCCTGACCCTGGGGCCTTGGGCCGGTGTGGTGATGGGGGCGACACAAAGTCTGACTGCACACATTGCTACCTCATGAAAGCAACTCTTGCTCAGTGTTTTTTGAGTTGTAACAGCTCAATGCAAGAGGCGTGTGGGAAAACAAACACAGTGTTGCAGGCTGTGCTTGGAGGACCTTGCTTTCCCCTACAGTCACCCCTGGAAATGTAGATACAAGTCCCAGAGGCCTGTTCTTGGCGTGGGACCATCTTGGTGTTGGCACTGCGGAATGTTCCCTTTACAGCCAGACAGACATGGGTCATTCTCCAACCACATTGTCTCCTCCTTAATTTTAAAGAGCTGCTTTCTGAAACCTTGAGTGACTTTCTTCTTGCTGCTCATGTTTGAGCCACCATCTGGGCAGCTCTGAGGGGGCAAATCTCAGCACTCGGGGTAAATGGGAGTTCTGAGGGGTCACCCTGGGCCCTGTGGGGGTAAATCTGGGTTGTGAGGGGGTTAATGGGAGTTCTGAGGGGTAAATCTGGGCTGTTAGGGAGGAAATAGGGGCTCTGAGGGATAAATCTGGGGTCTTAGGGGGTAAATGGGAGCTCTGAGGGGGTAAGGTGGAGCTCTGATGCATAAATCTGGGCTGTGACAGGGTAAATAGGAGCTCTGAGGGGTAAATCTGGACCCAGAGGGGGAAAATTAGGCCTCCGAGGGCTAAATCTTGGCCCTCAGGGAAAATGGGAGCTCTGAGGAGTAGAACTTGGCACTGAGGGGGTAAAAGGGAGCCCTGAGGGGATAAATGGGAGCTCCCTGGGTGCTGGCCAGGGACAGAAGAAGAGATGGGACTTGCTGAAATGAGCAGCCAGTTTTCCAGCCAGTGAACTGGTAATGCTCTAATGTTTATAGTTCCTGGTGAAGGACCAAGGACACTTTGCTCTGCTTGTCAGGTTTGCTGCTTTGGACACTAAAGGAGCAGAAGAGTCATACCTGCAACCCTCCTGTGGGGAGGAGCAGGTTAGACAGCAAAACTGGCCAGATTATTCCATCCTATATATGCAATTATTGGCATAAATTCAGCAATCACAGAAGTCAAGTCCCTTCTCTCCTTCCATCTGTGGCTGGTGTCCAGGGAAGACTCCATCTGTCCACCTCCTTTGTTCCCGAGGCCCGTGGGTTCCTGACCCCTGCATCTCTCCCCTCAGCTCCTGTCAGCTCTGTTGCTGTCTCCAGAAGAGGTCTGGGACTTTCTCAGGGCTGCCCGGTGGCAAAGGGGAGTGCCATGGGAGTTGCTGGGGGGTGATGGGGCTTTGTACACTCCTGCACAGAGTTGGATCTATTTGTGCTTCTTTTCTTTTCTCACTAGTATTTCATTAAAGCTGCCTAGTTTAGTTTCCAATCCAGAAGCCTCTCTCCTTTTGCTCTCCCTCCTTTCCCTGCCCGGGTGGGAGGCAGAGGGGATGGAGACCATGAGCTCCTGGAATCTTTTGACCTCTGCTTGACCTACTGGAGATCCCAAGTAGCAGCCCCAGACTCCCCCAAGCAAGGTATCTGAGATGATTCATCTCTTGGGAACAAAGACTCCTGGGATCCACCTGACTCCTCCCAGGCATCTCCCAGAGGCTTTTGGCCTCCTCTTTGGGGATCTAAATCCCAGGTAGCAGCCCCAGACTCCTCCAAGGAAGCTACCTGAGATGTTTTTTGTATTTTGGATGAACGTCTCTCTAAGACCCACCTGAGACTCCTTCCAGGCATCTCCCATGACAGATGGAGCCCAATGTCATGGACCTCATGATCCTAGTGGGCACTTTGTGGACGTTTCATGGACAATGGTGGTCCATTGATGGAGGGAATGCTGTGTGTTACCCCAAAGGATGGGAAAGGAAGTGGTGGTTCCTGAGGATGTATTGGATGGTGCAGAATAAGGGGTGGGTTTATTAAACAGAAATAACTCTTCAAACATGGTCACTTGAGAGAGAACTGAATCTCTCCAAGGCTCAGAAGGGCCAGAAGCAGCACAGCCAGCTCAGGTTCCATCTTGATGTTTGTATATCTCTTATCAGTGTGAATATGGCCTCAGCTGCCAGGCATATGACCAAGGGATCAGGGTCTTTTCCCAAGGGCAGGAGGTCTGCAACAAAAGGAAGCACAGCAGACATGAATGCCCACTGCCTGCAGAGACACCCAGGAGTCCCCCTGGAGTCCTTGCCAGCTCCATCCACCTCTTTCCCTGGCTGTGAGGAGCAGGTGGAACAAACAGCAGCTGGAAGCTGCTGCTCAGGAATGCCCCACGTGCCCCCAAGGTGCTCCTCTGCCCCTGAAGCCTTTCCCTGGAGCAGGGCCAGGCATGGCACCCCCTGCCCTGTCCCTGCCCCACCAGCCCAACCAGCCCAGCTCTGCCCCTACTCACAGTTGCCGATGTCGAAGTACTGCTCCCTGCTGAGGGTCTTCAGGTGCAGCAGAGCAAGACCTGTGCATGGAGCTCCTGTCAGACCTCCCACTGCCCAGCACAGCCCCAGCCCTGCCAGCTTGGCCACGCGCCCTCCTGCCCCTCTGCAGGAGAGGCCCCAGGGGCACTGGCACTGGGCAGGGCGGCCACCAAGGGGACAAGGGGGGCAGAGAGAGGCCAGGGCCCTGCAGGGGCAGCCGGGGCTCTGGCAGCCACAGACAGGGCTGCTCCTGCCTGCCTGGGCTGTGGCAGGGCCTGGGGCCAGGCTGCCAGAAGAGGGTCCCAGGGGGCTGAACTCACTGATGAACCTGATGGCTGCCTGTCTCATGGTGGCCTGGGGGTCCTTCAGGTAGGGCAGGCTTTGGTACAGGTATTCTTTCTGCCTCCTCCTGCTGTCCTCTAACTGGGGGGAGAGAGCATAAGGGCACGGGGCTGGTACAGACCCTTCCCAGCCATCCACGCTGGTCCCTCCTACCAGCACCCCCCCTTCCCCCAGTGATTCCCAGCCAGGAGCTCTGAGCATGAGGCAGGGAAGAAGGATACAGCTCCAGGCTGTGGGGTCTGCGTTGGAGCAAGGCAGAGCTGCACAGCCCTCCCTGCAGGATGTGGGGCAGCCTTCGTCCAGCCCAGCCCTGGGGCTTGGGGCTTGTCCTCACCAAACACTCTCCAATCAGGTCCACCCGATCTTCCCTGGCCACGTCGCTGAGCTTCCTCCAGCCCAGGAACTCTGCACAGTCATGGAGGGTGTGCACAGATGCCTGTGGAGAAGCAGAGCTTTGAGATGGTGTGAGGAACAAGCCCCCTGCAGATAATAAATGGTTCTCATAGTAAAGGAACAAAATATAGACGTTAAAGGGGAGTGACTAAAGGAAAGTTCAGATGGACCTAAATGAGAACTGAAATTGTGAAAGGGTGGGAAGAAGAATATGAAACACAAACTTGTTGCAAGCTGGAAGGAGCCCAAGGCCCTGATTGGCTGTTCTTGACCAGTCGAATACTGGACCCAAAATGGACCTATTGGGCCCCCCGGTGCACTGTGACCTTTTCTATAGAGAAGCACCGGCCAGTTGCCTGTGTTAGGGTTTGGGAGACCCCGGCATTGTGTTGGACACCTATCGGAGAGAGAGGGGTCCTTAGCACCCTGACAGACTGGCAGGGGTCAGTATTCCCGCCCACTTCCTGTCACAATCTATAAAAGCCACCAGAACCGGAAGCCGCTCCCCTTTTCTTCCTACTCCTTTTCCCCTGCCGGGTGTGCTGCTGGCTTCCTTCGGCTTCCCACGTGCTCGCTCCAGAATCCAACTCCATCGGGTGCTGTGAGGAGCCGTGGACCTCTTCTGGAGCGGCCCTGCGTTCCCCATATCCCTGCCATCCTTGAGATCGGTTTTGTATATTTGTATATAAATATTTACTCACCCTTTCCCCCCCCCCCCCCCCGTCTCTGTCTTCTCACTTTAGCCAGACGGCTAAAACCTTTGTGGTATAATGGACGTTGGTGCAAGTACAAGTATGGAGAGGCCTGGCAGGTTGATTACATCACCCTCCCTCAGACTCGTAATGGCAAGCCATACGTGCTTACAATGGTGGAAGCGAGCACTGGATGGCTGGAAACATATCCCGTCCCTCATGCCACTGCTCGTAACACTTTTTTGGGCCTCGAAAGACAAGTCTTATGGAGACATGGTACCCCTGAGAGGATTGAGTCGGACAATGGAACTCATTTCAGGAACCACCTAATTGACAGCTGGGCCAAAGCGCATGGCATTGAATGGATATACCACATCCCTTATCATGCACCAGCAGCTGGCAAGATTGAACGCTACAATGGCCTGCTGAAAACCACTCTGAAAGCAATGGGTGGTGGGACTTTTAAAAATTGGGATAAGCATTTGGCAGAAGCTACTTGGCTAGTTAATACTAGGGGATCTGTCAACCGAGCCGGACCTGCCCAGTCAAACCTTTTACATACAGTGGATGGGGATAAAGTATTTGTATATAAATATTTACTCACCCTTTTCCCCCCCCACCTCCGCCTCTGTTTTCTCACTTCCCCACTCTCCCCCCCCCCCTCCATTTTACCCCTTTTTTTTGTTGTGTTATAGTAAACTTGTTTCTGGTTTCAATTTCCAAAGTTGAAGTCTCTCTCTTACTCCCCTTTCTATCTTCCCTTGGGAGGGAGGAGGTGGGGGGTAATAGAGAGCAATTCTGTCTTCTGGTTGTCTGGGGTTCACCTTTAATATTTAAACCAGAACAGCCTGGGGGCGGGTTTTGCTGCTGTGTCTCCGTTGCTGTGGAGCTGTTGCTGCCACTGCCAGCCTGCTGCCGCCATTTTGCCTTTCCGGAGCACGACCTGCTATTGCCTGCTATGCCAGCCGCCGCTCCATTGCCAGGAGGAAAGACAGGGGCTCGAGCCGGGGAAAAGCCTTTCTAAAGGCTGGAGAGCTGAAGGTACCCGAGTGCTCGTCCTTGTGAAGCCTCCCCCGAAGACGCTGGCCAACAAGAGCCAGGGCTGGTCCCTGACTCCGACAGACAGGGAGGCACAAGGACTTCTCCCCAAAGCCCGCCTTCCCTGTATCCCGCCGCGTCTTCCCTAACCCTAATTTCCTGGGGGGGGGGGGGGGGGGCGTTACTGGGACCTTTTCCCTAAGACCTATCCCTTCCGGCTCCTCCCTTTTCCTGGCGTGAGTCCTCCCCTTCCTTATTAAGTTACTCAAGTGTGGTTGCTAGTTCCATTTATATTCTGTGTATGTTGTTCTGTGCTTCTCCAATTGTTAAAGTAAAAGCACACAGTTTAAATTGTCCTCTTGTCGGTGCTCGTTTCCATAGCGGTGTGCCTAAAATACCCGTGGGGGGGCTGAGGGGAGGTACAAACACGGGATCCTGCCGCTCGGGTATCCGCACGTGTTCCAGGGGTCTCTCATAGACACGGAATCAGAGTGGGTGTGCGTGGTGACTGAGACGTGGTAAATACCACAAAGCGAGAGTGATACTGTTGTATGTTTCCTTTGACAAGCTTTACAATCTTACTCAATTTCAAGTCAAGGTGTGTCTTGTGAAAGCCTCCTTGGTCATGGTCTTACTCTTAAGAGCACCGTGCAGAGAATTCCTGAGCTTCATCTCACCAAATGGGTTGTTAAAAGAGATATTGATATTCGGTTTGGGCCCCCAGCTCTGGGGAGCTGTGACCACTTTGTGGGGTGTGATATTTATATTTAGTTTGGGCCCCCAGCTCTGGGGAGCCATGACCACTTTGTGGGACGTGATAACACCATACCCACCTTGTGGGACATGACAGTGCCGTGCCCTCTTTGTGGGTCGTGACAAGCAGCCCTTGCCCCTTCTGCCCAGGCCCCCCCCCCGGTGTCAGCACATCCTTCCCCATCCCTTCTCACTGCACCTTGGCCACGCTCCTTGTCTGGTCGCTGATGCGGAGGAACAGTGGGAGCAGCACCCTCTGCACGTTCTTCCTCATCTTCTTCTTGTCTCTGCCCATCACAGCCTTCATCAGGTCTGAGAAGAGGCTGATGGAGAGCTCCCGCACCTGGCTGCACTCCTGGCAGAAAGGTGGACAGGGTGACTTGAGCAACAGCCCCTCCCTGCCCAGGGTGAGCAGGGCCATGAGCGTGGCTGACGCGAGAGGAGATGCTCTGGGGTCAGATCCTGAACACAGGAGCTGTGGCCAAATCTGCAGCCACTGCTGAACTGCCCTGGGCCCCTGAAAGGTTCTATGAGAGGCACCAGGAGAGGAGCAGCCCTGCCCAAGTGCTGCTGGCAGGGCCAGCTCCAGGGCAGCCATCCCTGCCGAGTGGGGCAGCCTTACATCATCCAAGAAGGGCCGGAGTTTCTCTGTCAGCAGCAGAGCTATGGGGCTGGCCTGACGTATGTCCAGTGCAGTCAACATCTTCTTGAAGGCTAGCAGGGCCATTATCCTGCTGTCAGAGCTGGCACGGGGCAGGGTCTCCAGGAGGTCCAACAGCAGGACCGGCACTGCTCCTGCCTGTGGGAAACACACAGTTTCCTTCTGGTGAGGGGGTGAAAGAGCAGCCTGGCAAAAGCGCCCTGAGGGCTGAGCACCAGCCTCCTGCCCGGCTGCCCAGCGGTGGCACGGGAGTCACTGCAGCACCTCCTGGCCGGCAGTGGCCACTGCTGGGGATGTGGGAGGAGCAGGAGGAAGGGAGGGGAGAGCAGGAGAGCAGTGTCCCCTGCTCAGCCACCCCCTTTCCCAACTGGCCTGAAGGGGCAGATGGATTGGTAACCCTCTGTGTCTGGAGGGCTCCCCAGGCACCCTCCAGCCCCCTCTGTAGCTGGGAGGGTGATTGGAGCTGTCACCCCACATTCTGACTCCCAGCCTAGTCCAAGCCACTGCATCACCCACTGCCTCAGGGCCCGGCTGCCTCCCTGGCTCCAATGAACTGCCCCCTGCTCACCATCTCAGGTGCCTCCAAAATTGTGATGAGGCCCCTAAGCACCACTGAGAGCATCTCTGGGCTTGGATTCCTCAGGAACCTCTGGGTCTTGTAGAAGGCTGCAAACTCCTCAGCTCCAATCTCATCCCGGAGCAGCAGCTGGAACAAAGACAGCAGTGAGACAGCAGCAGGGTGCTACCCGGGCAGGGGGTGCAGGCAGGGGAAGCAGGGTGCTGTCCGGGCAGGGGGTGCAGGCAGGGGAAGCAGGGTGCTGCCCGGGCAGGGGGTGCAGGCAGGGGAAGCAGGGTGCTGCCCGGGCAGGAACAGGCCCTGTGTTGTTTCACCAGGGCCCAAACAACACGGGGCAGCCTCAGGTGTCTGGCACAGGGTCTGGCTGCTGCTGGGCAGGTCCTTGCAGGCCCCAAGGGGCTGTGTCCATGTGTCCTGGAGGAGGTCGCCATTTGGGGCAGAGAGAGGGGAGGGGGCCCTGCCTGTTCCCCCGGGGAGGCAGACCCAGCCCTGAAGGTGGGCACGGTCACTCACAAACAAGGAGTTGATGCAGGCGTCCTCCGTGGCAGAGCTGAAGACCTTGCGCAGCCTCCGGTCCTGGAGCACATTGACCAGCTCGGCCAAGACATTCCACAAAGCCCGAGGCTTGGACACCATCACTTCCCACATGGCCAGGGCAGTGCTGCAGACCCACAGTGCTTGGTCAGCAGGGCTGCCTTGGCCCCTGTGTCCCGGGCCAGCTCCTCGGGACCGTGGCTGTCTGCAGCCCTAGCCCGGCCACCCCCTCCCCTGGGGAGCCCAGGGCCCTGCCCATGCAGGCAGGAGGGCCTGAGGAGATGTTCCTTCAAGATTGTTGGGGCCAGTACCTGTCACATGTTGGAGAGATCTCCAACAGGCTCCTGACTGCTTCCATGGGGTGCAACTCAGTCAGCAGCAGCAGGAGTGAGTCCAAGCTGCACCGGGCTGGCTCCATATGGATGCACTCCATGTTTTTGTGGATGTGCCTCATGATCCTTGGCACCTAGAGTGGACACAGGCAAGGGTGGTGCTACCACTGGAGTGCAACCATTTCCCCAGCTGCCACTGAAACTGCTGACCTTCCCATCCCCCCCTGCTGCCTCGCAGTGGCTTCAGGTGCCAGAGAAACCTGGGTTAAGGAAAGAGCGAAGAGCAAGGCCTGACAGGGCTCATGGGCACTTACATCCATCAGCCAGAGTTTAGGGCCTCTGTTAACTGCGTCCAGGATGGTTCTTCCCATCCTCTGCCTGCAAAAGCTGCTGTCTGCTGTCAAGGCCTCAATGGCATCGAGGACAAGGCCCGTCATACTCTGCAAAAGTTGAAGGTTGTCTTCAGACTCCGGGAGGAAGAAAAGGAGGGAAGACATGTCTGCACCTGATGGTGCTTCTTGGCTGAACAGTGCCAGCAGCCCTGGCGAGAGGTGCCCGCAGGACAGCTGGCAGCAGGGCTGCAGGCCCTGCAGGGCAGAGGGAAGAGCAGTGGCTGGTGGTCGTGGGGGGCTGGAGCTGCTGCTGGGGCACTGGAGTGCCACCCTCGGATAGTCCTTGCTCAGGGGCAGCAGGAACCCTATTCCCCAGGGAGAGGGAGGCCGGGCCAGTCCTGCTGATCCTGGGTCCCTTGGCTCACACAAGCCTGGTGCCGATGCCATGGACAAGAGTCCCAGCACAGGGGGGAGCTCATTACCTTGGTCATGTGACTGTTGCCAAAGTAAGGAAGTGACCAGGAACTGTCCTTGGACAGCATCTCGCCTGCAGGGAGGAGAAACACAGAGGGGTGGGTAGGACACAGCATCAAGCTTCCCAAGGGGTGAAAGAGCTTTAAGCTGGCACGGCTGAGGAAGGAGGCTGTGCTGGGGCTCTCAGCCCCGAGCAGCCCTGGCAGTTGGGCACTGCCGTGACCCTGCCTGTGGTGCCCCTGTGGCCAGCGTGCTGAGGAGATGGGATCCTGGCACCCAGCTGGTTGTGCTCACTGGCCTGGACCCTCCTCAGCCCCAAGGGTCCCTCACTCACTGAGCTGCAGCAGCTGGGCCCAGGTCACCTCATCACTACTCTCAGGTGAAGAGCTGCTCTTCTGAGGAGCCTCCACCTCCTGACAGGCCAGCTTGATGTGCCTCTTTGCCATCCTGCAAAGTAGACCTAAGTGCTTGGCGGGGGTGGGAGAGCAGCCTGAGGGAAAGGCCTGGGCGTGGGGGGGCTGCCAGGGAAGGCCACTGGGGGAGGCAGAGAAGGATGTGGGCTGTGCTCGGGGGCTCCTTGCCAGCTCCACGCTCCTGCCCTGTCGCTGTCCTGTCAGACACCACAGGGCTGCAGTCACTGGGGTGACTCTGGGGTGTCCCATGGGGTGGGAGGAGGTCACAAAGGGCCCCACTGTGACCCGCTGCAGGGGGGCGTGGCTTCTGGTGAGAGGGGCGGGGCCTCTGTGGAGGGGGCGGGACCACTGGGGAGATTGAGTGAAAGGGGGCGTGGCCTCTAGGGAGGGTTGGGGCTCTGGCAAGAGGGTGTTAATGAGGGGGCGGGGCCTACAGGGAGGGGGTGGAGCCTCTCTGAGGGGGCGGGGTCTTAGAAGGGGTGGTCTTCTCGTGGCGGGGAGGGGGCGGGGCTGGGGGCGGGGTTAGGGTGGGTTTTGGGCCCCCCCCGCAGACACGATGCAAGGGGTGTCAGGACCCCCGTGGTGACACCTTGGTGTCCCCAGGGCCCCCCTGAGCCTCTTGGGGGTGTTTTGGGGCCCCTCCCAGGGCATTTTGGGAGGGGGGAGTTAGGAGGTTTTGGGGCTGCCCTGGGTTTGGGAGGGGGGGTTGTGCCTCAGGACCCCCCCCATGGTGACATTTTCTTGTCCCCAGGCTGGTGCAGGGGGTAGTGGCCCTGCTGCTGAGGACCCACCTGGGGGCTCAGCATGGGGGCAGCTGGGGCCCTGGTCCTGCCCACCCTCAACAGGCTCCATCTCTGCCTGGAAGGGGCCTGCCCAGACATCTGGGATCTCAGGGGGCTGGGAGTCCCTGGGGTCGTTTTGGGGGTCCTGGGGGAGAAGTGGGAGGGTTGGGGGTGTCCCTGAGGGGATCTGGAGGGGGATTTGGGGGTTCTAGGGAACATCTGGGGGGATCTGTGGGGGGGTTGGGAGTCCCTGGGTTGTTTGGGGGGGGGGGGGTCTGGGGTCATTTTTGGGGTCTCTAGGGGCTTTTGGGGATTGGAACAGGCTGCCCAAGGAGGTGGTGGAGTCTCCATCCCTGCAGGTGTTCAAGAATTGTTTAGATGTGGCTCTTCAGGATAGAGCTTAGTGGTTGTGGTGGTTGGATTATGGTTGGTCTTGATGATCTTGAAGGTCTCTTCCAACCTTAATGGTTCTATGATTCTGTGGTCCCTGGTGCTGCGTTCAAAGGTGAGAGATTACCACACCTCAGAGAGGAGAAGCTGGATTATACCTCCAAGCAGATTTCCACAAATACCCCGAGCACAGCCTGTTTCTGGAGCTGATCAGACAGAAACATGGAGGGTGCTCAGGAAGAGCAACCCTTTGGTCAGTTCAGGCCTGGTGTCATCTTCCCAAGACACCTGTCACTTGTCACGCCCTGGTTTTATTTTGGCACTTGAGCAGGACCGCAAGGCACAGAGAGCTTTTTAGCTTTGTCACAGATGGGATGCTGAGTGTTTTCCAGACACGTTTCCATCTCCAAATAGCCTTAATGTGTTTGTGGTTGGCCAGGTGGCTGCCAGGAGCTGAGTTGTGCTGCTGGACATGGCCTTCTGACACCCATGTTGCTAGGCATGGTACAACACAGAGCACCAAGGATGAAGGTGCTTTGCTCTGTGACTGCTGATGGTCTGCAGCACGTTGTGAAGGGTTAAACCTGGGCTTACTGCTTTGGAAAAATGGAGCTGGATGGCTTTGGAGTCCTCAGGGAGAAAAGGTGACTTTGGAGCAGAGCTCCAAAAGTGGACTTGGGTTGGAAACCTCTTCTGTGCCCCATCCATTGCAGCCCATGGCATGGCCATCTTGTGTTAAATGGTATTGAGAAGTCTTTGGTTTCTCCATCAAGCTGCTTCTCTTGCTCTTTGTCAATTGAAGGCAACATCGGCAGTGTCAGCACTGCCATTAGGTAGTGGCAGATTTGGCCATGCCTTGCATGTCCCCTTGGGACATCCTCTTCCAGGTCTCTATCCCTTTCCCTATCTGAAGTGGTTGTTCTTGGGTACTGATCTCTGATTTTCCCCAACCTGATGTGGGAGTAAATATATTTTTTTCTCCCCCAAAGAAACAGTGAGGTATCACCATGGAGATGCCCTGACTTGCCTGGACATGGCCTTGAGCAACCTGCTGTAGCTGTGACATTGGGCCTGCTGGGCATGGTGTTGGGCTGGAGACCCTCACCTGGAGGCCTGTGAGCCTGGTGTAAGACTGGGTGCCTGTACCAACTTTCCCAAAAAGACCCTAAAACCTCCAGAAGAATCCAGGTCTCTTGGGTGACCTACCAGTGGCAGCAATTAAATGTTCTAGGAGTGATGGTTGGGCCCTCAGGCAATCTTTGCTCATTTGCTTGGTGGCACACTAAGAAACCTCTAAATATTGTCGTGGATGATCTGCTGCTTGTTTGACTTGAGGTGTTTTGAAGTCACCCGAGGATATTAAACTGGAATTTATTTCAGAAGTATCGTTGATAGAGACTAGAAAGAAGCAAAATAAAAACTAACACAAGTGAACATTTTCCATGGGGATGGTTGGGCAACGAGGGCTCCTACCTAGAAGCAAACAGGAGTATTTCGTTCCTTTTGAGAGCACCACTGTGCAACAAAAGGAGATGGAAATATTTAACATCTGGAACTGCATTTTTTCTGCAAAACCATGGAAAGTGGCTCAGAGTGCTCCTCTGGGAACACCCCGGTTGGCTCAAAGAGGAATGAAGGTCATAGTCATTGCTCATGTTGGAAGAAGGCAGAAGACTTGGGTCAGCGGTGTCATTTCCCATCAGGAACCTCAGAGCAGCTGTTGTATCAAGAACAGAACTCTCCTTCCGTGTCTTTTTGGCTCTGGAGAATGAGGCAGTTGGATTTAATATTTGGGGTGGAGTATTTTCCAGGTGTCAGAACCCCATTTCACAGCAACGATGCCGTTTGTGGGTCACGTTGCTCATGCTGGGGAGATGTAACTACCCAGGCTGGCAGCTCAGTTTCGGGGAGGATCACTTCTTTTTTGGATGGAGAAGCAAGTGATGGCGAAGGCTCCTCCATTCCTGTGGTTTTGCAAGAAGGAGAAAGTGTTGCCATGGGTCTCACAGCAGGAAAATGTATATTCTTGGGCTTGGATTCCTACAGCTCCTGAAGTCATTCTCCTTCACTCCCCATGTGGTAACCCCCTGCCCCCTTTGCCAAGATTTGGGTTCTAAATGGGCTGTTTTACACATGTCTCAGAGAAGGTTCCTCAGCAGACACTGTTCCTCTTCTCCTGCATTGTCTCCAAGTACTTTTTTGAGAGGTACTGGTCCAAATTCTTCCTTGTGCTTTGGAAGAAACCAGGGCATGTTTCAGATGTATCTATGGCCATTCCAGGTGAGGGCTGAAAAAGAGCTGAAATGAGTTTTCTTGAAAGTTGAAGAGGTTTTTATTATTGATTTACAACTATTTTTAATGTTGAAATTCTCTATATTTTGAAAACTCTTTACAGAAAAGACAGTTCAGAAACACCTGCACCCAAATTTGTAGTAAGATCAAGTGATGGAAGATGCTACAGGAAGAGGACAGAGGAAGTTCTTCCATGGCAATCTCCCATTTAAAAAGGGAGGGAGGGACACAAGTCTGGCAGAAAGTGACTTGTTTTTATTCATTTATGGCCAAGCTCTCAATTTTTCTGCATGATCAACGTTTTGCAAAAATTCCTGCCTGCAGAACAGGCGTGAGGATACAGCCTGAAGAACCACAAACACAGAAGGAAACTCTTCTGGGACAGTACAGAAGGGAAAAAAACCCACCACCCCAAAACAGCAGGAATTCAGGTGTTCAAAGCATCTAAATTTGGATGCTGGATTTTTGTAGCCCCAACAGGCTCCTCACAGCACCCGATGCAGTTGCATTCTGGAGCGAGCACGGGTGAAGCCCAAGGAACCAGCAGCACACCCGGCAGGGGGAAAGGAGCAGGGGGAAGGGGAGAGCGGCTTCCTGCTCTCCTGGCTTTTATAGACTGTGACAGGAAGGGGGCGGCAATCCTGACCCTTCCAGTCTGTCAGGGTGCTAAGCACCCTCTCTCTCCGATTACCCTGGGGTAAGGGGGGGAATGGGTAAATATTTATATACAAATATACAAAACCGATCTCAGGGATGGCAGGGAGCTCAGGGCGGCTCCAGGAGAGGCCCACGGCTCCTCACAGCACCCGATGCAGTTGGATTCTGGAGCGAGCACGGGGGAAGCCCAAGGAACCAGCAGCACACCCGGCAGGGGAAAAGGAGTAGGAGGAAGGAGAGAGTGGCTTCCGGTTCTGCTGGCTTTCATAGATTGTGACAGGAAGTGGGCGGGAATCCTGAGCCCTGCCAGTCTGTCAGGGTGCTAAGGACCCCCTCTCTCTCCGACAGGTGTCCAACACCCTGCCGGGGTCTCCCAAACCATAACAATGAATTACTCAACTGCACTGTGTCCCTGATCCGATTTGATTTAATGAGTCTCCATTTGGCTGACCTGGCTATAAAATTCAGGCAACTGAACTCTTAGTCGACTAAAAGGAAAGAAAATAAACAGTCTCAAACACCTAAATATTGATATCAAGATGTAAAAGTTAAAAGGCTTCATGAAGCAGCATGTGATGGGCATGTGCCAGGGTGCTGGTCTCATGAGGTCGAAGGTTCTCAGTGTGCCTGTACAGTAGTTGAAGGTCTCATGAGGTCCTAGAAAAGCAGGTTGTGAGCCAAGAAGTAAAGGAATAATAACAAAAAATGGAGTAACTGCAAAGTGAGGAATGGGGGATGTTTCTGGAGTCTGAAATTAGCCTCCATGATGGCTGAAGAGCATCCCTGGGGGATCCCCTGTCCTTGGGGCCTGATCTGGTGCACCCAGACAGTGCCCTGGGCACCTGCTGGGAGCAGGGCTGGAGAGCTGACCCTGACCCTGGGGCCTTGGGCCGGTGTGGTGATGGGGGCGACACAAAGTCTGACTGCACACATTGCTACCTCATGAAAGCAACTCTTGCTCAGTGTTTTTTGAGTTGTAACAGCTCAATGCAAGAGGCGTGTGGGAAAACAAACACAGTGTTGCAGGCTGTGCTTGGAGGACCTTGCTTTCCCCTACAGTCACCCCTGGAAATGTAGATACAAGTCCCAGAGGCCTGTTCTTGGCGTGGGACCATCTTGGTGTTGGCACTGCGGAATGTTCCCTTTACAGCCAGACAGACATGGGTCATTCTCCAACCACATTGTCTCCTCCTTAATTTTAAAGAGCTGCTTTCTGAAACCTTGAGTGACTTTCTTCTTGCTGCTCATGTTTGAGCCACCATCTGGGCAGCTCTGAGGGGGCAAATCTCAGCACTCGGGGTAAATGGGAGTTCTGAGGGGTCACCCTGGGCCCTGTGGGGGTAAATCTGGGTTGTGAGGGGGTTAATGGGAGTTCTGAGGGGTAAATCTGGGCTGTTAGGGAGGAAATAGGGGCTCTGAGGGATAAATCTGGGGTCTTAGGGGGTAAATGGGAGCTCTGAGGGGGTAAGGTGGAGCTCTGATGCATAAATCTGGGCTGTGACAGGGTAAATAGGAGCTCTGAGGGGTAAATCTGGACCCAGAGGGGGAAAATTAGGCCTCCGAGGGCTAAATCTTGGCCCTCAGGGAAAATGGGAGCTCTGAGGAGTAGAACTTGGCACTGAGGGGGTAAAAGGGAGCCCTGAGGGGATAAATGGGAGCTCCCTGGGTGCTGGCCAGGGACAGAAGAAGAGATGGGACTTGCTGAAATGAGCAGCCAGTTTTCCAGCCAGTGAACTGGTAATGCTCTAATGTTTATAGTTCCTGGTGAAGGACCAAGGACACTTTGCTCTGCTTGTCAGGTTTGCTGCTTTGGACACTAAAGGAGCAGAAGAGTCATACCTGCAACCCTCCTGTGGGGAGGAGCAGGTTAGACAGCAAAACTGGCCAGATTATTCCATCCTATATATGCAATTATTGGCATAAATTCAGCAATCACAGAAGTCAAGTCCCTTCTCTCCTTCCATCTGTGGCTGGTGTCCAGGGAAGACTCCATCTGTCCACCTCCTTTGTTCCCGAGGCCCGTGGGTTCCTGACCCCTGCATCTCTCCCCTCAGCTCCTGTCAGCTCTGTTGCTGTCTCCAGAAGAGGTCTGGGACTTTCTCAGGGCTGCCCGGTGGCAAAGGGGAGTGCCATGGGAGTTGCTGGGGGGTGATGGGGCTTTGTACACTCCTGCACAGAGTTGGATCTATTTGTGCTTCTTTTCTTTTCTCACTAGTATTTCATTAAAGCTGCCTAGTTTAGTTTCCAATCCAGAAGCCTCTCTCCTTTTGCTCTCCCTCCTTTCCCTGCCCGGGTGGGAGGCAGAGGGGATGGAGACCATGAGCTCCTGGAATCTTTTGACCTCTGCTTGACCTACTGGAGATCCCAAGTAGCAGCCCCAGACTCCCCCAAGCAAGGTATCTGAGATGATTCATCTCTTGGGAACAAAGACTCCTGGGATCCACCTGACTCCTCCCAGGCATCTCCCAGAGGCTTTTGGCCTCCTCTTTGGGGATCTAAATCCCAGGTAGCAGCCCCAGACTCCTCCAAGGAAGCTACCTGAGATGTTTTTTGTATTTTGGATGAACGTCTCTCTAAGACCCACCTGAGACTCCTTCCAGGCATCTCCCATGACAGATGGAGCCCAATGTCATGGACCTCATGATCCTAGTGGGCACTTTGTGGACGTTTCATGGACAATGGTGGTCCATTGATGGAGGGAATGCTGTGTGTTACCCCAAAGGATGGGAAAGGAAGTGGTGGTTCCTGAGGATGTATTGGATGGTGCAGAATAAGGGGTGGGTTTATTAAACAGAAATAACTCTTCAAACATGGTCACTTGAGAGAGAACTGAATCTCTCCAAGGCTCAGAAGGGCCAGAAGCAGCACAGCCAGCTCAGGTTCCATCTTGATGTTTGTATATCTCTTATCAGTGTGAATATGGCCTCAGCTGCCAGGCATATGACCAAGGGATCAGGGTCTTTTCCCAAGGGCAGGAGGTCTGCAACAAAAGGAAGCACAGCAGACATGAATGCCCACTGCCTGCAGAGACACCCAGGAGTCCCCCTGGAGTCCTTGCCAGCTCCATCCACCTCTTTCCCTGGCTGTGAGGAGCAGGTGGAACAAACAGCAGCTGGAAGCTGCTGCTCAGGAATGCCCCACGTGCCCCCAAGGTGCTCCTCTGCCCCTGAAGCCTTTCCCTGGAGCAGGGCCAGGCATGGCACCCCCTGCCCTGTCCCTGCCCCACCAGCCCAACCAGCCCAGCTCTGCCCCTACTCACAGTTGCCGATGTCGAAGTACTGCTCCCTGCTGAGGGTCTTCAGGTGCAGCAGAGCAAGACCTGTGCATGGAGCTCCTGTCAGACCTCCCACTGCCCAGCACAGCCCCAGCCCTGCCAGCTTGGCCACGCGCCCTCCTGCCCCTCTGCAGGAGAGGCCCCAGGGGCACTGGCACTGGGCAGGGCGGCCACCAAGGGGACAAGGGGGACAGAGAGAGGCCAGGGCCCTGCAGGGGCAGCCGGGGCTCTGGCAGCCACAGACAGGGCTGCTCCTGCCTGCCTGGGCTGTGGCAGGGCCTGGGGCCAGGCTGCCAGAAGAGGGTCCCAGGGGGCTGAACTCACTGATGAACCTGATGGCTGCCTGTCTCATGGTGGCCTGGGGGTCCTTCAGGTAGGGCAGGCTTTGGTACAGGTATTCTTTCTGCCTCCTCCTGCTGTCCTCTAACTGGGGGGAGAGAGCATAAGGGCACGGGGCTGGTACAGACCCTTCCCAGCCATCCACGCTGGTCCCTCCTACCAGCACCCCCCCTTCCCCCAGTGATTCCCAGCCAGGAGCTCTGAGCATGAGGCAGGGAAGAAGGATACAGCTCCAGGCTGTGGGGTCTGCGTTGGAGCAAGGCAGAGCTGCACAGCCCTCCCTGCAGGATGTGGGGCAGCCTTCGTCCAGCCCAGCCCTGGGGCTTGGGGCTTGTCCTCACCAAACACTCTCCAATCAGGTCCACCCGATCTTCCCTGGCCACGTCGCTGAGCTTCCTCCAGCCCAGGAACTCTGCACAGTCATGGAGGGTGTGCACAGATGCCTGTGGAGAAGCAGAGCTTTGAGATGGTGTGAGGAACAAGCCCCCTGCAGATAATAAATGGTTCTCATAGTAAAGGAACAAAATATAGACGTTAAAGGGGAGTGACTAAAGGAAAGTTCAGATGGACCTAAATGAGAACTGAAATTGTGAAAGGGTGGGAAGAAGAATATGAAACACAAACTTGTTGCAAGCTGGAAGGAGCCCAAGGCCCTGATTGGCTGTTCTTGACCAGTCGAATACTGGACCCAAAATGGACCTATTGGGCCCCCCGGTGCACTGTGACCTTTTCTATAGAGAAGCACCGGCCAGTTGCCTGTGTTAGGGTTTGGGAGACCCCGGCATTGTGTTGGACACCTATCGGAGAGAGAGGGGTCCTTAGCACCCTGACAGACTGGCAGGGGTCAGTATTCCCGCCCACTTCCTGTCACAATCTATAAAAGCCACCAGAACCGGAAGCCGCTCCCCTTTTCTTCCTACTCCTTTTCCCCTGCCGGGTGTGCTGCTGGCTTCCTTCGGCTTCCCACGTGCTCGCTCCAGAATCCAACTCCATCGGGTGCTGTGAGGAGCCGTGGACCTCTTCTGGAGCGGCCCTGCGTTCCCCATATCCCTGCCATCCTTGAGATCGGTTTTGTATATTTGTATATAAATATTTACTCACCCTTTCCCCCCCCCCCCCCGTCTCTGTCTTCTCACTTTAGCCAGACGGCTAAAACCTTTGTGGTATAATGGACGTTGGTGCAAGTACAAGTATGGAGAGGCCTGGCAGGTTGATTACATCACCCTCCCTCAGACTCGTAATGGCAAGCCATACGTGCTTACAATGGTGGAAGCGAGCACTGGATGGCTGGAAACATATCCCGTCCCTCATGCCACTGCTCGTAACACTTTTTTGGGCCTCGAAAGACAAGTCTTATGGAGACATGGTACCCCTGAGAGGATTGAGTCGGACAATGGAACTCATTTCAGGAACCACCTAATTGACAGCTGGGCCAAAGCGCATGGCATTGAATGGATATACCACATCCCTTATCATGCACCAGCAGCTGGCAAGATTGAACGCTACAATGGCCTGCTGAAAACCACTCTGAAAGCAATGGGTGGTGGGACTTTTAAAAATTGGGATAAGCATTTGGCAGAAGCTACTTGGCTAGTTAATACTAGGGGATCTGTCAACCGAGCCGGACCTGCCCAGTCAAACCTTTTACATACAGTGGATGGGGATAAAGTATTTGTATATAAATATTTACTCACCCTTTTCCCCCCCCACCTCCGCCTCTGTTTTCTCACTTCCCCACTCTCCCCCCCCCCCTCCATTTTACCCCTTTTTTTTGTTGTGTTATAGTAAACTTGTTTCTGGTTTCAATTTCCAAAGTTGAAGTCTCTCTCTTACTCCCCTTTCTATCTTCCCTTGGGAGGGAGGAGGTGGGGGGTAATAGAGAGCAATTCTGTCCTCTGGTTGTCTGGGGTTCACCTTTAATATTTAAACCAGAACAGCCTGGGGGCGGGTTTTGCTGCTGTGTCTCCGTTGCTGTGGAGCTGTTGCTGCCACTGCCAGCCTGCTGCCGCCATTTTGCCTTTCCGGAGCACGACCTGCTATTGCCTGCTATGCCAGCCGCCGCTCCATTGCCAGGAGGAAAGACAGGGGCTCGAGCCGGGGAAAAGCCTTTCTAAAGGCTGGAGAGCTGAAGGTACCCGAGTGCTCGTCCTTGTGAAGCCTCCCCCGAAGACGCTGGCCAACAAGAGCCAGGGCTGGTCCCTGACTCCGACCGACAGGGAGGCATAAGGACTTCTCCCCAAAGCCCGCCTTCCCTGTATCCCGCCGCGTCTTCCCTAACCCTAATTTCCTGGGGGGGGGGGGGGGGGCGTTACTGGGACCTTTTCCCTAAGACCTATCCCTTCCGGCTCCTCCCTTTTCCTGGCGTGAGTCCTCCCCTTCCTTATTAAGTTACTCAAGTGTGGTTGCTAGTTCCATTTATATTCTGTGTATGTTGTTCTGTGCTTCTCCAATTGTTAAAGTAAAAGCACACAGTTTAAATTGTCCTCTTGTCGGTGCTCGTTTCCATAGCGGTGTGCCTAAAATACCCGTGGGGGGGCTGGGGGGAGGTACAAACACGGGATCCTGCCGCTCGGGTATCCGCACGTGTTCCAGGGGTCTCTCATAGACACGGAATCAGAGTGGGTGTGCGTGGTGACTGAGACGTGGTAAATACCACAAAGCGAGAGTGATACTGTTGTATGTTTCCTTTGACAAGCTTTACAATCTTACTCAATTTCAAGTCAAGGTGTGTCTTGTGAAAGCCTCCTTGGTCATGGTCTTACTCTTAAGAGCACCGTGCAGAGAATTCCTGAGCTTCATCTCACCAAATGGGTTGTTAAAAGAGATATTGATATTCGGTTTGGGCCCCCAGCTCTGGGGAGCTGTGACCACTTTGTGGGGTGTGATATTTATATTTAGTTTGGGCCCCCAGCTCTGGGGAGCCATGACCACTTTGTGGGACGTGATAACACCATACCCACCTTGTGGGACATGACAGTGCCGTGCCCTCTTTGTGGGTCGTGACAAGCAGCCCTTGCCCCTTCTGCCCAGGCCCCCCCCCCGGTGTCAGCACATCCTTCCCCATCCCTTCTCACTGCACCTTGGCCACGCTCCTTGTCTGGTCGCTGATGCGGAGGAACAGTGGGAGCAGCACCCTCTGCACGTTCTTCCTCATCTTCTTCTTGTCTCTGCCCATCACAGCCTTCATCAGGTCTGAGAAGAGGCTGATGGAGAGCTCCCGCACCTGGCTGCACTCCTGGCAGAAAGGTGGACAGGGTGACTTGAGCAACAGCCCCTCCCTGCCCAGGGTGAGCAGGGCCATGAACGTGGCTGACGCGAGAGGAGATGCTCTGGGGTCAGATCCTGAACACAGGAGCTGTGGCCAAATCTGCAGCCACTGCTGAACTGCCCTGGGCCCCTGAAAGGTTCTATGAGAGGCACCAGGAGAGGAGCAGCCCTGCCCAAGTGCTGCTGGCAGGGCCAGCTCCAGGGCAGCCATCCCTGCCGAGTGGGGCAGCCTTACATCATCCAAGAAGGGCCGGAGTTTCTCTGTCAGCAGCAGAGCTATGGGGCTGGCCTGACGTATGTCCAGTGCAGTCAACATCTTCTTGAAGGCTAGCAGGGCCATTATCCTGCTGTCAGAGCTGGCACGGGGCAGGGTCTCCAGGAGGTCCAACAGCAGGACCGGCACTGCTCCTGCCTGTGGGAAACACACAGTTTCCTTCTGGTGAGGGGGTGAAAGAGCAGCCTGGCAAAAGCGCCCTGAGGGCTGAGCACCAGCCTCCTGCCCGGCTGCCCAGCGGTGGCACGGGAGTCACTGCAGCACCTCCTGGCCGGCAGTGGCCACTGCTGGGGATGTGGGAGGAGCAGGAGGAAGGGAGGGGAGAGCAGGAGAGCAGTGTCCCCTGCTCAGCCACCCCCTTTCCCAACTGGCCTAAAGGGGCAGATGGATTGGTAACCCTCTGTGTCTGGAGGGCTCCCCAGGCACCCTCCAGCCCCCTCTGTAGCTGGGAGGGTGATTGGAGCTGTCACCCCACATTCTGACTCCCAGCCTAGTCCAAGCCACTGCATCAGCCAGAGCTTAGGGCCTCTGTTAACTGCGTCCAGGATGGTTCTTCCCATCCTCTGCCTGCAAAAGCTGTTGTCTGCTGTCAAGGCCTCAATGGCATCGAGGACAAGGCCCGTCATAGTCTGCAAAAGTTGAAGGTTGTCTTCAGACTCCGGGAGGAAGAAAAGGAGGGAAGACATGTCTGCACCTGATGGTGCTTCTTGGCTGAACAGTGCCAGCAGCCCTGGCGAGAGGTGCCCGCAGGACAGCTGGCAGCAGGGCTGCAGGCCCTGCAGGGCAGAGGGAAGAGCAGTGGCTGGTGGTCGTGGGGGGCTGGAGCTGCTGCTGGGGCACTGGAGTGCCACCCTCGGATAGTCCTTGCTCAGGGGCAGCAGGAACCCTATTCCCCAGGGAGAGGGAGGCCGGGCCAGTCCTGCTGATCCTGGGTCCCTTGGCTCACACAAGCCTGGTGCCGATGCCATGGACAAGAGTCCCAGCACAGGGGGGAGCTCATTACCTTGGTCATGTGACTGTTGCCAAAGTAAGGAAGTGACCAGGAACTGTCCTTGGACAGCATCTCGCCTGCAGGGAGGAGAAACACAGAGGGGTGGGTAGGACACAGCATCAAGCTTCCCAAGGGGTGAAAGAGCTTTAAGCTGGCACGGCTGAGGAAGGAGGCTGTGCTGGGGCTCTCAGCCCCGAGCAGCCCTGGCAGTTGGGCACTGCCGTGACCCTGCCTGTGGTGCCCCTGTGGCCAGCGTGCTGAGGAGATGGGATCCTGGCACCCAGCTGGTTGTGCTCACTGGCCTGGACCCTCCTCAGCCCCAAGGGTCCCTCACTCACTGAGCTGCCGCAGCTGGGCCCAGGTCACCTCATCACTACTCTCAGGTGAAGAGCTGCTCTTCTGAGGAGCCTCCACCTCCTGACAGGCCAGCTTGATGTGCTTCTTTGCCATCCTGCAAAGTAGATCTAAGTGCTTGGCGGGGGTGGGAGAGCAGCCTGAGGGAAAGGCCTGGGCGTGGGGGGGCTGCCAGGGAAGGCCACTGGGGGAGGCAGAGAAGGACGCGGGCTGTGCTCGGGGGCTCCTTGCCAGCTCCACGCTCCTGCCCTGTCGCTGTCCTGTCAGACACCACAGGGCTGCAGTCACTGGGGTGACTCTGGGGTGTCCCATGGGGTGGGAGGAGGTCACAAAGGGCCCCACTGTGACCCGCTGCAGGGGGGCGTGGCTTCTGGTGAGAGGGGCGGGGCCTCTGTGGAGGGGGCGGGACCACTGGGGAGATTGAGTGAAAGGGGGCGTGGCCTCTAGGGAGGGTTGGGGCTCTGGCAAGAGGGTGTTAATGAGGGGGCGGGGCCTACAGGGAGGGGGTGGAGCCTCTCTGAGGGGGCGGGGTCTTAGAAGGGGTGGTCTTCTCGTGGCGGGGAGGGGGCGGGGCTGGGGGCGGGGTTAGGGTGGGTTTTGGGCCCCCCCCGCAGACACGATGCAAGGGGTGTCAGGACCCCCGTGGTGACACCTTGGTGTCCCCAGGGCCCCCCTGAGCCTCTTGGGGGTGTTTTGGGGCCCCTCCCAGGGCATTTTGGGAGGGGGGAGTTAGGAGGTTTTGGGGCTGCCCTGGGTTTGGGAGGGGGGGTTGTGCCTCAGGACCCCCCCCATGGTGACATTTTCTTGTCCCCAGGCTGGTGCAGGGGGTAGTGGCCCTGCTGCTGAGGACCCACCTGGGGGCTCAGCATGGGGGCAGCTGGGGCCCTGGTCCTGCCCACCCTCAACAGGCTCCATCTCTGCCTGGAAGGGGCCTGCCCAGACATCTGGGATCTCAGGGGGCTGGGAGTCCCTGGGGTCGTTTTGGGGGTCCTGGGGGAGAAGTGGGAGGGTTGGGGGTGTCCCTGAGGGGATCTGGAGGGGGATTTGGGGGTTCTAGGGAACATCTGGGGGGATCTGTGGGGGGGTTGGGAGTCCCTGGGTTGTTTGGGGGGGGGGGGGTCTGGGGTCATTTTTGGGGTCTCTAGGGGCTTTTGGGGATTGGAACAGGCTGCCCAAGGAGGTGGTGGAGTCTCCATCCCTGCAGGTGTTCAAGAATTGTTTAGATGTGGCTCTTCAGGATAGAGCTTAGTGGTTGTGGTGGTTGGATTATGGTTGGTCTTGATGATCTTGAAGGTCTCTTCCAACCTTAATGGTTCTATGATTCTGTGGTCCCTGGTGCTGCGTTCAAAGGTGAGAGATTACCACACCTCAGAGAGGAGAAGCTGGATTATACCTCCAAGCAGATTTCCACAAATACCCCGAGCACAGCCTGTTTCTGGAGCTGATCAGACAGAAACATGGAGGGTGCTCAGGAAGAGCAACCCTTTTGTCAGTTCAGGCCTGGTGTCATCTTCCCAAGACACCTGTCACTTGTCACACCCTGGTTTTATTTTGGCACTTGAGCAGGACCGCAAGGCACAGAGAGCTTTTTAGCTTTGTCACAGATGGGATGCTGAGTGTTTTCCAGACACGTTTCCATCTCCAAATAGCCTTAATGTGTTTGTGGTTGGCCAGGTGGCTGCCAGGAGCTGAGTTGTGCTGCTGGACATGGCCTTCTGACACCCATGTTGCTAGGCATGGTACAACACAGAGCACCAAGGATGAAGGTGCTTTGCTCTGTGACTGCTGATGGTCTGCAGCACGTTGTGAAGGGTTAAACCTGGGCTTACTGCTTTGGAAAAATGGAGCTGGATGGCTTTGGAGTCCTCAGGGAGAAAAGGTGACTTTGGAGCAGAGCTCCAAAAGTGGACTTGGGTTGGAAACCTCTTCTGTGCCCCATCCATTGCAGCCCATGGCATGGCCATCTTGTGTTAAATGGTATTGAGAAGTCTTTGGTTTCTCCATCAAGCTGCTTCTCTTGCTCTTTGTCAATTGAAGGCAACATCGGCAGTGTCAGCACTGCCATTAGGTAGTGGCAGATTTGGCCATGCCTTGCATGTCCCCTTGGGACATCCTCTTCCAGGTCTCTATCCCTTTCCCTATCTGAAGTGGTTGTTCTTGGGTACTGATCTCTGATTTTCCCCAACCTGATGTGGGAGTAAATATATTTTTTTCTCCCCCAAAGAAACAGTGAGGTATCACCATGGAGATGCCCTGACTTGCCTGGACATGGCCTTGAGCAACCTGCTGTAGCTGTGACATTGGGCCTGCTGGGCATGGTGTTGGGCTGGAGACCCTCACCTGGAGGCCTGTGAGCCTGGTGTAAGACTGGGTGCCTGTACCAACTTTCCCAAAAAGACCCTAAAACCTCCAGAAGAATCCAGGTCTCTTGGGTGACCTACCAGTGGCAGCAATTAAATGTTCTAGGCGTGATGGTTGGGCCCTCAGGCAATCTTTGCTCATTTGCTTGGTGGCACACTAAGAAACCTCTAAATATTGTCGTGGATGATCTGCTGCTTGTTTGACTTGAGGTGTTTTGAAGTCACCCGAGGATATTAAACTGGAATTTATTTCAGAAGTATCGTTGATAGAGACTAGAAAGAAGCAAAATAAAAACTAACACAAGTGAACATTTTCCATGGGGATGGTTGGGCAACGAGGGCTCCTACCTAGAAGCAAACAGGAGTATTTCGTTCCTTTTGAGAGCACCACTGTGCAACAAAAGGAGATGGAAATATTTAACATCTGGAACTGCATTTTTTCTGCAAAACCATGGAAAGTGGCTCAGAGTGCTCCTCTGGGAACACCCCGGTTGGCTCAAAGAGGAATGAAGGTCATAGTCATTGCTCATGTTGGAAGAAGGCAGAAGACTTGGGTCAGCGGTGTCATTTCCCATCAGGAACCTCAGAGCAGCTGTTGTATCAAGAACAGAACTCTCCTTCCGTGTCTTTTTGGCTCTGGAGAATGAGGCAGTTGGATTTAATATTTGGGGTGGAGTATTTTCCAGGTGTCAGAACCCCATTTCACAGCAACGATGCCGTTTGTGGGTCACGTTGCTCATGCTGGGGAGATGTAACTACCCAGGCTGGCAGCTCAGTTTCGGGGCGGATCACTTCTTTTTTGGATGGAGAAGCAAGTGATGGCGAAGGCTCCTCCATTCCTGTGGTTTTGCAAGAAGGAGAAAGTGTTGCCATGGGTCTCACAGCAGGAAAATGTATATTCTTGGGCTTGGATTCCTACAGCTCCTGAAGTCATTCTCCTTCACTCCCCATGTGGTAACCCCCTGCCCCCTTTGCCAAGATTTGGGTTCTAAATGGGCTGTTTTACACATGTCTCAGAGAAGGTTCCTCAGCAGACACTGTTCCTCTTCTCCTGCATTGTCTCCAAGTACTTTTTTGAGAGGTACTGGTCCAAATTCTTCCTTGTGCCTTGGAAGAAACCAGGGCATGTTTCAGATGTATCTATGGCCATTCCAGGTGAAGGCTGCAAAAGAGCTGAAATGAGTTTTCTTGAAAGTTGAAGAGGTTTTTATTATTGATTTACAACTATTTTTAATGTTGAAATTCTCTATATTTTGAAAACTCTTTACAGAAAAGACAGTTAGTTCAGAAACACCTGCACCCAAATTTGTAGTAAGATCAAGTGATGGAAGATGCTACAGGAAGAGGACAGAGGAAGTTCTTCCATGGCAATCTCCCATTTAAAAAGGGAGGGAGGGACACAAGTCTGGCAGAAAGTGACTTGTTTTTATTCATTTATGGCCAAGCTCTCAATTTTTCTGCATGATCAACGTTTTGCAAAAATTCCTGCCTGCAGAACAGGCGTGAGGATACAGCCTGAAGAACCACAAACACAGAAGGAAACTCTTCTGGGACAGTACAGAAGGGAAAAAAACCCACCACCCCAAAACAGCAGGAATTCAGGTGTTCAAAGCATCTAAATTTGGATGCTGGATTTTTGTAGCCCCAACAGGCTCCTCACAGCACCCGATGCAGTTGGATTCTGGAGCGAGCACGGGGGAAGCCCAAGGAACCAGCAGCACACCCGGCAGGGGGAAAGGAGCAGGGGGAAGGGGAGAGCGGCTTCCTGCTCTCCTGGCTTTGATTGTGACAGGAAGGGGGCGGCAATCCTGACCCTTCCAGTCTGTCAGGGTGCTAAGCACCCTCTCTCTCCGATTACCCTGGGGTAAGGGGGGGAATGGGTAAATATTTATATACAAATATACAAAACCGATCTCAGGGATGGCAGGGAGCTCAGGGCGGCTCCAGGAGAGGCCCACGGCTCCTCACAGCACCCGATGCAGTTGGATTCTGGAGCGAGCACGGGGGAAGCCCAAGGAACCAGCAGCACACCCGGCAGGTGAAGAGGAGTAGGAGGAAGGAGAGAGTGGCTTCCGGTTCTGCTGGCTTTCATAGATTGTGACAGGAAGTGGGCGGGAATCCTGAGCCCTGCCAGTCTGTCAGGGTGCTAAGGACCCCCTCTCTCTCCGACAGGTGTCCAACACCCTGCCGGGGTCTCCCAAACCATAACAATGAATTACTCAACTGCACTGTGTCCCTGATCCGATTTGATTTAATGAGTCTCCATTTGGCTGACCTGGCTATAAAATTCAGGCAACTGAACTCTTAGTCGACTAAAAGGAAAGAAAATAAACAGTCTCAAACACCTAAATATTGATATCAAGATGTAAAAGTTAAAAGGCTTCATGAAGCAGCATGTGATGGGCATGTGCCAGGGTGCTGGTCTCATGAGGTCGAAGGTTCTCAGTGTGCCTGTACAGTAGTTGAAGGTCTCATGAGGTCCTAGAAAAGCAGGTTGTGAGCCAAGAAGTAAAGGAATAATAACAAAAAATGGAGTAACTGCAAAGTGAGGAATGGGGGATGTTTCTGGAGTCTGAAATTAGCCTCCATGATGGCTGAAGAGCATCCCTGGGGGATCCCCTGTCCTTGGGGCCTGATCTGGTGCACCCAGACAGTGCCCTGGGCACCTGCTGGGAGCAGGGCTGGAGAGCTGACCCTGACCCTGGGGCCTTGGGCCGGTGTGGTGATGGGGGCGACACAAAGTCTGACTGCACACATTGCTACCTCATGAAAGCAACTCTTGCTCAGTGTTTTTTGAGTTGTAACAGCTCAATGCAAGAGGCGTGTGGGAAAACAAACACAGTGTTGCAGGCTGTGCTTGGAGGACCTTGCTTTCCCCTACAGTCACCCCTGGAAATGTAGATACAAGTCCCAGAGGCCTGTTCTTGGCGTGGGACCATCTTGGTGTTGGCACTGCGGAATGTTCCCTTTACAGCCAGACAGACATGGGTCATTCTCCAACCACATTGTCTCCTCCTTAATTTTAAAGAGCTGCTTTCTGAAACCTTGAGTGACTTTCTTCTTGCTGCTCATGTTTGAGCCACCATCTGGGCAGCTCTGAGGGGGCAAATCTCAGCACTCGGGGTAAATGGGAGTTCTGAGGGGTCACCCTGGGCCCTGTGGGGGTAAATCTGGGTTGTGAGGGGGTTAATGGGAGTTCTGAGGGGTAAATCTGGGCTGTTAGGGAGGAAATAGGGGCTCTGAGGGATAAATCTGGGGTCTTAGGGGGTAAATGGGAGCTCTGAGGGGGTAAGGTGGAGCTCTGATGCATAAATCTGGGCTGTGACAGGGTAAATAGGAGCTCTGAGGGGTAAATCTGGACCCAGAGGGGGAAAATTAGGCCTCCGAGGGCTAAATCTTGGCCCTCAGGGAAAATGGGAGCTCTGAGGAGTAGAACTTGGCACTGAGGGGGTAAAAGGGAGCCCTGAGGGGATAAATGGGAGCTCCCTGGGTGCTGGCCAGGGACAGAAGAAGAGATGGGACTTGCTGAAATGAGCAGCCAGTTTTCCAGCCAGTGAACTGGTAATGCTCTAATGTTTATAGTTCCTGGTGAAGGACCAAGGACACTTTGCTCTGCTTGTCAGGTTTGCTGCTTTGGACACTAAAGGAGCAGAAGAGTCATACCTGCAACCCTCCTGTGGGGAGGAGCAGGTTAGACAGCAAAACTGGCCAGATTGTTCCATCCTATATATGCAATTATTGGCATAAATTCAGCAATCACAGAAGTCAAGTCCCTTCTCTCCTTCCATCTGTGGCTGGTGTCCAGGGAAGACTCCATCTGTCCACCTCCTTTGTTCCTGAGGCCCGTGGGTTCCTGACCCCTGCATCTCTCCCCTCAGCTCCTGTCAGCTCTGTTGCTGTCTCCAGAAGAGGTCTGGGACTTTCTCAGGGCTGCCCGGTGGCAAAGGGGAGTGCCATGGGAGTTGCTGGGGGGTGATGGGGCTTTGTACACTCCTGCACAGAGTTGGATCTATTTGTGCTTCTTTTCTTTTCTCACTAGTATTTCATTAAAGCTGCCTAGTTTAGTTTCCAATCCAGAAGCCTCTCTCCTTTTGCTCTCCCTCCTTTCCCTGCCCGGGTGGGAGGCAGAGGGGATGGAGACCATGAGCTCCTGGAATCTTTTGACCTCTGCTTGACCTACTGGAGATCCCAAGTAGCAGCCCCAGACTCCCCCAAGCAAGGTATCTGAGATGATTCATCTCTTGGGAACAAAGACTCCTGGGATCCACCTGACTCCTCCCAGGCATCTCCCAGAGGCTTTTGGCCTCCTCTTTGGGGATCTAAATCCCAGGTAGCAGCCCCAGACTCCTCCAAGGAAGCTACCTGAGATGTTTTTTGTATTTTGGATGAACGTCTCTCTAAGACCCACCTGAGACTCCTTCCAGGCATCTCCCATGACAGATGGAGCCCAATGTCATGGACCTCATGATCCTAGTGGGCACTTTGTGGACGTTTCATGGACAATGGTGGTCCATTGATGGAGGGAATGCTGTGTGTTACCCCAAAGGATGGGAAAGGAAGTGGTGGTTCCTGAGGATGTATTGGATGGTGCAGAATAAGGGGTGGGTTTATTAAACAGAAATAACTCTTCAAACATGGTCACTTGAGAGAGAACTGAATCTCTCCAAGGCTCAGAAGGGCCAGAAGCAGCACAGCCAGCTCAGGTTCCATCTTGATGTTTGTATATCTCTTATCAGTGTGAATATGGCCTCAGCTGCCAGGCATATGACCAAGGGATCAGGGTCTTTTCCCAAGGGCAGGAGGTCTGCAACAAAAGGAAGCACAGCAGACATGAATGCCCACTGCCTGCAGAGACACCCAGGAGTCCCCCTGGAGTCCTTGCCAGCTCCATCCACCTCTTTCCCTGGCTGTGAGGAGCAGGTGGAACAAACAGCAGCTGGAAGCTGCTGCTCAGGAATGCCCCACGTGCCCCCAAGGTGCTCCTCTGCCCCTGAAGCCTTTCCCTGGAGCAGGGCCAGGCATGGCACCCCCTGCCCTGTCCCTGCCCCACCAGCCCAACCAGCCCAGCTCTGCCCCTACTCACAGTTGCCGATGTCGAAGTACTGCTCCCTGCTGAGGGTCTTCAGGTGCAGCAGAGCAAGACCTGTGCATGGAGCTCCTGTCAGACCTCCCACTGCCCAGCACAGCCCCAGCCCTGCCAGCTTGGCCACGCGCCCTCCTGCCCCTCTGCAGGAGAGGCCCCAGGGGCACTGGCACTGGGCAGGGCGGCCACCAAGGGGACAAGGGGGGCAGAGAGAGGCCAGGGCCCTGCAGGGGCAGCCGGGGCTCTGGCAGCCACAGACAGGGCTGCTCCTGCCTGCCTGGGCTGTGGCAGGGCCTGGGGCCAGGCTGCCAGAAGAGGGTCCCAGGGGGCTGAACTCACTGATGAACCTGATGGCTGCCTGTCTCATGGTGGCCTGGGGGTCCTTCAGGTAGGGCAGGCTTTGGTACAGGTATTCTTTCTGCCTCCTCCTGCTGTCCTCTAACTGGGGGGAGAGAGCATAAGGGCACGGGGCTGGTACAGACCCTTCCCAGCCATCCACGCTGGTCCCTCCTACCAGCACCCCCCCTTCCCCCAGTGATTCCCAGCCAGGAGCTCTGAGCATGAGGCAGGGAAGAAGGATACAGCTCCAGGCTGTGGGGTCTGCGTTGGAGCAAGGCAGAGCTGCACAGCCCTCCCTGCAGGATGTGGGGCAGCCTTCGTCCAGCCCAGCCCTGGGGCTTGGGGCTTGTCCTCACCAAACACTCTCCAATCAGGTCCACCCGATCTTCCCTGGCCACGTCGCTGAGCTTCCTCCAGCCCAGGAACTCTGCACAGTCATGGAGGGTGTGCACAGATGCCTGTGGAGAAGCAGAGCTTTGAGATGGTGTGAGGAACAAGCCCCCTGCAGATAATAAATGGTTCTCATAGTAAAGGAACAAAATATAGACGTTAAAGGGGAGTGACTAAAGGAAAGTTCAGATGGACCTAAATGAGAACTGAAATTGTGAAAGGGTGGGAAGAAGAATATGAAACACAAACTTGTTGCAAGCTGGAAGGAGCCCAAGGCCCTGATTGGCTGTTCTTGACCAGTCGAATACTGGACCCAAAATGGACCTATTGGGCCCCCCGGTGCACTGTGACCTTTTCTATAGAGAAGCACCGGCCAGTTGCCTGTGTTATGGTTTGGGAGACCCCGGCAGGGTGTTGGACACCTATCGGAGAGAGAGGGGTCCTTAACACCCTGACAGACTGGCAGGGGTCAGTATTCCCGCCCACTTCCTGTCACAATCTATAAAAGCCACCAGAACCGGAAGCCGCTCCCCTTTTCTTCCTACTCCTTTTCCCCTGCCGGGTGTGCTGCTGGCTTCCTTCGGCTTCCCACGTGCTCGCTCCAGAATCCAACTCCATCGGGTGCTGTGAGGAGCCGTGGACCTCTTCTGGAGCGGCCCTGCGTTCCCCATATCCCTGCCATCCTTGAGATCGGTTTTGTATATAAATATTTACTCACCCTTTCCCCCCCCCCCCCCCCCCCCCCCCCCCCCGTCTCTGTCTTCTCACTTTAGCCAGACGGCTAAAACCTTTGTGGTATAATGGACGTTGGTGCAAGTACAAGTATGGAGAGGCCTGGCAGGTTGATTACATCACCCTCCCTCAGACTCGTAATGGCAAGCCATACGTGCTTACAATGGTGGAAGCGAGCACTGGATGGCTGGAAACATATCCCGTCCCTCATGCCACTGCTCGTAACACTTTTTTGGGCCTCGAAAGACAAGTCTTATGGAGACATGGTACCCCTGAGAGGATTGAGTCGGACAATGGAACTCATTTCAGGAACCACCTAATTGACAGCTGGGCCAAAGCGCATGGCATTGAATGGATATACCACATCCCTTATCATGCACCAGCAGCTGGCAAGATTGAACGCTACAATGGCCTGCTGAAAACCACTCTGAAAGCAATGGGTGGTGGGACTTTTAAAAATTGGGATAAGCATTTGGCAGAAGCTACTTGGCTAGTTAATACTAGGGGATCTGTCAACCGAGCCGGACCTGCCCAGTCAAACCTTTTACATACAGTGGATGGGGATAAAGTATTTGTATATAAATATTTACTCACCCTTTTCCCCCCCCACCTCCGCCTCTGTTTTCTCACTTCCCCACTCTCCCCCCCCCCCTCCATTTTACCCCTTTTTTTTGTTGTGTTATAGTAAACTTGTTTCTGGTTTCAATTTCCAAAGTTGAAGTCTCTCTCTTACTCCCCTTTCTATCTTCCCTTGGGAGGGAGGAGGTGGGGGGTAATAGAGAGCAATTCTGTCCTCTGGTTGTCTGGGGTTCACCTTTAATATTTAAACCAGAACAGCCTGGGGGCGGGTTTTGCTGCTGTGTCTCCGTTGCTGTGGAGCTGTTGCTGCCACTGCCAGCCTGCTGCCGCCATTTTGCCTTTCCGGAGCACGACCTGCTATTGCCTGCTATGCCAGCCGCCGCTCCATTGCCAGGAGGAAAGACAGGGGCTCGAGCCGGGGAAAAGCCTTTCTAAAGGCTGGAGAGCTGAAGGTACCCGAGTGCTCGTCCTTGTGAAGCCTCCCCCGAAGACGCTGGCCAACAAGAGCCAGGGCTGGTCCCTGACTCCGACCGACAGGGAGGCATAAGGACTTCTCCCCAAAGCCCGCCTTCCCTGTATCCCGCCGCGTCTTCCCTAACCCTAATTTCCTGGGGGGGGGGGGGGGGGCGTTACTGGGACCTTTTCCCTAAGACCTATCCCTTCCGGCTCCTCCCTTTTCCTGGCGTGAGTCCTCCCCTTCCTTATTAAGTTACTCAAGTGTGGTTGCTAGTTCCATTTATATTCTGTGTATGTTGTTCTGTGCTTCTCCAATTGTTAAAGTAAAAGCACACAGTTTAAATTGTCCTCTTGTCGGTGCTCGTTTCCATAGCGGTGTGCCTAAAATACCCGTGGGGGGGCTGGGGGGAGGTACAAACACGGGATCCTGCCGCTCGGGTATCCGCACGTGTTCCAGGGGTCTCTCATAGACACGGAATCAGAGTGGGTGTGCGTGGTGACTGAGACGTGGTAAATACCACAAAGCGAGAGTGATACTGTTGTATGTTTCCTTTGACAAGCTTTACAATCTTACTCAATTTCAAGTCAAGGTGTGTCTTGTGAAAGCCTCCTTGGTCATGGTCTTACTCTTAAGAGCACCGTGCAGAGAATTCCTGAGCTTCATCTCACCAAATGGGTTGTTAAAAGAGATATTGATATTCGGTTTGGGCCCCCAGCTCTGGGGAGCCATGACCACTTTGTGGGACGTGATAACACCATACCCACCTTGTGGGACATGACAGTGCCGTGCCCTCTTTGTGGGTCGTGACAAGCAGCCCTTGCCCCTTCTGCCCAGGCCCCCCCCCCCCCCGGTGTCAGCACATCCTTCCCCATCCCTTCTCACTGCACCTTGGCCACGCTCCTTGTCTGGTCGCTGATGCGGAGGAACAGTGGGAGCAGCACCCTCTGCATGTTCTTCCTCATCTTCTTCTTGTCTCTGCCCATCACAGCCTTCATCAGGTCTGAGAAGAGGCTGATGGAGAGCTCCCGCACCTGGCTGCACTCCTGGCAGAAAGGTGGACAGGGTGACTTGAGCAACAGCCCCTCCCTGCCCAGGGTGAGCAGGGCCATGAACGTGGCTGACGCGAGAGGAGATGCTCTGGGGTCAGATCCTGAACACAGGAGCTGTGGCCAAATCTGCAGCCACTGCTGAACTGCCCTGGGCCCCTGAAAGGTTCTATGAGAGGCACCAGGAGAGGAGCAGCCCTGCCCAAGTGCTGCTGGCAGGGCCAGCTCCAGGGCAGCCATCCCTGCCGAGTGGGGCAGCCTTACATCATCCAAGAAGGGCCGGAGTTTCTCTGTCAGCAGCAGAGCTATGGGGCTGGCCTGACGTATGTCCAGTGCAGTCAACATCTTCTTGAAGGCTAGCAGGGCCATTATCCTGCTGTCAGAGCTGGCACGGGGCAGGGTCTCCAGGAGGTCCAACAGCAGGACCGGCACTGCTCCTGCCTGTGGGAAACACACAGTTTCCTTCTGGTGAGGGGGTGAAAGAGCAGCCTGGCAAAAGCGCCCTGAGGGCTGAGCACCAGCCTCCTGCCCGGCTGCCCAGCGGTGGCACGGGAGTCACTGCAGCACCTCCTGGCCGGCAGTGGCCACTGCTGGGGATGTGGGAGGAGCAGGAGGAAGGGAGGGGAGAGCAGGAGAGCAGTGTCCCCTGCTCAGCCACCCCCTTTCCCAACTGGCCTAAAGGGGCAGATGGATTGGTAACCCTCTGTGTCTGGAGGGCTCCCCAGGCACCCTCCAGCCCCCTCTGTAGCTGGGAGGGTGATTGGAGCTGTCACCCCACATTCTGACTCCCAGCCTAGTCCAAGCCACTGCATCAGCCAGAGCTTAGGGCCTCTGTTAACTGCGTCCAGGATGGTTCTTCCCATCCTCTGCCTGCAAAAGCTGCTGTCTGCTGTCAAGGCCTCAATGGCATCGAGGACAAGGCCCGTCATACTCTGCAAAAGTTGAAGGTTGTCTTCAGACTCCGGGAGGAAGAAAAGGAGGGAAGACATGTCTGCACCTGATGGTGCTTCTTGGCTGAACAGTGCCAGCAGCCCTGGCGAGAGGTGCCCGCAGGACAGCTGGCAGCAGGGCTGCAGGCCCTGCAGGGCAGAGGGAAGAGCAGTGGCTGGTGGTCGTGGGGGGCTGGAGCTGCTGCTGGGGCACTGGAGTGCCACCCTCGGATAGTCCTTGCTCAGGGGCAGCAGGAACCCTATTCCCCAGGGAGAGGGAGGCCGGGCCAGTCCTGCTGATCCTGGGTCCCTTGGCTCACACAAGCCTGGTGCCGATGCCATGGACAAGAGTCCCAGCACAGGGGGGAGCTCATTACCTTGGTCATGTGACTGTTGCCAAAGTAAGGAAGTGACCAGGAACTGTCCTTGGACAGCATCTCGCCTGCAGGGAGGAGAAACACAGAGGGGTGGGTAGGACACAGCATCAAGCTTCCCAAGGGGTGAAAGAGCTTTAAGCTGGCACGGCTGAGGAAGGAGGCTGTGCTGGGGCTCTCAGCCCCGAGCAGCCCTGGCAGTTGGGCACTGCCGTGACCCTGCCTGTGGTGCCCCTGTGGCCAGCGTGCTGAGGAGATGGGATCCTGGCACCCAGCTGGTTGTGCTCACTGGCCTGGACCCTCCTCAGCCCCAAGGGTCCCTCACTCACTGAGCTGCCGCAGCTGGGCCCAGGTCACCTCATCACTACTCTCAGGTGAAGAGCTGCTCTTCTGAGGAGCCTCCACCTCCTGACAGGCCAGCTTGATGTGCCTCTTTGCCATCCTGCAAAGTAGACCTAAGTGCTTGGCGGGGGTGGGAGAGCAGCCTGAGGGAAAGGCCTGGGCGTGGGGGGGCTGCCAGGGAAGGCCACTGGGGGAGGCAGAGAAGGATGTGGGCTGTGCTCGGGGGCTCCTTGCCAGCTCCACGCTCCTGCCCTGTCGCTGTCCTGTCAGACACCACAGGGCTGCAGTCACTGGGGTGACTCTGGGGTGTCCCATGGGGTGGGAGGAGGTCACAAAGGGCCCCACTGTGACCCGCTGCAGGGGGGCGTGGCTTCTGGTGAGAGGGGCGGGGCCTCTGTGGAGGGGGCGGGACCACTGGGGAGATTGAGTGAAAGGGGGCGTGGCCTCTAGGGAGGGTTGGGGCTCTGGCAAGAGGGTGTTAATGAGGGGGCGGGGCCTACAGGGAGGGGGTGGAGCCTCTCTGAGGGGGCGGGGTCTTAGAAGGGGTGGTCTTCTCGTGGCGGGGAGGGGGCGGGGCTGGGGGCGGGGTTAGGGTGGGTTTTGGGCCCCCCCCGCAGACACGATGCAAGGGGTGTCAGGACCCCCGTGGTGACACCTTGGTGTCCCCAGGGCCCCCCTGAGCCTCTTGGGGGTGTTTTGGGGCCCCTCCCAGGGCATTTTGGGAGGGGGGAGTTAGGAGGTTTTGGGGCTGCCCTGGGTTTGGGAGGGGGGGTTGTGCCTCAGGACCCCCCCCATGGTGACATTTTCTTGTCCCCAGGCTGGTGCAGGGGGTAGTGGCCCTGCTGCTGAGGACCCACCTGGGGGCTCAGCATGGGGGCAGCTGGGGCCCTGGTCCTGCCCACCCTCAACAGGCTCCATCTCTGCCTGGAAGGGGCCTGCCCAGACATCTGGGATCTCAGGGGGCTGGGAGTCCCTGGGGTCGTTTTGGGGGTCCTGGGGGAGAAGTGGGAGGGTTGGGGGTGTCCCTGAGGGGATCTGGAGGGGGATTTGGGGGTTCTAGGGAACATCTGGGGGGATCTGTGGGGGGGTTGGGAGTCCCTGGGTTGTTTGGGGGGGGGGGGGTCTGGGGTCATTTTTGGGGTCTCTAGGGGCTTTTGGGGATTGGAACAGGCTGCCCAAGGAGGTGGTGGAGTCTCCATCCCTGCAGGTGTTCAAGAATTGTTTAGATGTGGCTCTTCAGGATAGAGCTTAGTGGTTGTGGTGGTTGGATTATGGTTGGTCTTGATGATCTTGAAGGTCTCTTCCAACCTTAATGGTTCTATGATTCTGTGGTCCCTGGTGCTGCGTTCAAAGGTGAGAGATTACCACACCTCAGAGAGGAGAAGCTGGATTATACCTCCAAGCAGATTTCCACAAATACCCCGAGCACAGCCTGTTTCTGGAGCTGATCAGACAGAAACATGGAGGGTGCTCAGGAAGAGCAACCCTTTGGTCAGTTCAGGCCTGGTGTCATCTTCCCAAGACACCTGTCACTTGTCACGCCCTGGTTTTATTTTGGCACTTGAGCAGGACCGCAAGGCACAGAGAGCTTTTTAGCTTTGTCACAGATGGGATGCTGAGTGTTTTCCAGACACGTTTCCATCTCCAAATAGCCTTAATGTGTTTGTGGTTGGCCAGGTGGCTGCCAGGAGCTGAGTTGTGCTGCTGGACATGGCCTTCTGACACCCATGTTGCTAGGCATGGTACAACACAGAGCACCAAGGATGAAGGTGCTTTGCTCTGTGACTGCTGATGGTCTGCAGCACGTTGTGAAGGGTTAAACCTGGGCTTACTGCTTTGGAAAAATGGAGCTGGATGGCTTTGGAGTCCTCAGGGAGAAAGGTGACTTTGGAGCAGAGCTCCAAAAGTGGACTTGGGTTGGAAACCTCTTCTGTGCCCCATCCATTGCAGCCCATGGCATGGCCATCTTGTGTTAAATGGTATTGAGAAGTCTTTGGTTTCTCCATCAAGCTGCTTCTCTTGCTCTTTGTCAATTGAAGGCAACATCGGCAGTGTCAGCACTGCCATTAGGTAGTGGCAGATTTGGCCATGCCTTGCATGTCCCCTTGGGACATCCTCTTCCAGGTCTCTATCCCTTTCCCTATCTGAAGTGGTTGTTCTTGGGTACTGATCTCTGATTTTCCCCAACCTGATGTGGGAGTAAATATATTTTTTTCTCCCCCAAAGAAACAGTGAGGTATCACCATGGAGATGCCCTGACTTGCCTGGACATGGCCTTGAGCAACCTGCTGTAGCTGTGACATTGGGCCTGCTGGGCATGGTGTTGGGCTGGAGACCCTCACCTGGAGGCCTGTGAGCCTGGTGTAAGACTGGGTGCCTGTACCAACTTTCCCAAAAAGACCCTAAAACCTCCAGAAGAATCCAGGTCTCTTGGGTGACCTACCAGTGGCAGCAATTAAATGTTCTAGGCGTGATGGTTGGGCCCTCAGGCAATCTTTGCTCATTTGCTTGGTGGCACACTAAGAAACCTCTAAATATTGTCGTGGATGATCTGCTGCTTGTTTGACTTGAGGTGTTTTGAAGTCACCCGAGGATATTAAACTGGAATTTATTTCAGAAGTATCGTTGATAGAGACTAGAAAGAAGCAAAATAAAAACTAACACAAGTGAACATTTTCCATGGGGATGGTTGGGCAACGAGGGCTCCTACCTAGAAGCAAACAGGAGTATTTCGTTCCTTTTGAGAGCACCACTGTGCAACAAAAGGAGATGGAAATATTTAACATCTGGAACTGCATTTTTTCTGCAAAACCATGGAAAGTGGCTCAGAGTGCTCCTCTGGGAACACCCCGGTTGGCTCAAAGAGGAATGAAGGTCATAGTCATTGCTCATGTTGGAAGAAGGCAGAAGACTTGGGTCAGCGGTGTCATTTCCCATCAGGAACCTCAGAGCAGCTGTTGTATCAAGAACAGAACTCTCCTTCCGTGTCTTTTTGGCTCTGGAGAATGAGGCAGTTGGATTTAATATTTGGGGTGGAGTATTTTCCAGGTGTCAGAACCCCATTTCACAGCAACGATGCCGTTTGTGGGTCACGTTGCTCATGCTGGGGAGATGTAACTACCCAGGCTGGCAGCTCAGTTTCGGGGAGGATCACTTCTTTTTTGGATGGAGAAGCAAGTGATGGCGAAGGCTCCTCCATTCCTGTGGTTTTGCAAGAAGGAGAAAGTGTTGCCATGGGTCTCACAGCAGGAAAATGTATATTCTTGGGCTTGGATTCCTACAGCTCCTGAAGTCGTTCTCCTTCACTCCCCATGTGGTAACCCCCTGCCCCCTTTGCCAAGATTTGGGTTCTAAATGGGCTGTTTTACACATGTCTCGGAGAAGGTTCCTCAGCAGACACTGTTCCTCTTCTGCTGCGTTGTCTCCAAGTACTTTTCTGAGAGGTACTGGTCCAAATTCTTCCTTGTGCTTTGGAAGAAACCAGGGCATGTTTCAGATGTATCTATGGCCATTCCAGGTGAGGGCTGAAAAAGAGCTGAAATGAGTTTTCTTGAAAGTTGAAGAGGTTTTTATTATTGATTTACAACTATTTTTAATGTTGAAATTCTCTATATTTTGAAAACTCTTTACAGAAAAGACAGTTCAGAAACACCTGCACCCAAATTTGTAGTAAGATCAAGTGATGGAAGATGCTACAGGAAGAGGACAGAGGAAGTTCTTCCATGGCAATCTCCCATTTAAAAAGGGAGGGAGGGACACAAGTCTGGCAGAAAGTGACTTGTTTTTATTCATTTATGGCCAAGCTCTCAATTTTTCTGCATGATCAACGTTTTGCAAAAATTCCTGCCTGCAGAACAGGCGTGAGGATACAGCCTGAAGAACCACAAACACAGAAGGAAACTCTTCTGGGACAGTACAGAAGGGAAAAAAACCCACCACCCCAAAACAGCAGGAATTCAGGTGTTCAAAGCATCTAAATTTGGATGCTGGATTTTTGTAGCCCCAACAGGTCTCACTTGTGCCGTTTAATTTTCTTTTTTTTTTTTTTTTTTTACTCTCTCAATGTGAAAAGTGCTCCTTACAGTTTATATACTGGAAAAATGTCCAGGGAGCAAGAAGGCTGAAGGTCCCATCCTGACTACCTGCAGAGAGGGAGCATGTGGAGTCATGCAAATGCCTCCAGAGTTAGTATTATTTTTATAATTGTTATAGTTTGGGAGAGCCCGGCAGGGTGTTGGACACCTATTGGAGAGAGAGGGTGCTTAGCACCCTGACAGACTGGAAGGGTCAGGATTGCCGCCCCTTTCCTGTCACAATCAAAGCCAGGAGAGCAGGAAGCCGCTCTCCCCTTCCCCCTGCTCCTTTCCCCCTGCCGGGTGTGCTGCTGGTTCCTTGGGCTTCCCCCGTGCTCGCTCCAGAATCCAACTGCATCGGGTGCTGTGAGGAGCCGTGGGCCTCTCCTGGAGCCGCCCTGAGCTCCCCAGATCCCTGCCATCAGCGAGATGGGGTTTGTATATTTGTATATAAATATTTACCCATTCCCTTCCCCCCCACAAGTTTTACCCTTTTTCTAGTTTCAATTTCCAAAGTTGAAGTCTCTCTTTCTTATCCCCCTTTCTATCTTCCCTTGAGGGGGTGGAGGGGGGGTAATAGAGAGCAATTCTGTCCTCTGGTTTGTTTGGGGTTCACCTTTAATATCTAAACCAGAACAGAACAATTGTCGCTCAACGTGGGGCACGATATTTAGGTTTTATTTTAACGGATTATAATTTTGGAAATTGAAACTGAAAAAAGAAAATTTATTTTGGAATGGCGATTCTTATGTGGGTTGTTAGAAACCTGTTTTTTCATATAGCCACGGCTTTTGTTGTGATGGAGGTTCAGGGTTTTTTGTTATATGTACCTGGTGTCTTACTTTCCCATTGTGGTCAAGCATTACGTGCTGCTGGGAGGAGCTGGGCTGCAGATCGGTTTAAGGCGTTCAGGAGCCGTTCTGTGATTTTCACTGTCATGCAAAATTACTCTGTCCCTTTTCTAGTGTCACGGAAAGTTACTCCCCTCCTTTCTCTGGCAATTTCACTGCGCCAGAGTCTGGAGGCTTCGGGAATGCCTGTTACTTGCTGTTGGTAATATCGGTGTGCCTGAATGTGTACCAGGGGTGGTCTGTAGTTAAAAACTGGTATGGGAAAATGGCTGCGGGTGGCGGCTGCCTCGTGGCGGCAGCGCGGGAAACCAGAGCCCCCTGCCCCCGCGACCCCTGCCCCCGCGACCTTTCCTGCCGCCCCTGCCACCGCGACCCTTCCTGCCTCCGCGGTCCCTGCCCCTGCAGTCCCTGCCCTCGCCGCCCCGGCCCGCAGCTGCGCTGTGCCGGCTGCGCAGGAACGCGCCGCCTCTGGGTCTGCTCTGGCATCGGCGGCACGCCCGGCAGTGAGCGGTACCGCCCACCCCAGCCCGAACCGGTCCTGGTCGCCCCTGGAACATCTAAGGACGTCCGACCGCCGCGTTAGTGATGAGAACTCGGATACAGGGGGAGGGGCAGGTGAGGGGAAGCACGGACAGGGTCAGGCGGAGGCAGGAACAACACGTGATAGCAACTCGGACCCTGAAATAATTGTTAAGTCTATGTCCATGAAAGAGTTAAGGGACATAAGAAAGGATTATACTCGTAGGGAGGATGAGTCACTGATTTCATGGCTGTTGCGGTGTTATGACTTGGAAGCTGATGGGATAGACCTGGAGGGCAGGGAAGCTCGGCAGTTGGGATCATAGGCAGAGATTCAGGCATCAATAAGATGATTGGGAGGAAAAACGGTACTCATCATCTCTGGCACCGCCTGTTAATGGCTGTCAAAAGCCGGTATCCCCATAGGGAGGACATTGAATGTCAACCCAGTAGGTGGAACACTGTAGATAGAGGGATTGCTTATCTGAGAGAGATGGCAGTCCGGGAGGTCATCTACGGTAATGGGGACACGCCTGAAAGCCCTGATGAACTGCCATGTAGTAAGCTTATGGTAAAGAAGCTTGCACAGTGTGCTCCTCGTACGTATTCCACCATTTTGGGAGGAAGGGTTTTTGGAGGAGATGGAGAAACACTACCAACTGTGGATGAATTTGCTAACCAGCTAAGGCAGTATGCAGACAATATCTCTAACCCCTTGAATGCCCGTGTCTCAGCTGTGGAAAAAACGGTCGAGAAGTGGAAGACATTAGGCAATAGGGTAATCAGAGTGGAGAGAGAGAAAAACACCTATTTCTCTCCTGACTCGAACCATGTATCAGCCATTAGAAACAGGGGCCCTCCTAGGAGACCAGTTCAGGGTGGGCAGAACCCAACACGAAGGTCTCTATGGTCTACTCTGCTCAGCCATGGCGAGGACATGAGCAAATGGGATGGCAAACCCACCGCTGCTCTGCGTGCAAGAGTACGGCAGCTGCAGGGTGGTGCCTCTAGGGATAATGGTCCCAGAATGATGACTGCCCCGGTCTCCCAGGAAGCAACCGCTGGTCCAAGCAGATGGGTGGCAGACTCAAATGTGAGTCCAGCACACCACACAAACCCCTGTGTCACTTGTGGATGTCATGCTCAACATTAGAGGGGCCCTGCCTCCAGCCAGGTGGAGGAGAGGGATAACCGAGTTTATTGGACAGTGTGGATTCGGTGGCCTGGCACAACAGAACCACAGAGTTATAGAGCCCTGGTGGACACTGGTGCACAGTGCACTTTGATACCATCCAATCACAGAGGGGCAGACTCCATCACCATCTCTGGAGTCACTGGAAGGTCTCAAGAACTGACTGTATTGGAGGCTGAAATTAGCCTGACTGGGAATGATTGGGAGACCCATTGGATAGTAACTGGCCCAGATGCTCTATGCATCGTTGGTATAGACTTTCTCCGGAAAGGGTACTTTGAAGACCTGAAAGGGTATAAATGGGCCTTTGGGGTAGCAGCTGTAGAGACTGAGGGCATTAAACGGCTGTCTACCCTGCCTGGTCTCTCCAATCACCCTTCTGTGGTGGGCCTGATGAAGGTGAAGGAACAGGTACCAACAGCTTCTACTACAGTACATCGTTGGCAGTACCGCACCAACAGAGACTCCCTGCTCCCCATACATAACCTGATTCGTCGACTAGAGAGCCAAGGAGTGATAAGTAAGACTCATTCACCCTTTAACAGCCCTATATGGCCAGTGCAGAAGCCTGATGGGGAATGGAGATTAACTGTGGACTACCGTGGTCTGAATGAAGTCACACCACCGATGAGCGCTGCGATTCCAGACATGTTGGAACTTCAATACGAACTGGAATCCAAAGCAGCTAAATGGTATGCCACTATTGACATTGCTAACACGTTTTTCTCCATTCCCATAGCAGCAGAGTGCAGACCTCAATTCACTTTCACCTGGAGGGGTGTCCAGTATACCTGGAATCGATTGCCCCAGGGGTGGAAGCAAGGTCAAGGGGCCAGCCAGAGAGATCCAGTTCCTAGGGGTCAGATGGCAAGATGGGCGGCGACACATCCCTATGGGTGTGGTCAGTAAAATAGCAACTATGGCTTCACCCACCAACAAGAAAGAGACGCAGACCTTCCTAGGCACTGTGGGGTTTTGGAGAATGCACATTCCCGGGTACGCTCAGATTGTGAAACCCCTCTATGAAGTCACTCGAAAGAAAAGGAATTTCTCATGGGGCCCTGAACAGCAACGGGCCTTTGAAAAGATAAAGTGAGAGATAGTCCATGCAGTGGCTCTGGGACCTGTCCGAACTGGACAGGACATCAAAAACGTGCTCTACACTGCAGCAGGTGACACTGGTCTTACCTGGAGCCTCTGGCTCCAGGGGGAGCACGTGGAGTCATGCAAATGCCTCCAGAGTTAATATTATTTTTATAATAACATGCTAAAACTCACACAGGGATTAGACTGGAGAAAACTAGAATAAGATTCCCCCCTTGGAGGTGCTGGGCATTTTTTTTTCCCCACTCATCTCTGATGCTGTGAGCAGGCATGGTGAGAGCTCTGCAGTAAGAACATGTGTGTGACAATACCACTGCATCCAAATAAATATTCCCAACTTCCTAGTTTTCCTCAAGTTAAGGAAAATGACATCCTGCTTGTGCCATTCTGATGATCCATTTTGAGTCCTGTGTGCAGCTCTGGGCCCCTCACTTCAAGAAGGATCTTGAGGTGCTGGAGCGGGTCCAGAGGAGAGCAACGAGGCTGGTGAAAGGACTAGAGGGAAAGTCTGATGAGAGGCTGAGGGAGCTGGAGTTGGTTAGCCTGGAGAAGAGGAGACTCAGGGGGGACCTCATCACTCTCTTCAACTACCTGAAGGGAGGTTGTAGTCAGGTGGGGTCGGGCTCTTCTCCCAGGCAACTAGTGACAGGACAAGAGGGCACAGCCTGAAGCTGCACCAGGGGAGGTTTAGGCTGGATATCAGGAAGCACTTCCTCATGGAGAGGATGATCAGACATAGGAGTGGACTGTCCAGGGAAGTGGTGGAGGCACCATCCCTGGAGGTGTTGAAGGAAAGGCTGGATGTGGCACTTAGTGCCATGGTCTGGCTGATTGGGTCATAGGCTGGACTTGATGATCTCAGAGGGCTTTTCCAGCCCCAATAATAAATCTGTGATTATTTTAATTTATATTAATGCAAGAAGAAATAAAACCTATGGCACTGGATGCAAAGCCATCGGTGAGAAAAGAGTGAGAAAATGTGCCAAAAAGCAAGAGGAGAATATGAGGAGATATTTCCAGCTTATCACTGCAAGCAAAATATTTCACGTGGGACACCACTAGATTTCTGGGAGCTAATAAAATTCTGTGAGCCAAAGTCTTTGAGCAACCTGCTTCAGAGTGTCAGAAGGCCCATTTTAAGATTACAAATCTCTCTTGCATTTCCCTGTGCAAAGAGAGCTGTGTTTGGATGCGTTCTGCTTCCCCCCTAGGGAGGTTCCAAGTGGTGAAAAGGCCTCGTAGCTGTTGGTAAATTACACACTGAGGAGGTGACATAGTTTATGAAATTACCTGGTGAACTAGGGACTCAAAATGACGAAACAGCACAGAATTAATCCTTCCTCTTTGTAATCTTCCAATGCCCTCCCCGAGCAAATTGTCTTGTGTGTGATAAGAAAAATGATTAAAAACCTGGAAGAAGGCAAAGTGCCTGAGGTCCATCTGAATTCAATTAGTACTTGGTCTGGTACCACCCTGCCTCTGGCATCAGCCCTGGTCCCAAGGGGGAGATTTACCACATAAAGCTGAGAGGGGAAGGGAGAACCAAGGGTGAACAAGCCAGGCTGGGGGATGGTGGGACTGATGGCCAGTGAGGGCCACCAGCATCACACCTGGGACTTGGGGCACTGCATTCCACAGAACACGTGGGACACTGCACCCACGTGTGTGAAGAGAGCCCCTCTAGGTACACATGAAATATCTGCTGCCCTCTAGAACCAAAAATACCTTGGATGGACTCTTGAGCCACTGCCCTTATTAAAGCTGTCCCCCTATCAGTGCAAGTCCCTCTAAATGTTGTGAAGTCCTACCTAGTGCTCCCTCCGTGTCCCCTGGTTGGTAAGACCCCTGAGGAAGCTGCCACAAAACTGTAGCTGATATTAAGGGAGGAGGAATATGTTCAGACTTTTGTCACTTTTTAAATAGATCATAAACACTGATTTTTAATTTAAATACACTTGTTTCACATGAGGGGGATTACTGATTTCAGATGGCTCCTCCAAAACACACGTTGCTGTGACCTCAAGTCCACCCTGTTGCTGCAGAGACTCTTTGCTTGCAAAAGCGAGTTTAAAAGAGAAACTGTGGGGCTGTACAGGTGGGGTAAAAGCCAGGGTATTGATGTGATAAAAATCCAACATCACCTTTGATACTCTGTTAAAGTTACACCAAGGGCTAGCTGGCAGGGCTCCCCACGGGAGAATTACAACCCCAGTCTGAGTAATGTCTGTGTGCTTTGGGCTTGCAAAGTCATCTGCCTTTAGCAGAAGGAGCTTGGATGAGAAATGAAGGTGGTGATCCTTCCTGGGGTCGATAGCTGGCATATTTGACATATCTGCTTTCTGTAAACTCTTTTCTATAGTGCTGCATAACAGAAAAAGCCTCTGGGAGCTGAGGAAGTGGCAGGGCTGGCCAAAGCCAACGGGGTTGCTTCCAGCAGCGTGTTGTGTTTTGCCTCCTTTGTACAGGAAAAGTTGTCACTGTGGATGTTCACCCACAGCCAGGAGGTAGTGATGTCAAAGGAGGAACTTTGGGATGCTCTGGGACTGGTGTATCTGGCAAAACGTTGCCCTTTCTTATGGATGGTATCGTGCTCTTGCCTTGGAGAACCTCTAATCCCTTGGAGCATCACTGATCAGACTCAACCGTTGCATTTTTAGTAAGTGCCTTGAAGGGTTTCCAGTTAGGAGCTGCCTCCCTCCCTGCCTGGTGTTCACACAGATGGGATGTCTGGAGGCCCTAAGAGGGTCGAAGCCAATTACAACGTCTGGCCCTACTCAGCACCTTCATTCTTCATTGCAGGCTGGGTTTTATCTCTGTGCTTTCTGAAAGCTGCTGGTCTTTAGATAACATCACAGTCACTGTAGGCTCAACCCAGACACCACGCCAGGCATATTCCTGGAAGAGCCCATGGATGCTGAGGGTGACCTTGGCTTGATGGAGGGAAGGAGCAAGGGGGAGGGGGGGGGGCTGCAATTTGCAGGCTTCATGAGCCCTTACTCTGTGGGTAACTCTTGTTTGGGCTACCCAGGGGCTGACCTTGAAGCTGCAGCAGTTGCTGGCTGTAAAATTGGTAACGCTCCTCAGTGACTCGCTGTGGCTGTCAGTAAGCTCAGGGATCCAATGCAATGCCTGTTCTTAGTGGCATGTACACATTATATATATATACATATATATATATATTAAAAATATATATATATATAGCCCTTCATCTAGATCCAAAGGAGATGACTGAGTATGTTTTCCCTGCTGTGACTCCCAAGCAACCAAAGCCAGATGGGATATTAATAATGATCACGTACTCACGTACTTAAAACCGAGGTTGCATGGGCAAGAAGGCAGGTTGGGACCTGCTTCTGTTGTCCTGCTGTCCTCTGCTCCAGAGAGGTTATTTCTTTTAAATAAAAGCTCCATCTATTAAAGGAGTCCTAGGCAGTGTCTGTACTGGGGGTCTAGTATCATAGTGGTGGTACTGGAGAGCCTGTCAGTGCACAGTGGCAATGACACGACCTTAGCAGTTGTTTTAATTCTCAGTTGGTGTATAATGATACTTAACTCACACTATGGTTGGAGTTTTCTCTTTGTGCTGCTGGCCCCTAGGGCTGCAGAACAGCTCAAACCCAGAAGTGCTGTTACTGGGATGGAAACACAGAATTGCACAGTTCCAATTTAAAGAAAAAGAAAAAACAGAAAGATGTATCTTTGGGAAAAGTTGCATCCTTCTGATTCACGTGTGATCGTTGTACGACAAAAATGTAAAAAGTACATTTGGGAACCAGGTCGTGGCCGCTGCTTGTTGGAGGTCCCTGCTGATCTGTTGCCCTGCCTCTGCTTTCCTTGGTCAGGAAAGGAGCAGGATTGGGAATGGCAGCAGAATGGCCAGCATGAGTGCTGAACCCCTCTCCTCGCTCTCCAGCTACACTTGAACCAAGTATATTTGGGGTTTGGGGTTTTTTTTTACATGTATTCTGCTGGTTTTCTGGAGATACTTCCAGGTTGGTCTTGGCAGTTATTAAAGTGTGTTGTGGCAATTATTGAAGTGAGAAGTGATTTCTGAAGTTATTGGATGCTGAAGTTCTCCAGAAGTCCTGTACATTGAGGACTGGGGCTTCCAGCAACACCAGGGACCACGGGAGGGACCTTCCCACCACATGTGGAGCAGCACTTCACACCCCGTGTCCTGCCATCACACGCAGGTCACCTTGGTGTTCCCAGGGACGGAGGGCTACCTCCACCTCCAATTAAAGCCTTCTGGTGTGCAGCACTTGTGTGTTGCTTGGTTATCATCTCTCCTAAAATTGTGGTTATCTCAGTATTTATCCTGGTTCCTCTTTTCTGAGTGGAGGCTTATAGGTGGTCCTTGAATACGGATAATGAGCAGTAAGCTTAAATATAACCCTGAAAAGTCTGCTTTGATATTGGTGACATCTTGATTATGTGTTTTATGAGGAAATTCTATGTTTCCTGGTGTGTTTCTTTCTCTAGCTCCCCAGCAGCAATTCCTTTCACGAAGGCCCGAGGAGTGCAGGCAGGGACAGTCTTCTTGTTCTCCTAAATGAAGCACCGTTTTAAGCAGCAAGATTTTATCAGGGCAATGCATCCTGAAGGTGCTGAGCTTCCTCCCGGCCCCCCCCCCTCCCGTCCAAGATTGTCCCTTCCCCTCTCGAGGGTGGGTGAAGGGTCCCTCCATCTGTCCCTCTGTCACTCTTCGCCCCGTGCCACACGATCATTTCCTACACGAGATGGCGCTCTCTGCCTTCCGAGAAAGCCAAATGCAATGAGTATCAATATTTTTTTAATTATTCCACCCCCCTCGCCAGTGTTTGCCCCCACCCCAGCCCTGCCTGACCCCTTGGCCCCAGGGATGCTCATGGGCTGAGGATGGGAACTAGGAGCAGCTCTGACCCCGGAGGTTTCCAACCACACATTCAACCCTGGAGGGACAGGGGTGTATGAAGACAACCCACCACCTCCAACTCATTAAAAGAAAGGCTGCTAATTGCTTTTTCCACCCTAATTTAAGACTCCTGTGATACAGCCTCGTCCTCCAAGCCCAAGTCAGATGCTTTGTCCCGTCCTTGCCCTGCCCTAGCAGGTCTGTGATCCCCAACGCCAGAGGACAAGGCTGCCCCAGGGTGGGGTGTGGACCCTGAGGGGTTCCTGAGCTCCTTTTGGGCCCAAGGCCTGGCTGGGGGGCTGGGCCAGGCCCCCCTTTTTGCCTAAAATAAGGAGCTCCTGCCCTCCCGAGGGTGCTTTGGGAGGAAATATGATAGGGGAGCTGATGGTGCTGGCATTAAAAATTCATGTGCCTCATGGGCTCTTCCAAATAAGTCCAGGAAGGGTGAGTTCCTGCCTCCTCAGAGCTGCTGGTGAGCCCTCAGGCTGCCTGCCCTCCCCAGCCAGCATCTCCCCCCACCCCGGGGACCAGGGGCCACCACCATCACCCCTGTGATGGGTTCTGCTTCCTCGTGGCGTGGGGTGCAGCCTTGCCCATGCATGCTGGGATGAGGGGTACCTGGGGTGGGGGAAGCTGGGTGACCCACAGGATGATGAGGGGGGTGGCTTGCGTGGTCTGTGGGGTGACCTGGAGGGCAGGGGTGTGAGGCAGCTGGAGGAGGGTGGGCAACAGGAAACCCAGGTGGGAAGGGGTGTGGAGTCCTTGATAGGGTGGAATGCAGGTGCCCAAGAGGGGTGGGATGTGGGGTGCCCCAGAGGGGAGGTAAGGGGATGGCCTGGAGTGGGGGGTGCCCCGGCAAGGACAGAGGTGGGGTGCTGCGGGAATGGGGGATACCCGAGAGGGACTGGGGTGCCGAAGAGGGGTAACCCAGCAGAGTGGGATGCGGAGGGACGCGGGGTGGGACGGGTGACCTGGAGGTTGGATGCTGAACTCCCGGGGGTGGGATGCTGAGCTCCCGGGCGGGGCGGGGGGCGGCTCCACGTGGCTCATTAGCGGAAGGCAATTTAATATTTATGAAGTGCTCTTGTTTGAATCCCGAGTCTTCGGCTCCAGTTACAAGGAGCTGCGTCACCCTCCGATCACATGGTAATTGTTGCTATTTCCAGGCTCCCAGCCTCGCAGAGTGGCACAAAAGCTCTTTCCCTTTTTCTTGTCTTTCCCCCCCCGCCCCCCCTCCTTCTTTTTTTCTAATTTTTGGGGTATTTTGTTGTTTGGTTTGGTTTGTTGTTTTTTTCCTCCTCCTCCCCGGTTTCTCTCTCGTTGGCTGCCGGGGCAGCGCTGGGGGATGCCGGGGCCGGTGCCCTGAGCCGGGGCGGGCAGGAGCCGCCTTCCCACCCCCCCCCCGCCCCTCTCCCGGGGAGCGGATCCGGTCGTTGCTTTCCATGAGAACTGCCCGCCCCGGCCCGGGACCAGCTCGGCGTTAGCGACGGGGGGGGGACACCCCCAAAAATGACCGAGCTAGAAGGGGACTTCACCAAGCTGCTGCTGCTGAAAGAAGAGCGGATCAAAGAGCTGGAAAGGCGTTTGGGAGAGAAAGACGAGGAGATCCAGGAGCTGCGCCGGAGGCTGCACAAATGCCAGTCGGTGCTGCCGGCCCCCAGCCCGCACATCGGGCCCCGCACCACCCGGGCGCAGGGCATCTCCGCCGAGCCCCAGACCTACCGCTCTTTCCACGACCTCCGGCAGGCTTTCCGCAAGTTCACCAAGGCCGAGAGGTAGGCACGGAGACCCCCTCCACCCCCCCCCCCCCAACCACAAAATACTCCTTCCCGAGTGGGGCGGGAGGTGGCGGGACACCGCATCCCCCCGCCTGGAAGTGGTATCCTTTGTGCCCGGGGGAGTGGGGGGAAGCGCCGGGAGCATTTGGGGGCTCTCAGGACCCCTGCAGGGGATGGGATAAACCATTCCCGGCCACCCCCCAAGTTCGCTTCCCCGCTCTGGCTCCCCTGGGGATGCTCTGCCGGTGCCTAGCCGGCACTGGGAAAAAGTTTTCCGGCGCGGCCGGGAAGTTGTTTGGCTGCTGCCCCAGAAGCAGCAGCACCCACGGGGGGCAGGTGCTGATTCCCCACCCCCCAGCACTCCTTTTCCAGTCCCCATCCTCCCCAAAAACTACAGCTCGCGCTCTTCCACTCCTTATCCCTCTGCGCTGGGGTTGGGCATGCAGGAAGGGTTGTGGTTTTTTTTGCGGGGGGGGGGGAAAGTAGGGTCTGCATCACCCACCTGGAGGATCTGGGGCTGTTTGGAGTGGGTGGTTCTCTTGCCTTAATGTACCCTGTGAACGGGAGGGAGCACGGCCCTGTCCCTCTCCCGAGGGATTTTGAGGGTGACAGGGAAGTTGCTGTGGGGGCACAGGAGTTGTGTGCCGCTGCAACCCGCTATCACCCACCAGAAGCTGTCTCTGGTGCTCGCTGGGTAAAAGATGGTCCAAGTTCTTCATCGGAATAATCACTGAACACATTTTTCCTGGTCGGGTGCGTTTGGGTGCAGATCCACGCTGCTCTCCTCCGTCTTCTCACAAAATGTGCCTTCCCATCACCCAGAACCAAACTCCTGCCCTTTCTTCTCCAGTTGTCCCCTGCCCTTCCTTAGCCAGACTATTATTCATATAAAGAGACACGAGGAGTGCTTGGCTTTAGGCTTTTTTAAATTTATCATTCTTTTTCCTGACTGTACGGGCTGACTTGATAGACCCAAGCGCTGTGCCCAGGGAGCGGTGTGACTGCCAGCCACCCAGCAGAGCATAGCAGCTCATCCTTCCCTGGGTTGGCACATCCCTTGGCTCCCCCTTCCCAAAACAGAGGCCACAGAAGGAACCCATGTCCAACTTTCTCCTTTGCTGTTGTGGTTTCTTTTTTCTTTCTGAAGGCTGTGATCGTCCCGAGCCTTGGGTACCGCAGCGGAAGGTGACAGTGACCTGGCACCTGCGGTAATGGCAGGGACTCTGGTGCCTGCCCAAGTGTAATAACTCATTTTAGGAGTTATTAAACCTGCTGACAGCTCTAGCGAGGTTTAATCCTCACCTGAGACTTTCTCCTGCTGTTCCCAGCTTGGGCTGGCCAGCAAATGCTGTGTCTGTGTGACGTTGTGAAGGTCATTTTCCCCATCCTGCACCGTTCCCACCACCCAGAGAGGTTTCTGTGTGCAGGAAAAACTCTCAGTAGGACCAGTAGGTATTTCCCATTGGCCCCCAGGCTGACACTTTGTCCCCCAGCATCTTCCCATGCCTCGGCTTGGTTGTGGTAGCCATGACAATGGTAACCACACCACTTTGGGCTCGCTCTTCGCTTTGATTAAGGTCCTCTTAATTCTTCTCCTGTCTCATTCCTGGAAGAGCGATGGGCAGCTGCACCTGCAACCTGCCATTTTGATCCTCCTTATTGCCCCTGAATTAATACTCACCAGTGGGGTAAATAAATGTGTTTCCACGTCTTGCCCATTGCTGTGTTTCCAGGTTGCTGCCACGGTCTCCTGGGTGTGGGGGGTAAAGGGCTTTGCTGCAGTCGGGCTCTGCCAAGAGCATGATGATGTTTCCCCATTTTTGATGCTGACCGGAGACAAGTGGGTCTGTCTGGTGCCAGCTCCCCTTAATGTCTCTGTGGGTTTCTCTGGCTTTTGCATCTAAAAACTGCTGACAGCATTTTGCCTCATTTACTTATGGGGGTAACTTACAGACCTATGAGTCTCCTGCCTATGCTTTTAGCATCATCTAAACTGTTCGTCCCACAAGTCTTCAGGTCCCTAAGAGCTTGGAGATAGATAATACTTCTTTTCTAAAACCAGAGACAACTTCCATACCATAAAACCCCCAGGATGATGCTTAGACCAGTCTATTTTGTGCATTGATTTCTAATTAATGCTGACAGAAACCTGGGATCAACATTCAACTGCTTTTTCATCTGTGAAGATAAAGATTTAGCTACTGACAATGTAATTAATTTTATTTAGGGCAAACTTCTCTGTAATATACACTGACATTTAAAGCCCTCAAGAAGTTGAAACTAGGAAATGGGACGCTAGAAACTCAAGAAGGAGTTAAATCCCAGCTGAAAGCTGAAAATAGAGTTTGTCTCTGGTGAGATGTTGGGCCTCTTATAAACTGTTCCTGTAGTGTGCGGCAGGGTCAAAGTTGTAAAGACTTGCAAAGAAAGGGGCTGGGAAAACAGAAAGGTATTGAAGACCTGGTATCTTCTGTCTGGAAAATTATTTTTATGCTGTTATACCTCCTGATAGCTCAGTTGTATGGATTTTAATGGAAGAAAGCAGAGCATTTCCATGTAGATGGTCGCATGTAGCTGATGTAAATCAGATTTGTTTTCCAAAGTAGTTGGGACGCTGCCACTTTCTGTGTCTGTTTTTTCAAAATACAATTCTGCCCTGTTCTTTTCTTGATCTGTTCCTGCTCGTGGAGCTTTGTGCTGAGGAAAGAGATGCACTTGCAAATGATTCATAAATTTGTGTTTGTTCAGTGAGTTTTCTTCTTCCCTTGTACCTAAACCCTGCTAAGTGTTTCGGGTCACGCATGGTTTCCACGCTGTCTGATACAGCATCTGGCAGGTGCTTATTGCAATGGAAAGAGGGGAAGAACAAGTTGTTGTTTTTTCTAGCATGGGGAGAGCCAGCTGTGGGTGATACAGTGATTGAGGCACTTTGCTAATGCCTTGGGAAGTGGCTTCTGGGAAGTGATCCCCAGTTGCTAAGCAAAGGCTCTGCCACGGAGCGAGAGCTACGAATGATAAATGATGCACAAAGGAAATGCTGAGGTGGACTCGAAGCGCTGGGCTAGGACTAACAGCTGGATAAGGCTTTCCAAAACTGCCCCATTGCCGTGGACAGGAGTTTTTTGAACACCTGAGGGTGCTGCTATGGGGGGTTTCAGCACCCAAAGGTGCTTCGTGCCGTATGGATGACCCAGCGCCAGCCACAAGCCCCGCCTTTTAAATCATCCTCTCAGAAAATTCCAGCAACTGCCTTCTTTAATGTGGAGGTGCAGTATCTAATTCCAGCTTAATCCTGTTTATTGGGGTCAACGAGCCTCATTCCAACCAGGGCAACATTAAATTACTGTGGAAACTGTTACGTATTTTGAAATAGCAACTGAACCTTTGCTGGAATAACGTGTCAGAGCCAAGACTAAAAGGCAATCATGGAAGTACAAGCAATCGCTCTTTATGTGCCTGATTTTGTCCTCAACTTTGCAAATTTGGTTTGGACCATCCCATCTCCATGTTCTTCCACATCAGTTTCCCTCTGGCATGGTGCTACAGATTCAGTCTCAGTGTTCTTCAGAAGTGATAGGTTTCCCCACCCTGTTCCCAATAATTTTCCCATCCTCCTTTGCTGCACCAACTGGCTTTGGCTGCAACTTTTTCACAGGTTTTCCCCTCCTTTATTTTGGGAAGCGTTTGCCACAAGATGGCAGTGGGGTCTAAGGTTTAAGGCGAGGTATTGGGGTGTGTTGTGCTCTTGGCTTCACAGCCCTGGCCCAGTCGTCCTGCAGATGGTTTTTCCCGATGAAATCTCGGCATGAATCTGATCTTTTCCCCCCTTCCACCTTCTCTGTGTTCACCCACGGTGTTTAAACTTGGTATTACAGGCTTCAGGTGCTCTAGAGGGTACTATGGATGGAGGGTTGGAGCTGATGCTCTCAACTTTAGATAGCTTCTGACTCCAACACTTGCAATAAGTTGGTGTTTGATGATGGCAGGATCAACCCATCTCATGGCTGCTGAAGTCGGGCTTTGGGTACCTCTCAGATCAAGGCTGACCACATAAAGGGTAAAAACAGGGCAATCTAGGAGGTCTCTAGTCCAAAACTCAAGGCAAGGTCATCCATAAAGCTGGACTGGGCTGCTTGAGTTGCACCAGCCTAAAGCAAAGGTATCCTCTGCATGACCCTGTGCTTCTCCATCACTTTTTTCCTCCCCCATAACATAGCTTTGGCTTCCAGCTCCCCTGCTGTGGCTTTCTCCACCACCCCTGGAGCTGGGGAGGGCTCCTCTGTGGATGGCGTCACCCATGCTTTGCTCCCACCACCCTGAGCATGGCAGGAGAGAATCTCTTGCCCCCCTGGGGCAGCCGGGGCTGTGCTGCTTCCTCCCCCAGCCCACTTCTGGGAACTCAGCTGCCAGCCGGGTGGCTGAGTGGGGTTAATTTAGACATGATCTCATCATCTGCCAGCCACTAAAGCAGTATCGATCCTGTAGTCGGCCTCCATGTGAAAAACGACCCGACTGCTTCCCTGGTACCTGTATCCACCACCCCTGGAGGCCTCAGGAGGCTGGAAAAGGAGCATTTGGTTTGTTTTCTGACTGCTGGGGGGGGGGGGAATGTGGAACCTGGTGCAGATATGTGACGCATCAAGGACAGCCTTAAGCTAAGGAAAGGATATTTGGGGATCATGGCTCATCTAATATTTGGTACTGCCAAGCAGCTCTGCCTGAAAGAGTTGAAACAGGCAGGTCTGGCTTCCTCAGAGTCCACTGTTTCTCTTTAGGTCTATCTCTGTAACAATCAGCATCACTTTCCAAAGCTAAGAGGAAGGGTCGGGGGGGCAGCAGTAAGTTTGACATTACTTACTTCCCTAAAAAAATGCCCCTGTTCCCTCCTTCACCCATCATGGATCTGCTCCTGCTTCTGGTGCCCTGTGACAGTGTGTTCTTTGGATGCTTCTTCCCTGGGTGATTGACACTGAAGATGGTAAGGATTTTATTAGATTAAGTTATATCAGCATAAGTAGAATTAAAATTACATCGACACGGGAAGAATTAACGCCGCTCTTGTTGCTGGTATTGTCAGTAACCTGTCATTGTCCCAAAGGGAGAAGGAAATAAGTGGGAGGGAAGTTTGACCAGGTGTTGTTTAACTTGGGAATAGCCAGAAGATATTGCAGAGGGAGTGAGGGGAATGAGGGCTGGACTCTGCTTGGTCAATCTCTTCTCCAGTTACTTGGATGGAGGAGCCGAGTCTGTGGCATGAAGCAGCAAAGGGTATTGAGTGAAGCCTGGAGACAAGAGGGTTGTTGCACACCTTAGGAGGAGGCATGGCACAGGTCACTGGGCCCCTCGAGAGGGCTGAGGTCAGTGAAATAAGCGGAAGGATTAGAGAGAGAGAGGAGAGTTTATGGGTAATCAATCAAAACCATTTCCTTCCTTTTAATTTTTAATGGGCTGGAGTTACCGCTCCCCCTTCCCTGGGCGTTGCTTTCCTCGGGCTCACGGGGGAGCTGAAAAACGAGCTGCAGGGCAGGGAACTGGCTCTCCCGAGGGACACCAGGTGGCACCTCTCTGCCGGGGATGGCTGGCTGTCCCCAGCAGCCCTGCTGATCGGCACCACCGAGTCCATCCTGTCCGTTCGGCGCTTCCTTGCAGGCTGAATGGCAGCGCTGCGACATCCAAAGCAGCTAAATGGAGCTTTGTCTCCCACCTCCTGCAAAAAAAGAACCTTTATATATAAACGAATTAATGTTTGATACATCAAATAATGCTCAAGGGCAGGTTGGATGGGACTTTGAGCAACCTGGTCTAGTGCGAGGTGTCCCTGCCCATGCAGGAAGTTTGGAACTACATGATCTTTAAGGTCCCTCCCAACCCAAACCAATGTGGGATTCTGTGATTTTTTTGGAGGCTATTTGGATTTGGAGACTATTTGGCTTTATCAGAAGGCTGAGGGGAAGACCTTCTTGAGCTCTACAATTACCTTAAAGGAGGTCGTAAAGAGGTGGGGATTGGTCTGTTCAATGAAGTTACAAGTGATAGGACAAGAGGAAATGGCCTCAAGTTGTGCCAGGGGAGATTTAGATTGGATATCGGGAACAATTTCTTCATGGAAAGGGTTGTCAGGCCCTGGCCCAGACTGCCCAGGGCAGTGGTGGAGTCCCCATCCCTGGAGGGGTTTTAGAGTCCTATAGCCATAGTACTTGGGGTTGTGGTTTAGTTAAGGACTTGTCAGTGTTAGGTTAATGGTTGGACTCAATGATCATGAAGGTCTTTTCCAACCAGGGTTAAGCTGTGATTCTGTGATATGCCCTTGTGAAAAAGGATGGGCAAGATGTCAGAATTAAACATTTTCCTGGTGGTTTTTAAGGAAAACTCAACATATTTGGCTTCACTATTCCTTGCTTGGTTTGCAAAGCCTACAACGCCATGCCACGACATCCCAAACCTGCCTGTCACCCTCATGGCTCGTGCTGAGTCTCAGCACCCTTGTACTGAGGCCACTCCTTGGTCCCCAGGGACAGGATCAGGCCCAGGGTGGGGCCACCACTGCCCATCCCCAGCTGACGCAGAGCTGTTCCCAGCGGCGCCAGTGTAAATTCTTCCTCCTGCCCTATTTTTAAAATGCCTCAAGTCATGGGGCTTTTGGTGCCTCCCTTGGGAGACTATACCACAGGCAGATGGATTTTCAGGCAGCTGCCAGATTGCCCTGGAACCCACCTTCTGCCTGCCCAGAGCTCGCCTGCTTGGGTTACCAAACCCTGAAAATGTGATTCTCTGTGAGCTTTAAATCTATAGCAAGGCTGTGATAAACTCCTCCTCTCTCAGATCTTCAATGCAAACAAAATATATGTATAAAAGGGAGATGGGATCTAGCAAACACCTTGTGTTATTTTTCCACGGTGGCTTGTGGACACTGCTTGGTTTGAAGGAGAAGAAAGGTCCCGTGTCTCACTTGCTGCTGTGTTTTTCAAAGCAGGGGATAGATGTGGGCATATATGGTATTGGAAGTGCTTGGTCACAGTTGCTCTTTATTTGGCTGCTTTTTAGTCACAGCAAGTGTCATTTTTTTTCTGTCACAACTGTACCATGGAGAAGGTCATTCTCTAGAAAAATTCCCCTGGGTGGTGAAGTCTGTCAAAGTCAAATGAGTTAGAAAGGATTGAAATAAGACCACGAGTCCCTCTTAGCAGATTTACTAAGGAGAAACTCGGGGGGGGGAAACCCTTCCCAAGATACCCACTTGGTTGCCTGCAGAGTTGATGAAGGTCTTGGAAAATATCTAACAGAGCTTAGCAAGGGGCTTCTCAAAGGGCTTCACCCTCTGCTGTGACCTCTGGGCTGGAAAAGATAAGGACTGCTTTTTTTTTTTTTTTAAATAGGGTTTTTCTACATTTTCCTCATGGATGTTCTTTGGACATATTTGTTCCATGAGTAATAAAACCCTGTAGTGACAAGCCAGGCATGAGTCCACGTGTGCTGGCAGGAGTTAGGATGCTCCAGACCCAACTGTGGAGGTCTGGGAGCACTAATGGTGATGCTGATATTTTTGGATCAAATTCATGTTTGGGACAAAGTCTGAGCTTTGTTCAAAATACTGGAGGAGAAGGGGAGCAATGTCTTCCAGCAGTGCAACCAAAAGTCTGGGCAGTGTCCAGTGGGGTCTTCAGAGGTGGGAAGGAGGAGGTGGTGGTCATGTTGCTGAGTGAGTAAAGGGACTTCGAGAGTCAGCACCCGGATCTGTCCTGCTGATGCTGTGACTTGAAGGTTTTATGTTCTCAGGGTCTGCCCCGACTCACCTGGACATGGCCTTGAGCAACCAGCTGTAGCTGCAATGTTGGTCACGCAGGGAGCAGACCAGAGAAAGCCAAGCTAAGTTTGTAGAAAAGTTGGAATTAGATGATCTTTAAGGTCCTTTCACACCCAAACCATGCTATAATTCTATGAAACTAAATCTTTCTGGGGTGTCTGAAATGCTGGTGGCTTAATGCTCCTCTGAAGTCACATCTGCCAGGAAGGTGGTTGTGACTGTACCCAGACCTCATGGCAAGAGGGTCAACCAAAGCTTGGGGGGTTTGGGACAACAGAGATGCCCTGCAGCCAGGGAAGGACAATCCTGGTTTCAATGCAGGCTCAAGTGACATCCTGGCTTGGCTGTGACCAGGACTAGTCTGCTGTCCCCCACTAACCTCCTGCTCTGTGGCCTCCACCAGCTTCAGTTGTGATTCAGTCCTGCTGGATGATTAGATCAATGAGATCTGTTGGTTGCCAAATGGCTTCCTCTCTTCTTGGGTAGAAGTTTGAATCAATCCCCAAAAATGTGTGTCAAGGGAAAAATGTTTCACCGTTGCACAAAATAACTGATTTAAATAGTGTCAGCTAAATAAAAATGCTCATTTCATAGAATTGTTTTGGTGGGAAAAGACCTTTAAGATCATCAAGTCCCCTCTGCTGTTGAGCCTCACTGGTAAAGCCACCCATTGGTTTTGGGGGGCGTCTTTTGCGACGCGCTCCAAAGCATCTGATTCCAGCCTAATGGAGCAGGTTCAACTGTTCATCTAGTTTAACTGTCAATTAGAGCAGGAAATGACATGTAGTCCTGGCCTGAAAGACAATAAGGTATGAAGGACACTCTTCCCCTCCCAAGGGATGCTGCTGGAAGAGTGAGGCTCCATTAAATGTGGCCATTAAAGATGGGGGAGCATCGTGTAGTGTCACCTGCACTGGAGCAGGGCTGCCTGCTCTCCCCAGGGCTGGGAAACCTTTCTGTGTTTGACATGGAGAATATATCAAGTGGAGCTTTCATAGAGGCATGTCATGGATATCATAGTCATGATAGAGCAGCAGGTGAACATGATATTGATCTCCCTGACCCGCAGTGATGTACAATTTCAGGTAGAGAGGGTTAGGGAAAAAAACCACCTGGAGATATAGCTAAGCATAAATACATTTTTTTTCCTCCTGTTTGGATTAAATTGGTTTTATTTTGCGTGAGTTTTCTTGGTGTGTTTGTGGTTTTGAGATTTATTGGTAGGTAAAAAAAGAAGACTCAGGATGGTTTGGGTTGGAAGGGGCCATAAAGTTCACCTAATTCCAACCCCTCTGCCATGGGCAGGGACATAGACACCCAAGGGGATGTCCTTGGAGCAGTAAATTGATGGCAGGCTGGTGGTGCAACCCTAAGATTCAAAGAGCGTGCAGACACATAGGTAGGAAAGAAAGTCTTTGTGAACGTAAAAGACCCTGAAGGTAACTGTGCAGGTGGGAAACAGGTCCAGGACATCAGCATCTTGATATTGGGCTTGTCTAGCCTATGGTTTGCAGTGATGGAGTACAGTGGGAGGCTGTGGTCAGGTCCCATGAGCACAACAGGATGGGAGTCTGGTGTTAGTTTCATTTGCACTTGGCTCTTTGTTGGAAGTTTCTATTAAATTCTCCAAGATAAAAATCACCAGGATTTTAAATGACCAGTTTGTGTGTAAACTCTAAAAACAAAGAAAATGAACGTGAAATGCTGTTGTTTGTAGTAAGGGATCAGGTCCTAGATCTTGGAATTCCACTTTCTCTTTATGTATCTGCCTGTGATTGTGTCAGTGTTTAATTTCTTTAAACTCTTTCATGCCTCATACACTGAGGATTGGTCCGAGAGCCACGCTCTGGAGTATTGATCCTGCGGGGTGTGGAAGTGGGAAGGATAACTGGGGATCATTTCTTGAGCAGGTGATGTGCTGAGATCCCAAATTAAAATTCCCCAATCCTCTGGGGGGCTTAACACACCTGCCAAAATGTAGGTGCATGGTACAGCCCTTTGGGGTGATTCTTAGACCAAAATACAACTTTGGGAAGTGGAATCAGAGGGCGGAGCTGGAATAAGGGTGTCCTGAAGGGTGGCTTCCAGCTGGGCTGTTTGTGATGGTTTGAAGGTGTGTCAGAAGTGGCTGTGGTGCAGAAATATTGGGAAAAAATGTATTAGGTTTTGAATAAGGCTGGAGGGGACCTGCTGGAGTTACTTAAGAATTTATCTATGAAAAAAAAAAAAGCTAGAGGGAGTAAATACATCCCCTTTTCCCAAAGTCTTTGTGGCAGCTCTGATGACATTTCAGCCCAAACGGAGGGAGGGTAAAAAAAATCCCAAGATCAGCTTTTATAGGGAAAGTTTTCCTAGTTCCCTGTAGAACAACATCCTAGGTGCTAAAGTGTTTGTTACCTGTAGGTTTGAACACCCCTTCCTTTGGAAGGAAATCTCCTTGCCCCCATTTTGCAGGTGGAGAATAATGTCCCAGGGTAAGTGTAGTAGCAGGGTCAAGAGGAGACCTGAGGTATCAACCACATTTATGGACATGGCTCAGAAATGGAGCAATCCCCCACTCATTTTGTCTCTTTGTTTGTTTGTTTGGGGTTGGGGTTTTTTTGCCAGCATCAGCTGGTGGCAGTGTTCTCCTGTTCTCCTTGGGTCTGGGCATCCAGGAGGTGACATCTCATCATGTCTAAGCCCAGAAGGAAGGCTCTGTAGCTCCGAAAAGCTATTGGGTTTATTAATTATTAATTTTTTTAAATAATATTAAAGCAGTATAAGAGGTTGGTTTGGTTTGGGTTTTCTTTTCCCGCTCATTGATTTTTCATGCTACTTTATGAAATCTGAGTCAAGTTAAAGGATGAAATCTGTATGTTGCCTTTCACCACGTAATATGTGGCTGGGGCTTCAACACGGTGTTTCAGCTGTCAGGTTCTCCCTGCCAGGAGCACGTTCCTTGCTTTGATCTGCAGTCTTATTCTCAGATGCCCAATTCAGGGAAAGAACTGGATTTGCTTTGTTGGAGACACAGACCAGAGCAGTCTGTCTTCCTTACAGAAACACTCTGTTTTGCATCTTCCCTGCAGAAAGTTCTGATGGAGCAGAGAGGGCTGAAGCAAAATTGTAGTTCTTCCTCTGTCCTCCATGGCATTAAAATAATAATACAAATAAATAAATTCAAAGTGCATCTTTTCTCTTCTGGTGGGGAATCACTTGCAGCTTCAATCAGAAGCTCACCCCTTTGGAGGGGAGATGCTGGGAACAAATGTGTTGAGCTGGTGTGGGTCTTATGGAGATGAAATTTCCTTCTGCATAAAACCACATGAAGAGCAAGAAATGTGTGGGAAAGGGAAGTGGAAACGGTGTCAGGGGTCAACTGAAGGCCAGTTTTATGGAAATTTTGCTGCCTGATTAATGTCTTCTGAGTCTGTGCAGTAAAAGCTGTCCTGAAGCACTGGTGAAGATAGTGAAGTCTTTTGCAGAGACTGTTTGCAACCAACCAGTCCTGTGTCTCCCCCACCCAGCTCCTTCTGCTGCAGTTTATTTACACCTTTTTTACTGGGTTGACCCATAACCTGTAGTTGCTGCTCTGCCAGGAGAGAGCAGGTACAACCAATTTCCACCGTTCACGTTGGGCTGGTTGGCTTCTGTATCAGGGTGGCTTCATCCCCTTCATTCTGTTGCTAAATAAGTAGCTAAAAATCAATTTGCTTGAAATAAAATGGGAAGGAAACTATATATTGGTTAGTTGTCCGCCGAAATAATGCCATTAATTCCCCCAACTAGTCTTCTTTTGGTTGTTCTTGCCCAGCATGTGAAATAATCCGTTTGAGCTGGGTTGTTTGGGTTGTTTTTTGTGTTGGTTTTTTTTTTTTCCTCCCCCCAACAATGACTGTTCCTCTGAGCCCCCTCTGGGCCTGTGGTTCATTAGGACATTTGTGTGGGCGTGGGATTTAACTCGTCACGCAATCGCACGGCGAGGCGCGACACGGAGCTGACAGAGCCAGTACATCTGTGTTCTGCCCCGCGTCTCCGGAGGGAGAAGTCTGCAGGATGTTGGGCTGTGTCAGCATTTGTAAATTCAGCCCCTAACCTTAGAGGAAGAGATTTTGCAAGTACGTTTCTATCCACTTTGGAGCCCTTTTAGCATGCCTGAGAGATGCTGGGTCACAGAATCACAGAATCTTAGGGATTGGAAGGGACCTCGAAAGGTCATCTAGTCCAACCCCCCTGCCAGAGCAGGGTCACCTAGAGCACATCACACAGGAACTTGTCCAGGTGGGTTTTGAATGTCTCCAGCGAAGGAGACTCCACAACCTCTCTGGGCAGCCTGTTCCAGTGCTCTGAAATGGATGGCAGAAGAATGAGTGAAAATGACTTAAGTTTTCAGAAGTGGGTATCTTACAAGGTCAGCAAGGCTGGCTGTGCTCATCAAGCCTGATTTGCAGGAGATGGGCCATTAGTTTATTTGGAGGCTTTGTTTTCACTAGTGTATTGTCTTAAAAAAATATATATATCTCTATGAAAAAATTGAAAAAATCCCAGTTGTGACTTAAAAAATTCGTTGGTGACTGTGAAAGCACCATGGTCCCTGGCAAACTGTTGCAAAGATTAACAAGGTTAACTTTTACTCTCTCTCTTCTCCACTGAGATGGAAAAAAAACCCAGCGAGCTGGAGAGACCCTCAAGGAGCTTGTTTGCTTTTTCAACCCATTTTGCCAGTGGTTTAATAAAACCTGCTCAGTTTGTGTCACGGGCTCTGCTTTCCATAGAGCCTCAAAGCTTGGTATTTGTTATACTGCCTTAATTCCTGAAGCAATTAAATTGGGGATCTCGCATCCCCGTTGAGGGCCAGGGTTGATGTCAAGCTGACACAATGATCTGTGTGATTCCATTTACCTGCTAAAACTCTTCGTGGAGCGCTCACTTCCCTCTGGCCCTCCAAGATGTTTCCCTTAGCATTCCAAAACTCAAGATCGTCAGCAGAGAAAATGTAAGGACCCTTTGACCCACTTTTTGTTGAAAATGCAAAAAGATGGTGTCCAAAGACCTGATTCACTCTGTTCTGCAATATTTGGGCTGTCCATAACGCAGCTGGCTCTGTTTTATCTGTTAGAACACTGGCCCATAAGATCATTTTTTACCCAGGGGCTCCTCAGTGATGACATTTTGCCCTCCTGAGGAAGCTGTGACCGAGTCTACCATTATGCCACTTTTCCTGCCCCCTTCAATTGATGTGAATTAAGTGGAATTTGGGCAATTGTGGTGTTTATAGCAAGGCTGTGCTCTTGGTGAGCAGAAGACTTTTTTTCCCCAGCCTGTGGTGCCTTGAGAAAGGCTAACACTCTGCTAACACGTAGTTTTATTCTGTCACGTTTCTTCTGAGCTTGAGGTGCCTGGTCCTGCAAGCAGAGGTGGCCTTTCACCTGGAGACCGCCAGGATTGCCACAGCTCTCCTGCAGCAGATGGACTCAGGGTGGCTGAAGATGTCGTCATTGCTCTAGAGATGGAGCGCCTGTATAGCTGCTGTGGTGAGAACATGAGGATGGCTTTGAGCTTGTGTGATGTCTTCTGCTCCTCTTCTCTCTGGTGGTCCCATCACAAGCATTTCTCTCCCCAACCTGGAGCATAAGAGGTGGGTTTTAAGTTGCAGGGTGTGGAGGAGTAGCTGAGATGCTGCAGTTTCACACTGTTCCTGTTGTCTGAGCACCTGGTCATGGCAGGAGTTGCTTGAGCCTCACACTCCACTAATGAAACTACTGAGGGAATGATTTCCTAGTGTGGAGGCAACATTTTCCATTTACATTATCTTGGTCTAGCCTTCAGACCCATGCAATGGTAATGGGGTGATCACAAACCAATTTTGTGTGCGTTTGTCTCCTGATGAACAAATGTCCCTGAAGAAGTGAGATGTCATCCTGTTGCTGGCTGATCTTAAACACCTTTAGGTGGCCCCTCATTTTTTGCCCTTGCAAACATAGTTTTTGCTTGTGAACATTCATAAATGTGTTCAGCAGAAAGTCATTGCTGTGTTTATCACCATGGTAAAGCAGGCCTGGCACACTAGAAGAAATGATGGTTTCCTGATCTTTAAGCAATAAAAGTGTGCAGGAGGTTAAACATGGATTTTGCTTTTGAAGGAAAATTCAAGCTTGTGATGAGAAACACAGGTTGGTTTGGCACTTGTGTGTCCAAAATAAGGTCAAGCATCATGTGGAGGATGGTTGCTGCCTGGGAGAGCCACTGGATTTGCCCTTTGAGAAGCAGTAGGACAAGAAGAAGCCATTCATGCTGGCTTGTGTGTGGGAGGCGTTGTTGGGTGGAGGTGAAGGTGTGGCTGAAGAGCCATTGATGGTGTATGGTGCTGTGGGAAAGGACCTGGCACCCCACCATCCCTGAGGTGCTGGTGAAGAGGGGGTGTTTGCAGGCTGCAAAGTATCCGTGCTTTTTAAATTAAATGGCACATGTTCACATGGGGGTTTTTGAGAGGTTTGGAGGTTTGCAGCTCCTGGCCTCCCAAAATTGTAGCACCCCAAATTACCCCAAGTGTGGCCACAACTGACAAACAGCAAGAGGAGAGCAAAACCCCTAGGTTAAAAAATCCCAGTGACCAGGTATACATGTGGAAAAGGGGGAGTATTTCAGGGGGTGAAGGGCTTCAGATTCGTATCTCCAGTTGTAAAAATGCCACATCTGAGCTGAAAGTAGTAGCTAAGCAGGAGCTTTCACATTCCAGCTGCAATACATCCTGGTAAAATAAGGATCTGGCTTTGCAAGCAGATGAGAAAATTGAGATTGTGTTGGGCTTGTGGCCCAGCTTAGTGCCAGGAGATGGACAGAGAGCCTCGAGTGATGGGGCAGTGGGAAGAAAATGGTTACCATGTGCTTGACCATGTTAATAGCTTTGCTGGGTGCTCCTTAAAATGGAGTCTAAGCTCTGAAAACCTTGGCCAGTAGTAAAAGGGCTGATAAAACTGGGCTATTTCTCCTGGTTTTGTGGTGGTTCTTTTTTTTTTTTTTTGCATAGCCAATCTCTCCCTAATTTTTTCTGGTTTTTTTGGCTCAGATGAACTTGGCAGAGCAGTTGGGAGTGCAAGGGAAAAAGGTTTTGGTACCACTGGGAAGAAGAATCATAGAATCATTTAGGTTGGAACAGATCGAGTCCAACCATTAACGTAACTCTCCCAAGGCCACTGCTAAGCCATGTCCCTCAGCACCACATCTACACAGCTTTTAAACACATCAGGGATGGATTGGGCCTGGACAGAGCATTCAGTTAAGCCAGGCTTAAGGCTGGGGTTGGTTAGGTGGATGCAGTGCCATCCTGGCACAAAGTCCTATGGGAGCGAAAGGATATTAAAACATGGCATGTTCTCTCCCTTGAGTCATCAACAGCATCACAAGGCTGATGGTGGTCCCCAAATGCTTTGTTTTCCAGCACGTCCCTTGCCACTGTGGTTATTTATCCAGTGGGGAGGGGGTGACACTTGTCTTGCAGAGGGGCCAGGTGATGTGGGTGCTGTGACCAAGCCCTCTCTCCATGCACATGCAGAAGAAGTGATGGATGGGGAGAGGCTGCCTGAGGCTTTGGGTACCCACCACCCAGCTGTAGTGGGTGGGAGCATTTTGAAGCACCAGCTGAGATTGCCAGGAAGTCCTTTATTGCTGGAGATTAAACACACGTGGATCATTTCAGCATTATTGAAGATGATCTGAGGGCTGGAGCACCTCTCCTGCAAAGACAGGCTGAGGGAGTTGGGACTATTCAGCCTGGAGAAGGCTCCAGGGAAACCTTAGAGCACCTTCCAGTGCCTGAAGGGGCTCCAGGAAAGCTGGGGAGGGGCTTTTCACCAGAGAGGGCAGTGACAGGACAAGGGGTAATGGTTTTAAACTGGAAGAGGGGAGATTTAGGTCAGACATCAGGAAGAAATTCTTCACCATGGGGGCAGTAAGGCACTGGAACAGGTTGCCCAGGAGGTTGTGGAAGCCACCTCCTTGGAGGTGTTCAAGGCCAGGCTGGATGAGGCTTTGTGTAGCCTGGTCTAGTGGGAGGTGTCCCTGCTCATAGCAGGGAGGTTGGAACCTGATGATCTTGAAGGTCCCTTCCAACCTTCACCATTCTATGATTCTCTGAAAGTTATGTGTCCCACAAGTGAAGGAGGTGAAATGCAGAGGACAACCCTTAGCTCAAAGCTGGGAAGTAGTTAAAAATTATATATAAAAAAAAAAAAATGCTTCAGTTGCTGGGGAATGAAGGGAGGTGGCTGCAGAGGGAGAAGCTGGAGTGCTGCACAGACTCCCCCCACCCCCCCCAAGCTTTCCTGGGAATGAACAAATGCTTTCAGGTCTGCCTCTCCACCCTCTGCTCCCATCAAAGGACTCACAGACCAGAAATCTTTAAACAGATGGTTTGAATAAGGTCAAGCACATAGCCAGAGGTGCCCTTGGGTAACCACACTGCCCTCCCAGGAGCTCTGCAGATGCAACCAGAGGTTGCTCTGGCCCGCCAGGACCAGGGGAGGTTGAAAGGCTGCACTGTTCAGACACTGGTATTTTTATCACTGGGGAAGGATTCCTGGGTGAAAGCTGCCAACCCCCCCAAAAACAACTGCCAGGTGGGAAGGAGCTTCTCCTGTCTGCTGGCACGTGTGGCTTGGCTGTGCAAAATGTTTTCCCATCGGAGCAGCCCTTTGCGGTGGATGTAGATGGAGGAGACACTGGAGGCTGCAACACCCTCACCAGTGGCAGCAACTGACCCTGAGCTGGAGAGCCAAAGAGATGATTTGGGGAGAAATAGGTTGGGGCAGGAAAAATGTTGGCTGTTACGGGGCTTTTATACCATGAATCTGCTCTGTGAGGGTTGCGAAGGGCAGCTTGGAGCTCACTGGAGGAGCAGAGGAGAAGGTAGCGGAGGTGGCACCACTAACCTGGGGTTGCAGGTGGAGATGTGTGTGATCTGCTTTGCCAGGGAGTTTGTTCTCGTTGTTTGCCCTTCGTGTCCAAAATAGGGGCCTCGTATTTCATTTGAACTTTCCTGTTTTCCAGTTCTGGTAAAGCCTTTCCCTGCTGCTCCAAAAAAGCCATTTCATACCGACCCCTTCATCTGCATTATAGTGTCTATATAATATAATGAAATTTTATGTGTTTTTTTTTCCACAAAATTAAACAAATCAAGCCTTTTCTGCCCTTGATAAGGGTATTTTTTTCCAGCTCTCTGGTGGTGGCTTGCCTTCTTCAACACCATCTCCAGCTGCTCGGTATCCTCTCCCACAGCAGGGATATTAGCCCTCTGAAAAGCAGTTCAGCCTCAGCCACCAGTAGATGCATGTTGTGAGGGGTCTCTAGTCATTATTTCTCCATTTAGTCTGTTGTTTTCTACTTGTACTGGTCATAACTTGACCCTTTGGTTTTGCATGGAGGCCCTTCTCTATGAAGACCCCCACAGAAGCAAAGGAGGAAGGTGGAGAGGTTATTCCTAGCAGGAGGAGATCACCCTGGCTTTTTTTGGCAGCTGGCAGAGAGGGCAGTCAGTGGGATAGGTACAGATAAAGCTGTGAGGGGGTGATGTTCAGCCTGTCCCCCCTTTTTTGGGTGTTCTGCTGACCGTGTTGTGGCTGGATGGTCTTTCCCAGCGTGGTGGTTACTGGAAGAGAAGATGATTGCAAAGATAATGGGGGAAGGACGTCTGCTGACTTGCAGTCTTGCCCTTCAAAACGCATCACATTGGCTGGCTGAAAGAAAAAGGTGCTTAGCAGGGGGGTGTGGGGGCTTTTTTCAGTTCTCTTTGAACTCACTGGGAAAGTCTATAAATCAAGCACTGGATGTTGGGAGATTTGATGCGTGATGCTTTTTGGTGGCTAAATGCAACCCTTCCCATTTTCCTCCTGTAATTCCCTGGATAAAGCAGGCACATGGGGCAGTGCCTGGCATGGGCTGCCAAGTCTAATAGCTGCCATTGACTCCCAACAACTCCTTTGAAAGAGCTAGAAGGTCTAAATAATTAATACCTGTTAAATTATTCAAGCTGGAAATACAGTACATGAATTCAGCAAGCTGACCAGGGCTACGAATGAGTAATTATGTTAATTAACCTGTGCAGCTAGCAGGAGCTGCAATTAGCTCATGGTTTAGGCTGCTCTGTGTTTTTTTAGGAACAGAAATGAGCTAAACCAGCTAAAAATAAATAGAAATAAACTAAAGCTGCAGCTTAAAAACACAGGTTTAAGGATAGGCTTTGAATGATCAACAGAGGCACTGCATTCAAATTCAGTTGGATTTATGTTCAAACAGCCCTTCTTTCCTTTGAGGGGGAGCAGGGACATTTTTTAAAGCTTTATTTTATCTCTCCTCTCTGCAAGAGCTTGAAGATATTTCTGAGAACTCAGTAGCATGATACAAGAAGTCATCCTCTGGATGCTCTGCTCCAGTCTCTGCACATTTCTCCTGGTTCTGTCCCATGCGTTGCTGAAGAGGTAGAGAGACGGGGGGGGAAATAGCAATTAAAGTATATATTTCTAAACCCATTAGCATCATGGAAGAAGTCCTAATAGTAATTGAAGGTCTAGTTTTGCAAACACACAACGTGCCACTCAGTGGGCAGTGAAGCCTGAATGGATGGTAAAAGGCTTCTCCACTGAAAAGAATAAAAGCATTTAGTAGCTATAGGGGGAAAATTGCATCAATTTGAAGCTTTGAGAGGAACTAATCTGTGTCAGCTGAGGTTTTGGGACTGGAAATGGTCGTTGTCCAAATATTCTGCCTTGCAGTGTTCTCTGGGCTGGATGGATAACGTCCAGCCTCAGGACAACAGGGCAGCTTTTCCCGAAAGTTGGAGCTGGTTGCATTGTAGACAGAGAATTGATTTACACTCTTGGCCTCCATATGGAAATACACCCTCTCTGACTCTTCCCACTTGTAAGTGGATAGATTCAGATCTGCTTTTCTTTTTGTGTGCTCTTTATTTTCTCCAAAGGCATTGTGATGAAAACCTGTCTAAGGCTCCTTATTTACATGTGGAGGTATCTGCCATCCTAATTCCTCAAAACTCTGTTTGGGTCTGAAGAAAGAAAACAAAACAAAACAAAAACAACCTCTTGGATAATTGCCATTTTTCTCCTGCTTTTGTTCTGTTCTGAGCATTGCTTTTCACTGTGAAGAGAATTCTTAGTATTGAATTTAAATGGGACAGTTTGGTACGGAATTGGGAAAACCCTGATAAAATGGGCAAATGAGGGAGAAATTTAAGAAATCCTCTCAATATCCCAAGATGAAATGGAAAGCTTTGGCATTTACCTCTGCCCTGAGCTTTCCCTCTCATCAGGGAATTGCTTGGGTGAAGTGAATTCTCCACTGGGAATCTCAACACCTGCTTCAGCTCTAATGGTTTTGCTGCACCTTCTTAATAGGATGCACCGAAATGCAGATTTTATTTGCATATTTGGAGTAATTGCAAAGAATGCCTCTTGGCCCTGCAGGTCCATGGAGGTGCTTTAATACTCCCTGAGATCCAGCTCAGGCCGTGGCAGCCTGTGAACAAGAAATTATTATGGTCCATCAGTTGTTGCTTGTGCCTGCAAAAAAGTGTAGACTTCTGGTCATTCATGGGCTGGATATCAGACAGAGGGTTCACATCTCCAATTCCATCTCTGGGTAGATATTTTGTGGGTTTCTTTATATAGGTATCACAAATATAATTTGTGGCTTAGCCTCAAAATTGTGCTTCTTTCTTCCAGCATCAGTTTCTGAGCTAATAAAAGGCTTTACCTCTGTCTACAACATAAGCTGGGACGTGCTTTAACTCATTCTCAGCTACACTTTGGGCTGACTTTGCCACCAAAGAACTGGGTTCTGCACCATTTCAGGTGGAGGATAAATTTATTTCCCTGAATCTCCTAATTTGTTTGGGTTTGACTTGCCTTTTAAAACCCTTGTGTACCCATCCCCTGAGTGTTCCCTACAAAAATATATAGAAGAATATATATTATATTATATAGAAGAATATATATTCTCTTCTGGTGGGGCTTTTGTATTGATTCTTTCCCTACAATTTAGACCTTTGTGCTCAGCACTTGCTGGTCTGTTGCCCAGTCAATACCAATTCCATCTGGAAATTTCATTAATGTTTTTTAAATAGGAGTTTTCTTGCGAAGTTTAACTTTCTCTGAGGAGTTTGGGAAAGTTTATTTTGAGGTGATGGGTTAGTTGCAGTGATATGTGAGTATGGTGGTATTAGTCTGAGCTATTTTAATTTAATTTACTTTGCTGAGAGTTTACAAGGGGATATAAATGGCAAGTAAAAAGATTCAGACTGCTGGAAATGGAATAATTTCAAATTTAAATGAGAGTAAATACAGAATCGTGGGATACAGTGAAAACGAAATACCTTCCTTTTTCAGATTGGTCATTCAGTTGGTCATTAATATTAAAAGACAGAGATTTTTGGATTTCTGTGGGTGCTCCAAGTTGTTGTGGTGGCAGCAGGTACTGGGTGTTGAGCCCAGAGTCAGGACTCATGCGAATCAACGACCTCCTAAAAGCTCCCTGGGAAGGTCTGTTAACTGAATCAAATAATTGAGTCAAACTTTCAACAAATCAGTGTCTTTAGGGGGAACACACATAGGTGTGGTAAAGAAAACTCGCCTAAAATGTGATTTCTGGTCTGCTGGGATTTGCAGGTAGAGTTATTGTATCTCTGCCAGCTCCATCACATGAACTGAATTTTAAGGAGGAAGAAGGCTGCGAGTCTGACTACTATAAGGGACAGAGACAGTGCTATGGTTTATAAACGCCCATTTTGGTAGAAATATGCCTCTCAATATGCCACACATTCACTTCTTCAGACTTGTAGTATCTTACTTGAGAAAAACTTTCAGTATTAATCCTACCCTCTGGCTGAGAAATAGAACATACTCATATCGATGGGAACTTAAAACTGAGTTCGAGCAAGACTCCTGGTCTCTTTTTTTTTTTTTTTTCCCCTAATGCAGGTATTGTTTTATTTCTGTATTGCCTTTTGATTGTTTGGGGGGGGTGGGGTGGATGTTTTGTTGTTGATTTTTTTTTTTTTTTTTGTGGTGGTGGTGTTGATTCAGCAAGTCAGTGGCCTGAAGGTTTGCAGCCCTGCCCTCGAGTTGGGTGCGCAGGGCAGCAGAGGGCGGCATTACTCCTTGTCTTCCGCCTTTTCTCCTCCTGAAAAAAAAAAAAAAGAGGATTAAAAAATGGGGAAAAAATGAAGAATGTGGAGAATGCTGTGCCTGCCAGAGCTGCAGGCCATGTAAGGGAACAGAGTGGGGCCAAACAGCCCCCGCGCGGGGAGGTGGCACAGGGCGCTTCTCACCACGTCACACCCAGGTCATGAGCTGGAAATTGTTCTTTTGCTGAAAGTCGTGGCTTTTAAGGGAAAAAAATTGAAAGAAAAGGAAAAGAGCAGGTTTAAAAAGAAACCAAGTTTGTGTATCTATAAAGGAGCAGCAGGATTTTTGAGGCTGGTTGGGAATTTGCACTCTTGTGCCAGGGAGCAGGAGTAGAAAATCCATTGCCTTCTCATCGGCCCCAATGCAGGTTTTTGTGCTGTGTAGCAATAGTGATCCTTCCTGCTCCAACACCACCAGACCCTTTCACAACATGTCAGATGCTTTGAAAATGAGCTTGTCCACTGAGCTTGGTGTATATGGATTGCATAAATATGGGTATGAAGAAACTGTCCTCTTGAGTGGGCCAAGTCACTCAAGTGATGATAAAGCTTCAAAAGAAACGGCTCTTGCAGAGAAGTAGCCTATGAAAGGTCAATACCAACCTAGAAATCTTTTTTCTAGAGCACAGGGAAGCAAAGTATATTGCCTTTACAGCATCGTCACTTCCAAAGGATTTTTCCTCCTGGGTTTCAGGAAGCTCCCATCAGCTGGTATCGTAATCAGCAGTGAAAATTGTAGTGTTCTCCGCCCAGATCAAAGATTAGGAGGTGGTGGGGAAAATGTGCAGGGGTGAAGCTTCCCAGTGTGTTTTTATGGTGGAGAAGAGTTGCACAGGTGAACCTCCCCAGCGTGTTTTATGGTGGAGAAGAGTTGCATAGGTAGAGTTTCCAGCATGTTTCAATGCATGTTTTAATCCTGTGCAACAGGGAGGACACAAAGCCAGAGCAAAACCATCTGGAGATGGAGCTGGTGTCAGAAGAGGCACCACAGCCCCTGGTCCACAAGGTCTGCCTTGCCTGTAGCTGGTGAGGAGCTGTGGTTGCTGGTCCTCCTTCCACTTGGGGTAGTAGCTGTGTGGTGAGAGCGAGGAGGGAACCCTGCACCTTGCCCAGGGCTTTAGCTGCTGGTTTGAAGCAGAAATTGTGTGAAGCTGAGAAGAAGAGTGCTGCCTATGCCCCAATCCCCCAAGGCAGCAGGACAGCCAGCTGAAAGACTTTGGCAATGCTTCAGGAAATCACTGTCCTCTAACACCCCGATGAGTAGAGCAATCAGCTCAGGCAGACCCTGACAAAGAGCAAACTGTGAGCAGGAACATTTTTACACACTCGGAGAGCCCAACCTGATGAAGTTTCCCCAAGCATAAATAAGAAGGAGCTGTAGAAGTCAGTGGAGTGCTATAAAACATTTGTGAAACCCAACGTGAGCCCCCGTTTGCAGATTGTGCCTGGATGGTTCACGGATATTTCCTTGGTACCTTAACGAGCCGGGTCCTCTGTGGGACGCAGCCATTTATTCTGAGTCTTAAACGATGACAGGGATCAACTTGGAGTACAATCCTTTTCTGGAAGTGTTTTCTGCAAGGAAGGATTTAGCATTGCTAGAATTGCAGGCATAAACGTGTCAATATTTAAATAAAAGACTGGTTCTTCAGGGAAATGTTTCTAGTTGCTCAGGACATGCAGGTGTCAAAAGAAGCCTTCGGAATGAATCCCAGCACAAATCTGCTTCTAAAAGGGAAGGCAACTTGCAGTGCAACTTGTATTTCTTTTTAAGAAACACCAATCTGTTGTCATGTAGAACACAGCCTTAAAATCTGTGCTTTGTTCTTGTTGTAATAAATGCCCCAAACAGTCAAATAATATTTTTTTAATAAGCAGAGAATTAATTTGGTTGCATAAAGAGACAGTGGCACTTACTCACAATGCAGTCATCATTAAATAATGCTAATGCACTTGTTATTTTCATATCAGTGGTGGCGGGATAGGTGTTTATTTCTAATCCAATGTCAAATATAAATGAATTGTTTTGAAGGTTGGCTAAATCAGCCTGGCAGACCAAGGCAATTATGGCAGGTGAGTGGTGCATTGCTGGCAAGGAGAGATAAGAACCACTGCAGGGTCCAAAAGGGGGATGAGAACGAGCAGCTGGAATTGCAAACACTCGGGGCTGGCGAGTGCTTTGCTGCCCTTAAACCTGGAAAGTTAAGAAATGGCATCAAGCAGCTTCAAAATCAGGCTGTAGCAATGAGCTGCTACCAATTATAATAATTTGGGGGGAAAAGAAGTCTCTTGCTGTTCATAACTACCCGAGTACTTTGCTTTCCATCTCTTGCAATTGTGATTTAAAAAATGAGCGATGAAAGTTTGGAGTAAGGAAAATTTGGGACTGACTGGTACCAGCCAATGAGGTTAGCTGTGGTTGTGGAGTGGTTTGGAAGTACACCAAGAAGAGTTGCAGGTTGGCTCACAAGACAAACCTCGTATTTGCTCAACACAAGATTTTACTGCATGAATACTGCTGCAAGAATCGCTCCCCCAGAACATCCCCCTAGGAGCTGCTGTTGCTAGTTGGAGTCCCACATAAGGACAAGAGGGGGAGATTCAGGTGAGACATGAGGAGGAAATTCTTCCTTGTGAGGGTGGTGAGACACTGGCCCAGGTTGCCCAGAGAAGCTGTGGCTGCCCCATCCCTGGGAATGTTCAAGACCAGGTTGGATGGAGCTTGGAGCAACCTGGTCTAGTGGGAGGTGTCCCTGTCCATGCAGGGGGGTTGGAGCTAGACAACCTTTAGGGTCCCTTCCAACCCAAAACATTCCATGATTCTATGACAAATGAAGTGATGATCTCACATGCAGAAGGTTAACAGGAGCTGATTAAGTCAGAAGCAAAGGCAGGTTAGGATTTGGCCCCAGGTATCCTGACACCCCAGATGTCTTGACACACCGTTGAGTCCCTGATTGCCTGGATCATGTAAGGTCAGATCTACATCCTGCCCAAGTGCCTTTCCTAAGCAACACAATCCAGAGGTGGTGTGTTAGGCAGCTGTTGGGCTTCTGGCTCTGTCAACAGCTTTGGAAGGGTCTTGCCTGTGAAAAGTGAACTTTGGGAGACTTTTGGTCAGCTGTGCATGTTGATTGTTCAATGCCTGAATAAGGGGCAGAGATTATCAGCATGAGGGTGCTGTCCCTGTTGTGAGGTCAGGCTGGGTGGTTTTCATCCCTGGGCAGTAACCCCTCATCGTTTGGTGCATGGGCTGGTTGATGGATGAGCTTGTCACACTGAGATGTCATACAGCAGGAGGAAGAATGTGTGTTGAACAGAGAAGATGAAGGTCACTGAGGGTGGTGGGCTGTCCCCAGCTGTTAAACTCTGGTTGATGAGAAGTGCAGGAAAGCTGGCCCAGCTATCCCAGCCGTGTCTCCACAAAAATCAGTGGCCTCAGATCCAACACATGGCTCCCACCTTCCTTCTAACACTTCAGCTTCTTCCAATCTCACCCCTAAGAGCCAGAATGAATTGATTTTTTCCAACTATGTCAACTGAGTTGATGTTTTCTACAAACTTCACCTCTGTTATATCCTCACGACTCCAAGGCTAGATCTGCATCCTTACATTTAGTTTAATTGGTCCCTGGGTTCGTTTGCTGGCAGCTTAAGGCTGAAAGGAAAAGAAAACTACATTTCCAGGGCTCTCCTTGTCTAAATGCTGCTTTTGCTCCACATAGGCAGTGCCCTGGGACTGCTGAGGAAAGCAGGGACACAGCCAGTGTCTAATTGTAGTAACTGCAAAACAGCACCATGGATTTATGTTGGCAGTTTGCAGAACAAGTTGCAGCTTCACATGAGCCTGAAGAGACTTCTTAAGGCAGCTGAATAATTTTGAAGCTGCTTCTGGCTTAATTCAGCCCACGGGAAGATGTGTCTAAGCTCTGCTCCTGCCTGACCTTGCTGGGCTGTCCAGCCCTTTTTGGCATGTGGGGAAAAAATTCAACCAGTCACTTGAGGGCAGGCACTTGATGGCAGGAGGGATCAGGGATGGTGGTCCTCACACCTGACCTGCCTGGAGAGCTGCTGCTGTTTGCAGCTCCCACCTAGGGGTGCACAGACAATGTGTTTACTCTTTCCTGGAGAAAGGTCAGCCCCAAAGACTTCATTTAGGCTGAGGATATGAGAAGGTGCTACCAAGAAGCCCATAGCATCTCCTCCTGCTCTGCAGGGACTCATGAGCAGCTGAACCAGCACTGAAGTGAAGGGATGTGGAGCCCCACTGCCACCAGGTACCACCATCTGATGGGGTGGGCTGTTGAAACCACAACTTCCCCTGTGATCGTGGGAGGAAAAGCTTGGCTTCAAAAGTTGTCTTCCAGGTGTCAGATGCCTTTTGGAGAGGCAGAGGATCTGTGGTTTCTGTAGACATGCAGACAGGGCTCGTGTGAAAAGGGTCTTGTTAGTGGGGAAAAGAAGTCAGAGGGACTGTTTTGGTTGCTCTAATGAAAGCAAAAAGCTTTGAAGGGCTTGTTGTGTGTATTCAACTTGTGGATATTGAGAGTAATTTATTGTGCCATTTTTATGTAAAGCTCATGTTCCTCCTGTATGAAGATGATAGATCTTCTGCTGTTTCAGCTCTGCAGTCCACCCAGCAGGAACCACAGGAACAGGCTTTCCTCCAGCCTGGAAAAGTAACAAGGGGAGGGTTATGTCTTACTCCACCAGTGTGTTAGGTCCTTTGTGCCATTTATTTTTCTGGGCAAAGGAGAACAGAAGACTTGAATCTGAAATCTGCTTCTGGCACAGGCCTCTGTGCCCATGAGGGGAGGAGGGCTAGAAACCCCCCTGCTCCACGGTTATAATTCTGCGCTATTATACACTCATCGTGGCTCATCCTTTTGCCTTGCATGACACCAACATTCATTTTTGTGTTATTATGGGTGCCCCTAATGTGATATAAAAAGCTAAGCACATTACCCATTGCACAACAGCACAGTATTATTTCTTGTCTCTGCAGTGAGCGTTTTTCTTTTTAGCATTAATAGGTCTTGGGGTATTTTTTTTTCCTCGTGCGCTCTACTCCAAATGATCCTCACCCTGGGAGGATGTCCTAGGGCAGGCTGGAGGGGTTGCATGCTCTTCAAAAGAGCTGCTTCTCAGTGTTTATTGCAGATAATGGAAAGAATCTACATTCTACAGGAAAATCCTTGAGATAAAAGGACCTGGGGCAATGGATTCAAACTCGAGCACAGCAAGTTCCACCTCGGGTCGAGGAAGACAGAGCACTGGGACAGGCTGTCCAAGGAGGTTGTGGAGTCTCCTTCTCTAGAGACTTTCAAGACCTGTCTGGGTGCCTTTCTGAGTGATCTGCCCTAGTTTTGGTCCTGCTCTGGCAGTGGGGTTGGACTTGATGATCTTCAGAGGTCCCTTCCAACCCCGACCATTCTGTGATTCTGTGATGATCCAGCGGAGATGTTGCTTTGGCTTTCAGCTCTGGGGAATCGATGGGGTTTAAAAGACAGAGTGCCCAACCTGGGCATGGGGACAAACCTTTTAGCAGGGCCTATAATGATAGGATGAGGGGTGCTGGTTTGCAACTGAAAGAGGGGAGATTTAGACTAGATATTAGGAAGAAATGTTTTACAATGAGGGTGGTGAGACACTGGCCCAGGCTGTGCAGAGAGGTGGGAGATCCCTGGAAACATTCCAGGACAGGCTGGATTGGGCTCTGAGCAACCTGATCTAGTTGAAGATGTCCTGGCTTACTGCAGGGGGTTGGACTACATGACCTTTAAAGGTCCCTTCCAACCCAAACCATTCTATGAAATCTCCATCCTTTCGGTGGGGAGGAACAAATGAGTTTCAGCTTCATCTTTAAAAGATCCAGAAAAAGACCAAAATAAGAGGGAATATCCAATGTCACAAGAAAATAGGAGTTATTTTTGGAGATAAACAGGGCTGAAGCACTCCCCAAATACTGGACATTCCTGTTCCTTGGCGAGGCTGCTTTGGTGCTCTAGTTCCAGCCTCATCCTTGGTGGCTGAATTGTTTTCCAGCTGCCCCCTGCAAATCTCTAGGGCACTGCGGCCCCAGAAGGAGCTACCAGAGGCATTCTGTTTGGGACAAAAGGCAAAAAGCATTGGCCAAAGGTGCCCCAGGGAGGAGTCAGATGTGTCCATGTCTCAGTAGGTAGCACTCCTTCCCCTGCCTCAGAGATGGGTGGGCATTTGGGCTGTGTGGTAGAATAGGGGTGTAGCAACCCACTGAAGAAGGGTGGTGACCCTCAGGGATTGGTTGTAGAGTGAAACAAGAGTTCAGCTCACGTACGTGCCGCTTTCCTTTAGATCTTCCTGTATTTTTAGTCTTTCCTTCTTCATCTCATATGGGTGTTGCTGTGGATGTGCACATAGAGAAGGCCCTGGGCTCTGCAAGGGGCTGTGTGCCAGTGGTGGTTACAGTCTCGTGGGTCACACACCCTCCGAAAGCTGCACAAATCCCCAGCCAGCAGAGGAACGCAGCGCTAAATCCAAGTGGTTCAACTTTCTGTCACAGGCTGATCTGCTCCTGTAGATATTTTGGGAAAAGAGTAAGGAGAGGATTGGAGTGGATTACGCAGGGGAAAAAAAAAAAAGCAGCCAGCTTCCAGGAGGAGGAAAATATTTATGTATGTAGTCAGTGATGCATTTCCAGCTTCTTCGTGCGTGCTGTCCTGGCTGGCCGTAGCAAGGTGACATTTGCCTGTCAACAATCCTGTTTCCTACCTGAGCTTTGACTGGTGAGCACAGGCAGATGTTTGCAGAACAGAGAGCTTTCAAGTATGTGTGTAGCTTGGAAGATGGCAGCTGAGTGGGTGCCTTTGGTGACAGATGATCCTTGAAAGGTTTGGAAGCAAAAGCTATTAAACCTGGGAGCTATGCAGAGAGGAAATATTGTGAGTACATCAGAGGCTGTTTGAAGAGAAGAAACATCCCTGTTTCCTGTGATTCCCATCAGCAAGCCCTGGAAAAGGGCTTTGGGACAAACGTAGCCAAGAGCTCCCTTAACAAATGGCAAGCAGCTTTGCACCATCCTCCTGAAACCCAAGCCAGTGGGTGCATTCATGCCATTCTCCTCCCTAAAGCTGTTTCTTTCCATTCACCAGATAGAGAAGACAAAGCAGCTGCTCTGAGAGCCTGAGATTATTTTATTAGAAACTTGAAGTTGAAAGGAATGGGATCAGAGGGTTTATTTTTCTCTGACTGGGGTGGTACCCCAGGGATCCCTGGGATTACACTCCAGCTGGTACCAGGAAAGGCTGAAGTACAAACCACTGGGAGACGTGCACTCGCCCGACGGTTTCCGTGGGAGAACAGTGAATAGTTGAAAATGGGCAGCTGCTGGCTGCCTTCCTGCTGCAGAACTCGGCTGTCAGGTTGTGAAGCCCTTTGGGCTGCTTTGGCCTCATCCTTAAATCAGGCAAGACCGACCTTAGACTTGACAGCTGCTGGTTATAGTCCCAAATCTAACACTGAGTCATAAAATCTCTCTTTAGACCTGGTAGGTCTTATGAAAATCTGCTTCCCACCTGTAAATAAATATTTTGGATTTCCTGTAATTTCTAGTGGTTTTCTCCAGATCCTTTCTGATCCAGGTACTGTTGTCTCCATCCTAGGCTCTGCACCTGTAATTGAAACCAAATGATGTGACTTTGCCACTTGTCATAGAGAAATTATGTACAAGTTTCCCCCCAGGGCTGTTACTCTTTTGAATCCTGGTGGGCTTCACTTAACTGTATCACCATCTGCCTCATCCAGAAGTTGGTATCACTTCTGCAGGGAGCAAAACAACAACACTTTACATGTGCTGGCTGAATGCTATTGAATTTTTTTTTATTTATTTCTAGTTTGTAGGCAGTAGTAGTGCATCTATTTGACACTAGTTGTCTCTAAAATGGAAATGTTCAGAAGATATTTGGTGCTTTTGTGTCCTGGTTTGTTCCTAGCATTTGTTCCTAGCAAGTTAGGCAGGATTGAAATGGAGGAAATATACAGTAAAAAATGCTTTCTGAGCTTAGAGCACATTGGCAACCTGTGAAAACAACCAGGGGACTTTGCTTTTGTGCCTGGGACATATAGATCAAGGGAACTGAAAACAAGCATTTTACATAACCCAGTTTTTGTTTTGTCTTGTTTTTTGACGTGCATCTCAAAAAACGCAGGAGGTATCAGATATGTTGAAGAACCTGCAAAGCCTCATGCTTATGAACAGAGGCCAGGCCCTTTCAAGCAGCAGCACTGAGCAGGGATCAGTTGTAATTCCTAATCCATTCTCTTTTTTTCTTTTAAAATTTATTTTATGAAGACCATCTGCAGGTTGAAAGCTGGAACTCTGGACTCAGCCAAGTGCCAGTATGTAACAGTAAAAAAAAACCCAACACCCCAAAACACTACCAAAACAACCCAAAAAAAGCTCAGGGTTCTGTCTGGATGTCTCTCGTTTCGAGCTCATGCCTGCATGGGAGGTCTAGACAAGCTGCTAACATCAGAAACAAACATGTAGGTACCACCCACCTCCAAAAAAACGTAGCCATGGCTGCATCCTCCACTTCTCAAATCAAGATCCCAGAGGGGGAACGGAAGCAGCTGCTTCTGCTGCCCTGAAAACATCCCAGCCCGAAACTGTGCCAGCGCCCCAGCACTGCAGAAGCTCTTGTGGGACACCTGCATTTAGCTGGGCTGGAGGGGAGGGGGGTTACCCCCAACTCCTCCAGATTTCAATCTTACCAGGAAACCCCCAAACCATCTATTTTCTTGCTCACAGATCCCTCTTTCTGCTCTGGAGGGCCAAGCCCAGGAGCCACGTTGTCCCTTCTGTGCCTGGCAAAGGCGGGCGAGACAAAAGAGGACAGAGACATTTGGCACCCAGGGCTCAGCCACTGCAGCTCATTGATTTCACGTTGTTATTTTTGTGCTGCAGACCCGTGGACAGGAATGCATAGGTAGAATGGGCACGTAGCTGTCTGTTGGCACCCTGAAAATCTGAGTGCACGAGGTGTTGTGCACGAATCCTCTCATGTTTGGCACTGCAGAGATGAGCTCCCCACTTTCATGTGGGAATTGGGGCTACACAGAAAGTCTATTTCCTAGATTTTAAGTTAGGGTTTGTTTTGTTGGTTTGAGTTTTTTTGGTACTCTAAGACCCATATGCCCTGCCTCCAGGCTTTTCCAGTGCAGATGTACTTGACCGATATTCACATTAAAATCTGGGTTTTTGGAGCCCAAAGCTTGCTGAGACTGAGCAGGAGCCATGCCAGGCACTGGCTCGTGCTTTCGCTCAGAGGAGATAGATAACAAAAATTGGCTGTAAGAAAAGAAAAGAAAAGAAAAGAAAAGAAAAGAAAGAAAAGAAAAGAAAAGAAAAGAAAAGAAAAGAAAAGAAAAGAAAAGAAAAGAAAAGAAAAGAAAAGAAAAGAAAAGAAAAGAAAAGAAGTATTTGGGAGCTCAACCGGGCAAGTTCTGTAGGGAAAAAGTAGCACCTTTGGTTGGAGCAGAGGATGGGAATGGAGGGAACGCGGGGACACCCCGAAAGTAGAACAAGAGGGCAGGTCTGTGCAGCCATCATCTCCCAGGGTTTGGACCTGTTTGATGGCCTCCTCCTGCAGAAGGACGGGCGGGGAGGGCTGAGGAGGGGGGACCCCCCTCTCCGCATCTTCTGGGGGGGAGAGGGGGAGCGGTGCGGGGGGGCCGGGAGGGAGGGATGGAGGCAGCGGGGAGGGCATGTGCGTCCTGGCCGGCGCCCCTGCCTCCCTCCCCGCCGCCTTCCCTCCTTCCTTCCCTCCCCCTCCGCGGGTGTGTGTGCGTGTGTATGTGTGCATCCATCCCTCCCTCCCGCTCCCTCTCCAGCCGAGCCTGACGCAGGCGGCTCGAAATCGCTCCTAAGAAGCCGGCTCCGGAGCGCGGTGTCGGCGGCGGGGCGGGGGGGGGGGGGTGGTCCGGCTGCGGCGGGGCCGCCCCGAGCCGGGACGGGAGGGAGGGAAAGGGCGGAGGAGAAGTTGGTCCAAGTGCAGGGAGGCGGCCCCGGGGGGTGGGTGGGGGGTGGGGGGGAAAGTTGCCGGACGAGGCGAGGGGCGAGCGCGGCGGCAGGACCATGGGCACTTTGCGGGATTTACAGTACGCGCTGCAGGAGAAGATCGAGGAGCTGCGGCAGCGGGATGCGCTGATCGACGAGCTGGAGCTGGAGTTGGACCAGAAGGACGAACTGATCCAGAAGCTGCAGAACGAGCTGGACAAGTACCGCTCGGTGATCCGGCCCGCCACGCAGCAGGCGCAGCAGCAGAGCGCCGGCACCTTGCAGGGGGAGCAGAGGACTAAGCGGCAGGCGATCTCGGCCGAGCCCACCGCCTTTGACATCCAGGACCTCAGCCACGTCACCCTCCCCTTCTACCCCAAGAGCCCACAGTAAGCAGGGGGAGGCTCAGCCCCCGGGTACCCACCGCCCGCTCCCTGCCTCGCCTTCTCTCCATCCGCTGCGCTCAGACCCACCTCCCTCGCCCCTTCTTCCCTCGCTGCCCGCGGGGCAACCGGCGGACCCCTCTTCCCCTCCATCCCCCTCCTCGCTGCCACTGGGGAAGGGATCGGGAGGGGACCGGAGTGGAGCTGCCGTCCGCCCACCCGCTGGAGTCGGCGGGGTGGGGAAGTTGCGAGGTCCGGGCTTGGGGGCTTGAGTGGGTGTGTGTGTGGGGGTGTGTGTGTGTGTGACAGGAGTGAGCCCCGCGGTGGGGGAGAGCCACGCTCGTCCCACCCGGCTGTCCACCCCCTCCCCCGCCCCAAATCCCAGTTCGGGCAAGGGCGGGCGGCCGCCCTTTGGGGGTTCTGTTGCCGGCGGGTTGAGCCGGAGCACCTCGGGGGGTTCACCGCTGCGGGAGGCGACGGGACAGACCCGGGCGGGTGGGTCGGTCTCCTCCGGGGAGCGGCGGTGTCCCGCAGGGAGCGGAGCACAGGGAAACTTAGAGCCCGGCAGGGCGCGGTGCCCCCCAAGCAGTCTCCTGGCCTCCTTTGCTGGGAGATGCTGGTGGTGTTTTTGTGGGGGGAGGAAGGCAGGGCTCGTTACAGTGTCCTGGTCCGGTGGAGGGTGTGCGGGTGGCGAGGGGAAGGGAAAGTTGCGGGGAACCAGCGCGCCAGGGAGCTGATCTGTCCTGGTTTCACTCTTGCCGCAGACTCGGCAAATTATGGCGATTTAATGGAGAAAACGGAGACCTCGCAGGAGCGGGATCAATCCCTCCCCTTAGTGTCTTTTCCTCGCCAGTAAATCGCAATGCATTTGGTTCAGCACTCCTTAAAGGTGGGGGAACATAATGGGCTGCAGAAATGCCCGGTTCCTTGTGCAGCCCCGTGAGGGAGGCAGGGCCGGCCCGGGGCTGGGACCCCCCGCCCGCTGCTGCCGGGCCGTGCCGTTGGCTGATGGCAGCCGGGGCTCGACCTCCCCGTCGGTCAGTGGGTAAATCCGCCCCCTTTTTGCGGCCGACATCTTCAGACGGGAGCGCGGGGGGGGGGGGGGGGTGTGTGTGTGGAAGATCTTTCCGAGCCACGCTGGTATTTGGAGTTGTTCATGTTTCGGGCGGGCTGTGGGATGCGGGTCAGGGCACATGGCAGAGGGGGCCCTCGGCCTCTCGACGCTGCCGCTCTCCAGAAAAGCTGCTCCGGAGCCCCACGGGCTACACCAGCCCCACATGGGTGCGAGTTTACTCCCGGGCCGAGGCGATGGCGAGCGGCGCAGGTGCTACGGGTGAGGTGGGGCAGCTGCGAGTGACGGTGCCCAAGTGCTCCCCATTGCCCTGACTGGGTATATCCGACCAGGAGCTGTCTCCGCGCCGCTTGAACTCGCTCGTCTCTCCCGGGAGGTCGTGGACTGGAGCCGGGGCGACCCGGCCCGCGCAGACTCGGTCCTTCCCGCCGCCATGGCGGGGCCCCCCCCGTCTCCTAGCAACCGCCCTCCCCGGGAGAGCGGCCGCCATGGGCCGGCCCCGCTGCAGCCCCGGGTCCCAGGTCCGGGCGCCCTGCGGTGGGGCTGAGGCTGCCGGCTCTCCTGCCTGCCCGCTCCCCCCTCCCCTGTCCCGCCGCCGTGTCTCCACAGATATTTTGCCCTTTTAAGGCGAACGGCCGCGGCTCCGGATTCAAAAGGGAGAAACTGTGGTGGACCCAAAAAAAAACCAACCCCAAATCCCCAACCGACCCCAAAAGCGAACAAAAAACACCCCCAGCAGTGGAGAGCGGGCTCTGTGGGGTGTGGGGATGGCCGCCCGTGGGCGGGCGGCGGCCTCTGTGCATGCCACAGTGTCTCTTGAAAACGTCTAAGGTGGGATAAGGTGGCCCAGAGGCATTAATTGCCTCCGTTAAACCGTAGGATAGGGTATTGTTTTTCTGTTACAGGTGTCCTCAAAGTGTGAATCCAGCCCCGCAGAGCTCAGGCGAGTGCTTCAGGTTTTAACAGAAGGAGCCTGGAGCCTCTGCTGTGCAGGGTGAAATATGTTATGAGCCTGACAAAGCCTTGGATTAATGTTTTGCAACTTGAATTTTAATTGTTTGTTGTGTAAATACCTTGCTGTAGTCTCACATGGGGTGTAAGGTGCACCATCTCCCTGAAGGGTGTATTTCATATTGACCTTCTGTGGTCAATACTCTAATACTATTTGTAATCTTTAAGTCAACGAGCAGCTTCCGACCTTAATCACTGAGGTGATTAAGCTTCAGGAGTGCACATTTCTCTAGGAACAGTTTGCTTTTCTGCTTGAGCCGTTACGGTGACAAGAAACCCTCAAGGATGAACATTACTGAGGTGACCTGATATCTTCTGGTGATAGATGGTTGTCTTGGGTGCTTGCCTAAATGTGTAACTGCACTGATGAGCACTTTTAATTTCAGCATCCTGATGGAAAGGAAGACTCGGCTACCTAAATAAAGGAAAACGTGAGCCATGTATTTTGCTTACCTGTAGTTAAAATACAATCCAGGTGACCTGGTCTGTTATTGGTGAATGTACCTGGGAGTGAGGAATTGCAACTGGTTCGGTTTTTTTGGGATCATTAATACCTAAATTTTGATTTTTCTTATGCTTTTCTATGTGCAGTTGCAGACATGGCTTACACAGTGCTCGTGTGTGGTTAAGGGGAGGTCCTTGTCTTGAATAAACAAATGAGACAATCTTGATGACATTTTGATGTTCAAGATAACTGTTTGTGGTGGTACCGGAGGTTAAGGTGGAGAGGACATAGAAGCAGAACAGGAACTACCAAAATACACAAAGAAGGGTTGACTTTTTTTGCCCCATTCGTGTCCAGCCTCATGAGGTACCTCTTGAGGCGATGGCATCCAACCTTTGGTTTTGACAAGCCACTGAAGAATTGGCCTGTTTTCCAGCTTTATACAGAAGTAGAAGCACTAAGAGGACACAGAGGAAATCTTTGGTTGGTTGGTAGCCTGTGGGTTTTTTGCAGTTAAGTGGTGCTGGGTGTCTCCTCCTGATCTGGAGGAACACCTGAGGTGGCTAGTAGTAGAAAGTCTGTTAGAAACGAGGAGGAATGATCGTGAGGGCCACAGTAGATGGCTGATACCTGTGGGTCTGTCTCTGTGGTGAAGTGTCTATGGGAGCTGCTGTGATTCCACATAGAAGATTCTGGGTTATAAAATGGTTAAACTCCAAATGGCTTTTAAGCATGAAAGTGAATTTAATTGCCTCATATGGAAGAAATACCATTAAATTTCCTGCAAGATCTTACCTTGCACACAAACACCACCATATATGCATGTAGTCTTAAAGAAAAAACTGCTTCAGAGTGTTAAGAGTTTTAGTTGCTGTCTTATTTTATCTCTAAACTGGGTTGTTTTGGTTTTTTTTAAATGTGAAATGGAACTTCGTGAGTTCACATGAGGAGCTTCTGGCTAAAAGCTGTGGGGGGACACATTCTGCCATTTCCTCCCAAGGAAGGGAGGCAGAGGCAAGAGAGAGAAGTCAGGCTTTGGCATCTTTTTTTATCAGTCTTCCTATTCAAGTGACCAGAAGCCACTTGTCTAAAAGGAGGGCCTTTTTTTTCAACTCCCCAAGGGCAATAAATTGCAAGAGGTGACTGGAGTAAGTGGGCACGGACTGTGGAGAAAGCTGGATGTTTTTCCACGGTAGAAAAATGCTGTGATAAATCCTTATCTCCTCTTCATCTTCTACAATCCCTGCTCTGTTTGTTTTTCCACACCTTTGACCTCTTGCAGGATATATCCTGGCTGCTAACAGCCTGTCAGCGTGAAAAGAATACTGTGAGATCGAGTTTGGACTAAGTCTGGTTCCAATTCAGATTTTTACAGAGCTACAAACCAGAGAACAGCTTTATAAACTTAGGAAGCTGCAACTCTCTTGTCTCTTCGCTTTTGTTGTTTTGTACTTGCCATGGGAAAATACCCAGGACTTTAATTTTAAAAAGCTGTTTCTTTTGGTGACTGGCAACAGCTGTGTGCTTTTTTAGAGGACTGTGTAATCAGCATATTTTGTTTTGCAGAAGAGGGGGGGGAAGAAAAGTGGAGAAGCAGAAAGTAAAACAAAGCAGAGAGCTGGTGAGTGTCAAAAAATGTGTAGGGCCCCATCTTCTCTTGTCAGAGGTGGTGTGCACCCTGTCATTAACTGAGAGGAGAGCAAAATGCTGTGTCATTTATAGAAAATGATGAGTAAGATGAAAAATGGCTTATTTTTGTGAGTTAACAGACTTGGGAATGCTTGGAATGTAAAGTTGGGGAATCTGCCAAAATCCCAGAGATTGGTTTTCGGGGGTGAGGAGCAGCAGCCTGTGAGTTGCATTGAGGAGTTCTGGTTTTAAAAAAAAATATTAAATACTTGGTTGCATAGCCTTAGGGAAAGTGCAAAATACATACAAGAGATTTAACAAAATCCCTTCAATGGCCAAATTGGTTCTTTGAAGGCAAATGTGCACATCATGTGGACTAGAGGCATATTTTAAAGTGATGATAATAGCAGTAAAACCCCCAGAAATATTTGAAAAGCACTTAATATTTAGAGTGTTTGCATAAAATGATCTACTGGTATTTATAAATAGTGCATATGCTGTGGTGCCCAGGAGCCATCCATTAATTAAAACTCTCAAACTATAGTTTAAAAAACCCAAAACAACCACAAGCCCAAGTCTTTTACCTAAACCCCACGTTTCCCTCTTTCTAAATAACATGAAGAATGGGGGCAAGATAATGTAATGACTTGAAACTGATGATTGAGATGACTGAGGGACCTGCTGTGAAATCAGACAAGGGATGGTGGCCTCTTTAGGCCTTTGACATTCTGGTTTTGGTGTTGCGCTGCAGAAAACATTGTATCAAAAGCAGATATAGAAGTGCAACCTTATTTTTTTTTTTTTCAAGGTGTAATTCAGTATGGTGTGTCCAGCGACCCTTTTAAATGTGTTTATCATTTGTTCGAGAGTAATTAACTGCTGTGGTTGCTTTTATGTGCTATGTGGTACAATGTTGAGTCCATCTGAATGTAGTGTAACATTCAGATGTTCTGTAGAAGAATTTACGTGTTTGGAAGGATCTGCCAGTTCTTCATTGAATGCTGACATCCACTAATGTTTTTTCAGTATGCAGGATTTAGGGGGTTAGGAGTTTAGGGTTAGGACTTTAATTTATGTGGCAAGTGGGAATGGGCCAGCATCTCTCTTCTGGTAGGAGGTCTTTGAGAGAGGACAACATGCCCATTGGTAGGAGGTGTGGTCAAGAGCATCGCCTTGGGGAGTGATCTCCCTTAGGCTCACACTGGTTAGCTTCCCTCTTGTCTTGGTGGCTACCAAGGGGACAGAGTCTTCTCCTGCTGTTCTAGTGGCGCGGTGCCACTCAAACCCTGTTGTGGTTTTGGTGTTTGGCTTCAGCTGGCTGATTGGCATGGGCAAGCTCTCGGATGCTGTGAAGGACAGCCATCTCCTGTAGAAAGTGCTGCTGAAGCTGGGTGCATGGGGCTTGTTGCCTAGCCAGCAGACCAGCCCTAAACTTCTCAAACTTGCACAGCTGGCCAAGGCAGCTTGGCAGAGTTGCCTCATGAGCCAGCTCCTTTCTTGGCTCCCCAACCACCAACTTGCTCTGCTTCTGTTGGGCACAGCAGGGCTGCGAGGGGTGAGGTTTTATTCTGCAGGATGATACCCTTCCTGACAGAAGTTCTAATGTGCAGCATGTCCAGGACAGCGGCGACTGCAAGTCAGTCAAATGTTATTTTACTGTGTTCCAACAGGTCTGGCCTGGCGGTGGTGGTGGTGGTGGATGGGCTTTCCTCTACACACACGTGTGATTTACACCTCAGAGTCGGTGCTGCTTAATGCCTTGTGCAGTGGCAAGGGTGAGGCTGCTGATAGTTGGGTTCTTTGTATGATTCAGCCTTCTGAGGCTTTGGTTACTAGGGGTGGTAAGAGGAATTAGGATAATGTATTTAGTCATTATGCAGCGGGCAAAGATTTTTCTCCATTGGCAAGTAGTGTTCTGGGTCATCTCTGAAGTAAGCTTGTTTTGTCAGCTAATGTTTATGTTCTAAGGACCAGAGGGGTTTTATTCAAAGGAAGGTAAAAAACAACCCACGGGACAAAGCTATTAAAGCCACATGTTTGTTTTGTCTTTTTCTGGCTGATTCTTGCTTTGTTGAGTGACAGCAGGATTAAACACCACTGCAATTTCAATTATTTTTAGTTCTGCTTAGTAGCAATAAGCAACACGTACTTCTCTGATTTTCTGCTGCCTTTGGATGTTATTTTAGCAGGGTCGTGTAAATGCACTGTGTTTTAAAGCAAAGTGTTTCTGTTCAGAAGCTATGTTGAAATCTTCATGGTGGTTATGTGTAGAATAAAACTATTCAGCAAGTACAGTAGTTTTAAGCAAGCTTCTAGCACTTAAATGAAGGTGGTTATTAACACAGAAATACTTTAAAAGTTGTAATACCTCTCCATAAATGCACTTTATACAGAATTAACTTTTTTCCTCTTCCCTGTATTACTGTAGGTGGATAGTTTTAAAGTACATCAGCAGAAAATGAGGTCCCAGACCATGGACACCACTGCCTTCTCTCCAGGCTCTCTGTGAAAGTAGTCCTGAGCTTTGGCATCCTGTGTTCCTAAACACAGTATGTGTCTTACGTGCCTGAAATGAATAAAAAAAAAAAAAGAATGCAGGTCAGAGTGCTGATACTGAGCAAAAATCTGCATAGTAGCACAGAATTTAGATTATCCAGCTGTTCCCAGCAACCTGTGTTGCAAACTTGCTGGGAAGGCCAGTGGACTCCATCCCTTTGCTAAACACTGTCCCACTGAGTGCCAGATGCAAAATGTGGGTCAAGGGGAAAAACTGCTCCTTTAGAGAGTTAAAAAGGAAGAAGTCACTGAATGTGAACCTTCTCTTAAGGTCCTGGAAAGCTGTGCTTTTTGAGCTGGAGATGGTGGTTTAAATGGCACCTAGCTGTCATAAGTGATACGTCTTGGTGCCTGTGCTGCTGGTATTTCTTCTCTTTTGGCTTTTCATGGTACCAAAGTGCTTGCATTTGTAGCAGGCTAAAGGCTAAATATTTGTATACATGTTTTTCATCTGCTGTTTTTCCATTGCTAGGGGGTACGTGCAGGCAGAGAGGTCCCTGACAGTCACATTCTGTGGAGCTTGGCACTGTTTTGAAGGGCTGATAGACTAGGGAAAAACAAAAGTATTTGCTACCCTGGCATCTGAAACAACAGAAGTGATTCCTTTCTCCTTCTCTCAGTGTCTACAGAAAGTGGTTTGGTTGCAAGTGTGCACTTTGCTTGGATATGTACCCTGTGTCCTGACGTCCTGAACATCTGGAATTGTGTTCAGGTCTTTTATAACCAGTGGTGTAGCACCTACCTAGAAGGGGTTGTGCCACGGAGATGGCTACAGTGTACTTGTGAAAGAGCGAGCACAGGACTTGCATTTTGCAATGCTCATGCAGTCATTGGTTTCCTTGGAAACTACTGCCTGAGCACGTATCGCCAAACTTGGAATGCTGGTGCCTGGTTTCAAAGTAGAAAATGGGCTCCCAGAGTTGAAAATTGCAAAGTAGGACTGGGATATTTGCACTGTGCTTGGTGCTTGGTTGTTAGGAGCAATCTTGAAGTAGGATATCACTGAAAAATGGCCACTGTGCAACACTTCTCCTGCCTGGAACTCTGTTTCTTTCTCCAAAACACTTTTTTTTTTTTTATTTGGTTTGTGAGCATATTTATTGAACGTGTTTCCTTTTAAACATACAAGCTGTGGATGTGCTCTGCAAGGTGGGCTTGAAGTGGATTTGAAAACTGCCCAGCCAGGCCAGCTCCTTTTGTTTACTCATTTCCTATTCTGGGAGGTGGTGATGGTGGCTGATCTGAACGATTAAGAGAAATCATAATGTAGCTGTCTGGGGCAAAAATCAACCTGGAGTCTTGCAAATACATGCACACTTGGTGTTAACTGGGATATCTGAGGTTCAAGAGAAATGTATGTAATGACAATTGTCTGTGTGCATGGATGTCCTCATCCACGTGTACATGCCCAGAGAAGCTGTGGAGGCCCCATCTCTGGAGGTGTTCAAGAGTATTGCATTAACACAAATATTCTAGGAGATGGATTTTTATTAGGGCAGAGAACAATCACACTGCAATATCGATGGAGTTTATGGAATTTTTTCTGGTGTTAGCTGGGCTCTGGGAACGTCATAATGCTGTTGGCTTCTGTAGCTCAGCAGCCACAGTGTCACTCAGACTGAGGAGCAGAAAAGTAAATAAGTGGTGACAAGGATGTGATGAAAATCTAAAGCCGTTGCTCCCTTCCCCCTGTGTAAGTGGGTCCCTGGGATCTGTCAGGGCTCGTTACTATTTAAACTGCCTATTTGGTGTCAATTGTGTACAAAGATCCACCGGGTGAGGGGCATTCATTAGTGCTCTTGTAGTGCACAGGCTAAAAGAGGAAAATAACTTTCTTGGTGGGTAACATATCTGATGAATAGGAGAAATCAATCGCGGCGTGACTCAGGCAACGGCCCAGCACTTAACGACGGTGTAGATAACCCAACTGTGATGCAAATAATGCCATTCAGCTATACCTTTGTGCCTGTTGGAAACAATAGCTACAGAGATGCTTTGAAAATCCGGACTCTTAAATAAAACCTGAGAAATTCCTGTAGGTAAAAGGGAAGACCGGGCGGCCACCTTTCTGAGTTGGAAATCCGTAGGCAGTGAGTTAGTGTCCAGCTCTTTGCCTGGAAGCCTCAGTATTGCTTAAATCAGTGGAAGCCTGTAAAGGGGTCACACGGGGGGTTTAAAGGTGGCTAAACTTGGTCACGTTCAGGAGAGACATCTTCTGGCAACTACTGTGTTTTGTCATTTTATACATACATTTTTAATGCACTGAACAGAGAAATGATTCAGCCACCTTGGAATAGGCAAGCAAGGCAGAAGGGTTTTCTTTCTTTTCCTGCTTTAAGAGGTGAGGAAGGAAAAACTGAGCGTTCAAGGTTTATAGAAGGGGGGTCCTGTGGAGGGGAAAGGGAATGATGCTCCTTTCCTAGCTCTCTGCAGTGACCTGCAGCTGGATGAGAATACACAGGGTGGGATTGTGCAGTTCCAGGAGTACTGCTGTGGGCTGAATTCAGTGCATCTGTTCCCTTCCTCTCTGCTGCCAGTTTCCCACCTGGGGTTCCCCATGTGTCTTCTCTGTCCCTGAGGTGGGAAGTGCTCTGGCACAGTGTTCCCAGAGCCCTCTGCCTTCACGCTGCTGTTCATCCTGCCTGCTGTGGCAGTGCAGACTGCACTTCCCAGGAAAGCCCTCGCCATCCTCTTTTTCCTCTTCTGAGCCCTCAGAGTCTCTTGTTCCTGCTCCTCCTTTTTCTGCCCAACCTTTTCTCTCTTCCTATGGTTGTTTGTCCTTCTCTTCCCTCTCAGCCCCAAAGCTCTTCCTCCTACAAAGGTGTCTCATCTGGTAGGGGCCAGACTTTACATCTCCCTAAAAAAACTGCCTTGTTTCCTCTGTGCATCAGGAGAGCAGGCAGCCTCCAGAGGCTGCAGCACACGATACCATAGGAGACTTTGTTTTTCCTGACAATTCAGCTTTTCAAGTGTGCCAGTTTGTACCAAATCAGTCGACTTTTGACTGATGGGATGTGACGTCCTATGGGCCTCCTGTTACAGGCAGGCAACAAGCCTGTCACCTCAGCTGCCTGTGCCTTACTCAGCTCAGCCAAGAGACAGCTGATACCTGTCCCCTGCCCTCAAGAACCGTCACCAGAAAGGGCACAATGCAGGAGAGCATCTGGTGTTGGGGTGTTTAGTGGGAATGGCTTTGAGTTGTATTGACAAGGTGCATGCTGTGCCATGGCTGAGGGTCATCCTGCGTGACTTGCTGCAGCTCCGTGTGCTGCTTGATGAGGTGCTGCTCCAGCTCCAGGAGCCTGCCTGGTACCATTGGTCATTGCTTGTCCTTATCACAGCCCTGCCTGGGGACCAAACAACAGCAACTTCTCACTGGTGGGGAGTGTATTGATGGAAGAGTGGGCTGGATCTCAGTTAGAAATGTGTGAGGGGGTGTGTATACCTTCATGCATAACTTGTTAGAAGTGCTCCAATGGTGCTATTTATCTAAACTTGCTAGATGTTTTAAAAATTAGTTGAATTGGAGTGTGTGTATATAGATAGAAAGTGGTTTTTTTCCACTTACGCATCTTTGCACGTTCAAATCCTGTTAACACAGCAATGGCACGAAGGGGAGAACACATCTCCTACTCATCAGATACTTGATTGCTTTCTGTTTTCCCAGCAGAAGCTGAGCTCTGTGAGGCACATGAGAGAAACGAAGCGTGGAGAGGTGATGGTTCTTCTCTGTTAGCAGTATACCCAAAGACAGATGTACTCAGATGCCATGGTAATCAGTACACTGGGAGAGCTTAAGTAAGGCCGATACTCTGGTTTTACTTTGGTGTTGCCTTGGTTCAGGGCATGGTTGAGAGGAAGCCACAGCCTCTGACTCGCCACGTGGAGTGAGATTTCTTGCTGCAGGAAGATAATTGAGGTTTTGTGATGCTTCTGCTTGGAGAAGGGACACAGGTGGTGCAGCTCTTTTACTTTGCTGCTTCTTAACTGACTCTGACAGGGCATCTTAGTGTTGGCAGGAAGAGCTCCTGTGGCCTTTTGTGTTGTTTTTTTTTTTTGGCAGTGGTGCAGTGATCTGTTGCTGGGTGGATATTGTGTTGTGGCCCAGCAGTCTGTCATTAGAGGAGTCCCAAGGGAACACTAACTATCCATCTGATTTCCCTGCATTCATTTGTGAGATTTATTAATGTGCCTGCAGGAGGGCACACACGGTCAAGTGTTCTCTGCAGGCATGGCCAGCCTGAATACCTGAACACGTGAGGCAGCAGTTGCCAGCACAGGTTTGTTTTGTGTGCCACCAGTGCTTGTGAGGGATTAGGCACTGGGGAAAAGGACATTTGAATCTGTATGGTGGCAGACCTGACCTCTGCTCCTGTTGTGCAGAAAGCAGCTGCTCTGCCTTCTGCTTTGCAACTGCTGTTATTTTCTCATCAGCCATAGAATCATAGAATGGTTAGAGTTGGAAGGGACCTTAAGGATCATCGAGTTCCAACACCCTGCATGGGCAGGGACACCTCCCACTAGACCAGGTTGCTCCAAGCCCCATCCAACCTGCCCTTCAACACTTCCAGGGATGGGGCAGCCACAGCTTCTCTGGGCAACCTGTTCCAGTGTCTCACCACCCTCACTAAAGAATTTCCTTCTGATGTCTAACGTAAATCTCTCCTCCTGCAGTTTCAAACCATTCCCCCTTGTCCTGTCACTATGTGCTCTTGTAAAAAGTCCCTCCCCAGCTTTCCTGTAGCCCCTTCAGGCACTGGAAGGCTGCTATGAGGTCCCCCCGGAGCCTTCTCCAGGCTGAACAGCCCCAACTCCCTCAGCCTTTCTTCATAAGAGAGCTGCTCCAGCCCTTGGATCATTTTGGTGGCCTCCTCTGGACTTGCTCCAGCAAGTCCATGTCTTTCTTGTGTTGGGGGCTCCAGAGCTGGAGGTGGCAGGTACCTCCATTGTGGCAGGTACTTCAAGAGCACGTGTTGTCCATGACTAGGAACAGATTATCACTTCCCTCTTAAAATCTCCAACTTTTTTTTTTCTTTCCCTTTGGACTTAGTACCTTATTTAGGCAAAGCAAGTCTAAAAGGGACATCATCAAGCAAACCTCAGCTTTTGATTTTGTGCAATCACACTTGCACAGACACAACAGAGTGTGGGTTGTTGGTTTGGGTTTTTTTGCTGTTTTTATATGAAAGCCAAAAAGAGCTTCAGGAGGAAACCACCAACCTGGTATTCAGAGCAGCTCTAAGGGTGTATAAACCCCAGTTCAGGCATTATCCCAGTATTTGCTGGTACAAAAGGAAAAGCTCCCACAGAGCATGAGGCTGCCCCATCAGCACAGTAAGGACAAATGCCTGGGAGACCTGAAATGGGGCAGAGCCAGGGACAGGAGTCCAGGTCACTCAAATTTCACCTCGGAAGCAGAGTGGCTATTTTCTCTTTTCTTGTTTCAACTGGAAATTCCATCTCTGAGCTACCGAGGACACCTTCAATCACAGGTTTAATCAAAACAAACCTGTTTCCACTTGTGTTTTAACTTTTTCCATCACAAAATGTTCTTGGTGGGGTCTGTGACAAGCGAATGTGATAAATGGGAGCTCACTGGATTTAGTGGCCAGCAAAAATTTGGCTGCAGGGCTAGTACTGAAGAAACTTACTGCTTAAATACAGCCAAACAACCTTCCAGAACATTGTGACAGTTGTTCAATTGATGCAAAATGTAAAGCTTTGTGAACTTGTACCCTGTCTGCATGGTATAGGATCTGGAAGTGTAAGTTAGGACAACCTGAGTTAGGCCCTGATGCAAGGCCAATGTCTTAAGGATGGTTAAATGGCTATGAAACAGTGGATGCTTGTGTAATGCACTGAGAAGGTAGGATTTGTACATGGCTTTGAAGTTTTAAGGTGTGCTGGAGGAACCTTTTGAGGCTTAGATGCTAGTTCCTCACCAGTTTCAAGAAATTACATATTGCCCTTGCACAGCTGGAAGCCTTCAACTCCATTAGCTATTCTGATTCTGTTGGTCAGCACTTCAAATATTTTTTTACTTTGTTCATACGGAATAAATGATATATCATGGGGGGAATAATACTCCATGCTTTATCCAAGGCTGCCAGGTCCTGAGCGTGGAGGCTGAACATCCCCCTTTGCTGCTTCAGATCCATGGCTGGAGACGAGTAGCACCACGCCTGTCTCTCTTACACTGCTGCACAGGTTTGGTTCCTTCCCCCAGCACCATCTGCTTGTTCTAAACCTTTCCTGTGCTCTGCACCTTTCTGAAAGACCTAAAAGTCTGGTTTTTTTATCCATTTGTGTTGACAGTCCTGAGATTGCTCAGACATAACTATTCACTGCCTTGATACTGTTTTGTCTGTATTGTTTGTAGACTCAAGTGAACTTTCCTGCACTAGATACATTGAGAATAAAAGACAGATACCTCAGCAAATTAGTGTGAAAGCATTGGAGAAAAATTGTGGAGTAGGGTTTGGGGGTTTTTTTTTGAGTAAAAAGCTATCCTTCTGTTGCCCATGGCCTGTGCTTTTTTTTTTTTTTAAAAGCATCTGTTGTGCAGGGTGGGATTCTGAGAAGTTAAATCAATTGTCTATTTGTGCACTTACCTAAAGAGGTAAAGCAGATGCCACGTTGACAGAGGTCTGTCTGTATGGTAGAACATCAGCAGGCAAGGTTTGTTTTAAGTGACTTAGGAAAAAACAGGAAGCCTTAATCCTAAGGTAGGGTAATTTTAATCACAAAAAAAGGTTTCCTAACTAACCAACTTGTGGCCCATCTAGAATAGCAGCCTCCTGATGTGCCCTCTTGGATTATTAGAGGCTTGGTTCACAGCCAGGCATAGCTGAGCAGAGCTCCTTTGTGCAAGGCTAAGGTTAGGAGCTCATCCTTACTGCTGGTGCTTCAGCTGAAATCTCAGTTTTTATACCCAAGACTCAGGAGAGTGGTCACGGTCACCTAAGGGCAGAGATCTGTTCTCTGGAACAAAAGCAAATTCCCCATCAGAGAATGTAATGAAATGGTGATGCTACAGCTGGTTCCTTACAGCCTCTAAATACAGACAAAAGAGCATGTAGTAGAGAAAAATGTTTGCTGAGTTAACTGGGCTATATTTAGGTGCCAAATAAACAGATTTCTGCTTTTGACCCTCCCTCTCACACCCTCAAACCCGTGTTTTATACTGGCTGGAAATGTCTTGGCTGTTGGTGGCTTCTGTTCTTTGCAAAAAGTGATTCTGAGTGGTAGGGAAAGGACATCTGTCACAGCTGAAAGCAGAGGCAAGCTCCTAGGCACATAGCCCTGTGTCCAGACTTGTTTTTTCTCCTCAGCTCTTCATTAGCACTGCATCCATTGGCTGTTTTGGGTACAAAACAGTTCAAGCTTGAAAAAAACCCTAAAACCCTAAACCCTCCAAAACTCTTTGTGACCAAAGCCTCGAGTGTGACCTAAAAAAAAAAAAGCCTATCTTCTCTTGTGTGATGCATTTTACATCACATTTTTGAGCTTGCAGTGAGCTCCTTCCCTGGTGGTTAGCCCTTTATTTTTGTATGCATAAATCAACTTGTTTTAAAGGAAGCAAAGAGCATAGTCATCTTGCCAGAGCAGATCAGGAGAGGGAGCCTGCAGATCCGCAGCGATCCTCGTCTGCGTTTGATGAGGAGCATTTCATCTGCCCACATGAAGTGCTTCTTGCTACCTCGAGGGTGGCCAGCGTGCAGTTGGTTTATTCCTTTATTTTTTCATTTTCAGACGTGCTCATGCTGTTTGTATGTTTTTTGCCTCTTTATTTACAAGAAGTTGGGCAGCTTGGGCACCTGACGTTGTATCTAAGAAGAGAATTGTGGCCAGCACAAGCTTTGCTCTGGCCCCATCATTGCAGGCTTTGATCTGTCTGGCTTTCAATGCTCATTAACCAGCATTGTCTTCATTTTTATATTTCACAGACTATGTTAACTAGAACTCCTCCATAAGCATGAGCACTGGGTGATTAGAAATTTGGTGTCATTCCTAATTAAATAGCAAACTACAAGGCAAGCCCCTTCAACAAAAACAGGACACTTAAAATTCCAGTGCTCTCATTGAAGAGACATTGATTTTTCACATGCAGAGAAGCTTTCCCCAAGTTTCCACCTAAATAAGAAAACTTTAGACAGATCTAGGCTAATGACAGATTTACTTAAGGTTTTATTTTCTTATTAACCTGACAGTAAATGACACAACAGTGTGTAAAATTGGGCTTCTGTCTAGTAGAGGTGTGCCAAGAGCTGGCAAGATTTCTGTATGTTTTCTTTTTCTAGTCTAAAAACTCCATGGAGCCTTGCTTGATTCTTGGAAGGTGTAGCTGGACACTTGGGATTTCTGCTGTGTAACTTCCAGCTGGATGTGCTGGGCATATCTGACCTCCAAAAAAATGAAATTACCTGCAGGTAGTAATTCTGCCCAGCACTCCTTTGTTCTCCTTGACCTCTCTTGCCTCTACAGGCTTCTCTGAATTGCTTGGGGGAGAAATATGACAACTGTGAAACTGAAATTCAGGGAGATACCTTCCTCAGCTGCATTGTTGATTGTACTTGTGTTACTTGATGTTGGTGTGATGGTACAGAACAGCCCTCAGGTCTCAGGCTTTCACTGGACCTTAGAAGCTGTGGTAAAGAGACACTGTGAGGGTGGTGAGACACTGGCCCAGGTTGCCCAGAGAAGCTGTGGCTTCCCCATCCCTAGGGCCAGGTTAGATGGGGCTTGGAGCAATCTGGTCTAGTGGGAGGTGTCCCTGCCCATGCAGGAGGGTTGAATCTAGATGATCTTTAAGGTCCCTTCCAACTCCAGCTGTTCTATGAAATGTCATCAGATCCAGCTGAAGAATTGCTTATGTGTTGTGGTTTAAACGCAAGTCACAGAATTAAATGCTGCAGCTGGGATTGGTTCAGATGGGATTTCTGCCCTTGCTTATTCATTTGTTGCTTTCCTCAGAATCTTGGCTGGGCTTTGTGCAGTCCTAGCATCTCCACAGGTGTTACTAGTTGTGTCATGTAAGTGGTCTTACAGGCTTCTCTGCGTTTTTCTGTGATGTAATCATCAGTATGATCATAAAACCTGTTTATTTTGAGCTGGTTCCTCACTGGATGAAGATTAAAAACTGTCTAGCTGGTTCTAATGAAACCAAGGAAGATTTGAGCATTGTCAGCTTCTTATGTTGTTGACTTCTTGTCTGACCTCAAATAATGCATGTGAAAGGATCAATCGTTGGGGCATCTTCCACGATGAGAAGATGGCAGAGGTGTGGCTGAGGGCAAAGATTTTGTCCCGGGGACCCAGGTTAAGCATGTTAAATCCTGCTTAACCCCCTTCTCTCCCCCAACCCCTTTTGCTGTTCTTGGCAATTGACTTCCTTGCCCACAAGATAATGCAAAACTTTCTCCTTGCTTGGCAGCCAAGCAGGATTTATAGCTGTGGCTTATCCAAACAACCTATAAAAATGTTATAGAGTGTTCAAAAAATAATAGTTGTTATAATTCAAGTGAAGAACAAATAAACATTAGTATTCCTGTTCTCCTCAGTGTACACAAAATTGTGTGCATACCTAAACTCAGATTGGAGAGGGAAAGAAATTATTGAGATTTTTTTTTTCCCCTCTCTGAAAGGAGCTGTCTAAATAAAATATTCTGTTTTAGTAATGCAGTGATGTTAGGGCTCCATAGACTGCACACGACTTACTTGACCTTTATAAATAGACCAGTCCTGTATCTCTTTGGCAAAAAAGAACTAGAGAGTAACATGCAGATTTATGAACCACCATGTGCAGGGATGGTGAGATTTTATTCCTTGAGCAGAAAGGCAAATTGTCCAAGGAGGATTTGGACAGAATAGCACCGTATATACCAGCTCTCTTGGACTGCTTGCCAAAAAATGCAGGCATACATAAAAGCAGCAGATGAAAATAAACTGTTGTGTTCCCAAGGTCTCTTGCCTTGGGTTTGAGCAAGAGCACTCGTGAGTTACAGCAGGAGCAAAGATTTCTCAGCACCTTGCTAGGTTGATGCTGCTGACTGCTGAGATCATACCCTGTAGGGAAATAAAATCTCAGTGGTGCTTTTTGCATCCCTTTAGGAGCATGACACCTCATGTTGCAGAGAGCTTTTGTCCTAAGGAATGCCAGGGTTAAATCATCACAGGGTTCAATAATTTTATTATTGTAACAGAGAGGTAAAATTGACAAAAGGAAGCCAAACTAGTTAATTTAGCTGGAAGAGGTGGATGCTTCTTACTTAGGGTTTCATCATGGAGAAACTCGGATGTTTTCATTCCCAGAGTGAAACTGTCTTGTAGGAACACAAGCAGAACTGAAGTGCATTTCCAAAGATCTGTCTGTTTATCAGAGCTGTCTGAAGTTGTTTTGTCAGGTGAGCAGAGGTGTTTCTTTTGAGACAGCTGAATGCCTGCATGACCCAGTGGGTGACCTGCACAGTGCGTGCATGAGGGTAAATAAACTGAAGGCCATAAAAAATACAGGATGTTTCAAACTTGCTGTAAAGGCAGATGTGAAGGTGCAGGCTCCTAGAGGAACATTGGTGTGTGTAGAGATCAGCTGCTGCTGCTTGGGATTGTCATGGAGTTTTCTTTTTGCTCTGGCTGCTGTTGCTCTTTGCTAGCTGACAGGAAATAATAGGCTGAATTTAGATGAAAAAAGATAATAATACTAAAAGTTCTGCTGTTTGCTCACTGACTTCAAAGGTTTGTACTCTTTTGTTCCATAAACTCACTAAAGGGAGGTGTTTTTTTAGGAGTTTCAGGGCCAGTTACTTTCAGTGCTCATTGGTTTAACACTCACTTGGCCTGATCTTTCTAATCAGGTTCTGCTGTGAGTATATGGTATATTAATATATCTGCAAAGAGCTTGGATCTGCTAATGATTTAGAAGCAAAGAACTGTCTAAGCATCTTTAAAATGCACATAAATGTCTTTTGAGTAACACTCTCTAGGTCTTTCAGGGTTAAATGGGATCTGAAATGATTTCAGCTCATTCCAGTAGTTCCTGTTTCCTATACCAAAATAACCCAGCTCCTTGGCACACGCATTTTCTCCATCTCTTGTTAGCTCTTTCTGTGTATTCCTTCATGTAAATATTTCCTAAACTCAGCCTGCAGAGCGTGGAACAAGCTCAAAATGTGGAAGACTCGTAGCGGTGCTTTTCAGAAAGGGACCAAAACTGCATTCCTAGTCCTGTAAAATATTTGGGACAGAGGAAACAAACTGTTTCCCTGGAGAGCCACGTGTGCCGCAGCGGAAGGACCACTGGTTCTGTCTCCTTGTGATACACTGATTTAATGTTCTGCTTTCTTGTGTGTGGTTTCCCCCACCCCCTTTTCCCACCAAATCTGATGCAAGTACCTCTACAACTTCTTTCTTCCTTTCCTGCTCTTCCATGTTAAACCTTTAGGGTCCTTCTGGCTCCTTGCTGGCCCGTTTCCAGTCTTCCTTCAGACCTTTGCCTCCCGGCCCTGGGGCTTGGCTTTCTGCTGCTCTCCTGTTGCAGGCTGAGCTTTCTGGTTTGCTTTGGCTGCTCTTTGCAGCAGGTCTCGATGGACTTGCCCAGTAGAAGTGGGGAAATAGTAAGAGGCAGGAGCTTGCAGGGGGGGAGCAGGAGGGGAGAAGCTATTTGGGAAGGTGCAGAAGTGGAGGAGCATGATGGAGAGGTGGAGGGAAAGAGAAAAGGAAACTAAACTAGAAATTTCAAGTAAGGTACTCGGGCGAAAAAAAGGAAGATGATCCAGAACTGTTGTAAAGGGAGCAAGCATTTCTGAGCTTGAAGGGGGTGTGGGAAGGTGATGAGACATAAGGGGGGGGGAAATTGGAGAGAAAGAATGAGACAGTAATGCAAGGAAAAGAAAACTGTCATGAAAGCACATTAGGCATGTGAGCAAACTTGCCTAATGTGCTCATGTGATGGAGATAAAGGTACCTCAATTCTGTGTCCTCTTCTGGCTTCTCTTTTCTGTCACAGTTCTCAGCTTCAAAACCTGTTTCTTCTTTCCACTGCCCCCATCTAGAGCCTTCCTAGGAAGAAAAGGTTTTCTAAGAAGGACCTGAGCAGCAGACTGGCAGCACTTTTTTATTCTAAATTCTGGGGAGTAGGGGCACTGGTAACTGCCCATGGCTGTAGCTTGTGCTGTTGTAGTGGGTGCTCTTAAATAACTACACAGCAAACAATTTGATGTGCCTCACATCACACGTTAGAAATATTTTGGGAGAAATGCATATGACTGAGTTCCTGTGAGCACTCTTGTGGCAGTGAAGGATAGGATAGTGCTGGCCAAGTGGTGTCTTCATTTGGCTTTCACCTGGTGCAACAAATCCTAGATCCAGGGCATCATTTGTAATGGTGAGTTGGTTTTCCAGGCCCTACCACGTCAGGCTGTGTAAGGTGACCATCCCAGAGGCTTGAGGATTAAAGATACAATCCTCCCAAAAGCTTTTGAAGCTGTCTTGTGTTCCTCTCAGTGGGATCTGGGTAATCAGCCTTTTCTCTGATGTGATTCCTTGCTCTTTCAAGTCCTCATTGCCTTATGCATTCATGAATTTATCTACTTGCAAATTAGCAAGTGTCTGTCTCCGCTCCTCTTATTCCTCTTATCCCATGTTCACCTGGATTCTTTGCATTTGCTGTGGTTGAAAGGGAATTCCCCCCACCCCCTGATGCACAAGCTGCAGGTACATTTCACACCCCTTGTCTCTAAGAACGGAGGTTTTTTCACTGTCTGCAGAGCCTGTCCTGTCATGGCAAGTATGTATTTTTCCCATCACTCACCTCCCAACCAAATGAACAACCTGTTTTATTAAAGGAATGGCTTTCTTGGCTTACTGAAGGAGGTAGAATAGCAATCTGCTTAATGCATGTTGCTGTCTGTCCTCAGGAAACAGGCAGTGCTCTTGTTCCTTGTTGAAATGGTCTGGCCTGTAAAGAGGAGAGCTTTCCCTTGGGAATACCTCCACGTCTCCCACACTGGAATTATGGCTTGCCAGGCTGTAACACTGATAGGTCACAACTGCTCATAGGGGCAGCCCTGTCACACTGAGTGATCTCCAAAACTTGCTCAGCAGGATCATTTCCCTGGTGAGCATGTTGCTCCTCTGCCGGGCAGGGCATCTTTGTGTTGCTGCATCCTTTATCTTCATGTGTCCATTCCTGTTAGTGTTCCCTGAAGACAAGTGGTGCTGTGAAATGTGAGGTTACTAGTATGCTGCCTGTGGAAAAATGCCCTTCCATTTGCAAGAAATACAACATTTCCCCTTCAATGTCCTTTCAGGCTGAAATTCCTGGGAGCATTCAACTCCTCTGGAGGACATTTTTGATCAATTTGATAAGTTGTTTCATCAGATCAGTTATTTTCATCAAAGAAGGGCCATTTCCTGAAGTCCTTAAAAGCTCTTAATCTTTTCCTTGCCTTCCATCTAAATTTGCTGCCCCTCTTCTGATATTTGTCACTGTTATTCTTCAAAACAATGAAGTTCTTTCTAGATGGGGTGGAATAGGTTGCAGATATCCCTGGAGTTTGTCTCAGGTAGTTCATGGGAATTAGGGAAGTTTCTCTGACTCTCCAGCACATCTCCTCTTGCCTCCTGTAGATTGTTCTTTATTCAGTAGCCTGAGACTTTACAACCACTTTTTTCTCTGAGGCTGCAACTTCTCAAGCTTGGGGTTGTGTTGGCTTTCTTTTTGAGAAGTCTGCTTGTCTGGAGGTGGTTGCCTTGTGCTGCTCTCATGCCTGCTTGGAAGCTGGATGTCCTTGTCGTGCCACTTAGAGCACAGTCCCATGGCCATGCTTCTCCATGAGGACAATGCCCAAGTCTCCATCCTTCTGCTTCAGAGTTGGTATGTTTTTTTCAGTTACGGGCAAAGGCAACATCACAAGTCTGGGGTTCTTAGTAGGCTTCCTAAAACAACATCAGCAAGAGCATGTCTGGACAAAAAAACATCTTACATGAGGCAGTTGCCTCATTGTAAGGGGTCTTCTTCAAAGCTCAGTGGGATAGTGACAGTCAGTCCTTATGCAGTGGAAACACAAGTTAGAAGGTAACATTTCTAGGGAAGCTGTGGCTGCCCCATCCCTGGAAGTGTTCAAGGCCAGGTTGGATGGGGTTTGGAGCAACCAGGTCTAGTGGGAGGTGTCCCTGCCCATGGCAGTGGGTTGGGATTAGATGGTCTTTCAGGTCCCTTCCAACCCAATCCAGTCTGGGATTCTATGAACATTTTGAATATGACAATCTCTGCCTGGTCTGAGTTTGCAAGGCAAGAAGCTGCCCTGCTGCAAGCCCCAGCCTCCCTGCTTCTCCAGAGACACCTCACGAGCTTCCTGCTGCTGTTCTTCCTCCCTTTAAATGTTGTCAAGCTGTATGGTCGTTCAGAGTTCATAATGTCTGCCAGAAGGTGCTTGCCCAGCTAGAATCTGGTCTATTAGCAGGCTAGACAGAGTCATCATGACAGTGCTCCCAGAACTTGGCTCAGGATTGCTTTGTCCCAAAGTGACCCTTCTGTAAGTAGGTATCATCGACAGCTCTTGCCTTTAAATCCCTGCAGGCTGCTCCTTGGCTCTCAGCAGGGGGGATATGTTATTTAGATGATCCCATACATCTTTCAGATATTGCTGTCTCCGAGCACGGCTGCTAACGTCAGGCCTTTTACCAACTCATAAAGCAGGAAGAAATATTTCTCCCTAAAATCCCTAAGAATATTTATTGGAAGACTACAGCTCCAAGAGCTTGTCTGCATTCTGCTGTCATACACCCATGGCATTTAAGCTGGGGACTTCTCCAGGCAGCTGAAAAGCAGAAGAGCTGAAGCAGCTTTCCCAGTGACAGCACCATCCATCAGAGGTGCTAGGTGAATCAGGGTAAGTGACGTTAAATCTCTGACACTTCTTCTTCCCCTCATACATCACATGATGTGTGAAGCCCCATGCTAAACTTGCACTGGAAGCAGCTGTGGATTGACACTGTCGTGACAGCGTTCACTGTTGGAGCCCTTATGCCAAGGAGGAGCAAAGTGCTGTTGCAGAGAACATTCATTTTGCCTGGACAACTGTGCATTTTGAAAGGCTTGTGACTTGTTAGTAGCCTCCAAACCAAGAGATGAGAATGAGCTGTCTCTGCTCAGAGGTTCTCTAATTGCATTTCTGCATCTATTTAAATTAGGTTATCATCCACTTGGCAGATTTCCAGCTTATTCCACCAGGGCAAAGGCCATCTCCGTGGTGGCTATCAGTAACTTTCTTCTCCAGGGCATCTGAATGCAGTTCTCTGTCCATATGGTCATTTATCACTATGAAGCCATGCAGACCTCAAAACATGCTAATAAACTTGGAGGAACTGGTTTAGTTGCCATTTAGCCAGACTCCTCATACCTGCCTCCAGTCAGAGATCACTGTGTGGAGCTGCCAAGAGTGGACGTGTACATGGATAATTGTTTGATGGATGGAGAAACTCTTGCCTTTAAAGGAGGTGGTTCTTTTCATGATGCATCGTTGTGGCCTTCAAGATGCGTTGTCTGCATCTCCACAACTCAGTCTTGCTAACTGAGCTCCTCCTGGAGGAGTCTGGATTGTTGCTGGATCCCTTGGTGTTAGGACACATTGGGTACATATGTTTGCTATTTTTGTTGGTGCACAAAGTCTCCAGCTCAGTCGAGCTGGATGTGAGCACTGAAACTTTGAGATGCACTGGATAATGCTCCCCAAGTGCCTGCTTATTTTTTTGGCCAGGAGTCTCTGAGAGACACCCCATTTCTCCTTCACCATGATGTCTTTTCACCTAGAATTAGCTGCCCCAAAGCTTCTGCTGTTTGCTTCTGGTCATCAAGTAGTTGCTTCATTCTGTTTGGAGGTCTTAGTTGTGCTTTCTCAAAATGAAGCTCATGTGGGAGTTCCTCGGAGGTGTCAGATATTTCAGAAGCAGGCAAATTGTGTTGGCAAGAGCAGACTTCTTTTTTTTTTTTTTTTTTACTGAGCTTGCCAACGTTTCCAGTATCTAAACCTGGGTTTTTGTGGGATGCAAAATACTAGTCTAGAAAATGCTGGTAAATTAGGATCTGTGGGGTGAGACATGTTAAAATGCAAGAGTTAGCCATCCAAGGGAGTATATAAAAATCCAGTATTTTTATATTAATGACAATTGTCAGCAGAGGTGAAAGGGGATTGAAATGTTTTTTTCTTAAATTATTTTGCTTTTTAAATGTCAAATGCCAAAATATGATAAAATGAACAGCAGTGTAAATGAACTACATGTTTTGGTGATATATTTAGAATTCCTAAGTCTGATTGACACATCCTCTACAGAGCAACTTGATTCTGCAACTCTAAGTCGTATTAAAGCACAAGAAAAAATTAAAATGGGGAAGAGGGGGTATTTTCCTTTTCTACAGGTTTAGATCAGGGTACTTAGATCAACTTCCCCTGTTTCTTGTCTCTTTAATTAAAACGTCAATTTAAAAAAAACATTAGTGTATTCTTCTGAAGAACATGTTCTTCCATCCAACTAAGCAGTAACAGTTTCAGCTTGAGATCCTGCTCAAATTTCATGGACTCACAGACTGGTTTGGGTTGGAAAGGACTTGAGAGACCATCTAGTCCCAACCCCCCTGCATGGGCAGGGACAACTCCCACCAGACCAGGTTGCTCCAAGCCCCATCCAACCTGCCCTTGAACACTTCCAGGGATGGGGCAGCCACAGCTTCCCTGGGCAACCTGAGCCAGTGTCTCATCACCCTCACAGGGGAGAATTTCCTCCCAATGTCTAACCTAAATCTCCCCTCTTCCACTTTTAAGCCATTACCCCTTGTCCTCTTGCTACATGCTCTTGTCCAAAGCCCCTCCCCAACTTCCCTGGAGCCCCTTCAGGCACTGGAAGGTGCTCTGAGGTCTCCCTGGAGTCTACTCTTCTCCAAGCTGAACAACCCCCAGTTTCCTCTTGCAAACTGAAGACAGGCTGTGTGTTGCATGTTGTGGGAAATCAAGCTCTGTAAAGAAAATCCACAAGTATACTTAAGGGCCTTCATGTTACTCTGTCCTCGGACTCGAATCCCACTCTTGTTCCCAGTTAATGAGAAAGAATAGCTCTCTGGAGTTATATTTAAAATTCCCCTTAAGAAACATTCAATGTGGTCTTTATCCATAGCCAAAACAAACAGCTCATGTAGAGTTACCAACTATTAATGGCACTACAGGCCGAACAAGACCCAGATTTTACCAAAAGGTCTGGGCTTTTCTGGAGGACCCTCCACCTTTCTGTGATCGACTTGGCACAAGTAATTCTTCTAACAACAGGAAGACTTTGGCTGCAAAACCAGCTTTCCTGAGGGTTATGGACCTCAAGTTGGTGCTTGAGGGACCAAATAACAATCTTGGAAAATTCTAGTGCCTCCATTTCTTATGTAGGAACCTAAGAGATAACTACAACATGTAACACAACCTCTTGAAAAGGGCTGAGGGCAAGGAAGAGATTTTTAACTGCTGTCTCTTGCTGATGGTTGTTTTGATCTCACTGAAGGCTTGATGATTTTTGGCTGTTAGTTTTGAACCTCTGTATGTTTGGCCAGGCCACAGTGTTCATACACAGGGCCAAGAAGATAAAAGTATGCAGATAAATACATGTGGGATCTATGGGCCAATTGGTGATTTGAATAATTTTGTAGTAAGCAATAGCACATTTTTAATTGCTGTTTAATGCTTACAGAAGTGAGGCTTCTGGTTTTACTGCTTTTCAGAAGGTGGGGGCTTTTCTGTGCAGAGGGGAGCATCTCTGTAGAGAGCTTTTTAAAATTCATATTATTTCACTTGTCCACCCTTGATTAAAGTCCTCAGTGATTAGACAGACATCCTTCCATCAAATACTTTATTTAGTTCTGTCAGTTAAGGAGAGAAAAAGGTTCATAATCAGTAACTTCAGTGTGCTGGTGTTAACTGGAGCAGTGTGTGAGCATATGGTCTAGTCTTACGTACTCAAGGGCTTAAAAACATGGTTAAAAACTCTGTGAATGTGGGCTTTGAGCAAAGAGCTTCCCCAAACCTGCTGGAAACTGGCAGCCTTTGCTTTTTGTGCTACTTGGAACGGCTGCCCCCTGATGAAGTGGAGGTATGTCTAAGTAGAACTTAAAAAATAACCTGTTTCACACTTTTTTGCAGGTTGCGTCCTGCTGAGTGGTTTCTGGAAATCCGGAGCAGACATAATGCTTGGCCATGTTTTCTCTTTTTAAAGAAGTATGGTTTTTTTCTCCATGGCCACATTTTGTGGAAGTAAACACTTTAAAACATTTCACAGTGTGGATTTTAAACAGATGGTTGTTGTGGGGATTGTCTGGACCCTTGAATCCCTCGTCATATTCTGGGTCAGAGGCTGCAGATTTTTTCCATCTTTCTTATCTACTGAAATCAGTTTAATTCCTTGTGGAGCAATATGGAAGCTCCCAAAAAAAGTAGTGCTTGGGCTTGAGGGTCTACAAATACCCTTGATAGGCTGGTGGATGGATGTGAAGGGTGCACGTGTGTATTTAATTTGGATTTTTACAGCAACGATGAAAGGGCACAAAAAAAGATGCCCCTGGTTGTAGTAGCTTTAAGCAGGGTTTATCATATGAGTGAAGAAGGTGTTCTCATCTGCCAGGGAGCTGCACTTTTGCTGCTTTAAACTTCAGCCCTGGCTGGGAATTCTGTCTCTCTGCTTGGCCAAATTCCCGTTTCCCTCCGAAATCAGAGGCTTTAGGTCACCAGTAGTAGTTGGCTGACTCTTGATGGGGGAGGCTCCTGAAAAGGATCCTCCTTCCCCCCCATTAGTATCAGCATAAAAGTTCATATTGAGGGGTTTTATTGGAAGTTTGGAGAGAGGAACAGCTAATGAGAAGGTCTTTGTGTTTGGTTTTTTGCTTCTTCTCAACTAATAATACAAAATGTAGCTTTTCTTTCCCTTTTTCTGAGACATCTTCCAGCCTGTCTGCCTGATACCTTGCTTTTCCTTTGTCTTGCTGGTAGTTTAAAATTGTTTTGGTGTGTAGCTGTGGTGGTGTACTTGTGAACACCATAAAAATACAGATCTGCTTCTGTCTGCTCTGTGTCATCGTGGTCTAAATCCAGCTCTTAATTTCTGTTCTTGTTCTTGGTCCACCTCTGTGTAATCAGCTCCTGCCAGCAGCAGATTACCTGGAGGGTGATACCTGTGTTGCTACTGCCACACCTTTTGAACCTCAGGTTCCTGCAAACTCTATTTTCCCCTTCCTTAGACTCAGCAAGTGGCTTTTCCAAGGTTGAAACAAGACCTTTTGGGACAAAGATTATCTTTTTGTTCTAATATTTCAGGTATGTGCCTCATGGTACAAATCTAGCATAGAGAACATGGTTATTTTGCTGTAGGTGAGGAGCCTAAGATGACTCTTCATTCTGCTCTTTGTAAAATGTAAATTCCTGCCTGGATAACAACAGGCTGTAATGCTGGGGTTGGTATTTTACTCTGTGCATTGCAAACCACTGTAGGATTAACTTGGCTTCTTATCTAGGGCTGCATAACATCTCAGGTTGTTTTTTGGCATCTGCTCCAAACCAAAACGTTTCTCTTCTGCCTTCATGCTTGCTGAGTAACCAGCAGCAGGGTTCAGAGCAAAATGCTTGGCCAAATTCTGCATTTTGTGGCCGCTGCAATAAGGAAAAGCTGTAACACAAATTTTGCCCAGCACAGCTGAAACAGCTTTTGTGCAGAGCCCCTGGCTGCTGGGACAGAAAACAGGGCTGGATTATTTTTTTTCCTGGGCATTTTGCTGCTCCTGAGCTGTCATGCTGGCTTGTTGGGGCAGTTGGTGGCTGGCTCTGATCAGGCCAGAGGACCAGAGCAGTCTGGATTAGGAGTTGTAGAAATGAACACACATTTCTGTGCTTTTCTCCTGAGAGGCACTGGCAACCAGGCATACGGGTTTTTACGTACTAAATGTATTTTTAGCAAACTTCTTAAGGTGCTTTTTGCATGACTTCTGCAAATTAGAAGGCGATTAGCTTGTTCCTCCTGTTAATTAATTACCATGATGGACTTAAACTGATTTGGGAAAGGATGTATCACAGAGGATGGTGCCCTTTTCAACTGTTCATCAAGTCTCCGTCGTGGTTGGTCATCAATCTTTCAGGAAGGGAATGATGGCTTAGTGCCAGGTCCCTACCTCCGGAGAGAAAAGATGGCAAGAGGTGCTTTCTCCTCTGAATGACCCTCTGCCTTAGGAGCCATTCAATCCAGCTCTAAGGAAATAGTCATGAAAATGCTGCCTTCTTAAAACTGGATCATTTGGAAGTAGTCCTGTTCCCCGGCAAATACTGCACTTGATTTCGTTTGCAGATTGTTTGTATTAGCAACTTGGTTCAGCAAATACAGAAAAAAATACTGTTTGAAAATAAGAGGTAATGAAACAGCTGTGTCTTGTTTAAACCACTTACTTGCAAGAGCAGGAGTGTGGGTTTGACCATTTTAAATACCTTTTTTGTATTATTAGGGAGATTTGTGTATTGACACGTCTGGGATAGAGGCTGGTTTAAAGCACTAATGATAATGATTAAGGAATGGTGTGGTTTAGAAAAGCATTTGTTGTGGGAAAAGGGTGAGCTATGAGTGCATTTATGTGCTTTGAGTTTCATATAGAAAGAAATAGAAAAGAAAAAAACCAGTGCTCTTCACCCAAAATTGCACCTGTGATTTGTATTGAAAGAAAACTGTGTAATAAAAGGATGTGGAAGCTGCTGAAGGGCTGGCATGGGCAAGGATGTGGGACTGGTAATCTATATTGCATGAATAATTTTTCTGAATTATTAGAGTGACGAATATTCTCTTGCAGGGAACAATAGAGGAACTGTTATTGTAGCTATGACAATGTATTTTTAGTCTCAACTATTTTTTTCAGGTCTGTCAAAGCGAGCTTTTTTTATTTATTTATTTGTTTTTAAGGCAGATGGAATATTTCCTGGCGAAGGGGCTTGGAGCTTACAAACAACAAGGCGTGGTTGAGTCTGATGCAAATACACTCATAAATGTGCAGTTGGGTCACAAGGTGCTTGTTCCTACAGCCAACACTGGTTCTGACAGCTAGAGGTGCTTTTTGCATGGCCTCTTTGCATTTGAAGTCTCATTTTAACTAATTATCCTTGAGTAATAATATCTATTTTGGTTACATCCAAGCGTGACTGACTTATTATCCAAACCATTCAATGGAGAGATTTAATTTTAATATGCTTAGATGTGGCAGAGATGAAACTCTGTTACCAATGTCCCAGCCAGGATGTTTTGCCTCTTAATGGATGTATTTCGTGTTGTTGTTAAAAGGGTTTGAATGACTTGGTGGACATCTAAACTTAAGTGTCTCTGATATTTTTTTCTGTGTTGAAGGGCAGAGGCTGAGGAATCAGCTGGTTCAGTGGGGCTGTAATAATACTATTAAGCTTCTAAATTCCCTAAGTTTGTCAATCTTGTGTACGTTTTGCTACTTCTTCCAGGAAAATCTCTTCAGAAATCTTCTAAGGGATTCTCCTGGCCCCTGGGCTGCTCTGGGCTGTCATTTAAACCAAGTTTCCCAGATCCTTTTCAGATCCTTTGCTGTGTGGGGTTGCAACAAGAGCAGTGTTGTTTGTTTACTGAGGGTCTCTCAATTAACAGGGGAGGTCTGACTTGAGCCATGTCTGAATTCCCTCCAGACTCCCGTGGGTGTTCTCACAAACACTCCACTTGAAAGCCTGACTTGATTTTATCAAGGAGAAAGCCTCCTTTTGAGCCTTGGAATGAAACAAGTGGCTGGAATTCCAATGACAGTGGGTACGACTAATGCAGAAGCTTTTATTATGTTTTCTCCTTTGGCAGGTAGTTTGATTAATGGTAGTAATAAAAATAAATAATTAGTGCCTTTGTTGGGAGGATTTGGGGGAGCTGGGGAAGTGGTTAAGGCTGAAAGAGCAATGATGAGTCAAGGCATAGCAGAGAAACTGTTCTCCTGCTCGAGCACAGGATGAGGGAATAAGGACATTTGTCATCTGGTTGAATGGCTTAAAACTGGAAGAGGGGAGATTGAGATTAGACATGAGGAGGAAATTCTTCACTGTGAGGGTGGTGAGACACTGGCCCAGGTTGCCCAGAGAAGCTGTGGCTGCCCCATCCCTGGAAGTGTTCAAGGGCAGGTTGGATGGGGCTTGGAGCAACCTGGTCTAGTGGGAGGTGTCCCTGCCCATGGCAGGGGGTTGGGACTAGATGATCTTTAAGGTCCCTTCCAATCCAAACCATTCCATGATTCTGTGGTCACCCTTACAAATTACCAACTTCTTGCATTACTGAAAGCAAGAAGTAACACAGATGTAGGTTTTTCTGGTGGTTTTTATTTGCACGCGTGAGGAATTGGAGTGACAGGATGTGAAGGCAAATTAAATTTCCCAAAAGCAAGAGGGTTTTGTAGCAGTCCAAATCTGTGCTCTCTTGCAGAGAGTGCTTGACAAGTCTGGTCTGCTTCCCATCCTGCTCCTTGGCTGGGTCAGTGCTGATGGATGCAGATGTGGAGTAGAATGTTTCATTGAAATAACCTCAGAACTATCAAAAACATAACAAGCACCTTAAATATTAACAAATTGAATCAGTGCTGCATAAAACCTTGAGGTGTATTTATTTTTAAAAGGACTATAGCAGAGGGATAATGTCTCCAAGGCTGCCTGGCTGGTTTTGGTCTTCTGAATTTGACTCTTTTTTGAGAAGACATGATCTTTCTTTGAACACCTTGTTGTGTATCCATATTTCCATAACTCTTAAATGCATGAGCTCTGCAGGTAGCTGTCATCTGCCCAGGCCATGTTCATGTTAGCAAACAGTGAGAAATGAAGGGCTGAGGACCTGGTGTCCAGCCTGTAGGTTGTTTAACAGCTTCGGTTTTGGTCTAGATACAGATTTAGCATTTGCAGTTGTTTGTTTGCCCACGGTGCTTTAGGAGGTTGGTTTTGTTGGGGTTTTTTTGCCAAAATGTCATAACATGGTGGTGACACTGCCATGAGCAGGTGGATGAAGTTGAACTTGACAGCCTGAAGGGAAGATTGGAGGGTTCACCTGCACGTGACTCACTGTGTGCTGAGCACCTGAGTTGTAAACATGGAAAATGTCAAAGGAACATCAGCAAAAACACATCAGTGGTTTTGTTGCATGTTTGCTCTCGTGATGCTGGTAGAGGCACTTGTGGAGAGAGCAGGTTGTGTTACATACCCCTTTGGGTGGTGTCCCACAAAATGTTTGAACTTTGAGTTGAGAAATCTGTATCTTCAGTAACAACTCATTCCTTACTCATCTTTGCAGAGTGGCTCCTGAGAACTCCAGGCTTCCAACCACCATTGCACGCCAAACCAAAACTGCCTGTATAATGCACACTACTATAACTTTGGGATTTTCCATTCAGTCACCACAGAAATGAATTGATGGTGGTGTTATTCCTGTGACGCTGGGGCCTCCTCCAGTGAGCATAATGGCCTCTGATATTTGGTTAATCCTCAGAGTCCCTGGACTATCCAGCTTTTGTATGCTCCAGTTTGTATCGTTGAATAGAAAATATAATAAACTGAAGTCGTAAATCCTTTAACTTCTTGTTTGTATTTGCTTTCAGTTTTGTATATGGAAGACATTACAAGTAGCTCTGTTACCCTTTGGTGTTGTTATAGATGTGAAACTTGTAGCTAAAACAGGATCTTGCAATCACATGAAATCTATTTTTATTTCAATACTTGATGTATCTAAAACCTATTGACAAAACATAATTACGAGTTAACGTTTTCTGTAATTTTTATTATTATTATTGCTCTGCAGATGGACTTTATCAGATTTTTGGGGAAAATGTTGGATTTTTATTCCAAGGAAATACTCACTGGGGCACCATGTGGTTGCACTAAAGTTCACATGCTATTAATGAGCTCAGCTGATGGACACATGGACCAATCTTGTCCTTTTTTTTTGCCCCAGGTCCAAGGAGCTAATAAAGGAAGCGATCCTCGACAATGACTTCATGAAGAACCTGGAACTGTCTCAGATCCAGGAGATTGTGGATTGTATGTATCCCGTGGAGTATGGCAAAGACAGCTGCATCATCAAGGAAGGAGATGTGGGCTCCCTGGTGTATGTCATGGAAGGTATGGTTTAAAAAGCTAATATTCAGTGCCTTTTTGTGACACAGAGAGAGATGAAAACTTGATTTCATGGGAAAAATCATTGCAAAGGAAGAGGTTAAAGACATCCAACTATGGTTGTTGAAAAGTTGTGTGGGCTACTTTTGCCTGGAGAATTTCTGACTAGATTTATGTGCCTCCCTATATAAAGAAAGAGGGTGAAAGCTGTTAGCCTTGTCCTGAGAGCTGCTGGAGTAAACCTCCACCAAATATAGTTCTGTGGCTTTGAGGCAATACCAGTGGTTTGTTGGATAAAGGAGGGAATGAACAGAAAGAATGGTGTTATGGAACAGGGCAATGACTGTAAAACAAGGAGAATATGGTCATGGCTTGCTACCTTCTGGGGCATTGTGAGGACCAGCTTATGAGTGTTGATAAAGCACCTTCTGGGGCATTGTGAGGACCAGCTTATAAGTGTTGATAAAGCATCTTCTAGGGCATTGTGAGGACCAGCCTATGAGTGTTGATAAAGAACCTTCTGGGGCATTGTGAGGACCAGCCTATGAGTGTTGATAAAGCACACGGGGCTCTCTGAAGAGGCAGTGCAGTGTGTAATAGAAAATGGTATTTTTCTGTCCTGGGCACAAAATAAGTGGAGCATCTGCAGTTTAGCACATCTGATTTGTCACAGTGTGTGTTGCAGCAGGGTCTTGTTTTCTTGGTGGAGCACGAGAGCTGTGGATATTCTGCTGTTCTTGGGATCTGTCAGGTTTCTGGAAGTCTTTCAACGGGATCGGTGTTGCCAGTGCTCTGCTTCTGCAAAATGTCAGCTATTTGCATCTTTGTAGCTGAGTCTTTCCAGTTCTCTAACTCTTCACATGTCAAATTGAGCACATTTTATGTATGTGTTTCCTATTTAAAGGAGATGTTCATCTGTAAGACTTCCTAAGCTCCATCAAACCTCGTGGCCATCTACTACAGCATCCCTCTTCTGAGGGTGACAGATAATGAGGCAGATGTCACTGTTTTATTTCAGATAATACAGCAAACCAATCCTAAGTTTGACTTGGTACAATGCAAATGGAGAGATGCTTACAAAATTCTTCTTGCTCCTTACCAGAGCCACCTGGTAGACTCAGACATTTTGGCCAGAGAACACCAAGGGGAATGGAGGTTTCTTGCTTCCCATGTTTGCTCAAAAGATGTGGGCAAAACTAGAGGTTGTGTATGATTTGCACGTTCATTTATACGTGTACATGTGCAAATTCATTTCTTAAATTGTTCTTTAAATCAAAAATATTTTCAAGGCAGTAAGCCATGCTTTAAACATGGTTTCCAGCCAACTTCCTAACGCTGTAGAGTCACAGATGTTCTTCACTGGTTTCCCAAAACAGCTTTAATGTTCTGTCCTTTTATGGTGAAGTCCTTTTTCAAGGCACAGGTTTGATTCCTTCAGCTTTCAATATTTTGAAGTTTTGCACATTCAAATAATAGTTTGTGTTATGAAGGAGATTGTGGTGTTACATGGCAAGACTGAGGTTTTGCATTTCTCTGAATACAGAGACTGCTTTGATGAGGTGCAGGATCTGCTCGATCAATAAAAAAAAACTGCTTTAAAATAATACTTGAATAGCATTTTATTCCATAGTGAAAATGTGGAGGTTTTTCACTGCCCAGCTCTGCTTGCTTCCCACACCACCACCACATCAGAGGCAGGTCACAGTATTTTGGCTGCACAGCTGGTTTGGGATGTCCCAATGATAAACCAAACCCCAGTGTTGTCCCCCAAGAAACCCAACAGCAGGACACTGTCAAAATCAGGGTGTATTTATCTCCTGCTCAGCCTCTTCACATTCTTTGGGGAGGAGTTTGGGGGGATTGATGGGAGGAACTGTTACCACCACGGTTTGGAGTATCGAACACCACTTGGCACTTCCTGGAATTTACCAGATGTCTCTGACTGTTGGTCCCAACTCTACCCTGAATTCTTGGTTCTTCTAAACGAAGTGTCTGTCAAAAACAACTTTGGTGTTTTGAGGGCACTTTAGCTTATCCTTGCTCTTCTGGCAGCCTTCTGTGTATGAGGGCATGACTTGGCTCTCCCGCAGTCTTCACTTGGTCTTGTAACTTAATTTAAGATTATTTAGATAGCTCCACAAATATGCATAATGCTTTACAAACAAAATTATGGAGAGTTTATAGTCTATGTTTAGCCATAATGCAATGAGTGATGATGAAGTAATGGAACTGGAAGAAGACATTATCAAATGGGCTGGATTATGGTTATGAGAACAGGCCCAGGAGCTCATTTTGGCTTATCCTTCTGTCCCCTCTGTTATTAACACACCCCCCACACACACACACCTGACTATAAACTCTATTCTTTGCAAAAGTCTGCTGGAGAAACCCATCTTTATGAGTATTACTGAGAGGCATTGTCTCAAAAATCAAATAAATGCTGCAAGTGTTTCTTCCATTAACTCCTCTGCCTTTCCTTACATGGACTTACAGCTGTGATTAATACGAATAAAAATCACTCACGTAGAGCATTTGATGACCAGTACTCTTATGCTTGTTTATAATTTATGATTCAGAGTTTAGACAGAGCCTCTTTCCAGAAGTTTGACTTATATATTGGTGATGTTTCCTTAGCCTAATTTAAAATCCTAATTGAAGTAAGATGGATTTGATAACATCCATCATTTTCACTGTTACTTCTGCGTTCTTGTTTGTCATGGGAAGCAGCAGTGGTGTCTGCTTTAATATTCCCCTCTAGACACAAGGACTTTACCAGCCCTGGTGAGACCTTTATGATTATGATCCTTGAGTATTTTGGTTCTTTGCCTACCCACACTAATAGGCTTGACTCTTCCCCTTCCTTGTCCTGTTCTTCCACATCTTAAATCAGATTTCTTGCCCTCCCTGAATTTCTTTTCATTATCAGGAACAAGAGCAGCACTAGTACAAATAGGTTGGACTCTAGAGATGAACATTTGGTTAATGCAGTGAAGCTTGAGAGAGGACTGAGGTTATTGAAAACACAAGAACATTTTTGTAAGTTCTGTTATTCAACCTATTATGTGTCAGACTCCAAAGCTGGGCAGGGAGAAGTAAAACCCAGCACAGGAAAACAGAAGGATACTGTAAATTGTGATTTAGATGGGGAGAGGAGGAAGCTGAGGGAAATGTTCATGGGGTAGAAATGGTGAGGTGATCTCCGAGGGAAATCAGAATGAGGTATTGAGTTTGGAAGGAAGATGTTCTGATGTTCTCTCCATCTGCAGCATGTTGGATGGAAGCAAGCATTGTGTTTGAGAGGTAGGAGTGTGCCTCTGGCCTGTGCCATGCTCAGCTGGTTTGGGTTATGTTCATCTGTCCCACCTGGAGGGAAATGCCCATCCAGTTGAGGAGCTCTCCATCTAGACACCCTCTGGCCTGAGCATGCACCCATCTGGGAGCTCACTTTTAAGGCTGTTTGCCTGGAATAGCTCTTAAACTGTGCATGGCTCAAGGAGATGTGTGGTTAGTCTCATCCTCTAAACACAGTCACTGCTTACGTGCTCCTTCACTCCTAAAAGTGGAGGCTGCTCCAGTCCTGGTAAACTTGCCTCTCCTGAGTGTGCATCTGCACTTTTTGGACTGGCTCTGCGTTTCTTGAATCTGAGAAGTTGTATGGAAAGAGTTTGTGATTTTTTTTTTATTTCCTCTTTTTTTTAAGTCATTGAAATACAGGTAGGATTTAACTGGAAACTTGCCTGGTTTTCTGGTGGACTCCTGCCTGGGCTTTCATAACATACAGCCCCGAGGAGCTACAGAATGAGAGTTGTGCTTGTTGGAGAGCCCTTCTGTGGGTCCTTCTCTCCAGGGGAGCCTTGCTGGCAAGAGGCAGAGGGGATCCTGGGTGTGAAAGCCCAAGGATTGCTGTTTCTACCAGGTCTGAAGCCTTGGAAATACTGGTTTGGGCTGAGCTTGGGCTCTTTGGGTCAGTAGTGAGAAAAGAAAGCTGTAAGGCAGAAGCTGAAACTGAAATATCTCAGCAAGCAGAATCCCAAATTCAGGCCTGTTTTGCTTTTCATAAGTTCAAGAAGCTTTTATTTTGTTCTGGGCTCACTCTAGTCACAGTCTGTGCCTTGATGGTGGGATTTCCACCTCTAGGCAAATAAGAGCCCTCAGTTCACCTTCCTCAGATTTTCAGGCCTAGTGCTGGCCCTGCCATATCCCAGACTTTAAAGCACTTTATTATAGACTGGTTTGGGTTGGAAGGGACCTTAAAGATCATACAGTTCCAACCCCCCTGCATGGGCAGGGACACCTCCCACTAGACCAGGTTGCTCCAAGCCCCATCCAACCTGCCCTTGAACACTCCCAGGGATGGGGCAGCCACAGCCTCCCTGGGCAACCTGGGCCAGTGTCTCACCACCCTCACACTAAAGAATTTCCTCCTCATGTCTAATTTACTGTCACTTAGTTTAGTCCTCTGGGCTAACTGGGTGTGATGGATTTGTGGCACAGAGCACCTTAGAAATGTATTAAATGCAGATAGTCACGGATGCATTTGTTCAGTTAACAAAGCTCATTAGGTTAGAATCTTAGAATCATAGACTGACAGGTTGGAAGGGCCTCAAGAATCATCTGATCCAACCTTTCTAGGTACTCCTATAGCTGATATGAGATGGCTCAGCACCCTGTCAAGCTGAGACTTAAAACTGTCCAATGGGGGGGGGAAATCCACCACTTCCCTTGGGAGACTATTCCAATGTTTGACTGTCTAGTTGATGCTGATGTATTTTCTTCTTCTAGTAGGAGGTACCCAGAGTGAGGCACAGGAATCTGAAGGGCTCCATGAAAGGCACTGTTAGATAGGTGCCAGGGTTGGAGAGAAGGTAGTAGCATGGCAATCAGCCTGGTGAAGAGAGATCTCCTGATGGCTTCAGACCTTACCTGGCCTCAGGCAGGGCTTTTGCTATTTACAGCCTGTTCTTTGCATTTCAAGTATTTACTTGTTTCTTAGCAGCAGTGCTGTCATCAGCTATCTGTGTGAGCATGAAATAATAACACCAACTAGGTCGTGTGCCTGTGATAGGCTTCTCAGGACAGAGACCTCAATTAGGACATAGGGAGCTGTTGGATTTGGGCTGTGGTAGCAACCCTGTGGTTCCTCAGGAGTGTTTTGTATAAGTTGGGCATTTCTTACCCCATCCCCAAGTTTTCCTTTAAGCCCTTATAGGGCTGGTTATAAGGGACCCTTGAGGCAAGTGGCACATGTCCATTTGTCTTGGGTGGCTCTCGTGAACTACAGGAGAAGAAATTATATGGTAGGAATTGGTATTTCATCAGGTTCTGAAAGGGCTTGGGTCAGGGAACACCCCTCAATTCCTGAGGTTTGTTAAGCAGCAAGATACCCCCCCAGCTTTTGCAAATTAACTGAATTGGGTGAAGACATGCCATTGATCTCTAGCAACACCAAAATATTTCCCTTCTAACTGTGCTTTGAAGGTGGAAATTAACTTCTTTAGCATTAATTAGATTATTCACTGAGGCTGAAATTGCTGGAAGCATTAAACATACGTGCTCTGACAGTGTTTCTCCAGGCTGATGAGACTGGTGGTGAGAAGGGGGACAAGTGATATTGTGGCCTTACTGGCACTCTTGACTGCAAGTGAAACAATTTGGAGAATAAAATCAGAATGATTACCTTTCTTATGAGAAAGTATATTGCCCTAAGTGTGGTTCAACAGATTGTCTTAAAATTGAAGTTTCTTTTAGAGCCAAAAAAGGTTCTTGCTGGTTAATCATATTCTGCCTCTAAAATTAATCCAGCACCCCCAGTTTTCTTAAAGAAAAAAAACCCAAACAGTTTCCAAGTTCTTGTTCTGCAGCTTTGCATTCGTTGACTTCTTTGTCGTTCTGCTTTCTTTGGGCCTAACAGTTCTACAAATTTTCCAAAAGCACTGAAAAATGTGAGAAGCTGGGAAGATCTCTTCTAGAGAGATGCATCCAGATCTGCACCGTGTTGACAGGTTTGAGTTACATGTGGGTGTTGCCTCACACTAATGAGGATAAATGTGATAACCCACATCTGAAACCAAATGTTTCCTCCTGTGCTCCCTCCCTGTCTCAACCTGTCAGCTGCAGTATGTCACATTTGATGGTTGCATTATGGAAGAAGAATATATCAGCAGGGCTGGAGATCAATCAGGTGACAAGGTACCAGTTTTAGGCTCTCATGTGAGTAACAGTCATGCTGTTAATAAGCAGATGTTTAATTTTTTTGGAAACGGTGGTAATAGGTGTAAAGAGGCCTCTTTCATGTTTGTTGCTATTCCCATAAAGTAGGGAGGAAAAAATACAGCGAGCCAAAGGAAAAAGGGAAGTTAAAATACTTGGATTAACCATTTTGTCGCTCATGATTTTGCATGGGCAGTGGGTGCTGTAACATCCTCCCTGACTGTCTGTCCTGCAAATCAATATTGAGGTGACACCTCAATTTGCTTGAGAACCTGGGTGAAGATAAATAGTTCCACCACTACCCTGCTTCTGTAGGTATGAAAAGGGAAGCAGCAGCTTTTTAAGAACCCATGTTGAGAACCAACCTACGCTTCCCCCAGCCCTTGTTTTAGTAGTCTCCCTCCCTTAGTAAATGTTATTTTTGTCTTCAGTCACTGAGATTTTCCTTTTATTTTTAAAGGAGACTTTGTTTCTTGCTTTGTTTTTGGTAGCTTTTCCAAAGCAATGAAACATCTAATTGTGACTTCCCATAGGAATATGTTTTTCTGAGAGTCAGAGGTGTCTTGGGAAGGAACAGATTCCTAGAAGCTGCAGTTCTTGCCAGGACATCAACCTTGGTGTTGATAAGGGAACACAAACAAAGCCTCTGTAGCCATTTGAACTGCACAGGGAAATGCAAGAGGCCATAGAAGACCTCCCATCAGAGGCAGCAGAGACTGTCTGGTCTCAGCTGGGTGAAAGCTTCAAAGCAGCTCCTCAGCCTCTGGGGATTTCTGCTGCTGAATCAAACCCAAAGCAAGCTTGTAGACACTGTGTGTTCCTCAAGACATCCCTGTGTTGCCTCCTGGGGGTTATCACAGCCTTTGCCCAAGTTTGGTGATGTTATAAGGTTTTATCATCAACCTGTTGGCCAAGGCCCTTACACTTGTTCTCACTTCTGAAGGTGTGCTGGAGAGTCCCCCCTTTTCCTCCCCTCTTTGTTTTTTCCTAGCTGTGCTGCCATGTGTTTGTGTTTTTTCCCCCTAACTGCAGAGTGATCCCTGCAGGCTCCTGGATGCTGTGTGCAGTTATCCACGGGTACTGCATCCAATCTGTGTCTCACTCCCCCTCTGACCCCTCTTTTGTCTCTTTTTTTATGGACTGCTCTTGTAAGGATCTGATTTAACAGGATGTAATTGCTCTTCTAGCCCTAGGGTCTTCTGAGTCAGTTTCTTCTCAGGGAAAGGATGTGGTAGGCCTGATTCTTCTAAATGGAAGAGAAATGGAGAACAGAGAGCCCCATTTTGGATTTAAGTAGGCTAAATGACTTTGTTCCCAAGTGCAAGTCCAGAAGAGCAACATGGGGGCAGCAGTACTGCCACCTCAGTGGAGAGGGAGCATCCTGTCTCTTCACCTGCACTGCATTTATGTTTCTATTGCTGTACACTGCACTTGGAAAAGGTCTCTTGACTTATTACAGCCTGCTGCTATTGTCATTGCAAAGTCCAAATGCATGAGCTTCTCCTGGCCTTGGTGTTCACCAACACTGATGATGGTCATCATTCATCTCAAAGAAAATCACATTGACAGGTTTGTTGTTTGCTTGGGTTTTTTTCCCCCCAGCTTTGGTGAAGGGATGCTGGCTGGAAGAAACTTGAAAAACTCTTTCATCTGTTTTTAATTTCTTTAGTCTCTAGGGCTAAGAGTCAAGATGCAGTTTCAAGTTCAGTCAGTTAAACCCAGAGATGTTGGCTGAACTCTGTGTCTGCCGGGGTGTTTCGGGTCAGCCTCGTGCTCTGAGGTTGCACCTGGAGAGAGGGAGTGGAGCCTGTGCAGGTTGGGATTTGCCTGGCTGCACAGGGCATTTTGTCATGTGTACCCAAGTACCATCCTTGCTAGACCTCCTCCAGATTGGTGGCCCTTCAGACCACTGTGAAGTTCCTGCCTTTTTCTCAAGTGTACTCCTGATAATGTAGATCCTCTGAAACACGTTCCCACATTTCTGCACCTCCCAAGGGCACTCGGGAAGGTAATAATGGCTGCATCCATGGCACTCAGGGCTTTTCTAACACAATGGAGGCAGTTCTGCTTTTCTAAGACATGTCCTGCCTTTCAGTACAAGTGGTTTGGGCCCTACCTGCATCTCCAAACCTCTTCTCGAGGGTTTTGGATCTGCTTTCCCAAGCAAATATCAGAAAATAGCATCTCATTGCCCCGCTGTTAGGTGGGTCTTGAGACTGCAGATCATTTACTCAGTGGCCTTGAGGAGCACTGTGTGGGAAGGAATCAATTAGACATTTATGGCAAAGTGGGACTTTCTGCACAGCTTGCTAACAAATCACGAGCCTCTGAAGAACTTGCCTTTCACAAGACTTCCCATTAGTTTTGGGGAAGTGTACCATGGCAGCACTTTCTTCTTTGCACTCCCCTGTTTAATGTTTTTAGCTAATTTTTTGCAATTTTTTTTTTTTCTTCTTCATCCTGCTCTCTTAGAGTTGGGCAGGAGTCAGATCAGGGTTTTTTTCTGTGGTTGGAGATACTGCTGCTGGAGCCTTCATGAGTTTCCCACTAGAGTCTTTGTTTTCCCATGGAGATCAGTGGTTCAGTGGTCATTGCCCCTCTGGGAAGTTTTCAGTCAATCATCAATAATCCCTCCCCATGTCTCCCATGCCCAGTGGTGAGACCATTGCATATCAGGGCAAGACTGTTTTCTAAGGCTCTCTGGGTTTAAGGGATTATATGGGATTGATGTCTTCATTCCAAGATTACCCTACTGCAGAGCAGACTTTATGAGGAGGTGCTGGAGAAGGCAAGGGCAGAAATATCAGGTGTCATTCCAGGTGTGCAAGATGTCTCAGTAGCTGGGAAACTGGCCTCTCATGGAGCCAGTGTTTTTGTAAGGCTTGAAGACCATCCCTTGAGCAATGCAGTGGCATTAAAAGAGTATTCCTGGAGCTCCTTATGGTACAATTGTGCATGTGGGCCAAAGGAGCAAGGGAGGTTATCAGCCAGGTTCCTTAAAATGTGCTCTCAGTGTGTGTATTCACGCCTGGCACTGCATCCCTTCTAGCTCACAGGTCCTGAGGAAGAGTCTGTAGGCAGAGGAGTGAAGAGTTGAGGTCTCAAAAAATGTCTGGTTGCTTCTCTTTCATTACACACTCCCCTTTTGGGTGGTGGATCTCTTGAGGATTTCCGTGGAGTTTAAACCACCTCCTTTGGAGAACATCAGGTTTGTTTCTAACCCTTAGTGGATGCTTTGAGACTGTTTTATGTCTAGCCCAAATATTGGCAAGGAGCTTTGTAAAGTTACTTTGAGACCTGCTTATCTTAAAGGTAACAATTTTAGTGTTGTTGGCATTGTTTAGTAATTGTACTTTTATATCACTTGCCCATCATTTCAGTCATGCCCCTGACTGGGCATGTGATTAAAAAAGACAACTTAATACATATATTTATATCAACTGTGTCTTAATCTACTTGGAAATACTCAGAGCATCTCGCTGTACTTTCTGAAGTGGTATTAAATGAGAGGGTGCCAAGGAATTGGCAGCACAGGAGCAATAAAGAGGCTCTTTATGGATGCAGTGTGAAAACTTGACGTGCTGAAAAAATTGCCACAACTTACACACCAGATCAAAGAAGCAACTGCCACGTTGGCTGCAGCAGGCTGGGCCTTCATCTAAAACCTCCTTCAGCATTTAACCCAGGGCTTCACACATCTGCACGGGTGTCTGTGAACTGTCAAAGTTAAAAAATCAGTCAGTGGAAGGCTGGAGCAGAAACTTGTGTGCTCATCTTTGGGGATTGCTGGACTATCACTTACAGAAGTTGGGCACTGTTCCAACTCCTGCCTTTTGGAGTTACTACAGTTTGTACTAAGATCTTATTTTTCTCCCCCTTGTTTTTTCTTCTGCAATTCAAAACTGTGGCTATTTATTGGTTATAAAAATTGGTTCTAAAAACCAAGTACTTCTCGCGAAGTATTTTGACATAACCTGGTAAAGTGTGGGCTTCTCTGTATTGACAAGAAGTGGGTTTGCAATATTGCAGAATTTTCATCAACTTAAAACCTGTTCATAGCCATCTTCCAGGGTATAATAAATTGGCTGTTCAGAGGCTGTGTTAATTCACTGGGTCAGTGCTGGCCTGTCTGAGAGAAATTGACTTGCACACTGTTGTTTTTATATACAGGGCAATAGAATACAAATCTTCCACTGTTATCATCTAGTTATTCTAATTTACAGTGTGCCTTAATAATTAAATCTTCTAAGAGTAGTTATTTACTCATACTAGTGGAGGAGAAGTATGTATTTCTTGTACTTCTTTCATAAAATGTTGATGAGATGAAATAGGAGATGAAATTTTGATGGTGGCAGCAGCAGTGTTTTATAGGCAGTGGTTGCCCTCATGATAGATACAGTTTGATATTTGTTCTGTAGAAAGTAATTATTTTTAAAGCTTCAGAACCAAATCCTCACACTTTAACTGCTGTAAGAACACTAGTGGTATAGAAACATAATATGGTAATACTGCTGCAACATGTTCTGGGAGGTACTCTTGCCCTTTCTCCTAAAAATAACTCCCACCAAGCTGCATGTTGGTATAGATGTGTATTTTGTAATCACTTGTAGGAACCTAACAGACTTTATGAGCAAGATGGCAGAATCAAAGCAAACCAGAGGTTACAGAACAAAAAGATGATTGGGTTTTCTACAGCTAGTGGGAACATCCACTGTCACCTGGGCTGGGATTTAGGAAAGAAAGGCTGTATAAATTTCCCAGGTATTGGGCTTCTTTTAAAAGAGCAAACAAAACAAAGCCCCAAACCCTGTGTAATTTAGGTTAAGGAATGGCAGGAGGGTTTATCTGTGTTCTAAGGCTGCTACCTGGTTAAATAATTCCTTTCAGTAATGGCAACCTAACCTCTGGTTAGTCTAAGCCAGTATTTGGTATTAGTGGGGAGGAAATGCAATCCCAAAGCCGGGAGCTAATGACTTCAGACCTATCAAATATAAATTATTGTAGCTATCTGAATAATGAGAATAAGAATCATCAACCAAGTTCAAGTTTCTCAAGGTCTGGCCAAACTGATCAGTTGGGAGGAGGGACCCTCCAGTGCCTTTACAGGAATGCTGCCAGGCACCTGAGGAGCTACATCTCCAATCTCTGTCCTCAAGTCCAACACCAGCTTCCCCGATGGATTTGGGTGAGAAAGGACTGCTGGCAGGTTCTGAAATAATCCAGGAAAAGTTTTAGTGTCAAGATGACCTTAAAATATTCTCATTTTCGAAGCCTTCTTTGGGATCTGCTCATTTTCACAGTGATTTAATATTCTTGCCATTTTGTTCATTGTTCTCTTAGCTTTTCTGAAGCTTCCCAATTTCTTTGCAGTGTAGGATTGAACAAGGCTGGAGCACATTTAGCAAAAGCTCTGGGCTTCATACAACCTGGGCCATCTGCAGGCAGCCAGATACTCATCTTCCCCTCTTCAGGGAAGAAAATGCATAGGTGTAACTTCTCTAAAAAGATTCCCACTGTATGGGAAACAGAAGAAATGTGAATTCTTTCCCAAGCATAAGATGTCCTCTTTATTTTTTTTTCTGTTTCTCAGCAGTTATGCAAAGGCTGCTTTGTCGTTCAGGGGGGTTTATTTACAAAATAAAGGGGTGAGATAAAGCCTCATTCATTTTAGTAACAGCAGCCGAAAAGGGAGGCACAAATGTCTTTCTTGTCTCCCCCACCGTTCTGTGAATCCCTTTTATTAAAACTCCCACAACTGAAACGTGAAATAAAAGGACTTTTCATCATAATAGTAGACATGAAAGTGCCTGGATTTTTGGCCTTTGTTTCTGGCCATTAAAATACATGGATATATAATTTAGTCTGTGTATGCAGATAGAAAGACTCTAGTGTTAGCGATCCAAATGATTGTTAAAGGAACACTAGAGTCAAAGTGGTCCCTTTTGTTAGGCTTGATTCGTTTTGGATTGCTTGTTTACTTTGAAAGCTGATTAAAAAAAAAAACAAACCCAAATAAATCAAACCATGAATTCTTACTGCTCCAGGTTGTACAAAGAGAGCTCAAAGAGTTTGAGGAAGGGGAAGGAGGGGAAGACTCCCTGCTTCTTGCTTAAATTGGAAAGCCAGCTCATTTCTGCCTTGTAAGACTGTTTTGATATCTTCAAGATTTGTTTCCTAAGAGCAAAATTCTTACCTTGAGTGGAAAATGAGAGGGTGAAAACAGGCAGATTGAGGAAGAAATTTCTAGTCCCTAGACACCCAGGGTCTCTAGGTGGAAAGTGCACTACACACATGAGTTGAGATGAAGGAGTTGAACTGTCTTGGTGACCCTCTGTGTGATGGGGCACCCTCTCAGCCTCTCAGGCCCAGTCTCAGACCCAATCTCTGGTTTATATTCAACATGGACAATATGATCACTGACCACTCAAGACCACTTCTGGGAAGGGAAGAGCATTGCAAACCCCCCTGCTTTTAGCTCACCACTGATGCCAGTTGTCCTGGGTTTGATTTGAGTGGTGATTTAGTCATTGCTGTTTCCTTCAACGGTGGGTGAGATTGGGAAATCCAGTAGCAATCCCTCTTGGTAAGTCACAGAGGCAACAATTCTCTGTGTGTCCATGTGCTTTAAACACTCCACTTGGTTGATTATCTCTTTGCCTCAGGGGAAAAGTGAAATTTCATCTCTCTCCTCCTATCTGTGGGGAAAAATTCCCATGGATTTGTATGGCCAAGGCAAACCGTAAGTTTGACAGGGAGAAACCTGAGAGTACGTTAAAAAAGGGGAATAAAACCTGGGAAGTGGGGAAAATGTTTGATTGCATTCTTGTTTTTCTTTTGGTTTAATATGTTGGTCCTGATCTTAAACTCCTGTGTAGCCCTGGCAAATGAGTTTTGGGGAACGATGAGAATTTTGCTCTTAGGAAACAAGTCTTGAAGATATCAAAATGTCCGATCACTGTTTGCACTGTGTTCTTCTAAAATAATGGAAATTACAAAGTATCCCAGCAGCTGCTATTTCGAGCACATCCAGGCACAGATGATAATTAAATGCAATCTGAATATGGAGGAATCTAAGATTGAAAACCTAATAAAAATAAGACGTTTGCCATCCTTGTGCTAAATATTTTTATAACCTCTCGGTTCTGACTGGAAACAGCTCTTTTGTGAAATGACAAGAGCATGAAATAACTCTGGTAGGCTTTCTCAAATTATAAATAAAAGCAGGAGCTGAGGTTTGAGATGATGCAGATCTCCAAAAGCAATAATCCTGTTGTAGTTATGCAGTTGCATCCTTGCAGTACAGATCCACAAGGGACTGTTAAGCACTGCCCAAACAACATAAACTCTTATCTTGAAGTAGGAGGAAACTTGGAGTTAGTTTCTGGCTGGATTGTGGGGTATTTTTCTTTCTGGTAATAATGTACAACTTCATAGGTTTCTTAAAGTTAATTGTGCTTTGTGTTGCCTGTTGTTCTTCAGCTGCTTCCACCTCTTTTTGTTGTTGCTCTTGGGGGCAGATGAAGAGGTCCAGGAGCTTGTAAAAGCCCTTTGTTCATAACTAGGTCAGGACTTGCAGCCCAAATTATTCTGTCCTTTGCAATCTCCTCTTGTGGCACCTGTTTCTCTTGGAAAAGTGAAGTAAAATTGTAATATTGATAAAAAATCCTCGGTGGGAAATAAAGAGCTGCCTTTGGCAAAGCCCCGCCTTCACCCAAATGGTGAATAACTTGTGAATTTGGGGGCAGAAAATAATCCTAAGGCTTATGGGGTGGGTTTTTTTGCCCCTAAACTTGATAGTTTTCCAGTGTTCCATTGAGGCTTGTAGTAATCCATGGGGTAAATGCCCCACAGTGGCTGAGAAGCTCTTATGTCCTAGTACAGACTTCTATTCCAGCCAAGTGGTCAACATGCCCTCAAATGACAACTATCTCCAGAGATCTCCTTTAAACAGTGGTTTCCTGTCTTGGAATTTGGACTGAACAAAATCCATGGAAGGTTTTTTTTACCAAGGAATGTGTTTGTTCCCGGCCTTGTGCAAGATAAGAAGAGAAGTTGGTGTCCTTGGTAATATTCATCTGGAGGGAACAACTGGACTCTCGTGCATGATGAATGAAAAGAAAGGAAGTTTATTTTCTGCTTTTCATCAGCAGCTCCTGCTTGTTATCATTTGTCAGCTATCTCCAGCACGTTGTTTTCCTTCTTGGAAAAAACAAGCCTATTTCACAGACCCCACATAGTTGGAAATATTTAACACTGCAGAACTAACCTTGCTTGTAACTGCTGCTGGGAGGATAATTTATGTCCTCGTCGCGTGCTCTGTTGGCTGAGCAGATCACAATTGTCAGGAACTGAAGCCTTTGGGTTTCCTTAGGTGCTTTTGGTGGTGGTTGGCAAGACTGAAGTGCTGGGGAGTGCTAAGATGTCCCAGCAGCTTCTCATGCTGCTTTGCCCCTTTAGATTTTAATGGTAATCTCAGTTTTCTGTCTAACTTTTGCAAAAGAAAGGTCTTATTTAACTGTCAGAATAAGCAGGGCTGTTTTCTTGGTGGAAACGTGCTGGGGAGGAGGTTGGGAATCAAAGAGCCAAGTATGTATCCTTAATCACTTCTGTTTTTTTCAGAAGTCTGGAGAATTTGGGACCTCAAAGTACATACTTGGCAGCACCTATTCCTTGGGAAACCTTGGGGACTTTGGGGAAACCTTAATGTCTGTCTTTTCTGGCTTGAAGCTGTGTGTGCCAGACCAGTGGGATGGAAGGCACAGATGATGGATCAGACCCCTTGGCTTGCTGCAGGGTAACTAAGGCTTCTGCCATAGTAGCACCAGGGTTTGGGGGTGCTACCTATCCCTAGGGCTTTCTTTCCTCTCCAGGTGGTGGTGACAGTCGTCACCAGAAGGTTTCTTGCTAGATCCTCCTGAAGGTTTGCCATCAATCTTTTCAAGCTCTGCTTCTTAACAGCCTCTCACTGGAACATCTGCAAGAAAAGCCTAAAACCCCTTGTTTTACTCATCTTTCTGAAGGTCACACGAGCTACATACAACTCTTGCTTCTCACTTGATTTGTTTCTCAGTCCCATAGTGGAGCCGTTATCATATATTGGCATCCAGAGCCAGGCCCTTGGGTGACAGAAACCAGCATAGTCCCATCTGTTGGAGAGCTGCTCTAGGAATCTGCTCCCATCCTTTTAACCTTGTTAATTACCACACTAAGATGATCAGTAAGTTTAAGCCTCTCCTTACTGTTTTGTCTTCAAACAACGCTGCTTAAAAAGAGAATGAAAGGTTCTGCCAAAGCAAAATGAAAAATGGTTGTAGTAAATGAGAGCTACTGGGAGTAAATGTACTGTAAGGGAGTATATTTGTATGTGGACTTTCACAGATGAATCTTCAATGCTAATCAGGCCAAGTCAGTAAGAAGCAGAAAGGGTTTATTAGGTTAAGCAACAACATTCCTTTGGGTGACTAATGCCTAAAGAGGTTAAGGGTTAAAAACTCTCGCTGGCCTTTTGTGAACCCTAAATAAGTGCTGTGTTTGCATAGAATCATATCATAGAAACATAGACTGGTTTGGGTTGGAGGGGACCTTAAAGATCATCTAGATCCAATCCCCCTGCCTGGGCAGGGACAACTCCCACTAGACCAGGTTGCTCCAAGCCCCATCCAACCTGCTCTTCAACACTTCCAGGGATGGGGCAGCCACAGCTTCTCTGGGCAACCTGGGCCAGTGTCTCACCACCCTCACACTAAAGAATTTCTTCCTAATCTCTCATCTTAATCTACCCTGCTCTAGTTTAAGAACATTGCCCCTCATCCCATCTCTCCCTGCCCTTGTCCACAGTCCCTCCCCAGCTTTCCTGTAGCCCCTTCAGGCACTGGAAGGTGCTCTAAGGTCTCCCTGGAGCCTTCTCTTCTCCAGGCTGAACACCCCCAACTCTCTCAGCCTGTCTCCAGAACAGAGCTGCTCCAGCCCTCGGATCATCTCTGTGGCCTCCTCTGGACTCTCTTCAGGGGCTCCATGTCCTTCTTATGTCAGGGCCTCCAGAACTGGACACAGTACTCCAGGTGGGTTCTCACAAGAGCCGCGTAAAGGGGGAAAATGTTTTATAATAGAGTTTTAATTTTCCAATACCTACAAGTTAGAATTGGTACTCAGGAGGCATTTTCCCTAGGCCTTGCATTGTGTCTCAGCATACAGAAAATAGATGTACTGAAGGCTTATTCCAAGGTCTGGAGCTTTGTTATATGCTGTGTTCACAATGTTATGCAGATCAGCTGTCAAACTGTGGGGTATCTGAGTTAAGAATTGCTCTGATCTGAGAGCATAAATCAGTAAGTATTCACTCTAATGTTACCAGTTAGTGTTTTTTAAGAGCTGCATAAGGAGCAGAAAGAATCATCATTTTTAAAAGCTTAGCACAAACAACTTAATTCTGTGTCAGTGCTGTAGTTGTCATTAATATCAGGTTTTCATGCAGTCCTAGCAGAGACTTACTCAGATTGTTCTGTGTTTCTTCAGGATGTTGTTCCCCATAACCTCATGTTACAGAGCTGTTAGTGAGAGGGGAGCCCACTGCTGACCAGCAAGAAGCCTTGCAAACTGGATCCTCAGCAAGTGCAATGTGCTTTAGCCTTGAGGCTTTCCCATAAACCTTGCATGGTTTCCTAAACCTGAAGAAATCCACCTTTCAAGTACATAAAAAAGAAAGTCCCACTTCCTTTTTTAGGTAGGAGACTGCCTCACTGACCTGTTTGGATAGCTTGTGGAGGGGGGGGGGGGGGGGTAAGTGGGATTTTCAAAATGCACCCACAAGGATGGGCAGGAAAGCTTTCATAATAATAAATTCCTGATGCTGTTTATAAAGATTGACAGACTCGGTTCTGTAGAAAGCGAAAAATGGTGAATGTGCCATTGTAAATCCATTTAAAAAAATCCCAGTAGCACAAAAGGTTTTCTAAATAAGAAAACAGGTATGTAGAATTTACATTTCTCAGGAAAAAAATTGCAAAGAAATGTAATCTGGCAGTCTGAGAGCTGAACCATTCCAGGGTGTGCTGCAGTGAATGGAATTCAAACCACACCTGTATTCGATTAGCAAATGACTGGTCCTAAATGACTCTCCTTTCACTCTTGGAAGCAGCAGCATCTGCAGCTGAATGGCAGGGGAGGAATGCAGCCTGTTTGCTGCTGCTGGCTCTTTAGGTCCTAGTTCTTTCTCAGATATGTTTGGGGGGGACTTGGAATTGGGTTTCAGTAGCAGGGTCATCGAGCTTCTAATTTTGCTCTTACAAAGTGGTAAATGGGGCATATTCTGGAGGAGAGCAACGAGGCTGGGGAAGGGACTAGAGGGAAAGTCTGATGAGGAGAGGCTGAGGGAGCTGGGGTTGTTTAGCCTGGAGAAGAGGAGACTCAGGGGGGACTTTCTCCCTTCAGGTAGTTGTAGAGAGTGAGGTTGTAGTCAGGTGGGGTTGGGCTCTTCTCCCAGGCAGGATGAGAGGGCCTGGCCTGAAGCTGCACCAGGGGAGGTTTAGGTTGGATATCAGGAAGCACTTCCTCATGGAGAGGGTGATTAGACATGGGAATGGACTGCCCAGGGAAGTGGTGGAGGCACCGTCCTTGGATGTGTTCAAGGAAAGGCTGGATATGGCATTTAGTGCCATGGTCTGGCTGATGTGGTGGGGTTAGGTCATAGGCTGGACTTGATGATCTCAGAGGTATTTTGCAGCCCAAATAATTCTGGGATTCTGTGATTCCAGTTCTGCTGTCAATTAATGAGGAGTTTTGCAGATTAATATGAATGATTTATCACCAGAAGCACCTGGCTTCTGCAAATAAGGCCACGAGCAGGAAGAAAACAATGCAAAGCTGAGGCAGTGACTTAAAAATGATCACAGAAGAGAAAATTTCATTAAATAAACCAGGGCAGGCTAAAAAAGGCACAACTTTAGCTCACTTGCCACTTCTTCTAACATTTCTAACTAATCCAGGAGAAGGCTGAATGTGTTGACTTGGTACATTCTGTCCTGGTGGAAGAGTTTTGTCCTGGCTGGCCAATAGTAGTGACCTGTGGGACAGGATGGCAGTTTTTACTAAGTATGTTTGTAGGTCATCTCTACTTGCTTTCCCAACAAAAAGGAGCTTTGCCTCTTTGCTTCCCCAGGTTTTGGGAGCAGAGAAGCAGCTCGGTGCCACCCTGTCTTCTGCAGCCATCAGCTGGTGTCCACTTACAGCTGAGTATTACCAGTAATGATGCCAAAGCTGGGGGAAAATGTGGTGGTTCTTTTGCTTTTTAAGATCCTAGGTTGAGTTTTACGTATCCCCCAACTATTTCATGCCAAAATATGTAAACTGAGCACGTTTACTGTGTAGGAGTCCTCAATTGGCTGTGGCACTCAGGAGAGCAAGGTTGGGATTGTCATTCCTGTGTGTCCTGGCTGTGCCTCCTTGGGCCCAGCTTTGTGCAGGAAAACCACCCAAATAAATAATAGAATCGTAAGATCCCAGACTGATTTGGGCTTGAAGGGACCTTCAAGCTGATCTAGTCCCAACCCCTTTGCATGGGCAGGGACACCTCCCACCAGACCAGGTTGCTCCAAGCCCCACCCAACCTGCCCTTGAACACCTCCAGGCATGGGGCAGCCACAGCTTCTCTGGGCAACCTGGGCCAGTATCTCACCACCCTCAAGGTGAAGAATTTCTTCCTCATGTCTAACCTAAATCTCCCCTCTTCCAGTTTTAATGCATTACTCTTTGTCCTCTTACCACACGCCTTTGTCAAAACTCCCTGCCCAGCTTTCCTGTAGGCCCCAAAATGTGTTTTTTTAGTGGTGAAAGTCATGCTAAGAGGAGAAAAGAAGACCAGAAACATAAATGAGTTAAAAAGCTGATTAGATGTATGTAAGCAGAGCAGTTCCACTCTTCTGTTGCAACCCGTTGTCTTTGGTTTGTAGTGGAACAAAATCCAGGTGGGAGCAGGCTCAGGGTGTGAAATGCTGCTGGAAGAAGGCAGTGCAGTAGGGAAGTAGCTCACCTGGGAACTGGGAACACTGGAGGAATGCCATGGCAACATTGCCACTGCTCTTCTAATCCCATCATGTGAGAGAAGTGGACGTTTTGCTGTAGAGCTCGTAGCAGTTCTGTGTGTTTTAGGCTTATGAAAAGAAAAAGAAAATCCATCAAAATTTGTCCACACATTTCCCAGGAGCAGTTCTTCACGAAGGGTAGAAAGACTTTTACATTTCAAATAGGAAAATATCCCTAAGGGAATATGCATTCTGGAAAACTGCAATGTTATTACTTTGACTTTCACTTCTACTGCCTCTTTCCTAGCGTTTTCTCACGCTGAAACTATTTCCTAGCTCTGAGCTTCTCTACAACATTTGGAACTTTTACTATCAGATTTCTTTCTAATGGTATTTGTTTTACTCTTCTTGCTATGTGCAGGGTGTTTAACCTCATCAGTGGCTTCTGAGACTGTATCAGAGAGTCATGGACTGACTGGTTTGGGTTGGAAGGGACCTTAAAGATGATCTAGTCCCAACCCCCCTGCATGGGCAGGGACACCTCCCACTAGACCAGGTTGCTCCAAGCCCCATCCAACCTGCCCTTGAACAATGGATGTTTTTCCTGTCCCTTGAAAATTGTGAAGTGTAAGCTTCTGAAAAAGGCAATGATTTAGGAGACAGAATGTCAATTTATTTGATCTGTTCTTGGTGTGGATTAATAGCTACTGTCTTTTGCTTGAAGTAAGTGTTTTACCAACATTTCCCCCCTATTTTTTTTTTCCCCTGCTGGTTGAGCTTCATGGTTACCACATAAACTTGACCAAAACATGTTGGGAGCAGGTGTGAACACAACTGTTCAACATCATAGCTTCATATCAGGCAATAATGACAAAAACATTAGCTTTCCTGGTGGCAATTGCTAATGGGCTAAAATATTACTGCTGGTCTCTCCAGCCTGCTTTGAATTCTAACATCGTTCTGTCATGCAGTCAGGATTAAAAGCTATGAAAACACCCTGAAACACATCATTCTTAGTGATGTTGTAAGTTCTCCAAGTGGTGTTTTAAGTTCTCCATGCCATGAAAGTCGAACAGGCCAGAATGAAGAAAAGAACTGAGCTGATTTTGCTAAAACCTCTCATTGCCACCATGTGTTGCAGCTTCAGTGGTTTGTTTGCCAGAATCTCACCCTGGTTCAGGGAGTGTTGCTTGCCAAGAAGACCATGACTTTTATCTGCTTTACAGGTAACCCAAGTTAAGATCCTGGAGTGCTTAAAACAGTTCAGCTCTGTGAATTGCCCCTTCCCTGTTCCAGATGGTGGGTCTTGCATGAAGATTTGATGGGATGCTGACTTCACCCAGCATATCTTGGTGTGCTGCCTGGAGGAATGGACAACCCAGCTCCTCTTCAAGGCTTTCCATCACAAAAATAGTGTCAAAACTATATATTTTTTTTTTTGCTGGTAGGGAGAAAACAACTCCTAAACTTATCATCTGGTGAAGAATTTCAGCTTTGACTGCTGGGTTTTTCATGATGGTTTAAGCAACATGCCTCAGCTTTCTCTTTGCTTCTTCTGCTGTGGGAGAGGATGTAGAGGGGGAGCATCTGTCTGAAAACTTTGTCATCTGAACAGAGAAGCCAAGTGCTTTTTCCTCCAGTAGATATTGGAGAAGGCAAAAAAAAAAATCCCTGTAGTATGGAGTCTGGAGACCTGCTTCTGAGTGAGTTTTTGCCATTGATAACTACTGCCCCAGGAGAAAAAGAAAAGGAAAGAGCTGGGAAAGAAGGGATCTTCCTGGTGTATCACAATATAGCCAGTGCACTTCTACTGCCCTGCTGGACAGAAGCAGTTCATGGTATTCTTTTCTTCAGGAGTTTCATGCATCAGTGCATGACTCAGGAGTTGGGAGTTAAACTTTGTTCTTTCCAAATTTCAAGGACACTTCCTGAAGAAGAAGGGCTTGCATCTTGTCTCCATCATCATTCCGAGGAAATAGAAATGATGAGTTATGGTAAGTTTAGCTGGAGGGACTCTGCAAATTAAAAACCTTGATGAATGGAGTCGTTATCAAGACCACATACTAAGAAAATGGGGATTTTCATTTGACTCACATGGTACCTATGAACTGTGCCAACCTACTGTCCCAAAGCAGGTCACTCCCTTCTGGGTGGAGAGACATTATTGTGTGGACTGTGACACTTGGCAGTCTTTCTGCATGGTCAGAGCAGTTCAGAGCTGCATTGCAATTCATCAAGTGTTGATCTTAAAAAAAAAATCCCAAGCAAAATAAAAAACCTCCAACCTCCAGACCATTTCAACATACCAAACATCTGGCTGGACTGGAGCAGTAGTAACACTTTTTACTCTTTGGCTAATTGACCTTTGAGGATATCTGTATTTTTTCTCTTCCTGAATAACCTCCTGATCATAGCTCCTGGCAAGTTTGCCCCATAGTTCTTACTGTGTGATTTTTCTTAATCTCATATTCCAGATGTCCTGGTGTGATGGAGACCTCCAGCAGGAGCTTGTAAAGGACTTTTCTCGTATGAGAACCAAAGTACTGAATCTAGAAATGAAATGGTTTTTAGCTGATAAAATCAGTTATTTTATGAAAGATACTGGTTTATACACCAAGCAATACTTGATGTCACACTTAAGGGCTTGTAGTGAGAGGACAAGGGGGAATGGCTTTAAACTGGAAGAGGGGAGATTTAGGTGAGACATCAGGAGGAAATTCTTTAGTGTGAGGGTGGTGAGACACTGGCCCAGGTTGCCCAGAGAAGCTGTGGCTGCCCCATCCCTGGAAGTGTTCAAGGGCAGGTTGGATGGGGCTTGGAGCAACCTGGTTTAGTGGGAGGTGTCCCTGTCCATGGCAGGGGGGTTGGGACTAGATGGACTTTAAGGTCCCTTCCAACCCAAACCAGTCTGGGATTCTGTGATTAGTGCCCTTCATACTGAATGGCACATTGGCAACACTGTAAGGGCCAGACCCTGCAGGCTGATGCACACATGAAGTTTTCTCTCACCCCAGAAGAGGTAGGTAGAATGTAGGAAGAATAATAATGTTTTTAGTTTACTTTGTAGCAAACTTTAGGCCACACGTCTCCAACCTGAATGCCTGAATTGAGGTTCCCCACTGCCAGCCCTGCTACCCAGCTCACAGCAAGGGCTCCCAGCATCACCCCTTCTTGTCATCTTGGCAGTACACATCTCCCTCTGCACCCAGAGCCTCAAAAATGCAATGTGTCCCAAATTACTGTTATTTGGAAGCCAGCTGGAGAGAGAGGGAAGGGACTTCAGGATCTGTGACATGGCATTAAAACTTGCACTTCCGAGTCCTGCCCAGTTTTCATGCCCTCACCCAGTGGTATTTCATAGACTCATTGAATGGTTTGGGTTGGAAGGGACCTTGAAGATCATCTATTTCCAACCCCCTGCCATGGGCAGGGACACCTCCCAATTTCCCAAAGCAAAGCCTAATTCTTACAGCATGAGAGCTGCCAGATGATGTTTTTGACAAGGTTTAACAAAGATCTTGCAGGCAATTTTTAAAAATCCTTCCTATTTTCTTCCTTCTGTAACTCTACTAGTTCTTCCCTTAGCTGTTGTTGCTAAGCTGCCCTAAGAATTTGCATTTCAAGGCAATCTGAAACTGTCTTAATTTTAAGAACAGCTTCAGTAAGAGCAATTCCATAACCTAAACCAGGAATGGAGCTGAAACAATACATCCAGGGTATTAATCATGCCAAGGAAAAACTCTTTGGGCTTCTGTGTGAACCCGAGGAATCCATTTTATAAGATGTGCAAAATTCTCCCATCAGCTCTCTAGCACAGGTTAATAACCTCAACAATGATTTTGTTTCACAGCCAACACAGCTAAAGGCTGCAGGGAGGGGAGAGGAAGGTAATGCTGGCTTCAGAAAAAGGCAGTTGAGGTTTGTCTTTCCGAAGATACCGTTGGGAGCCTTGAGAACGGCCTAATCCCACGTGGGACACGTCTTCTGAAGGAATGGAGGAAACCCAGGATCTGGAAACCAATAAAGCAATTGAGGAAAAGTGGCAAAGATGGACAGAAAGGGTCTTGCTGAGTACTCTGAGTGGCAGAATGGTGTTTGGAAAGAAAGTCATTTTATCTTCTTGAGTCTAAAAGGAAGGCAAGGCTTGAGGGAGGAGAAATTCCTTGTTAGATCAGCTGATACAGTTTGAAAGAGGAGCCTGGGCTGTGGAGTCTCTGGACCATGAGGATGCTCAGTTTTAGCATCAACCTTGGGATGAGCAGGAGATACAATAAACAAGCAAAAAACCTGTGCAAGTGAGGAAGCACTGAGCAGGATGCAGGAGTAGGACTCAGTGGCATGAGCAAGCCAATACTGCATTGGCAAGGAAGTTGAAACTAAGTCTCCAAGGCCAAGTCCAACGTGATTCAGCAGAATGACCAGGGTGCTGTAAATCGAGGGTCTCACCAGCACCCACAGAGTGTTGTGCCCAGGAAGCACAGCACTTGTCTAAAGAGCCAAGGGAATTATATTTAAATCTTCAAAGGAACAAACCAAAACCCAGTTGTCTCGGTTGCAAAGAGACATTTATTTTCAGAAGCAAACAGGTTTCATGCAGACAGTTGAATTAATATGCTCAGGTTGTAAGTATTCAAAGCATCTGTTCTGAGCGATGGGCAGACCAACAATTAGTCAATGGCACCCTTTGTGAATAATCCTGAGTGAATGCATATTTTGGGCAACTCTACACCCTTTTGATTAGTAATCCAGGTAAAGATGATGCACTTTGCTTTGGTATGTGTTATTGACCAAGTGGCTGAAGATTTTATTGTACTTGCAAGTTTCTTTTGCGGGGAAAGAAATCACATTTTCTCTTCCAGACTTGCTCTCCATTCTCTTGGCTTCCTTTTCTGCCTGACAGAGTGTATGCCAAGTATTGTTTGTAGCACATTTGGGTGCTGGTACACCCATCTGACAATGTACCTTGGCTCTTCTCTAGAACAGGCGTCAGAGGGACCGTCTGCCCCGAGACAGTGAGGGCTCCATCAGCATGCCTGCACTCAGCAGGAGTTGTGTAAAAACCACCAGCAGAAACAAGCCCCAGGCTTGTCCTTCCCCTCTCCTCACCTCTTTTCATGACTCAGCCTGATCTGCTGTGGCTGTAGGGCTGTGGGAGCTCTCCGTGCTCAGTTTGCAGGTGAATGGGACCAAGCCATGGTGTGGCTGGCAAGACCTCACAGCACTGCAAAGCCCTTCTCTGTTCCATTCCTCACACCATCCCTTTGCATGTTTTTTTTTTTTTTCTTCTTTTCCTCAGTTCTAGCCTGAGATGTGGGAAGGTGCTCCCACCTCGGCGACCTTCTCATCCCTCCAGCCAGGCCTGCTGCACAGCATAATGGTGGGTGGGCCACCTTGGGTTCAGCAGGTGCTGCTAAGGGGACCTCAAGGGCACCTCCTGTGCATCTGTAACTTGGAAACTTGGCAGAAAGGAAGTCATGACCAGAATGGTTCTCTCCTTCTGTGTGAAGGGCAGTGTGTGTAACTGTGTGCAAGGAAACCAAGGCTCTGGAGAGACCTTCTAGGGGCCTTCCAGTACCTGAAGGGGGCCTACAAGAAAGCTGGGGAGGGACTTTTTACAAGGGTATGGAGTGATAGGACAAGGGGGAATGGCTTTAAACTGGAAGAGGGGAGATTGAGATTAGACATGAGGAAGAAATTCTTCCCTGTGAGGGTGGTGAGACACTGGCCCAGGTTGCCCAGAGAAGCTGTGGCTGCCCCATCCCTGGAAGTGTTCAAGGGCAGGTTGGATGGGGCCTTGGAGCAACCTGGTCTAGTGGGAGGTGTCCCTGTCCATGGCAGGGGGGTTGGAACTGGATGGTCTTTAAGGTCCCTTCCAACCCAAACCATTCTGCTCCTCATTTAATGTGTTTCTCCTTCATCCTTCCTGCCTCGTGGAGCATAGGTCTTCACCTGCTGGGTCTCAAGGGGGGACCCCAGAGGAGATGCAGATCCCAGTTTTCTACAGCAAACAAGTGGACGACGTCGTCTGCTTCCATTTTTGGGCTATACTAATAGGTATCATAATTGCTGTTTCAAGAGCTGGTGAAATCACCTGGCAGCCCAATTATTTCTGATCCAGTCTTCCATCCCCACATCAGGTGAATTATATTTGCCCACAGAGCCCCTTTCTCTGAGTCTGAAAACCCTTTTGTTTCCGCCGTTCATGATTTGCTTCGTATTTTTCAGTGGGTCAGGAAACAACCATTTCCTTTTAGAGGGAGAAAAAAAACCCCAGGTGCAGAAAGGCATTTTCTTCCAGCTATTTGAAGGTGATAGGGGAGACTGGCTTTGAAAATATTGGCAGGCTTAAAAATGCCTCCCATCTTTTATGTGTAAGAAAGAAAACCTGTCTCTGACCTTTTAAGTACCTTTGTTTACTTTTTGGAGGGTACTTGAAAGAAAAAGAAACCAAGATTTAAGAGGGTTTTGCCACTTAATGGATGGATGAAGTAGCTGATGAGGTGAGAATGTTGCTTTCTCAGCCCCAAATAAATCTCACTGACCAGCCCCACACCTGAAAAGCTCTCAAAAGCAGCTACCAAAGAAATGATGTATTGGTGGGTGATCGTTCTGGGAAGGCTGATAACGTCACCTCATCATGACTGTGTCTTTTCAACCACAACAGCAGCGTCAGGCCTGTGATTCATCCCAGATTCTCTGACATTTCTGGCTGGGGTTGGGGTGGTTTGTTTTCTTCAGACATCAAGGTAATTTGTAGAAGTGTTTAATAGCTGATTCAGATTTGAGTTGGCAGCAATTTCACCCTTGCAGCAGATGCTCAGACTTGCTGGGTTTTTGCAAAAAAGAAGCCCCGAAGAAAAACAACCCCCCAAAACTTGTGGCAAGCTGTAATCATATGTTTAGGAGTGGATGTTTTGAAGTGGATTTGTATATTGAATATGACCTAGCAGAAAAATCTTTGCCTTGCTTGAGTGTGATGGAGATGAAGTGTGCAGGCATTTTTAGGTTATTTATTATGTCTTGGTTTCCCTGGAAGATGCTCAGTTCCAGTTTTTCAGAAAACATGGGCTTCTGCCTGACATTAGTAACTGAAGTGTATTGGTTTTCCCCCCCCTAGGAGAGAGACTGGTGAGCTATCTGCAGGTCTGGGGGGTAGTGATGGCAAATGGCTGGATGTCATCTTGGAGATCACTTTTGGTTTTAGGTGCCTCAGGAGGCACAGAGGAAGCTGGGATGACGTTTGCAGGGTGAAATAGTCACCCCTTCTCTTTGCTGCTCTGAAACAGTCATGACTTTCCAAACATCATTTTTGATAAATACTTGGCTACTGAATATGACTTGAGGAAACAATGTCCCAGAGTCTTCCCCCAAAAGGGAAGAAGCTCCAGTTTCCTAAATCACTTTGATGTGTGTCCTCGGATGATGAAGGGACTGAACACCTGCCTTATGAGGAAAGGCTGGGAGACCTGGGGCTGTTTAGTCTGGAGAAGAGAAGACCAAGAGGGGTTCTTATTAATGTCTATAAATATCTGAAGGGTGGGTGTCAAGAAGAGGGGGCCAATCTCTTTTCAGTCATGCCCTGTGATAGGACGAGGAGCAGTGGATGCGAATTAGAGCACAGGTAGTTCCACCTCAACATGAGGAAGAACTTTACTGTGAGGGTGATGGAGCCCTGGGACAGGCTGCCCAGAGAGGTTGTGCAGGCCTCGTTCTCTGGAGACTTTCAAGACCCATCTAGATTCTGTGGTGGCCCTGCTCTGGCAGGGGAGTTGGACTCGGTGATCTCCAGAGGTCCCTTCCACTCCCTGCCATTCGGTGATTCTGTGATACTGTGACTAACACCTCCTGTGTTAAGTCATCTTGCATCTCTCACTGTATTTGTGAAATCTCAAAGTGTCCAAACTTCAAGGACAAGGTGGATGAGGAGCATCTTTCCTTCCTTCCTCCCACCCCCAGCAGCTCTCAGGGACACAAGCTAAGGCAGCCCCTAAACCAGCCAGCCAGTGGCTGATGTTAGCATGCAAGTGCAGCAGTGGCAGCTGGAAATGGAGATGATGTTCACTTCTTGGAGCACTCAAGATAATGACCTCATCAAGCTTCAGGAGGATGAAGAAGGCATTATGAAGGGAGATATGGAGCTGCTAGTCCAAGATTGCATCTCCACTCTTGAGAGACACTGGGTAGTGGTGCTGATGGCCCCAAAGGGGGGAAAGCAGAACACCAACCAGCTGGAGCACTCCTGCAGTGCAGAGGCTTTATGCTGATGTAAATCTCACCAATTCAGACTTACTTGGTTTGAGATAAATGACAGCTTGCTGTGCTCCATGTCTGAACTGTTCCCAGCAAGAGAAGGTTCGTGTAGAGGTGCAGGGAAGATCTCTGTAGAGGTGCACAGAAACCCTTCTCTAACTCAGACCCCAAGAGAGTGAATGTGGGGCCTAAGTCTTACATCCCACCTTCATGTTGGGTGTCTGATGAAGCTTTATATTAAGCATTGAGTCCCTGATTATATTGTAAAGCACATTTATTGAAATGCTGACATGTTTTGGACCAGGTTGCTCAGTTATTTGTCTGTGGTGACACCTCTTTTAATGAATTTTTGGTTGTAATTTGGTGTCCATGTGTTGAATTTCACCGTCTTTGCACCAAGCTGCTGGCATTTGCATTTGAATGGCTTCCCTGGCTCTGTCCAAACTTTAATTTTCAATTTCACAATTCTTCTGCAGTTAGAGCTAATCGAATGGATAAAGGATGAAAAACTGGCTCTGTTTTTTACTCTTACAAATACTGCATTTCAGAAGACTTTCAGAAGAACGGTGAGCTGTGTTTGTGCACCTTGATTTGTGCTCATCAAAGAACTCGAGAGGCCAGAAATGACAGTACAAGGCAGAAGGCAGTGGCCAGTACTGAGGACAGCTGGAAGTACATAAGATAAATTACAAATTTGGGGGCAAAGATCACCCTTCTGTCTACATTTCTGCCTGTTGTGCTGAAGCTGGGGGGTTGCCTTGCATAAAGATCCAAGTCAAACAGCTTCTGTTCCTCTAGGATGTTTTAGAGGTTGGTGTAGTTTTCGATTTGTTCAATAATGATGTTGTCAAACTTGGAGGAAGGAAACAAAGGGAAGATTTTGGACGTGCTGACTTTACAAGCATGTGCTACAGACTCTTTCAGTCCTTAGAGCTTCATTCAGCAGCTGAATGCACAAAGTGGTGTAGTAATCTATGGGAGACATGCTTATTTAATTAGAGAAAATGAGACTATCAGACACTGGGTAAGAAAACCAAGGTGACATGAAGTCTCCCAGTTGCCATCCACATGTACTGGCACTGGTGCCCAGGCTTTGCCAGCTGCGCAAGGCTGGGAATTCCAGGAAAGCAAATTCCTGGAAAATTCAGCACAGGAGTCAGTCGGTCAGGCTGGTTAAACAATGGTGCTGTTGCCTCAAATGACCAGAGTGGCCGTTTGGTGAGTTAGCTTTAGGGATATGTCTCCCTCAAAGCTCCCATTACTTCTTGTATTGGTTTCCTTCATTCAGAAGAACTTGGCATTTGACTTCCTTAAGGAAATGTGTGCGTTGATTTAATAATCTCCTCCCTAAGTCCATTTTTTTGCAGAAACTGGGGTTATTGATGGACCTGTTACAGTCTGATTCTTTCAAGTTAAGCTTTTTCAGAGGCTGCTGTGTTCTCCCACCCTTTTGTTCTGCCCAGGCAATGCTTAGGAATTCACAGCAGCCCCTGCTAATTTAACAGGGGAGCACGATGGTGAATATCTAATAGCAACAGCTTCCAATAGAGTGACACTGGAAGTAATGCCACCTCTTTTCTTTTTCTTCATTTAATTTACGTAGGAAGAACTTGTCGACCAGAAGGAAGGATGGCAATGAACACAGAGACACTCTGTAGCTTGACTTGGATTTTAAAAAAGATTTTAGATCCTCAGGTTCTGGTTTCCTCATTGTTACTTTTTGTTGTGGTTTTTTTCCCCCCCCTCTAAAATTGGTTTCGTATCAGTACATTTTGTTTATTTCCCCAAAGGATTAGCTTTTTATAGGCTCTGGACTTTTTGAAAGGTGTGCTTGTGCGCAATCTAGATGGAACATGTTCTCTTCATGTTGTGTTTCTCCATAGCAGGTGCTACTGGCTCACCAGCATCCCCCCAGGGCAGCTTCCCAGCCCGGGCAGAGACACAGGGCTGTTGCTCCAGGGGATTGTGTCACCCAAAAGCAATGATTTCCCTCCCTTTTTACCTCTCCGTTTACCTTGTCCATGAGAAATGGAGAGAACCTTGATCCCCCTCAAATGGCAGCTGCAGTTTTGGTTTTCATTGTGAGACTCCCCTGCAGGGCTGGGTGCAGCTCTGGGGTCCCCAGCACGGGAAGGACACAGAGCTGTCGGAGCGAGTCCAGAGGAGGCCATGGAGATGATCATAGTATCACAGTATCATCATTCTGGTTGGAAAAGACCTTCAAGATCAGCAAGTCCAACCACTATCCTAGCTCTGCCATGTCCACCACCAAACCCTGTCCCCTGCCACCACATCTGTCTTCTTACATGTATCCAGGGATGGTGGCTCAAACACCTCCTTGGACAGCCTGGATCTCCAAGTCCAACTCCTGCCCCAGAACAGGACAACCCCAAGGTTCATATCATGTCCCTGAGGGCATTGTCCCAAATGTTTCTTGAATATTGTCAGGCTTGGTGACATTGCTGCTTCCCTGGGGAGCATATTCCAGTGCTCCACCACCCCCTGGGTGAAGAATCCCTTCCTAATGTCCAACCTAAACCTCCCCCTGCACATCTTCCTACCATTCCCTCGGATCCTATTGTTGGTCACCGGAGAGAAAAGGGCTGGCACAGCTCTGCTCTGGAGACAGGCTGAGGGAGGTGGGGGTGTTCAGCCTGGAGAAGAGAAGGCTCCAGGGAGACCTTAGAGCACCTTCCAGTGCCTGAAGGGGCTCCAGGAAAGCTGGGGAGGGACTTTGGACAAGGGCAGGGAGGGATGGGATGAGGGGGAATGGCTTTTAACTGGAAGAGGAGATATTGAGATGATATATGAGGAAGAAATTCTTCACTATGAGGGTGGTGAAACACTGTCCCAGGTTGCCCAGGGAAGCTGTGGCTGCCCCATCCCTGGAAGTGTTGAAGGGCAGGTTGGATGGGGCTCTGAGCAACCTGGTCTAGTGGGAGGTGTCCCTGCCCACGCAGGGGGGTTGGAGCTAGGTGATCTTTAAGGTCCCTTCCAACCCAAACCAGTCTGGGATTCATTTTGTGATCTTTGGGATTTTTATTTTCCCCAGGACTAAGCTGAGTGCCCTTTGCACTGCGAGTAGTTTTCTGCCTGAAATGAAAGGAGGCTCATTTTCCATGGGACCTAAAATGATTTCCCCACTAGTTCTAATTACGCAGTGTTTGCACTTGAAATCAGGACTGTTGATACAAAATTAATGTTTTCACATGTGATTAAAAAGCAAATAGTTGAATATAATCTGTACAAACTAATGGGAAAGAATAAAGTGGAATGGTTTAAACCAGCTTTGTTTACACTCCAGAGTTACTTTGTATGCATATTCACTGCTGGCTACACTTTTCCAAATCTAATTGCTCTTTTTCTGCTGAAGCAGCTGATCATCAGATTTACATGTTCAGTTGGAAGAAAAAAAAAAAAAAGGTTGCTAAAAAAACCTAAATGCTCACGCCAGCCTTTTTTTTTTTTTTAATATAAAAACTTTCTGTCCTTCCAAGTTGGAGCCTGGGGTTAAGAAGCAACAGGGTGAGGGGTGTGGTAGGAGTATTTTTGACATTAATTTGCTCCCAGAAGACTCAATAATACACATATATTATATCTTGGGTTTATTTATGAGTGAGTGTAGCCTGTTGTGGCCTTGGGAATGAGGGTCATTGTAGGTGGAGGAGGTAAGGACAATCATCTTGAGCCACTTGAGCAACACTGGTTACACCAGAGTTTTCTTGCCGAGGGTTCATTTTCATGGTAATCTGCATGAAAAGAGCTGTTTAATTCTCTCCCTTTGAAATCAATCTGCACTTGAGGCCTTTTATTGAAAAAAGGACAGCAGCCAGGAGTGGGAAGAGGCTACTGTTGCAGTGATAATACGAAGAGGATGAACTTTTTTAGGAATTGGCAGATACTCTATTTTCTTCTTGAACTGAATGAAACAGGAGAGGCCCCTGGAAGCTGCAGCAGGTTCCCTGGCATTTATTACAATACCAGTGACCATCCAGGAGCTGTAATGTTTCATAACAATAAATAATTAACTCAAGCAAATTAACTCAAATTCTCATTCATCAGAACAAAAGGGAAGGAAAGTGTTCTTGAATAATCCTGAAGCTGAATTTTTTCAGCCTTCTTCTTGCAGGGGCACTTTCTGAATTGTTTTGCTTCTTTATATTAAGCACAAAAAGTCCTCTCTTTCCAAACACTAAAGGAAAACTTGTTTTCTTCTCTTGCTTTATTTATTCTGATACTACCTGATGTGTAGAAGTGATGCAGTGACAAACTCTGCTGGGTTCCTTCGAGAAGTATGAATTGCTGTTATGATAAAATTTAGCCTTGGTTACTGCTTGGCTTGGAGAACTTGCCTCTTTATGGTGAGCTGGGGGGTTACACAAACGGCTTGAGACAGGATATGAAATGTTTATTAGTCTCAAAAGCAGTAGAAGTTGTCCTCTTTCTTCCACAAAGGAAGGTTTTGACATGTCAAGGTCTGCAACAGAGCAGGCACCAACAGATTGGTGATTTCAAGTGGTGTGCAGGTCTCTAGACCTTGAAGGATCTAGGGTGTGCAAGAAGCAGAGGACCATCTGCAAGATCTCTTACTGCTTCCTAGGACTAGGGAAGTGATTGTCCCCCTGTGCTGGGCACTGGTGAGGCCACACCTTGAATCCTGGGGTCAGTTCTGGGCCCCTCACAACAAGAAAGACATTGAGGGGCTGGAGTGTGTTCAGGGAAGGGCAGTGGAGCTGGGGATGGGGCTGGAGCACAAGTCTGCTGAGGAGCAGCTGAGGGAGCTGGGGGTGTTCAGCCTGGAGGAAAGGAGGCTGAGGGGAGACCTCCTCACTCTCTGCAACTGCCTGAGAGGAGGCTGGAGCCAGGGGCGTTGGTCTCTTCTCCCAAGGAACAAGTGATGGGACAAGAGGAAATGGCCTCAAGTTGTGCCACGAGAGGTTTAGATTGGATCTTGGGAACAATTTATTCCCCCAAAGGGTTGTCAGGCCCTGGCCCAGGCTGTCCAGGGCAGTGGTGGAGTCCCCACCCCTGGAGGTGTTTCAAAGCCGTGTAGCTGTGGTGCTGAGGGCCATGGGTTAGTGGTGGCCTTGGCAGTGCTGGGGTAACTTTTGGACTTGATGATCTTCAAGGTCTTTTCCGACCACAACTATTCTATGATTATACAGAGTGTGACAGACGTGGTTGGTTGTTCAGCAGCGTTTGAGTTGTCTGTAGAGGGGACACTTGAAAGCATTTCAATTTTCATCTGGTAGTGGCTCTGGGGTAGGTGTTGCACCTCTCTTCAGCGTGTGACACGTGTCTGCGCATCAGCCAGGGCAAGTCTGGGCTTTCCTGGGTGTGAATAATGAAACTCTTGTCCCAGGCACGAATTGGTGCAGCCCCTTTGCTTCTCACTTCACTTGTTGTCTGGTTTGAGGTTTTTCTGGCTTGGGCTCAGCACGGGCCCCCAACTTCTAGTTCTAGCCTCGTTATTAACCTCTTCTTTCTAATTGTTTGAGTTACTGAGTTATTGCTGGACTTGGAGAGCTCAACTTCATTTTTATTGACCTGCCTTAGTCTAAGCCAGGCCTGAATCCCCAGAGGATACATTAGAGGTCAAACTGGAGGTGGTTATGAAGTGAGCCTGTCTTTGCCTCCTGTTTGGATGGGCTGGCTCAGCCTGTCCTGAATCTATTCCAGTTTGGTTAAATATTTGTGAAACGCGGAGGAGGGAAGCAGAGCTCCCCCTCCACCCCCCAAATCCTCTCTCTTGCTAATGTCTGTCACCTACTCACTACTGTTGCTGTTGGTTTTTCTGATATTTAAAAGCTAAGCCTGTGCCCAGGGACCTTCAGCCAGCAGTACGCTGGGGCCCAATCCTGCCCGCTCAGCATCCCTGAGGTATGACTTCCCTCTGAGCTTGCTTTCTACTTGCGTCGAAAATAAGTCTCTGATTTGAATTTCCTTTTCCAAGTGATGCCTTTCAGGAGGAATTCTGCACCTTGCACTGCTGAAAGCTAAACGAGCAGCTTTTTTAACAGCAACGAATTACCTTTAAATCTGAAAGCTGATAAAATATTGGGCCTCTGCTCTGGACCTCCCGTTTGGTAGGAAATGCAGACAAACTTGGTGCTTTCATAGAATCGTAGACTCATAGAATGGTTAGGGTTGGGAGGGACCTTAAATCCAACTAGATCCAACCCCCCTTCCATGGGCAGGGACACCTCCCTCTACACCAGGTTGCCCAAGCCCCATCCAACCTTGAACACTTCCAGGGATGGGGCTTCCATAACTTCTCTGGGCAACCTGGGCCAGTGTCTCACCACCCTCACACTAAAGAATTTCTTCCTAATGTCTAATCTGAATGTCCCCTCTTCCAATTCCATTCCCCCTTGTTCCATCCCTCCCTGCCCTTGTCTAAAGTCCCTCCCCAGCTTTCCTGAAGCCCCTTCAGGCACTGGAAGGTGCTCTAAGGTCTCCCTGGAGCCTTCTCTTCTCCAGGCTGAACACCCCCAATTCTCTAAGCCTCTCTCCAGAGCAGAGCTGCTCCAGCCCTTGAATCATCTCTGTGGCCTCCTCTGGACTCTCTCCAGGAGCTCCATGGCCTTCCTATGTTGGGGGCTCCAGAGATGGACTCCAGGTGGGGTCTCACCAGAGCAAAGTAGATGGGGGGAATCACCTCCCTTGACCTGCTGGCTTTGTGGTCCTTGTACAAGAGGTGCCTTCACGGTGCCTGTGCTTTGGGTTGTCTCAGGCTTGTTTAAAGGATTGCAGAGAAACTTTTCTTAGTTGCGTGTTACTACACCTGGTCCTTTGAGTGCTCAAATGCTGGTTAAGAAAATCCCCCAAACCTTCTTCATTGCAAAATACATTGAAAATGTACCAGTTTCAGCACTAAGTGATGTTATCAATGACTTCTGGAGCCTCCTGAAAGGAGGGGTAGGGTTTCCCATCAGGTCAGCCAGCAGCTCTCATTTAGCACAATGAGCTCTGGAGCTGGGACGCTGTGATTCCTGGGCTCAACTAGAAGAGGGTCAAAGAAAATGTCAAGGCCACAATTCTCATTTTTGTGCCTGATGGCCTCGTTTCTGAAGCACAGGTACTGTAAGTACAGCGTGCTGAAACACACAGCCAGCTTGCTGATGTGTTGTTCTTATTTAGGTCTCATTTCCAGCTAAATATGTTTATTTCAAGACATTAAGTATTCGCCGAGTGACTCTCCTTTTTAAAATACACTTAGGCAAAGGTTATTTTAGCCCCTCACAGCACCATTTGAAAGGATAATATGACCATGCATTTCTCAGCTTGTCTTCTAAAATAAATTTGGAAGCCTCTCCAAGCAGATCATTGGCTTAACATGTGAAAATAATGTCCCAAGGTTCCCTGAGGATTTTAACTAATGCATTTTCACTGAAACAGGGAGAAATTTTGGGCTGGGGCTACAGCTGATATAAATCAGAATAACTTCTTTGGTTCCAGCCGAGCCTTTTGAATTTCTACTAGTTGAGGATCTGGGCTTTATGGAGGAAATTATTTCACTGAATTGACTGCTTTGTCAAAAAGATTAACCTGAAACATTTCTGCCGTCTCAGAGCAAATATGTGTTTGTGGCAATGAAAAGGGTTTCATTCATCAGAACGTGATTAATGAGGGTTGGCAGCTTTTGACAGGAATCAGCATTATTTTTTTTTTGGTGGTTATAGATCTGATACAGTTTTAAGTTTCGCTGAAATATTTTATACATGCATTTTGGTCGCTGAAAACACTTGGAGTAACTAATCCTTTCAATTGTAGATTTCTTCTTGGAATTTATGATCAGGGAGCTTCAGCTTGAGCATTTTTATTTGTAGTGCTGCAGAATAAATAAAGCCAAGGTAATAGATTTAAAAAGCTGTGGCTGTACAGAATGGGTGAGGGAGCACAGTGAATACCAACAACCCGGTGAGGCTGCAGCAGCGTTTGCCCAGGTACACAGGGCAGATCTGTGTGCCTTTTTAAGACATTCAGTTTTAAAACAAACATCAGAAATGGTGTGTCTAGCAGGACTAGGGAAGTAATCCTGCCTCTGTACTGGGCACTGGTGAGGCTCCACCTCGAGTGTTGTGTTCAGTTTTGGGCACCTCAGTACAAAAAGGACATTGAGGTGATGGAGCAGGTCCAAAGGAGGGCAACAAAGCTAGTGAGGGGGTTGGAAAACATCCCCTATGAGGAACGACTGAGGGAGCTGGGGCTGGTTAGTCTGGGGAAGAGGAGGCTGAGGGGAGACCTTCTCACTCTTTACAAATACCTGAAAGGAGGTTGTAGTGAGAGTGGGGTTGGTCTCTTCTCACTGGTGACTGATGACAGGACAAGAGGAAATGGCCTCAAGTTGCATCAGGGGAGATTTAGGTTGGATCTCAGAAAAAAGTTCTTTACAGAAAGGGTTGTTGGGCACTGGAACAGGCTCCCCAGGGAGGTGGTTGAGTCACCATCCCTGAATGTGTTTAAAAGTCATCTGGATGTGATGCCTGGGGACATGGGTTAGCAGTGGGTCATAAGAAATAGGGTGATAGGGTTAGGATAAGGTTGGACTCGATGACCTTGAAGGTCTTTTCCAACCTGAACAATTCTATGATTCTATACCACGCTGAACAATTTAACAGTGGTGCTGCTGTGCCAAGTCTTCCAGAAGATGCATCTCCCTGAGTCTGAAAGGCTTAGAACCAAGTATGATGTTGGTATGTCCATGTAAGAGAGTATATGAGAAGAGAAACTGAGTATCGTTGAAATAAAAACCAATACAGTAAAAGGGCATAATTAAACGAGCAAATTCAGTTCTTCAATTTCCTTTTCAGGGCCCATTTTGCCCTGTGATGTTTAATGTCTGTGATGCTTTTCATTCTATTGTAAGTGGAGGGAGAATTGATTTTGCCTTCATTGATGTACCAGTAGTTGTTTGTTCATATGATTATTTCATGTGCTTTCTGGCATGCCATGTGTGCTGATGGAAGTCAGCAGTAGGTGTACTTTTTTTAGCAGCATAAAAAAAGCTTTGAAGAAATCTCAGTTATATCTCAGCCCATAGAAAGGAGTCGTTTAAATTTACCTTGAATGTATAGGTTGGAAATATTTATTTTCTGCCTGTAATTGAATTCCTCTCGATCTATCTCCATTTACTAGCTGAAATAGAGCATTTTTATCCCTGTTAGTGTGCATCAGTCCGGGCTTGATGCTGTCTTTGTCAAAGCAGTAAGTGGGAGGGTAATGGAGAGACAGTTTGTGAAATGTCACCCTACTGTAAACACATGGTTCTGATCCTCACAAAGGAGAATGGCCGATGTACGTGTTGTCTTCAGGCAAGGGGAGGCTGTCGTGTACTTCCAGTAGTCAAAATCATTCAGGGAGAACATTGCTTTCAATGCAGAGGAGTCCAAAACATACAGCAGTATTTTCTCTGACTGGTGGGCAGGTCTGGTTTATCTTGACTAGTCAGCCACAAATTGACCTGTGTGTCCTTGTGAATGCGATGCCGTTGACTTCTGACCCATCCCTAAGTGCTTAGTCCTTAACTGCTTCTTTTGTTGGCTTCTTACATCTTGGCCCATTTCACTTCTTTCCTTACTCCTATTTTAAACTTTTAGAATTGCTGGGCCACTTCAGTCTGGTTGCAAACTTAGAGTACACCCACGTGTGAAATGAGGCTGCTCTAGTTGGTTTGTGAAGATAGCTGATGAAGAGAAGAGCTTCTGAATATTTGTTTTACCTTTAGGCAAAGGAAAACGCAGATGAAATGCTATGTGGCTTCAACCTCTGCTGAGAGCTGTAAAACATTGGGCATTTTACAAGAAAAGACCTTAACTGAGAAGTTGAGCTGGTCTAGTTTTACTTCATGATCCAACTGGAAAGCACAGAGGATGAAGCATCAATCAGAATTTTGGAATTCACATCCCAAAAAAGGTGCCCAACAAATTTCAGCAGTGGAGTTGTGACGTGTTAAAGATTGTGTGAGGCTCTGGGAATTGTCCCTGCTTTAGACATTTAATATTCCTCTCAGGATCTTATTAATTAAACTGGTAAAGTGCCCATTTCAAGGCTACTTTTCTTCAGAAGGTCTAAACAACAGTCACCATCTGGTACTACATTATTACAGAAAAACAAGCCTCCCTCTAGTCTTGATTCCTTTCTGAGCCTTGAGGTCATTCTGGTAATTGCTGACGTTGCCTGGGCTCGTGTGCAAATTTTATATGACCATAATTTCAGCAAAATTTGCCCAAACTCCCTTGTCATTAGGAATTGGGAAGGTATTTTAGGGGAAGCTGTTGGAGCTTCATCTTCCAGCGTGCTTAACAGTGGGGTCACATAGTCCTGTTACGCAAGTACTTCGGCTTTAATATATGAGAAGAGGAATAAACTGTTAATTTGGAAACAGGACTTCCTGGGCAGTTGTGCAGCTCTGGCATCCAAGCATTCCTGATGGAGTTTATTATTGTTTCCATGAAACTCCTCTGTGGTGCCCAAAGAAGGGCACTTTAGGTTTTGGTGGTGTTAATCTGCTCTTTTTTGTGGATATGGGCCTTTCAGCACCTTAAAGCCCATCTCAGCTTGGATATTTACACTAGTTTTCAAGATTCCCTTTTTCCCCGGCTGACCTTCAGAGGGCTGCTTTGAATGAGAAGTCAATCATCTCCTCATCTGCAAGGAAATGAAACGATTGTTTGCCTTAACTGGCAGAGGTTGGTAGCTGGCACTGGAAGCCTGCCCGGCTCCCTTACCCGCCGCATGCGGATTATTTTTGCTGCTTGTCTGCTGGAAAGCAACTGAGGAGCTGTCATCTAGTCCTACTCCTCCGTGCTTGGTGAACTGCTGTGCCAGCTGCCAAACCCTGACTAGTGGTGTTGATTGACTACTGTTTATTTGGTGACAGAAATAGGGCAGCCACTGAAGCCTCAAAAACCCAGGCACAATTTCCAAGGAGAGGTGTGTTGTAGCGGCCAGAGGTGTGAAAGGAGAGCTTTGTCCAGTCTTCTGAAGGTGAAACAACAGGGTTTATGCCGTAAAAAAAATAAAACATTTTAGATGATTCTTTAAAGTGTTTTATGAGCAAAACCCAATGCACACGTCCATAAGTCATCGTAGTTGCATATTCATAGATAACACAGCAGAGCAACTGCTGTGAGAAGTCTTCTGGTTTAAGAGAGAAAAGGAAATAATTGTGTATGAGACAGGGGTGTGCTCCGTGTCCAACAGCACTGTCTGAATGCTGTGGGAGGGGTGCTGGATGTGAGGAGTAGGACACAAGGCTTGCTTTTTCATCACGATGTTTATTAGCGCTGGAGGAGCAGAGACACAATCCACAGGGACCTTGGAGCCACCCCCGTCTTGGGTGTGAAGGCTCCAGGATATGAGAAAGGAAATAAAAAGCCCTTTGGGGCCAGGATAAAGGGCCTGCTGAGCTCAGCTGGCAGGAGAGAACCCACAGTCAAGTACAGGTTTTCCTTTTCTTAATTTTAGACTCTGCATATGCAATTCCTGTTCTGAGCTTGCTTTTTATTTTTGGACAGGACTTGACAGAACTAAGAGTGATTCAGAGTAACTGGTGAGTTTAGACTGAATTAAGCTTCAGATAGACAATAAACAATGATGGATGTTTTTCTTCCCTAGCTCTGAGATGTCTGTTGTGCAAAACTCCTGGGAGAGACTGAGAAAAGGCTTTGACTTCTAATATCTCCAGTGTCTGTCATCTGCCCATTCTGGACAAGAAAAAAAGAAAAATGTCTTCTCCTTTAATTCCTCCAGCCCTAGCACTTATCTGGTCACCATGAATGCACTAATTAGTTGAAAGCAAAATGAAGATTAGCCAAGTAGAAGGGCTATGCAATGCACTTCCAGCCTCTGCTCCCTGGGCTCTTGCTCCAGGCACAGCAAAAGCATTGATGATTGGAGAGGCTGTGACTCTCCACCCTAGGAGTCTTCCAGGGTGTGGCTGCTCAAAGCCAGCCAAAGAGAGGTTGGACCATGGACCAGTTGAGGTCCACGAACATGCTGGTGTCGCTGGGGCGGTCGTCATTTCTGTAGTGCATCTGGTATCATTGCCCTGTGGAGAGGGCGACTGTAAAAAGCATTCCAGTGAGACTTCATGGTGGATGGTCCACCCAGAAACCCATGTCAACAGCTTCTTTTTAGCTTTTCATTCTCAAAAGCTTTAAATCTTAAATATGGTTTAGTACTGGACTCAGTTAGGGTTAGGGTAGTGGTTGGACTTGATGATCTTAAAGGTCTTTTCCAACCAGAATGATTCTGTGTGATTCTGTTATAACCTGTTATGGTATCTTCTTTAAAAGCTACATGTGTTATTTTATATTTCTCCTTAGACTGAAGGAGACTGTGCAAGCTCTGTCTTTTTGGGGTAGTTCTTAGGAACAGAAATGGTCTTGCACAGAAATTGTTTTTACTAAATTATCCTGGGAGACACTCCAAGAAGCTTTTCCCACCTCCATTTTTTTGGTTAATGTCAGCTCAGATTGGGAACGTGGTTGGTGTTCCTCTTGGGCAGTGCGGTGTGTTTGAAATGAAGTTCCAGGCTATCTTGGTCTGAGAGGGACAGGGAAATGTCTGGCTTCCAAACCCACTATTTTTAGAGAATGGGCAGTATCCTTTGCAAAGCTGTTCCCAAGAGGACATAGTCATCCTTGAGAAGAGCAAGCCCTTGTGAAGCATCACCTCGTGCAAGAAGGAGGAGAGTTCTGGAGGAAGTGATCAGTGTTTTGGGGAGAAGGATCTGGAGGGAGGTAGTTAAAAGCCCTGGGCTGCTGTCTTGGGAAGCACCAGGCATAGTGCTGCATTTTTTTGCTTCCTGCCCAAAATGTTGCAGATCTGGTCTCCTTTTCAGGCCAGGTACAGTGATCCAGGCAAGGACTGGGATAAAGCTTGGTACCCAGCACTGGTTCCCACACTGGGAAACACTGTGGATACTGGATAACAGAACCAAAAGTAAATGTGGATGTGTTGTATTTCAAGGTTCCTTGGGAACATATTCATGGGGTACAGGAAAAAATTACGTGGAACAGGGTGGAGGTTTTTTCCATGTCTCCTCTGTTGACATTTCTTCCAAAGTTTGGGTACTGCTAATATCAGCTGTTTCCTATGGGAAAGAATGGAAACAAAACATGCCTATTACATAAGAAAGAAAAATAAAGCACCCTTCCCCTTCAGAACAACCTCCTTTATTTTTTACTTAACCTCTATGAAAATGATTAGTAAGTGAGTACAAACCTCCAGAAAACAAGCATTCTGAAGCCTCAAAAATGTAACTTACTGCACAATAATTTCCTAATTCAACGTAGTAGTTTTCATGCCACAAATTCTACAGCAGGTTTTGTCCCTGAACTGGATTTACTGAGCACAATATATTAAAAAGCTCTAGCCCAAGCCTTATCTCACCCTGGGAGAAAAAAGCCTTCTATTCGGACCCTGTGCCTCCAAGGACCCCTTGCTTCAGTTCATTTTTAAGGTCACTGATATTATGTCATTTGCATTCACAGTCAGAAATGCCATAAATTGTTTGATCAAAACCTTTCTTCTTTTGCAGTCTCACTACTCGCTTTGTGTAATCTCAAGTTGGTATTTTTGGAAAGGATGCTTGGCCTTGCTGTGGCTGCCACTAAAATCAGCTCCCCGTGGAAGCCTGCAGAGATTCAGGGGCTCAAAAACCTGCTCAAAGATCCATCCAGAGCCCCTGGAAAAACAAGCAGACTTTTGGGTATGGCCTGGTCTTATTTACCCAAAGGTTATGGATCTTGGTGCTAATGTTGTGTCAGGCTTGGAGAAAGGCATTTATGAATGTTTCTTGGTGGTCTTCCCGTAAGCATTATGAATTTCACAGAAAAATGTGCTTTTGTGCCATCCTCAGAGACAAGGATTTTAAAATAATGACTTTTAAAAATGACTTAGCTGACTTTTTTTTTTTTTAATTGTTAGGAAAAAACCTACTTGTCAGAGCGATGCAGTTAGAACGTAATTACTGATGGAAAAGATCCCCTTTCTTCCTCCTGTTTTGTAGCCAAAAAGCCTCATCCTGAGACAAATCAATCCCCAGGAATGCCAGTTTAGAAAATAACAGAAATGCCATTTTAGAGCATGAAAAAAAGCAGGACAAAGTTGCATGGCATCGCTGCCAGCCAACAGAAACACAGAACATCACAGGAATTACTCAGAGTATCGACCAACCTCCCCCCTTTCCAGAAAGGTCTCATTAGCAGCAATAAGTGCTGAGTTGGCACTCAACTTCTCAGGTTCCTTGCCCACAGGACAAAGGGAGTGGCTGTGCTACAAACCCCAAGGACTGCAGCACATGTAGGCACTTGTGGTGGTGCCTCTCTGTTACCTGCAAACTGTGTCTTGGTGTTGCCATCGGGCAGCAAAGGTTCATTCTCTCTTCTTTGATTCACCACTTTTCTCCAGTGGAAGCTCAGTGAGAGTGGCCCTCTCCCTTCCCTATCTTCTTTCATTACTTGTTCCTACTAGAGAGAAAAATCCCCCTGGCCTTCTCATATGTCTGAACATTCCAGAAGGGATGGGAAGGGAAAAGATCCAGACCAAAAGATTCCACCCACATTTTGTAGAAGTGTGAATTAAAGAGAATCTCCTGTTAAGGCAGCAAATGACCTCGAGCCAGGGATTTCTGGAAGAACCCATCATTTTACTTTCAAGATCCCCAGCTTGTTTTACAACTTGTAAATGGAGCTTGGTTACCTTAGGCTGTGCCACAGCAAAAGTGACTGATCTGATCACTAGAATTTAAATACCTCGTTTCCAAATTAGTCTGTTAATCATTTTATTTAAACAGGAAGAGTGTTTCAGGTATCCTTCCCTCCTCTGATTTTATATAGCATTTTTTTCTGGCTTGTCCAGGAGGAGAATAGTTGGTCTGCAGCAGGAATCAAGGAACATTTTGGAAGACAAGTCTACAACAAGGGCATTTTAAAATCTGATCAACTGGAAGTATTTAAGTATGCTGCTATTTACAGTGACAGAATGAGCTGAACAAAAACTTCTACTTGCAAATTTCTTTGCTTGAAAAGATACAGCTCTTGCAAACTCTTTTGTAGAAAATATGTCTTTATTTCGCTTTTTTTTTTTAATAGAGGGTAGAATTTATTGTATTTGTGCCTTCACACTAACCTTTTGAATTTTTTTGTTCTTAAAGCTATTTGGTATCCTTTGTTTTTAGAAACCTTGCCTTCCTTCTTATACTACATATGTAAGGATTCTCAGTTGAGGAGGAGGACTATATATGGAATCTACTTACCAAAAGGAAAATAAACTCCAACTGAAAATCCTTGTATCCTGTTTGGCTCCAAATCACACTTTTAAACTATGTTAGAGAATGTTAAGGTCTGGATCCAAGCTAAACACAGCAGTTACTCTGTGCAATCACTGCTATAATGTGAGTAATATACACATCCTAGGGTCACCTGGAGGACTATCCTTTGGCTTGCTGCTGTGGAGGAGAATTAATGACAGACAGATGTTTTACCCAAAGTGCCTTTATATCTGGTTCAAAAGCTACATTTACATTGTTGCTTCTAGTTCCTTGAACCAACAGCAATGTGTTTTAAATTGGTGCCAAAACTGGTTTCAAAGGCGCCAGTCAGCTCAGCTCGCAGAAATCAGACCGTGTGTTGCTCCTTGCCATAGTATTTTTGATTATGATGAAAGGATTTTGACTATTTTTGATATAACCCGCTCATAACCTCCCCTTTATGGGCGTATGGGATGATATTTTTTTTCAATAATGTCTTCTGTGGGGTTTGTTTCACCAGAGGTACAGATGACATTGTCAGGTTTTCTCCCAACTTGAGCTGAGGGTATGAATTTACTCGCTGCCTTGTCAAGTCCCTGTGTCTTGTGCTGTAGGAGCAAAGAGGGGAAAAAACTGCAATTAAAATCCCCATTCGGCACCTAAGCAGCACCATCAGTGGAAAGGCTTCCACCTGGGATTAACTTGCTGGCAGAAGATACAAGAGGTATAAAGTAGCTGTGTTTGTAGCGATGTTTTTGAAGCTGCTAGTGCACTCCTCAAACTTCAGGGCAGAATCAATTTTGAAGAAAAGAAACAGGCACTGAGCGAGCAAAACATTATGGCTGCAAAGCTGTTTCATGATGTATTGATCAGGCATTCTTGGCTGTCATTATTTTCTTCCTGTTCAGATGAATATGGAGAAATCCAGGAAAATTCCTTCTGCCTAATCACTCTGTTCCTGTCAATGAGCTGAAATTTGCTTGATGAAATCAAGCCTTGTGTTTAGCACTACAATCTAATTAAAGCAGATGATTTTCAACCGAGTTTTGTCATACACTTTAGTATTTCCCCTCGTTTGGCTCAATAACCACAGCACCGTGACACCTTTATGCAGCCCTTCTTATGTTCCCAGCTAAACAATTCCCTCATTTGCAAACAATACGGAATGTTGGGCTGTGGATGAAGTGGGCAGTGTGTTATGTTGTCCCCTCTCGGCCCAGCCAGCAGCTCCTCTCAGGGTCTGCGATGGAGGAAGTGCAACCCCATATTTCTGGTGATGGTGTGGCCCTGGCCTTTGTGGCACCTGTTCTAAGGAGAAGACCAAGGCCAGTTTTAGCATGCCTCTTGAGCAACTAAGGAGCTTAAATTGCTGTTCCTCCAAACCTGGGGGTAGGAGGACTCAACAGGAGAGTTTTAATTTGTGTCCCACGTCTGAATGTCTTAGATTAATTTGCTTTAATTTTCCTGAATCACAGAATCAGGGAATTGTCAGAGTTGGCAGGGATCTCTAGAGATCATCTAGTCCAACTCCTCTGCTAAAGCAGGATCCCCTGGAGCACATTCCACAGGACTGCATCCAGGGGGGTCTTGAGTATCTCCAGAGAAGGGGGCTCCACACCCTCCCTGGGCAGCCTGTCCCAGGGCTCTGTCACCCTCACTGTAAAGAAGCTTTTCCTCATATTTCAATGGCACTTCCCATGTTCCAGCTTGTGCCCGTTGTCCCTCGACCTGTCACTGGGAACTGCTGAACAGAGTCTGGCTCCATCCTCCTTGCCCCCACCCTTCAGATACTCGTATACATTGATAAGGTCTCCCCTCAGCCTTCTCTTTTCCAGGCTGAAGTGTCCCACGTCTCTTATATTAGGGTATTTTTTGACAGCAAGAGGAAGACAATGTAACCGTATTTCTCTCAAAGCCTGTCTGATAGGGGAATTGGTCTCATTCAGGTAGGAGGCTGTGGAGGCTTCACCCATTGCCTGGAAGTCTTCAACAAGTAAAGGAGAAGTGTTTTGGCATGTTCAGAGGCTAGCTTCAAGACAGCCCTTTTGGATTTGGCTTCTATATTCATTGGGAATCTCCAAAAATCAACGATTTTACTAAGAAACTTCAAGCTATGTAACACAGGCTCAGGTTTTCCTAAACGTTTATTGATCTTGAGGTCTGACAAGGGAATTGATTATCAAAGGCTCTGTAGCAATCCTTTGAATACTGGATGTTTTTACAAAGTGTTTCCTCTTGGGCATTTTCAGAAGGTGACATATTGAAAGTCAGATGGTAATTTGCAAAGTCTTGGCCAGGCCCTGGCAGAGCAGAGCACAGTTAACCCAGTGCAGTGGGGTAGCAGAGTACCTTGGGACTTGCATGTTTTCTTCTGATGCTTGATGGTTTTGAAGGCTTTTGGTTTTTTTTACGCTGAATTCTAATACAATCACTGTCTTCTAGCTTATTTTTCCCCCAATTTTATGCCATACTGAAATGCCTTGTTGATTTAATAAATTGCCCAAGCACAAAGAAAGCCCTGTTTGGATATTTATGTTATCATTTCTCTATCCTTGAGCAAACACTTGCTTCAGTCCAAAAATATGTGGTAATTGGCAAATATACTGAGAAATGTTATAGAAAAACAGTGTGTGTTTATTTGTGTGATAGATAGAAATGTTTTCTACAGTTTGCTGGTTCCTCATCATCATGTGCTTGTGTTGGTAGGAAATAATATCCTCTCATCTTATTAGAAGAATTAAATACAGTTTGCAAAAAGAACAGCTGGTTGAGTCTATACTGTTGTACCTATGGCTGTTTTTCATGTGCCTTGCTGGTCCTAAGAATGGTGCATTGAAAGCAGGCAGAGAAATATCATTTCATCTGTGCCTTTTGCCTTACATGTAGGTAATTTAAAGAGTTTGAAACCTCTGATTTTCATTAGAAGGAAAAGAAATTCCAATTTATTGAATCATTTTTGTTTGCAGGCAATGAAATAGCTTATTTGTTCAATCAAATACCAAGAGGCTTCTGCAGCCCTCACAACCCAAGACGTTAGCTCTGCTCAGACATTATTTTTGCTTACAGTCAGGAGAATAGAAGTTTGACAGGGAAATAATGTGCTTTAATGAAGTATTCATCACTTCTCCCCATTTTTCATCATTAAAACATCCATTTCAATTTAGAAATGGACCTGAAAAGTCATGAAATCTACCATGCAGAACAGATGGTTTTCACTGCAGATGGAAAAATTTCAAGCTGTTCCTGAACAGCAGTCTATGTATTTTAAGCAATTAACTGCTTTTCTGGAGGTATAAGAGGTGAATTTCTTATTTGTTTTTAGATGTTAGAGGTTAGTTGCTCAGGGTGATGAACTTCTTCTTTTTAAAAACTTCTTTTTAAACCAGCTAAGACAATTTCATATTTAAAAAACTATGTTTGATTAAACACAAGCTATATTTTTTTTGTGGAGTTTGGGGTAGTTAAGAAGACTGTCTTAGTATTTTGGTGGTTTTATCTAATTACTTTCTGCAGTCTGAATGCAGAAAAGACACTTTTTTAAAATTACAGAAAAAAAAAAAATCCTTTTCTTACAACCAGCAATTGAATTTCCATATGGGATTTGTAGTCTCTAACGTTCCTGGCTTCCTGCAGCCATTCATTCTGAACCAACTGGGGCATGAATGTCTGTGATGCGTTCAACGTCTGATGTGGATTTCTCTGGGATATGGTCCAATGCTGGCTCCTTCCCAATGCCTGACCTGTCGATCTGAAAAGAGCTTTCCCTTTGGCAGCTCTGGCAACAGGCAGCTCTCTCTGGTCTTTCCCACCTCTTCTTGGATATCATTTTGGTTGTTTCGTCACCTCCTAACCAGTGAGGACTACTTGAGACTCCTGTTCTCTTGGTGGCCACAGTCGTAGCTGAGTTTTCCGTCCAAGTCCCCAGTTTCTCAGGATTAGATTCTCCTGCTGGTTTCCTACTGCTTCTTCTGGATGTGGGAGGACTGGATGTGATTAGTCAGTGTTTCTGTAAGACTAGCTTTAATTAGTGTGGTGTTTATTTGTTGTGATGCTCACTGCGGGTGCATTTACCATATGGTTGTGTCTATCAGGAACATGACCTGTAGGAGCTGCCACATACATTGCTTTTCTTTGTCTCTTATGACAAAGCATTTGAGGGTCATTAATGAGATTTCGAGAGATGAAATTCAGCCGGGCAGATTGTGGAAAATGAGTGGGTTGATCTCTCTGGTCTGGACTGATGAATGGGTCTGGGAGTTGCAGGCATGACGGGATCCCAGCTCTCATGCCTGGGGTCTGTCACTCTGGTGAGGCTTGTTCAGGCAGGACCGATCCATACTACAGGCTGTGGGAGGTCTCAAGCTTGCCATGTCAATGGCAGCACAGCTCCCATACCAAGGTCTCCTTACACCACCTTGATTCTTCGTTGAATTGTTGCCTTTTGTTAGAAAGCAGTGTCAGCCCTTTGCTTTGCTGCAGGTTGGAGCTTTTAGAAGTGGAGAGGATGGCATGCTCACCGTAATACACGATAGGAAACACTTTGCATGGCATTTTCTTCTCCCAAGGTAATCCTTTCAGGGGTGTTTTCATCCTTTTCTATGAGGCTTTCGAGCTTCTTAATAACATGCTGGGGATCTGTTGAGGATCTTTTAGATTTGTGAGATCTGGGGCCATACTGGTGCACTCTTGCCACGCTGCAGCACTAGTAAACCTGATGTGTCAGTGAGACTGCACCACTGCAACCAAGTTGGGATTTGGATCAATATAGTTTTACACAAGACAAAATCCTTTCTGTTTTGTGAGAGCTACAGATCAGCTTCTAGCTTAGAAAGATTAGAGTGGTGGATGCTGCAGCCAGAGGGATTTAGAAAGTTCCAACTCCGATGATTTTGCAATTGCAAATCTACAGAGGCACTTTTTATTCCATGTTCATCAGCTCCCAGAAGATTAAATATGTTTTTGTGGTATTCCAGACAGTGTGACCCCACTGGATTGTTAAATCAGGCTAGGGTGCAATATTTAACGCAGCAATGCCTTCATTGAGGGCCAGGCACATTTCTGGATTTTTAAATACTGGTGTTTTGTTCTCCCATTGTTCCTGCAGTATCAGCTGTGCTCCAGCCACGTTTGGGAGCAGACGCGTGGCGGTAGCTAATAAAGAAAGTTGACTTGACATCTAACTCCTTCAATAGAGCTGAAGCAGCTCTCTTTGGAATCTGGAGACATGTTTCATTTGCATTTTTAGGCAAGGCTGGCATCTCTTTAACCTATTAAAGCCAACTTGTCAACTGGTTTATTAGACTTCTGTTTTTTTTCCAGCAGTGCTCCTGTCTGACAGGCTCCAACTCCCAGAGACTTCAAAGGATTTTTGCAGAGCTCTGCCACCTCCTCCTGCAGCAATGCCTCCTTTCATGAAAGCTCAGGGCAGGGTGAGGACTGGGGGCTCTGAAGGAGGCTATTCCCCATGCTGCCCTTCTTGCTCCTCAAGACCCAAAACATTTCCATTGCTGCTTTTAGGATGGAGGTTTTAGGGGCAGAAGGAGGAATCTGGTAGTGTTGTTTGGAGGAGATGTGTGAAGGTTGTTCTCTTCGGGACAAAAGGGTTGGTTTTGCATTGGGCCTTGGTGCTCCTCTACCATTTGATTAATGGAACTACAGACGGAGAAAACTGAGGTTTGGGCATCCATGCTCTGAGTTGGATAAGCCAGCAGCACCACTGTGGTCTTCTGCCCTCACCACGTGCCTGCTGCGTTTTCTGTTCAGAACATGCCATTTAACACCAGTAGGAGTCCTACTTAAGATGTAAGAATAAGCAATTTAATAGGTTAATAAGTCTAAAAGTGCAGATTAGATCCGGTTTTGGGTCTGGTCCAGAGCTGTCCTTATCAATTAAGGACAGTGTCCCATTTATCAGGGTGACTGCCAAAGGAGGGGCTCCCCTTTCAAGGACAGTGTCCAGTTCATCAGGGTGGTTACCAAACGACAGGCTCTCTGTGTGAGAACAGGGTCAGGTGGTTGTTGAATGAGGACCTCACCTGAGCACAATGTCCAGTTTGTCAGGGAAGCTGTTTTGAGACAATTATTCTTTTCAGGACTCTACACCAGGGAAGCTGTGGCTGCCCCATGCCTGGAAGTGTTCAAGGGCAGGTTGGATGGGGCTTGGAGCAACCTGGTCTAGTGGGAGGTGTCCCTGCCCATGGCAGGGGGTTGGAACTAGATGATCTTTCAGGTCCCTTCCAACTCAAACCATTCTATGATTCTGGGAGTCTGCTCTAGGGCATCCTGCTCTAGAAGGGGGTTGAACTAGATTATCTGCAGAGGTCCCTTCCAACCCCCACCATTCTGTGATTCTGTGATAAGCTGCACTCAGCTCCTGTGACATGGTGCCACGGAGTGAAAAGTTTTGAGTTTTCCTCCTCGCTGTGCACGCAGATTGGATGTGTTGCCATAATATCTTAGCCACAACTCAGATGAAATAAATACCAAATCTAAAACACCTCTAAAGAGGCACCAGGTAAACACTACATTCAGATTGATTTTCCATTTTTCCAATTGCTCCAAGAGGATTAACCAAATCCTGTGAACATTAGGCATGAGAGCCATAAAGAGGAAGGAATCTCACATAATTTCTGATTTTTTCTTCTAATAATAAGCAAATAGCCTTTATAACTGAAATCTCATACTGGAATATCAAATATCAATTTTCAAGGTAATGAAGCAAAAGGCTTCTGCACCTCTTGACTGCTTTAACATTGCAAGTTTTTAATAAACAGTTATAGATGCCACTGAAGAAAGTGCAAGCATTAAGCCTCCTTCTCAACATACTACACTCGCTAATATATTTAAATTATATAAACAGTATTGAAATAAATGAACCAGGTGGGCATATTTATTTTTCACCCGTAAACCAAAAGTGTTTCTGCATTTTTCTTGCAAACTTATAAAAATAAGCAGGAATTCAGAAATCACCAGACTTGCAAAAAAAAACCCTTACTTTTTTGAGGTTTAAGCTTACTAAATTATCCCCACAAGGACATTTTGTGAGCATAGGGCCCATATTTAATAGAAGGCATTGAGCCATCTTCTCCGCAAGTTTCTGGGTTGTATCTCAAGGGGTTAGATTTTCCCCCTGAGGGCTGGATTTTGCTCTGCCCCTCTTTCCCTCAGGATCTCAGTCCCAAAGTGCATTATTTAATAACTGGACATGGGTGTTAAATCCCAAGGCATTAAATACAGTTGCAGAACTGTTCGTTTTGCAGATGTTTCTCACTGGAGGACACCAATCCTCAGGTGGGAGAAAGTCCATCAGTGTCATGGGTTTGTGGGCCTCTGGAAGTTACTGTCATGCCTTTCTGCTCCTTTTTAATTAAACATTTTGTCAGGCCAAAAATATTTCTTATTTCTAGACTCGCTGACGGCTTCAAGCCTAAGGGAGCTTGGGACAACAGGAGCTTTCAGCTGTGAATAAGGAGGTTTGAAGTAAGAGCTTCAAACTTTGTGAGGGAAATGGTGCTGTCCCTCAGCTCTGTGTTATAGTACCAATGCCAGCGAGCAGCCCCCAACACAGAATCACAGAACTACCAAGGCTGGAAAAGACCTTTAAGATCATCAAGTCCAGCCTATGACCAACACCCCCACACCGTCTAGACTATTGCACTAAGTGCCACATCCAGCCTTGCCTTGAACACATCCAGGGACGGCGCCTCCACCACTTCCCTGGGAAAATAAGGTGAATTAGGTAGTTTTTTATCTTCTTATTCCAGCCTGAACTTGGGACTCTGTTCAGTCACAGAGTTCACCAAAGATGAAGTAAAATCCATGCTTCTCTGTGGAGTGAAAAGACATTCTGAAGCAATGAGGGGTTTATTAAATCACTGACCTTCTGAAGGAGCAGTGTTTATACATCCCCTATGAAATTACTTTGTCTAAAAAAAAATTTAAAAAAAATAAAGAAAAAGAAAGAAAGGAGAAAGAAAAAAAAGCTTCCGGACTTTTCCAGGAGGCCTCTGAAGCGCCACCTGCCTCACAAGATGGCGCCGGGGAGAGGGGCAGCAGGGGAGCCCGGGCGCCATCTTGTGGGGCAGGCGGCCATTAGCCGCTGCGCAGCTGGTCCTGTACCCGCCTCTCCTCGGGAGGCTCTTAGGCCCCACAGAAGGATCTCTTCTGTGTAATAGTATGTAAAACAGGCTCGTGTAAGAGCACCTCGCCGGTTCCTATAAAACCTCGCGGCTGCCCGCTCCACCCGGCAGCGGGTATGGAGCTGCGGAGGGAGAATGGTTGTGTTTCCCCGGAATGAAGGATCCTGCCTGGCTTCTACTGCTGCTGAGTGAGTTTTGTGTGGGCACCTACATTTTGCGTTGCGGTTACTGTGTTAAAATGAAAGGGCTGCTCAGTGAGAGGCACCAAAATGGGCGTTTGGGATCGTAGGAGGGCACTGCTAGTGGTTCAGTGTTTCCTTGAACTGTGCCTTTCTGCTGGTGTTTTAAACCAGGGGTGAACTTTTCTGGGCAGCTCAAGGTTAAAATTAAAAGTCATTATTTGAGATGCATCTAAGCGTCCTTGCTATAAACACTTTATAAATTAAACTGTAGGCTTGGCAAGTCTGAAGGGCAGAGCTCTTTGCCTGTGGAGAAGCAAAAGAGATAATACTTTGCTGATAAAGAGTTGTGGGTAGCTGATGGCTGTCTCTGTGAGGAAGCTGCTTCCCCAGGTACCCAGTAACACCTCCCTTCCCAGCTGAGGCTTCTCCTGTTTCCCATGAGTTAACCTACAGTGAGCGTCTAATAATAGAAAAGTAGAAAATTATAAAAAGTGTCTTTTATATATACCTGAAATTAGTCCTTTATGATGTAATTTCATGTTCCTCCAAGAGAGCATTTAGCCTGAGGGGTGGTGGTTTTCTGGCAGGGTCAGGTTTCGTCATTCAAGGTACATCTGATGATTGTTGAGTCTTCTGTGTTGTCGTGGTTTGGGCTTAACAAAACTTGGAGAAAAATAATAATTTAATGTAACGCTAATCAGATGCCCACAGGACACAGACAACCCAGAGAGCAGAGCTTACATAAGTTACCCTGCCCCTCCCTTCTTCCCTGGCCCAAGTAACTTTGTTCCCGATTTCTCTCTCTCCTTCACCCCAGGGGGATGGGTTTAGAGTCAATTCACAGTCTGGTGGTTCTTGCTGCCCCTTCCTCCTCAGGAAGAAGGATTCCTTAAAGTCCTTCCCTGCTTCCCCACGGGGTCCCTCCCATGGCAGAGAGTCCTCCACGAACCTCTCCTCCATGAGTCCTTCCCACGAGGTCCGGAGCAGCTGCTCCAGCGCGGGCTGCCCACAGAGTCCCGGGCTGCTCCGAGAACAGGCACCTCCCCTGGCCCGGGGGCTTCCACAGCTGCATCATCCAGGTGCACCCCTCCTGGCACCTTCAGGGAATGTTCCACCACGTTCCTCCATGAATGCAGGGGGACAGCTGCCATCTCGCCATAGGTTGCAGGGAAACTTCTGCTTGGGTACCTTCTTCCCTTTCTTCCTCACCAACCACGGGCACTTTTCTGCCCCTCCAGCTCAGCTCTTCTTTCAGTTCCTCCCTCTGCTCTGGTCTTACCTCAGTTCTTTCGTATGTTAATCGGAGAGGCGCATCTGTTGTCTCTCTGATGGCTCCTTGTATCGCTGTTTTTGGAGCTGCGGAAGCTCTTCAGCTTCTTACAGGAGCCACCCCTGGGGCCCCTCCCCTACTACCAAAAAACCCACCAAACCAGCCCATGTGTGCCAATCACAGAATCGTCATGGTTGGAAAGGATCTCTGAGATCACCGAGTCCAACCATCTACACAAAAAAACCCCAAGCAAACACAAACAACCACACACACTCCACCAAAAAAACAAGTCCAAAGTAGGGCCTGAGTCCCAGACCCTCCCTGTTGCTGGTAACTCCAGTGAAGGCCACGGAGCTGTGTGGGGTTTGCCCGAGCATGCGAATGAAGCAGGGCCTGAGTTTGGCTGGTGTCTGATATCCTCAGCTGTCCAGATATGCTAATTGCTCATACAGAGCTCATCCTCCTGTCTGGGGAGATAATTGGATTGCCTTCCCTCTCCATTCCCAGAGAACAGGACTTAGGATATGAATTTCCTCTGTGCTCTGAGTTTTTCCATTGTTAAAAAAGCCTGCAGAGGTATTGGTGTAGTTTTGCAGCCAGTTCTGCAACTCAAAGCAGGTTTCTGGCTTTCCAAGGCAGTGGGTGCTGCGAATAAAACGTGGCTTGACAGTTGAGTCCCCACTTTCCCCTTTCAGTGGTTTCAGAGAGTTGGTTGCTACAGCACCTCAGTGGAGAATCAGTGGGTCCTTTCACACTGTTGCTCCTTAGTGTGAGCCCTTTGTTAAAGTAGCAGTGAACATTGGGATGGGGTGATAGAAGCCTGGCAGCTGAACTTTTGCTTCCAAGTGAGCATCAGAGAAGATTTATCTGATTTTAGTCCATTTCTGCAAAGTATAGGAAAAGAGACCGACACACAAAATCTTGGTTTAAGCCATTGTGGCAGTGAAATGCGGCAGCAGGCTCTCAGTTAGCATCCAGGGTTGAAGGACTTGAGGGTGCTTTGGGCTTGATATAAAATACTTAGTTATCGCTCCTGTTTGATCTGCAGATGGAGGGTTCTACAAGGTCACAGTCCTCTTTTGGGAGGACTCTGTTGGATCTTTTTAACTTGAGAGGCTAAATCCTATTTATGTACCATTTTTTTCTGTAAGATAGAGCAGTGCAATGCAAACAGTGGCCATGTTGTTCAATGCCCACCTCCTCAAAGTTTTAGTGAGCAAACACTTGTTTCTAACTCTTGAGAAACTCAGTCCTCCTGAGAGATTTTACTGCATACTCGTGCAAGCTGGTCTCTTTGTTGGATTGCTTCCTTTAAATTGTTCAGAGGTCTCATTTGCAGCTAAGCTGGAAATAAAAACATTGAACTGCTGTGAAAAAGGCATAAGCTATTTCCACCTTGGCAAAAACTTAGGATTACAGGAAATCTTTCAAGAGAGCTTTTTCTCCTGGGATTTCCAGTCTGGTGTGTAGATCAAAGGAGCCTTGGTAGGCATTTGAATGCTTATCTGTACAAAACTGAACCTCTAAACCTGTTGAGATTTTTAGAATACTAGTTCACAGGGAGTATTTATTGTTGTAAAAGGGGAAAAAGAAATCCCCTACAATTTTCTTTTTGGAAAATAGTCACTCTCAAGTGATGTTCCACAGCTGAAAAAGTGGAGCATGAAAATGACTTCCACATTAAGGTATAACTCTTGCTTTTTCCCATCTCCTGTTTAACCCTGCAGAGACCTTATAAGCCAATTACACGCGTATTTTTCCTTCCTTTGAAAGCTTTGTTAAAATCTGGAATAATGTAAACTGGTTAAGAGAGTTGCATGCTGGGGTTGGCTACCAATGGTGAAAATTGGCCACTTTACCTTGTTATCTTTGAAAATGCACCAGAGCAGCAAATACCAAGTTGACTCTTGCCCTGGTGTATTCCCTGTAAGCACACGATGGTCATAGGTATCATCAAGTGTTGACTGAATTAGGGCTAGGGGGACAGTGTGCTTCTGTGCTGTAGTTTGTGGATGGCTCTTGGAAGCATCATGAATTCTAGATACTACCTGGCATAGCAGAGGAGGTGCAGCGCAGCTTTCAGCTGGTGCCGATGGCCTTTGCTAAGTGGTCCCAGGACAACAACTTGTGGCTTTCTCAGTATCAACTGGGAGCTGCAATATGATCCCTCTACTCAGCCATGGTCTTGAAACGCTGGTGTTTTTCACTGATAAACTTAGGGAGGCAGGAACTTAAAGGTGTTTAGATCTGATTTAGGTTTCATAGAATCATAGAATCCTAGGGGTTGGAAGGGACCTCGAAAGATCATCTAGTCCAACCCCCCCTGCCAGAGCAGGGTCACCTAGAGTACATCACACAGGAACTCATCCAGGTGGGTTTTGAATGTCTCCAGTGAAGGAGACTCCACAATCTCCCTGGGCAGCCTGTTCCAGTGCTCTGTCACTCTCACAGTAAAAAAGTTTTTTCTGATATTTACCTTGAACCTCCTATGCTCCAATTTGCACCCATTACCCCTTGTCCTATCACTGGTCACCACTGAGAAAAGCTTAACTCCATCTTCCTGACACTCACCCCTTACATATTTGTAAACATTGATGAGGTCACCCCTCAGTCTCCTCCAAGCTAAAGAGACCCAGCTCCCTCAGCCTTTCCTCATAAGGGAGATGTTCCACTCCCTTAATCATCTTTGTGGCTCTGTGCTGGACTCCTTCAAGCAGTTCCCTGTCCCTTCTTGAACTGAGGGGCCCAGAACTGGACACAATACTCCAGATGCAGCCTCACCAATGCAGAATAGAGGGGGAGGAGAACCTCTCTTGACCTACTAACCACACCCTTTCTAATGCACCCCAGGATGCCATTGGCCTTCTTGGCCACAAGGGCACATTGCTGGCTCATGGTCATCCTCCTGTCTACCAGGACCCCCAGGTCTCTTTCACCTGCACTGCTCTCCAGCAGGTCAGTCCCCAGCCTGTACTGGTACATGGTGTTTCTCTTCCCCAAATGCAAAACTCTACACTTGCTCTTGTTGAACTTCATCATGTTTCTCCCTGCCCAACTCTCCAGCCTGTCGAGGTCTCTCTGAACGGCAGCACAGCCTTCTGGTGTGTCAGCCACTCCTCCCAGCTTAGTGTCATCAGCAGACTTCCTGAGAGTACATACTGTACCCTCATCCAGGTCGTTGATGAAGATGTTGAACAACACCGGTCCCAGTACCCACCCCCTGAGGGACTCCACTAGTCACAGACCTCCAACTAGATTCTACCCCATTGACTACAACTCTCTGACTCCTTCCTTTCAACCAGTTCTTGATCCACCTCACTACCTGATCACCAAACCCATACCTGATCAACTTATCTACAAGGATGCTGTGGGAGACGGTGTCAATGCTTTACTGAAATCAAGATAAACCATGTCAACAGCTCTACCATCATCTATCCACCTAGTAATTTCCTCATAGAAGGCTATAAGGTTAGTCAAACATGACTTACCCTTGATAAAACCATGCTGTTTCCCCTCGTGCACTCTCTGTCCCTGTGGCAATGCTGGCAGCCTTTATGGGCCATCCTTCGAGAGAAAGCGGCTCCCTGGACCTGCAGGCCTGCAGAGCAGAGCATTTGCTCCCCAGCTAGTGCCTTTGATCCAAGCCGCTAGCGGGAGCTACGCACGTGAAATTCTTAATTTCCCTTCTGCTCTCAAAAACCCAAGAGCCAGGAGCGAAGACTGGGCCTTGGACTGCTTAGGGATTTGACAGATATTAAACAGGATATGAATTTCATGCAGGCACAGGTGCTGGAAACCAGTGGAAAATGAAACAGGAGTGTTAAATGCTGTAGCTCAGCCTCTCTTTTTGGCAACTCTGCTTGGCATTAAAATTAGTCCCTAGAAACATGACTGCATTCATGTGTATTGGAGATGAAGACTTGAGGTCAATGTTTTAAAAATGTACAAATGGTCTGGAGCCTTGGAGGCCTTTTTAAAATGTGATTATGTGTGCCAGTCATCTTCAAAGGTGTTCAGGTAAGTCGCAGCCCCTCACAGGGTTTGTCTCAGCTGCTCAGAAAACATGCAGATCCTTTCTTGCTGGAGGACAGCAGTTTACTTTTCCTATTCTGGTTTTTTGTTGTTGTTGGGGGGTTTTTTGTTTTGTTTGGGTTTTGCTTTGTTTTGTTTTTTTTCATGTGATGGAGATTTCTTGATGGTCAGCAAAGTGCAAGCTGATTTGTTTTGAAATGTTTGGAGTTGGCTGCCTTGTGGCCTTACAAGATCTTGGGCTACAACCCTGGGAAGGCTCAAGTCTTGGGGGCTTTCAGTGCTCTGACCTAATGTGTATGATTAGGTTGGGTTTAATTTTCAATATAGGGCTAGTAGAACTAAATACTATGAGTTACTGATGAAGCTTGGTCAGGCTCAAGTCACTCAATGGGATGAGCCTCACCAGTACTGTGAGCAGTTGGTCCAGCTGAAATTCTGTCCGTGGAGCTTAGTATGTTTTATGCTTCCTGCTCTTTGGTCTTCCTGCTCTTTAAAAGCTGTGTGAGGTAACACCAAGCTGAGAATTAGAGTGGGTTTTTAAGTAGAGCAATAGCATTTGTATTGAGTTTAGTTGCAAGAATATGTGCGGTGTTTCTTAAAGAAGGTTTCTTTATGTTGACCTAGACAGATCCATCCCTTTTCTGCCTGTAGAGGAAAATCAGAGGTGTTCTCAAATAAGAATATGTAAAAAATACCTGGAAATGCTGCAAGAACAATAGGGCATGAAGTGAGCAAAGAGTGTTGAAGCACCTTTCTTTTGAGTAAGCTTAACACAAAACTGAGGGCAAATAGCTCAAAACATAAGCATGTATAATTAATAAATGTTTGAAAGCTACATGAGGAGGGTCCCTTGGAACAGAGCTGGCTTCCTTACAATAAACTTTTGAAGTCTTATTAATGCACACTGGGTAAGAGTGTCCCGGGAGGAGCCTGTTTATGCAGATTCAGTTTTCTGTTGGCATGAATATGTATTGTCATGGAGTCACCTCTGTCGTGAGGTCCACCTGTGGCAGCTCCTCAGAGAATGTGGTCTGTCTGCTTGAATTAAGCCTTTCTGTCTGTGCTCCAGGGAGTTGCCAAGGGCAGGAGAACTGCCCTGCCCAGATCTTGGCATGGGAAAGATAACAGCAGGTAGCTGCTGAATGGGTAAAGAGCTTGTCCTGCCTTTGTACTTCCATTTTTTCCATGACTCCCCTGTGGCATTGCCACTGTGCTGGTCTGTAGGGTTGCAATGTAGACCCTGATATTCCTTTGCACATCAGGAGCTTCAAGGCTGGTTCAAGGCAAGGTTTGCAGTGCTCTTACTGCCCAGATTCAGTTCCATTGTCCAATATAGATGTGAAGATGGGCACCACAAATTGCATAAAAGCTTCCTAATTTGCCACTTGTCATCACTTCCCAAGCTCATTAAAGCAATTCTCTTAACTTAGCTTGAAATATGCCCAAATATATCTTGCCAGAAGGCTTGTTTCTATGCTTGGAAACCTTACCAGCAATGCAGGAGGAACATGTATCAGGGGAGCTTGGAACTGCTGCCAGCAGCTGGTGACTGCAGTAGCAGCCATGCAGGTGCAGCATGGTGATGGCAGCTCCAGAGGTGCTCCAGCTTGGCACCAGACACAGCCTCATCATTGCCAGGTTACAGGTTTCCTGGAAAGGTGGACTGGCCTTTTTTGTTTCATGTGCCTTTTTATATTAGAAAAGGTAGAGCCAAGCTTGCCATGTAAATACTTTGTAGCAAGGCAGATCTTTCTCTGATGCAAGACCCTACAGAAATTCAGAGGCGGCTGAGATGGTGCCAGCTAATTGCATGTAAAAGAGAGCAATCTGTGTGGGTATAGTTTCCAGGTCTTTATATGTAGAAGAGTTATTTCTCAGTTCAGCAAAATAGATTAATATCTGTAGATGTTCTCTGAAGAAGCCAGGTCAACAACAAGGCTCTCTAAGCATTAGACTGGAGTGTGATACCAACTAACTCATGTTGCTGTTGATTAGAGCAAAATACTCCTGCAGTACAACCTGTGCTATGCTCAGGAGATGGCAAACATGGAGGTTTAATCATGCCTCCATTGGCATCTGTGTGGAAATGTGTGTATATGCACACGTAGACTCTCTACTAGTGACAGCGGGGACTTGGGTGTCATATTTCTCACTGCCGTTCGCTTTCTCCGCAGGAAATAGTTTATTGCAATGCAAATTGCCTTTCAGTTGATTCTCAGCCAAATCAATTTTCAAAGGGAATTTTGTTATTCTAACGGTCTCTAGTACACTTCCAGTTTTAAGCCTTAAGAACTTGGGAAAAACATAGCTAAAATGAGACCAGAGCTTCATTACCAAGATACACACCTTCTTACTTACCATGCATTAGATGTGCAAGTCCTAATGACTTTCATTAAGGAGCTGTTGATTTGCATTTGTGATTTCCAGTAGATCGCATTGTAATTAAATCAGTTTCTATTGATGTAATTGTGAAGAAAAGCTAATGATTAAGCTTTTTATCATGTGTCAGGCAATGTGGTAGAATCGCTTTGGTGTAACAACCTGGTGTTACTGAGGATTTGAGGTTTACAATAAATGACGTTGTTATAATTAGCATGTAATCCAGATTTAAGATGTATTAAAAGTATTCATTTGGAAGAAAAAAACCCAATCATTTTCTACCAATTACAACAATGAATGTTTTTTCCAGAGTGAGGCATTTGTGTCTGGAGTCCTGGGAACAGGGTTTATTTAGGAAAAACCAAAACAAAGCACAAAAACCCACATAGCCTGCCTGAATAGTAGGAATTGTACGTTTTACCCTTTATTTCCAACTTGGATAACTTACCAAGCAGCTTCACTTCCATCACTAGAAGTGGAGCTGTACTGAAACCCATCCTTAATTTTTTGTCTGCCGATGATGGCAGAAATGAGCAAAGCCAAAAACTACTTTGCTGTGTGAACAGGGCATCTCTCTCTCTGCAGGCTGATAAAACCTGAGTAATCCAAGATACCATGGAATCTTTCTTAGTGCGTGTGTTTTCCTTCCCTACTGAATTTGTGAAGTTGTGTTTATTTTGAGGCACTGTATAGAAAGGTGCTGTCAGTTGTAGGCAGTATTGGATGTAATTGTTGAAACAGAGCTAGTATTTACCTAAGTGAGCTCCCCAGGCGGGTTCTGGTGTCAGACCTGCCAAAGCTCATCTGCCTGAATGAGGCTCACCAGTATTTTTTGGCCACTGGCAAGACCGTCCATGACTCGCTGTACAGCAAGGCACCTCACATGCAGGATGAGGGACTGTTGGACTGTGCACTGGGAGTGAAAATAGCCTCTCCTGAAATATTTTTCTTTGAAGTGTTGATGTGTAGAAATTTTGTGTGAAAATGTACTTGTGTCACAGAGCACAGACGTGCGTACTTGTGTTCGCTTGCACAAAGTGTTGATTGAATTGGGGGATTTTCACTTACAAGGTTGAGGAATTTGGGTGAGGTAATATACTGCAGCATAGTGGCAGAGTTTTGGTCAGGCTGTGGAAGGAGGATGCTCAGTTTATTACAATTAAAGGTAACAGGCCAAGCAATTATTTTTTAATCTCTCCTGCCATAAGTTCTCCCAGCCATTTGAATTTATAGGACAGTTTCAAATAGAAAAGGGGCAGATGAACTGTTAGTGCATGTTCTTTAGAAGTAAAGTCACGAACAACTCCTTATTCAGGAAAAAAGGAGAGGATAGGGCAGAAGTTAATAAATTTCGACTAATAAATGCAAAGAGCAATTTCAACAAGTTGCAATCTCATTAAAGCAGGGCAGCCAAGGGAGAATCAAAGTTCTTTGTGGCCCTGCAGATGTGCCAGAAACCTGAAGAGCAGGGCAGTTGAAGGGGTGTGGCTGGTTTTCACTCAGGGCTTTGGTGGATAAAGGCTTCTCCAAGCTCAGTGACAAGTTGTGGACTGGTGTTAGACAGGATCGATGGAGCTGATTGCTCTGGGAGCAGAGTGGTACAGTGAAGAATTATGTGAAGTATCTGTATCAGCAAGTCTCACCGACTTTTAGATTTATAAAAAAAAAATAGTATCAGAACTCTCCAGTGAACTATTGAACCATTGCACTTTACAGTGGTGGGATGTGCTGAGCGAGATAGGAGTGGTCGGAAGGGCAGGGAATAAAAGACTAGCTGGGGGTTTTGATTACCCTCTGTGTACTCTGGGTAAATGTCACATTAGGGACTAATCATTGTAAAATAGAATAATATATTGGTAGGAAAGGGACCTCTGGAGCTCTCTAGGCTGGAGGTTACTTCTCAAAGCAGGGATGATGTCTGTGTGAGGTCAAGTGACTCCTGACTGTTGAATTTTTAATATACCCAAGGAAGGAGATGGCTGGCAGGTTCCCTGGAGGATGGACCTTCCTTAATCTCTCCATGAGGTCAGTGATGCCCTTTATGAGGTCTCGGCTCAACCTTGTGCTCTTCAATGCATTCATCAATGATCTGGAAAAAGGGATGGGCAAGAGGTGAAGTTTGGTCAGGTGGTGTAGTAGAAATTAGTCTACAAGAGTACTTGGGAACTTGGCAACTGAGGTTTGTCAATCACCACAAAACGGTATGTGTGGAGCAAACAAACCTAAGTAGATGTACAACAGCAGGCTTTAAATTAGCTTTGCCACAAGAGGAGTTTTGGAATCACTGCAGATCATTTTGCAGAAAACAGTCAATTAAGTGACCTCTTCTTCTCTCTGGATGAAAACTGGACATGTTTTGTGGTAGAGGATGCAGCAGGAAGATGCCTGCCTTGCCTGCGTGTGGGATGTGCCCCTGCTGCAGCGTTTGGGCTTCACAAAACCCCCGAAAGGCCAAACTGCTGAGGAAGAGGAGGTGGCAGCACATCGAGGAGGAGGAGGTGGCCCATGACAAGCTGGAAAGCTTTGGGTCAGGGTATGCTGAGAGTTCAGCGGCACAGCTGAAGCCACGTAAATGTGATTTATGGCAGCCTTGCTGAAGCACCTGGGGCTGTGAATACCAAACCTGAAACTGGAGGAATGATTGCAGCGCCTGGCGAGTGCCATCCAGGTCCCTGCGGGCATTCAGCATTCGGAGGGATGGCTTTTCTCAACCACTGTGTTCTGTCTTCAACAGTTTGCATTTACTAACAAGCAGCAAATTTTATACGTGCTCACTGAAGCGTTTCGCTGTTGTTTTGTATTTTACTGAAACCTACTATTTTATAACAGCGCCTGTAAGACCATTTGGTTAAACATCTACTGAGGACTAATGCAAAACTAGTTGTTTTTTCTTAAAAGTAGTGCCTCGCATGAGTTTTATGTGGTATGGAAGTGAGACAGCCTTTTGCAGCCTGGAAAGCTGTTCCCTGTTGCCTGAATCGGCAACTGTTTTGGAATTTCCTTTTTTTAAACCAGTCAGTTTGTGGGATCTAAAGCATCAGTATGTCCTTTTAGCTGCCCTGCTGTAGTTCTGTAGGCTGTTTCTTTCCTAGCCAAGCTCCAAAATGCATGTAGGGTGGATGGATGGGAGCGCATCTTGGGTTTTTTGGACTTGAAAAGCGTTGTAGTTTTGCTTGCAGTTTTGCGAGGCTGGGCTTCATAATACAGGTTGTGCCTGCTGGTCTTCTGACTGTCTGGGAATAAACAGTTGATGATTTCTGAGAGTGCCTTTTTCTCCCTGTGGAGGTACCTGAGCTTGGTTCCCAAGCCTGCCAATCGAGGCAGTTGCAGCAGTGTTTTAGTTCATTAATTTTTCTACTGGATTAGGTCCTGTACATCCACAGGCTGCACCGCAGGAATCCAGCTCTGCAAACACCAGTTGGGGGGGGACGGTGGAAAGCACAGTAGCGATAGGAATACTCCAAAAAACTTCAGGCTTGGCTGTTTGCATCTTGCAGGCTGTTGCTGTCTCCTGTACCCTGCAGACAACTGCTGCATGGGCCTGTTTAGAAGTCAACAAGGAGAATCGCAACAGGTCTTGACGTTAACAGCTCATTAAAATGAAGAACAGTTTACCTGTCTGCAGGCTCTGGTTCCCCTTCCCCAGCAGCAGCCCTGACATCTCTGTTCTTCTGTGCTTTCCTGTGAAGCTCACCTAAAAAACCAAGCACACAACCCCCCCCCGCCCCCCCCAGCACAAGACTTAGCACTGCAAGGCATTTGCCCACAAAGGCTCACAGCTTGGTTGTTAGTTCACCCCCATGACTCAGTGTTTGCAGAGTCAAGATGTGTTTGCCTGGATTAGGGTGAGGCTCAGTGCTACATCATCCTGACTACATTTCCAGCGCAGCAGTGAGGGGCGAAGATTCCCAGGCTTTGATTTCTTCTTCAGGAGGAGTCATTTGGATCTGTAGACATCTGTTGCCAGACCTTTTGTGTCATTAGCAGCAGAAGTAATAATGAGTAAGTGGCTGTATGTTAGGTGTACAGGTGTGTTTGAAATGCTTTTGTGAGTATCCTCTCCAGAGTTGGTGAAAGAGATCTTTAAGCCCAGCTTTAGCTGCTGCTGAACTGCAAAGCAGGCTTGTTGATTTGGCAAATGTTTGGTCTGACTACATTCAGTAAAAGCAAAATTCTTAACAAGAGCCCTAACAAATAATTCCAATGTTTCATGATTTTCATGGGCCCTCATGGTCAAATTCTCTGACAGAAGGATGCAACTTCTACTCTTTCAAATGTTGCATGGAAAATTTCCTTCATTCTGAAAAGCTGCTATTTTGGCTGGAATATAACTCTGATCCTGCTTTGTTTGCATGCTACTAGCACTGATGCTCAAATATTAAAGCAGTGAAAAGTTCTTGCTAGTTTTTTCAATAGAAAAGGCTATCACAATCTGTAGAGCTGTCAGTCTTTTTACTTCACTGCTTCTCTACTATCTACCGATTTCAAAGCATTGCATTATTTCTTAAATAAGATGTAGGGTAGAACAATCATGAACATATTGGGGAGAAATGTATAACCTTTTTTTTTTCTTTAAGGTATTTTACAAGAGAGAATACTGTGAAGAAAATGTCAGGTTAATGGCCATACATTATATTATAGTAGAGAAGAGAACTGCGACAAGCCCATGAATAAAAGCTAAGCGTTTAGCTGGAGGAAGGTCTTGATTTCTGTGATTTGTTGAATTAATTTAATATAGTGTAAAATTTTATTCAGCTTGTGAGGGCCCTCGTATTCAGAAAATTTTCTTTGGTGGGGAATGTAAGAGAGACTGAAATTTTTAAACACTGGAAATGGTGATTTGTGTGCTGTTCAAGGAGAGCAGCTTGACAGCTTTTTAGTTGCAATAAAAGCAGATAAGATCCAGCTGGTACAGCTAGTAATAGCCTTTTTTTTATGAGGAAGCCAACCCTATCTCTTTGTATCACTAATGATCTATGCTGCTTAAATACAGTGATGGCAGTGAGCACCAAGGGAACACGCTGCATGTCTTTCCAATCTGCAGTCTCAGGCTGTGGTTCCCCAGCTGCTGAAGCTGGTCTGCTGGCTGCTGCACCATCACTCTCCTTGGTTACCCAGATATGGTCTTCCTCTCCTCCTTACGCCATCTCTTTCTCTCCTGAGATCCTTTTTAGGATCTTAGGAAGACTGAGACATAACAGAAAAAAAACCACAACCAACCAAAACAGGGTGTATCTTGACAAAACCAGAAATTACTCCAGGTTGGGGACAATAAGATGTTTGAGATCAAGTGAAATTCTAGCTGCTTCTCATGGCTTCTCATATCCTCTGTGACTGTCAAATAGTTGGACAGTTTTATTTTCCAGGATTATGGGTTTCAGAGGACAGTTGTTACCTCCTTCATTCCCTTGAAGTGTTTTGCAGACAGCTTCCCAAAAAGCCCCTAATTGTGTTGCTTTGCGTCCACCCTGTGCTGTCAGTGCTGGTCACAGAAGGCACTGCTGTCCCCTCCCTCATGTGCCACCATTTCCATGTGCCCTGTTGTGCTGAGACTGATGGCTCTTGGATCTGTAAGGTCATTCTAAAGGTTTCTCTTGGGTGTCCTCTGTTCCTGATTGCGTGACGTGAAGGGTGTGTGCTCTGTGTCCTGTCCTTCCTGCAGGTACCAATGATGAGCAAGTTCTTGAAAATCTCAGGTGATGATGAAGTCTTTCTGTTTGACATCCTACATCTTGTCAAGGTACCTAAGGCCATGGCAGAGCTCTCTTAGAGCCAAGTGGCTGCCAGCAAAGTTGGATTTGCTGTGAAAATTCTTTACGTTGTCCACCTTAAATTTGGATACTTCGGAGTTGAGGAAATGCGAAGGCTGCCCCTCGTCTCCTTGCTGTGATTTTCCACCTTGCCACTGCTTCTGGATTGCATGGCTTGGGACAGGAGCCCCTTTGCTTGCTTGATGATCTGCTTTGGTGATACCACTTGGCAGCCTGAATTCAGAGACAGTTGTTTTGCTACAGTGGACTTGGAGGGTGATTGAGCTTTTTTATTTTGGGGACAGAGTCTGGCAGAGGAGATGGAGAGTAGGACCTTCTTCTCCTGGTCATGGAGATGGGTTCAGCTAAGCTATGAAGTTCCCCTTCCCACTCTTTGCCATAGGATCATCAGCCCAAACGAAGTCTTTATGGCTTTGCCATCTGTTTAAGCTGGGACAAGATTTATGCTACTCATAAGCTTCTTCAGACCAGAGCAAAACGAAATAGCAGGGGAGGGAATCAGCTCTGTTTCATACCAGTGATCATGATGAAACACTGGTTTGTTGTGAGGAGATCTCTCAATACCTACACTTGAAATTGTTGCCCTCTTGTGCCTTACGCTTTTCCCCTCTCAAATAGCTTTGATATGTTTGCATTTGATGTGTTTTTGAATATGTTAGAGTAATGGAAGCATCATTCACTTCCTCATCTCTTTCTCTCCTTGTCCCTGTGAAGTGAAGAAGAAAATATTTTATATTCCCAGTAACATTTACTTTCTGTTGCTGAATTTGTGACAGTATCTTTCAAGGTCCTGCTGTTTTCACTAGATGAATATTTTTAGCTTTGTTTCAATTCTCCTCGTTCCTGTGTAATCTTTTTTCCTTTTCTGCCTTTACTTAATCACCTTTGCTTAAAAGCAACAACACAGCCTCCTCTTTCAGCTTGCTTTTTTTCCCCCATTTTTCCTTTCTTCTCAGGTAAAGTATCCCTTCCCTTGGTTCTTTGCTGTTTGTCCTTGACTTTGCTTGTCTTCCCTTTTAATGCTCCCATTTGTGCTTGTTGGTGGTCAGCAACTCTTGGACCAGTACTGGAATATTTCAGGATAGCAAACAGATTTTTGCACCGTGGCCATTAAAGTTGCCCATCTTGTCTGTGTTGTAAGACTGTCACAAACATGGTTGAGTTGCTTTCAACCCCACTGTCTCTGGACCATAGGGTCATAGCACAGTAGCTGCCTCCTTTACTTAGTGTAGGTGATCTCAGTTAATCTGGTGCTATTTCTAGGACAACGTGTGTTGTGCATCTTCTGCTCCCATCCAGAGCTGCAGCATTTATCTTGGAGTTTCTCTGCTGTTGCAAAGGATTCTGCCATACAATTTAACTTCCTTTGGCTGCATGTGACTTCGATACACTGGGAGCCTCGATGTCCTTTACTGCGTTTTATTTTTAGTGTTTAATGCTTTGTCTTTAGCTAAGTCACCAGGCTGCATTTCTGTGTTTGAATGCATTATGAGGACACTTATCTGAGCAAATTATATTGGCTTATTGGTTCTGCTGCATAGTTAGAGCACGTAGTGAACAGTATCTCTGTAGACTTAATTTTTTCCATAATTATAATAATGGAGCTTTTCTGGTCTGGGACTGGAGCATGAGGAGAGAACTATTGCTGGTTTGGCCTCGACTGGGCAAAAGTTTGACCAAAGAACTTTGCGCTGTTAAAAATGTCATCATGCTCATATGGACTTGAATGCTAATAAGGAAACAGTAAATGACAAGATGCTAAAAGATAATGTTACTGCCTAGTAACAGTTGCTTTAGGGAAGAAGAAAAACAGCTGCATAGAGAACTGCCCACTGGCTTTTGGCAGGGAAGGTTGCGTGTGTTGACAATTGTTCACACTGTGCTTAGTGCATGCCGAACACTTATTTTAGGGGTGTTATGTGCCTTTAGCCTCAATTTTGATGTAAATACAAACCTTACTTTGGATATAACCATTAAAGAGCATTTCCCCCTGCTGTTTTGTTTTACAGAAGACCCTAACCATTTTCATAATGCTAACCATTTTCATAATGCTAACCATTTTCATAAGCTATTTAAAAAGAACTAATAATAATAATTATGAGGGGAGATTGTCCAAGGAAGGGCAAACCGAAACCACTGAGATGTGGAGGAGAACTAATTTCTTTTTGCAGTGGCAATATCCAGGTTTCCCCATTGACCAGCAGGAGCAATATATTGATGAGATTTTATAGATGGCTTGGAATGCTTATTTCAAGTTTACTTAATTAAAGACTAAATAAATGAGAGTGAATAAGATTTGCCCATGCTGGTATGTTTATCCCCTTCTTTAATTTGTATTCCCTAAAGACAAGGTCCTTCCTCTAGCCTTGTTTCTCTCTTCTGCCCTCCCTTTGGTGAAGGAAGAGGTGCCTGGCACTAGCTTTTGCTTCTTACCCTTCTTTTCTCAAATGCAGGAAGAGGACAGTGCTGACTTGAGCCTGGGGCAAAACCCCCCTTTTTCCTCTCTGTCCATCCACAGTAACATCCCTTCCCTTACCTTTTTGCTGGGACAAAGCCAATGGGATGATATGAAATCCAGAGTGCAAAAAGGGCAACAAAGGTGACTGGGGGATTGGAGCATCTCCCTGATGAGGAAAGGCTGAGAGAGCTGGGACTGTTCAGCCTGGAAAAGAGAAGGCTGAGGGGAGACCTTATTGGTGCCTATAAATAAATACCTAAAGGGTGGGTGCAGGGTGCCAGACTCTGTTCAGTAGTTCCCAGTGACAGGACAAGGGGCAATGGGCACAAGCTGGAACATGGGAAGTGCCATTGAAATATGAGGAAAAACTTCTTTACAGTGAGGGTGACAGAGCCCTAGGACAGGCTGCCCAGGGAGGGTGTGGAGCCCCCTTCTCTGGAGATACTCAAGACCCCCCTGGATGCAGTCCTGAGTGATGTGCTCCAGGGGATCCTGCTTTAGCAGAGGAGTTGGACTAGATGATCTCTAGAGATCCCTTTCAACTCTGACAATTCTGTGAAAACTTTTAGCTGAGCTGAGATACGGCACTTAGTCAGGACAAAAATACAGAGGCTTGGTGTAATTTTAAATTTCAGCAGTGTTGCTTCAGGGGTTGTGATTAAATGACACCTAAGTGTTTTGCAACACCAGGCACAGAGCCCCAAGCTGCACATGTGTCTGTGGGAGCGTCCAGGAGGACTAATCCCTGTGAAAGGGGGGAGAAGGATGAGTTACACCCCTGCGGGGATATTCTTGTCTGGATTTAAAGTCTCCCTGGCTGGGTTTAGTGTGACTCGCCTGCAATGCCAATGAAGCAAACCGCATGAAAGCCGTGCTGCTCTGAGGAAGAGCCTGTGCAGACGCTCGAGGAGAAATAACTATTCCATAGTAATCTGGATTAATTTTCTGAGTGTTCCCTTGAAGGAAACTGTAGTTGGGGTTTGAGGCGAAGGGCTTAAATCCCTGAAGTCTGTGTACTTGTGCAGTGTGATTACTGAGATAAGAGTCTACTAGGAAAAAAAGTCTTAGCTGCATCACTGATGTGCCTCTTTTTTTTTTTGCCCTTTAACTTGTCTGTCTCAGCTGGAACTCGCTTCAGTTTATTGAGCAAAGTATTTCGGACTGTAATTGCTGTGTAGGGATCAGAGGCTAGGGAGATTTTTTTCTGGAGTTAGGGCAGTCAAGATGAGTGAAGGAGCTTGTACACGTTTTCATAGGGAGTCTGTGGCTCCTGAGCTCATCTGACTTCTGCTGTGGACTGGTATCAGCAGGCTTTATAGTGTGCTACAGGTTGTATTTTCTGAATGGCTTGTCATGTATCAAAGCTGATACCATTGAGGGGGGGTGTGTTGGCCATGGTCCTTCAAAAGCAGGCAGATGTTTTTGCTTCTTGGTCAGGGTGTTTCCTGTAAGTCCTCCATAGATGTTACATGAATTTCAGTGACTTTGTATTGTATTTATTCTGGAGCTGTGCTGGAAACTGATGTATGGTATATAGAGATGAACCAGTTCTATGACACCTTGGCCTCAGTCTTGCACACAGACACAAGTATTTACACACTCCCAAAGAAATTCTTCAGTGCTCTCATCTGAGCAGAAATGAGTCTGCTGTGTTTTCAGCTCCCTGCTCAGGGGTGTGTTCTGGCTCCTCCATCAGTTGGATGGGCTGATGGCACTGCTCGAAGCTGTGCCATTATTTTTGGCTGGCACTTGCAGATGGAAAGATGCTTCTTTCACTGGAAATCATAACAGAAGTATTTTTCCCTGGTGCTGCTGCAGTTGATAATGTGACGTGGTTTTGATTCCAGTCTGGGTCTGATTTAGATGCCTCTTGCTCCAACTGTTACAATGCCATCTGTTAATAGGCTCTTCAGCACCCTTTTCCCTGTGTGTTCCTGGCCCCTCATGACAGGATGAAGATGTTGATAGCATCTGCCATCATGTCAGCTTCTCTGTCACTCACTTGTGTTGTGTTGCTGGCTGGAGGAAACAGCTTTCCTGTATCATGGGAAATCCACCTTCAGCAGTGGGAGGGAGGAAAAGCTCATCTAAAAGACGTGGTTTTCTGTTGTCTGAGAATCTTCTTATTTTTTGCATGGTCTCACAAAATTTCACCGGGTAGTAATAACAGTGACTGCTGTTATAAAACACTTGTTTTTATCTTTTGCTTCATGTGACCTCATGTTGGAAGAGAAACGAGCTGGTATTGTACCTCTTGTCCCTTTGTCCTTATGTTACGGCTTTTTCACTCTTTCTGACAGCTCTGCTGCCCACTCACTCTTCAAATATCAAATATATTAGTTCAGGCACTTCAGTATTAGGAAGACTTACAGGGATCCCAACTAGCTGTTGGATGTGAGGTATTTGCAGAGGAATTGCAAGGCGAAAAGAGGTTTAACTTGTGTCCTTGAAGCCTTTTGTGAGTATAAGGAGGCAACGTAACTTGTCATCTTGTGTAACTTGCAGCCACCCACCTGCTTCAACACAGAGAAGATGGGGGATGTCAGGGCTCTTGTCTAGAGTCTCTCTCCCACTTTTTCCAAAAATACTCATGTCTTGCTTTGCTCTCTGTATGGTGTAGTTGCATCTTTGCCAGCAGCTGATTTACACACATGCACAAGCTAGGTACTACACTGTATGCAGCCATACTCTAATTTAGCTTAAAATCTCCTTGTCGATTCCTTTCTTGCAGAAATTCTTTTATAAATCTTCTTTACTGATAGAGTTCGGTGTTGACCCCCCTGCAGTCCTTATGTCACCCTGAACCTAGGATTTCTACTGAAAGTCTTATCTTTCCTGGACAACCTCTGCTCTTTTCCAGTATGTATACAATAAAAAAATTCACAAATGTTCCAAGGGAAACATGCTTAATCTGCCATTTTAGTGCTTAAAATTCACAGGCAGAATCTGCTTTATTTTGTGGTGAGCTGCAGTGCACACTAAAGTGATGTTGCTGAGGTGTGTGAATGTGTCCTGGGACAGACCTTTCCTGAGGAAGTCTATCAATAAATTGGACTCTACCAATAGATTTGGTAGTGAGGACAGCTCCAGTTTGGTATCTGGCTGTAGTCTATATGTGTAAGTTTAGGTATCTATGTGTATTGTCATGCATCTGTTCTGCAGAAACCCCATGGAGGCTTCTGTAGCTCATGTCCCCTCCCCTTGCTCCAGGAGGCCATGGAGAGGATGAGCTTCACCTGCCTGGGCTTTGCTCTAGGGAGGGGTATATTGAATGCAGTTGTTGATCTAAGGGGGTTTCTCTGCTCGCTTTAGGACTAAAGCCTCCAAGCAATGTCCCCAGGTAGTGACATGTTAGGGCCCACTGCCAAGTGCCTCCTTATCCATGCAACTGCCTCTCTCCAGCCCTCTCTGCTGGAAGCACCTGTTGGGCAGGCTCTGTCTGGCATGAAAAATTAATTTTGTAAGGCATTTTGATTAGCTCTGCTGCTGTGGAGTCATTTGAGAACAGCTTTAGAGGAACGTAGAAGTTGTGTAAAACACATTTTGGATACTGGATAGGGTTGCCTACATGAAACATTCACAGTTTTGGGGACTGCCTGCTTAGTTTGTCAATAAGCGAACATGGCTTTGCAAAATTCGTCTTTGCTGATGCTTTCCCATTTGTTTTCCAGCAGAGATTCATGTAGTCCTTCCCCATCCCTTCTCCTGTTTCCCAGAGGAAGCCTGTGGGCAAGTACCGTTATGCATGCATCTCCACTTAGGACAGATAATAGCAGGGCTCTGGTTGTTGGGATGTTTACTTCGAGCTGTATTAAATACATTTATTCCCCAAGGAAATGAAAGAAGCCAATCCTCAGCCATAGAAAAGTATCTAAATATGCAATGCATCCCTAGGGAGAAAGTAATCAAATCTCCTGCCCATACAAAAATCAAGTGTTCTGACAGAAATATATCACTTCAGCAAGTCTGTTTGTCTGCACCGTGCCAAGCAGTAACACAGTAATGTATGTTGGAGGCAGATTAAAAAAGAAAAAAATTAAGCTCTTTGTTTGAGTTAGGTGAAGTGTTTATTATGCAGAAATCCAGAGAAAGCCTTCAGAAATGTTGATCTTTGGATCTTCTGGTTTTGGATAGAAACAATAGGGTTTTTTGTTACTTGAGAAAACAAAACCAAACTCTCCAGTAAAAAAAAAAAATATTGTTTTTTTTTAATAGCAGAAACTAGTACTAATTTCTGCAGCTTTGCACACACTGTCATGTGATGCATTGAAAAACAAGCAACAAAAAAATAAGGTAATATCTTCATAGCTTTGTTGCCCTCTCAGGCACAAACCCTTCAATGGCTCATGGGTGATAAGCTCTGTATGGAAAGACAAACTTTGTGTTTCTTGTCTGTTTAAATGACATAGCAGGAGGAGCATGAATATTTGAAAAGGGTGTTGGAGAAGGAGCTAGCAAAACCAGTTTGCTGAAGTGGTGGCTGAGTCAGGAGTTGAGGTGCTGTGTTTGCCATTGGGAGCATTGCTGGGGCTGCAGCATGAGCACTCTGCTTCAGGCTTTCCTAACATCCCATTTGCAGGGGTGTTCAGTGGTTTATAGAATCATCAAGGTTGGAAAAGACCTTCAAGATCACCAAGTCCAACCATGTACCCTACAACCCCTAACCAGTAAACCATCTCCTGAAATACTACATCCACCTGTTTTTTGAACACCTCCAGGGATGGTGCCTGCACCATCTCCCTGGGCAGCCTGTTCCAAGGCCTTCCCACTGTTTCTGTGGGATTTTTCCTAATATCCAATCTGAACCTCCCCTGGTGGTTCATTTCCTCTTGTCCTATCGCTGGCCACCAGGGAGGCCAACACCCACCTCACTACAACCTCCTTTCAGGTAGTTGTAGAGAGCAGTGAGGTCACCCCTCAGCCTCCTCTCCTCCAGGCTGAACAGCCCCAGCTCCCTCAACCTCTCCTCATAATTATGGTTGTAGACAGCTTCTAGTTGAACATCTCAGAGGACCTAGGAGGAGTCTTTTTCCCTCCAGGCTTTTTTAAAGACCATGTGGATTTCCAGTTCAGGATTGTTTTGGGGCTCAAGGCATCTCTGCTTCTAGTATACTTGAGGAAGGTGAGCCTAAAGGGATTAGATGTAAAGAGCACATATATTTTAATCTTCCCTAGGTTCTGGAGAAAACATTTTGCTTTGCTTTTCTCCCCAGAGGAGCGTGGAAAGCTAAATTGCATCATGCAGAAGCTGATTGCTTTTCTCTTGCTCAAAGGATAGAAGGATCCCGGCAAAAGGAGGGTGTTTTTCTTGTCTCAGAACTGTTGGGTTGTGGCTGTAGGGTGACTGTGGTCATCTCCTGTTGGGGCCATCCAATGTGTCCCTGTACTCTATGCTCCCTCACTCTTCCTCCTCCAAAGGTGGTTCAGGCTAGCACAACGGGGAGCAGAGCAGCTGATGTTTCAGAGCAAATAATAAAAAGACTGTTCTCTGGTACTTTTCATAACGTCCATGTGTGACTCTATCTTCTCCTTTCTGTTTTTGGCAGTATTTACTGACTGCCCTCTGGTTTTCCCCTTGGACTTACCATCGCCTTTCAGACCTGTCAACCTGATCCTTTAAATTCAAGGGAACTGAAGGCAGCAGGCTTTGTTCTGTCCTTACTCTCAGAAAGAAAGGCTATCACAGACATTTCCTTGTGATGTTTAATCTGCGTAAACCTACTTAGATGTAAGTCATCTCTCTTTTGTTTTTAGTAATATCTTTATGCTATCATGCCTACGCTCAAGGAAGCTGCTGTCATCTCAGCATGTCTGTCCTACCACTGTCAATAATGTTCTTCTCAATCTGCATGCAGGAGATGTTTGCAGTCATCCTGGTCCTTGAGCAGAAGGCAGAGATAGCTGAGGAAACACACTTCATTAGCAGCTGGTATTTGTTGATTCCTCTTAAACTGTTCTCTGAAGGGTTTTTTCACTGGTTTTTGTCAGCAAAAAAGCACAAGGAGAAGAGTCTTCTGCTTTGCTAGTTCCCACTGGTTTGTCTGTTCTTTTTTTAATTAGTTGAGCAAATGTGCAGGTTTTGGAAAATCATGTTTAAAGTAGAGTGTGGCTCATTTTTGGCTACTGTGAACCCCTGAGATGTCGTCCTGTCAACCTGAGGCAGGGTTTGCATTGGATGTGTAAGATTCTCCAGATGATTCAGACATCATCTTGACTTGAAAGGATCTCACAGAATGTTACTCAGGACCAAGGATGTCCTGCTGGCCGTAAACTTCTCTGTGTGTATCTACCTCTCGTGACATGTCCCCTTCCTAATAGTTTGAGTGTCGTCAAAAAAGAATGACCAAAATGTCCAGTGTTCACCCTCTCTCCATTCCCTGTGTTTGCAGGGCCATCCTGAGAAGGTGCCTGCTTTTGGGTGCATGAATTAAGCTAAAACAAGCTATTAAAAGGAGAAATTTCTGATGCATGGTTGTAGGAAGTGCAGTGTCTGTAACGCAAATTACAACTTCTACTCTTAGCTGTCCTCCTTTTTCAAGTAGTCCTGAGCACAAGTAGGAGTAGCAGGAATCTGTTGTTACATCCCTCTTGCTGAGCACTAGATCCAGTAGAGAAAAATATTTTTCCATTTCTGCTTCTTTGCTTTAGCTTTAAATAGATTTAAAAATACTGTAGGCAGGAATATTAACATCCTTAGCTTCTCTCTGAAGGTAAGAAAAATAAACCTGAAGAGGAATGTGAGCAGAAGACACATTTTATGCTGTAAAATATTTGTGTAGCTCAGCCATTCCCGTGCTGAAAACTGACCAGGTGACATGTCTGGGGCTGAGAGTGGCAATTCAGACACAGCCTGTGGCTGAAGCAGGAGAAGTCATTGCTTTTGTCCTGGGGATGCAGGAGCTGAGGATCTGACCTGCTGAAGATGTGTGAGGTTGTGGGCCAGTTGCCTAGAGCAGTCACCTGCCAGAGATCCCCTGGAATCTAAGGAGTTGTCCCCACTGACAGCAGGTGAAGACCAGGCTGGTGTTGCTGCCAGCTAGTGGGAAGGCTGCCTGCTTTTGGAGTGCTGCTTTTTCATCTGCCTGAGATTGATGTTTTTCAAAGCAAACAAAATTAAGTGAAAAACAGGAGAGCTGAGCACTCAACTAATGTAGTCTTGAAGTTAAGGTTTGTGTGCTGTTTTTCTTGACACCTCTGTTTACGTATAGTTTGATGGATTATTTCTGTACTTGATGTTCAGATTCTTTATTTAAAATATGCTCTTGTTTTAAACTTCAAATGTGCCTGCCAGACAGATGTCAGGATGTGTTTGTAGAAGAAGCAGGCTGTAGGTGAAATCAGGTAGAATATGTAAAAAAAGAAATGGAAGGCTGGATTAAAAATGAATCAGGAATATATAATTTATTAATGAGCTGAGTCAGCAGTGTCTGTATGCAGTATACACTTCAGGAGTGTTCTGACTGTAGGTTTGTGTAGGCCCATATATACTTCTGTGACACACCCAGGAAAAGCACCTGCAGTGTGAAATTGCTGTAGTTATTTATACATTAACTACCCTAGGGCGCCCGTGTAGTTGTCTGAGCCTTTTGACAAAGGTAAATATTCTTGTGAAATCATCTGGAGAGGGAAACATGTGGCATGTTCTGTTCATTTGAGATAAATGGATCATCCTGTAATTTCTACATAAGCTTTTGTCAGAGGTGCTGTGTAGCCTGGAAAAAAACAAACTTGATCAGCTCAGATCCTTTCATTTTACAGACCCGACTTCCTGAAGTGTCAGTGCACATATTTTTTTACTTCTTTTCATCTGTTCTCTTGAAAGTCTGTGGTGGCTAAACCTTTGTCATCTTTTCTGTTTGTCTGCAAACTAAGAGTTCCACTGTTTTTTTGAAACTGTCTGAATTTCTTCTCCTGCACTTGGAGACAAAGAACGAGGAAAAGGCCAAATCTCTGCAAGAATTTGATCCAAAAATTAGCTTCAATAGGTGAATTGTTCAGAGACAAAAACCTCCCCATACCTACAAATAGTAAACAGCCAGAAAAGAAAAAGAGGTTCCTATAATATCGTTAAGCATCTGTTGGAAAGTTCCTGGCAAGTTGTATAGTGCCATGCATCTTTTTTTCTAGTTTTAAATGAAGAAATATTATTTGCTTGCATATTAGCAAATCTAGTGCCTAACTGTACACAAATGTGAAGAGAAACATTTTCTAATAAATATATTGCAAAAAGTACACAAATACACACCTCACTTTTAGTTGTATCATTGTAACATAGGTAGGCAAAGTTGAGCATTTTGAGGTGTTCTCAGTGTTGTATCTAAAATGAAGAGTGAAACATCTTTTTGAGGTTTTTTTTGAGTGTGATCTGGATGAAATTATAACAACCAGAAGCCAGAAATATTTCTAGATGCCATGGGAAGGAAGCTGATCCAGTTTATATTCAGAGGAAAGAAGATATCTAGGAAGGCTGTAGTTTTTTCTTGAAAACCATCAGCCCTACAGTATCACTCTATTGTTTTTTGTCAGGTTTGTTTAGTATTTTTTTTGTATTTAGCACAAAGGGACTATTAGAAAAGTGTGCAATTAATACAAAAAAATAGCTTCTGCTGAATGTTCTGTGTAAGCCAGATGTGTCCAGGTCACACATATCCCACTTATCCTTTGGGGATGTTGGATAGGGGGGTCACTGGGGTGAATTTGCTGCCCACAGAAACCAGCTTTCAGTACTTTGGTTTGTGTCAGCTCAATTAATTGTCTTAAACTTGTTGCTTTTTAGTAGACTTTTGTTAATTTGGTCGTAATAAAACCACACAAGTTTGCCATCGAGGCACAAGAATGATTTGTGGCAGGTGCCTTCAGTCTTGCTGAGGTCTCAAGCCTGTTCTTCCCACACGTGGCTGTGGTGTCTCCAGCAGTTACAGTTTGCATATGGTGAGTCAAACCTCCAAAATGCATTTAGTTGTTTTAAAAGCACAATAAATGCATTTTTAATATGTTATATGATTTTTTAGTTCTGTGTTTTAATGCCTTGATATAAATACATGTTTGTGTGTCCCTTGTAGCATCTCTAGCATGTAAAGTTGCTGTTGGCATTTCTGTCCTGTGATGTGAAAGGCTGAGCATCCAGTGAAGAGTTAGTGATGAGAAAATACAGCCTCTGTGTGGTTTATGGCAAGTTTTTGTGTGGTTTTTTTTTTTGTTGTTGTTGGTTTGCTTTATCTGACCTCTGTTGTCACCCAGAATTATGCAGAAGCCTCACTAGGAAGTGAAGTGGCACTTGTGAATAAAGTGGAGTAGAAGTTTACAGTGGATTACTGTGGCCCTTGGAAAATTCCCCAGTGATTTCTCCTTAAATCTGTGCTGCTTTATGAGTTTAAAAAAAAAAAAAAAAAGAAATAAAATCCAAACATGTCAATATGTTTCTAACAGGAAGGATTGATTTCTGTGAAATCTCATTTTCCAAACTCTCTCTGAGGGTACTGGGTACATACTTCCCAAAAAACTTCCTTCCTGCCACAGCAGGGACTTAGGGAGCTTAATTTTTGGCCGTGCTTCAAGTGTTTTTCCTTGGCCAGCTTTTCTTTTCCTCTCTTTTATAGGGTGCAATATTTCATGCAGAGTTTTGATAAATTAGTCAAAACTGGTTCTGTGAGCAAGAGCTTCTGTCAGCATCTGATGGGTTTCACCTGTGGCCAGCAGGTGAGGGAAATCCCAGCTGCACCTCATATCACATCATTTCTTTAAAAAACACAGCAGCAGAGCAACAAGCACAAATAATAATATTTCTGTTTAAACAAAAATGTTCTTTATCTCCCTGTTCTTCAAAGCTGGCATTTGATGGAGCGTTCTGGGAAAGTTGTCTGTTGCCATCTGCACAAACACAGAAAGAAAACCTGACTTTGCCTCTCTGCATGAGAGGTGAAATCTTGTGCAAGCAACAGATTCTGCAGAGTTTCACTTGTTCTTTTTCCTTTTTTTTTTTTCCCCCCCTCTGCTCAAAGAGGACATTTAGGAATTAATTGGGAGTAAAATTTTTTGCTGAGAGCTAAAACATGATTGGGTTCTTAATTATGATTTTTCCCCTTCATTTTGCTATTTAAGGGCCCTCACTGCTTTTACCCATTACTGTTAAGTGGGTTTGAAAGACTTCTTTTTCTACCTTCATTTACAGAGACAGATCATTTTGCTTGACTCGTAGGGTGTCTGTGATTTACTTCTAACAGCCTGTAATTTTGTGGGCATGAATTGAATTTCCACTGTGTTTTACTAACATTGCTCTTGCTGGCTATTCTGTCACAGTAGTGTGAGGGGGAAAAGGCATAAAATACAAATATTCTACTCCTCATTTTCTTCAGTCATTTGAGGGTTGTACAGAGGGAAGGGCAGATCTGCCTTAGATGTTTGATATCCAGTGAAATACTCCATTTCGCTGGCAGGTGTCATGAAGGTGGAAACTGTGGTCTCAGCTTTTGTCTCTGCTTTTGTTGTTTGTTGTAGCCCTGTAGGAGCAGTGTCTCTGACAGCTCAGTTTGTTCTGAGCGTATTAGCAGGAGTTGGGATAGTGCAGAGAAATGAGAATTGCAGGTGAGCTGAAGTGGTAGGTTAATGGGCCCAAACAGCTCAAATATTCTGCTGCTTCTGGGGTTGGTTTTTACTACCCAGTGGGAGGTGGCCATCAGCCTTTCTGCCTTCCGCAAAAGCCAAGCCAGTGGTGTGCTCAACCCAAAATCTGGTTCTTAACCATAACTTGGAAGCAGTTTGTGTTTTGCTGGGCTTTCCAAAACCATTTACTGGCACTTAAATACTCCATTTCCCCCACTATTCCTTCTGATTTTCTTCAGAAAGCCTTCACGCTGGCACTTGACATAAGAGAAGGGATTACAGCTTTGTAGGTAGTAACACATAGCAACTGTTTCCAGATTGTTTGGTACCACCAAAGCACTGCTGTTAATTTTAGTGCCAGTATGTTCCTTCTTAAACACCTCCCTTCTTCTGCTGAGGAGCATGGAACTTGTTAATTTATTGCAAATGTGTTTTGGGGCTACCCCTTCACTGGAGCACCTGAGCACAGAAGAATTTATCTGTTTTTTTACCTTTACAATGTCACTTAGGCATCACTAAATGAAAGTGCTGTAAAGGTTTACATCAGAGCCCAGAGCCTTGCTCTGTGCTGAGCTACAGCCATTGCAGCTCAATGTCAGTCCAGGGGCTGTGGGGAGCTTGAAGGTTTGTTGCAGTTTGCTTTGCAGGAGTTAAGCATAGCTGAAGACACATTGTTCCTTTGAAAACCAGATACATTTGGCTCTCCAAGGTGGCCATTTCATGGATACCCACAAATTGAATCCTCTACTGAGTCCTGGTGTGCTCAGTCCTGCTGGTTGGCCACAGCTTTGCCTTGTTTGGACAAGAGCACTGAAGACTCTTGCTACCAATCCCTGCTAAGGTATTTTGTTATCAACACACATACAGAAGATAAATCAGATGGTTTTCCCTTCCTGCATCTTTGGCAACTGTCAATGCAAACTGTATCCCAGGAATTGCTGGAGCATCTTTTTTGCTTCCTTTGCTGTGGGAATACTTATTTTTCCCAAAGATGACTGGTGTGTTTTGGGTTTATGCCACATGGACATCCGTCTGCAGGAGGTTCTGCTCATTTTTGCTGTATGCAATAGCTGCAGCATCCAGGGATATGAAAAAAAAAAGGGGTTTTGGTTGCAAAGTCCTATAATAGCTGCAGTATTAAAATGTATTTCTGGCTGCTGAAGCAGCTGGCCCCAACCCTTGCTCAGGAAAGTTTGCAGCAGCCACCTGGAAAACCTGGATAAAAACCGTATTTTTATATGATTTGCTGTAAAACAGACAAAACAAATTTCAGAAATGCCCTTTAGTCCTATTTGTTTTTATTCTAAAGCTTATTTAGGTATATACATTGCAGAGCTTATACAATTCATTTGCCAAAAACCACACACCCAACACAAACCTCTTGGAAAGATTTCATGGCTATGTGACTACCTCAGTGTAGGTGGAAAAAAGTCTGGATTTCCAATATGTAATTAAAGAAGAAGAAATGATTATTTCTGGTATTTCTGGCAAGAAGTATCCAACAGGCTTGTTATTTCAAGGTATCTTTCTTTTGAGGAGATAACGATGCTATTTTTAGTTGCTTTAGGAGTAAATGCAATGATCCTGGGGGGGGGGAGGTGGTTTTTTTTTTTTGTTTTTTTTTTTTTGCAGCTGCTCTTTCAAAGGCCTTTGCAAGAGGTCTTTGGGATGGGCTGAGGCAGGGCCATTGTGGTGTTAGTGGTGGGGTTGGTTTCTAACAGCCACTGCTGGACCTTAGCATTTTTCCTGGGTTTGTCACATCATGAATATCTTTTATAAAATGGGGATGTTGCATAGATGCCGATTTATTTCCCCTTCTGTGAGAGGCTGCATAATGCTTGAAAACTGCATTTGCTGTGAAGAAAACTAGTAGTCTCAAAATGTGTGTGGGGCTCCCCAGGAAAGGCTTGAAAGCTGCACTGCCATTAAAAGCGAGTGTTAGGCATTTATTTCCCATAAGTGTGAACTTAATTTGCTTAAAGTGCGCTATTTCCCCCACACTCCCATCCTGTAATTTCTTTCTGTTGTAACAGATAGTGGAAATGATCACTAGCTAATGCAGTCTAACCTCTCAGAGGAATTATAAAATGCCATGCCTTTGCTCTTCTCTGCATTTATGGGTTTGATATCTATGGAAAGATCCAGCCACACCTGATGAAACTACAAGCAGTTTAGACTGCTGATCAGGATGGTAGGGTGAACAGTTTGGAGAGCAGGACACCCCTTTCCTTCTCTCTTGAAGGCACTGGGTGGCCACCTGCAGTATCCCACTGTGCTGCCTGTGTTTCTCCAGCACCTCCTGGGGTGAAGCTGTGTGGGTGCTATCAATGCTCCCGGGAGCTCTGGAGGTAGATCACACACAGCTCTTTGACAAGAGGAAAGTTAAAAAGCTGTTCTGTCTTCTCAGCTGCACCGATACCTTTCTTTTTTTCTGCTTTAGAAATAAAAAGGCAGTAACATTTACAAAAGCAAGAAAGGGGTCTTGCTTTGCTCCTCCTTTCCCCTTTCCCTCTTCACACTGGAGGAAAGCAATCATTGCAGAGCAGTGCCACCTCCACAGCTTGTGCTCTGCTTCTGTTTCCCAGGTGCACTTCAAAACCATGGGCTTCACAACTGTCCCTTCAATTCATCTGAAGCACATGGTGCTCCCTGCCTCTTGTAGACCTCCCTTATCCCAGACTGTCCCCCAAAGATTAAATTTAGGAATCTGCTCCCACGCTCTTGGACATAGCCAGGTGTGGATAGGGGAGTAAACATGTTTGAGTCTCACAGGCTGAACGGGGCTGGCTATAAAGTGCATGAGATGCACAGGCAGAAGCCCAAGAATTTGCAGGTTTTGACCCTGCTTTGGGCTCTGTAGTGCTGTAGACACTCTAGAGCTGGGAGGCTGTTACTTTGGGGGCTTTTGTGAACTATTAAGCACAGCGGAGAATAATGGAAGAAACATACTGACATCTGAAGACTATGCCTTTTAAGTCACTTCACAGTCTGAAATATATCCTGGCAAGGCAGAATAGTATTTTGAGACAGTTTTCCAAATGTTCAGTATCAGGAAGATGCCAATACATTTTTGTTTATGAGAAGAGAGATAATTGTAGGATGTGAGAAGCATTTGCTGGGAAATTTCAGCTTGAAGCATAGCAGAATACTCTATAAAAACAATAAACAGGATAGATGTGTTTAAGTATTTTGTTTTCTCGGTTCTGAAACCCATTACACAGAGAAGCTTCCCTTTCCAAAACATTTCCTCCCTTTTAGGTGGTTAGACCCTAACAGGAACCAATGCCACATCACTTGAAGGTTTGAACACAGATGACATGTCACTGGTGAAGCTTGCAGCAAACCACCTGGCAGCAAATGCATTTGCCCCATGGTTGTGATGGTCAACTTCTTTGCGGTGTTGACAGGCTTTTGGTGTGCACTGGCAGGGCCACCAGTAAAATGAGTAATTAGACCTATAATTTCTTTACAAGCCTGCGTTTTGGGGTAATTCAGTTGTTGCAGCCTTCCTGCCTATGGAGAAGCACAACATTCCTGTGCATGGATGTCTAGGAGTTGAGGCAAATTGCTGTCTGTGGTCTGCAGCTTCAATTAGCACTGCTACTCCAGAAGGGCTCTTTTCCCCATGTAGATCTTCTAAAGGAAACCGAGGAAGTTTTCATTTCTATGCAAAACTTTCTCCCACTTTCTTGGGCACCTGTGGCTGAGGAGAACCTTTCTGTAGACAAAATCTGCTGGGGACAGTATTTAGTCCCTGACAGCCACCAGCAGAAACAGGGTAGGAAGTGCTGAACAGCTTTACCAGTTACTAGTCTGAATTGGCCAAGAAATGAGGGTTAACACCATCTATATTTCAAAAATTACTAAGGGACCTTTAAGGGGACATTAGACTCTCCTTTCATCCTGCAAACAGCTCTTTCCAGCAGTGCTGCTGGTTCCCAGCTGCTGCTGGTGCAAATTCAAAGGCACAAATCCAATTTGCTGATTTAGGAATACCATGCCCTGCACAGCATGAGGTGGTTGGAAGGCACCATCTCCTTAGCTCCTGTGATAGATTGTGTTTGTCCAATCTTTGGCTTGCACTGGCTACTGTGTGTAGGAGAGAAACTGGCAGTGGGATATAACAAATAGCCCCTCTGCAGAAAGTGTAATCCTGGGCTGTCAGGGTTATTTGTTGTGTTGCCAGAGCATTGTGTAGGTAAGCCATTTCAGCAGAAAAAGCTGTGTTGTTTGAAGCTGATGGGTTTCAGATGCAGCAGTAAGTTACATTAAGCTTAGCAGCAACACCAACATCAAGTTTCTGTCTACTTCTCCACCTCTCCTTCTTTCCAGCAGCGCTTGATAGGAAATTTAGGCTTGCTTGTTCTTGCAGGCATCAACGTTAGCTGAAGGTTTTTATGGTAATGTCCAGGCTTCCCACTGCCTAGCTAAAATCTGATATAAAAGCACAAGGAGACACTGCCCATTCCTTACTCATGGGAGTGGATTCAGATATCCTCAGATCCCAAGCCTCCAGCATGGCTGATTGAATGGAGAATGTCAGGAGAGATAGAAAGGAAAAATGAATTTTAACTGGTACTTTTGCTCTCAGAGAGATGTTGTAGGTGCCATTGTTCTTTTCTCCTTTTCTGTCACTCTCTTTGCCTTCATAATCATTTTCTTTGTTGGTGGATGGGGCAGAACAAATGCGAGCTTTTCCATCTGATCTGTAGAGCTGAGAAGGAGTTTTTCGCAGGAGAAGTGCAAGCCCGTGCTGCTGGATCAGAGAGTCACGGAGGAAATGCAAGATTAGATAGCCTGGCCACTGAGAGAAGGAGAATATAAATGATAATTTTCTGTTTGTGTGATATCTATCAGTTGAACTCTGTTTCTTTGCTAAGATCGTGGAGTGTGGGGCACATCAAAGCCTGGGACTGATATTTGAACCTTTATGTTTAGTGGACTGTCCAGGAGTATTATATGCTCTACATGGACCAGTCTCCAGTTTGTTTCTTTTTTGCATAAAAACCCACCAAAGTGAAGGTGCGGGAACCATGAAGGGAACATCACTTCGATCACCTGAACATGAGACCTGCTGAACAGGCAGTGGGGGTTTGCATGGCCCAAATACTTGTCTAGGCTGTTGTGTTTTGGGTAGGGGCAACCAGAGGCCTTGTCCTCCAGGAGGCCTTGTCCTCCAGAAGGTGAGTGAGGAGGGAGGGAGATGAGAGGGAGCTGCCCATGGCATGAGCACCCAAATGCAAAACAGGGCTGAAGGTTCAAGGATACCAATCCGGGTGTTATGTTTTATAATTTATGAGAATGTTTCACTCTTAAAATAGAGCCGTTACATGAGGATAATTGCTTGTGACCTTCTCAAAAAGAAAGGGTCCTTGAAGGCTTTTTCATGAGCCTCTGAAAAAAGCACAGAGCTAAACACTCAGTGTTGTAGAAGTTACTGCGTAAAATTCAAAGAAGGAAAGTGTCCTGAGTACTGAATAATCTACCTAAAGCTTGTGATGGCTGTGTGAATGCATAGGGAGGGCAGGTCAAGCTCTCTGTCTAATGAGCTGATGGAGTGAATTAAAGGGAGGACACTGGAAAAGACCTGAAAAGGAGTGACTTGGGTGGATGCTGAGCTTCTGTGAGCACCTGGAGTACTGGAAAAGTAGATATCTAGAACAAAAACAATCATGTGAAGAGCTGTTTTTTCAACATGCTTGTTGACAGTTTTTCCTTCCATGTAGCTGTTGAAAGCTTTTCCATGGAGTTTATCTACAGCAGAATGACAGTTCCTGTTGTGTTTTACTATTTAGTCCCTGCTTAAATTAATAGTAGTGTGTTAACACAAGTTAATTACATTTTCAACCGTTATTAACATCCGCTAAAGAGAAACATCTCTTCTGCACTAAAGTTGCCTTAAATTCCTGTTGCTAGACCACTGGTTGGTTGGTGGAGATGGGCTCCTTCATGCAGCCTAGAAAGGTTTTTGGTATAGTTGAAAATGTGTGTGCTTGTAATTTTGGTGTTTCTTGTTGCTTTTCTTGAATGTATAACATTAACATCCAGGAGGGGGTTTGGTTGCTCTAGTTTTAGCAGTCAAACATTTTTTGCCATGACCTGCTTGGGACACTATTTTTGTTCAAATTTCAACCACTGTGTTTCCTTTTAAAAACAGTTTGTTACCAGCATGTGATAAATGGGATATGGGAGAACCTGCCAAGTTGTAGTGTCTTCTCCCATTTTCTGCTCAGAGGTGACTGATAGACTTGCTTGTCTCTTTTTCTGCTTTGTCCCTCAGTAAATGACTATAATCCAATTTATGAGTTATTGAATCATAGCCTTTTAAGGCACTAAGTAAGCCAGATGTTGAAGGTGTATTTCAGCTTGCACTGTAGTTCTTAGGAGTATCTGGGGAAATAGTATCACTCAGCTTCAGTGAATAATGTTTTTTGGTTGCTTTAATGGAGAGTAGAATTTCATGGAAAATCTTTTGGTAAAATGGCACAAGGGAAGCCATAATTCTTGGTTAAAGAGAGCCTTTGTGGAGCTCTGCCTCACCTGTTTTGATTTGATTAAAGAACTGAACTCCTCAGTCCTCGCGAAACATCTCAAACTTGTCTGCTCTCTGGAGTACAGTCTGACAAATGAGTCTCCTGAATTTCATTGCTGATGCACAGTGTTCTTCACCTCTGGGTTTTAGTACCTGCCACCTGTCACTACATTTTGCTCTGATTTCTCTTCAAAAAGAAAAAGGCAATAACTAAAAAGATCAATGGCTTTTATTGTTATTAATTGCATCTATTAAGTCAGAAAGAGTAGAGAAGATGCCCTGTTTGTTTGCCTACAGGCAGCACAAAGCCACATGTCTTGCAGCAAGGCAGCAGTCGGGTGGGAGAGCAAATACAAGACATGTTTGCTCTGCAAGTTCTGGCATGTTTTATGTAAAGGCAACAGGTTTTACTCCTGTTGGCCAGACTTACTCTGTCAGAGGGAGAACAGTGCCAATGGGGGCTACCTATGGAGTCAACCCAACTCTTAGCAGCAGCTGTCAACCTGGCGTGTATATTCTCATGCTGTCTTTGTGCATACAGTGGTTTTTAATATTTGGGCATAATAAATAGAGTGAGGAGAGGACTTTTTTTCTTTGTTGCAAACTCTGGCCAGTGTAGCTGATGTGATTCCACCCTCTGGCAGTTTCCCAGGGAGCTGGCACATGGCTACAGAGTTAAATGGCAAAATACCTGTACCCTGTCCCTCCTTGAAATGCTAAAAATATTATATAATAAGACACAAAAGTATGTGAGAAATGCTATAGCATAAATAGTTTATTAAGCAGATGGGCTCCTCTGACTCATCTGGCGGGGAGGAGTTGCAAGGCTTGTGCAGCCGGTGTGTTGGCACAAGGGACTGGGTGTCAGCCCTGCACTCGTATCTGTCCTCCTGGACATGGTTGTGGATCACTGAGCTGTTTTCCTTCAGTCAGGAGAGAGTGTGTTTGTGGACATTCATGTATATTTAAAGAAAGAGTGCTCTTCAATAATTGGAGGTACAACAGATGGCAGTAGCTTTTTTGGGTCTCACTTCATGGCTCTTGTAAAATGGCTAATATAAACCCTTGTCAGCAGCTTATGCTGAGGGCATTTTTGTGTAGGAGGGTTGTTGTCATGCCCACAACTTGCAAAGAGACATTTTTGCTTAGCCTCCATCCTCTGGTACTCATTGCCGAGCCGGCTGCATCAGTTGGGATGTTACATGTGGGCATCCCTAGTTTGGTCCATCAAGATCTTACAGCCTTACCCTTACGGTTAAGAAAGAGCCAGCTCTTGTTTTCATGCTCACTTTTGGATTTTATTTCTGTGGTAGCAGTGGATGTTGAAAATAACTTGTTTTGAAGGAAACATTCCTTCCAGGAGCAAATTAATCCTCATCTCAAGGGCTCTTTATCTTTGTCACAGGACAAGGTCCTGTCTTCATGACCTGCCCAAGACGGCTGATGAATCATTTCAGTTCGAGCAGCATCTAAAGGATATTAGTGCAAGTCTGCTGAAACCCTCTGCTTCTGCCCTAGTGAATATAACAGTCATTTATCTGTGGCCACTGACAGCTGGAAACCTGTGTGTTCCCTATTCCTGCCTGGCTTTTGCAGGCCACCATGCAGCTAATGAAGTGACAAGGGAGGAGGGCAGTGTGGTGGCAGCAGACAATGAATGTACTGCAGGTCAGATAGATTACAGCACAGGGGATTTGGATGGGCCAGACCTGCGAGTGTCAGCAGAAGAGTTTGGGGTGATGGGTGCCTGGTAAAGTCCAGCTTCTCGGGACCATTGGCTTTTCTCATTGCCAACTTTTCTGTTTCCCTGGTGAAAAAGCTTGCTCAGATCCACCTGGGAGGAAGGTCCCAGAGGAGGTGGATTGTGTGAGGGCTTGTACCAAGGAAGGTTTTTATCTGAATTTTCTCATTGAGAGAGCCGACAAAATCTGCTGAGGATAACGCTTACCCAAAGCATTAATGAAGGCAATCAGTGAGACTCTGGGCTTTGTAACTGCTACTTTTTATATCTCTGAGCTTTCTGCTTGGCAGTGGGGGGTGGATTGCCTTTAAACAGATGATCAAGCAACTTAAGTAGCCTTCTTAACAGTACCTTCTTTGTTCTTTATCAGTCAAATCATATTCTGTTATTAAAAGGAAGAGTAGCAAGTTGTTTTGAAAAACCTTTACTTTTATCTCCTTTTTTTGAGAATTTCTTGTATGTCTTCTGCTTTAAAAAGCAAATAATAACGATTTTTAGGGCTTGTTGGTTGATGGTGATCTAATATCTGTATTAGCATCTCTGATACTTATTAGCCTGCACTCCTACATTAGTGAATATGTATTCTCTTCCCATTAGTTTTCCCCAAATTTCCTATTAGCCCACTTAAGAGGTTCATAAAGTTCTTGGCTATAGCTGTGTGCCCACAAGTTTGCCAATGTGGGTGGGAAGTTGGAGGAGGATGGACATTCCTGCCCATGAGCTGCTGTCTGGCTGTGAAGAGGGTAGAGATAAATGCAGTGGGAGGGCCAGCAGAGCTGGTTGCCTTCAGACCGTGTCCTGTTAAGAGTGGAACAATTTGTTTTATTTTCAGAGAAGGATGCAGATCGGAGGGAAAGACTCAATTTTGACTTTTCCCCCCCACCCTCTTTCCAGATAAGAATATGGAGTAATGTGTACCTGTTTGCTGTAGATACTCAGGTGAAAATTCTGAGGCTGTTGTTCTCCCCAGGTCTGAATGACTGCCTTAGGTCAGATCTGTAGTTGCATGTTTCTTTTCCCCAGCGGGGAGGACACCACTTCAGAGTGCTGGATGTTCTGAGGTTGAGCCCCTTGCTCTTCAGGTGTGCCCATCCCTGGGGCTTCCCCAAATGCAGGGGGACCATGCAGCCTTTTGGCAGTGGGATGGAGCTGTGTTTGGATCCTCCTGGCAAAGCAGATGCCAGGGACATGGGGAGGACTAGTCATGCAGAGACTGTCTCCTACAGAGATTGGCCATTTCATTCAGCCTCAACTCAGCCTTAGGACAAGTTTAAGTAACAGGTACGTGATTTGGAGGACAGATTCAGGAGGAAAAGCAACTGGAGGCACTCAAGAACCAAAATTAAAGCAGTATTCCAGCGAAACAAGGAGGGGAACATAAGCAGCAACGTTTCTGTTTGCTTAGTGTAACTTTCTCATTTCCAGTTTCACTTTAAGGATTTGCTGGCATTCTCCTCGAGCTTTGCTGGCCTTTGGGTTCAATAGCACAAGTCTCTGGCTGGCTCCTGCCCTCCTTCCCTGCACTACCTCACAGGCAGCAGGATGGGCTTTCCTTTGGAAAGCTGAAGTCAGTGTCCTGCCAAACCCTGCGCCTACCTCAGAGCACGAGGTCTTTGCTGGCTTATGTCTTTGAAAGCTTGACTTGGCTTGGCTTATCAGCAAGGACTGGCATGCTTATTTTCTTGAAGCTGAAGGGTAGCTGTAGTGTTTTAAGAATGGCTTTTATAAATGCAAAGGGCCCTGGTGCCAGCTGAAGAACATGAACATCAGTTTCTGGGTAAGTTATTTCTGCTCCCTAAGTCTTCACAGTGGCCATTTGGCAGGCAATTAACCTCACAATAGAATAGGTGAGATAACTGGCCTAGTGGGTGAGAATTGAAAACTGTAAAGATTTTTAAATTGCTTTTCAAATCAATGTCAGCTGCATCTTCCCTATTTCCCCCTTCTGCAGTGGCTCCTCAGCCACTGTCAGACAGTGGGCAGTGAAGGGGATGCCTGGCACCCTCCAAAAAGACTTGGAGGTCCATGTCTCCTCCTTTTAAGCCCTGCTCATTCAGGTGAAGATGATCCTGCACTGTATCAAAGCATGTAATGTGTCAGCTGTCAGGGCTCAGCTGAAGAGACCGTTCTGCTGCAAGCAGCACCAGGGATTTTGGATTTCTTCCAATTGATGTGCAAAATGGTTGGTTTGAAACAGTGGGTAATTTTTCACACACTTACCTACTGTTACTACGTGCTGCAGAATACTTGGGGTGCAATTAGCTCCATTCTCATTTGTAGAGATGAGTCAGTGATGTGAGTGAAATGCTGCTGGAAAAGAGCATGGGCTTTAAATGCTGGAATATGCTCCCTTTGTAGTGGTAGAAGGGATCACAGGACAGGTAGTGCCATCTAGATGTGATCTCTTCATTTCTGTCCAACCATTCCAAGTTTTGCATTTCTCTTTGCTCCTTGGGATGGGATGAGCAGAAAGGAGTTTGTATGTACCACATGCCCGTAGCATCTTTGGTTGCTGCTGCCTTGATTATATATTGTGGTTGGGTGTTGTGTTGTTTTGTTGTTTTGAAGTTGAGAAGCTGACAAGGTAGGCAGATCTGGGACTGGAAAACCTCTAATCTTGTTCTTGCATCCAGTCAAACATTGTAAGGGGCAACTTAACCTCAGGGGTTTGGGTTTGAATCTGAATGTTCTTGTTCTGAGTCTTGCAAAAATCAAAGCTTTTAGATGAGAGAGTCTGGTTCAAGCCCAATTTAAGTTCAAAGCAATGAGTGACAGTTGTCTACTCTATACAATCTGGTGAATATAGGATGCATACATTTAGTGAGAAGTGCTTTGAAAACTCACTAAGTCCTAAAGGAAATTCGCCTATTTCTCAGAAACCTTTTTTGCCTAAGTTGTAAGACTATTGAATGTAACACCTGTAGTATGTATAACACTAAATGAGAGTCTTTCAATACCAAGTTAGACACTTAGATATTAAAGATCCAAATGGCTTATTGATGTGGTTACCTGAGAGCCCTTGTCAAAATGGCAAGGAACTTGGTCTTGAGTGAAGCTTAGCATATGGAAGGGGATGTGGTCAGTGAATTGCATTTCCATTGCTCTTGCTGCTTTTCTGTAGTTGAACCTGTCTGCCACTGCCAGCCTGTGGCTACCTTGGAGGTTCAAAAGTGGTTGGCACTGAATGAATGAAATGATGAAGCCTAAGATGGGTTCAAAAGCTGTGTGTCTACTGCCAGGCTTCCGTTCGGATGAGACTTTTTCTGACGTTGGCAATGGTAGCACCAAATGGCATTGGGATGGGCTGGGGGTGTCTGCACTGGAATACCTGGAACAACAGAACCCAGAAAGGGTTGTTGGAGGTCGTGGTTGAGGGGTTTTGCTGGGAACTGAATCCACGTTCAGTTAGAGCTAGGAGTTGTGAAAGGCAGGAAAGAAATGGGATGACTGGAACATAAAAACAGAAGAACGTGGAGCCTGGCCGAGGAATATGCAGCAAGACCTTTCCATTAAACTTGTGGTGGAAAGGGCTCTTAAAAAGGTGAGTGAAACAACCTTGCAGTGCAAAGGAACAAGCATTGCTCCTGTGCTGTTCTGCCTGTATCCCTGGAAACAGCGGTTTATACTTTGTAAACAAGCAGAATAATCAAAAGAAGACTTGGTTCTTTATTACCAATATTTGAGTGCTAGGCAGAAGCACAGTGGTTCCTAAATACAGACTAACAATGGCAGAGGCTTCAACTGCTTGCTAGAAGAGGACTTTCAGAACAGAGTTAAAACTCTCAGTTGAGCAGACAGCAACACTAACCAGGAGCCTGAGTCATAAATAGGTGGCTGATTTTTAGATGGTGTTTTGCTTTTCCAAAGCACTGAGCCAATGAACACATTGCTGGAAGAGAGTTAGCATCAGCTTTTTGTAAACTGGCTGGTGTGGCTGCTGGAAAGAGGATGGGTTATTCTGTTTGTATTTGCAGTGTCACGTGGTAGTGGTACATGGTGTAAAATATTACTGTACCAGTGACAGTAGAATTCAGTTCTGAAGTGTGGAGTTAATTTTCTGACTCTGTTTCCCTATTGCTCTAGTGTAGAAACATAATTTACTTCTTTTTTTTTCTTTTGCGTATGTAGTCCCTTGTTCTCTGTGTGAAGCCCATCTGTGTTTGGAGAAAGGCTGGTCTTTATGATGTGGCCTGCTCAAAATCAAAAAAGTCACTTGGACATACTGAAGCTTGCTTAAAACATTTTGTTTGATGTAGTCAGGTTAAAATATTTGATAAATCACTGGCCTTAGTTTTACAGAGAAAAAAAAAAAAGCTGAAAGATGTTGTTCCTCTCAGCTTTGGCTGAATCTTTTGGTTTAATACTTGTGGTGATAAGGACATCTGGGTTGTGTTACTGTAATGGGAACATCTGACAAAGCCAGTGTTCGCTCTACAAGAACAGAAGAAGCTGGTGAGGAATGTTAGTCCAGTCAGAGGGAGAATGAGTAATTTCCAGGTAATTTGAAGACTCCTTTAATTTTCTTTTCCCTGTACTTTATGTGATTGAGGTTTGAGTACCTGTTCCAGTTCAGAGCACTAGACATCACTGACACAGCTTTTGTGTGACGTGTCAGGCTGCTGCTGTCCCCACTGCAACCCAGGAGTCACATGGGGGTGGGCTTGTTTATCGATACCAAAAACCCCAAAGTTGCTTTGGCTTATTGTGTCTACCTGTTGCTTTCTAAGGCACGGAGTCTCCATGGGCACTGCTTTGTTAGCACTGGTTTGAAGCACAACATCCCTACCAGCAGCAAGAATGCTTGTTGAAGATGAAGGAAATAAATATATGTTGAGTTAAAGCAGTTTTTATTACCAAAAAACCTTTCCCTGTTTAATCAACACATCAATACATTTGTCAAGTGAAATCCATTTGAAAGTTTAGCATTTTTTTTCCACTGCTTTTCAAAGAACAAGGAAGGGAGGCAGGGCTTTCTTAGAGAAGTCCTTGCTGTATATCACATTGCTCCAAGTTAGCTTTATTGCTCATTTTTATTTAAAAAAAAAGAGGAATATGCAGCTTAAAAAATAGACTTGTAACAATGCAAGCACAGTGCAACAAGAGAAGCTTGAGAAATGTGGTAGATATTCTTAGAAATAAACCCCTTTGTTACTCTTTTCAGCGTCTGAGTTAGCTTCTGCCTTTGAAGTTAATCTGGGCTCTCCTCTTTTATGTTACTGAATCTGGAGGGAGGAGAGTGACGCTGACCAAAAATGGATCCTTCCCATTCTTGGCTAATCTAGTCTGCAATCACCTGCACTTCCTTACTCCCTGAAAAAAGTCCTTCTTCTGTGTGACTGGTTTTTCTGACAGCAAGCCCAGACAAGGCAGAAGTGCCTGCATTTTCTTCCTCTCCCCCTCTCTTCTTTAAGGTCTGTTGGTTGGCATTTTGTTCTGTACTTTGGTATTCATGGTCTTGGCTTCAGCCTGTCTCTCCCCTCTTTGCAGTGCTGTGGAAGTGCCTTGCTAGGACCTGGTGCATCTCCTGGGGGAAGTGTCAATAGAGGCTCCTCCCTGCTAGCTTCACAACCAACGGCCTCGTCTGAGTTTTCTCCAAATACCCAGCAAGTTACTGGGGCTGAAGTTGAGCTATTGAATATGTCCCTGTCCTGGGGACAGAGCTGTGATTTTCCAGACTCCCTCCTCCAGGCTCTGGCTGCACGGGTGCCTCGCAAGGTACCAGCAAGTAAGAGTTTCTGGGCGCACAGTCTCACTGGTTTTGGTGGGCCCAGGCCCAGCAGATCTGGAGCTGGGCTACCTACAGCTGCTGCTTTCAGCTGTGTTTGATTTGCAGACCCCTAAGTGTTTTCTATTAGAGGTGCAGACCTTTTATTCTGAGTTCAGCCTGCCAGCAGCAGGCTTGCTTCTCTTGCTCACTTTCCAGTGAGTGATTCCCTGAGGAGCCGTGGGCTGTGGAGCTACAAAATTGCATTTGGTTCTCTACTGTTCTGCAGTCAGAGTAAACTTTTATCTCTCTCTTTATTTATGACACCTGCCTCATACACTGAGCTTTCTTCTCTCTTTGCAAGTCTCATCAATCTCTGGAAGTACAATCATCCATTTTATCTCAGAGGACACATTATCTCTCTTTAAATGTATTTATTTCTGTATTTATTTGTTTCCCCCCCCTGGGAGAGAGAGAGCATATCAGTATGTTTTGGACACAGGTGAGCACTTTCATTTCACATCCACTTCCACAGGGTCCATCATCATAGCCATTAAATCTGGGTGGTCATACTGGGGCTGATGGAAAACTATGAGACAGTGTGGAAACAACTCACTGTAGGGAGAGCCTAGTGCAGCAAAGACAGCGATGGTTGGTAGAAAAACCTGTTTCAACACGAGGAGCTTTTACCACCTGTGGTTCCACCATCTTCCTCGCTGGCTGGAGCACAGGCTCTATCCCACTGACAGAACAGCCCTGCAAAACTGCAGATTTTAGGAGCAGGAAACCCCAACCTTGGACAAATGTCCCATATTCCTTATGTGTTAAATTTGCCCTTTCTCTTACCATGCTTGTGGCTCGCAGCAGGCTCACGAGAGCGCTGATCTTCAGCAGAAGGAGCTGTGCTCCACTGCCAAAGCCATCAAAGGAATAAGGAGTTCCAATTTAATACCCACCCCCCCAAAAAGGAAAGGCATTGGTTCTGTGTGAGAGGAGGGGAAAAGACTTCTCAGGCTTGCATCTGTGAGTGCTGTGTGCTGGTAGTGGGATACGCTTGGATCAACTGAATTAGGAATTTTAGCAAATAATTTGAGCTTACTAATAAATTTCTGAATGCACTGAAGAGTGACAAATAACTTTATATAAAGAAAAGCTGGCTAGGTTTTCTTGACAGATACTGCCTTGTCTTGTTGGGGGAGCTGTTTGTCACCAGCCAGAAGAAGAAATGTCAGGACTTGATTTGTGGGTGCTTCCCTACCTGAATTCCCACTGGTTTCATTACCTCAGAAAAGCGAGAGAGTGGGGAGGCATTTTAAGCTATCATTGCATGATGCAGTGATCGTTTAACTTACCAAGCCTGAGGCAGTTACAATGCTCACAAATTTCTTCAGGAAGATGAAAGATGTTTTCTGTAATTAGTGCTCATGCCCAGAGTCCTGGTTTTGGGTCAGAAACAGCAACGTGGGAATTTTCTGCTAGTCCCTTAGCTGCACTCTGTGTGAATTGATGTTAAAATCCAGCAAGCACAATCTGTGGCCAATCTGGTTTAGTCATTCGAAGACAAAACCAAACCATTAAACTGAATGGGTCCAACTGGAGAAAACCAGAAGCATGGCTTTACTGGGATCCTACGTATCCTCTGAAATTCTGGTGCCTGGCATGTGTGTTACTGGAATCTGGGGTTCCTCTTTAGCCTGTGGCTGCCGTGCCAGCACCATCTGCCCTGTTGTAGGTAACCTTGCTTTTTTTGTTGGGATATTTTTGAAAAGGATAAGTGAGAACTTCTCTGTGAAGCCAAAGCAGTCTCAAAACTGATCCTGATGGTGCAACTGGGAGAGCAGAAGAATTCAGAGACCTCAGATCAGTTCTCCCTCGCACTGTTTCATCATGAACAACCTTTATTTTGCCCACAGTCAGTGTTGCTTCTCAAGAAGACTGGAAGATTTTTTGCCATGATGATAGTTGAGGGCAGCAAGGTGCTTGGGAGGATTTTTTAGCTCTTTTTTTGTAACAGGAATAAAGACAAGGACTCAGTGAAAAGAGGAAGAGGAATAAGTGGGCTGAAATTCAAAGCAGGTTCAAAACTGGTATCTTTCTGTTCTGTTTCTCTGAAATGCCCTTCGTGATTTTAATTAGGAGAAACCAAGGTAGGGACAAGTTGCCTAGGCAAGGAATATTGTTTAAAAAGTCAGTGTTAGAGCATAGATGTGCAATTTCCTACCTTACAAGTCTGCAGTTTGTATGTGAGCTTTTTAAACATCACAAATTCTTCTGTCTGGGCTGCTTCAAGCTTTAGGTCTGCTGCTGTGTTCAGTTCCTTCTTGCTCTTGGTAGGAGACCTGTGTGAGGACTTCCAGAGTTTTTAGTATTGCAGGTATAGCTGTGAATTAGAGCACAGCTTTGTCATGTGGGGCAATTAATCGGGGAGTTGAAGTATGTAAAAAGAAAAAAAAGTACTATTAATACATAACGTGCTTTAGAAAACTGGGCACAGATGTGCAGACTAAGGTTTGTTTGTCAAAACTTCTTTCTTGTAATTATATTTTGTAAGAAACTTCAGCAAAATAGCCACGCTTAGTTAGGGAAGCAGCTCTGGCGCTCTGCAGGGGTTTCTGTTGCACCCTTCTTGCACCAACAAGAATAAGTTTAGAGTCCTGCACCTGGGGAGAAAAAACACCATGCACCAGTAGAGATTAGGGGTTGATCTGCTAGAAAGCAGCCCCATGGAGAAGGACCTTGGGGTCCTGGTGGACAACAAGTTATCTATGGGACAGCAATGTGCCCCCATAGCCAAGAGAGCCAATAGTATCTTGGGGTGCATTAGGAGGAGTGTGTCCAGCAGATCGAGGGAGGTTCTTCTCCCCCTTTACTCTGCCCTGGTGAGACCACATCTGGAGTATTGTGTCCAGTTCTGGGCTCCCCAGTTCTAGAGGGACAGGGATATGCTGGAAAGAGTCCAACAGAGGCTATGAAGATGATTAAGGGACTGGAACATTTGTCATAAAAGGAAAGGCTGAGAGACCTGGAGCTGTTTAGTCTTGAGAAGAGAAGACTAAGAGGGGACCTGATTAATGTCTATAAATATCTGAAAGGTGGATGTCAAGAATGGGCCAGTCTCTTCTCGGTGGTGCCTGTGATAGGACCAGGGAAATGGCACCAAGTTACAACGCAGGAAGTTTCACCTCAACATGAGGAGAAACTTCTTTCCTGTGAGGGTGACAGAGCCCTGGGACAGGCTGCCCAGAGAGGTTGTGGAGTCTCCTTCTCTGGAGGCTTTCAAGACCTGTCTGGAGGTATTTCTGTGTGATCTGCCCTGGGTGTTCCTGCTCTGGCAGGGGGGTTGGACTAGATGATCTCTAGAGGTCCCTTTCAACTCCTATGATTCTATGATTCTTCACTCTAAGATGGCACCCAGAACCTTTCAGCTATGGAGATGTGTGCATAAATGTTGACATTACAGTGGATGAAATACCGCTTCAGGCAGCAAAATAACCAGCTATTAATGTCAAGTCTTCTTTAAGGTACACTTTTTATTTGTATCTATTGTAACATATGCTCTGAACACAAAATATTTACCTAACTGGCAGTTACTCAAATTGGTCTTTGAAAACTCTCCAAATGAGAAAACAGTAAAAATGAAAAATATCTTTTAGCTTTTGTCATGACTGAAATAAACTTGATTGGCAAGTAGAAGTAGTATTTGCCAGGGAAAAACATCCCAGTCTGTACAATTTATTGCTTTCTGCCAGCATAAGGGCTCATTTTGTGAGGTCTGCAGTTTTGTTTTAGTAACAACACAAACTTCTCAGGAGGAAAATCTCTCTCAACATTCAGAAATACTTTAAATTAATCTCAGCATGTGATGGGAGACCTGTTGCCTTGTAACACCTGACACGGGTGTTTACCCAGAGTAATTCCATGTGTATGTACCCACTGCAGCAGTGGCTCTTGACCAGCTCATCCCTTTCTTATTCCTACCCAACAGGAATTTTGACAATGGAAAAATACAGTAAAATAACTAAAACATGAGGGCTGACAGTACTTGTTTCATATACAATGGTGCAAACCCCACTCCCTCCCAGTTAAGGGCTGCATGAACAGTATTGGTTCATTTTGTTGATGAGAAGGATGCTGCCACACAGCTTGAGTTGTGATTTTTAAGAATCTGCTCTAGCTGGAAAAGATAACCTAGTGACTGTGGTTGCTTCGTGTGGCATTTAGATGTCGAGTGATTGCACAGTTTCCCCCTCCCCCTTTGTCTGTTTTGCTGTCAGCATGAGCAGTCACACAGAATGAGTGGTTGGTCCAAGTGTACGTACCTGCTTCTCTCTAAAAATCAGAGCTGCAAAACGTGAACATGAGTCGTCATCAGATGACAGGGACAGAGCTCATGGTATTTGGGAATTGTTCTGTGTGAAGCAACTCCTCCTGTCCCATGTTGCTCCTCGGATTTCCGTAGGTTTTCTTTCTAGGCCTAACTTCTCCCTTGTGGCCTCGTGTAACGAAAATAATTGTATCAAATGTTCATTGTGGCTGATTTTTCTGTGGTTTGAATCTGGCAGAGCCAACAGCTGTAGCAGATATTTTGGAAATGCCATTTTCATCCTGCTGCATCACCTCCTGTTTCTGTTTGGTACACTCGTGGAGGTTTGGAGGCTGTTACTGACACACAATTTCCATCTTTGCGTTTCAGAAGCGAGTTACATACCCATAAAACTCTTTCTAAAGCAGAGGGAAAGCTATGCAGCTGCAAGACTTGGTAGCCCTGCAGCTGTTCTTCTTGGAAAGTTAAGAGCTGACCTTTGCCACTGGCAGTTACACAGGAGCAGCAGTGGAGGGTAAAGGGAAGGAAGAGCTCAAAGACAGTCATAGCACGGTGTCAGTGGGTCAGCCTTGTCCCTGGGCAACGTTCAGACATGGGAACAGGGGCTGAATCTTCCCAGTCCCTTAATGCTACAGCAGATGTAGCCGCTATGTCAGTGAATTGTGGTACCCAGTGCTGCTGGTGTCAGCTACAGCCTCCTTTTATGTGTCACCTACTTTCAAAAGTCTTTCATGGTGAAGTTGAGGGTCCAAGCTGACAAGGTTTGACAGGGCTCAGCTGTCATCTGGAAGGGTGATGGATGGGCTGCCTGGGCTCTGGATCGTGGCTCCTCCAGATCCCAGTGTGGCAGTTGGTGAGTGTGGTGCCCCAGCTCTTCTCCTGACAGCTCAGCCCCTCCTGCCTCATCAAGTGCCAGCATCTCAGCAGCCTGTTTGTTGTTAATGCTCTCAGGCAGCAGAATGTTTGCAAAGAGATCGATCTGCTAACTAAGCTTCATTTTTCTGATGTTCTCTGAATATTGAAATGCAAAGCCTGTAGGGATCCTTAAGAACAGCTTTTAACCAGAAAAAACACAAACCATGCATTGAATAACAATTATGCTTCGATTTCCACACCACCACTCACAACTGGCTAACAGGAGCATTTTAGTCGAGTTGTTTTGCAGATCTGTAGTGTAACATTAACACTGGGGATCTGTTACTTTGTCAGTGTCAACTAAGTCATGTCAAATTAGAGTATGTGCCCTAATGACTGTATTATAGCAACGCTAGTAAGGGGCTACCTCAGAGCAGTTTTATAAAGTGCAGCATTAACTTGCTGCCTTGATTTGTAGTGGTCTGTGAAGCAGGTACCTGAGTAGCCACATGCTCGTCTCTGGTTTCTCTAATTCTCTACTTCAGATTGGTTCTACCAGTTGGGAATGGATCTAGGGGTAACCAAGGAAATAGAGAGCTTGTCTTTGGTGTGATTAGACCCATCATGTTAAGAGTAAGATGCAATAAAGGCTAAATAAGCAGAAGAGTGATACTGGCTCGGAAGTCACCGTCAGTTTGAAGTGAATATTGAAATAGATGTCTCATTGTCTCATTACTGGAGCATAGTGGCTCAGGAGGAGTCGCCAATAAGATCATAGGCTCATAGAACAGTTTGGGTTGGAAGGGACCTTAAAGATCATCTAGTTCCAACCTCCCTGCCTGGGCAGGGACACCTCCCACTAGACTGGGTTGCTCCAAGGCCCATCCAACCTGGCCTTTGAATGATGCAAAAGAAGAAAAACCAGAACAAAAACCAGAGCAGTCTGAGGATGGTATGTGGTCAGGGCACAGGAAGGATGAAATGCAATGTGATAGCAGAGCGTGGACTTGGTGCTCCTGAGTGATTCTGTCCTTGGATTGGGATAGAGAGCATCGCTGCTGACCTTGAAATTGTAGCAGGGATCCCAAGCTCCAAGCTGTGTCCAAACCTTACTTCACTAGAAAGCTGCTGTGGCTTCTCCTGGGACTGGGCAGAGCTGGTCCAGGAGTGGGGACCTGGTCTCAGTTTTTGCTGTTGCATGTTCTAAGCCTGCTATTGCATTGTATTGAGGAAATTACAGCTGTCTAGCTTTAAACCCTGCTTGTCTGATTGTACTTGTATCTTTTGAGTTTGTGTGAATACAGTACTGAGTTTTACCTTCTCAATTGCCTGTGAAAAGTAAGTATTAAGTCGTTGTGCTCAATTAAATTAGCATAGCAAACAGTTAAAAGAGCACTGTTGAAGTGGTAAAGTCCAACATGCAAATATCGGTGTCTTTTAGTTCTGGGTGCCTTCAGTGCAAATGTCCTCCACCACTTTGTTGTCTCTGGCCAACATTGAGTTCCAGTATCACTGTGTCCCAGTCTGACCCCAAAAATCTGGGTTCTAGGTTGGGTTATGGATTAGGATGCAAGTCTTGTGGCTTCGCAGCAGGACAGTTCCCCACCACAACACCAAGCAAGGTGGAAGAGGTGTGGCCTCAGATAGATGTGGCAAGTCTATCCAACTTACAGGTTTATCTTTCCAAATCTCCCTGTGGATCTCTGCCTCCCCAGTGGCTTGTTGGATACATTGGCAGCTTTCCACCCTTCCCCATGGCAGGAAGGAGAAGTGTCCTCAGCAGGGCTGAAGAGTGTTTAACTCCTACCTGCCCCTGAGCAGATCCATCACCACCCTCTTTTCTTGTGGATCTGCCCCTCCTGATTGTTTGACTCGGTGTCCAGTGGTTTCCCAGCTTCTCTGAACAGAATTGTTCTGGTTCTTCCTAGGCCTGCCTGCTAGGAGTTGTGCCCAAAGGCTACCATGTCCCCAAAGCTGAGTAATACATACTTGGGGATTATATGTCCAACCTGTGGGTTGTATCTCTTAGATGAACCATAGAAACCCCTACCTACTGACATGGGAACCAAAATACCTGGTCTGGGTCTCAGGAGAAAAAGCAGGTGTGTCTTCCAAGACAAGGGTTCCAATAAGAAATAGGTTAAGTAAACAAAATCAATTGAAGCTTAAAATTGTGCAGTGTGTTGTTTCAACAAATCCAGGTACACTGATTTAGAGGCTGTACTGGGACAAACTTCGTAAATAGTATGCAAATGTGGCTCCTACGTTGATTTGCTCCCCTGTCAGCAGCTTTGTGGCACTCCTCAGAAATTATTCTTAATAAATTGCTCGTAAGTGATTCCTCAGTGTAAGGAGCCCCCACTTGCTGAATATTTTAAGTCAAGCATTAGGAGTGGAATGCTGATACAGATCTTGATGCTGTAACCCGTAGGTGTCCATGGAGGAGTTACGTGTTCAACACCAGTAAAAGGTAGAAAAATTGCAGCGTTATGTAATTAAATTGAACTCTTTAAATACACAGATATAAAAAAATATTGGCTGAGCAGCTCTGTGCTCAAAAGCTGAGCTTTCAAGAGAAGTAAAACAGGCCATAGTGCAGACTGTGCCTGCTAGTCTGAAAAGATGTGCAGTTTTTCCCTGTCAGTGGGGTACATGTTCTCGATGCTGGTCAGGAGTTGGTAGCTCTTGTTTTGCAATATAGGTTTAATTATCTTCCGAATTGCAGCACAAGGCTGTTTCTGTCAGTGTGTGTGTGGAAGATAAGAGCTGATGAAGTAAGAGCAGTAATCTTCCATGACTTCCTTTCACTACCAAGTTGCTCTGAAAAAGGGCAAAGAGGAGGACTTGCAACAAAATCTTCCAGCGTTTGGTATCCAACAGGTTTAAAATTTTAATAGGAGCTTACTTATATTGTTAAACCTGTTGGGTAACTTCTTGCTTTGCCCTTTGCTCTTCCCTTAAGTGGAATTGAATATAAATTTATGGATATAAATTGGATATAAGCTTGTGTGGCTGTTAATGGATGTCATTACAGAGTAAATAGCAATTGATTGTGGGAACGAGGGCGCCTGCACTACTGAAATCCCTTGAGCCCTGCAGCAAGGGGAGCCTTTCCTCCTCTCTGCTCTGTAAGAAATAGGTACAAGACAGACACATGAAATTAAGGACATACCACATGCCTTTATGTTATAACATTCCTATTTTCCAAATTGCTGATAAATGTAATTATCCAAGTAAGGGAAATGTAAATAAGAATAATAGGAATATTTGATTTAGGTAAGCGTGTAATAATGCTTGAAGGTTTTGCCTTTCATTGACATGCTTTAAAGCTATCAAGGAAAACCTGAAATGTGTGTGGAATAAGGAAATGTTTGGAGGTGTAAAGAAATTATTTTAGTCTGAAGTAACTGTAGTTGTTCCAAGTTACCTATCTGCAAGCTAGTGATGTCTGTGTTTGGAACAGACCTTAGAGTGAGAGTCAGATTTCAATTCCCACATCCTGAGGCCCGCTGCACTTCACTGTGTATCCCTGCTTTTTTTCTACTTTCACCTCTCCGTGCTGTGGGCACATCAAACACTTAAAATGCAAAATGGAGAACAGTGCAAGTCACAGAGCCTCAGATTTCCTGAGGCAGGGAAGGATTCTTCAGCTTGCAGTGTAGTATCACCCATTGCTTTAGCCTCCCAAATTGTGCTTCTAGAGAGAGGGAAGAGGATAAAGAGGGGAGAGGAAGGTAAAGAGAGAAAGAGGCATCTCTTAGTGACCTGAGGGTAACCAAATAAGGAAGATACAGAGCAATATTTCTACTTTTCCTCCCCCCTTTGCAACTGCAGGGATCCATTTATCATCTTATTTGTGTTAATTGGACATTTGAGCAGTTGTTTGCATCTTACTTTCTGTTAATCAGCGTATCCAGCACAGTCTGCCAGGAGCTGGGGTTCACTGGACACCAGCTTGGGTGTGCTGGAAAGTATTGTCATTTGTCTTGATGAAGAGAGCCAGGAATTAATGAATTAATTGATGGCATTGCTAACTCCCTGCTGTCTGTGGTCCAAGGTTTGCTTTTAAAGCTGCAGGGCTGCATGGGTGAGGGACCTGAACACGTCCTGCCTTGGCTGGACTGGCTGTACAGCAGGCGGGAGGGATAAATTAATGTCTTCTCCATTAAGCAGCTCTTGCAGGCAGTCATCTTTCCAAAGAAATGCCTCTAGACCCCTCGGGATTTAATAAATCCCTTTCTCCCGTCTGAAAGTTTCCAAAATAAACCACTTTGTGGGAACAGGCAGAGGTGGAAGGAGGGGTCACATCTTACCCCCTGTTTCTGAGTAGAAGGGTGAAGGGAAGCAAAGTCTTCTGTATTTCTGTGCAAGGAGCCTCCCTCCCCTGCAAACACCTGGAAAGCAGCCGCAGGAGCAGCTGTGTGAAGCCACGTGGTCGCTCTGGTCCTTCCTCCCATGGGAAGCATGGCCTGCTTTTGGGAATCTGGCTCCTTTCTTTTCTTCCTGGAAAGGTTATTTCCTGGTTTGAGGGCTCTGGCTGCAAGGGTGACTTGTGGAAGCAACAGTATTGCCAGGTGTGACTTTGTGGTGTGTGGATGTGGGGCGCATGGTTTCAAAGGGTGTGATGTGTGGGCCTGGAGCTCAGCTGGGTAGGGAGATGGCAGAAGGGTCTAATACATTGTGTTTGATGAGAGGAATTAATAATTGCACTGGTTTGGTCCTGGGCAATGAAATTGAAGTGTCACTTTGGCTGTTCATGTTTATCTGTTTTCTGAGAACATTTCTTCCCCCATCGCTTCTCAGTCTGCAGCCAGTTCCAGAAGTTGTTCTGATGACAAAGCAAGGCTCTGCCACCACCTTCTCCTTCCTGTGTTTCCTCTCCAGCTGAACTGGCCTGCAACCTCAGTTCGTAAAACACAGCAAAGATGTCTCTGCTAGGTAGACCATTCATACATGTTCCTATATTATGTTTTTTCCTGGTGTTTTTATTTCCTTTTTGAATCCTGCCATCTCAAGGTATCCAAAGTCGTTTCCTCTCATGTTAGTCTGCTTCAGCATTATCCACTCACAAAAGTGAAAAAGGGCTCTGCTGAAAATGTTAATTTGGGATTTCAAATGTGCTGGAAATGATGAACCCTACTCTAGTAACTCTTTGCTTCTAGTTTGTTTGGGGAAGGCTTCTTCCCTCCTGTTTATTGAGATCCATTTTAAAAAATGCATCAACAGCAACACAGATAAATAAAGAACTACAAGGCAACCTGGCAAGCCAAGTGCTGCCAGAAAACGTGTAGCCCTCAAATATAGAAGGCTCTGCCTAACTTTTGAATTCCCGAAGATGCCTTGAAGTGCCTGATGTTGTCTCCAGAAGGTCAGTTCTTCCTCCCCTAAAGAGGGGGTCCAGCACACAAGGCAGGATCCTGGAGCTGCACTCAGTGTTACGGTGATTGGAAACATATCCCAGACTTGGTCCTGAGCTGGATGCCTCCTGATGGTGGTTTTTTTTTCTCCCCCCGATGGAAGCCAGGCAACTAACTTCTGCCCTTGTGTTCCTGACATGCAGCAAGTGAAGAACCCTGTGTCCCACCCTGTGCTCTGTGGAGACAAGATCAGTGCTGGCAGCAAAAATGCTTGCAGATCTCAGCTGCTAAATCCACGTTCTGCAATAGTGTGGCAAAACCTAAGTGTACTGGTGTCTCTGGCCTATAAACACTAGGAGGAAGGCCTGAGGAGTCCATAGGGAAAAAGAAGGGGGGAAGAGGATCAGGAGTGCAAGAAAATAGTTTGCCTTCTGGATAGACCAGGATTTGGACCTAAATCTTTTACTCTTAATCCCAGACCTTTGGTATGTTCCTGGGATGTTAGGTATCTGTTACCATAGGCATTGGTTCCCAGGCTTTCAGTAAGGGATGAGGGAGGAGAAATCCTTTTGTTTTATACTGTAGCTAAAGTGACTGTTGAGCAACACAATGAACATGTTCTCCCTGTCCTACACCCCAGGCTGTGGGATCTGAGCACTATGAGAGCATTCTCCAGGTGTCCCTTTCATTAATCCCAGCCACTACAATGGATGACATGCAAGGAATAATGGACCAGCCCTCAGCCTAGGCAATATCACAGCTTCTTCAGCAGGAGGCAGGCAGCCAGCATCCTTCAAAGAGGTGTTTTAGGCTTAGGTAGCTGGTGGACCTTCAGGTCATTCCCAGCACAGTTAGGTCATATGGAAAGTGGCAGGCTTGCAGAGGGGATTAAATATCTTATTTAAAAGGTGGGAATCCTTCCTAAATCTCTGAGCTGCTTGTGCCGCGGATTTCCTGGTTGTTACTGTTTCTCTTGGCGGTGGGGAAGGCAGGAAGGGGGGCTGTGGGGGGAGTGTCTTTAGGAGTAGCTGAAAGTGGCCTTGCTTTTGTCAGCCAGCTCTCCCTTCCTATTAATGGCTCAGCATGAGATCTTTACTCGATTTCAGACTTGTGTTTCAGCTGGCAGCACAAGGAACTCCCTCCCTGCAGTTCAGCTGGCGGCGGTCCCGTCCTTATTGACAGCCAGAAAGTGTGAGCAGGAGCCATTTAGGCTTGTATCCTGCACTGGGTGCAGAATCATTGTTGTTTTCCTGTGGAAAACATCTGAAAGATACCTAATGCGACCCTTCGCCTCTCTGGAGACACCAGCAGGTCTCAGCAGGTTTCCAGGCAGTGGAGAAAAATGTCAGCGTGCTCTGCTGGTGCGCAGTTGTGTGGTCATGTCATGGAATCCTAGAATCATAGAATGGTTTGAGTTGGAACGGACCTTAAAGATCATCTAGTTTCAACCCCCCTGCATGGGCCAGGACACCTCCCACTAGACCAGGTTGCTCCAAGCCCCATCCAGCCTGGCCTTGAACACTGCCAGGGATGGGACTTCACTGAGCATTTTATCATAGAATCATAGAATCATAGAATCCTAGGGGTTGGAAGGGACCTCGAAAGATCATCTAGTCCAACCCCCCCTGCCAGAGCAGGGTCACCTAGAGCACATCACACAGGAACGCATCCAGGTGGGTTTTGAATGTCTCCAGTGAAGGAGACTCCACAACCTCCCTGGGCAGCCTGTTCCAGTGCTCTGTCACTCTCACAGTAAAGAAGTTTTTTTCTGATATTCACCTTGAACCTCCTATGCTCCAATTTGCACCCATTACCCCTTGTCCTATCACTGGTCATCACTGAGAAGAGCCTAACTCCATCTCCCTGACACTCACCCCTTACATATTTGTAAACATTGATGAGGTCACCCCTCAGCCTCCTTTTTTCCAAGCTAAAGAGACCCAGCTCCCTCAGCCTTTCCTCATAAGGGAGATGTTCCACTCCCTTAATCATCTTTGTGGCTCTGCGCTGGACTCTTTCAAGCAGTTCCCTGTCCTTCTTGAACTGAGGGGCCCAGAACTGGACACAATACTCCAGATGCGGCCTCACCAATGCAGAATAGAGGGGGAGGAGAACCTCTCTTGACCTACTAACCACACCCTTTCTAATGCACCCCAGGATGCCATTGGCCTTCTTGGCCACAAGGGCACATTGCTGGCTCATGGTCATCCTCCTGTCTACCAGGACCCCCAGGTCTCTTTCACCTACACTGCTCTCCGGCAGGTCAGCCCCCAACCTATACTGGGACATCGTGTTGTTCTTCCCCAAATGCAAAACTCTACACTTCCCCTTGTTGGATTTCATCATGTTTCTCCCCGCCCAACTCTCCAGCCTGTCTAAGTCTCTCTGAATGGCAGCACAGCCTTCTGGTGTGTCAGCCACTCCTCCCAGCTTAGTATCATCAGCAAACTTGCTGAGGGTACATTCTATACCCTCATCCAGGTCGTTGATGAAGATGTTGAACAACATCGGTCCCAGTACCGACCCCTGAGGGACTCCACTAGTCACAGACCTCCAACCAGATTCTGCCCCATTGACTACAACTCTCTGACTCCTTCCCATCAACCAGTTCCTGATCCACCTCACTACCTGATCACCAAACCCATACCTGATCAACTTATCTACAAGGATGCTGTGGGAGACGGTGTCAAATGCCTTACTGAAATCCAGATAAACCACATCTACCGCTCTACCATCATCTATCCACCTAGTAATTTCCTCATAGAAGGCTATGAGGTTAGTCAAACATGATTTACCCTTGATAAAACCATGCTGACTGCTCTTGATGACCCCCATGTCCTTGATATGCCTAGAGATAGAGACAAGAACAAGTTATTCCATCACCTTTCCAGGGATGGAGGTGAGGCTGACCGGTCTATAGTTACCCGGGTCCTCCTTCTTGCCCTTCTTGTAGACTGGTGTGACATTTGCTGTCCTCCAGTCCTCAGGCACCTCTCCCGTTACCCATGACTTACCGAAGATGATGGAGAGTGGCCTAGCAATGACCTCCGCCAGCTCCCTCAGCACCCTTGGATGCATTCCATCTGGACCCATCGATTTATGGATGTCCAGATTACTCAACTGATCCCTAACCCAATCCTCATCTACTATGTCAAACTCCTCATCTATCTTGACTACTTCTGGGGCTATATGAGTCTGGAGCTCATGGGGAAATCCTGCAGGAGTAAAGACAGAGGCAAAGAAGGCGTTTAGCACCTCTGCCTTCTTTATATCCTCTGTCACCAGGGCTCCCACCTCATTCCTTAGTGGGCCAATATTGCCTCTAGTGTTAGTTTTGTTAGCTATGTATTTGAAAAAGCCCTTTCTATTATCCTTAACCTGACTTGCAAGGTTAAGTTCCAAGGAAGCCTTAGCTTTCCTAATTGCCTCCCTACATCCTCTGATCCTTGATTTTCTCCAGCTTGGTGCTGCCATTTGGTTTTGCTCTGCTTCTAGTGCTTGGAGTTGTGTCCATGTCTACAGACTTTTAGCAGTGGGCTACCTTACCTGTTGTGTGTAATTAATCTGCTTGCTGAAGATGTCCACGTCTTCTCCATCCCAGTGCCCACGTAGAGGGCTTCCCCTGTCATTGGACTACTACCTTCTGTGGCCATGTTGTCTGAAGAGGCACATCAGTATAAACCAGTGTGATTTGATGGGTCTTCTGGATGCCAGGTATCACCCAGATTTTGCAGTGAATGGCTTTGCTACTGCACTGCCTACAGCAGTGTCCTCCCTTTAGCCCATCCTTCCTGGGCTTTGATAGCCTTCAGCAGTGTGGTGGGGTGGATGCTGAGTATTGCTTGTAGGATGTAGAGCAGGAACAGCTTACTTGGCCTTCGGAGGCAGTAACATCTGCATGAGAGGTGAATTGTGTGCTAATTCATAGTGCAGAAGGTGAGCAGGGTTTCTAGTTACTACTCATTATAACCTGTTTTACCCCCCAGATGTTCTTAACTATAGTTGTGTTATTTTACACAATCAAATTTGCAAAAGCTGAAGCTCGAGGATGGATCAACAATCCATCAACACTGGTATCATCTTCTATTTCCAAAGGATAAATGTTGTTGGCAGAGGCAGTGTTCCATCACGGGATCAGGTGGAAAGGGCTTGCCAATCCAGAACCTAATAAATTGGCTTTTAGGGGGCATGGCTTCCTCCCACGGGTGGGTTTGTAGTATCCTCACTGTTTCTCCATGAGATAGTTTGCATGGCTTTGTTGACAAATTGAATGCACTCGAGAAACTCATAATCATCATCTGTATTTATGGCTCTGCAGTGTTGTGCAAGGCACAGTTTTCTATGCACTAGTGTTCAATATAACATTATATACTTGTTATGAAAACCCTTGAGAAGTGTCAGAGCAATTATAGGTTGTAGGAGGAAGGCAGCCACTTGGAGAAGGAGAAGAAAGCTTTATTCAGACTGCTCAATGGAAAAGAAATGAATAAATCCCCTTGGGAAATAGATGGGAGTTAGTTTTTGAAACTACAGTGACGTTCCAATGACTAGGAGTAAATAACCTCCCTCAGTGGAGGAAAAAAAATCTATGTAAAAGTTCAGTGTTGAGACCTTCTTTGGCTTTTTCTCCTCCTTTTTTCATTTCCCTCTGCACTCATGGAGAAATAATAAAAAGTAAATGAAATTTGTGGGTGGTTCTGGGGTTTTTTTGCTTCTTTTCAGAAGCTCTTGTCCATAACCTTTCCAGCTCTTTTGCGTACACTCTACCTTAGCTAATGCTCCCTTCTGCAATTTTAAACTTCATCCACAGTCTTCAGACTAGTGTGAATTTTCTCTTGATTTATGCAGTTGTGTGTATTCACCCAGAGCTCTTGGCACTGGCTCAATTCTTCCAAGGCTTCTTAATTTCACACCCAAAGTACTCCAAGCTCTGTTCATCTCATCCTTCCTCTTTCCCAGGAAGAGGTCTGGGGACCAAATGGCAGCACAAGAGGCTGAGAGATGTTTAAAATCTTTGGCAAACGGATGCAGATGAGCTAATGTGCTGCCTTGTGGTGAAACCTGGGCTGACAAAAGCTGCTGCTTTGCTTGCAGCTGAGGATAGGAGCAGATTTGGAAGTAAGCAGAAAGCATCCCATGCACTGGTGCCTGAGTGTAGGGGCTTCAAAGGGCAGTTTGGAGTGGCTCTGTGGGAAGTTAACTCCATTTCATGTAGTGCATTCTAACAAATGAGAGAGCTGGGAGAAGTGTTGAATAGGGAGGGGGAAAAAAGTCTCTGTGTGTTTGCATCCATGCTAGGGAGAAGAACCTGCAGAAATGAGAACCAAAATATCTGATGCTGCAATTATCCAGCAGAGCTCCTGTATTTTACTCCAAGAATGACCTCAGAGGAAGGGGCATTATGGGGTGAATAAGCGGTGCATTTTAGTGGAATAGTGGATGACTCTTTGGTAAGCGTTAGAATAAATGGTGCAGTATTCCAGACAAGCATACAGCTGCTCCATGTGAGACAGGGAAGAATGGAATGCAGATGGATAGGAGTTAGGAAGTTTCTAGGCAGGAAGAAGTGTGGGGCCAAGCAGAGAAAAAGCACTATAATTGCCCTCCCTGTGGTGGTGCTGAAAGAGAAGTGAATTGTCCACGTTCCGTGTCAGGTGTTGATACTCTGGGCTTCTCCTTATTGAAATACCCATTAGCATCTGCAGGATGGTGCCCCGGAGTGTGGACATGAAAGCAGGCATTTGTGACATGAAAATAATGTCAAACATGCCAAGCCTGTTTCCCATCCAAAATCAAAACCCCTAGTCTGATTTTGTCAGCCTGTGTGCTAGTACTTGATAACTTTGCCTTTTGTGTTTGGCCCTCAACAATTTTCATGGACTACCCATTTGAATAGGAACACTGAAACTTGCTCTGGCTTGCTGAGCAAAACTTGCTTCATTGCACCATGCAGCATGAAGCTGCTGAGAAATTGTTTGTAGGCAGATCACCAGATCTGTCTGCTTTGTGTCCTGAAATTGCTTGCCCAGGGAGAGCAATATCAGGTGTTTTTTTTCCCCTCTTCCACAAACTGGTGACATAAGGCAGAAGCAAAATGGGACTTGTCAGTCTGTATTACCTCCATCAGTTCATGTCAGTGTGCTGATTCTTGCTTCCCTCTGATGTCTACAGACAGTAATAAATCACATTGTGACCGAGCCAAGTCAACATGCTGATTTGAAAACATGAAGTAACATCTAATCAGGGTATGCATTTCAGGTTTTAAAGAGCAGACATTGGATTAACCTGGAGTAGTGCAAATTGCAGCCGGAGTGAGTGAACTGGAGCTTTGCTACTTGAAAGTTCAGTATATATTTTATGTATGCAAAACTAATTAAAACTCAGTTTGCTCATGTTTTCAGATTAGATTCCAAATATATTTGACTGAGCAATCACATCTGTCTCTATTACAAGGTGTTTCCACTGTTGTCATTTTCCCATTTGTCAACTTTGATTTTAAACAGGAGCTTGTACCACAAAACAATCTTTTTCTCTAGCAGTGATCACCCTGCAAGTCTCATGAGAATAAATAATTTTGCTTACCTTGGTATCTCAAGTGGATGGTACTCAATATTGTATAAAAATACATCCCAGCATCCTGACTGCCCTTTTAGGTTGTCTTGTGGAGGGGGAATGTTACCATGTTTGTACACCATGAGCAGCCCTGAGTAGTTTGATCTGTAGCTAGTTTGATCTTTAGAAAGAAGAGGCTACATTTTACAAAAGCTAAGCTAGATGTGCTTGTGCTCTAGTTTCTGTAAAGTGTCTTTTTGGAGTCGAATGCTGCTCTCACTTGAGCCTACCAAGTGCCTACTGGGCTATTGTAGAACTTCCACCACAGCCTTAGCAGTGTCTGCCTTTGCTGCTGTAGGAACACACACTGTATCAGGTAAATATGTAGGTCTGCAAGGAGGGGGAAGGAGAAAGAAGCATTTAGTTTAGTTTAAGCCTCAGACCCACCACCTTGATTCTTAGGTTATGACATTTGATCATCTAAACAAATACCTCCCAGATGATGAATTCACCTTTTCTCTGTCTCAGTATAATGATGATATTTTACATATGCAGTTTCTCTCATTTCCTTCCTGCTTTTTATTCTTTAGACAAAATGACCTCCTAAAGTTCACAACCCATGTATTTTTTCCAAATTATTAACTCCTTAATGTTCTCCAAAACAGCTCCTCTCTTCATTTCTCAGCTGTCAGCTGCTATCTGGAGCAAGGCATCCATACATGGCCTTCAGAGAAAGACAGCTCTGTATTTTAGCTGATTTGTTTTTTTCAGCCTCATAATCCTTGTAGTGGTGGTGAGACTGCAGCAAGGAAATGCAGATGGTCCTTTCTGGCTGGCAGAGGATACTTTCAGCTCAGACTTCGTTTTTCTTTGAGTTGTGTGCAAACCATTTCTGCTTGTTGCTCTCTCTTGATTTTGCAGTAGTGGTTTCATATCCCCTTGGAGAAAGCAGGGACAGGATCAGATTTGACTGAGAGAAAGGAAGAAAGTATAGCCTAAAACACCTCACCTTCCCAAAGCATCCCTCCTTTCCTTTTATCCTGTCTTTTTAGGCTTGGGCAAGGCAGAAGGATTCTGTTAAATCCAACCAGTAGGCCTTATTACATCCTTTCCCTGTTGTTCAGTGAACTCTTGATTTTTAGAGCTGTGCTTGTACATGGCAGAACGAAAGCCTCTGGATAGCCATGGAGATCCAAGAGCTGTGGTATGAACAGAGAGTGAATTTGGGAAGGGGTGCTGGGCAATACAAGAGCAAAATCTGTTAGACAAATGGAAGTCATTATTAGGCACGTGTCCTCTCTGAGTTTATTTTAAACCTGAATCCTCCAGGCATGAGAAGGTCTCTGAGGAGTCAGTGGTGTGGTTGCTACCGACAGATTTTTTCCTATTCCTGACTCTGTTAATTGTTCTGGATGGTTTATGATACAGTTGATGTTTTTTGCAAAATTTGTGCTGAGACAGTGATGCCATTTTCTTCTCTCTAGCAGAAAAAAAAAAAAGCTATAAACTACCCTTTCTTCACTCACAGGGTGCTTTTGAGGTCTTAAATCAGAGTTAGGAGACTTCTCAGTGCAAAGTAGACTAAATAACAGGCTAAAACAACTAAATAGCAGGCATTCATCTCCCAGGGAGGCTGCAGAATAGAAGCTGGAAGGGGAGCAGCTCCCAAGTCCCTTCACTGGACATTTGCCTGTTTACAGAGCTGAGAGGTGTTCAGGCTCACAGCAAACCCCCCCCTGCCCTCTCACTCTGCTCCAGTAGCATTCCCTTGTGTTGCATTCCCAAGGATAGCCTTCTTCTTGGATGCGTGGCTGGCTGCAGCTCTCTCCTCCTGCTAACCTTGCTCTGTTCAGTGAATCAGATGGTTTTGTTTCCAGCAGATGTTTCTGCCTCAGATCAGTGGAGAGTCTCTAGATCATTTCACTCCTTTTTGTAAAGTGATTGAATATTAGCCAGAGGTGTAGCGAGGATGTTCTCACCTGCCAAGATTTAAAGCAGCTCCATTCATTACTGAATTCACTTCTGCTCCTGGTGGAGAAGCTTAATGTGTAAAGCTTGGAGAGAAAGAACAGAGCACCTCTGAACGTGCCTCCTCCTGAGGGCTGGCACTGATGGGGCCTGAGGAGAAGTCCCATGGTGGTACCTGCAAGGGTCTCATCTGCTGGGTAGGAGCCCACCATGCTGCTGTGCCCTGGCAGGGGAAAACAGAGGGGTCTGTGGAATTAACCATTCCATCTCCTCCTTTCAAGGGTCTTGCTGCTGAGTGGGACTTGGGGGGGGCTGAATGTTTGTCTGGCCACCCCAGCGTGTTGGTCAACTGGTTCCCATTTCAGAAGCTTAAGGTAACTAAAGCACATTTTCAGTTTGTGTTGAAGGTGGTTGGGAATCTGGCAGGGCCCCTCTTGGTGGAGAATTACTTTTGTTCAACAAGAAAGGATTTGATGCAGAAGGAACTGTCCACTTTTTGCCTTAGGGGGCAAAACATGTAAAATTTTTGAAGTGCCTATTTTCTCAGTAACACACTGCTGTCAGAAATGCTACTAAGTTTTATTGACTTTATTGATATTATTCAAAAACTCTTGTGCCTGGGCAAGAAAGGAGAACACCAAAGTGCACCCGGTTCTGTGTAACTTGGAAACCTGGGGATGGCAGCTGAAAACATGGATGTACTCAGAACCTTTTCCTGCCTCATCTGAGTCACTCAGCTGAGAACTTTGGCTCAGGCTGTGATCCAAATTCCCTTCCAGCTGCCAGGCCCATGAAGGAAGCCATAGTATTTATTTACCAGTAAAACATGGAAAATAGGGAAGGGAGGAGTTGTGCTTTGTGAGCAGGAGGTCTGTAGTCACTCATGTGGACTTGCTGTTACTTGGCACCTGGAGCACTGTGTGGTAAGGCACCACATTTCCAAAGATAGTTACAATGGAAATACCAAGAATGCTTATTTTTTTCCCTTCAAATGTGTATCTTTAATTAGTAACAGTAATAATGTGATTTTACAGCCCTTTTAGCTCTTTTTTTTTTTATAGATAGAGGGAGAAGACTGTAGGATAGTTAAGGTCATAATGGAAGTGAGGTCTGTGATGAGGCTAGGATGCTTGGGACTTTACCCAGTCTGGTCCTAAAAACCTCCAGGGGTGGAGCCTGCACAAACATCACGTGTTGAGGCCGAGTCCTTCATGGTACTTGCCACCAGTGGCCACCAAGCAGATACAGAGCTGCAAAGGCAAACAGCCCAGGCTGGCTGCAGTCTCTCTCGTTGGCCAAGCAGTATGGGCTGGAAGGACCAAATAAGTCTTCATCTCCAGATGCCCCCCAGGTGGATTATTCATAGAGTTCTCTTAGTCTTATTGAACACCCAAAGTAAGGAGTTGGAAGAGGCAGTGAAGTAGCACATGCCACATCATTGACAGTGGAATGCTTATAAAAACATTATAGCATCATAACACTTGAATGAATGGAGGTAAAACCGAGCTGATCAAACCCCACGCTAGTGTGGTGCCACTTGGAAGAGGGAAAGACTCTCCTGATTACTGCAGGATCTCTACCTTGAAACTTGGTTCAGGTCTTTATTTCTGGACTGGTTTACACTGTCTTCTGCTAGCTGTAGGTGAAGACTGTGGACCTCCTCTGCCTGGCACACACCTCTCTCCTCTGTTCTGCATTTTGACATGGGGCTCAGGGGTTTGGATGCTTCCCATCCTTCATCTACCTCTTTGTTAAGCCAGAAACCTTGTAATTTGAGAACAGTCTTTGTTTTCCTAACCCTGAGGTGAGAATTGACCAGGGCACGCATGTTGTCTGGTAGATGTCAAGGTAGTTTTGAGCCTAGTGGACCTTCCCACCTGATCCATGGGGCATGTTTTAGCCTCACAAAGTGTCTTTTAAGGATCTGGCCTGTGTTAGAGGCTGGAGGAGCTACTCCTCCAGGGATTTCCCTTGAACAACTTGTATTTTGCAAAGTGTAATTTCCATTCAGAGTTTTATCCATTTTAGCCTTTTCTTATTTCTGTGGATCTCCAATTTCTGTATGAGGTGCCTGTCTCAATTTTCATTCACATGTATCTGTTCTTTTATCGTTTCCTTCCAAGCACATGATTATCATGAGTAAAGAGGGAGAAAAGGGAATGATGTTATTGCTGTTCAAAGGGATCTCAACCTCTGGTTTTGTTCTGCTGTGTTTAATAAGAGATTGCAATGATTGCATGTCCCACTATCACGTAGCACATCACAAAAGCAAGTCTGGTTTTCATTTTAAGTAAAAGAATAAATTAAAATTGGTCACTTCCAGTGTTTAATATGTTTATAGCATCAACCTTTTTTGGCTAACATTTTGGAATGCTTCCAAAATATTTTGAAAAGCCAGGAAATGAAAGCCAGAGCTCTAAAGAGCAGAGGAGAAAGATTGTAACTAGGAAATAAATTTGGATAGGATAATCTAACAGCTGTTTAGGGCAGGTGAACAAAGTGTGTATTTTCTTAGTGTCTCCAACAGAAAACATCTTGGTGTTTTAAGAGAGAAGAAGTTAACTAATGTCTTTAAGGCCTGAGGAAAAGAAATAAATCAGAATTTCTCAGCATTTGAGATACATCAGTAATAGAAGTGTTGTTATGGAAACCCTGAAGATGACTGTCAAGTTTCTTGTCTGCTGCTTTGTTATTTGGAGAATTAAGTCTACAGTTTGGAGACCATCATAAACCAGAGATGCTGGTACCACCAGGAGCAGAGCCAGCCTCAGGGTCAGTACTCTCCCTTCATCTCCTTCACCCAGCTCCCAGCCCACCTGCCATGTTATGGACCTGCCTGCTCGATTCCTCCCCTCTTTATAAATCCTAAAACTCCTTTCTTCCTCTTTTGAAAGGAGTTTCAAAATGCAGCTGGAGTCTGTTCACACTTTCCATCCTACCTCCAGGTTGCCTGAGGGGCTGCTGTGGCCCATTTACTAAAGACTTGAAGAAACAAGATCTTCAAGCAGAGCTTGAAGCAATGAGACCTTGTATAGAAATGTTGAAGCGTGGTTGTATCCTAAGGGATCTCCGAATATCCTGATGGGAAGGCTGGGTTTGCTGCAAGCCAGGGTAATAAATTCCTGAAGGGCTGCATTTGTTTTTGAAGTCCAATCTTGTTCCTGCAGACCTCCCCTTGCAGGAGAGCCCATAAGCATAGAAATGCACTGGTGGGGCATGCTCACAAGAGCCTTGGAGTACCAAAAAGGGGCAATTTGCACTCATTGCATCGTGGTCGTAATGGCAAGTTAAGAGCTGCTCAGCCAAGATGAGACTTTGAGACAAATGTGGAGGCTTGTTAGAGTGGACTACATCCTTCCACAAAAGCACCTGTTCAGAGAAAAAGCAATTTGTATTTGAGATTGTTGGGTTTGTTTGCTTTTGAGATTGGAACATATTTTTTATCGAGGTAAGACTGAGTCATATTAGAAAAGCAAACCCAGAGTTCCCCCAAAAGTACTTGGGCTTTTCAATATTTTATCTTGGATAAATATGAAACTCATCTAGTCTCTTCCATTGTGTTTTTTCACACACAGGTTTCAGTAGTCATGGGTAACTGTGTGTGAGGATGAACAGCCAACATGACCTGTGTGCTCCTCCCATGGGCTGCAGGAAAAAACATTCTCTTGAATTTCACCCTAACTGATGGAGTTCCTCAAAAATAAGAAACTCCAACTGACCAATGCCCCAATATGTAAATCACAGTTGACATTTTTCTTGGTGCACTCTGCTATCCACTAGAAAATTGAGAAAGCGTGGAATTAGCAGCTACCAACCCTCTTATGTTGAAGTTCTTCTGTACAGGTGTCCTGCAGCAGGTAACTATTGGTATGGTGGGGAGGCTGTGAAGAATTCTTTAGTGTTTAAGGGAGGACTATGTTATATATATATGTAAAAATAAAAAATCATAAAGGTTGGAAAACACATCTAAGATTATCAAGTCCCTATTTTTCAAGAGCCTCTCCAGTTGAGAAGGACAAACTAGAGGCAGTGCAGCCTAGGCAGGACATTCATGCTGTTACTTAACGGTGCTGTCACAGACACAGTGTCTGGTGATAGAGCTACAAGCAAGGGAAGAGGTTTATGGCCTTGCAAGGCACCTTTGTGACTCCATGCTTCGTTAGTACTTCTCTGTTCTGGCTCTAAGAAATCTGCCCCAGACAAACAACTCCTTGTCTGTTCCGTCTGGCTTCTTGTTTCTTCCTTGCTTTTTTTTTAAACACCTGAATAATTTCCAGGAATGTTGCACATGACACAATTTGCTCTGACTTTAATTGCCTTTTTTCATATTCTCTGTCTGCTCAATAGCTAACTCTCTCCTTGAGTGCTTGTTGTCTTTGTTTGCCAACTCACACCCTATTTTAAGAGGTTTCTCTAGCAGCTTTTTTCACTACCTTACAGATTTTAACATGGTCTTTGCAGCCCCACTTTGCAAACAAACTCATTATATGGTGCTTGCCAATGCAAGCTGCAAAATGCTACATGCACACCTCTAGGCTGAAACAAACCTTGCATCAGAAGTAATTTATAGAGTCACAGGATAACTGAGGTTGGAAGGGACTTCTGGAGGTCACCTATCCTATTGAATAAGGCCAAATGTTGGGTCCTGCACTTTGGCCACTACAACCCCTGGCAGCGCTACAGGAGGAGTGGCTGGAGAGCTGCCCAGCAGAGAGGGACCTGGGGGTGCTGATGACAGCAGCTGAACATGAGCCAGCAGTGTGCCCAGGTGGCCAAGAAGGCCAACAGCATCCTGGCCTGCATCAGGAATAGTGTGACCAGCAGGACCAGGGAGGTGATCCTGCCCCTGTACTCAGCCTTGATGAGGCTGCACGTCGAGCACTATGTGCAGTTTTGGGCACTGCAGGATAGGAAGGACTTTGAGGTGCTGGAGAGGGTGAAGAGAAGGGCGACTAGGCTGTTGAGGGGTCTGGAGAACCAGCCTGATGAGGAGAGGCTGAGGGAGCTGCGGCTGTTCAGCCTGGAGAAGAGGAGGCTGGGGGGAGACCTCATTGCCCTCTGCAACTACCTGAAAGGAGGTTGTAGTCACGCAGGTGTTGGCCTCTTCTCCATGGTGACCAGCGATAGCACAAGAGGAAATGGGGTCAAGTTGTGCCAGGGAAGATTCAGATTGGATACTAGGAAAGATTTCTTCACAGAAAGAATGGGGAGGCCTTGGAACAGGGTGTCCAGGGAGGTGGTGGAGGCACCGTCCCTGGAGATGTTAAAAAAACAGGTGGAAGTGGTGTTTTGGGAGATGGTTTAGTGGTTAGGGGTTGTAGGGCGGATAGTTGGACTTGGTGATCTTGAAGGTCTTTTCCAACCTTGATTATTCTATGATTCTATCCATACCCCTGAGTGTATATATGTGTAAGAATCTTGGAAAGAGAGGAGATAATATTTGTGTGTGTATATATATTTTAAGTGATTTATCTGTTGGAGGATGTGCATCTCCTCTGGGGACTGGATCCTCTAGGTTCCAGCATTAACAAAACCCTTATGATAATAAAAATCATATTAAGAGCAAAAAACCCCAAAGTTTAGATCCTCCCAGACAGAACCCCACCGGGCTGGAAGATACTCCTTCAGTTTGCTGTGGCTGCAGAGTTTACTTGTGAAGGTCACAAGAGAAAACAGTTGAGAATTAATACCTCTGCACCAGCAGAGTATTTCTGCTGGGAGAATTCATTAGCAAGGCAGACAGTAACTATTTGTGTCTCCTTTCAAGGGTAATGTGACCAGTGTGCTTTGCAAGAGGTATGTTTCACGTGGGGATGTTTAAAGAGGGTTTAACCAGAGCCCATAGGGATACTCGAACACATTCTGATGTGTTCAAACTGATGTCCATCCCCTTTACTCCTCCAAAGGTGAAATCTTGCTTTGAATTGCTTTGGGCAGCTCCTTGGTTCTTTAGGCAGTCTCCAGCAGGACTTTGCTGTCCACCAGCCTTGCTTGCTGCTTTCTGTTTGTCCACAGGCTACATTGCCTGGTGTTGCCCAAGATGGGCTGACCTTTGGGCCAGCTTTGATTGCTTCCTGGCTTCTCTTCCACCTACCAACCCAGTTGGGCTTTCCTTGGTTTATTGATGTCTCTCATTGCTCTGCCTACCTATTCCCTGCTCTGCAGGTACACCTTGTGCTCTTTATGCTTTGATTCACTTTCCTGCCTTCCTCTCATCTAGGTTTTAATTCCTCCCTTTAAAGCACAGAGGAAGAGTCTTTATCCTGTTTTCAGATGCTCTCAATCCTCCAAGCTACTCTCTGCCTCTAGGCTGCTGTTACAGATTTTGGTCATCACCTCCTTTATTTCCATTCTCTATTTTTCAAAACCTTTGTGCAGACAAGGTAGAAACTCGGATGCAGATCTACTCTTTTCTCCAGTAATCCTGTCTCTAGAGTAAGTCTTGATTTAAATCCAAGAAGTGTTACTGTTATTCACTGCTTCAGGCTGCTGAGATTGATGGTTTCAAACCCAGTTTGAAAACCATTGTCACAGCTTGACATTTTTGAAAAGGCACAACAAAACTCCCCCACGTTACTCACAGGTCCCAGCTGGCGAGGTGAGGTGAGGCAGGACAGCATGGGTTGGTAGATGTTTTATTGGTTTTTGGACCTCTTCTGTGGACATCTCACCACAGGTTTCTTGCTGCTGTTGGTGTCCATCCCATCTGCTTAACTCTTCCAAATAAGCCTTGGCACTGGAAGTTGCCCCAGACAAGGTGACCAGGACAGGGAGCCCAGTGGCTCTGTCTTCTGCACTGCCCTAGGAGAGGCTGGCTTAGTGCTCCATCACATTCCAACTGCCTCTCCAGGAGGGTTTATAGGAGGTGAAATAAGGTCATTCAACTAAAAAAAGAGCGTACTGGACCATATGAAGAGACTTGTAGCTTCACTGGTTACGCCAGCAGGTTTGAGTGTCATTAACTCTTCATGTCTGGTTTCATTTACCTTCCTCATGTTAGATTTTATCGAACAAGCAGAGAGAACAGCTTACTTCAGGGCTTTTGCTAAGTGTGATACAGATGGGACTCTGTGTTATTAATCTCAGGAGTGACCAGGTGCTCAGCATGGCCCTGCTTTTGGTTCCCCTTCATTTGCTAAACTTTTAAAGGTTGAGCTTTAAACTTCTGCTGCAGATGCCAGCATTAAGTGAAATAGTTCTGGAAAATGTCATCAGATGTTGTTTAGTCTTTTCCAGGCAGGCGTCTAAGGAAACATATTTTTCCTCATATTCCAAACACTCTTGCAACAATTTGCAATGTTGCCATGTTTTGGAAGATGACTTAAAATTTGGCAAAACATGAGGTTTTGTTTTTTGGTTCTTTTCCCCAACCTTATTCAAGTTGTTCTGTCAAAACTTACCCAAATTGGGGTTACAGTTCCCACGTGTGCATGGGCTGAGAAGCAGCAGGGGCTTGGTAAACTCTGGCTGGGGGAGGGCAGGGGGTGGTGGGGAAGGGGCACAGGGATGGGGCAGAGGCCCTTTGTGTGGGGTTCAACAAGGCCAAGTGTTGGGTCCCAACAACTCCATGGAACACTCCAGGCTAGGGGAAGAGTGTCTGGAAAGTGCCTGGCAAAAAAGGACCTGGGGGGTGTTGGTCAACAGCAGCTGAGTGTGAGCTGGCGTGTGCCCAGGTGGCCAAGAAGGCCAGCAGCATCCTGGCTTGTATCAGCACTAGTGTGGCCAGCAGGACCAGGGCAGGGATTGTCCCCTTGTGCTGGGCACTGGTGAGGGGACACCTTGAATCCTGGGGTCAGTTCTGGGCCCCTCACAACAACAAGGACATTGAGGGGCTGGAGCATGTCCAGAGAAGGGCAACAGAGCTGGGAAAGGGTCTGGAGCACAAGTCTGAGGAGCAGCTGAGGGAGCTGGGGGTGTTTCCTTTCAGAAAAGGAGGCTGAGGGGAGACCTCACTTTCTGCAACTGCCTGAGAGGAGGTCAGAGTGAGGGGGGGTGTTGATCTCTTCTTCCAAGTAAGAAGTGGTAGAACAAGAGGAAATGGCTTTAAGGGGAGGTTTAGATTGGATTTTAGGAAAAATTTATTCACAGAGAGGGTTGTCAGGCTGTGGGGGAACGGACTAGTTCTCCCCCCACACAACGGAATGCCTTTTGGTCTGTGACACAAGCCCTGCCCCAGGCTGCCCAGGGCAGTGGTGGAGTCCCCGTCCCTGGAAGGGTTTAAAAGCCATGTAGATGTGGTGCTGAGGCACGTGGTTATTGGTGGCCTTGGCAGTGCTGGCTTAACGGTTGGACTCTTCAGGGTCTTTTCCAACCAAAACAATTATCTGAGTCTGTGACTAAAACTGGTCCTTGCAGCTTGCTGGGAAAGAGATGGGAACTGGGGTGGGGACAGGCTGGTATTGGTGGGAGTTGCTGGGTTAGCTCAGCTGCTGAGGTTTGCTTACAGAAACCTGTTGCTGCTGACTGGCTAGAACTGTCCATCACCTTTCTGTAACTCCGTGAACAGTTAAGTTAATGGCACCTTGTTGAACCAGATGATGGGTGTGTAGCTCTGGACTTGGCAACAGCAGACTGGAAATCCCTCCTGTTATTCAGGAGTGAGCAAGGAGTGCAGCAGCACCCTTCAGCTTTAACCCCTGGTTTCTTTACTTCTCCTCTTTCCCCTGCCTGAAGATTTATTACTTCCTTTGTGTGGCTTCTATTCCTGAGGAACTCATGGAGCTATCAATACTGCAGCAGGCCAGTGATGGTAAAACCCTGGAGAAGATGAATTTTCCAGAGAAGGGGACATTGGATAGTAGGGAAGGCCAAAGCAACTTGTTCCTATTTTTATCTGCCAGAGGTGAATGCCAGGGAGGCTGAGGCCAGCTGGTTGGGAAAGGTTTGGATCGAATCAAGTTCCCCATTCTCTGAGCTGAAGCTTTGATTTGCCAACATGCTGGATATTTGAAAGCTGTATTTAACGTTGGTGGAGTTGAGCTTTCAGAATATACAGTGTAAACAACAAGTATTAAATTACATTCAACTCAAATGGAGTCTTTCTTCCTGGACACTTCAAAGTGGGTGTTTCCAACCTTAATGGCCTTGTTGCTGTGTGACAGGATAACTCCTGCTTTGTCTCAGGTCCTGTTTAAAAAATATATTCTGTACTGTTCAGGAAAATCTACAGATCTATAGTGATGTTTCTTAAAGAAAGCTAGTAAGAATCATTATTCTGTCTTCAGAGCAGAGCTTGAGCAGCATCCAGGCAATAAAGCTGCAGCCCAAGTGTGAAACAGCACGGACAGAATAAAATGTTGAATAGTCATTGATGAATTCTGCCCTGAATCAAGTGGGGAATCTCCCTCCCACCCCTCCTGGCATTCTAGAGATGCATGATGAAATCTGTATCTTAAGGAACACGTGACCTCTCAACCTTGCTTTATTTTCCTAATTTCTGCAATATAAAGTGTTCTTATTTTTAAACCTTGCATGAAAGTGTAATGAATAATTAGTGTCCTCCTGGGGAAACCTGGAAAGGGACCAATAATGTGAATAATGATAAAACTGATTGCTCTTATCCAGTGATTGCTAGGATATAAAATTGAAAATAAAGAACTGGGCCTTTCAGACATCTCCATTTTATGCCCAGAAGGAGAGAAATAGAAGCTAGAAACGTCACTGTCCCATTCCTGGCATTAAAGGCTTTACTGGATGACAGAAGAAGTGCGTGTTACTGAGACCTCAAGCTGTATAGAAATGCACTTTGGATCTTAGAAATCCTCTTAGATATTCTTGTAGCTTTAAAATTAAGGAACTGGTTGGGCTTGTGAATCATGGAAGACTTGGACTTGGTTATTTCACCAAGTGGCTTCCCACCCATGCCTGTCAGCCGGGAGCAGATGGGCAGAGCTGGTAAATCACCACAAGAATTTTGCCCATGATATCAATTACACACGGGCTGACACACTCCTGAAGTCAACTTAATTAGTTTTCTTCTGTGCCCGGAAAGAGAAAATGACCATTTAATTATTGGGAGAAAAAAAATAAATAAATTACTAATTGAGAGAGTCTCATTAGTGCAATTTAGTTTATATTTCATTTTATTTGAGGGACATGGATGCATTTGAGGCAAAGATGTTATTTAATGTTTAATTGGATGGGCTCAAAGTGACAAAGCACTGAATGTCCTCATCAAAACATTAATGGTCTGTGTGATTTGCTGGTGTTAATATCCAAGATGAGTGCCTGCAGGTTTGGCAAAACTGAGCCTGCTTTGTTCACACAGGCTTCAATCATCTGCATTTTTACCATTCAATGTTGGCCAATTATAAGAAGGGCTTTAAGAAGAAAAAAAATAATGGTTTTACTTTTAAAGTTGTTAATATTTGACATTATCATAGAATAATAGAATGGTTTGGGCTGGAAGGAACCTTAAAGATCATCTAATTCCAACCCCCAGGTTGCTTCAAGCCCCATCCAACCTGCCCTTGAACACTTCAGGGATGGGGCAGCCACAGCTTCTCTGGGCAACCTGGGCCAGTGTCTCACCACCCTCAGAGTCAAGAATTTCCTCCTGATGTGTCACCTAAATCTCCCCTTTTCCAGTTTTGATCCGTTACCCTTTGTCTTCTCACTACAAGCCCTTGTCCAAAGTCCCTCCCCAGCTTTGCTTCAGCACTGGAAGGTGCTCTAAGGGCCCCTTGGAGCCTTCTCTTCTCCAGGCTGAACACCCCCAACTCTCTCAGCCTGTCCTCATAGGAGAGGTGCTCCAGCCCTCAGATCATCTTCATGCCCCTTCTCTGGACCTTCTTCATGAGCTCTATGTCCCTCTTGTGTTGGGGGACCCCAGAACTGGACACAGTACTCGAGGTGGGGTCTCATGAGAGCTGAGTAAAGGGGCAGAATCACCTCCCTGGCCCTGCTGGCCACACTGCTTTTGATGCAGCCCAGGACACAGTTGGTTTCTGGGCTCCAGTGCACGATGCTGGCTCATGTTGAGCTTCTCGTCCACCATCACCCCCAAGTCCTTCTCAAGGCTGTTCTCAATCCATTCTCCCCCCAGCCTGTATTTGTGCATCGGGTTGCCCTCACCCAAATGCAGGACCTTGCACGTGGCCTGGTTGAGCTTCATGCATTTTGCACGAGCCCACTTCTCCAGCCTGTCCAGGTCTCTCTGGATGGCATCCCTGCCCTCCAGTGTGTTGACCTCACTGCACACTTTGGTGTCGTCAGCAAACTCACTGAGGATGCACTCAATGCCACTGTCCATGTCACCAACAAAGATGTTAAGCAGCACCAGTCCAAGTACCAACCCTTGAGGAACACCACTCGTCACAGGTCTCCATCTGGACATCCAGCTGTTGACCACCACTCTTTGAGTTCAACCATCCAGCCAGTTCCTTACCCAACGAGTGGTCCATCCATTGGATCTGTACTGTTCAGTTTTGGTACCAGGATGTTGTGTGGGACAGTGTTGAAGGCTTTGCACAGGTCCAGGGAGATGACACTGGTTGCTCTTCCTTTGTCCACCAATGCTGTGACCCCCTTGTAGAAGGCCACCAAATCAGTCAGGCAGGATTTTATGAAATGTAGTACTCTACAGCCACCACAGTTAAGACACACAGTGGCTTGGGCACAACCCCGTGAATAATAGAGACCATTATTGGTCTGTGTTTTGAAACAAACAGGAATGTTAACACATCTTAGCTGAACCGGCTCTGATGGCAACAAGCCACTTAGCAATTAAAGTTTCACTTGCTCCACAATTAAATTTACAACTACAATGTAATTAGCACATAGTTGAATTTACAAAAGTGTAGCTCTGGCTGAGAGTCCCAGGGCTCGGGGAACATGTGGCAGGGGCCAGGGCAGTGAGGGAAGCTGTTTCCTCTTGGATTCTTTTCCCAAAGTCTTGGTGCATCTCCCTGAAATATCCCTGCGCTGCTTTTCAAGTTGTCTTGTGTTAAAACTAAAAGTCAGATGGGTAAAACTGCAAACCAGGCTGTTCCAGAGCTTTCAGGGAGCTGCCCTTGGCAGTGGGGTGAAGGATTGTTCTGTTTTGAGGCTATTTTTATAACCCTCTCTTTTTTCTTCCAAGCCTTGTTTTACTGGTGGCAGGCTGGACTTCTTGTAGCTGTCCTAGAGCAGCATCGTGCTTACTACAGGCCCTCTGCTCATCATTTGGAGGAGTTGCATCTGTTGGAGTTGAGCACACTTAAGCATGAGTACTAATGCAAACAGTGCATTTCACAGACGTTTCAGGAGGGGGCAAGAATGGAGGAATGTAGCTGCACATGCCACAAGTAATTTTTCATTCCCTCAGCTAATTTACGAGCTGCGGAGAGAAGTTGTGAGTTCTGGATGACAAGTGAAAAAAATAGGTGGGAAAGAGGGCAGAGTGTTTGGCAATGTAGAAATTTTACTTCTAGGTGAATGGCATTTCCATAAAAATCTGTGTGAAGGAATGAGGATAAGGCTTTAGCTCTTACCATCTGGGAAGATGGCTGGGATAAAATAAATGAGGATAAAAGAGGAAGTTTGCTGCTCTTTGAACCCAAGAAATGAGGGTGCAAACATTTCCTGCCTTTCCCCCCCCCCCCCCCCCCAAGGTGGGACAGGAATCAAAGAAAATAGAACCAAAGAGCCTGGCATCTAATCGAGACTTCTGAGCATCTGCCCAAGCCAAAATATTTTGAGTCATGCATGGTTAATGGGATTTCTGGCAGCTCTTTCTGTTGAGAGCAGGCTGGTGGCTTCTGGAGGTACTATTCTGTCCTATCTCCTCATGCTGGTCACCTACATTGGGAGAAAGCCACATGGATGGCACCCATGGGGCTAGAGAATTGATTAATAAAACTTGCTGAAAGGGGATGTCGAGCAAAGGCCCATTTCACTGCTTGCAGGACCATTGGTCAGATGATCTTGGGGCATCTTCTGTCCGTGTGAGAAAGGAAAAGGGACGTGAGGGGAATCCAAAATATAGCCACCAAAATACAGCTTTACTCTTGGGCAGTCCTCTGTGCTAGCTGAGACAGATTTTTGTTTTATGTTCTATCTATATGAAATGTAACTTGCATTGTCCTCCATCAATATGGAGTAGTTTTGTATAGCTCACATTAAAATTCCTAGTTTGGATGGAAGCTAAAGCTCTGGAATCAGGTCAGTGTTGAATTCAGTAGTGCTCAATATTTAGGCGTTCTGTAATCTTCTTGCCTCGAGGAAAACATCATTTGCATTATTTAGTGTTTGTCTGACAGAGATGTCAAAGGGAGTTTCAAGTTTATCTCCATTAGTTGATCAATATTGTATTGCATTTCTTTGGGATTTTTTTTTGTCTGGTTGATACGTCAACAGAAACAATTAGTTTTCTGTATGGCAAGCTGCACCACCTAGGCTGCCAGCTAGGAAAAGAAAATGTATGAAATTCCTTCTGTTTATAGCTGTGTTAGAACCTTTATTTTTACGAGAGGTGAATTTGGCTCACGGTCTGGGGAGTTTATTGTGAGGTGTTTATGTTCCAGATTGCTTAATTACACAAGAGGAGAATGACTGACTTTCTCCAAGACTCTTCATTGTAATTAACCAGCATATTTATTACTGACCCGGGGTGAAGGAGAAGCAGCCTGTCCACATTCCTTCCCTTGCTCTGGTGTCAAAGATCTAGTATCTTTGCCTTTCCATTCCAGCCTCCCTCAGGCTACTGTCCTGTTCAATCTCTCTCATGTATTTAGGAAACAATCGCTATATTTTCTCCTGCAGCAGCTGAGTTTGGCTAATGAAGTCTCTCAGGGAGTGTGTTGTGGCTTGGTAGAAGAATGTAGCTGTATGAGCAGGGCTGGGACCTGCTCGGCTCTGCTGTTGGAAGAGGGGAGAGCGAGCAGTGGAGGTGGGCTCAGAGCCATCAGACACCATCAGTCTCATAGCTGGGGGTGGTCGACCAAGGCAGAGATTTCTCAGGTGGCTTCTTGCACTCAGACCACCTCGTGAACTGGTTGGTTCATTCCTAAAGATCTCCCAGAGACCATATTTGGCTTTGTCCAGTGGCTGCAAAACTTGAGAGCAAGGAGCAGCTTCTCCTTGCAGGGAACATGGTGAGGACAACCCCATAGCACCCTGTCAAAATCCAGGAGGAGTGGTGGGGAAAGGCAGTGAAGTTGAACCCCGTTACTTTAACCCTATAACTTCAACAGACATTTCTAGTGGTGCAGTGGTGGGCCAGGCTGGTGTGGCTTGGGCTTAGCACGGGGCAGAAACAGTGTCTGCCACAGAAATGTGTCACCAGAGCCAAGGCACAGCCTTTCGGTAGGGAAAGGTCACTTGTGACCACCTGAGAGCTGTTTGGCCCCCTGAGCAGAGAGCTGGCACTGGGTGGCAAGGTGGGAATGTCAAGAGCAGTCTTGCTGAGGCTTTGCTTCTCTTCCTATGAGGGAAACCTTCCCTTGGGAGGGTGCTGTGGGTCTAGAGGAGCAGACTGATCCATGCCTTGCAGGATCTGAGGTTGCTTTGATGTTCCAGCTGATGTAGGGAGGCTTTTCTGAAACAATTGCAGTCATCATCACACTCTTGCATTCCTTCTGATGGCTTCAAGTAGAAACAGGAGTTTGTGATAGCCATTTCATCTGCATGTAGTAACTTTCAGTTTGCAAAGTAAGACACACGCTGGAATCAAAACACCACTTCATGAGCAGAACTGGTGGAAAAGGCTTTGAAGTGACTGCATATGAAATCCATATTCTTCATCTTTCTGAAAAGCAAGTTTGAGTTTTGTTTTGACAACCAAGGCCTTTGCATCACAGTCGTGTTAGACTTGTGGAAGAACAAGTACATCATGTGAAATGTTTTGTAGCAAGAAATGCACCCACGGTCTTGTGTGTCTTCTCTGCAGTCTGTGCTTCATCCATCTTTATTAGGAATAAAGGTAGCTTGAATGCAAATGTTAAATGAGCATTTAAATCATTCTTGTTTTTTATAAACACTTTTTTTTTAATAAAGCACTTTCCAATTTCAAAGCAGTAAAATAGCTATTGGTAAATGCCTCCAAATTTGAGCAGTTCTCATATAGAAAATCTATATTTAATTAATCAAAACAGAAGCATGTTGTCTTTTTTCTGACCATAGTATCACAGAATGGTGAAGGTTGGAAGGGGCCTTCAAGATCATCAGGTTCCAACCTCCCTGCTATGAGCAGGGACACCTCCCATTAGAAACCCTACACTATCTTGAGCCATGAGAAATTTTAACTAAAGTTTCACTTAATGCCAATGTTTTTTTGGGTTTGCTGTGAAAAAAACTGTTGAATTTGAGCAATTTGTGCTTGCCCAAGGGTTTCCTGAAACTCATGGTTTTCTGCTTAACTCTAGTTGCTGTAAAGTTGTCAGTGGGTGGATTGGCCAAGAAAGCCAGCAGCATCCTGGCTTGTATCAGCACTAGTGTGGCCAGCAGGACCAGGGCAGTGATTGTCCCCCTGTGCTGACACTGGTGAGGGGACACCTTGAATCCTGGGGTCAGTTCTGGGCCCCTCATGACAAGAAGGACATGGAGGGGCTGGAGCATGTCCAGAGAAGGGCAATGGAGCTGGGGAAGGGGCTGGAGAACAAATCTGATGAGGAGCAGCTGAGGGAGCTGGGGGTGTCCAGCCTGGAGAAAAGGAGGCTGAGGGGAGACCTTCTGGCTCTGCAGCTGCCTGAGAGGAGGTTGGAGCCAAGGGGGTCGGTCTTTTCTCCCACGGGACAAGTGATAAAACAAGAGGAAACAGCTTCAAGTTGTGCCAGGGGAGATTCACATTGGATCTTGGGAACAATTTATTCCCCCAAGGGGTTGTCAGGCCCTGGCCCAGGCTGCCCAGGGCAGTGGTGGAGTCCCCATCCCTGGAGGGGTTTCAAAGCCATGTAGACGTGGTGCTGAGGGCCATGGGTTAGTGGTGGCCCTGGCAGTGCTGGGTTAATGCTTGGACTTGATGATCTTAAAGGTCTTTCCCAACCAAAGCAATTCTCTGATTCTATGGTAACTATGTGCAAATCTAAATAACTTCTGCCCTCGGGAGTTGACCCCCTCTTCTGTAAGTGAGATTAGGTTGCTTGGTTTTGTTTTTGTAGAGCATCACCTTAGGTATTCTTGCCTGTATCCACAACATTGTGGCAGGAAATCACCTCTGTATTTTTAAAATTAGTATTTTAACTCCATCACTAATATGTTTCTTGTGTACTGGTTGATGCAGTGAAAGGGTCATGAAGACTGTACTAAAAATAGTATGTGCAGTGTTGTGCTGTCCATCTCCATTCTCCCAAGTCTGCTGTAACCTGGCAGGAATTCGTCATCAAGGTACCGTAGTGAGTGGTGGGACAAATCTGAAAGCACTTTTGAATAGTAGGAGTTACTTGTGCATCACTGCTCAGATTTCCCTGTCTTTTCTCTGCAACCTGTTAAGACTTCATGAGCCAAAAGTGAGGTAAACTTATTCCCTGTGTGGGTATTAGTTGGAGACCTTTTTGCAGAGATATCTTCCTTTCAGCTCAGTTCTATTTCAAAAGATCAATGTATTCTTCAGAATCATTTTGGAGCCTGTGAAGTGCGTGAGGTACATTTAAAGGTTGATTTTGCTCATTCTAGAGATAAATATCTAGTTTTGTGCTTCATATTAGATGGATACTCGCTGTGAACAAATGAGTCAAACATTTATAGAAAATAATAATAGCAGATAAATTGACTTGGAAGGGAAGTTAGCCAATACCAAGAATGGAATTGGGGTCCATTTGAAGCTAACAAGAAATCAGCAACCTCAGAATTGAATTCTCAGAGTTATTTATTAGCCCAGAAATACTATATTGTGTATTGGATTGTTTCTGTGATGGCTTTACTGTGTGAAACTGGTGAGCTGGATGGATGACTTCTTGGCAGCCTGTTAGTAGGTGCTGCCTGTCTAGTATCCGTGGGTGGCATTGATACTCAAGGTGTACTCTCCTTTGGCCATCCTGTGTATTTCTCCTCCTGTGATGGGAGCTGTGACTACCAGCCCACCAGAACTGGCCAGCAGCTCCCAGAGGAAATGGCATTTTGTCCTCCTTATGTGTAAAGGGTGTGTGTACGTATATATACACAAACATATATATCTGTGTAGATACAGAAGTAGTCAATCATATTTCCTGCTTTACTAGTGATAATTTTAGAGACTTGCTGTTAATATTGAAATACATACTTTCTGGTAGTAATTCTGTAGTAGCATCACACTTACTAGTAGTAACTTGTAATAAAGAAAATGTAATAAACCCCCACCCTGAAATTCTTAGTGCTCTTCCACAGGGCAGGTAACCTTTAGGTTGTGACATTTATCAAACAGCAGCTTTCAGGTTCATAAATAACAAGATTTTATTTTATTTTTTTAATTTAGACAGGCTGAGAGAGTTGGGGGTGTTCAGCCTGGAGAAGAGAAGGCTCCAGGGAGACCTTAGAGCACCTTCCAGTGCCTGAAGGGGCTCCAGGAAAGCTGGGGAGGGGCTTGGGACAAGGGCAGGGAGGGATGGGATGAGGGGGAATGGATTAAAACTGGAAGAGGGGAGATTTAGGTGAGACATCAGGAGGAAATGCTTCACTATGAGGGTGGTGAGACACTGTCCCAGGTTGCCCAGGGAAGCTGTGGCTGCCCCATCCCTGGAGTGTTCAAGGGCAGGTTGGATGGGGCTTGGAGCAACCTGGTCTGGTGGGAGGTGTCCCTGTCCATGGCAGGGGGTTGGGACTAGATGGTCCTTAAGGTCCCTTCCAACCCAAACCAGTCTCAGAGTCTATGCTGCATGGTGGTGGTAGGCATGATAACCCTGTGCTCCCTCCACATGTGTTCTTTGCTCCTCATTGTGGCATCACTTGTGTGTGGTGGGGCTGTCTTCAACTCCTTCCATTCTTCTGACTCTTGTTCCTCAGATGTCCTTTGAAACACCCAGCCTTGTGCTGAGCTGCTTTCTTCCCATTCAGCCTTTTCAATTCCCCTCATGTGTCTCCTCCCACACAGCACTGGTTAGCAGAGACAGCAGCCTTGCTCTCATCAGGTGAAAAGTTCAGAAAGGAAAGGTTGGCTGAGATGGGAATTAAATCATGGCCATGGGTCGAAGTAATTTTCCTTCAGAGAATAGCTTTGTTAGTCATGGATGAGTGTTCTCGGGGATTAGTTTCTCAGTGAAATTGAGAAAAAGTAGCCCGTGGTTTTCATGTGTGGTGTTAAGGACCTCAGTCTTTTCCTTTTTTAACAGAAAAGTTGGAGAAAATTTCACCTGAAAGTGCAATACATGAAACAAAGCTCACGTGGAGCTTAGTGTACTATTGAGTATTTCCTGGCTGTGCAGATAGTCCACCAAAAAAACTCAGGCACTGGAAGATGACAAATGCAATGTTTATTTTTAACCTTTTTCTGAAGATATGCCCTCTCCTTCCTAATGCATTTAATTGGTTTTCAACTTGTTGGAATCCTGGTGTTTTCATTCCCAGTGTAATGAAAGAGTTTTTAAATCTTAAAAGAACTTCATTTCCCTTTTAAAGAGGCCTTTTGTTTTTTCTTTCTCACAGATGGGAAGGTTGAAGTGACAAAAGAAGGTGTGAAGCTGTGCACCATGGGGCCTGGCAAAGTCTTTGGGGAGTTAGCCATCCTCTACAACTGCACCCGAACAGCAACTGTCAAAAGTAAGATCATTTTTCACCTTTGATGTTGAATGATTTGGATTTCCTTGGGCAGTAGGGATCTTCTCATCTCTGCTTTGGAGTTACAGCTGCTGTTAAGATGTCTCGCTGTCTTAATTAAGCTCCTTATGTTATGGAATAATCTGGATGAATGCTATAGTATAGTAATGGAATTTAGCCAGTGTCTTCCACTCAGGTTTGTTCATGTAGGGAATCGTGTGTGTTACTGCAGTGGTTGATGCCTCATGGGCAGGAGGCTGTAGCTTTCCTTGCAATTCTTCTGGGATCTCATGGCTGCTGTTGAGAAGAATATATCTGACCCTTGTACGCCTTGAAGGGAAACTCTGTATGTTCTCAGGACAGGTCATTGTTTTCCACCTAAACTGACTAAACAAAATCGGGAGACAAAATCCGGATGGCATTTATCTGCTGCTCCAATTCTTCAGTGTTCTCCTGTCGTCTGGGTTCCTTTATGAATGTTCCAGACAAAAGCCTGGTTTGCACAATAAGCAGAGGGAAACCATCTTGCTGCATACAAAATAAATATGGTTTATTTAAATTCAGATGAATAGTTGAGACTTGGGATACATGCTACCACAGTCCTCCTTGATCTTGAGGATGAAGGTTTATGGTGACGTCTTAAGCAGAAAGGTTTTATAGGAGATGATAAATGGTTCTGTGGTTTAAAGGTGCTGCAGGGGACAAGTTAGGAGGGTACAGATGGGATTGAATAATACACAGACAAACAGGTGGCACCAAAATAGTAAGATATTTGAGTCCATGTTCAGAAGAAAGCCTTTTATAAATACCTAATTTTACTTCAAGAGAACAAACGGGCAGAAATGACAAAACAGGACAAGATAACTAGATTTTTTGGTGAAGAACATGGTGTTCTTCATAATTCTAAAGAACTTGGCTGATGTACTCTATTTTCACCTGCTCAAACCTTGCCTTTGTACAAGTACTGTTGATTGCAGGTAAATCCTTGGCTACAACATCAGTTGTAGTTGGTTCATCAGTGGCAGGGTTTATGCTCCAGAGCAATCCACAGGGGTAGCAAATGCTTTGGAGAGATTCCAAATGCAGAATTGCACAAGTCACTCCTGGCCCCATGGGGACAGACCTCCAGGCTGCTTCAGGCAGTGTGTTGGGCTGCTCTTCTCTCCACTTCTTCTCCTTCCCCCTAATCTGCCAAGGGGGGCATAGGAGTGTGAATGGGAAGCAGGTGTTGATCCACCCTTTTCTCCACATCTTTCTGCCCCGTAGGTGCATTATCCATGTAGTCATATAATCTGTTTTCCTGTCCAGTTGAAGTTTGGGGGAGTGATGATGGTGATGAATTGAGAGAAGCTACAGGCTGATGTGATAATACATTTATTAAAAGTTGGAAAGAGCAGAGATGGTGGAATCCCAGGAGAGCAAGTGAGAGGCTGGTTACTGTTGAGTTCCCCTTAGAAATGCAGTGCTGAAAGGGTCCTGATCCAATGGTGCCATTGTGGAGTCCTGCATAGTGGTACTCTTCTTGTGTCCCATCAATCTGTTTGTACAAGTGACTCCAAGAGGAAATAATACTGACAACAGTTTTTACTGTCAGTGTTACTGTGACTCACTTTTTCATGTACTTGTGTCTTCTCCTGAGCAAGCTGCCAGGTTGCCACTTGGCACTTAGTTGTACCTAATCCTTTTTTCCGAGTTAAACTGGGGACAGTAGTAAGGTCAGTTCTGTAACTGTCCTCAGAGAGATCTGTCTTCAAGTCAGAGGTGTCTGTGTTCGTTGTTAGACTCTGTTCCTTTCCCACTGGCTTCATAACATGATAATGACGCACCTTCCTCAGCCAGCAGCTGTCAGGCATGGCATCTCATTTCCAGGGCCAGCAAGTGACTTCAGGTATCTTCTCTCTCATTATTATTGCATAAGTAAGGAGCAGTTGTGATTGTAATCAGCTTTAGGTCCTTTTGAGTGTGGTGGCACACGTGCTCACAGCTGGACCTAAGTGAACGGACCTTGGAGCTGTGCCAAGCAACTGGGGGCATGTTATGAACTTAAGTTGTCGCTGCTGCTGCTAACGAACAGCTTCAGACATCTGGTTGTTCTTTTGGCTACATGGTCAATAAATGTCAGAAAGCTCTAGAAATGCAAACGTTAGTAAATATTCCATGAAGTCTGGTGGTAACTTTGATCGTGACAGGGTTTATTTCAGGAGAAGTGAACAACTGATGATTGTAATGAGAATAGACAGTGAGTCAACATTGATGCTGGAGATGGTGAAGATGTGTCAAGGGACATCATCCAACTTCCATATAGGGAAACACTTAATAAGTTAGGGCTTCCCAATTTTCAGGAGATAGATTTCCATTAACTCTGGAGTGTCAGAAGTGGTTTTTGATGTGCCTGCCAGTACTACATTACAAGGGTGCTAAGGATTTCTTCTTGAAAAATGAAGTTGCAGCCAAGTCTGAAGGAGGGATGCGTTATGGTGGTGTGAGGCTCAGCAGTGCCTTTGGGCCATAGTGATGTGTCAGCTGTGGTGACATCTCCTTCTGTAACTCATTTCTTTGTGCACTCCTGCTTTGGCTTTGTAAATAATCAAGTTTTTAGTGTCATTACTCACTGCACTAGTCTGCACGGGCTGTTCAGCTGGTGCTCGCTCCATAGGAGATTGTGAACTTAAACATATAAATTACTGTAGGAACAACTTAGTCTTTTAAAGAATAATTTAGAAGGCTTTAAATTTTAATTATTCTGATCTGACTCCTTCTGGTTCATTACAGCCTCTTTAATAAGACAACTTGGGTCTCTTGAAAGCCTGTCCCAAGAGAATGATGAGAATGCTTTTTTCAATATTATTACAGTCTTACGGAAGGGCAGGAGGGGTTGTAACCAGGGCCTGGGAAGGAAGAGCAACCAAACCCTTGGGTGTTGAGAAGCACTGAGGAGGGTAGGGCCACATCTCATGCCATGTGGCTTCATCTTTAGGATAACTGCTTGCAAGTTTTTGACATAAGATTTTATTTTGTTCTTCCGAAGCTTTTGCTTTTCCAGGTATTACAGGAAGAATAATCGTAGTTTTTTCTGGTGGAGGCTGTTCAGTCTGATGCTCCAAGTTTACAGACTGGCTGCCATTGCATATACAGCTAAATCCAAATCAGCAGCTAATTTTTCCTCTATCTGTATTCATTATGCAGAGTTCTCAAGTGCCTAAATGCAAAACTTAATGCTACTTGCCATTTAAAGCAGAATCACAGACTTTCCTCCCTGATTCCAATAAATAATTAAGTTTAGTGCATTAGAATAAGGAAAAGAAAGCTTGACCAATTATGGATTAATTATCTCACAGCTCAAATGATGTGTCTAGTCCCCTGGGAGAGTGGTATTCTTGAAGTACACCTGTTTACCCATATGTCTCAGATTGCTATTGTCACCTCTTTGAGGGTCAGAAATAACATAATAATAACTCAGTGTGAGATCCACATATTAAAAATATGCTGGGATGTGTTGTGGGTTTTGTTACCTTTGCTCTGGCTGGCAGCTTTCTCCTGGTAACTTGCTGACACCCATATGGGTTGATTACAGGCCAAGTGTGGGCACCAAGTCTGACATTGGATCTTTGGGAGTGTTAGTGGAGAGTCCAGGGATGGTGAAGGCTGGATGAGAGATGTGTGAATGCACCTTGGCTCTATCCAAGCCACTCAGCTCAGTATTAGACTCCATTAATTAAGCATTTTCCTGTACACCAAGAAAGAATTGTATGTTCTTCATTGTCAAGCAAATGGGATTTCCAAGTGTGTGAAAGAAGCAAAAATACATTAGAATGCATACGTGGTTGTTTATTAGTAACATGGGGGGTAGAAGGAACTCTGATATGTCAGAAAAAACCCCCAAAAGAATAAAAAGCCCCCAAATGAATTCAGTACAACTTTCTAATTCCTCATTTGGTAACATCAGAGATCTTAGGAAGTGGGAATTTATCTGCAGTCAATACTGGGCAGTAGTTCTCATTCTGCTTAAAAACCAATCCAATGAGCAGAGTTAAGCAGTGTTTTTGCATGCAGTTTTGAGAACCAGTGGTTTTGTGAAAGGAGTGGGTTCCTCATGCACAAAGGGTGTTATATTTATCTGAGAGGTGGCCTTAGCATCTGAAATGACATTCTCTTGGGGGCAAAATGGGAATAAAAACTTCCCACAAAAACATCTCAATTCCAAGGCTGCCTGTTTCAGTGGAGTTACACTCAACACCGGTCCGTGTTTTTAGGAAAACAATATTGGTGGGGAAAAAAAAAAAACACAATCTGAAGTTTTAAGTTTTAAACCTGTAAATTATGTAAATATTTTTTTTTCTGGTGAAACTAAGAGTGTCTCCTAAAAAGCAGAAGAGTTTCTCCAGCGTCTGCTTGTTGGCAGTGCTAGGGGTACACAGCTCAGCACCATGCAGGGTGATTAAGGCAGGAGTTTTATCAATTTGTTGCCAAGCTTAGATGAGTTTGAATTTTCTTTTTAATGAAGTCCTGTGCAAAATACTTCCCTTAGCTTGCTAGCTGCAGCCCCAGAAATTACCCTGCCTTTACAAGGGACTTGGTAACTAGGATCATTTGCAAGGAAAATAAGGCAACAGTCAAGTTCCCAATTAAAGCTGCAGAGACTCATTAGAAGCCTTTGAGAAGTATGTTGCCTTCTTATGTTCTCTTCTAACAATTATGGCAGCTAGTGTAAAATTTGCTCAGATCTTCTTAAAACGTCCCCACATCGATTCTGAGAGCTGTGGCAGCACAAACGTTTCCAAAGCTTAGCAGCTGACCATCCCTACAGAGGCTTTAGGGTTATTGCTTATCCTGACCTTTGAAAATACTCAGTCAAAATAATCATGTGAACTTCAGCTTCTTTCCAGCAGTGCAGCAAAGCCGAGCCAAGCAATGCAAGAAAGGGGCAGTCAAAAATAATTGGCTGGGTGTCACAGTTTGCCTCAGGATCAGCAATTAAACCAATGACAACAATGCTCTTGATCCCCTCCCACCCTGGCAGGGAAAGGAGGGAGAGCAAAAGGAGAGAGGCTTCTGGATTGGAAACTAAACTAGGCAGCTTTAATGAAATACTAGTGAGAAAAGAAAAGAAGCACAAATAGATCCAACTCTGTGCAGGAGTGTACAAAGCCCCATCACCCCCCAGCAACTCCCATGGCACTCCCCTTTGCCACCGGGCAGCCCTGAGAAAGTCCCAGACCTCTTCTGGAGACAGCAACAGAGCTGACAGGAGCTGAGGGGAGAGATGCAGGGGTCAGGAACCCACGGGCCTCGGGAACAAAGGAGGTGGACAGAGTCCTCCCTGGATGCCAGCCATGAACAGAAGTAGGGAAGAAGAACGTGACTTCCGTGATCCCTGAATTTATATATGGTGTAGAATTACTCTCTTTGATTGGCCAGTTTTGCCCTCTGTCTAACCTGCTCCTCCCCACAGGAGGGTTGCAGGTATGACTCTTCTGCTCCTTTAGTGTCCAAAGCAGCAAACCTGACAAGCAGAGCAAAGTGTCCTTGGTCCTTCACCAGGAACTACAAACATTAGAGCATTACCAGTTCACTGGCTGGAAAACTGGCTGCTCATTTCAGCCAGTGTGCTGCTTAAAAGAGAGTTCACTGAAGAAAACAGTATCAGTAAAAAGAAAATTGGCCTCATCCTGGCTCAAACCACAGCACAGGGGAAGGAGCTGTGTTTTCTGATGATGAGCGAGGATGATGCTGATGGTCTGTCATGGAGAAAGGTGTTTCAGGGAGCACTGAGGCAGTGGAGGAGCAGGCACAGAGCTGCCTGCTGATGCTCTGTAAGCAGCTCCTTGCTGCTTTGAATTTTCAAGAGGTCATGAGCTTGCAGAGCCCCATTACATATACTTTGTTTCTCCCATTTCTGCATGTGACCTTTTCTGCCCCCCCCAACTATCTACATCTTGGGGTTTTTTATTATGATTTCAAGATTCTTTGGACAGGAGGGTTTGATCCTTACTGCTTCAGGAGTTTAAGGATTATTATCCATTGAAAAATCTCTTTGACTCAGGCTTTCACCACTGAAAATCTAGAGGAAGCTACCAATCCTGTCTGGGCAATGGATGCTTTCTGCTAGGCATTGCATTTCCTACACCTGGTAACACAGAAGGTGTGAGTAGTGTCTTATTCTGACTTAAACACTTATGCCCCAAAATCTGGAAGGTTCATTCTTTGTTTTTCCCCCCCCTTTTAGTGTTTCTAACATAAAAGGTCTGAAACAAACAAAAAAAGGCCCATACATCCAGTTATTAGGAATCATGAGGTTGAAATAAAAAATGACTTCTAACTAAGGAAGGTGCAAGCACTGGTAATGTTGTATTTGGTTCTCTGAATAAATGCTTTATCTTTCCCATGTTATGATCAAGGTATTAATTTGAAGGCTGCTGTGTTTCAGTTCCTGGGTTAGAAGCAGTTTCAGCTGAAAAAGAAGCAAGGGGTGGGTGCTGCTGCTCCGTGCCTGGGCTGGGCTGTAAAGCACCAGCCCTGCCTCCAGGGACTGTCAGTGTGGAGTTTTCCTTCTTTGATTTGAGCCAATATTAAAAACAAGAAATCCCCAGTGCTTGCTGCTTCTTTACGTGCTCTTGCACTTGGGGTGTTTGTTCTTGAGAAGATCTGCCTTGTCTCTCAAAGCCTTTAATTAGTGCTTTTGATTAAAGTGGACTTTTTTCTTTTTTGCTTTGGGTTTTGTTTGTTTGCTTTGCTATCAACAATACGGTTTGTTTGGTTTGCCTGCCTGTGGCATCCTCAGCGTTTTGCTACTCTCTTTGGGATGGCAAGTGTTGCAGTTCAGGGGCTCAGTTTTCTGTGGCTCATTTGGCTGGAATTGCTTGTTTTCTTAACTTTTTTAAATTGAATGGTTGTTCATCTCTTTTTTTCTATGAAATTTATTCTAGATTAGCTTTGTACAGTGCTTACCTAGTACCCCGAGTTTTCCCCTTGATCCTTGTGGCTGGTTTAGTGTTGCTGTTGTCTTTGTTGGTTGACCTGCAGCTGCTTTGGAGGAGATGTCTTTTCTAGCAGAGCTCATTAGATCAGAGAGGCAGAAAGCAGTCAGGACTTCTGGAGCCAGTTTTGCTCCATGAGAGACACTACAAGCTGTGTTGGAGGCAGGAGTGGAAGATGGGTGCTGAAGGGTGGTTGATGGCTTCTCTTGGGGTCAATGAAAAGTAACATTTCTACAAAAGCCAATGGGAACTTTTTCAGTGCATTATTTTGGTGTGCATGCCAACATGTTGGAAGGAGGGCAGGAAACAAATGCAGCAGCATCCCATGAATCTCTTGGTTTTCCTCTTCTTATTCTGATTATTTCCTAGTTACGTGTAGAACAGCTCCAAGGTTTTAGTCTGGATTACTCACTTGCTGTAACACTTCCTTTAGGACCTACTTTAAAGCTTCAGAAAAGGTGTTATGAAACAGAGGCTGGAAAAATGTAGAAAAAACCTCTCAGTGCAAGTCAAGGTTTAAAGACCTCTTTAGATCTGTTTGCCAGAGCTTAGAATGATACAATACTAGTTGGGTCTGACACAGAAGTAACAGGTGAAATGAATCCCATCAGTTGTTTTTAAATAATCCTGAAAATAATTTTGGTGATATTTCTCATGTTGTTTTAGTTGCGGAGTTGGATAATTAGAGGAAACTATCACAGTTACACACAGTAGATTGTGACTTTCTCCATGCAGCCCTTGAAGAAGTAGTTAATATTACCAGCAGCTGTAAAATAATTACTTCACAACAGCTTCCTTTTCATCCCCTTTTCTTCATGTCTCTACTGATGCATGAAATATGGCTAGAGCAGCTCTGAAAAATGAGAAGACTGAACTTTGCTAATGATAGTAAACCTCTTTGAGCAGAGGTTGATAAACAAGAGGATGCAATAGTAATATTTGCCTTTTATTTTAATTTATGGGCTCAACAGTACATGGTCTTTTCTCAGATTAAAATGCTGCAGACTGTGCAGGGTCTCATTTTTACTCCCCAGTATATACAAGTTTATTCTTCTAGACTATTTCCTGGTACTAATTGGGGAACAAAAAGCTGCTTGGTACTAAGACAGACACAGAACTGATGAATTTGTGTTTCAAAACTAAAGCAACCGTCCCTTTTTGTTCTCTGAAGCCACTTTAGAAGATGCTTGATGAAATTAAATCACCCCATGCTGCCTTTCCTGGTGTCCATAAAAGCATAGTTTTTATCATAGTTCAAGGTTTCTTTCTGATTAATTTTAAAGATTTGATTATACCTTTTTGCAGTGGAGGAGTCGTGCTTCCCTATGTTTATAGTCCATCACTTTGAATAAACTTCCATTAAGGTAATCTTAAAAAAAATCCCTCAGAACAGTAAACTCAAGTATGTATCTAGTCAGTAAATGTTACTGCAATTTCTGTTTCTTTCAGCCAAGCTGTAACAGCATCATCTCCACTGTCTGGTGGGTTTGGTCCCTTTGGACTGTGCTGATCTTCCCGCCTCCACCATCTCAGGTAGCAATGGGCTCCAGATCTTCTCAGCCCACAGGGAGGAGTATTTTTCCCAATGTTAAACCTATCTGCTGCAAGTTTCAATAATTTTTTTTTAATTACTATTTTACCTCCCCTCCCCTGTTTGTAACATTGTGAAAACCAGTTCTGCATTCGTTTTATTCATGGCCTTGATGCCACCAAGCCTTAGCCTTCTCCTCTCCAGATTGCCAACATGTTCAGGCTCATCTTGTATGGCAACTTCTCCAGCCCAGGTAGATGTTGCTGCCTCTATTGGACTTCGAAGCCTCACTGGTCTTCACTGCGTCAGGACTCAGATGATGCCCTCAGTCTTGTTTGCTGGCTCACATTCAGTAGCCACACCACATTTTGGTGTCTGGAAAAAAAATAAGATTCATGACACTATTCCCATTGTGCCTCACAAATATTAGAAAGGAAAAAGAGTGAATTGGAAGGATTATTTTTTTTTCTTGTATCTTTAAAATTACGAACTTTCTCCTTTCGGTCTCTAACGTTTGCCCTGGAAAGGTTTGTGGTCAATCCTTTAGCTTCTCTAGGATTTCTGACTCCCTAGATAAAGTGTAGAAGTGGACAGTTTCCTATGTTTTGTCCATGTTAAAAGCTAAGGAGATATTTTAGAGTCAGGCTGCCTCAGGCTAGATAGAATCATAGAATATGCTGAGTTGGAAGGGACCCCTCAGGATCATCGAGTCCAACTCCTGTCCCTGTGTAGGGCACCCCAAGAGTCACCCCATGTGCACTGGGCCCATGTGCTGAGAACATCATCCAAATGCTTCTTGAACTCAGGCAGCCTTGGTGCTGGGACCACTGCCCTGGGGAGCTTGTTCCAGTGCTCAACCACCCTCTGAGTGAAAAACCTTTTCCTGATATCCAACCTAAACCTGCCCTGATTCAGGTTCCTGCCATTTCCCCCAGTCCTGTCATTGGTCACAGGAGTGAAGAGATCAGGACCTGCCCCATCTCTTCCCCTGGTGAGGAACCACAGACTGCAATGAGGTCACCCCTCAGCCTCCTCTTCTCCAACCTGAACAATCCAAGTGACCTCAGCCGCTTCTCCTAAGTCATCCCATCCAGACCCTTCACCATCCTCGTGCCTCTCCTTTGGACACTCTCCAATAGCTTGATGTCCTTTTGATATTGTGGTGCCCAAAACTGCAGGCAGTGCTCAAGGTGAGGCCACACCAGTGCCGAGTAGAGCGGGACAGTCACCTCCCTCCAAATCGGTGTGCAAGCACTGAAGCTAAAAGTATTCTCTTTAATACTCCCCAGGTATAATGCTAATTATAATGTCCTTATTTTGCATGCTGATTTAGCTACTGTACGACTCAAAAGAAGGTGGGGCAGCCCCCTAACAGTGTTGGATCAGTGGGGGACATCTTGTGGTATTTGTGGAGGAGCGAAGCTCTCGGCAGGAGGAGGAGGTGGTGGGGGCATTGGGTAGAAGAGTAGGTGGCGCAGGTGGGGTTACACAGGAGGGGATGGAGAGTGGCTTCCATGGGGAATCAGGAGGGATTGTGGAGTTCGTTGTGCCTGACAAAGCTGCTGGAAGTTGCTGATGGGAAGTAGGTGGCTCTCTCTGAAAGCAGTCTCTGCTCTTGGGTATTTTAAGAGTGAGAGGTGTTGGTGTAGCAGATGGTTGTGCTGTGTGCTCGGTGACACAGTGTTTGAGGTTATATTTAATATACAGGAAACAAAATAGAGACAGAAGAAAACATGCCCATCTACTACCCTGCTGACATTACTAGTAGACTTTTCTTCTGCTCTTTACCATCTGTGATTGCTGATTTACCTTTAGGAATTGTGAATTCCTTTGAGCAGGGTCAGTATCCTCCTGTGTGTTCCCATGCTTGGTTTTGGGGCTGATTCCATAGCCCAGCTTCTCAGCATTTCCCAAAATAAACAGCTGAGCCAGCAGCATGCAAATTATTTGCCACCTCCTGCTCAGGGAGGATAAACCTCTCAGAATTGAGTTCTTGAACCAGCACTAATGAACAGGTAAGGGCAGCTGCAAACCTTTTTTCTTTTCTTCCTCCTTTCAAGTGTTGCTAAATTCTCAGCTGGCTGATAGGGGGGAGGCATTAGTTTATCAAACCAAGAGGAGAGAGAGGAAAGCATTCCACATCCCAGTGGAGGACATAAGGTAGAAGGAGTTTATGGAAATGGCATCTGATTGTGCATTGAACAAAACTATAACCCTCAGTTATTCTGAAATTATTTATCCTGGGTTATTTCTCTCCTCTTGTGAGACCCCACCTGGAATACTGTGTCCAGTTCTGGGGTCCCCAACACAAGAAGGACTTGGACCTGTTGGAGCGAGTCCAGAGGAGGCCACAGAGGTGATTCGAGGACTGAAGCAGCTCTGCTCTGGAGACAGGCTGAGAGAGTTGGGGGTGTTCAGCCTGGAGAAGAGAAGGCTCCAGGGAGACCTTAGAGCACCTTCCAGTGCCTGAAGGGGCTCCAGGAAAGCTGGGGAGGGACTTTGGACAAGGGCAGGGAGAGAGAGGACAAGGAGGAATGGAGCAAAACTGGAAGAGGGGAGATTTAGATGAGATATTAGAAGGAAATTCTTTAGTGTGAGGGTGGTGAGACCCTGGTCCAGGTTACCCAGAGAAGCTGTGGCTGCCCCATCCCTGGAAGTGTTCAAGGGCAGGTTGGATGGGGCTTGGAGCAACCTGGTCTAGTGGGAGGTGTCCCTGCCCATGGCAGGGAGTTGGGAGTAGATGGTCTTTAAGGTCCCATCCAATCCAGACCAGTCTGGGGTTCTTGGATCTTGTGATCAGCTCAGTGAGGGGGCTGATGCCAGTGTCTGGGCTTCAGGTTGGCACCTGCCTCACATGGGCTGTGATTTGTGTCCTTTTGCTGCCTCTGCATAAACACACAGTTTGTCTCGGCTTAAAAAGCTGTTCAATGTGCTGAGAATCTGTCCAACAAGTGCTGAGCCACCACAGAGGCTGGCTTTTCAAGCAGCCCTTCCTCTGCCCACCCTGTGTTCTGCAGGCACCAAGGTCCCCGCAAGGTTTTCAAGGTGTGACTGAAGGAAGGGCTTCATCTTCCCCACCGGCTGTCAGGGGTGAAACTCAGGTCTAAGGGAGCAAGAAGCACTTGGAGACATTTTGCAGACAGCGTCTGTGTTGATAAAAAGAACTGTGTTCATTATTGAGTGTTGAGGGCACCATCTTTAGTCTCGATACACATCCTCCCCTTTGCTGGCCTTTGTCTCTCCACGGAGGAGCCCTTCAGTGTCTCCAGTTCATGGGCGTTGTTTGAAGTGGGATTTTCTTTTTTTTGCAATGACCTAGCATTGTGGGAAAACATTTTGAGTTCAGAAAGAACTGTTGAGGGCAGCTAGAGCTGTGTGTTAGCCACCTTGGCCTGCTGTAGCTTTGTATTGCTGCTGTGATAGGTCAATTTCAAACAGCGATTAATGCTCCACATCTGTCAAGAGTTCCTGAAAGAAGCAAAATTCTCAGTAACAGCTGAAAAATGCTACTGTATTTTGGGGGACTGTCTGCTGTCTCACCAGGCTCACTGACCTTTTTCATCTGCAGGCATTCAGTGACAAAAGAACTGAAATCTCTCTTGTATAAATCTTCTAACCATAAATTCATTTGCTTGTGACAACTTGGCTAAATAAGGCCAAAAGATTGGTAAGGTTCCAGTGGGGTGTGATACCTTACATAGAGTCTTTAGTGCCCAGTATTTACTCAAGTTTGTGATGCTGTAAATGCAGCTGTAATTTATTTGCACTTTTCTGCTCTAAAGGTTTCTGGCAAAGATGGATTTTAATATTCTTTAAGTGCCAGGGTTTAAAAGCACTTGGATGCCAAATAAATCGACAAAATGGCAGATAGGATTTTTAATTAAAAAAAACAAACAGCCAAACAAGTTGTTGGTATTGCAGGTCTGAAAAACTCATTACATTTCATGAATTGCATCTTCTCTCTGACTGTAATCAGGACAGGAGCACTTTTATTTCTCTTTAGACTGCAATAAAACCTACCGAGAAAACAGACTCTTTGACAAGTGGATTCACTCCTCCGAACACATTTGCAAAAACCTTTACTTTTGAATTCGAAAGTAATCAGTGTTTGAAATGCTTGTGGTGAAGATCTGCTCTTTTCAGCCTCTGCCTGACACCCAGGAGGAGGAAATGAGATCTAGTGTAGCACTTTTAATTAACCAGAGGAAAAAGGAGTGTGTAAGGAGGCTCAACCAGGTTTTGTTAGTTTTTTGGTTTTGCAGGGTAGTGTGCAGCCTCTCTAAACAACATCAAGCTGTCTGCTGCTTCCTTGTGACATGTCCTGGACACTCTAAACTGTTGTTTTGGTGGGAACTGAGTCGAACTCAAGACATTTGAAGCCAGCTGAGCAGCTCAGATAGCATTGAAAACTAAATACTGAGATCTAAACAAAGAAAACTCCCTGGTAGCTTTGAAGAAGTAGAATTGTCTTCCTCTCTTGTGCTTGTTTTTCAGCTCTCGGGTCACTCTGCCTCCCTTACCTGTAGTAGAGAGCAGGAGTAATGATTGATCAAATTCACACAATGTGCCCAACTCAGAACCTGTCTTATTAAACTTAGGTTTTCTTTCCTGGGCAAGGCAAAGGGAAGAATGTCTTAGTGGCACAGGATCAGTGTTGAAGAAGGCAGCATTTGGGAATTTACCAAAATCTGAGGGTTTCTTCAACATCCAAGTGTGTTCTGGCATGCCTGACCATGGAGTTATGATGTTTGTAACACTGTTGGACACAGAGCCACTCAGAGCAAAACAGTATCTCCTTGGTGAAGCTCTCTAGAAATTACATTAATGTGACACTTGAGAAACTAAGTGCTCTTACAAGAGTAATTTGAGCACCAACAAAAAAAGTCTTGCAGAATAACTCCAGTAATTGGGGTCTTTGTGTAAATGTGTGTATGAAAGATGTTGGGAGAGGACCGTGTTCCTCACAGCTTGTACCAGAAGACAAGAAAATCCAGCAAGCTAAGAGCAGATGACAGTGAGTTCCCAAAGGACTAGGAAGTGAGCTAAGTTGGCTGAGCTCCTCATCCTTGGGTGTGAAAACCCCTCGTGGTGAGAATGTCAATGTAACCAGCCCTGTTTCAGAAGGGCCAAGGGCTTGCCCAGATACACCTCTGGGTTTTGGCACAGAGACGCTGATGGCATGTGGCTCTCCTGCCTTCCTGGCCTGTTCCCACTTAAAAACTGTTTAGTATCTGATTAAATCCCATTTGATCTGTTTTATGAATCTCTTGAACCACTTCAGAGTCCTTTTATTTCTTTGAATTTCTTCCCCGTGTTTTTCCCTGGGCTTGTACAGTCCATCATTTCCACATGTTTCTGTGATTCTTCTCACAGTCACTGCAAGAGATCCCAAATACAGATTTATGGTTGCCAGATAAACTCTACAAAAGAGCAAAGTTTGCTTTGTTGTGTGTTTTTATAACATCCGTGCTCACAGATATCAAACATGAGCTGAAATCAAAGCCTGTCGTGTTTCTTCATGCCCCAACAGAAAAAGGAAGGTGGAGTTGTGTGATCTCTGTCATCCTCAAGCCCACAGCCACCTTCCAGCAGGCCTGGTTGTGTGTAGATGTTTAAAACATGTTCAGTGGTGGTTGTATCAAACTTTTGTGGCAGAAATTCAGGTCTGCAAAGGAGTATGAAGAGTCTCTTCATACTCCATCTCTTGAAGGTTGGGTGGTTTTTAGGTGTTATTTCTAGTTACCTCTTCTTAGCTGTGCTGAACTTTTATCTTGGCTCTTCAAGTGAGGGATGAGTGTCATTTGCCTTTGGCTGCCTCTCCAAGCACTGATCCAGATTCATAAAATTGTCAACCCTTTAAGTGGAAAACAAATCGTGCCTGAAGGCTTTTGGTCTTGTTTTGTCTCTGTGTCTCTCTCTATATATAAGGGCCATAAAGATGCTCAGAGGGCTGGAGCAGCTCTCCTGTGAAGACAGGCTGAGAGAGTTGGGGGTGTTCAGCCTGGAGAAGAGAAGGCTCCGGGGAGACCTTAGAGCACCTTCTAGTGCCTGAAGGGGCTCCAGGAAAGCTGGGGAGGGACTTTGAATGAGAGCTTGTAGTGAGAGGACAAGGGGTAATGGATTAAAACTGGAAGAGGGGAGAGTTAGGTGAGACATGAGGAGCAAATTCTTTGCTGTGAGGGTGGTGAGGCACAGGCCCAGGCTGCCCAGAGAAGCTGTGGCTGCCCCATCCCTGGAAGTGTTGAAGGGCAGGTTGGATGGGGCTTGGAGCAACCTGGTCTGGTGGGAGGTGTCCCTGCCCATGCAGGGGCAGGTGTCCCTGGCCACGCAGGGGGGTTGGAACTAGAGGATCTTTAAGGTTCCTTCCAACCCAAACCATTCCATGATTCTGTGATTCTATTGTGTATATATACACACACACAGAGTCATAAATACACACAGATATATAAAAATATATATATATATAAAATAGATGTACACAAATGGCCACTGTTTTAGCCAGGAGCCTCAGACAGCACTATAATGCAAAATAAGAACATCCCACCTTGTGTTCTCAAGAGGAGGGAGCTACTGATTCCTGTTCTGCTGAGAGAGGAGATAAGCAGGATTGACACGGTACAGCCTTGACGTCTGTGTGACGTGTTTGCTCCCTGGGCTGATGAAGCACTGCTGGCTGCTGAGGAGCATCAGTCGAGCTGGCCACATCCATAGCCAGGGTGATTCATGGGTACCCAGGGAACTGCATGGTGCTGAGAGAGAGGGGAATAAATCAGCATTTAAAGGTATTTTAGAAGGATAAAGATACTCAAGTGATTGAGCTAGAAAAGTTCATTGTAATCCCTTGCTCTGAGCAGCTTGCACAGCAGCTCTTGAGTGCTCTGTGTTCATTGCAGCTGAACTGCTGGTTCTGAGGAGGCTTTCTTTGATGCATGGAGATGTTCACACTGTTCCAAACCATTAGCTTGGCTCCTATGTCATCCAAGAGGGAATTTCTTTTTTTTTTTTTCCCCTTTTTGATCACACAGGCACTTGTCCATTTGCAGTGCAGTCACTCATGTTTCCAACACTGCACGTGCCAAGGTTGATGCTCTCATATTAAAAATTCCATTGGCCACAATAAAAAGCATTCCCATGAAGACATCGCATGCTTTCTGCTCAACCATCATTGATGGGTACTTTCCACTTTTAAAAGCACCCTGTGGGAAGCTGGTTATTTGTAATGAAAGTGCTGACGTAGCATTATCTAGCCCTGGCAGGAGGGAGGAGTTGACTTGTATGGAGATACCAAAACCTCCTGAAAATGATGGGCAGTATGAATATGGGGACCAGCAGCATGTGTAAGGCCACCTTTTGTTCACACTGCAGATCATGACATCTATTTCCCCTCCTGAGGTACAGGGCAAAGGTGTAGCTATGGGGGGAATTCAGGAAAATTCAGCTGAATTAGGGAAGCAGTCGAAGGCTGCCATGCTTGGGTGTAGAAACATTTCTGGAGAAACTGAAGTGATCTACCAGTGATGAGCAGACACCTCTGTATTGATCCTAGGCTCCTGTTGGTTGGAAGGGACCTCAGCAAATCTTCTCCAATGTTCTGCTTGAAGAGGGACTACCAGGGCAGCCACAGCTTTTTTCTAGGCAGGCCTTGAACTCCCAGGGAGGAAGGCCTTTGGTGCCCTGTCCCAGAGAAAGGGAAAGAAGTTTTCCTCTTGGGAACTAAGTTTTCCTTACATATCCAGCCTGAACCTCTGAAACTCTTCCTCTTCACCTCTTGCTCTTCTGAGTGTTGCCCCTAGTTATGAAAGATGGGCAACATCAACTCTGTCACTGCCATCCCAGGGGGCGTAGAATCAGTCAGGGCTCATAGCCGCTGCTTGTGCCGTCCCCATGACTGGAGCAAGCCCTTGAGGAATCATAGAGTCACAGAATCATTTTGTTTGGAAAGGCCTTTAAGATCATCAAAGTCCAGCTGTTAACCCAGCACTGTCAAGGCCATCACCACCCATGTCCCTCAGCACCACATCTACATGGCTTTTAAAGCCCTCCAGGTGTGGTGACTCCACCACTGCCCTGGGCAGCCTGGGCCAGGGCCTGAAGACCCTTTTGGGGAAGAAATTGTTCCCAATATCCAATCTGAACCTCCCCTGGCACAACCCCCTGGCCGTTTCCTCTTGTTCTGTCACTTGTTCCTTGGGAGAAGAGGTCAACACCCACCTAAATCCTCTCTATTCTGCATTATAACGCTTGGGTAAGATTTAACAGGCATTAAAGTGCTCTCTTGCTTCAGATGCTGGAGCTGATTGAACATGTCCTGAGCTGACCCAGTTGCCATAGAGAGAAGATGAGGGCATCAGGGGACCTATGGAGCTTATACTTGGTTGTACCATGTTTCATGTAGGGTAGCATTTTATGTTGTCTGAGAGAAAATAAATACACCTGGAGTGAAACAGAGTTTAGGAATGAGTTGAGATTTCTGCTTTGTCCTGGAAACGTGATGTGATTTTGGGTAATCCCTTCTGTCCTTTAGCATGGGTGGACTTGAGGATAATGTGACTTTGAGGGACGTCCATGAGTGCCTGAGATGGTAAGCTTCCTGGGACAGGGCTGGTTTCTATGACACAGCCAGCACCCACTTTGTTTGGAGTTTCTAAGTGGTATCCTGCTCAGAGCAGGGGGGCTGGAACCTGATGATCTTTGACGTCCTTTCCAACCTTGAGCATTCCATATTTCTCATGCAAGTAGGAATGACTTGTATGCAGTTGCTGATGACAACATATTATTGAACAGAAACCTTCTGAAGTCTGGTGCTGTGCCATTGAATCTCATTAGTGTATTCTTGTGGTACTCACAGGACAATTCTAATTGCATCATCTAATTTAGTTAGAGACAAATGTAGATCTTTCATTAGCTGTTGTCATCTTCATTTACTAAGAGAAGGGGTTTTAACCTGCCATTAACTTCCCTGGAAGCTGTGGAGGCTGAAGCATTAACAAATTTTACCAGCAATAAGAAGTAATCCGATTGGATTGTGATTAGGTAGTTACACCTGTCCAATAGTGTTTAAACTTCTATAAATTCATTATAAGGAACAGTATACAGCCCATTACATAGAGCTTTTAAAAAGACATTTTTCAAATGAATTATTTCCAACCTTCAGAGGATCAAATAATTTTACACTTCAAGCTTGACTGGGAATTTTTTTGCTGCTCTTCTACACTATGCAAATATTTGACTGCTTCCAGTTAATCAAGCAAATAGTGTAAACCTTTTGTAAGCATTGTTGCATTTTTAATTGTTGCTTGACAAAGATCATAATATCTGAAAAGACTTGCTGCTACCTGAGCATTATGAAGCAGGCTTCCTAATGGGAATATGTAAAAAGTACCTGTGAAACTGAGCAGCAAATCAAAGACTCATCCAAGCATTGTCCCTTGGTGTTGTTTTAATGCACGTGTTAAAGGCTTTTAACATTAGCTTCTAAAAGGTTCCATCCTTGCTGGGTTAGTGGTGGGCGCTACTGAACTCCATACCCCTGTCCCCTTCCTCTTCCAAATACCCCAAATACCTTGATAAATCTGTATAAAATGGATGTATGTATCCCAGTGATGCTGTGCTGTCAGTGTATCTCCCAGTACTACCCTTCTTTGGAATGGCTGTGGCTTTTTTGTTTTCATTTTGAAGCCTGTGAAACGGTTGAAAGGTTTTCAGAATCTCCTTGACTTGCTGTAGTGATACCCAGGGTGAAGGCAGTGAGGACAATCCTGAATTTAAGGGTAAAAATTACAGATCTGGACCAGAGCTGAATATATAAACTGGTTAAAAGATTAAGGCCCTAAATCCATTAAAGACTGCGAGGTTTTGTATTTTTTTCCACAGGATTTAAGAGTCTAGCCTGAGGAATTTGGCCATATTTACTCATCTATTAATAAATGTATAGGGATTTTAGATTGAAAATGAATGTGCTGAGCATCTTTTTCAGTTCTGCTGTGCTTGAAAAAAAAAAGTCTTGAGAACAGGTTGGTTTAGTGGAGCTGGCAGCCCAGCTCGTACCAACAACTCGGTAAGATTTTTCTTTCCCAAACCATTCTTCTTTTTTTATTAAAAACATAGAGCAAAAGCAGTCAGAAATGCTGCTTCCTTTTCAACAGGTCAGAATAGAAAAAGCAAGATATTTATACTTGAAGAAGTATGAGCAAGACTCTTGATGTGCCTGTTGCCCCAGGTTTACACGGTGCATTAGAATCATAGAACCATAGACTGGTTTGAGTTGGAAGGGACCTTAAAGATCATCTAGTTCCAACCCCCCTGCATGGGCAGGGACACCTCCCACTAGACCAGGTTGCTCCAAGCCCCATCCAACCTGCCCTTGAACACTGCCAGGGGTGGGGCAGCCACAATTTTCTCTGAGCAACCTGGGCCAGGGTCTCACCACCCTCATAGTGAAGCATTTCCTCCTGATGTCTAACCTAAATCTCTCCTCTTCCAGTTTAAAGCCAATCATTACCCTGTGCCCTGTCACTCCCTGTCCTTGTCCAAAGTCCCTCCCCAGCTTTCCTGTAGCCCCTTCAGTTACTGGAAGGTGCTCTAAGGTCTCCCCAGAGCCTTTTCTTTCTCCTGTGCTGGGCAGTTTGCCCCAAAATCATTGAAATACTCCCCTGAATGGAGCTTCCTTGGCTCCAACTGCAGCTGACCTGACAGTGTCATGGCTCACTGGGACATGGTCAAGGGGCATCCATCAGGGATTTGAAAGTCCTGTCCAAAAGGGTCTTCCTGGCCAGAAACCAGACAGGGGGTAAAGATTCAGATAACAGGCACTTTAATTCCTGCAGAGAAGGTTTGTCACTGAGATCAACCAGAAAGGCTGTGAACAGTTCCCAGACATTGGAATTTTTTTGGAGGAAAATACCAGACTTTCGCAATTTATTTTGGGGAAGAAATCTTTTCTCAATGTCTTTGTTTTGCATGCTGTGTTCTGAAAGAGGAAAAATTATGCTATGCAACCATGTTTAAAAACAGTCCTTATTTGCTTGTAGTCTGATAAAGGGGAAGAGTTAAGAGCTTTGTCCGCTAATATCAGTTTATCCTTGAACATCACAGGAGCTGAGGCCGGTAAAGAAATGATTCCTCATGGAAGGAAATACTCATTTCCATATTGCTTCTTTTTTATGTTATAGTCTTAGTTAATTAACTACATTGGATTTGTATGGGTGATTAACAGAGCCTGAATTCACTGTGTGTCTGATCTCAGCCGTCACGTTAGAAGTGGAACAACGTAAATGCCTTTTAATTACTATTGTAATTCTTACTGCACTGGATCGTTACAGCCCTCCCGTGTGCTGGAAATGAAAAGCTGACGCAGAATAGTGTGAATCTTTCCAGACCAAAATGTTCCAGATGGTTTGAGATGTGCCTTTCCATAAACCACCTTTTGCATGCAGCGTTTTATTGGCTTTGATGAATGGGAACCAAATAAACCCCAGTCAGTTGTTTTTCCTGTAGAAGTAAAGGGTGCAGATACTATAGACCCATATACGTATCCTTTATCTCATGTCCACCTTTACTGTGACTTCCAGTAGAGCAGTCTGCAAAGCAGGGGAAGTCACTGCATTTTCATGAGGCTTTCTTGAAGCTCACTGTTAGGTGCTGATAATGCTCTGCTAAAATGTCCTCCTTTCCCCAATTCTGGAGTCCCTGGTGCTTTGGCAGTAGGACAGGACGTTAGTAGCTTAGGCAGCATGTATTTGTATTGCCAGCCTGGGAGGGCTGTGAGCTTCTCTGTTGGAAGTGCTTCTGAGCTGCTTCACCATCTAGAAAGAGAAGGACACAAAATTACAAGGCCCATCTGTGTGTCTCTAAGAACTGTTCTGGAGATGAGGAGGACGCAATGTTAGTCTTCTAGTCGTATCTCTGCTTGTGTGTCATCCATAGTTTGCTCTCTCTGATGAAGGTCTGCACTCTTGTGGGGAATACTGAAGGGCTCATGGGTGGTTGGTGAATAGCTCTTCATGACTGACCAACTCACTGTGAGCCCAGTGAGGAGCAGAGCTCCCCACCACTTGCTGTAAATGTACTAGTTGTAGAAGCCCTTCATTACCCAAACACCAGCACTCCACTTCCAAATCATACAGTGGCTTTAAAGAGTGTCTCCATCCAGTCAGAACATAGCTGTCATCATGGGTAGCACTGAAGACACCCCATAGAGGAGGGAAGTTCTTTCCCTGGACTATAAAATAGAGATGGACTTGGCTATATCAAATGACACAGCAGAGCTGCATAAAGGCCTTTCCAACGATAGCCTGGCTTTGCAGTAGTGGTAAGGTTGGTGCAACCAGGGATCTCTGAGATCACAGCCACCTTCCTGTCTTGGAAGTCTTCCTTCAGGCTTGAAATCAAGTTCCAAACCTTGGAACTAAGTCAAGGTTGAGAAAAAAATTGCCTGGACTGTGGTTAGTTATATATGTTACACCACTGAGTCTAATAATAGCACGTACAAACCTGGTCCAGATGAAATGTAGGTTTTTATAAAACCTTAATTATTCTCTGCAAGCTGCTTAGGTTTGAGGCTGACATTGCATCTGCAGTAAAACGTCCAAGGGACCTTGGTATGTCATAGGAGGCAGTGAGGGACCAGCATGGACGTGCATTTCCATGCCAGTGGGGGCAACGGGAGCGGGAAGAGCAGCCACTTTCTGCCAGCAGTGACAGCTCTGGAGGTGCTGTCTGTGTTGTTGGGACCTCTGTCTTCACAAGCTTTGCTTCATGGTGTGTAGAGAGGGGGGAAATATCCCCAAAGGGATCTGCTGTGGTTTTAAGAGTTGAAGGATGTCACATCATACCCTAAACTCACTTCAGTTGCCTAATATTTAATGGTTCAAGCTTCTTCTTAGATGTTCTGTATTCCACAGTCTGTGGAAATGGCACAGAAATCCTGAAGATTTGGGCTGGGTCTGAAGTTAGCACTTGCCTCACTCAACCCCTCCTAAAATGTGGAGTTCTACATCTAGGACATAAAGGCTAATGACAGGAAGTTCAGCCTCTTGGAGCCCTCACGAGGAAAATGGCCTGTCTAGAAGACATTTTGCTGGATGGATTTTGTTGTAATGTGGAGTTATTTTTCAGCTTCTCTAACTTACTTTCCACCAAATATTTGTCAAGCTACATAAAATATTTCTCCAGTAGTGGAGACATTAACCTTTATTAACTGTTGCAGAGACTGCAACTGCTTAAAGACTAACGTGATAATTAAGACCACATCTTGGGCTAAGTTCATTCCTACTCAAAGTCCATTACTTTTTATGACAATGAGGGATTTCAGTGAAGCAATAATTAGTTTTTCGCTCTGTATGGGAAAAACATTATGCTGTAAATTTGATCTTTAAGTCCAAAGGGCTGGAAGATACCCAGATTCATGAGCAATACTGCAGCTGCTTTAGCAAAAGTATCACCATCTGACTGCAGCTTTATGTTATTTTCATGTCCTGAGACGTGGATGTTGAATGGAAAAGCAAAGATGCCACAAGCTGGGAAAAAGAGCACGGTTGGATATACTGACTCTGCCAACACTGTCATTCTGAATTTCAGCACTGAGCACAATGGCTTGGAGTGCAGCCCTTCCCTTCTTGCACTTACATGCTGTTGACATTAACCCTGGGCACTTAAATTCCTTGAAAGACACAGGTGTGATTTCCAGGTGAAGCTGTAGGAGAAGATCCCTCAGGAAGGGCTTGTTCAGATTCTGTTAGCTGCCTTTGCAGTGCCCATTCTGACTAGCATTAGAAGCTGATCATGATGTGGTTGCAGTTGATCATCCCCCAGCCATGGAGAATTGCTGAATACCTTTTTGATTTCGCAGCCAGTTTGAAGCAACAGCATTTCTTACCATTTCTTTTTTACTACAGTTTTCAAGGCTTGCATTGAAAACAGAAGTGATGTGTGTTGGGGGGAAAGAATGTTCTAAAATACCTGGTGAGCTTTCATGCGTGGGCAGGCAGTGGAGGAGTCTCAAGGCTTGCCACAGGCTGTAGCTCACACCAGCAGTTTTGCCTGCAGCACGTACCATTTAGCAGATCCCATCCTCTTCTCATTTGTGGATCCTGCTGGCATGGGAGTATTTCCTCGCCACTGGTTTTGAAGTTGAATCATACTGGTGTGAGGTGCTGGGGATGGCATAAGCTGTCTCATCTCCATCTACAGCTCACCAAAGAGGTGCTGGCCAGGACTTACCTAGGGGGATTCCACCACCTCTGTATGTTTCATTTTATATTACATAGAATCATAGAATCCCAGACTGGTTTGGGTTGGAAGGGACCTTGAAGATCATCAAGTTCCAACCCCCCTGCATGGGCAGGGACACCTCCCACTAGACCAGGTTGCTCCAAGCCCCATCCAACCTGCCCTTGAACACTTCCAGGGATGGGGCAGCCACAGCTTCTCTGGGCAACCCGGGCCAGTGTCTCACCACCTTCATAGAGAAGAATTTCTTCCTAACATCCAACCTAAATCTCCCCTCTTCCATTTTAAAGCCGTTCCCCCTCATCCCATCCCTCCCTGCCCTTGTCCAAAGTCCCTCCCCAGCTTTCCTGGAGCCCCTCAGGTACTGGAAGGTGCTCTAAGGTCTCCCCGTACATCCCTACAGCCTTGTCCTTGTGCAGGCTCTGCAGGCTCTGGGAAACCTGGAAATCAAACTAGAGATCAGAGACTTATCTCCTGTTCTTTAATAGTTCTTCCTGATTGCTGAGGCAAGGAGAACCTTGTGTCTATCCAGGTCATGGGGAGTCAGCTTCATGGACAAGATGTAACCTTAAAAGAATATGATTCTGTTGAGGCACAGGTTAAACCAGGTGATTTAGAATAATGGAGTAAGATTGGAACTCTCTAAGGTGATGCACTGCAATGCCAGATTATATTTAGCAGTGGAAATAATTCTTTGCACCTTGTCTGGCATCTCACCAGGCTGGCTCCACCCTGGCCTGGTGGATCCTCTCTGCTGTCACGGGCAGGCAAAAGGCAAAGCCCTATAAATAAGGTGCTGAAACTGGTGCCTGCCTGTAGCTGTGGTGGTGGTAGGTCCCTCCTGGAGACTCCAGCACTCCCAGTGTCCATTTTGTGTTTTCCTGGTTATCTTGGCCTGTGCTGGGCTCAGAACGTGCACAGTTATTAATAATTCAACTCACAGGAGAGAGAATATCAATATACACCCAAGATTTACTATTTTGGCTTGGGGAATTTTTAAATGAATTTTCTATTTTTAGTTGCTACCTGTACATGGATATACATCTATATCCAAAGATTTATCCAGGCTAGAATAGAAGATCATTCTTTTTTGCCAATACAAATCTGGTTTTTAATTTTTCTGTTCAATCTCAACAGCATTTCCTATCTGTCTGAAAAGACTGTGTTTAGAAAATGGGTATTTCCATGATCTGAAAACTGTCTTATCACAAAGTGAACACTCTCAGTTCCCATGGAAATATTTTCTCCTGTTCATTAAACTGTTATTTACACACACATGGTCTGTGAATGTTTATACATATAACAGAAAGGCACTAAAATACTGAGAAAGGATAAAATAATCTGGTGGAGACTTTACAGTAGATTTGGTTACAACCATTTTTTCCATTCAGTTTGTTACTAACTGCTGCTTTCACAAAATGCTTTTGTGTTTTGCATAGCTGCTGGAAACAGCTCCACAAAAGCAAATTTGTTGTGTTCATAATGCAAAATGTGCCACGACCAATTACACTTATAAGTACCATATATTTAAAATACAATAAATCATCAGAATACAGATCAGAATTTGCTTATATGACTGTACATACTAATTACTCCACAGGTTTCATAGTGCTGTTCCATAGGTATGGCAGCTTCTTGTGCTGGAACAACATTTGCTGGTGATTGCTCCACAAATTTAAGAGTAATATCTAATGAATTGTAATTATTTTTGAATTAAATGTTAGTATATAATAACTTTTTAACAAGGACGTGCTCAAGGGTAGCCCTCGTTGAAGTCTGGTAATAAAACTTGCCAGTTATTCTGATGTAGGATGGAAATGCTACACGGCAGCAGGAACACCCAGGGCAGATCACACAGGAACGTGTCCAGAGGGGTCTTGAAAGTCTCCAGAGAAGGAGACTCCACAACCTCTCTGGGCAGCCTGTCCCAGGGCTCTGTCACCCTCACACTAAAGCAGTTTCCCCTCATGTTGAGGTGGAACTTCCTGTGTTGTAACTTGGTGTCGTTTCCCCTCATCCTATCACAGGCACCACTGAGAAGAGACTGGCCCATTCTTGACACCCACCCTGCAGATATTTATAGACATTAATCAGGTCTCCTCTTAGTCTTCTCAAGACTAAACAGCCCCAGGTCTCTCAGCCTTTCCTTGTATGACAGATGTTCCAGTCCCTTCATCATCCTTGTAGTCTCCCTTGGACTCCTTCCAGCATATCCCTGTTCCTCTTGAACTGGGGAGCCCAGAGCTGGACACAACACTCCAGATGTGGTCTCACTAGGGCAGAGTAGAGGGGCAGGAGAACCTCCCTTGACCTGCTGGCCACACTGTTCTTAATGCATCCCAAGATACTATTGGCTCTCTTGGTCACAAGAGCACATTGCTGTCCCATGGATAACTTGTTGTCCACCAGGACCCCAAGGTCCTTCTCCATGGGGCTGCTTTCTAGCAGGTCAACCCCTAATCTGTATCAGTGCATGGTGTCTTTTCTCCCCAGGTGCAGGATTCTACACTTATTCTTGTTGAACCTCATGAGGTTCATCTTTGCCCAGCTCTCCAGTCTGTCTGGATCTTGCTGAATGGCTGCCCAGCCTTCAGGTGGATCAGCCAATCCTCCCAGCTTCCTATCATCAGCAAGCTTGCTGAGGATACACTCCATCCCCTCATCCAGGTCATGCAGTCAATAAAGGCCCAGTTAGTTACTATTTTGTAAATCTGCTTGTGTCATTAATGGGAGAATTAATTTTCTCCATCCTTTAAGTCAATTAAAGTTGGAAACACACCTTCTCAACAGGTCGGCTTTCTCTGCGTACACACAGGCATGTGTGCCTGCTTTGATGGCTTGCTTACATCTTCAGTGTTTTGTTTAGTGTCTTCTGAAATGATTGAAGTGATTCATTTTGGGATGATAAACCAGCTATTTTTAGCAGGTGCTGGGCTAACTGCTGTGAGCAGGATGGACTGCAGACAACGATGCGGAATGGAGCAGGACCCTAGCCTGACTTTCAGACCCCAGAGTGGTATTGCTGATTTGATCATTCTAACAGATAAGCTGTAAAGTGAGACCAGTGAGGTGGGCCTGACTTGGGAGATCATGATACATGAGAGCTTGACTGCTTTTATTTTCATTTATCTTTTACTGCTTGTTTTAGCTGATTCTTTAGTTGCCAGAGGATTTGGAGGCAGGCGGCTGATTCATCACATGATGGAAAGTTCAGGTCATTTATTTGGCTGGTTCTTTTCCTGGCTTTTGTTAGCAGTTTCAGCTGTCCTCCTGTTAGAGGTACATGTGTATGAAGGAAGGAATGGTCACTGGGCTACCTAGGCCTGTGGTCACACAACATGGCTCCTTCCCAAGAAGATACAGAGAAAGCAGGGTAAGAGGATGTTAGATTTCCAGCAGACCTGAAATATGTGCCTTTTGAGTATGTAGCAGACAAGAAACTCAAATGCTGAATAGGCATGAGGCTCTGAACCCCTTTGGAGATCAGTGTTCCCCCAGTGAATGCTGGCCACGTGGACTCTGAGGGTCCCCCACTGCCTGTTGAGGTCCCCAGTGCACGTACTGGCACGTATGGACAAGCCATTTAGCAGCCACAGGTAGGTATCTCCACTGGGACCTTACAGGAAAATTACAATGAACAAAAGGTGCAATGCAGCAGGATTCTTGTTCGGAGTTGTCCTTGTGTCCCAGCTGAAAGTTGAGGGTGGTGAGACACTGGAAAAGGTTGCTCAGGGAAGTTGTGGCTGCCCCATTCCTGGAAGTATTCAAGAATAGGCTAGATGGGACTTGGAGCAACCTGGTCTGGTGGAAGGTGTCTGTGCCCATGGCAGGGGGCTGGAACTGGATGATCTTTAAAGTTCGTTCCCACCCAAACCATTCTGTGATTCTGTGATTGGCTCCCTGGCCACCTACAAGCTTCTCCACATCTGCTGCCTTGTATTCAGCCCCTTGTCTGGGCAGTGATGAAGTTTTGTTAGCCAAAGCCAGTAGTGAGCACTTGGGTCTCACGCTGGGCTCTGCTGATGATGTGGCTAGGTTGTGGTCCTGGGGACCAGAACTTGAAGGTCCACCATGAAGCACACTTGCCTTGCTGTGGAGAATCAGCCTCTGTGCTTGTGCTTTGGTGAAACCCATTAGTGTCAATGATCCGTGCCAATCCAAGCTGTGGTGGTCTTGGGAAACCTTCATCTTCCCATCAAAGCAGAGGCATAAGATTTTTGGGAGACCTACCAGTAGATCTGACATCTTACCAGTTGGAAAAGCCCAGTGTGGTTTGTCCACCTGCATGTAATCACTTCAGTCCACAAACACAAAGCCCCAGGGAAAATCAGCCCAATGTTATGTTCCTGTTCAGTACATCTCCAGTGGCCTGAGATCACCTGGTGTTTTTTTCCTTTAATAGATGCTGTCATTCTGTCCCTCAGCGTTCTTAATCCTGCTCGTTAATTAGTTGATTAGTTGCACTGATCCCTCAGTTAATTTGTGCTACTCAAAAAAAAGATAATTGAATTTAACTGAACTTCATAACCCACCTAGAGACAGATAAAAACTCCATGGTGATGTCTTGCTTTGCTTGTCTTATTCTTTAAAAAGAGTTTTTAATAATTTAACTGGGAATGTTCTTCCATTGAGCTGGGATTGACAATACTGCTCACTCCAGGGAAATATCTTGGAATAGTGCCAATATTGTGGTACCAAACAGAGTGCTTTTCAAATAGGTGCTTTTTCTGTTTTGGTGTCTGTAGCTCAGGAGGATGGAACATACATGGAATAGTTTTGATCTTCATTCCTATTTTGCTGAAAAATGTGGTTACATTTTGAGCTGTTTCAAACTTGCAAGGTATATGCAGGGGTTGTTGAACAGTACAAAACAAAACCCAGAGAAGTTTCATTTGGAAAAGATTTTCAGATTTCCATCTTAGGAGGTTTCCTCACTTTTAAAAGTGTTTTTATATAGAGGTGGACTCTTTCTGATAGGAAAATACTATAGTACTATATATAATATAGTACTAATATATATAAATAGATATATTAATATTATAGATTAGTATATTTTATATATAAACTACTATATATAATACAACTATAATACTATAATATTCAAGAATCATTTGGACAATGCCCTCAGGGACATGGTATGAACCTTGAGGTTGTCCTGTCCTGGGGTGGGAGTTGGACTTGGAGATCCAGGCTGTCTGAGGAGGTGTTTGAGCCACCATCCCTGGATACATCTAAAAAGACAGATGTGGTGGCAGGGGACAGGGTTTGGTGGTGGACGTGGCAGAGCGAGGGTAGTGGTTGGACTTGATGATCTTGAAGGTCTTTTCCAACCAGAATGATGATACTATGAAAAGAAAATCCAGACTGATTCTCACAGCAGCTGTCATGGTAATGTGTTATTGGGTTTAGTCTAAAGCCAAGGGGGAGAGAAGTTAAGGAAAAATCTTCATCACAAGAGGAGAATTCCTGAAAAAATGGTTTCCAGCAGTAACAGACTTTGGGAATGCAAGAACGTTTTGGTCAGGAGTCTTTCTATTGTTCAAACTATTGCCATGGCAGCCAGGTGAGACCTGGGACCTGGCCTTCTGCTGTGTTAGTGTGTTGTAGAAGCTGCTGAGATATGAGTGGCTGTGCCATGAATTAACAGCTTTATCCTCTTGTTTGTCTTCCAAGTGGGGAGTCACCTTACCTGGGGGGGAAGGCAAGAGAGGAGGAGAGCTTCCTGCCTTGGCATGCTTGGATTTTGTCTTGTGTAGAGTTGTCTCACGAAGAACAACTATTACAGTCACTTGCAAGCTGAATATTTGTGAATAATTTCAGCTTTAGTAGCAGCTGGCTCTTCAAATCCCTAATGAAGCTTCATAAATCTCATTTAGAATATTTAGCATGTTATCATGTAAAATCATAGTGGAGTTTCACATAATATGAAATGGATAATCCCTTCTACTACCATGAATACCAAAGTCTCTAGCAGTCCAAATACAGATACATGGTCCTTTTGCTCTCTTCCAGTTCAAATGACAAAAGCAATTTTTGTTTTATGGTTGTAAAGGAGAAGGATGAGAGGGGGAAGAGCCCCATAAAGCTTTTGTCACTTCATACAAGTTTCCAAAGCCACTCCCAGCTTGCTTTCCCCCTTCCATGCTCTTCAAACTGCAGGTGTATCCTCCTGGGATGGTTTGTGCCGTACTCAAGGGAACACAAACCACTTGTAATCCTGAAGTTGATGGATCTGCTCCATCTGCATAGAAAAGGAACTGATGATTTTTGCAGAAAAACTACAGTGTGGGGTTTTCCCAGCTCTTCTCAGTTTGATTCAGTAAGTTCCTTTTTCTGAAAGAAAAAGTCTTGGGAAAGACTTTACAATCATACTACTTATTTTTAGGAAAAACTTCCTTGTATCTTGTTGGAAGGCAGGGATGGGGATGGGTCTTTGATTTCTTATTTCCCATGAAGCAGATGAGTAAGAGATTGCCTATACATGAAAGATGATTTTTTTTTTTTTTTAAATGAGAGAAGTGTGACAGAAAACAGATCCATGTATTTTTGGGCAAATATCTCCTGGGTGTCATTCACTCCAATGTTGTGGATGAGATGGGCTTTAGAATGGAAAGGCAGCTTTGCCACAGGAATATTGCCCTCAAAGGGAGTGGCACTTTTTTTCCTGTAAGGAAATAATTCCAAAGCAGGAGACCTTCTCACTCTCTGCAGGTCCCTTAGAAGAGGTTGGAGCCAGGGGGAGCTGGTCTCTTCTCCCAAGGAACAAGTGATAGGACAAGAGGAAATGGCCAGGAGGTTGTGCCAGGGGAGGTTGAGATTGGATGTTGAGATGTTTTCTTCCTCAAAAGGGTTGTCAGGCCCAGGCCCAGGCTGCCCTGGGCAGTGGTGGAGTCCCCATCCCTGGAGATGTTTCAAAGCCACGTAGATGTGATGCTGAGGGCCATGGGTTAGTGGTGGCCTTGGCAGTGCCGGGTTAACGCTTGAACTTGGTGATCTTAAAGGCCTTTTCAAACCAAAACTGTTCTGTGGCTCTATGATTCTATGACCCAGCAATTATGCAAAAAAAGCCTAATGCACAGAGCAAACAGGAGGAGCAGAGGTTTCCTACCTCTGTGCCATTCTTGTGGTTCTTTTGAAGAGCTGTCAGAATTGCAGCACGAAATAACAAGCTTAGATTATGTTCTCATTTGCAGTCACACGTTTCTTCAATCACGGTAGTGATTGCTGAGTGTGACAGTGTTATGACCATAACGTTAAAGAAAAAAAGGAATGATGGAAATTGTGGGATGGAAGGATGTGAAAAAAGGCCGTCTCCTCTTCTCTTGTTGCTGGAAAGGCTTTTTAGCACCACTTGCATGGAGGCAGCTCCTCTCCCTGTCGGTCTGGTGCAGTCACTGCTTCCCAGCAATGGAATATGTGTGCTTTTCCAAATGGAAATGGGCATCATGCACAGGGAGGTCTGGAGACTGCTTTATTAGAAGGTGTGTGAATAGGGTAGTGGAGAATGGGAGGACATCTGTATTGATATTATTCACTATGTTCTTTGATCATTAAATGCTTTGTAACTCCATCCCCAAACTTCTCAACTGGCGTAATAAAATGAATTGTTTGCCTCTCTGAAGAAAGGCAGCATTCATACATCACAGGGTTGCCAGCTGGGATCACAAATGCAAAGTGAATGCAAAAGCAATTTAGCTTTACATCACCAAGCTGGCTTTGAAAGCTTAGAGTAGATGATGGATGTCAGGAACATCAGCAGTGCCTGACTGCTGAGGGGTTCCATTTCTCTAAATAGAACTGTCAGTTGGCAACTTCTCCAGAGATGCATCCTGTATCTTCACATCAGCCCTTCCTGTTGCTGCCTGGTGGCTGGTGTGGAGCCTGAGATGCCATCTCCCTCTAGCCCACAGCCCATTTCTCCAGCAGGAGAGAGCAGGCAGCTCGTGACACAGTGTCTGGGGCTTCTCTCACCTTCTGCAGTGGGTGGTTGGCAGGAAATACTTTTGCTTCCCTCCCCATGTGTTTCTGCACCTGAAATCCCTGCAAATTAACTTTGTGTACAGATAAAGAACAGTTGGGGCGGTGGATGTTTTACCCTGTAATGTAAAGACTTATTTCTCATCAGCTTGGAGCCTGTAAACTGTGGCTGCTCTGCCTTGGACTTGATTTAATTAGCTCTTGGATGGCTTTTAATAGGATTTTGTTGAGTAGTCAAAGCTGTCCTGTAACACATCTCAGAACTGCATTGCTGCTGGGGGAGGCAAGCTGGGTATTGCCTGTTTTCACACCCTCGGGTTGGCTTAGCAAGGAGTGAAAACACTGGTCAGGTGATGAGCCTGATCCACATGCAAATGTTTTGTTGGGAGTGACCACTAGAGGAAAAAGAAATGAGGATACTGGGAGCTAAGCAGCAGTGCAAAGGGACCAGGGTTTGCTTTCCCCTTAGTGCTGAAAGTAGATTAGGTTTAGGTTAGACATTAGGAAGAAGTTCTTTAGTGTGAGGGTGGTGAGACCCTGGCCCAGGTTGCCCAGAAGCTGTGGCTGCCCCATCCCTGGAAGTGTCCAAGGGCAGGTTGGATGGGGCTTGGAGCAACCTGGTCTCGTGGGAGGTGTCCCTGCCCGTGCAGGGAGGTGGGACTAGATGGTCTTTAGGGCCCCTTCCAAACCAAACCATTTTATGGTTCTATGACATAGGATGTATGATGGAAAATGTCCAGAATGTCTGGGCAGAGGAGATTTGGGCATCACTGTCCTGATGGCAGGTTGCCTCAAGTAGGTGACCTACACTGTGGTGAATGTGGCATCATTCTTCTCGGTGTTGAAGTCCTGCTGAGATCTGTGCAGTAAAAAAAGGGCTAGAGAAGCTTTTACCCAGCTTTTCACATGCTTCTGGTGTGAAATACAAGGCAGAAGATGTGAGTGCTTAGAGAGGGGAAATTCATGGTTTATGGTATGTTTGGGCTGTAAAGCAGGGAAATTACAGACCAGAGATGATTTCCATGAAGTTCTTAGTGTGCTGTTAACAGGCAGCACTTGGAAAAAACACATGGATTGTATTGAGTGCCATGGGAGAGGGGAGATGATTCATGGTGAAGTTTCTTGGAAGAGGCACTGCAGAACAAACCAGCAGTGGACATGGGCCTTCACACTAGAAAGCCAACAGACCAAATCCAAGTCCTTAAAATGGTGCCTATTTGCTTAAAGGCCTTGGGAGTCATACAAACAGTGATTTGGTGAAAAATGTCCCAGGAACAGGACCATCTCCCAGTAGGCTAAAACCTGTGTGGGGCCCTACATCTCCAGTTAAGTTGCTTCCAGTGTTGCTCATGAGAAGTTTGGCCTCCAGAGTTAGCTTTGGCTAGAAATTGTGGCCGTTTTAACCTCTGCACAGTGAGTTTCTTGGAGTTGTGGGGTGGCAGGTTTAGCATGTCTCTGGGGACATGAGATGGGATGCATGGAGGTGGCAGCTGCTGTGTCTTCTGCTGGAGCTCTGCTTCTTCATTGACTGTCACCCATACCCATATTTGAGGAGCAAATGTGAGCACACCAGAGCAGTGTTCCTTCCAAACCCAATCAGGGATGTGGGACCTTCACCCTCCACACTCTCTTCTGCCTGGTTTTTGGAGTGTCTCCAGGAGAAATGTGTGTGATTTCCAGTCTGCCAGAGCAGTCAAATGTTTTTGGCAGTGCTGTGGAGGCATCCAGCCTAGCTTTCTCCACCAAAGCTTGCGGTGATATCTAAGTTTGCTGCAGTTATGCTCCCACCTGCTCTTCAGGAGTATTAAAATCCTCCACCACCCTGGTCTTGTCCTCCTGGGCAAGAACAAATGCGGGACCTTCAGAATGGACAAAAAATTGTCTTTTATCTTCAGGTTTTGAAGTTGCTCAAGCTTTGACTGGACAATAGATCACATAATCAGTAACCCAACCTCTGGGTGATAACACCAGGTGACCAGCAAGCCCAGGGAAGCACTAACCATGTCCATTTCCCAATTCTGCACATCTCTGCAGAGCAAGGGTGAGCCTGGGGCTGTCCTCAGGGCAGCCACCATGATGGTGTCCTTTTTATCCTTCTCCTGGAAGCTGGGAGAAAAAAACAGGCCTGTGCCCTGTAATTAAAGCCCTTTTGAGAGGTGTGAATGTGCTGCCAAGAGATGGCTTTAAAGAAAGATGTAAAAACAGGTGGGATACAAACTCTTAAAGACTGTTAATCCAACCCAAAAGGAAGAAGTTCATCAGGTCCCAGGTGGTGGACCATATTTCATGGTGAGGAGCTGCCAAGCACCTTGGAAACAGGTTTATATGTTACTGCTTTTCCCTGGGATGAGTCTGGGGGGTTCTGGTGTGTGTTCAGGGCTTGACAGCAAAGCTTGGGTCGTTAAGGGGGGTGGGAGGGAGGGAATTGCAGTCCCTCCTGGCCAAGGGTGCAAAATCCTACCACCAGGAAAGAGAAAGGGGCTTAAACAAGGAGTTAAACAAAAGTAAGGGAAGTAAACCAAGAGCAGTGTGTCTGCAGATGTTCTGCTCTGAATTATCTGTGCCTTTCCCTCCAAGGGATTCAGAAGGATCTTGTGCTGGATTTATTAAAAGAGTACAGCCTGGATCTGAAAATGCAATTTCCAGAGGTTAACACCTAGGAAATTGTTTGCTGGGTGGTTCTTCAGGTGAATGATTAGGTTATTAAATCAAACCTCTTCATTAGCTGATCGGGTACAAGGTGTTACTCTTACGAGCAGTGTGAGGGGAGTAGGTGGCAGGTCTGGTGCCCAGGAAAGAGGAGGAAACCCTCTCATTGACTATGAAAAAGATGTCAGCAAACTGTTCCCAAATGTTTTGTTTTTGTTTTCCTTTTAAAAGGTGAATTTAGCACGGCAGTATTTTCCAGGGGTGATTCCTCTTGTGCTTACATTAACAAATTAATTAGAGAAGGGAACTTAAGACCCAGCGATGCAGCTCGTCCTAATTATGCTGAGGAGCTTAAAACACACAAACCTCCCCAAATTAATTGCAAAGCTATTTCATCTATGAGAAGCCAAAATTAATCATTAACCTAATAATTGCCTTTCCAACATTATTTCTTTGTTAAAAATGAGTAATTTTAATTGGATAATGAGGTGCCAGTAGGACTCATGAATTGTACATTCCCCGAGCTAATGAAAAAAGAGGGAGCCTATGCAAGCAGCGTTATAGATGCCATTTCAAATGCCTCCACAGTGAACATCTTATTCTGATAAATTCTTAATTTATTTCCAGATGGCTTTTGATTTTCTGGAACATTTACTGTATGCTATCATTTCCCCATTTGATAGTCTTGTTATCTAATTCTTGGGAGCTGCCTGGGTGAGGCTCAAACCTTTGGGGCAAGTCTCTGGTTCCAGGTTTCTCAGCTCTCCTCTGGCAGCAAAAGAACATGAGCAGTGGGTGTGTGAGGGCCTTCAGGACTAGCACCAAATCCTGAGGTTGTCAGAGGATGGCAAGAATTGAATTTTTCCCCAATTAAAGGAGAGCTCTAACCTCGAAGCCTAGAAAATTTTGGAGGGATAGTCAGGAGAAAAACACGAGGCTGTTCTTTGGAGTTGCCAGAGATCTCATTTTGAGGAGCCTATTTTTCCCATAAAACAGGTTGGTTTGTTTTTTTTTTTTAAGAAGGCCAGCAATGGGAAAAGTACTGAGGATGATATTTCCTGGCCTGAAGAAGAATAGTTCATAAATAAACCAGAACATAAACTGATCACTGTTGCAAGTGTATTTTATTTGCAACCAGGGAGTGTATTGAAGTGTCTGAACGGAGAGCTCTTTGCTAAGGGGTTGCTGGATGACACACAACAAACCTGCAGAGGTGCAGGAGTGGCTTCCTCTGGGCTATAATGTGATGAGGCCAAAACAGCTGGCTAAGGACGTGGCAGTTCTCCTCCTTAATTCCAAGTGTCTTTGTATGATTTCCCTCCCCCCAGTATTAATTAGAACAGCCAAAATGTGTAGGATAACAGGATAGTTTGTGGGATTTAGGAGCAGGGATCTCTTGGACTTTATTAGGAATTGAAGGGTTAAACACATCCTTAGGTCTTTCCAAACAAGCAGTGTGTTGTTGTAGTTAGTGCCTGGTTTGGTTTGGATACTAAACAAATAAAATAGGGGGTTTATAATTGCAGACTTGAACACACACTTTTTGCTTTTGAAGGAGGGAAAGGACTATGGTGAGCTTGTCTCTTCATCTGTTTAAGCTTACAGAGCTAATGAAACCAGATTTAATTGAAGGGGCCAGGTCACCAACATGTTTTTGGGATTGTCTTATCAACATTTTAGCAGGTTTAATCTGAAATCTGATTTTTTTTTTTCATTGGGAGAGAGATTTTCCTGGCTCCTTTTGGGTTTCTCAGAGTTGGTGGCCACAGCAATCGTGCACTGTCCTGTCAGCTGGACCACAAATGTGCTATGTGTCATTTTGGTGCATTTTAGGTTGGTATTTTCTTTCTGTGTGGTTTCAGCCCCCCCTCACACCCTCACTGATGTGGTCCTCATCGTCGTGTCCTCTTTGGAAGGGCCTGGTGGGCATCAGGCCTCCGACGTTGGGCTTCAGATGTGGGGTGTGACATTGCACCCCTGACCACCTTCTGTGGGCAGAACAAATCAGCTAAATGTTGACCCCAGTCTGCTATTGTTTGAAGTAGACACAAGTGATGTGTAATGTGTTTAGTTATTTTATTAGCTTGACATGATGTGATATCAAACCAGAGCAAACCCCAAGAGTTCCCCGTGATCTGTGAGCGCTGCCTCAGGGCTCTCCCCTGGCACCACGGCTATCACTTCCCCACTTCTGCAGCAGGGACATCCCTGACTTTTCTCTTGGCCTCTAGACTGCCTTTGCTTCCTCTCCAATACTAATAAGAAACAGAGTCTGTTAATTAAATAATTCCCCAGTGTTTAATAAAATATTTGTCCAGTGCCCGTAAGCAAACCGTGAACCTGCTATAAGATGCTTTTTCTCACCTGGTAAGACAGAAGCTGTGTCCTAAACCTTTCAGTATCTGGAACCTCCTGTTTTATCTGTGCATAGAAAATATCTCTATCTTGCACAAATAGATAAAGAAGGTTGGTATGTGCAGACCACTGCTCCCTCTTGACTGAAATCAATCAATTCTGCTGGAAGGAAACCAGGCAAGAGGGAAGCCTGTATCCTTGCTGTTGGCGGTAAGCACAGCGACAATATCCATATGAAACCTCTCACCCCTAGAATGAGAATGTGTTTGGAGAATGGATCAAAAACAGTCTGGAGAAGAAGGACTTGGGAGTGGTGGTGGACAAGAAGCTCAACATGAGCTGGCACCGTGTGCTGGAGTCCCGAAACCACCCGTGTCCTGGGCTTCATCAAAAGAAGTGAGGCCAGCAGGGACAGGGGGGTGATTCTCCCCCTTTAATCAACTCTCATGACATCTTTGTCTCCATCTTTGGGATGCCCTGCAGTTCCCTGCATTGCAGTTCTCAGGAGCTTTGGGTTGGGGTTTTTTTTTAATCAGGTGGCCTGGAGGAAACAGGGAATTACAAATGCAGGTTTTTCTACCCCCCTGGTGATAAGCTGAGTGCTGAATAGACTGGTGCTCCCCAAAAACCTCAAACCCTACCCATTTCCTACTTCAAACCCCCCCATAGTTCCTGCTTTGGTGTTGTGCAACTTGGCTTTGCAGTTTTTTCCTGTCTTAGTAAGATCATTGAATTAGAACCACTGCTTTGCACCCTTGTATAAATAATATCTAAATAATCCCAGATGGCTTGTTTTTTGATTAATTTCAGTAATTTTGCTCTTGTTGCTCCTCACTGCTCTATTGCTACTGTATCATGCTTTTCTGTTGTTATTAGTTTTGCAGAAAGAGCAGTGGGGAGTAAAATCCACAGCTTAGGAAGTTCAAAATGAACCAAAAAAACAATAAAAGGAAAAAAAAATAAGGCTCTAAAACTCTATGATATAATCTTTTCTTTTTCATTAAAGGTCAATTTATTAAATGTATTGCAGAAAACACTTTTCTGTTCCTCCTCTGTCACTTCATGGGCCAAGCTCTGACATATAAAATCTTTCAGAAATCCTCTCACTTATTATTTATCGTGAGTCTGGTTTGTGATTTGTTTGACTTTATGGGGAGCACAAGAAAGAGTGGATTATATAAATTATAAGCTGTGGAATAAAGGTGAACTAACTTAATTTCAATCCTAATTGTTTTGGCTGAGGGGGCAGCATAACCCCCAAGCTCAGCTGGTTTTGTTTATGAGCACGCACGAGGAAAGGCTGTAGTTGAAGTTTCTGTGTATTTTGCACCCATTTTGCTACTTGCCACCTCAGCTGAGGGTTCAGTTGAGAAGTTGTTGCAGGCTCTGAAAGGCAGTGGACATCTGAGCAACAAAGGTGATTGGGGGATTGGAGCATCTGTCTTATGAACAGAGGCTGAAAGAGCTGGGACTCTTTAGCCTAGAGATGAGAAGGCTGAGGGGAGACCTTATCAATGTATACAAGTATCTAAAGGGTGGGTGCAAGGAAGATGGTGACAGGCTCTTCTCAGTAGTTCCCAGTGTGAGAACGAGGGACAACGGGTGCAAATTGGAACATGGGAAGTGCCATTGAAATATGAGAAAAAACTTCTTTACAGTGAGGGTGACAGAGCCCTGGGACAGGCTGCCCAGGGAGGGTGTGGAGCCCCCTTCTCTGGAGATATTCCAAACCCCCCTGGATGCAGTCCCGGGTAAAGTGCTCTAGGTTATCCTGCTTCAGTGGGAGGGTTGGACTAGATGATCTCTAGAGGCCCCTTCCAACTCCGGCAATTCTGTGATTCTGTGATCTGGATGGAGGGGATCTGCTGCATGCCTGGACATCCACTCTTGCTGGAATAGGGGCTGGTTATTTTGGAGTGTGGGAGGAAGACTCCTTAACCGAAATTGCTCCTTTCTTTGATTTGTTCTGGAGGTGGCTCACAGGACTTGGGAGTAGAGGCAGCTGGAAGTTTTGTCTGCGTTCATCTCATGCTACATCAGGTTGAGGTTTCCAAGTGCTGAAGGAGAACATCCTTCAACATGAAAGTGGCAGTAATGTTTTTCTGGTAGGAAAAGGCTTGGGTTTCATAACTGGGAAAGGGCATTTTGTATTTTGCACATGCATGTTCCCCTTTCTAATTATAAGGGAGGATAGATTATGGAGGCGCCAGGACCTTCATAGCTTTGCTAATGATTGAAGTGTTTGAAGGAGAGTGAAGATGTGAAATCCAAGCCATCTCCAGTGGTTTGCCTGTGGTGGTCCTTGCAGGGGGGAGTGACAGCAAGTATGTGGCTCTGTGCACCTGCCCAGGTCAGTCTGGAAATCAGTGATGAGATCCTTAGACAATGACACCAGAAAGGTGGAGAGATTGAGTGATCTCAACAGTAAGAAGTTCTTCCAGGCTTTGTGAAGGGAAGGGAGAAACCCTGCAAGCCCCACACCAGAGAGAAGAGGTTATGTGAGTTGCCATGTATTAGGCCCTTGAGAATCCACATCTAGAGGTGATAGGAATGACCCAGAGGTGAGCAAAGCTTGGAGAGGGGATCATCTGTGTTACTACACCTCACAGATGTCACCAAATAGAGACTTCTGGGGGTTGGAAAGGCAGCTTCAGGGAAATGCAGGCAAACATCCTCATAGGATACAAAGGGCTGGGAAGCCAACCTTCACTGGGATGAAGTTGAGCTTGTTTTTGCTCCTAAATTGCATGCTTTTAAGCTTTTCAGTATCACTCAGAGCAAACGGGATAGAAAATCCTTATTTTGGGTTTATTCTTCAAAATAGGAGAACCCTGTTTCAGTGCAAACTCTGGGAGGAGTTTCCTTTAAGGAAAAAAAGGAGCATTTGTTAGAGAAGATGTGCCAGGTGAGCAAGTCATATTCTGTGTGTGATGGACTGAGCTATCTCACCGTGGAGGTAGGATTCATGGTGGACTCACTGCACAAATGAAAAGGCCTTTGATTGTACAAGGTCAATTTTCTAGCAAGACATGGAGACCAGCCCTTTTCTCCTGCATCCCTAAATGAATTCCCTAACCATCCCTGCTTTCTCTTTCAAATTTTAACTTGCTTGTATCTTACTTAGGAAAAAAAATGCCCGATTTCTGAACGTTTCCAAACAGCTCAAGGGTGTAGTGACAACAAGCTGTTGCTTCCCATCTTGCTGAAGATGGATATTGGTGAGAAAATGGAGAGCTCAATCTAGAGAAACTGTTGCAGTTAGGAGAAACACTTGAAAATAGATGGTACTAGGTCCCAGGTACTAAAAGTCTAAGGAATTTTAATTATATCATTTCCTATTGGGGATTTCAAAGTGGTTAGAAAATATTCTTACGAATTTGTGATGCAAAATGCGGTCCTGAAGGGTGTGGAAGGGTGGGTAAGTTTTGAGAGCTCACCTACTGAATCTCAGAGGTTGGGGAGAGGGGAAAAAAGATGACGACTTCCTTACGAAAGTGTGGTCAGCATTTTCATTTCCCAGAGCTAATCAAAAGCACTGATAAAAGCCCCGGTACATCCTGCCAATTAGAAATTAATGCTCATTTAATATTTGCCTTTTGGAACAGCACACTGAAACCTCAGCTGTTTGCAAGGTAAGTTTGTCACACCAAATAAATGGCCTGCGATAGAAAGAACGTTCTCCTAAAAATAAAAATCCACGTCAATCAGCTACTGCTTTAATATCTCTTGGTGCTGTTCAGTTTTCCTGCAAGTGCCTGGAGAGTGTGTGGAAGTTTTCCTGCTGTTGCTGGGGGTGGGGGCCAGCTTTGTCTGCCATGGTTAAAGAAAAATGCGAGTTTCTTTGGGAGATTGACTCTCTATCCCTATTTCTGTATGATTTCTATGTCATTTTTAAAGCTCTTTCGTTTTCCTGCCAAACTTCCCAAGTCACGAGAGCTAAAGTCAGTAAGGGTTTGACATGTGCAACTCCAAATGGCTTTGAGGACCTCCACAGGACAGCAGCTGGCTTTGAGGCAAGGTGGAACAAAATGATCTTGGAAGAGCTGGGCATTGCTCTGTGGCACTTCTTCAGGTGCAGAATCATGTTTTATGCTTGAAATCTGTGAGGACCCCAGATGTCATGGACTATTTGTCCATCTTTTTATTAGCCAGCCAAGTGAGATGCCGGGTAGTTGGCATCAGCTGCTGCCTCTGTCAGTGCTGGTGGCTGTTAGAGTGGGACCACGTTTTGTAGTTGAATTTTATTGAAGGGGTCAGGGGGTCGTGGCTTGGGGCCTCAGATTGACACAGGTCAAAAACCCTGAAGAGCTTTGATGATGTCAGTATATTTTTATTCATCGTTGGAGGAGCTATTTCAAAAGGTGATTTATGATTTATCCAAGATGTGAACATGGTATCAGCAGTGTGTTACTCCTCCACCTCTAGATGCTCTAAGAGAACAAGGTGCTCAATGTTGTTCTTTTGGTAGGGCAGCTGCAAGGCCTTGTTTCTGCAGACTCCCTGCTGTGGTCTTCTGGTGAAGTTTGCCGTGGTTTGTGTTTGTGAGCTGACCTGAAAACAACAGTCTTGGCTTTAGCTTGGTCTCTTCCCTCTTCTCTCCTTCTCTGTCTCTCTGTTGGAGTAGTGGGAGGTCATAAATTAGAGTCTTAAGTGTCATCATCCTGTTCCTTGGATCAGCGCTTTCTCCAAACCTCTTCTGATCGCTGTCATTTTTTCCTGCCCTGATGGGCATGGCTGGAATCAGAGAGCAGGTTTTGGTCTTCAGCTTTGCAGCATTCCCAGTGACATTACTGGCTTTTTTCAATCACAGGCCGTAGACCCAAATTATTATTTGTAATAGTAGGAGCTATTTTGATGTCTCCACAGTTTTTTGCACAGATTGTTCGCCGGTGAAAGGAGCCAACGTGTTACAGCTGCCACGCGACCTCCTTGTGTCACTTTCTGTGGTACAGCAATATTTTATCTCTGACAGCAATTAAGTGATGCAGCTTAATTATAGACATGATAGGGATTATCATTCAAGTTTATCATTCAAGTTTCCCTGTACAGCCAGTGGAGAGGTGGAAATGGCTGAAGGAGATGCTGTAAATGGCCTCCTGAAGAAGCTGACCTCTCTCCTTTGGGAAGCAGAATCACAGAATCGTTCTGGTTGGAAAAAACCTTCAAGATCATCGAGTTCAGTATTAACCTAACTCTACCAACCATTAACAGGACTCTACAGAGTCCAATGCTAAACCATGTCCCTCAGCACCACATCTACACAGCTTTTAAACAGTTCCATGGATGGGGATTCAGTCACAAATTCACACAATCACAGAGTGGTGGGGTTGGAAGGGACCTCTGGAGATCATTTAGTCCAACCCCCTGCTAGGGCAGGATCACCTACAGGAGATCCCACAGGAACACATCCAGACAGCTTGGGAATGTCTCCAGAGAAGGAGACTCCACAACCTCTCTGGGCAGCCTGTCCCAGGGCTCTGTTCCCTCATAGTGAAGTTTTCCCTTTTTTTTAATTTGAACCTCCTGTGCTCCAGCTTGTGCCCACTGCCCCTTGTCCTGTCACTGGACACCTCCCTGGGCAGCCTGTTCCAGTGTTTACTTACACTTTCAGTGAAGGAATTTCTGCTAATATCCACTCTAAAGCTCCCCTGGCACAACTTGAGCCCATTTCCTCTTGTCATGTTCCTTGGGAGAAGAGACCGACCCCCCTGGCTCCAACCTCCTTTCAGGGAGTTGTAGAGAGGGAGAAGGTCTCCCCCTCAACCTCCTTGGAACAGGCTGCCCAGGATGGAGTCAGACTGTATCATCCCTCCTTTCTTTCCTATGGATTCTGGTGCCAAACTGCAGGCCTGGATCTGTTTTTACCCAAGCGCCGTGTAGGTTTTACCCAGCAATGTAGTGGCTTTTAGCAAATCTCTTCATTTATGTATCTGAGTTTGTAAAGACATCTGGCTGCCTGCAGGAAGATTTTGCATGGTTTTATTGTAGTTGGGAACAGCTTTCCAAGCAATGATTCCTTACAAAGCAATAAAGGATGATCTCCTGGACTGAATATAAGCCTCTTAAGCTCTTCTCCTGGCTCTGGGCTCATGGTTGCCTTTGGCAAACCCCCTCCCTCCCCCTGTCTGTGAGGTTTGGTTTTGATAAAGATGAGTTAATTTGTTAGTGTTTATACACTGCTTCAGTGACTTTAATTTTCATGCTTCCTAATTTCAGTAAAATGCAGGTTTATATTAATAGTGTGAAACAGAATTTGTCTCGTTAAGTCCCACCTTTCTCTTGTTTTCCAAAAAATGATGCTGGTAACTGCAGCTTTATCTAATCACTGATAGAGCTCAGCAACTGCTTCTGAAATGGTGCTTTGCTTCCTTTTAGTACCGTTTTCTTCATGGTTTCCTGAAATCCTTCTGCTTCAGCACATAATACCCTTTTCTGCTTTTGTGGGGATTTTGGTTTTTGTGACTGGAAAATAACTTTAACCTGGGCACACACAGGCCTGTTAACGTTGTGAGTGATAGTTCTGTAGTAGATATAAAAATGTGCAATTGGGATTGCAAAACCAGGGACCTCAGAAGTTTGAGAACACCTATTCACTGTATCTTTGGCCACTTGATTTAATGTTTAATTGAATTATTATATATACTGGTTTTGTTCAGGCCTCTGGATTAAGGTGAGAGACCCACAAGAGAAGTCATGTGCAGTCCAGATGTAGTACCATGGTGTGCAGTCACCCAGGAATTAATGGTGCAGGTACATTTTCCCTTAAATAAGGCCTCTGATTTTGCAGCACTCTGTTTCTTGCTGTAGGTTGTCTCTTACTGCCCAAGTGTTGCAGAAAATCAAGCCGGAAGTGCCATCCTGTGGCATCAAATGAGTTTCATGAGCAGGTGGCCTGTCACATTGGCATCTGAACGGGTAGTGACTGAGGTAGGGTGTTATCCAAGTAGCAGAGAGAGAAGATGCATTTACAGGGGCTCTTGTAATACTTCAGGAGAGGAAAAAGATGAGAGACTTGGGAACTTCTGGACTTTTTTAAAGGGTATGCTCTAGCACATATGGATAATCCCATTCTACATGGAGCAGCCACTTCTGATCCAATCCATAAACCTTTCCCAGCCATTTTCATCCTGGGGATTCCTTCTTCCTTCCAGCTTATGCAGGTGGAATTGTTATATTTTTTAGAAGTCAAGCTTCTTTAGAAGAGGGTATCCCTCTTTTTCAAAGCTCCTACTATAATTTTGGGCAGAGTTTTGGAAAGACATCTCAGAGAGGAAGCCTACCTCTTGAAGACACCTGGTCCTTGTGATAAAGTGTGAGTGTATCAAAGCATTTAAAACAATTCATCTCTGGAATATGCCATCAGAAATTAATTTTTCATTACTTCTGGGAGTCCTGTGGGCTAAAACCTTCCTAAAAAAAATGAATAAATCAGTGACCTGCCATGAGGGAGAGCAGTTTAAACACAGGGAACTGTGTTGCAGAGTTTCTTGCACTGATATGGATGACACAATGAGCACTACTGTCACTTTTGGCTGCCTCGTTGAAAAATGCTGTGTGGGTAGTGAGAGAATGATAGCTCTGCACACAGGAATGGGACAAGGGCCTTTCTGGGAGATTGTTTTTATTAAATGCCCATTAGAGTCAAAGGTGAAGTTTCCTACTGACTTTTATAAGATCAGTCACTGCAGGCAGGATGGGGAGACATATTACTGGGGGAGCTCTGCTGTTAAGAGGGGGTGTTGAGGTTGTGGAGGAGATAATAAAAATGTTTCTTGCTATTAGAGGGTGGCAGAGAGAATTGAGTCTCCCAACAAAGTCATCATCTTTATGGATGGGGATGGTTTCTGCATTTCGTATTCCTGGGACCTGGGATCTTCACATGCTGCTGACCAAGGAAGAGCAGCCCTGTGTTGCTACATCCCCCTTGTGACAATCTACCTGAGAAATAACTTGGTTGCCATGGGCAGAGTTTGGAAAGGCATTTTTTTATGTTCACAGCAGTTTTTTCCAGCCACAACATTGGTAGAGCTCCATTTCCATCCAAGTATCAGGCAGTAGCATAAAGCTTTTGTGGGAGAACAGTGGTTTCCCATAGATGGGGCAAAGTGCCTCTTTCAAGTGTGGTTTTGATGATTTTTTTTTTTTAACCATTAACTGGTTTTCAGAATCAGAGCAGAATAATCCATGAGAAATATTTTTAAAGCACCTGCCTTTATTTTGTTCCCTGTTCCTACTGCTCTGAAATACTTGTGGCCATACATAAGTGGCTCATGAGGATAAGAAAGGGGATTACCTGTAAGAAAAGTGGGTATTTAAGTATTAATAACTGTGCTGTCATCACAGCCTTTTTGCACTTGAGCAAACGTTAAGGGTTGTGCACAAAGCTAGTTTTCTGGTCATGGTCTGTATTATTTCTCTTGCTGCAGGTATCTCAGCCCTCATCACTGACCCTTCCATTACCACGGTCTCCAATAAAGTTACAATCTTGTGATTCTGCAGTCCAAGCCTGCAGTTAAGGCCAGGACAGTGGTGGTGCTAACTCTGTACTTGCTCTTCCACAAGCAAGAATTGAGAGTTGAAAAGGTGGAGATTGGTGGGCTAAGGACCAGCTTAACTCACTCCCATCTGGGGCTGGAAACCAAAAGGCTGTCCCAGGCATTTCTGCAAGGGGAGAGGGGAATACTGGAAGTCTGATTTGTTATTTCTGGTGTTCAGAGGCATATTTAAAAGGTGCAGGGCTTTTCAGAAGAGCTTGTGGGTTCTTTTGGAAAAGATTGGGCAGTAAACTCAAACCTTGAAATACACTGGTACCTGCTGTGTCCCAGACTTGCCATTTAATTAAATAAATAGATCAGCTTTCCTGTTTCTTAGATTTCTGTCTACAAAAAGATCTTCCCAGCTCAGGCAGATGTGTGGGGTGAACACAGAGCAGGGCTCTGTCGGAGAGCAAGAGGAAGGACATGTCAGTCAGGGCCTGGCATGTGACTCCATGGGTGCACCTGGGGGTTGTTGCTTTGGGTGCTGCCAAAGCTCGGGGACACATGTGGGCAAAATCAAGAGCGATGGGAGACCTTAGAGCACCTTCCAGTGCCTGAATGCTGCTTATAAAAAAGCTGGGGAGGGACTTTTTTTACAAGGGCATGGAGTGATAAGAAAAGGGGTGATGGCTTTAAACTGGAAGTGGGGAGATTTAGATTAGGAGCAAATTCTTCACTGTGAGGGTGGTGAGACCCTGGCCCAGGCTGCCCAGGGAAGCTGTGGCTGCCCCATCCCTGGAAGTGTTCAAGGGCAGGTTGGATGGGGCTTGGAGCAACCTGGTCCAGCGGGAAGTGTCCCTGCCCATGGCAGGAAGGTGGGACTAGATGATCTTTAAGGTCCCTTCCAACCCAAACCAGTCTGGGATTCTATGGTTATTTAAGGAGGGGTCAAGTCAGGTGAATGTGCAGTGGTTTTTTGAGGTGAGGGTATTTCTCTGACCTGAGCATCCACCTTGATGAATGTCAAAGACCTGAAGAAAATACTGGGAGCATTATGATTCCTTAAACACGTGCTGCAGTAAGCTTTTTATTGACTGGTTTTCTTTAATTTGATCAAAGTTGCCCATGTAATTACCTTGAAGACAGAACCGAGTAGGTAAGAAATCTTTATTAAAAATACAGGGAAGAGAAGTGAGATGATTTTCAGTTTCCAGGAACTCTTGATAAGTGCCTTGATGCTTCATTGTAGCATAAAACTTTGTAGGTTTTTAGCATTTAGCATAGTAGTACAATGACAACATGATTTGTACTTCTTAAATGGAAGTAGCAATTTATTCTTCATGGGAAGGGGGGAAAAAATGAACAAAACTGGAAAAAATAAAACAAAAAACCAAAACAGAACAAAGGCTGAAAAGAAGTCTTTGTTATGAGTAGCAGCAAGTAGATGGGCTTATCCTAACTGGTGTAATGGTGCACAGGCAGCTTTATCCAGTAACTTGAAGAGTTACCAGTTGGAGCTGCAGTTGATCCAGCATCTGAATACCAAACTGGAAAGCTTCTCAAAGGGGGGGAAGAAAAAGAAGCTGAACACGATTACTTTCTGAATAGTTGACAAGATTAATCCTCCAAAAGCCTGTTTTAATGTTCAGCCATATGGTTAGATTTCAAAGGCAGAAATAACATTACTATCCCCTCCAAGCAACAACAAAATCTTCAATTTACCTTTGTCCTGACATCCTTCTGTGAATGTGTATTCTTTCTGTCACCTGTAGAGATGGATAATTATCTGCAGATGTAGGTTTTTGCTGCCTTCGTTTGAAACCTGTCCTAAATATTAGGTTTGGGGAAGAAATGGTTGTGCTTGTCCACGTGTGTCTCCTCCAACAGCAGTAGCTGTAAAACAAAGGGTCAGAAAAGTCCTGGTGATACCACAGTACTTCAGTAATTGACCATGTTTCACAGTCCACAGTTGGTTGCTCAGTGGTTTTTAGACATTAATGGTGGTCAAGATAGTGTAGACCAATATATTGTGATTCTTGTTGTTGATATTTATTGTCCATCTTTAAAGTCAAATGAGAATGTAGGATCTCAGGGCAGCTCCCAGTGGCTGAATAAGGAAAAGAAGGTGAAAATCCCTGCCAAGAAGGAGTTTTAATCTCCTTGCTGTTACACATAACAGAAGGTGAAGTTTTCCTGGTTCATTTCTACCTAGGAGAAAGATTTCATCCATTTCTTACTCACATGATAAGTCTTGTTACGAGGGAAATGACTTCTCCTAGGCATGGTAGGCACCAGAATGATGCCTTACAGTTAGGTATGGATTTGGTTACCATTCTGTTACCAAAAAATACAGAAGCAGCATCCTATGAACATATTCTTAGCACTTTTCAAAATCTGGAAATAATGGGATTTTGTTTAAGAAATGATGTTTGTAAACATGGTGCATGTAAAGTGGTAGATTTCTAACCTGTACGTTTGCTTATAAACCTTAAAAGTCACCGTTGGTGCCAGGAGCTCATTTTGTACCAGAGACAACTGCGTTGGCATCACCATTGGTTCCTGATGTGGACCATGTAAAATGTCTTTCCGGTTTCCCTGGTGGAGAACCTAATTATCCCTACTCTCTAATTATATCAGCACAATTTCACATATCCTCAGGAGCCAGCAGACAAATTCCCATCTTGGTGGCGTCAACACGTCTGTCAGCTTTTACCCTGCTGATGGTGACGTTAATTCCAGGACATCTTTCACCATGGAGTGAAAGCACCTCTAAGCTATCCAACATTAAAAAAAAAAGCACATAAAAAATCAGCTGCCATGCTTATTTCTTCCAGTTAAGCAGGCTGTGATGTCCAAACAACTAAAGGAGCACTGTCCAGCTGTAGGAGATGATAAACCTTCCTGCAGCCTGGCAGTGGCTGCAGTGCCAGTGCACCAGCAGACACTGGCCATCTCCATCTTGATGGAGAAATAACCTCCTCGAAGTCATACCTCCTAAAAACATCATAAAAAAAGGCCTGGCAGGCAATTTTTACTCATCTTTATTTTGATTTTTTAAACTTTTTAACTCTTATCCCTAAGGGTTGACTTCCTCCAAGTGCTGATAGTTTTATTTCACAACATTTGAAAGGCTCTTCATTCCTTCTATTGGTGTGTTTTGGTTTGTTTTTTAAATAAGGTTTGAAGCCAATCCAGTATTCCTAGGGTGGCAAAGGGAGTGAGATGTTTGGAATGCTCACTTCAGATGGGGCCTCCTTGCAAAATCACAAGGTGTAGTTGAAAACCCATCAAACTTAACAGGTCTCAAAAATTACTTAACAGGTCTCAAAAATTTCTTCACAGAAAGAGTGGGGAGGCCTTGGAACAGGCTGCCCAGGGAGGTGGTGGAGGCACCATCCCTGGAGGTGTTCAGAAACCGAGTGGACGTGGTGTTTCAGGAGATGGTTTAGTGGTTAGGGGTTGTAGGATGGATGGTTGGACTGGATGATCTTGAAGGTCTTTTCCAACCTTGATTCTGTGATTATCTGCCTGAGGGCCCATAATTTTGCTGAGTATGGATTCTTCCTATTGGTGTGTTCCACTCAGTCCAGCAGAAGATCCCCCACACCCCCCCACTCTAGGACACTTGCATGAGAGAAGATGTTGGCACCAGCAAGCCTGTCTTTTGTTCCAGCTTTAGAAATGTTGATAGACAAGAGGAGAAATTAATGAAGACTTTTTCCTTCTGCTTTCTCTCATCTCCTTAATTTCCACCATTCATTCCTCCCCTGCCCCATTCCCATCACACAGAGGTACCAAGATGGTCCCTCAAGGCATGTTGGGGGCAGTCTCTCTGAGGGGGCTTTTTTTGGTGTTCATCTTAATGAGCCAGGTCCTCAAAATGACTTGAACCAGATGAACAGCAGGAACCAGGAACAGATGAATCAGGAATCTGTGTCCTTTGGAGTTGTCCAAACAGTGAGGCCTCCTCTGGAATGCTGCATCCAGTTCTGAGCTCCCCAGGTCATGAAGGACAAGGAGCTACTAGAGAGAGTCCAGGGCAGGGCCAGAAAGATGCTGAGGGGGCTGGAGCTTCTGCCCTGTGAGGAAAGGCTGAGAGAGCTGGGGCTGTTCAGCCTGGAGAGGAGGAGACTGAGGGGGGATCACATCAACACTTACAAATATCTACAGGGGGTGTCAGGAGGATGGGGCCAGTCTCTTTTCAGCAGTGTCCAGTGACAGGACAAGGGGCAATGGGCACAAGCTGGAGCACAGGAGGTTCAAGTTAAACATAAGAAAAACTTCTTCAGTGGGAGAGTAACAGAGCCTGGGACAGGCTGCCCAGAGAGGCTGTGGAGTCTCCTTCTCTGGAGACATTCCAGACCCACGTGGATGTGTTCCTGTGGAATCTACTGTAGATGATCCTGCTCTAGCAAGGGTACTAGATGATCTTCAGAGATCTTCACCTACCTTTAGAGAACCATCTAAAACTGTCATCAATGTCAAACCTTTCATTTATACAAACCCCAACATTCATTAACTCGATGATTTTCCAAGTTAGTGAAAGATCTTGCTTTCTTTTGCTGTAAATTCAAAGCTCCAGTTGGTTGGTCGGTCTCTGCCACTGGCTAACCCAGCTTGAAAATCTCACCTGGCTTTGATGTGCATGGTAACATTGAGCAGAAGACCAGAGGGAACCCACCAGGCATGAAAATTAATGTCTAGGATGGAAATGAGGAGGTGTCTGGTGAAGTCACCATGGTCTGGTTGTATTATCCAGCCCGTAGTTAATGACTTGTCAGTATTTTCTTACCATTTCCTAATTTTGGCAAATTAACTGGTTTGCAAAATGAAGAACAACTTCAGATGAAAGGAGCTGTTTGAAATTGAAGAGGAATGTGCAATAAATATGCAAATATGTTGCAACAGCTGGCGGGACCTTTGTGGGGACAGTTAAATGATGCTCAGACATTCTCACGCATCTGGATGAGGAGGCTTGGCAGAGGGGATTCTTTAAGGCCTTGTTTATGCATCTCTGAAATGGGAATGATTTTTTTTTTTCCTCCAGCTGAACCTAGCATGAAAGATAATGTCTGATTAACAGAGCATAGTAAATTAACCAAAGGCTTTTGGAGTAAGGAGTAAATACTGAGTGCAGCTAGGCTAGGAAGTGAATAGTGCATCCAAAAAGGGACTGGAGGAAGGGTTTAAAATTGGAGCGACAGTATTTGGCTCAATTCTGACGTGCAGAGCAAACCCATGGCTCAGGGAGGTGCCATCTCGGAAGTTTAACAGTTCAAAATCCAAGTTTTCCTGGTCTATCATGTAGCGTTGATCCTGGTAATGCTGGGGAATTTAAGTATGTAGCCAGAGAAAGAGCTGTTATTCATGGAATTGTCAAAATTTCTTTTATCACCTATGTCCCCGAGGACCTTTCATCTCCAAAGTAATTGATCTGATTCTTTTTAACCATGAGCTCTGGGAGCAGTAAAAAACAAGGTGATGAACTATTTTGGTTAATAAGTGAATACTCTGTCAAGTCATTAACATCATTTCAACATCTTTGTTCCTGGAAAAGAGCATTTCAGAGTTACCCTGCCTCTTAGAGCTGGTAACAATGAAATAGCATTCACTCTGCAATACTAAAGATTTGTTGCTGTATTTAGGGAAAGAAGGACTTGATTTTCCTGTGGCATTACTGAACTTCATCTCTTATTTGGGGTTTTTGAATTTTCCAGGGATTTGAGAAATGCATCATTTCTGAGAACTGGGTGCAGTTTTTGAACTGAAAGCCACTTGAAAGTTACAGAGTCCAAAGGAGCGTGATCACTTGTGAATACATAGTTGGAAATTCATGACCCTTTTGTGCTAGAATTACAAATAACCTGAATAAGACAGTCCAACTTCATCACTCACTGTTTCATGATAGACTAATGAGTGTTAATTGTAAAAGCAGGATAAAAGAACATCATCTTGTATAGACCTTATTCTTGTGTAATACTATCTTAACTTGATTTACTGGTACTATGAGAGTGTAGTATAAAACTAAATTGAGAGAAATGCTAAAATTGTAAATACAGATGCTTATGGTAATGCTACTGTGCATTAGATTGTCTGCCTGTTCTCCCTGGGGCACAGTTTTCCCTTGTTGCCCTTCATCTTTTTGGCAAACACAAGTTTGTAACCTTCCAGGTTTTGAATATGAAACTTCAAGTCCCTTATCAGGCCAGACCATCCCTGCTTTCCTGACATGGGTCCAGCTATTCTAAATTCTGTGTCATAGTCTGGGCTACATTTCAGGCCAGTACTTTTATTCTTCAGAGAAGAAAGCAAGGATTAAATGAAAGAGAAGTATACAAATCCTTTTAACCGTGGGAGGATATGTCCTTTTTGGGGCAGAAGTGAAATAACTGAGTTTTTCCCATTATCTCTGCAATAGCCTGGAGCTAAAAAGTAGGATCCTTTCTCCTACTATTTCCTTCTCACTGCCTAGGAGCATCCTTGGGCAGGCACAGCACATGGCAGCCAGACCTCCACTGGGTCTGGAACTTGTGCTTCCATCCTTAGGGATCCTGTGCTCCAACCACCCTGGTTGGACACTGTGCATGAATCATAGAATCATAGGTTTGGGTTGGAAGGGACCTTAAAGATCATCTAGTTCCAACCCCCCTGCATGGGCCGGACACCTCCCACTAGACCAGGTTGCTCCAAGCCCCATCCAACCTGCCCTTGAACACTTCCAGGGATGGGGCAGCCACAGCATCTCTGGGCAACCTGGCCCAGTGAATCAATCCAGTATTTTTCCTTTTTCCAATGGGGACTTTCACAGAGAAAACAAATTATCAGCAGGAAATGTGTGTCACAGCAGGATGACACAAAGATGAGTTGATCTGTCAAGTCAGTTGAATTAATGTTTGCACACCATCAACCCACTTGGAGTGACGGGGCATTTACAACAAGTGGTGCTGCTGAGGGAACACGGTGACTCTCGGGTTTTGCATTAGGACATCATTTCCATTCCAAATGACACAGAACGTCTCTGTGTTCCCAGAGCGAATGGGAAGATGTGAATTCATTAAGAAGTGGCTCTGGCCAGAGCTGCTAGTGATTGATGAGCAATTAAGTGGCAGGGCTCCTGCAGCAGCCCACAGCCTGCTGGGAAAGCTCCAGAGGACATCTAGTTTGGGTTCCTCTGCTTACGGTGAGAGAAATGGGTCATTTCCCCTTCTGATGGTGTTTATCCAGAAGAAATGATAAATAAGGATTCCTTGGAAGTGTGAATACTCGGTTTAAAGTGGCGTTTCATAACTTCTGTGTCACTTGGTGCTTTTTTTCTCCATGCAGTTCTGTCTTTTGGGTCTGCTGATGTGTTGTGCAGCAGACCTGATGGTCACCAAAGCTCCGTGAGCTTCAACCAAGGAGCCAACCGAATTTGCACAGCCACTAACCTGGTAGCAACAGTGACAAGTGGCAGGTTGGGCTGTCTGAGACTCCACATCCTAAAACTCAGGCTGGAATGAGGAGATCATGTTACCTTGTTTTGTTATCTATATATTTTTTTAAAACTTTTAGAAATGCTTTGACAATATTTGCAGCAAAACTGGAGCTATAAATTATTTGGACCGTGAGGCAAATATAAATTGGGGTATTTTTTTTCCTTTGTTTTTCAAGTTGCTTTATCTTAACAAGTTTTTCTAGCAGTAGATTAAGAATGTTTTGCATTTACATGATGCTTTTCTGTGTCATCATTGCTACCACTCTGATAATGCCTGCAGCTCTCCTGTGTGTTCAAGATGTGCTAATATTTCTGTTTTAATCAAAGGCAAGAAAAACAGAGAAACAAAATAACTTCTCTAGGACACAGATCAAGACAGCAGCAAAGCTGTCTGTACAATACTGGTGCCCACTGGCATGCTGGAAGATCTGGGACCACCTAAAGATGCTGCATGGACTTAAATATGTGTGGGTTTTGAACTACTACACTCGGAGGTCCCTGTGCCTTTTTAGTTCACATCTGGCCCCAAATTGTACTCAGAAGTATATCTTCAAATACCCTGCTTGACTCAAGTTTGTCCTGAAGCCAGCAATAAGTCAGAATAATGATTTATACTTGGTACAGTGCAATAGTTAAATAGCTGATCCTTTGATGTGTACCAAAAAACTCAGCATCCCAAAGGAAAAATTGCCATTATAATAAATTCTGGAAAAATCCTTTCCCCTGCCTAAAGGGAACCTGTGGGCATGGCTGGGCTCCTCTTTGCCCTGTACCTCAGATGGCTGTTTTCTGCAGGCATCCACCTGAACTCTTCGGCAAAATTCCCCCCAAAATATACATTTCTTTCATCAATTTCATAACGTTTTCAGGGAAATAACAGGAACACTTCTGTTTGTGTCTATTAAATGTACTTCAAAATACCAACAGTGAAGGATGCTCTTCTGCGATGCCAAAGGAGAACCTTGAGTTGAAGAGCAGTGATGATGTAGCAGGTTCTAGCAAGTGCAAAATGCTTCTCGTTCCAGACCCTTCTAGCACAAGATGCACAAGAATTGGCTTTTACATCATCTCACCAGTCCCTTGGTATTCCCTTTGGCTTTATTTTACCCTGTTTCTTAATCTTCTGCATGATTGGAACATCTTTTGAAGCAACACAGCTCTTCTCAACTGCTACCTGCTAGTCTTTTATTTTTCTTTTGCATGGCTTAAATACTCTTTATGGAACCAGCAGCCTGGTGGGTTTATTTATTTCTTTCCTATGGCAGGTCAGCTTCTTGTCCTTTCTTTCCAAAACTGAATTTCTTTTTTCCAAGGGGTGAAACCCTTTTCAAAAACAGCAAAGAGGAAGGCCTTTCTATCTTTTCTCTGTCATATATTCCCAGCATTTTTTCCTTTTGGGAAAGAAAGTTTGTTTCGTTAGGTCAAGATCATCTTGACCTGATGGCTTAGACATGAGTGTGACCTCTCAGACTCAAGCGACTTCTTTTTTATTTTTAATTCTAAAAATACATATCCACATTCCTTCATGAGTTTCTGCAAAACTCCTCGAGGTTTATTGTTTACTGGAAGGAGTTAGAATTTTCTTCCAGTGTCTTTAATGGCATAATGTTTGTTTCTGCAGTTGCTCATTTTCTGTTCTCCAAGCATGATGCCTCTGACAGCTTAATATCTGTAATACCAAACTTCCTCTGCAGTGGAGGCGAAGGCAGCTTTTTAACACCTCGGTGTTATCAGAAGAATTGTTACTATTTGTTATTGTAAATCAACATTTAAGTGAATTCCCTCAGGGAGCAGCAGCTTGCTGAGCACACTTGGTAGCACCAGTGGATGTCAGGGTTGTTCCTGATGGGCGGCGCTGGCAGCTTTGGTGTAAGTAACAAACCCATTGACTGTAGGAACATGGGCAGTAGCTCCAGCGTTGGCATCAGTTGTTGTTCAGGCTTGAATGGTTGAGCAGCCAATGAGTCATCAAGGCAACAGGCAGCGAAACAGAAAGTGGCCCCTGCAACATCCTGGCGTTGCATCCAGTGACTCGTCGGTGCCACCGACGCAGCGACGGACGCGGCCCAGCAGCGGCAGGACACGGATCGGTTTGCGTTTCCTTCTCCAGAAAATGAACTTTTCATAGAATGGTTTGGGTTGGAGGGGACCTTAAATACCATCCAGTTCAAACCCCCTGCATGGGCAGGGACACTTCCCGCTAGGCCAGGTTGCTCCAAGCCCCATCCAACCTGCCCTTGAACACTTCCAGGGATGGAGCAGCCACAGCTTCTCTGGACAACCTGGGCCAGTGTCTCACCACCCTCACAGCAAAGAATTTGCTCCTAATGTCCAACCTAAATCTTCTCTCTTCCAGTTTTAATCCATTACCCCTTTTCCTCTCACTACAAGCCCTTGTCCAAAGTCCCTCCCCAGCTTTCCTGGAGCCCCTTCAGGTACTGGAAGGTGCTCTAAGGTCTCCCTGGAGCCTTCTCTTCTCCAGGTTGACCAGCCCCAGCTCTCTCCACCTGTCTCCAGAGCAGAGCTGCTCCAGCCCTCTGACCATCTCCGTGGCCTCCTCTGGGCATGCTACAGGAGCTCCATCTCCTTCTTGAGTTGGGGGCTCCAGAACTGGATACTGTTCCCGGGGAAAAGCGGAGGAGATGGAGAGCACTGGTCATTCTTTGTGGCATGTTGTGGTCACCTTTGCAGGTATTACCTTTTATAAGTTTAGACAATGCTTTTGAGCTGGGTTTACAGAGACTTTTTCCATAAGGATGAAAATTGTAGGTTCACCACGTCATCAAGCAGAGTCCTGGAGGATAAGGTGGGACTCAAGCAGCTCCTGAACTCACGTAGTTTCTGTGAAATCACAGCACGTTAGGCTGTAGGTCATGAGTTAGAATCATATTTCTACTGATCTGATGCATTAACAAGTGTCCACTTTGGAAGTGTTAGTAAGTCTAGTGGGCTTTGTTCACATACACTATATCTTTATTTGAACAAAAAAACAGTAAAACTTTTGTGTTTGTTTGGTTTTGTTGCTTTGTTTTTAAGAATGAGGTCAAGTCCTTGATAAATACTAAAGCCTGTGTGGTTCTCCCTGTAAGCTGTGTGGCAGCAGTGATGAAAGGAGCACAGAGGGGGTTTTGTTTGTTTGAATTAAATTCTTGTAGTATCTTAGTATCTACAAGATACTAGGCAGTACTTAATTGGTGTAGAAAATACTTCAGAGGAGGAAGGTCTGCATCCTCCTCCTGCAGTGATCAGTCAGTTATGGGGTCAGAGAGGTAAGGCTGGAGGGAATTGTGTTTTGTTACGGAATCACTTCAGGTTCTGTCAGCCTTTTCATGGCCATCAAGTCACAAGTTGTTTGTGAATGCATCCTCTGTGGAAGGTAGACCTGGGTGGTCCTACCTGTGCCACTCCATCATACTCTTGTCCTGGACCTGCTTCAGGTGACCAGGGAAAGCTGGGGGGGATAGATCAACTCAGGAACTTGCTGCTGCTGAATTGACCCAAGGGATCACCCTGGGTTGCTCCTGGTTGCTGTGTCATTAAGCTAATTCTGCTTACTGGGTTTCCCAGGACCTGCCAAAACCAATTCAGTACAAACCCCACTAACACGTACTCTACCAGCTCTATGTATTCATCTTTACTCCAAGTAGGGTCGCGCAGCTATCTGTAGGTGGATTGTGGAGTTTGTTTTTAAAATAGATTGTGGAGTTTGTTTTTAAAATAAGTTTAAAACCCCCCCTGTGTGCTGTACCTTTCACCCATAGGTAATGTTTAATTCCCTAGGAAATGACAGCCAGCTGGTTTCTGGTGGTGTTCAGGCTCTGTTTCTACAAGCATTTCAGCAAACCACCATCAGTTTATTCAGTGTAAAGTGCTGTCTCTTCAGGTACTCTCAACCAGTACCAGGACCTGGCTGTCCTGTTACAGTCAGCAGTGAGGACCTATAGCAGCCACATTTCCCCACTAGCACACTGAGGTCCTTTTTTTCTCTTTCCTACCCAGTCATTTCCAATATTTTCTACTGTGCCTGAAGTGTTGAAGAGCTTTTGCTGCTTATGGGAGCTGAGAATACACGAGTCTTCCAGGAGATGGCCCAGACCAAAACTGAATGTCGTAAACAATAATTGAATCCAAATAAAATCTGTAGCTTTCAAATTAAGCCTCAGGAAGGGCCTCCCTCCTGCCACACTGTTAGATCATCTAAATGCATCTAAATTCTCCGTTGCTTTAAAATAAATGTATTCTGGTTTTTAATGTAAATGGGCTCGTTTTTCATAAACAATAAAATTTTTACTTTGGAGAAGTGAAGGAAAAATGAAATGCCCAGAAAATAAAATCTGCACGTAATTGCCACTGAGGCTTCTACACATAAAAAATGAGCACTTTGGATGTTGCAAAACACCCTTGTCTTTTAGAAAAGGTCCCACTTCAAGAAGTTCTTGACCTTCTTGCGTTTCACCTTGCTGGAAGAGTGTTGGTGGAGGGGCTGCAGTGTGGCATCAGAAGGGCAGTACTGAGCTCCTGGGTGTTCTCCAACCTTTAAAATTAAAGGCCAGCAAACGCTGCCAGCACTTGCAACCTGTAAAACCAGGTTTGTTAAGGCTTTTTGAGGAGGTGATAGTTGGGTTTGTTGGTGGCATTAGTTTTTAATGCAGTTTTATAAAGAAGAATGAAATGTGTCAGTACGAGTCTCAGCAGATCAACATAATGGGCTGTAACAGAGGTAACGGGGTGGCCCTTGTGGAGAGATCACAAGGTCCTTGGATGGAGAGATGTGATGTGGAAGCGTTAGACCTTAGAAAGAAATTCTGCACTCTGAGGGTCATGAGACACTGGACCAGGTTGCCCAGAAGCTGTGGCTGCCCCATCCCTGGAAATGTTCAAGGGCAGGTTGGATGGGGCTTGGAGCAACCTGGTCTGGTGGGAGGTGTCCCTGCCCATGGCAGGGGGGTTGAGACTAGATGGTCTTTAAGATCCCTTCCAATCCAAACCAGTCTGGGATTCTAAGGAGGCATGCTCTGCTGGTACAGAAATCATCCATCTCTTAGCCTTGCACCAGTGTGTGGCCAGCAGAACCAGGGCAGGGATTGTCTCCTCAAATCCTCAAATCCTGGGATCAGTTCTGGACCCTTAATGACAACAAGGACATTGAGGGGCTGGACTGTGTCCAGAGAAGGGCAACGGAGCCAGGAAAGGGGCTGGAGAACCAAGTCTGATGAGGAGCAGCTGAGGGAGCTGGGGGTGTTCAGCCTGGAGAACAGGTGGCTGAGGGGAGACCTTCTGGCTCTGCAACTGCCTGAGAGGAGGTTGGAATGAGGTTGTTGTTGGCCTCTTCTCCCATGTGAATCATGACAGGACCAGAGGACATGGCCTGAAGTTGAACCAGGGGAGGTTCAGACTGGATATTAGGAAGAATTTCTTTACCCAAAGAGTGGTCAGGCACTGGACGGGGCTGCCCAGGAAGGTGATGGAGTCACCATCTATGGAGGGATTTAAAAAAACATGTAGACCTGGCACTTCAGGACATGCTCTGGTGGGCAGGGGAGGGGTTTCTGGGTGGATGATTGGACTCGGTGATCTTAGAGGTCTTTGCCAACTGCAAGGACTCTGTGATTCTGTATCCAGTGTGCATAGGATGGGCTTGGCTGGGAATGGGTGGAAAAGAGGAGAGGTGCATGTGGAAGGCTTTCAGGGTGGTCATCTCTGAATCTTCTCTCCCAGAAGGGGGATTCTGTGTGTAGTAACTACCTATTAATGTGCCCCCGGGGGCAGAGCAAGCGTTCCTGGTAGGAGTATGTTCACTGTTGAATGCTGCTTCCCCCTCTGGTGAGGACCACACAGACCTCTCCACATTTTCAGGGTCTCTTTGGCAGTGGCTTCGCTCTATTAATGTTAATTAATTGTTCATTAAGTAATACTGCACAAGCCCCCTTTATTGCTCAGAAGAGACAAGGCGTCGCTAAGGGAACGGGGTGTAAAACCAAACCTCCTTGGCTTCATGTTGAGGATGAAATCCCTCACCTGACCATCAGTATTAACCCCTGCCCTGGCACTTTTCCCCAGTGTAGGTAGCTGGGATTCTCACTTAGGGGGAGCAAAGCCCACGTAGCTTTTGTCTCTGCTGCCACCTACCAGAGTGGCTTCTGGTTAAAGCATGCCAAAAATTAATATTAATATGGTATTTTGCAAGCCCAAAGCCACACTGCCTGATTTTTCCCCTGGTTCCACTAGGAAAGCAGACATATAGGAAAATCTATAAGGTTTTCTCCTATTTGGGGCATTTAGGGGCTTTCACAGAGTCTCTAATAGAGTTAGAGGGGTGTTCTGGCACTCCCAATATCATGGAGTCTCCTCTTCAAATCCACTTACCTGGTGGCAGGCGGCTGCTGCTGGTAATGGCTTTTGAGCAGAATTTAATTGTACCCCTGTCATAGCTGAACAGAACTGGCCAGAAGGTCACTGGGGATTTGGGAAGGGTGGAGGGAGGCGGTGAGCTTACGTGGCTGGGAGTCCTTCAAAAAAAGAGACCAAAACTAGAATTTAAATTTCAAGACAGTCATGTTAATTTTAAAATATCCATCAGTTCATCATTGTAAATGGCCTGTTTTTCTTCTCACATACACACAGGCACAGTGGCATTTTTGTGGAGTGTGGTGAGGCTTAGATATAAATGAAGACATGAAAATGCATTAAAAAGAAATATATTTTGGGGAGGGGGAAATCAAATAAAAACCTGTGTGTAAAACCTTCCTTGTTTCAGAACTGCCCCTAAAGGCAAATGCCATACCCCAGAACAGGCAGCGTGCCAGGAGCCTTCCATGTGCTGGAAACTTTTCTAAGACTAAACTTTTAATATGGATTCATAGAATCATAGAATGGTGAAGGTTGTCCATCCAGGACAAAAGGACCTTAAAGATCATCAGGTTCCAACCTCCCTGCCATGAGCAGGGACACCTCCCACTAGACCAGGCTGCACAAGCCTCATCCAACCTGCCCTTGAACACCTCCAGGGAGGGGGAAGCCACAGCCTCCCTGGGCAACCTGTTCCAGTGCCTTCCTGCCCTCATGGGGAAGAATTTCTTCCTGATGTCTAATCTCAATCCCCCCTCTTTCATCTTCATCAGGTGAATTTTTGGGAGAGAGAAAGGGATGTAGCAAAGATACTGGAGGTGTTGGGGTGGTTCCTGGTGGGCATCATTAGCAGCGTGCTCTCCGTCAGGACAGATGTTAAGATGTAATTGGGATTGAGAAGTACTGCTGTCATCAGCCGTAGCTCAACAAATCTATCAAACACCTAGAGAAGGTTTATTCCTTGAACATCTGGCTCTCAAAAAGGTTTCTTGTTCACTTCTTTCCTTATTCTCAGAATCTGGCCAAACGCTGTGCATAAATTAATGGTATTCCACAAGTTGCCCAGTGCATCTTGGATTAAGGCTGTGTTTAGTACAGCAAGATATTTATTACAACTGATTGTTCTCCATCAAAAATCAGACTTTTTACAATGTCAGTATCAGGATCAGTTACATGTCTCCCAGCAGTGGTTTGGGGTTGGTGCAACAAGCATCCCCTTTCCTTGTGATCCACCGTTAACGGTCTGCTCCACAAATGAGTACCAACAGTAATTGCTTCATTAAATCACTAGGAACATTGCTTGTTTTGCAAAAAAAGCAAAATGTTCCATCCCTTGCTTAGGAGTGTGTTATTATATCAGGGTGTTTATGAAAATGCAAAGGAAAGAGGAGAATCTTTAAAGCCCTTTGAACATTTTTGTTGCTATAACGACGAGATGCAGCTCTTGATGAGCGATCATTTCCTTAATGTTGTTAAAAAGTTGAGTTGCCATAACAACAGAATGCATTTTGATTTCAGTAACTCATACTTTTGCTTTTTCCCCCATGGTTGCAGAAGCAGCCTCCATCTCTTCTGGTGGATGAAATACTTCTTAACATCTCTAAGTAGGCGGTAGGAAATGGTTGATCTTGTGCTGCTGCACTGGAGTACACAGGAATGAACGCATTTATTCCTTTGTACCTTAAATCTGGCTTTTAATAGCTACTAGGAACACAGAAACTTCTTGAGGTCTTGGAGGAGGAAGGCTTTTTAAATTCAAGATACTCAGTACACTCAACTGTGCTATTCATATAGTACAAAATATTGCAGATATTCAGTTCACATTGTATCTCCTCTCCGTCTCAGGTGTATTTAGATAGTATTTTCTGCTATAAATAGTCCATAAAAATAGCAGAGCTCTCTCTGTTAGCAGCTGGATCTATTATGGCTTCAGAAATGTTTTAGATTCCATAAAGTTCTCTTTAGTTGTTGGCACTTGCCTGCTCTCAGGAGAAGGAGGACTGCTGGCCCTGTTGCATTGCCTCTGAGGTTGCTGAATGGTCATCTTGGTCCCTTTTGGGCCTTTATAGAAAACACACCACTTTTCTGAGTAATTTCCTGAGCCTGTGTACATTATCCTTCAGATACTTTCCACCAAAATAGTTTGTTTGCTATTCAAGAAGATGCGAAGTTGTTGGAGCATTAATATATTCTCAAACCTACATCAGTTACTGGGCGTGTTAGCTCTGGGGTTTATGTAGAGGAGACACCACCTTTTGGCATGACTCTCTTTTCCATACTCTATCAATTCTGGCTGGAAGGCCGGATCTTTTTCTGGCTGGAAGGCCAGGCTGAGACCTTGTTTCAAAGAAGTAAAGAGGTAAATGCCAGGTTGGTAAAAACAACATTTTAAAGATTCACGTTTTCTTTTCCTTTGGAGAATGAATTGCATCTGGGAAAGATGCTCCTGTGGGTTGTCTGTATCATACAGTCATAGAATGGTTTGGGTTGGAAGGGACCTTAAAGATCATCCAGTTCTAACATCCCTGCGTGGGCAGAGACACCTCCCACTAGACCAGGTTGCTCCAAGCCCCATCCAACCTGCCCTTCAACATTTCCAGGGATGGGGCAGCCACAGCTTCTCTGGGCAACCTGGGCCAGGGTCTCACCACCCTCACAGCAAAGAATTTCCTCCTAATATCTCATCTAAATCTCCCCTCTTCCAGTTTTGCTCCATTCCCCCTTGTCCTCTCTCTCCCTGCCCTTGTCCAAAGTCCCTCCCCAGCTTTCCTGGAGCCCCTTCAGGCACTGGAAGGTGCTCTAAGGTCTCCCTGGAGCCTTCTCTTCTCCAGGCTGGCCAGCCCCAACTCTCTCAGCCTGTCTCCAGAGCAGAGCTGCTTCAGTCCTCAAATCACCTCCGTGGCCTCCTCTGGACTCGCTCCAACAGCTCCAAGTCCTTCTTGTGTTGGGGACCCCAGAACTGGACACAGTATTCCAGGTGGGGTCTCACAAGAGGAGAGTCTCACAGCAAAGAATTTCCTCTTAATGTGTAGTCTGAATTTCCCCTCTTCCAGTTTTAATCCATTACCCCTTGTCCTGTACTTTAAAAAAAGAATTAAGAAAAAACAAACAGGTTAGCTCCGAATAACAAAAGGGAGAAACCAGGTTCTGTGGAAACATTCAGCGCTGCAGAAAAACTGCGTTTGCCTCAGCATGTGACAGCTTTTTCCAGGCTGCCCAGAGAAACCCACAGCAAATGAAGAAATAAGGCCAAGTAAATTATCTTTTTCAATTGCTTTTGTTTAACTCCCTGATCTGACTCTGCTGCCTCATCCTTGGCTGGGTTGGATTTTCTCCTGGTGTTTTCCCCCCCTCCTCCCCTCTCTGCCATCTCTCATTTTCAGGCCGCCAGATCAAGCCGGGCCGTGGGATTGCCGTGGCAGGCAGGGAGGGATGCTCGAGCATCCTTTGGGCTTCACAGGCTGTCAGGTTTCATCACTCTCTGCTGGGAAATAGTAGAAGGGGATGGGATGATAGGTGGTTTTTCCTGGTGCCTGAATCTTTGCTCATCCTGGAATTTCAGCCACTTCTTGAAACTTTGTCGTGTTGAGTGGAAAACCGGCAGGAATTTGAAATTAATTATTGAGACAATGAGATTCACCCCCCTCAAAGAAAACAACATTTAAAGAAATACATATCAACTGATATGGATGTATTTGAGTAGCCGTGCTGCAGGTGTTGGGGCTGGTGCAAGGCACAGATGTGTCATGTTGGTGTTGTGGGGTTGAGCCTCAGACTCTTTGTGGGAGAGCCTGGGAGGAAATTTGGACTGAACATCTCTGTGTTTTCCCATGGGCACAATACCCTTTCCACTCCATTTGTTTCTCATCAGAATAGCAGAGAAGGAGAGAGCCACAATCCCCAAAGAGCCTGGCTTTGTTCCTTCCCCTTCCTCCTCTCATTTTCCTGTGGGACAAGAAAGGAGTTTGGTTGCGTGTGTAAATGCCTAAAGAAGAAAACAAATGGAAAGTCTGAACACATCCCTTTGACCCAGGACTTTCTGAGTGCCCCAAGGTTCCTGTACAGGCAGTTTGGTTAGGAATGAATCCCATAACTTGTCCTTCAAAGATGCCTCATGTCTCAAATGGAGATGCACAATTCCTCTGAGCAGTCTAAATGTGCTGCCCAGAGCTTTTCCTGGGGTTTAAGAGGGAAAGTGGGCAGGTCTGATATGTTCTTTTTATTTAAAATCCAAAAAACCTGTAGTCCAGATCTTCTCTCTTCCGTGGCAGGATGGGGTGAACCTCCCCTGCCCTGCAGTTGTGTTTAGTAATTGCAGGTTTGGGAGAATTTCAATTGTTTTATTAAATTTTCAGCTCAGAGGAGAAAGCAGGTGCAGGATGGAGGAGGTAGGCTTCACCATCCAGGGGCAACCTGTCTCAAGTTGAACTTTTGGGAAGGCCAGCAAAGAAAATCCATCATTCTGCTCTAGTTTTAAAGATGTTTATACCAATAATCTTGTAGTTGATTTTGGTCCTGATTGACCTTCCCCAAGTCAACGTGTGAGTCTGTTGGGCTTTTGGAAAAAAAAAGGCATGTAATTAGTGGAGAGAGATGAAAATAAAGGGAATTGCCCTTTCCCCAGCTCCAATCACAGATTGCCAGGCAGCATCGAGATTAAAAAAACAACACCCCAACCCTGAACTGTTGTTGCTGATGTTACTGATTTGCACTAATTAGCCAAGAGCCCCTGTGTGTGTGTGCCCTGTGCTTTCCCCAGCAGGAGCAAACCTCAAAGGGCACAACTTTGGAGCACAAAAGAGAGTATTTTTATCTGCATGTATGAGCAGGAGCAGTGGGGGATGAAAAGAGCCTTCTGCAGCATGGACACAGGGCTCTGGCAAGTCCAGCCCTGGCCGGAGCCAGTGGGGAGCACTTGGAAAGGAGATTTCAAGGGAAAACAAGGAGGTAGCATCATTATTTGGTATCAGCCTGGGTAGCCCCAAAGAGAGAGCCTGCAAGATTTAAAGAATGTGTTCTTTGGTGGTTCTGTGCAGTTCCAGCATGGGAATAAACATTGTTTGAATACTGAGGATGAAGAATATCACTGTCTTTGATTACAACTTGGTTATTTTTCATGCACTGAGGGAGGGTGAGGTGTGTCCTGCCCTCCAGGAGCACAGCAATGCCAGGAGGAGGCCATACCCCTTCTCATCTTCTTCTCCAGTGTAGAAATATGAACAGCTGGAGGATGAGATGCCAAATAACAGGTTTAAAATTAATATCCTTAATTACAAGGTGCAGTTTGAAAACACTGTGCTCATTAACTTAGTGTTTATGAGTAGTTCTTATTACCTAAACCAAATTGTCTCAACCACCTCCCCTCTTTTTTCCTTTTTTTTTTTCCCCTCTTTTATTTCCTGGTAATTTAGTGTATCATTATGTTTTATTAAAGCAGCAATGGGAATCAAGGGAGAGCTGAGACAGGGTGAGTGTACTTGAGTTGTCCAAAAACCAAGCAAGAATTCATCCTGAAATTAACTTTCCCAAGTCCCAGCCCAAATCTTCACCAAAATTGAGTGGTACCTCTGCAGAGCAAGGAGGAGCAAGGTGTGTAAGTGCGTGCTTGCATCCTGTCTCCTCTCCCTCTCACTTGTGGGGTTTTAGATTGTATTTTCTGCTATAAATTATCCATACAAAATAGCAGAGCTCTCTCTATTTGCAGCTGGATGGATTATGGCCTTCAGAAATGGTTTTGACTCCACAAAGTTATCTTTAGCTGCATTGCCAGTAGGTTGCAGAGTCTGTTTCAGAGATTTACTGTATAATACAGATTATTTTAGGCTTTCTTTTTTTAGTATTTCCTCTCCTGCCAACCATAGGAACTGTTTACAAGAAAACAGTTTTTTCCCACATAAATACTGCTACATTTTCTAGACTGTAAAATATTCTCCTGATATATGTGGATTTTGTTGAATTGCAAAGGGGCTGGTTCCCCAGTTGCTTAATGAACATTTCCTGGGTGGGAAGTTTTCTTTCAACTATTTTTCACTGTAGTTTGTTTTAATCAATGAGTTTAAGGGGATTTTTTCCATCCAGCTCCCAACCAACAAAACCCCACTGTCCTTGCCCTGTATTATTATACCAGTTCATATTATAGGTGTAATCAAGTAATAATTCTCATTTTCTTTCACCTTCATCATGCTCTTAATTGCTGTTGTATCCATTGCTAACATCTTCCATGGGGACAGAGCCACATGGGATGGTCACATCTGTTCCTTTGGGACACTCTAGCATTTCTGATGGGCAAATGTTAAAAAGCTGGAATAAGTGGCATGGATCTATAGCTAAAGTCTTCAAGATGTAGAGTTTCAGCACAAAAAGTCAGCCCAGCTCAGTTTCCCTGCTGTTGTCAGATCCTGGGGAATCACAGATGAGCGATGAGAAATTACCCACCTGGTGGGTGTGAACAAATCCAGAGTTATTGAGCATAGATGTTTCTGCAGTGGTGATGGAGGGAGAAAATGTGCTGGTGAGCAAACCTGGAAGTTGCATTTTACAGAAACATAGAATCACAGAACCTCAGACAGGTTTGGGGTGGAAGGGACCTTGAAGATCTAGTTCCAACCCCTTGCCATGGGCAGGGACACCTCCCACTAGACCAGGTTGCTCCAGGCCCCAGGCAGTCATTCCATCGTGCAAGGAATTCAGCACCCAGAGAGCAGAAATGTCTGATTTCTGAGATATTCCCTCAGCAAATGACTCAGCCCTAAAAGCTGCATTTTTCATCCAATCAATGGTTTGTTTGGAGAGATGTTGGGGTAGAACACAGGAGCCTGATTGCCAGCCAGGACTGCAAAATTGAGGTTCACAAGGGTGGGTTGCTCCAGCTGCGTGGAACACAAAGTCATCTTTAATTCTGTCTCAGTTCTGTACATTTTTAAGGAATGTAACATGTTTTCCCTGGAAATTTGACATGGAGCAACTCAGCATGTAGCCATCTCCACCATTTTGGTGCAAGCCCAACTGGGAGCATTGCTCAGGAGCAATGCACTCCAGGGAGAGCAGATTGGTTTCATTCCTGACCTGTAAGTACGTTTTGCTGGGAAAATGTTCAGCTTTCCTTTCCTGGGTATCACAGGACTCTGCAGAGATGCAAAGATGATACTAATAAAGATGATTTGGATGTTTAAGGTAGAGTTTTGGCATTAGTTTTTGTTTTCATTTTCTAGGTACTTCCGTTGGATATAGTTACTGCAGTGGGAAATTCCTGCTTAGCCCTTGGTGTTTATACAGAGAATGTTGTCTCCTAAAAATATGCTGCTGATTAAAATCCTTATGCTCTGCTCGGGGTGACTAAATGGGAAACTTGCTGAAACAGGATGACAGTCGCTCTGATTTGCAAAAGAAGTGGAGGAGCAGGAAGGTGTTGCAGTGTGAAACACTGTAAACGTGCTGCTAGTGAGGGAACAACTTAGGGAGCCTGCTCTGATTTCCCAGGTAACTTAGCCCAGGATTCAGGTACCAAAGCTTTGGAGGCTGCCCAAGGAGAAGGGTTGATGGCTCTTGTTACCTGGCACGTGTGTAACCCCCTCCAGTCCTGTGAGCTGCTTTACTCTCTCCTTTCCCATCTGCCACGTTGACTTTTCCCTGCACATCCATCTCTCATGCTACATATTAAACAGGCACTAACCTTTCAAATTATTTTGAATTAAAATACATCCATCCAAATGAAATAGCTAAAATGATCCACCCATAGGACAGTCCAGGTGGGAAGGGACCTCAGGAGATCTCTGGTCCAAGCTCCTCAAAGCAGGACAGTGCTGGGGTCAGACAAGGCTGCTCAGGGCTTCATCCAGTTGGGTCCTGGGAACTTCTGAGAATGGAGCACAGCCTCTTTGGCAACCTGCTGCACTTTTTTCCACCCAAAAAGGCTTCATTTCCTCACCTAGAGGACAGTCTGGCCATACCTCTTTTTGGGTTGTTAAGAGCCGGGCCATTCTGGGATCAACAGTGGATTGGAGGGGATGAACCTGCAGCAGCTTTCTCATAAGGGCAACTTAAAAAAGTGACCTGGGAGTCTCTGGACAAGCTCTACCTGCCTTGATAATGGTCTTGCTGCACTGAGCACAGATAAATGCAGATGTAAAAGCCAATGTTGAGTCAGCACGTCAGCATTTACACCCCTGTAAGGAGATGGAGAGCAGGGATGCAGACAAAGAAGGTGTGATGGGCAGGGTTGGGTTTGTGGTTGGTTTTTTTTGTGCAGAGGGAGGTTTGTCCTGAGATGCAGTTTGTTTCTCCTGTAGTTGAGATTATGTGCTCCAGCATCCCATGCAAAGGTCAGTCCTCCAAGGAACAGTGTTCCATGGCAGAGAGTTGCTGACCTTTTGCTGCTGTTGATTGTGGATCTGTACCAAAAAACTGACACAGGGCTGGTGGTGTTTAGAGGCCTCTAGACCTGCAGTTGCTGTTTAATGGAGGGAAGTTTTCACTTTCTGAGCTGAAAGAGAAGGTCAGTCTGAATGAAATGCCTGCTGCAGTTGGGGTGTTTCACGTGGTGCTTCCTTCTGAGTGGGTGGAAGTGGAAATTAGGAACCTTTCTGTGCAGTGTGGAGAATTTGCACAGAAAGTTATTAATGCCTTTGGGATGCTGAGCAGATAGTTTTAATTTAACCATTAATATCACAGAAGCAATTTCTCCTGTGATTCTTAGAATGATAGAAAGGTTTGGGTTCAAAGAGACCTTAAAGATCATCCAGTTCCAACCCCCCTGCATGGGCAGGGACACTTCCCACTAGACCAGGTTGCCCAAGCCCCATCCAACCTGCCCTCGAACACTTCCAGGGATGGGGCAGCCACACTTGTTCCCTGGAGCAGATACTCAAACCATGGTGCCAATCTGTGCATTCAAGGGGCTTTACAACTATCTCAAAGCTCCAGTTGAAGCTTAAGACATCTTTCCATTTTGAACCAAACCGCTTTTAATATGAATGTCTCAGCATGAATTGAAATCAGGGACAAGCAAAACATGACCTGTTTCTCCCATCCTGGCAGCAGGGCTGGGTGTTCCTCTTCCAAGCTGCTGTGCCCAAGCCTGGAGCCGTGTGCGTAGCTCAGCGTTACCCCGTGTCCTCCATGGCTGAAGGAAGACAAGGGATGGTGTTCTCAAGTGATGTGCCCAGACCACCAAGTAAAAAATAAATGAATCCATGCAGAATTCATGGCAATTAAGATAAAATACATATAAGCTGTTTTGTTCCCTGCCAGAGCAGATGAGATCATGTTGATACTGACCAGAAATTACTAGTTTTAATGCAAATATTTGCCATGAAATTTTAAGATCAGGCTTTACTTTTTTTAATTAATTTTTTAAAAATTCTGCTAGAGGTCATCAATAGCATGGTGAACATATTCTGTAAAACATGAATTGAAATGATGAACTCAGGGTAATAGAGTCCAAAGATTTGAGGTGATGCAGAGCTGCAGGTGAGCTTAGCTCCTGGTCTGGTACATAGAAGCCAGAGTTCATGGTGTTCCCAAGGAGGGGCTGGATAGATTTGGTCTCAGTTCTTAGGGAAAACAGGATCCAGACACTTAGAAACATCTTACCAAGTAGAGTTCTGTTCTGTGATGTCATTTAAGGACTTGTTGACCAACCGTCTTCAGAAGTGACTTGTGCATCATCTTACAACAATTCAGTGCCAGGGGAGAGAGTGGCCATAAGGTTGTAACAGAGAAGACTGGCCTAGGTGAACCAGTGTCTGTTAATGCTGAAATACTTAATTTCCAAGGAAAGTTTCCTCTCATGTCACTCTTCAGAGAGCTGGGATGAGAGGCATCAAACCAGACATTTATTTTCCAGCCTAAGGAACATTAATACGAAACTGCACTTCAGCGGGAACATCTGCAGAGTATTTTCCTTGGTATTGTCTTGTTTTGGTTTGTTTTTTTCTCCAAAATGATTCTTTGGAAGCAGGAAAGAAAAAAGAAACTTTGTTAATGGAGGCTGAGGACAGATGCCTGCAGGATATAGATGAATCTTCTGCATACTTGGTGCTCAGTGCAAGGTGGTCCAGCAGCAAAATGAAGTGTGTGAGTCCCTGATGTATGTGTTCTGTTACTGGGGTGAGGACTGGGAAAAGACTGGTCAAAGGCCTCCTAGAGGGTTGGACAGGAAAAATAACCCATATTACATTTAATAATTCAATAAATTCTACTTTGGTGCTTTTATATCAACTCTTGAGTGACTTTTAATGCTCATTAGAAGGTTGTTGAGTTTTTTAGTACTATATTACACCAAGCCTGCTGTACAGGAACATGTTGATTTTAATTGCATTTAGCTTTGGTTACCAAACAAGTAAATAAATCACTAACAAAGGTTGTTCCATTTGGGTTCAAGCTGTTTTTCTTTCAACAACAGATATTTTATTTGAAAGGGGTTTTTTTACATATTATATTAATTATAAAACTGAAATAATGCCAATTGAAGGCAAATTTGAGCAGCCTTTAATGGATACAAAATGTTTTCAGAGCACATTTCAAAATGGAACTTTTTTTACTTGTTGGGTTTTTTTTAAGTACTAGAATGTACAGTGAAGAAATAAAAGCCAGTCTTGCCCATCTCTAATGCCCTGGTATTATGATACTGTGTATTCCTTGAGGGAATGAAACCCCAATGAAGAACAATTCCTTAACTATTCCAGAAATCTCCCGAATTTCTAAACTAAAATAGCTGGGGTTTTCTTTAATGACGTAACAAGAATTTTACAGAGCCAAAAAAGTGGTGCCAAAAAAGTGTCAAATCCATATTGTACGTATAGAAAATAATTCCCATTGTCTTCTGTATGACTTCCTTCCATTGCCCTTCTCCTTCTCCCTCCATTTGGGAGAGCTGGCTTTTCCAACTAGATTGGATTTGGCCACATTGTTCTCATACTGATCAATTAGCTCCTAAATGATAAAAGCAAAGAGACTGCCCTGATGCACTTGAGGGTTGAGAGGCTGTAAAAGGGAAATGCTTTGTCTGTAGGATTTAGACATGCCAGAGCATCTTTGAACCCCAAAGGTGGGTTTTACTAATCCCAGCACTCAGCTGGGAAGCTCCTTGCCAGCCAACCCTGCTAATGTTTCTCCCTATCGATCAGTCAAATCCAATTCCATCAACTATATCAGTTTCTAAATACAGAAATCTTGGGTGGGAGCTGGTTTTGCTCCTAGATGAGCAAACTTCTCCCTGATGCTCAGTGTTGTGGTTGTGTATAAGAAATAGACCAAAGAGCTGGGCATATCCCAGACTTCATCTGCTTTGAATGGATTTTGCTTGCAATCCTTGTGCTCCTTAGGGACTCGGTCACATGTAACACTTTCTTTTCTGTTCTGTCGAGCTAAAACCTCAAATGCTCTACAGATTTGTTGGAAGGTGAGGTCCTGGAGAGGACCTGAATTACCCTGTTGTTAGTAAGTGGGATGAATCTCCCACCTTTGTGAAGTCCGTTTTTGACCTGGGTGCATCTGTGGTGCAAATTCAGACCACACTGAATCATAGAATCACAGAATCACCAAGGCTGGAAAAGACCTTTAAGATCATCAAGTCCAGCCTATGACCAACACCCCCACACCATCTAGACCATGGCACTAAGTGCCACATCCAGCCTTGCCTTGAACACATCCAGGGACGGTGCCTCCACCACTTCCCTGGGAAGTCTATTCCAATGTCTGATCACCCTCTCCATGAGGAAGTGCTTCCTAATATCCAACCTAAACCTCCCTTGGAGCAACTTCAGGCTATGCCCTCTTGTCCTGTCACCAGTCCATGGACTCTAAATTAGGTGGTTTTGTACCCAGTTAATTTATTCCCATTCTGGCCTCACTGCTGTAGCCAGGCTGGGGCATCATCCTGGTGTTGACTGTTGAAGGCCAGGTTGGATGGGGCTTGGAGAAACTGGGTCTAGCAGGAGGTGTCCCTGCTTATGTCAGGGGATTTGGAACTGGATGATCTTTAAGGTCCCTTCCAGCCCAAACCATTGTAGAATTCCATGATTCTATGACCTTGCAGTCACCAAATGGCCATCTCAGCCTTGAAAATGAATAGCCAGGAATTAAAAGCCTTTCCTGACAGATGTGGAAGAAGAAGGTGCAGATAAGCCACCTGTGCTTGTGCTGAATCCCAAATACCAGCTGCTTCAGCCATCCAGATCCTGGAGCTTTTGGTATAGTTTTTAAAAATCCCCTTTCCTAACCCTTCTTCTTGGATGTCTGTGAAGTGGCTCTTCACTTCAGTGCCAAGCCTGACCGTGCTGACCCCGGGAGAAAACTGGCTTGATATTTAGGGTGGGGTGAGCTCAGTTGTTGCTTGCCTAGAATTGAAATGATTCTTGAAATCATTTTGCAGAGAGGAGCAGCCCAGGGCAGTTTACTGCAGCAGAAAGGATTGGGGGGGGGCACAATAGTGTTGTGCAGGAGCAGGACGTGGGTGCTTCATGTTTGTCACGAAGTCCTGCTGGCTCCATGTTGTGACATTGCCCCCAAATTCAAGGTAAAGATGCCCTGAGAGCTCAGAGCATATGAACATCAGATGAAGTATCTTGACATCTTATATCCCAGTATATTAATGGTGTCAGGATGCAGGTCAGCCGTGTAGGAATGGGATTAATGCTGTAATTTCTCTTCTCTCCAGCAAAAGTGTTTCTGCTTTAGAATTTCTTCCATTACAGATTTTCCTTTTTCAACCGTAAAAAATCACTGCTGAGCATGTGTCTAAGTAGCAAATACCAGTGTCACGGAAGGGCAGTTTAACTGGGAAATCCTGGGCAGCCTTTGGGAGCACTGGTCCCCTGCAAATCCAGGGGGATCCAGGAGGGCTCTGGGCTCTGGTTGCTGCCAGGAACCTGCCTAGGAAAGGCAGAGATGGTTGAACAACAGCCAGGACTTGGCTGATGGAGGACTGCAGAGGAGGGAGAAGGGGGAGAATTAAGTTTTTGAAGGTGGAATGGATTTCTGCTATCCAAAGGGAATCACAGTCTCGTGAGGCGGTGCTGAGTCCAGCTCTGGGTTACCAACACCAAAAGGATATAGAACTGTTTGAGTTAGTCCAGAGGAGGCCACAAAGATGCTCAGAAGCTTGGAGCAGCTCTGCTCTGGAGACAGGCTGAGAGGTGGGGGTGTTCAGCTTGGAGAAGAGAAGGCTCCAGGGAGACCTTAGAGCACCTTCCAGTGCCCGGAGGGGCTCCAGGAAAGCTGGGGAGGGACTTTTTGAGGTGAGATCTGAGGAAGAAATTCTTTGCTGTGAGGGTGGTGAGACACTGGCCCAGGTTGCCCAGGGAAGCTGTGGAAGCCCCATCCCTGGCAGTGTTCAAGGCCAGGTTGGATGGGCTTGGAGCAACCTGGTCTAGTGGGAGGTGTCCCTGCCTGTGCAGTGGGGTGGGACTGGGTGGCCTTTAGAGGCCCCTTCCAACCCAAACCATTCTCTGATGATTCTCTGACATCTTCCTGCCTGCACCAGTTTCCTCCTCCTGAGAGGTGCACTGAGCTGGATGCTCACAACGAGTTTTCTGCAGCATAAATAAGGGATCCCCATGCACCCCTTCTTCCAGCAGCCCTGTGCTTGGGCTGACCCAGTGCTCAGGACATTGTCTGCTCTCTAACCCCAGGCACAGGGCTCTGCAGACCTCCTGGATCTGCCAGATAGCCACCAAAGAGGAGGCTGCACCTCCTGGAAATACACCCAAGCAGAGGGTGATGCGCTGGGGCAGTGCTGGGAGGAAACTTCCAGTATTTCCAATATTCCAGCAATTTGGGTGGTGCAACAGTCCTACCAGTCGTTTATTTCTATTTTATTTATGTTGTGAGAAGGCAGGAAAAAGTGTTGCTGCAAAAATGAAGACGTCAAAATGATTGGGGTGTGGGGTTTTTTGCTTAGAAAAGCTTGTGTGTATTTCTGTGTATCAGTATCTCTGTATTCTGGGCTTTAACCAGTGATTTCATCCCACGTGCTCAAGAAATTCCATATTAATTTAGATGTTTTTGGATAGGAGGACACTTTTTTTGACTGAAAACTGAAAATTCAGAAAAAAGACAACAGAGCAACCATTTGAAATTGCCAATGGTACAAATGCAGCCAAATTGTATTTACCTTTAGTCTTTCAGGGCTTCATGTATTTACAGAGTTTACAAGGAGGATTTTGTCTAATCCTGAATCTTCAGAAATTTCTTCTTTTCAGTGCAGAATTTTAATGAATCCAGTTAAGGTTAGTGCAGAAAGTGTCTGAAGCCTTAATAACTGCAGCCTTGCCGAGTGGTTAATACTTTTTTAATGTCTTCCACTGGGTTTGTGCTTGCTTTAGCTGCAGATGAAAATCTCCTTTCTTGCTCTCAGGCCTTTGCTCTTCTCTAGCACATGTATTGACATGTATTACAAAGATAAAATAAGCCTGAGCTGTATTTTCTTATCTTGATTCTTACACACTTTTCTGTCTCTGTGTATTAATGCATATTTAAGAAATCCCAGTGGATAAACATTTTTCCATCAGTAGCTATAGCCAGGCTCTTTCTTCCCCAGGAAAAAACAGAGTAAAAGAGATAATCTCATTCTCTGGGGTTTTTTAGAGCTGTCCTCATCACATAATTAAGGAAAACCTTCCAAGAGAAGCTGTGGCTGCCCCATCCCTGGAAGTGTCCAAGGGCAGGTTGGATGGGGCTTGGAGCAACCTGGTCTGGTGGGAGGTGTCCCTGCCCATTCAGGGGGTTGGAACTAGATGATCTTCAAGGTCCCTTCCAACCCAAACCAGTCTGGGATTCGGAGATGTACTTCTCTAATCAAAGTTGATTAATGCATGCTTGTCTTGAAGCAATTAACATTGTAATGAGACCATATACTAGAGAAAACTGAGGAATCACTTCTAAGTCATCAATGTAAAATGGGATTTCAGGAAGATCACCCAGACTGATTAACTTGGCACGTTTGGAAATAGAAGCTGTCAGGATTATTCCCAGATAATTTCCCTTCAGCAAATCTTGCTTCCAGGTGGGTTGAGCCCAGGAATATGGGTTTGTCCTCTCTGCTCAGGAAAAGTCACTACTGCAGCCTGAAGCGTGTTCAGCTCAGCAGGGTCAGCTGCTTTCGTGGGCCAAGAAGTTGCAGAACATCTCAGAAGAAATCAAACCTTTGGGGAAGGGGATCCAGTAGTTAGGAAAGGCTGAGAGACCTGGGGCTGTTTAGTCTTGAAAAGAGAAGACTAAGAGGGGACCTGATTAATGTCTGTAAATATCTGAAGGGTGCATGTCAAGAATGGGCCAGTCTCTTCTCAGTGCTGCCCTGTGATAGGATGAGGGGAAACGGCCCCAAGTTACAACACAGGAAGTTCCACCTCAACATGAGGAGAAACTTCTTTCCTGTGAGGGTGATGGAGCCCTGGGACAGGCTGCCCAGAGAGGTTGTGGAGTCTCCTCCTCTGGAGACTTTCAAGACCCACCTGGACACGTTCCTGTGTGATCTGCCCTGGGTGTTCCTGCTGCAGCAGGGGGGTTGGACTCAATGATCTTCAGAGGTCCCTTCCAACCCCTATGATTCTATGATACTTTCTGTGGCAATGTGTGTAACTTGTTATAGGAAGACAGCAAATCCTTCAGGTTCCTCTTGAATATCCAAACACCATAATTTCCTGAAGAAAACTTTCTGCCAGGTATTCTCACAGCTTTTTACCTTGGTTTGGTATAAACCTGTTCAACCATTTCATAGGTTTTACTGATGATTTTTTGAAACCCTCTGACCCAGCTTTTGAGCATCCCACTGGCTTTAGTCTTCTGGAGCAAGAGACATTGAGATCCTATGTGTGTGTGTACACATTTTGGAGGATTGCCTGGTTTTATTACTTATCCTTGTCCATGGTTCTTACAGTTTTTTAGGGTTTCCTGGAGAGCTTTGTTGTCACTCCTAAATAATAGGAGAATTCATTAAAAGCACTATAGGCTGAAGTCATCCTTTGGAAGTGCTTATCTGAGGATCACAGTGAGAAAAGGTATCTTGAGGAGCAGAAAGGGAAACTTGAGTTTCACTTACATGAGGCTGTTCTCCAGGAACACCCTTCAGTGATACTTTTTTGCCTGGAAGAAGCTCTCTAAAAGTGCAGAGCAGATTCTATCTGGTGTTTGTTGGATAAGGTGATGAGCAGAGCTGCTCTGTTGAGACAGATTGGATGGAGTCCTCAACTGCTGGCCCTTGCTGGTGGGACTGGGGTCTTTATGATGAGAATGAAGGTACTGATCTTGTGGGGAGAGGGGCCAAATAGTGCACAAAGGCATCAGGCTGTAGCCTGTAACGAGTCATATTTCCTGACAGCACTCAGGGTGGTGGTCTGCTCTTCTAAGATGACTCCTCATTTCAATCAGGCTTGTATTTAGATTTAAAAAAGAAGCAAACTTTGGACTGTACCTGAATTATCAAACAAAACTCTCAAATTCTGCTTCTAAAGCATAGAATCCCAGGATTGTTTGGGTTGGAAGGGACATTAAAGGCCACCTAGTTCCAACACCCCTGCACGGGCAGGGACACCCCCCACTAAACATTCATCAAGTTTTCCTCAAATGCATTTTTTGGAAGAAAGAAATGCCCTAAAGAGGAGATTTTAGATTGTTGATGGTCACTGGGGACTAGGGAACATGGGCACAGAGTTAAAAGAGTGGCAGAACTAAGCTGTAAGCAAGACCAAGTCCTCTGCGTTGCCTCGGGGTGGAGAGATGTCACTCCAGTAACTTCTATGCCCTGAATATTCTGCATCTTCTGCTATTCACGAGGTAGATCGGGTTGGTTTCTGTTTCTCATCGGGAGGAGATGTGGATTTGATGTGTCAAACTGTGTTCCACTTCCCTCAGAGGGTGCCCGTGACAGTCTCTGTGTGATCTGGTGCCCGTTATTTGCACGGTGGTTTTTGAAGAACACTGTGGGAACCACAGCCTCCAAAGACATGTGGAGGAAGATCAGCAGGCGAGGTGCTGACCTTGGACAACTAAGCCCAAGCTTTGAGGAATTGAATTGTTGACCTGGAAAACAGGCTCAGATTTCAGAATGTCAAGTTGGTATAAGGTCCTGAATGAAAGGGAAAAGAAAACGGAGCTATTTAATGGTGGCAGAAAGAGAATGGGAATGGGTTAAGTGGGACTCCTTTGGATGTGAGCTGTTGGGGCAGGAACACAAGACTTGGGACAAGCGTTGCTTAGATGAGGTGTGGGGTGAAGAGCAGATATTTTTTATGTTCATGATGGCCCAGGAAACGCACACAAAAGTGTGCTCAAAGATCTGTTTATCTCTATCTATGGATATAATCTCTACAAGTCACAAGAAGGGGATGGTGACAAGACAAAATCCTCTATTACCTTGAGTCAGGAAAACGTTGACTCATGAACATTTTGCATGGAGGAGTTTTTGAGCTACTCCGACAGGATCATGTGCCTCAGTGTGACCTACTCTGTTACACTGAGGAGAATGAGACTTTGGTTATTAGAGAGATGAAGTCATCAGAAATGAAGGAGGGAAAGAAATCTGCACACCCCGTAGGCATTCATTAAAGAATTCTTCAACAGAATTGAAATACATACACAGAAGAAGGGAAAAGAATGAAAAATAAACTATTTTAACGGTGTATGAAAATGCATTGAGATTATTTTTGGTCATATCTTCAAATCCATTATGAGGGAAAACATAGAAAAATAAATGACAGGGTATTTCCTGATGTAGTTGGCTATTAAACACAAATATCTTCTTCAAAATGAAGAGTCCTATCTGTTTTATTTCCAATAGTTATTTTGGTTTTGTTATTTTAGAATGAATTACTTCTGTTGACATGGTGTAAGAGATGGATTGGAATCAAGCACTGTGCACGTGTAATATTCAGAAATTACCCCTCGATAGGTTGCTGTCAAAGATTTGGTACATTATGAATCAATTTCAGAAACAGGACACAGAGGTTAATAGTCATAGCTCTTATTTTTCTTTTAATTACTGATAATGTATCCTTGATCAGTCCCAGAGATGAGGAGCTCCTTGGTTATATCTAAAAAGTCATTTTTCACCAGCAGGAGGTAATTTCTTGGCTGGGTTTTCTTCAGGCCCCGAAGCACAGGGATGGACCTGGGCTCAGTCTTTAAATGTTTGTAAGTGTTCTAGGCTACAGGCAGAGCATGTGATCTGATTTAAAGGAGTCTGTGGTGCAATTGGATTACCAGGCCCATTTAAGCTAATAAAATCAGGAAAAATTCAAAATTAAGGTGATTATTGAAATTGGTTGGTTTGCCTTACTGGGGAGAGCACAATCCAGAGGGAAGGATCTGAGCCCTGGGCTGCTTTGCTCTGGGGAGTTAGTCATAATGCCAGTATTTCCTTGTGTGTGTGTATGCATGTATAGCAAAATCATCATTTTTATAGATTTATAAATTGTATTGTGTGCATCTGTATCAGCAGGCATGTATAAAACATATATTGCATTCTGTGGAGTGATGCTTGTGGGGATTTGCTGGCTCTGCTGAACATGAGGACATTGAGCCTGGAGCACAGCTCTGAGCACTCCAAACATTGGCAGGTGGAATAAAATGAATCCCAAAGGGTGACTGAGGTTCCTTAGCTGGATCCAGTCCCTCCTCTCAGGCTGCTGAGAAGTGTCTTTCTGGCATAATTGCAGTCCTGCTGAAACACATCAGTGTATCTCACCTGCTGGCAGCAAAGGATGTCTCTTTTTTAATCTCTTTTCCTTTCCCCCCCCCGAAAACAGACATTTTCATAGTGTCTAGCCTCTCACTTAGCAAGTGTTATTCTCAATTAGGAGCAGGAAGAAATGATGAACTACTGAAATTAAGTCAGATGAACTGCTTCACAAATATTGTATCATTTCATTCTCTTTCTATACATGTGAAATGAGAATTTCTCTTGATAGGAATGGAGAGAAAACCCAGTGTGCTGATTATTAGTAAAGCTCATTATATAATATTTTAAAACTGAAATGCAAGTAGTTCTGTGGATACCCAAGGAGAATATTGTTTATAGTTAGATATTTTTGGTGTGATGCTGAGCACCAGCTGAAGCCCCCTGTTCTCCACAAGGCTGTGCTACCTCCTTGGCCATCCTTTCTCCCATCTTTGCCCTTTGAATTCCCCACTGAGGCACATTTTGCCAGCTGGTTGCCTTTTGTACAAGTTCTAATAATCCCACTTTGATCTTGTATCATGGCAGGGGAAAACTAAGATGCTATTGCTACTGTTAGACTAATCTAAACCCCTGAACCTAAAATGCTGTTTGTGTAACCAGCCACTACTCCTTCTCACCCATTAATGATTTTCTCAAGGCGTGAATAGTTATTAAAACAGAAAAAAAACCCACCCAAAGTCCAGTGTGATCAAGTATGGTTTGGTAATACCATACTATTTTAACTCCTACACAAGAACCATTATTATCTTCAACATGGGAAGAAAAAAATTGCTTTGGGAGGCAAAAAATTGGTTGAAATGAAGGTAGACCTTGATCCAGTCTGTTGGGAAGCCCTCACTTCATAGATGCAGACCGGTGAGTTTATTGTCTTTTTGCCACTGGAAGATCCTGGTAGCACGTTGGATTTCCTAGGTGTGCTACATCCTCACAGGCTCTGATGTTAACCTGATCTTCTCTTCAGTAAAAATACACTCAAGCAGGAAAAGAATTGGACATATGGGCCAAAAATGTGACTTTAATTGCCCTTTATACTTAATAAACCAAGGACATTTGAAGTCATTATTTCTTAGCCGTGGGATACTTTCTGATGAGGTTGGGTATGTCAGGTATCTCCCCTCCCTGCACATTGTTGTTCTAGACACCAGGAAAGAATATAATTAAAAAACACACTTTATGGAACACCAGAATGGAGCTTTTCATCTGGAAGGAAAGAGGTTATTTACTTTATTTAAGGTTTCTGCCTTAATCCAGGCCCACACAAGCAAAACTCTGAGCTGTTACAAAACAATTTAGTCGGAAGCTAATTTAAACCCTCTAAAATGAAGCAATGTAGTGTCTTGATGGGCAAACATGGCTAATTACTTTTCAATCAATAGGAACGAAATCATCATCTCCAGTGCAGAGACAATTTTAGTCACAGCATGTTGACAGCATCCTTGAGATCCCATCAGCACTGGCAGTGATGGCTTCTGCATCAGCACCAGGGCCTTTCCTACCTGGGGCAGCCCCTGCCCATGCTCAGGGGCTTCTGCTGAGGCAGGGCATCGAGAAAGCAGGACTGCATGGACATTCATCTCATGGTTACTACCTTCCTGCAGTGGAATGAAGTACAAATATATGTTTCTGGATGCAGAGAGGAGCTCTCAAAGGTGGAACTCTAGTGTAAATGACACGCGGAGCTCAGCAAATGTGGAATTCTTCTGGAGATAATAATAGGTTTGTTAATTCTTACCCCATTCCAATCTGTTCAATATTTGCCTATATTACTTGCCATTTTAAAGCTCAGGATCTTTTGGGTTGCTCTGTCTGAAATTTTACGAAGCTGAAAATCAAGCACTGGCATCTGATGAGAAGTTTCGGGTTCCCTCTGTAGAACTTGTGCCTTTAGGAGAGAGCTGAGCTCTAGTGTTGTTCATCACAACATGAATCCTGGGCCTGTGCCCAATAAAGAGTATCTAGAATATTAACTATTCATGGCACAATGTATTAAAAACTTCTGCATACGTTTGGAATTGTTTACTTTTGCTCCTAGTAGTGATTTCTGTCATGGGAAATGGTGCCAGCCTGTTGGATGGGCTGTAGATCTTGCTAATCCAGGAAGGCCTGGAATTTTTGTGTGTGTATATAGGTATATACACATCCACCATCCATGGATATCTATCTATATCCATCTATCCATCTATCCATCTATCTATCTATCTATCTATCTATCTACACACACAGGTGGAGTAAAGCTTCTAGTAACTTACCCTCACCTCAGGAACTCCAGCCTGAGAGAGGCTGAATTCCTTAGGGTTGAGGCTGAGCATCTTCTACCTCAGCTGGCTTCAGGAAACATCAAGAGATCTTCAGAACATCACAGGATTGTACTTGTGGTATGATCACTTCTTCCAAAGTTACCTATTTGACTTATCAGAGAAAGTTTGGGGGAGAAATAAAACTTGTACAGTTTTTTTCCTAGTAGAAAATGTTCACTTTTTAGGCCACCAGGCAGAATTTCTTCAGCTGTGAGAAAGATGAGTACAGAGCAAGTGTGTTTTGGATGAACAGTGAAGGCTTTCTAATAGTCCTCAGTGCTTTCTCCACATGTGCAGACCAACATATTCCTTTTTGGTTTAAAACTCTTTCAGACATGCCATTATTTTGCCCTGAGATAAGAGGTTGCTAGACAGTGAGTAAATACCTTGGATATTTGTATGCTAATAATGATGAATAAACAAGATGGCGGAAAGCTGAGTATGTAATCAATGTTATGACTTAATTACAGTACTGAGGCTTGCTGAGATAATTTGCATTCCTGGAAAATTGGTAGGGAAGGAGAGATGAGCTGAGGAAGGGCTGCTTCCCAGTGAAGGAGGGACCGGTTCCTGAACACGACAGCGCACTGTTAGTAATTACTTGGGTAAGAACAGAAAGATGCTGCTCAGAAAAGGAAGAGAAGGGATGTTTTTTGCTAGTAGTAAGGTCAGGGGATCTGTGGATGGTGTCTGGGGGAAGCAAAGCAAGGCAGAAGTGGGAAAAAACACTTCATATGGAGTTCCCCAAACTTACCTCGCTGACAGCAGGGAAGAGCCCCTCGAGAAAGAGCCCCAGAGATGGAGATGGTGGGATCTCTGTACCCTGTACCACAGTGGGAGGTCACATGAGAAGCAGAAACAACATTCAGGTTTCACTGGTGAATATGAGCGTGAGCACCTTGGCATGAATGGTAAGATCTCTAAAAAGCCATGTCATCTCCCACCGTGTTTTCTGATGATTCCAGTGTCCTGCAGCTTCCTTTCCTTCGTTGAGGAAGGGGAAAAGCAACAGTAATGCAGTCTGCACTGGGGATAAATGCTTAAAGATGTGGGATCAGCTCAACTGCTCGGCTCCCATTTGCAGAAGCTCCAGACATTTAGGAACCAAAGCCTCATTTAAAAAAAATCAATGGGAGTTGGGTTTCTTCCTTTCTAATGAGCACTGAAAAAAGGGCCCTTGGTGCCGAAGTTGATTAGACGGGCTGTGACATTTTCTTTCAGGCTTTCTGGAATACTCAGTGAAGTTTTGAAAGTTGATTTAAATGCTTTAGGCAAAGTTCATCAGTTTGCTGATTTTAATTCAGTAGCTAGCAGTCCTGTTCTGAGTACAAACCACTGCTGAGGAGCAGCTTTTGTAGTGCAGAAGGTGCTGTCACGTAAAGCTTGGTGTCAAATTAGAAGACACCCGCACCTCTGTCTTCTTCTTCCATCCCACTGCTCCCTTAGATACTGGCACCTCTAAAAGAAGTATTATTAAATGCTCCCTAAAGGAAGAGACTGACCAAAAAATGCAAATCCTGTGGTTTTAAGCTAAAAGCCAGGATGTAATAACTTTCAAACATTGTCATCTTGAGCAGTTCATAAATGCTCTGTGAATATTGCTCACATTCAGCACAGCAGTTTAACTTGCTCTTTTGATGGAAGCATGAATTAATAAGGATTAACTTGGATCACTGAGTAATAAAATAGAGTCTTATAAGTAGCAGAACAGTTCTACTCTGATGTTTGAGTCTTTGTTTTCATCTTCAGAGTCATATGTGTTGTCAACATTCCTGAAAGAGCATTTAGCCTGTGCTGAGCCTTGGGCTCTCGGAACGGCCCATGCAAATGAGGGAGTTCTGTGGGAGAAACTTGTCAGGCTATTCTTCTTGTGCTGGGGTTAAGTACTGTAGGCTTTTCAGATTTCAGGCCAGATTACAAGTGACAGAGCTTGATGTCAGTCCAAAAATAGATTCCATTCCTGGCAGAGAATGAGACTTTTAAGACCTTGCAGTAATTGAGGGATTTTTGATTGATTTCCAGATTAGGTCATCGGATACTGGGCTGGCTAAAAGTAGTGACATGGCTTCAGAGTCCACAGCCTCTGTAATTTTAAGAACATTTGCATATTTGGCTGAATTAAAATTAGCTCAGGAAGAAGAAGTTCAACTGCTGACAAGAGAGCCTACAGGTAAAATGGTAGAGTTTTTTCTTTCGGGTGTTGTCCCATTTGTAGCATCTTCATCACCCTCGGGCTACCTAACTGCGTCTTTTTTTAATCTTGCTTCTTCACCCTGACAAAGGAAGTGGAGATGAGACATGCTGACATCTGACAGCCCTTTGGTTCGAGGGCAGTTGTGATTCCTGGGTGACTTGGCGACTCAAAATCCCTTTCCTTACACGTCCATCAACGTTGGTTCTTCCTTTGATTCACTCATGGAGATTCTGACATCCTTGCTTAGCTAATAATAAATAATAATAATAATAATAATCCAGAAAACAGAGCCTCAAGCTTTATAGACACGTTTCTAATATTTAAATATACTTACACACATGACATTCATAGGTATCTAGGTAAGTCTATGTGTAGATATGTATGTATTTGTGTCCATATGTGGAATGTCTGTATATCAGTGAAGCTGTATCTGAAAGGACCTGTGTCCTTTCTGCTCACATCTCCTTTAGGAGATGAGGGATTGAACTATTTCTCTCCGTGGGGAAATAATGCTTGGAAAACCATAAATGTTTCATCGTAACGTTGTCTAGGGTTTTCCATGTGATATTTCAAGCAAATGTGATGAAGCCATCGTTTTCATGGTTTATGTTACTCAAATTTCAGAAAAGTATTAAATGTCAGCAGTAAAGTTTTTTAGCTATTTTAGGATGCCACTGAAGTATACAAAAAGCCTTAAGCTTTTAAAGACTTTAGGTTCAAAGTTCTAGCTTGTTTTTATCTAGATAAGTGTTAAACGTGAGCCACCTTCCTCTTTGATTAACCTCTGAAAGGTAATGGACTAAAACGGGAAGAGGGGAGATTAAGATTAGACACAAGGAGGAAATCCTTCACTATGAGGGTGGTGAGACACTGCCCCAGGTTGCCCAGAGAAGCTGTGGCTGCCCCATCCCTGGAAGTGTTCAAGGGCAGGTTGGATGGGGCTTGGAGCAACCTGGTCTAGTGGGAGGTGTCCCTGCCCATGCAGGGGGTTGGGACTAGATGATCTTTAAGGTCCCTTCCAACCCAAACCATTCTATGATTCTATGATTCTTAAGAATTTGGGTAAGAAAAGATGCCCAACATTTTGAATAGCCCTACAGATAAAAGGAGAACAGACCAAACCACTGAAATTCCCCCAAGAGAAAGTCTGTTCCCAGAATATGGTCACTGTCTGATACTGGCAGCCAGATGCCTAATGCTGGGCAAAGGCTTATTTTACAATGATGCTTGACCCCAAAAAAACAAAAGGAAAAAGGCCAACCCAACAAACTCACAAAAAAGCAATGCACACAAAAGTAATTACCAGTTAGTGCAGCAGCACCAAGGGCTGACGTGGCTTTTCTCATGGAAAGAGGTGGGGTCCAGAGCTGGTTTTTAGGTAGAGCTTGATCTGCTGGGGGAAGGGTTTGATGGTGTGTAACTGGTGGGGCCTGGTTTGGGACTGGAGAGGTTCCTTCCATCTGCACTGAAAGTCCAACCTTGAACCTGTGCTGAGCTCAAGTTGAGCTTGACTCCTCCAACCTATAAAGTTGTTTGTTTTGGTTGGTAAAGACACTGCTTTATCAATAAGGTTGGGGTGGCTTTTCAGCTCCTCTCTGCTGAGATACTTTCCCAAGGTTCAGCGTGAATGCCGTTTTCTCATGATACAAATTTCAAGTTCTTTATTGTTGGCCTCAACTTGTCATTGACATTCAAGGAATAATTTGCAACCCTTCAAGATGTTCAGCTGGCTCAGACTTAGGAGGAGCAGGCACTGTACCAGAAAGGCAAAATAAAGGTACAGGAATACATACCATGGAGGTCCCACTGTGCTGTGGGTATTGAGTGTTCCAATCTGCTTGAGCATGGGAACTACCTGGGGTTTCCTTACTGGGTAGTAGCTGAACAGAAATATGAAGGATTCAGCAGCTTTCTTTATTCCTTGTCATCTCTTTCAATACATTTTTTAGTTAGTTTCTTGATGTTAGAGGTAGCCCAGAGGGAAGAGGAAACACTTAAATTGGCATTTGTGATGATCTTGATGGTGGCGCTGGCGAGAGGAGCACTGCAGCTCCCTGTGGTTTAGGAAAGGAAATAGTGGAATGACTTTTTTCTGTTCTAGACAAACTGCAGTGGGTTGAGGTCCCTAGTGAGGGTAGATCCGTGTCACTGCATCCTGACAAAAATGGCTCTTTTTTCCAAGAAGAACCAATTCCCTTCTGCACAAGAGTTAGGGGTTAAAAATCTGAAAGCATTTAGCTGGCGCAGATGGATTTCTCCTGTTGACAGTGTCGTGGTCATTCTGGCCTCAGCTGAATAGAATTTAACTTATGTAAAAATTATGGTAATTTACTGCTCTTGCAACTGGCTAGAATATGACAACCACTAAAAAAAAGCTTTTTAAAAATACTTTTGCTTAACATTCATGTCTTCACACTGTATTACAAAGTGGAGACACCTTGAAAGGTTGAATGGAGACACCAGCCTCTTTTGCCAAGGGAGAGAGGAAGCAGCACATGCCAAATGCCACAGGACCCAGGTGGCAAAAGGTAGAACCTTTTCAGATTGCCTCTGGCTTTTTTTTTTTTCTTTTCCTTAAAGCTATTTAAAAATCTGGAAATTTGAGGATTTGCATAAGAGCGAGACCAGTAACACCAGCAAGAACCAGCATTTGTGCAACTGGTGCTTTGACTCTTACGCTGGGTGGGACCACTGGTCCATCCTGGGCATGACTTTGCTCAGTAATTGAGATTGTGGGGAAATGGTGGTGTTCTCTTTGGTTAAGACCACTGCATTTTGTTCAGGGCTGTCCTAAAATGGAATTGTAGGGAGCAGGGTCAGCATCCTGGCACATGGAACCCATCCACTGCCCCATGTCACCCACGTGCACAGCTTTGGTTGTCATGGAAAGCACCTCGGCCACCCCAGCGGACATCTCAAGCACGGGGTGTCGCTGAGCTGCTCTGAAATGTTGAGAATACAGAAATATTGAACTGTGGGACAATTTGGTTATTCTTCATCTTGAACTTGGAGAGGTTCCAAGGCAAACATGTGTCTTGTGTGGCGTGTCTAAACTTCGTTCCGTGTCTCCTGTTTGCATAACCTGGTTAAAAAAATCTGGGAGAGGGAATAAATATGGTAACCAAATACCTAAGTTGTGAACGAGGTTGATGAATTTAATACTAATGCTCTGTCTTGTAGCCAGTGCACAGGCAAAAACGTTTCCAAAAGCAGCTTTGTCAGGGGATAGGTGGGAAAAGCAAATCCCAGTTGATTTCTTTTGAGGGCTCCTGGTTTTAATGTTGAATCCATCATTGAAGGTCTGGTTTGGATTTGTATGAATAGCAGTTTCTATCCATGTAAAAATTACGTTCTCTGGAAGTCTTGTAGGTTTTGTTGTTTGTTTAAGGAGTGTAAGTCAGAAACTTTTCCTGGAAAAGGGACTTCAAACAAATGCTTTCCTAAAGAAGCAGTTTGCCTACTACATAGTTTTGTATGGCTAATTTTCAATATTTAGGATAAAAGACAATCTACAAGTAAGAAAATGTCTCTCTCGAGATACAGTTCTCCATAAGGCTCCTTGCCAATGCTGGACATACACCCTTGGACCAGTCAGTTTTTATTGTAAACTCTATAAATGGTGTAGTTTGCCTACAGGCTTTGTAAGCCCCAAAGGGTGGTTCAGAATCTCCCAGGCCTGGCTGTGGAGAACCTTTGCAGGGCAGAAACAGCTCGTAAATTCTGGAGATGCTGCATTATCTCCTTGAGAGACTGGAGGTTTGGACCAAACCTTTCCTCCATTTCAGTCTTCTGTCCCTTAACCTTTCTGTTCTTAGGTGAAAATATTGGGTTTTTTTTAAACAACTGTGAGAAATACAATAGTTGAAACACCCAGTTGTCCAAAGGTCAAAAGTCCCTGGGGAAGGGGCTTTTGCTGGAAATACTCAATTTGTCTTTGAAATTGCATTGCTTTCCTGCTTCTAGAGCTACATTTTCTAATCGTCCAGAGCTAAAGCGTATTTTCATCAGTATTTATCCTGAAGCTGAGCATCCATGCAGTCATTATTTAAAAAACCTGACCAAACAAACCCCCTTGCATTTCAGGAGATCATTTTAGACATCAGGAAAAGTCTTCAGTAGTCCTGCTATCTTAATCTGCTTAGCAGGAGCTAATGCCTTGGGTGCTGGTTGAGTGCTCAAAATGCATCATTCTTTCATCTGCAATATTGCCTGTCCACATTTTTTTTAAGCTGTTTTCCCTGCTTGTGAAATCTTTTGAGAAGTGTTTCATATCAGCCACAGCTTTATGCTTGTCTTGCATGAATGAGCTTCTTCATACACCATCATCAATAAGAGCAGCAGTGGTTTGGGCTCCTGTGGATGTCCACCAGAAGTTTCTTGCTGCTGAACTTCATAGCAGGAACTCCACAGCTTTGCACTTGGCCTTCAGACTAGTGCCAAAACCCAAAAGATATGACAAACAACAGATGAAAACCACATAAGAAGCAGGGAATTGATACTGCAGATCCATGATGAGTTGTGTACATGTGAGCATCTGAGCAAAGGCAGTTATCCTGGTGTGTCCTGCCGGTGTCGGTCTTCAGGTGGGTACATCCTTCAGCAAGTATCATATCACAGAGTGGTTTGGGTGGGAAGGGACCTTTTAAGGCCAGTCAGTCCAACCCCCCTGTAGTGAGCAGAGACATCTACTAGACTAGGTTGCTCAGAGCCTCATCCAAACTGACCTTGAATGTTTCCTGGGATGGGGCATCTCCCACCTCTCTGGGCAACCTGGGCTGGTGTTTCACCACCCTCAGTGTAAAAAATGTCTTCCTAATACCTAGTCTGAGTGTGCCCTCTTTCAGCTTAACACCAGCACCCCTTGTCCTATCACTACAGGCCCTGCTAAAAAGTTTGCCCCATCTTTATATTTGGAAGGCATCTATTGCTCTGATAGCAAGCAGGAGATACCATTTCTGATCAGTGGTAGAAGAGCTTGGAGGAGAAGATGCGTTAGCTCCAGATGGATCCAGTGCAACACAGACTGCTCTTTTCCAGAGCCTGAAAGGAATACTTTAATTATAATATTTATTTTCCCTTGCATTGTGTGAAGGTCTTCCAGCAGCAGTGAGTTTGTAGGGGTGGAAGCTCTTCAGGTCCTGTCTGCTGTGAGTTGGTGGTTGGTGCAGCTGAAGGTGCTGTGGTAAAAAGCATGAAGGTTTTCTTCTCTTTTATTGCCATGTCTTTAGAAGAGGTTTCCTGGAAGTTTGAGGTGCTTGAAATGGGATGTTTTGCAGAGCTTTCCTTCAGTCTGAGCTAGGAGCAAGGGGGCAGGCTTCACCTGGATCTGCTTGTTCTTCATGAGGGCTGAGGGGAGCTTTTCCCAAGTCTTTATTATTTCTTGGAGTCGCGTTTGAGTACATGTAAACTGAGGAATTTAACTGTTTGGGCATTTTTTCTGCCTTTTCCAAAGGGAAACACTGCCCTATGTGCTCCCATGCAGCAAACTCTATTTTTGGGATACCTCCCCTGGCTCTTTCACACCGGCACACTTGGATGCTCCTGGCTGCCTGTCGCTGCCTGTATCACTTGGTTTTCCACCTGGTATAGGGCTGGAGTTTCCAGATAAACTCCTCATGCCTTCTCCGTAAGGGGCATTTCTGGAAGATGGGGATTTGATGCAAGGTCTGTGCTGATGGACTCCGATGGGCTCAAGGATTAGGGAGGTGATTGTCCCCGTGTGCTGGCACTGGTGAGGCTGCACCTTGAATCCTGGGGTCAGTTCTGTGTCCCCCTCGACAAGAAGGACATAGAGGGGCTGGAGCGTGTCCAGAGAAGGGCAACAGAGCTGGGGAAGGGGCTGGAGCACAAGTCTGATGAGGAGCAGCTGAGGGAACTGGGGGTGTTCAGCCTGGAGAAAAGGAGGCTGAGGGGAGACCTTCTGGCTCTGCAGCTGCCTGAGGGGAGGTTGAAGCCAGGGCGGGTCAGTCTCTTCTCCCAAGGAACAAGTGATAGCACCAGAGGAAATGGCACCAAGTCACACCAAGGGAGGTTTAGACTGGATAGTAGAAGAAACTTCTTCACTGAAAGGGTAATTAAACACTGGCCCAGGCTGCCCAAGGAGGTGGTTGACTCCCCATCCCTGGAAGTGTTTAACAGCCGTGTAGATGTGGTGCTGGGGGACATGGCTTAGCGGTTAAGCCAAATTAGTAGAGTTGGCTTGATGGTTGAGTTAATTGGTAGAGTTGGTGTCGCGGGCCGAGATGGGTAGAGCCGTGACCCACTCCCCCTCCAAAAGGGAATCGAGGGCTGATGGTTGGACTTGATAATCTTCAAGGTCTTTTCCAGCCACAGTGATTCTGTGAAGTGGTTGGTGTGGGAAGGGGGACAGCCCTCTCCCTGGTTTCCCGGGCTCCAGCAGGAGTACCAGCTGCTTTGGCAGTGGTTTCAAACTCAATGAACTCCTTAAAGAAATACTTCAGGGGAGGCAGTTAGTGCCTCTTTGGAGTGTATGTCAGCCTCTGGCTTTTCTTTGCTCATTGAATTTTCCTTTGAAGGGCCCAAGTCTCTCTCCCTGGTGGTAATGGGAGTTTTGCTGCTACGTCTCCCTTGCTTGCTTTAATTTGAAGCAGTGGATGTCATGAACGTAACAATTTATTTAAGCAGAGATGACGCAGGAGTTCAAACTCTCATGAGCATGTAGCAATGATCAGTGTGTGAGGAACAGGAGTGAGGAGTGACAGCAGTCATGATACTCAGGAAAGCTCTGGCGTCCCTGCGTGGTATCACACTGGGTCACATTTTGAACCTTAATTAAATACTGCTTTTGAAGGGCTTTTTCTTCTCAGCCTGAATAATGTATCTCTGGGTAGAGGTTGATCTCAGTCTGCAACTCAGTCAGAAAGAAAGTCCATCTTGTCACAGGAATGCTTGCTGACAGCTCCATATTCATGACTTTCTGCAATAAAGACATAACTCTGTGTAGTTTAGCTTATTTGTAATAGAAAAAAATGCCATTAGTGATATTCAGAATGCCCTAGAACAATGCAGAACTGCTGCAGCTGGAGAGGACATGTAGGTCCAGCGTGGTTAGATGAGCGAGGAGTTGGGCAAGAGAATGCTCAGGGTACCTGAGAACAGGGTGCAAATACAAACCCTGTACCAGTGGCTGAGGTCCCTCTCTTGGTGCTGTCAAATGAAAGTTCACCCGAGTTTGTATGTTCTCAGCAAACTGCAGATGACTGTGGTTGCTGCATTTCTGCCCAAGGAAGGAATGAATTGCTAGACTTGAATCCAGGCAAATCTTCTCAGTCTCCTTTGCTTTCCTTCTTCCCTCTCAGGCCAGAACCTTATTTCATCACGTACCTTACACAAGTGTATTGATCCATTAAACACTAAGAGACATACCCTTCAATCAAGCCTTCTTTACGTTGATGCACAAACTGAAACCCACTCTGGTGACACATCCTTGGCATCCTGGACAGATCCTTTCTTTGAAACTGGAACTAAATGTTTCATCTCAGGGTTGCAACCCATGCTGCTGAAACTGCGCTCTCTAGTGAGGCCAGTTTGATTAAAGAGCAATTCAGCTTTACAGTTCAGCAGTGAATTGTTTTCCACTTCAGGCATTCAGGCCATTTCACCCAAAGCTGGCAAAAACATGGCCCAAATAGGTAGATGAATAATCATTCTGCCTCTCAAGGCTCTTTGATGAGAAGGTTCCACTGAATTTCAGCATCCTTAGATTTAAACTGGTGCTCAAACTGGGACCTTAAATTTGGTCTGCAAATGAGTTGAAGACTAAGCCTAATCTGGGATTGCTTCTAGAGCTCGGATTTAGACTGTGCTTTCCTTTTTCATTTTTCTTTTGTTGTTTTTTAATTAACAAGATGCACAGAATTATTTCTTTCCGTAACACAAAATCCTCTTGTTAAATTCTTTTTCTACCACCATTAAGGAGAGGTGTTAGTTTTATGTTGAAAGATGGGACCTCGTGCCATCTTGCCATCTCAGAGAGCCAGAGCTACTCTCTGTAGGCAACAGCAAAAGTTTGCTGAAATTTGCATATGAAGCTACTCAGTTGGAAAGACACTTTCATGCACAAACACCAGAAAAATACTTAACAAATGAATAGCACTTTGGCATGGTAAATTTTTGACATGTTCACTCATTAATAGCTTGTTTCTTTCTGGACTAGCCCACAGTATGAAACCAAACAGTGTGTTGAAGATAATTTAGTCTGGTTTGGTCCATTCCGTAGATTACTCTGGATCTTTTGCAAAAAGCAGAGCCCAGAAGCATGAGAATTCTGGGGTTTCTATTGTCTGGATGTGCTGTGGCTCCCAAGGGAACCAAAACCCAGGTGGATATCCCATTATTATCCAAAAGGCTTCCGTGCCTGTCTGATAGGTTGGGGGCAGAATGGCTGGAGAGCAGTCCTGAGGAGAAGGACTTGGGGGTGGTAGTAGATGAGAAGCTTGACATGAGCCACCAGTGAGCGCTGGAGCCCAGAGAGCCAACCACATCCAGGGCTGCATCAAAAGAAGTGTGGCCAGCAGGGCCAGGGGGGTGATTCTGCCCCTCTGCTCTGCTCTGGTGAGACCCAACCTGGAGTGCTGTGTCCAGCTCTGGAGCCCTCAGCGCGAGAAAGATATGGAGCTGTTGGAGAGGGTCCAGAGAAGGGCCACCAAGATGATCAGAGGCCTGGATCACCTCTGCTATGAAGACAGGCTAAGAGAATTGGGGCTGTTCAGCCTAGAGAAGAGAAGGCTCCGAGGAGATCTTGTAGCAGCCTTCCAGTACTTGAAAGGGGCTACAGGAAAGCTGGGGAGGGGCTTTTCATCAGAGAAGATAGTGATAGGACAAGGGGTAATGGTTTTAAACTGAGAGAGGGGACATTTAGATTAGATATTAGGAAGAAATTCTTCCCTATAAGGGTGGTGAGGAACTGGAGTGGGTTGCCCAGGGAGGTTGTTGATGCCCCATCCCTGGAGGTTTTTAAGGCCAGGTCAGACAAGGTTTTGCGCAACCTGGTCTAGTGGTAGGGTTCCCTGCTCATGGTTGGGGGGTTGGAACTTGGTGATCTTTAAGGTCCCTTCCAACCTTAATGATTCTAGGATTCTGTGATTCTATAATGGTGGTTTTATAGCTGGATCATAAATTACTGCCAATTTAAGAGAGTAATTTCTTCAGTGTTGCGAGTCTTTCCCCGTGGATTCACCAGGAAAAAGGAACGCAGGAAGTTTGGGAACTGTTGCAGCTCAGGCAAACACCTCACTGGTTTGTAGGTGTAGGCAGTGCTGTTTCTTCCAGCCACATGTGAAATGATGTGAAGTTCTCCTAGGAGCTGAGCATAGCTGGGGTGGGGATAAACAACCTTCCACCATGAATTACAGCTTAGGGACTGTCCCAGTAAAAGTAAGTAAAAGTCCAGTGTTGTCTTAGCAGGTCACAGCGTTTGTGATGGAGCAGCTCTTGAGTGTGCTTATGACTCCAGGATCCTCCCCTACAGTGGGGGTGGATGGTGCTGTGGTTTCATCTCTGGGTCATGGATACAGAAGACCATGCCTTTCCTCAGCTCTGGTGAGACCCCTCCTGCAAAGCTGGGTCCAGTTCTGGGGTTCCCAACACAAGAAGGACACAGAGCTGTTGGGGCGAGGCCAGAGGAGGCCACGGAGATGATCCAAGGGCTGGAGCAGCTCTTCTCTGGAGACAGACTGAGAGAGTTGGGGGTGTTTGGCCTGGAGAAGAGAAGGCTCCAGGGAGACCTTAGAGCACCTTCCAGTGCCTGAAGGGGCTCCAGGAAAGCTGGGGAGGGACTTTGGCCAAGGGCAGGGAAGGGAATGATTTTCTGTGAGGGTGGTGAGACTGGCCCAGGTTGCCCAGAGAAGCTGTGGTTGCCCCATCCCTGGAAGTGTTGAAGGGCAGGTTGGATGGGGCTTGGAGCAACCTGGTCTAGTGGGAGGTGTCCCTGCCCATGCAGGGGGAGTTGGAACTGGATGATCTTTAAGGTCCCTTCCAACCCAAACCATTCTATGAGTCTGTGGTCATAGGCTTTCCAGGTCTAACCGCATTTATAAAAAATAACTACAAAAAGAAAACAAAACCAAGCCTGCCAGACAGGGGAAGGCTGCTCCATTGCCCAAATCCTTCTGCAGCACATCCACAGATGTTAATCATTTCGGTAGAGGTGGGATATAAGAATTACTTTAAACATAGAAGCTTTTCCATGAAAGGTTCAATCCTATGGAGGACTGTCAGCCAAGGAAGGTGAACCCAACGTTGATGATCCAGGTCCCATTTCTTTGTTAAAATAAATGTCCCCTCACCAGGGTCCGGGTTTCGCCGTGAAATATTTGGCTTTGGAAAATGGAAGGATTGGAATAAAATACAGTGAAAAACTAAATAGCAGTTAGATGAGACATGAAGTATAACATCTCTGATGAAGTAATATTGTAGGTTGAATAGAAAATAACCAGCAGGCATTTATTTACCTTTTGTCACTGGGTGTTTGAGTAGTGATTGCCCCATTGTCCAATGGATGGTGGGCCCATCCAATGTTTGTCCAGCTGCCTCTTACTGTGTGGGTTTTGTCTGTTCCCCACATTTAATAATCTTGAGTATACAGGTTATTTTAAAGGCATCTTATTAATTAAATAGTGTTTGACTTTGCAACAGCTACTTTGAAAATGTATGTTATGTAGCAGGTACTTTTAAAAGTCTCTCTGTGGGGTGACAAGGGTGTATAAACAAACCTCAGCAGGAGGAACAGCATTTCACTCAACACTTCTAGATTGTCTCAGTCTCATTTGCTTCTCTGCTCTTTGAAAGAAGAGGCTATTTTTAAGCTAAGATTTTAACTTTCTGCTACCAGCAATGGTTTTGCTGGGAAAGGCAGAGACAATTCTGTAGCTCATCATCTTTAAGCTATTGCAGGCGATCAGTGGCACAACTGCTGAAGATTATTAGAGCAAAAAAATAAATAAATCCCCAAAATCTCAATTATCTTTAGTTTCGTGCATATCCTGGGTATTTTTACAATGTGCCCATCCCAAAGCCCCTGCTGTGGTCCCCTGGAATAAGTACCTGAGCAGAAATAGGCTCCAGCAAAGTCTGGCACATCTAAAGCTCCCCAGTCCAAACAGATCAATGGTCTCCTGTAGTATTTTGGGGGCTGCTCTAACACTCGGGGGGGTTTGGCTCCATAATCTGTGTGATCACCTCATTCAGCTGGTGTGCTGCTAAAAGAGCAGCAAGAAACAATGACTAAGACAATAGTGACAGATTTTGTCTTTGGCTCAGATTTGTGAAGCCAGAAAACCTCTTTGTAGTTGTGTGGAGCATCTGGGAAGGATGCAGAGAAGTTTCCTGCCTTCAGCACCTCTGCACAGCCCTCCTCTGTTATTGCCAGGGTTAATCCAGAGTCTCCATACTTTTCTTCAATCAAAATGGAGTGTTTTGAGCTGTGAGGAGCATTGTGACCATCATACGAAGAAGCCTGGGTGTTAAAAGGGAGAAGAAAGGGAAGTAGAAAGCTCCATAAAAGACCTAGAAATCCTCTTTTTCTAGAGAAGCTGAGGGCCTCTGAGCTGAGCTTCATAATTTAGGAACGAGGTCTTGAGTTGGTGACACGTTGCACTGTGAACATGTCAGCCAAGGGGTCACTCAAAAAAAAGCCAAATTGAGCACTGGGAGAGAAATAAAGATTTAAAAAGAGGGACTAAAGGTCTTTCTAGCCCTAAGTCCATGGCTTGCATTTCTCTGGGATTCTGCCTACACTTCTGAGTCCCTGTTGTGTAAACTCTGTAGTTGACCTGGAGAAGGTTGGAAGAAGAGTTAAAAGGGTAATGAATTCATTTAACAGCTTCCATACAATAAAATATTAAATAAGTTCAGCACTCTTCCACCTAGAAAAGAGACAGCAGAGCACTGACGAGCAAGATCTGTAGGATCAGGAGTACCATTAAGACCCAAGGACAGACTTTTTGCCCGCTTCTTCCAGCACAGGAATTTGGGAGATGCAGAGGAAGCTCGTAGCAGGCTGGAGGTTGAAAGAACCATCAGCATGGGAGGAGATGGACCTTTGGTCTGGCCTCATGTGGCCATGACTCTGCTCATGTGAGCATCTTCACCAACCCACTGGCTCAGCTTGCTGGCTCCCCAGTGATTTTGGGGGCCAAGGCTGCAAATTCTGTGTTAGAGCTTTCCTGGCCAAACAGAAAGGTCATTTTCTTTTCAGGTGCAAGCAAGCAACCTAAACTAAATCAACTCTTGAAGCCTAACAGATTTTTGAGCTTCAGTTTGTGTGGCTTTGGGCACAGAAAGAAATGGGCCTGTCGGCACTAGTTAGCTAGATGAAAACTGGATTTTCTTTGGTTATTAGACTTAGTTGGTGCTTCTGCTGCTTTACCTGACCCGTGGTGTTGCAGAATACCATCCTGTGAGAGCCCACTCTACCCATTTTAAAAAAATGTGGTTAGAAAGAGTTTAATATGCCTCTGAGGTGTCTAATGAACCAGATGTAGCTGGAAATAAAGTAAAATCAAAGAAACTGAGGGAAAGGAGCACAATGAAAAATACTCTAAGCCTTGAAACACGCTGATTTGTTCTCCTGCGTAACTGGTGAGGAGAGGAAATGGCCTCAAGATGCACCAGGGGAGGTTTAGGTTGGATATTAGGAAAAACTTCTTTACTGCAAGAGTGGTCAGGCCCTGGAACAAGCTGCTCAGGGAGGTGGTGGAGTCACCATCCCTGGAGGTGTTAAAAAAGTGTGCGGATGTAGAATTTCAGGACGTGGTTCAGTTGGATGCTGGTGTTGGGTTGATGGTTGGACTTGATGATCTTAGAGGTCTTTCCCAACCTTAGCAATGTGCCATGTGTTGGCATGGACCTGGTGAGGCTTTTCCTCCCAAGAGGTTGTAGCTGCAGAGGAGCTCTGCTTCCCCTGCTTCCTGTTGCATATCTTTTCTGAGCCTTTGTGTAAAGGTCTGGCATTTTGATAAAGGCGCATTTTATAGACAAATACACTTAACTTCCTCACTTCCCATCAATAAGTCTGATCTTGGGAGAGGATTAATCAAGATAGATAAGAGCAGCCTGATAAGAATGCATTTTGAATGTCCAAATGATCCAGAGTCCCAGCAATTTTCTGAAAGGTTTCCAATAAAAGTCCTGTTAAATAAAGCTAGTAGCAGTTGCAGCCCTTTGCTTGAGCTGTAGAAGACTTCCAAAATGCTAACGTGAAGGGTTGGGTCATAGCAAGGGAGCAGTTTCAGGCTATGTTTAGTTAGCAGAGGCTGCTACTAAAAACCTTTCATCTCCAGATTTGTCCATGTCCTTTAAAAAGGGTCTTTTTTCTCCACAGCTGGTGGAACAGTTTGAGTACAGACTAATGGCTAGAAGGATGTGTTTGGGAGCTTGGACACCAGAGGTAAATGTTTCCCCATGAGGACAGTCAAACATTGGAATAGTCTCCCAAGGGAAGTGGTAGATTCCCCAACCATTGGACAGTTTTGTCTCAGCTTGACAGGGTGCTGAGCCATCTCATATCAGCTATAGGAGTACCTAGAAAGGTTGGACCAGATGATCCTTGAGGCTCCTTCCAACCTGGCAGTCTCTGATTCTATGAACTGTGTATCCAGACTGTCTTTGGATCCTCATTGAGAAATCTTGAGTTTGCCTGCAAAGACACAATGCCATGCAGAGCATTTTGGCAAACCACGGACTGGATGAAAAATGCAGCTTTAGGGCTGAGTCATTTGCTGAGGGAATATCTCAGAAATCAGACATTTCTGCTCTCTGGGTGCTGGATTCCTTGCACGATGGAATGACTACTTGGGGCCTGGAGCAACCTGGTCTAGTGGGAGGTGTCCCCCTGCCCATGGCAGTGGTTGGAACTTCAAGGTCCCTCCCAACCCAAACCAGTCTGGGATTCTATGATTCTTTGCAGTTGACCTTTGCCTATCAAAGAGCTTTTTGCCACCAAAGAGGCACCATTGGATGCAGAAAACATTGGAAGAATGTGCTTCAGAAAGATAATGATGTCTGCTCTGCTCTCTGAAGTAACCCACTGAAATATTTTCTAACATGTTTCAGCAAAGCCCTGACCCCATTTTAAAATCTCTCTGCTGAGCTTTGTCTACCTGGAGCTGGAGCAATTCCTGGTAATTATGAAGGATGTTGAAAGTTATCACCTACATGTGAACATTTGGGAAGCAGTAGGGACAGCCACGTGGCCAACAGTCCTGGCACCTAGGAGATTTATCCCCCTGGTGCTTGTTGGGGATTAATATTGGCTTTCTGCACAACGGAGGCTGAAAATGGGCTAAATTCTGTTTAAATGGGCAAATATTTAATGTCACTGAGATTGGTGCCAGGTGAAATAATGGGAACATTGCGACGAGATCCAGCTGATGGAGGATTAAAGGTTAAACATATTTACAATGCCAATCAGGATGTATTTATGGAAAATGGAGTTAGCCAAGACATGCCTGATGTCTTTCATGGGGAAAGATGGTTTGTTTGGTGCTGCTCCTCATTGTGATTTCCAGCTCTTGGTGCAAGGTAGAAGCAGTGTGGGCATGAGGCAGCTGTACATATTTCTTATGGATCCCAAAATAAACCTCAAGTACCCCAGTGGTAGAGCTTGCAGATGACTGGCAAGCTATTGGGATTTGGAGGAAGCAAATAAGGATGAAGACAAGGTAGGCACGTTGGTATCAGACCTGGTGAAAATGGTCTGATACCCATGGTATCATAGTCCCTTATGGCCTTCTGCTCTTTTAATTGCAGTTCACTTGATAGGACAATCAGAGTTGTGGTAATCTGATAGAAACCATGCTTAGATGTGGGCTCAAGGAGTGCTGGCCGTTGGAAGTATGAGGCTGATGGTTCCTCCTCTGCAAACCCACCTTCTGGTAGGGGATTAATGGTCAGAGTGACAATGCACAGTTTTGAAGGCAAGGCATGAGCTGCTTTTCTCAAAGAACTTTGGGTGAAGTATATCCTGAAGGGCAACGACTTCATGATGAAGAAAGGAAAACCACCTCTGCTGTTCATCACTTTTTAATTGCTTGTCCAGGAGGTGAACGATGTTAATTTCATTCTTATCTGTCCTCCATGGCACAGTGTTGCTTGTGTTTTAAATTTAACACAGGGGAGGACAGCATGAATGCATCTCAAAGGAAATTGTTCTCCCCCAATGACACTGATGTTCCAGGGTTGGGTATTTTGTGCAATTGAAGCCACAAGGATGGAGACCCCAGTAGCTCAATCTGGGAGCTGTGGCTGATCCTACTAAGAAAAAATAGTGTTTCTAAGGGATATTTTCTGGGTGCAACTGTGAGGGGAGAGGGGAAGGGCATCAGCGTGTGTCTGTAGAGCTTTGTAGCTGAATGCAAAGGACCAGCCATTCCTGTACATTTATTCCTGACATTTATTCTTGTGCTCCTCACAAGACTCAAGTTGTGTTTGAGTTTGTTGGGGTTCGTACCCGAACCTTCACCTTGTTTGTGTCCCAGGTTTTTCTCTTTAATCATGTCAAACCCTTAGAAAGTGGCACTTTCTAATCTCCTCCCTGCATGCAAGCTGTCTGGGTTACTGACACATCATTATTTTCACTGGTTTTCCTTACATTTTGTTTTTCTGACATGTTTTACTGGAGGATTTTAGTCATCTAACAGTCATGTCACAGGAGTTAGGTGGAAAAACCTCTTTGTAAGGATGGTAATTTATCCCTTCTTTCCTAAATAAGGCCCAAGGCTCCTTGCCACGTTGATGTTCTTGGCAGTGCTGTTGATGCCCACCTCTCCAGCAGGCGTGTGCTCATCAACTAGAGGCCTCTTTGGATTAATTAATGTGATGGCAATCCCTGTCCTTTGCTCCTTGGTGCTGTGCTATGGTCCCTGCAGCATGGGGGCGTGGGATTAAAGTATCCATCAGCAGCTCCTTTTCCACTTCTACCTCCAAAAACTTCTATGTGACCACCAAACTTCATCCCCTTTCCTTCACTCTCACCTTCCCCTTCGTTTTCAGAGCATGTTGGACAGCAGGAATCTCGCTGCAGATCCCCAGATTCTTGTTGGGCCCTTTGTATTTTTTAACCCTCCTGCAGAAGAGGATATTCCCCTTTTTTACAGCTGAGCTTTTCTAAGAGGCCGTGTCAAAACCTTCCCTGCAACTCAGGTACGTGTTACAGAGGGGTCAGCCCTGCCTACACGCTGAGTTTAAGGAACCAAGGGATTGACACCCTGCTCAGACATGCAGGAAAGATTGTATTGACTCCTCATATGTATTCACACCTGCACCATTGTGTAATGTTTATTCATTTGTCTGATCCCAGAGGTCAGACTGAGCAGTCTGTAATTTCCTTAAAACCTCTGGGAGTCATTTCAAAAGCTATGTCCTGTTTACCACCTTTTTTTTCCCCTTTCTTGCAAAGACTGAGCTAAAATTCTTAGGTTGACCATCAGAACAGTGTGTGTTCCTGTATGTTAAAGATGGCATGAGCTGATCTAGGCAGTTCCCTACCCGATCTATGACCTGTTTGCACTAAATCTTTTCTTCTGACCCTTTCATTTATTTTTGCACGTCTCCTGTTCATGGTGAGACAGCCAGGGAGCTGCTGGAGCTCCTCTTGGCTGAGCAGCAGGTCTGATCCTGATCCAGCTTCTCTGCTCTGCCTCCATCTGCTTTCAGTGCTTGTTTTAAAACTTGGCGTTGTAGGTCCTACAGGTTCTCCAGAAAGCTTCCTCCTCCTGATGTGCTTGGAAGAGTCTTTGCTAGCAACCTGCTGCCAGATGCTCCTCAAAATCTCTGTTGGGTACCATGCTGTGCGTTGGCATTTCTCTTGCCAGGCCGTGCTGTTCTCTGTTTTTTCCTCATCCAGATGCAATCACTAATTTTAAAGGTTGTCTTTTTCCTTCTCCCACCTTTCTGCACTTAGCTCTTCAACCAGTGCAGCTCTTTATTGCTTTCTTTAAAGTCATTTGGGGGTATATATTTCCTCCAAAGCTTCTCACAGATGCAATGAGACAATTTTTATGCCACCACTAATTTTTATTTTCCCTTTTGGCTTCTGCCTTTCCTTTCCTTTCCTTTTGACAGGTTTCCTTATTCCTGTGTTACTCTCTCTTTCGAGGCTCGTTCACAGTAGTTTGGATTTTTCACTTTCAAGGGGATGCTAAATTTGAGTGACTTTTCAGCAGCAGCCTTTGGAAACAGACCTTTTGATGGTCTGAGAATTCTTTTTCAACCAACACTCCTTTAAGGAGAAGACTTGATATTATTGAGGTGCTTTTGTTGTTCACTTGGTCAAAGGAGAATAACTGAGGTCATCAGGTAATTCTGACCGGGCGGTTTCCCAGGTATTTTGTGCTCTCCAACAAGCTTCTGAGATGCTATTTCCATGTAAAATAAGACATTTGATTAATGTATTGTAATTTTTAAATTCCAATTTTTAGATGTACAGGTTTTCAAGCGCTTCTACAGCAGGTCCCTGCAGCTGGTCCTAGTTCTGCACCCTGCTTTTGCCCTGTTTGTGTAACTCAGCTTTCTGCTGTCCCCTATGTGGCTGTTTGTACTGTCCTGCCTTCTTCAGGCTTTTGAGGTTTTTTTAATCCCCTCATGCCTAGGGAATGTATGACTCTGAAAGGAATGATTTTCCACTTCTGTGACCTGTCCTTTTTCTTTGATGTAGAAAACTTCTCAATGAAATCTTGATTGTTTGGGCATCAGAAACGGATGGTCAGCATTTCTGGGAAGGAGAGCTGATCTGCTGGTTTGATGTCCACAGAGATGGCTGGAGTAGGAGAACAGATGCCATCTGTCTTCTCAAGGGTTACTTGTAGCTTTTGATCAGTGTAATTGCAGAAATTTGGCAAGCTGCAAGGCCTGGGGAAGAAGAATATTTGGCTTTTTTTGTGGCACAGAAATGACCAGGGTGCATTGGGGGTGAGTTGCATTATCCATTTTGCTTCCTGTCAATCAAATCATGCCTTAAGCCATATTTTTTGGGAGGAACATGGAAGAGAAATTGGGGGGAAAAAAATTAAGATCCAAATTAAAAGCAAGTACTCAAAATTCCCAGACCTCAGTAAACCAACTGTAGTTGCCTTCAACTCTTTTCTGTAAAGCTGTGTTCAAATGAGCTTGACGATGAATTGCCATTTGAATACCTAACAAAAAGCCATGTTGAATAAGCTGCAGGCTCATCTCTGAAAAACACAAACATCCACACTCTGCAAAGATTCAAAGTGATGAAAATAAACATTAAGGATTAAATTCTCCCCAGCCTAAATCACCGAGGCCTTAATCTGTTGACAAAAGCAGGGGAAGGAATAACCATGGCAAAACCAGTCGGCGTTGGGTTGTTGCTGCAGCTCTCCCTGTGTCTTGTCTCAGCCTGATTTCTGTCTTCCTTTCAGAGTTTGTGGATTTGCAGAGAACAATATTTCTGGTTAAAGCACTAATTTGGTCAGTTCTCAGCTCTTTGGGTAGTGGGATCAGGCCAAAGAAATTGAAAATGTGGGACTGGGGGCAGGTGTAAGCACATAAGTAATGCTGCTGAAGTCTGGTTACTAGCTCTCTTAACATGTATGTGCTGCTTTGCCTCCTGTCCTGCACATTCCACTTCTTGCAGAATTGCAATCTTAGGGCATGAATTGGTTGCAGTTCCCTGAGTCAGGAATGTGTGGTGTGAAGGGTGTGAAACGTGGGTATTACGGGTGGTTAAACACGTCCCGGCGGGTGGCGTTTGATGGCAGTGAGGAAAAACACACGGTGACAAATTCCAGGGTAGAGGCAGGAAGAAATTGCTGTTTCTCTCAGATTTGGCAGTTAGTTGGAGCTGGTTGTTGGAGCACTTAAAGGAGGTGTGATGCCCTCTCCCTGTGTAATAAGAAGTTCAAGCTCCTGTTTCTTAGGGGAGAAATGGACACCTGGAATTCTTCAGTGTGAGGGTGGTGAGACACTGGCCCAGGTTGCCCAGAGAAGCTGTGGCTGCCCCATCCCTGGAAGTGTTGAAGGGCAGGTTGGATGGGGCTTGGAGCAACCTGGTCTAGTGGCAGGTGTCCCTGCCCATGCAGGAGGTTGGACCTCGATGATCTTTAAGGTCCCTTCCAACTCTAACCATTCTATGATATCATTCTATGAATTGCTCCAGCCTACTTGGCCTGCTGGAATTGTTGGAAACAAGCTGTAAAACGCCTTCCCTGTGGATTAGGAGAGTAGATTCTTCTTCAGTGTCCACCTCCTCCCTCTTTCATCTAGAAACCTGGGCAGATGCAGGAGCATCACTGCTGCATGCTGGGGCTCACGGGCTTGTCTGCATCCCATCTGCCACGTGCTCTCCTAACTCTGCCTATCCCAAAATTGCCTCAAGTTATCCTAAGGTTTATCTAACTTAACCTTCAGTTGTCCAAGGTTTATGCAAGTCTGCTTTTCCCTGTGACGGCCAACTTCTCTTTCACCCATGCTCACACCCTCTCCTTACCAAACCCAGCTTTGTTTTATACCCCCCCACTGGTGAGCTCACTCTTTTTTGTCTTTTTTTTTTTTACCTGACAGCTGGGCTCGCTGCTGGCACTCAAAACTAAAACAAAACAAAACCAAAAATCAATCCTGACCAGCAGCAATGCCAGTTGGTTAGCTCCAAAGCAGATGAGCAAACTTTGCAGGGTAGGAAGCCTTCAGTGGGCTCTAACCTCACTTACTGCTTGCCTTTGGGATGCCATGTCAAGTGTTCTGTGAATTGTGAAAAATTGCTGCTGGCTGAGGACTGGAGAAATTTAAAAATAATTAATAAATGTTATTACAGGAAGGAAAAAGCTCTTCAATATTCAATTTTAAACATGATTTCTGATCACTGAAGTGCTTCAGTACAGCCGAGGTGCCTGCTGCCACAGTTAGCTTTAAGTTAGCAGCATTTTTCATCACAGTCAAAATGATTTATCATGATGGAATGATTGTTCTGCTTATCAGCAAGGGATTTTTATTTGATATATGTATTAATCAACAGCCATTGTAGCTGTATGCCCCTTAACAACTTCAATAAACACACCAGAAACTTTCGGGTTCCAGACTGTCCCTTGCAGCATGTATTGAAACCCGCAAGTTTATTTAATGAAGTATGCAGGGTTCTTTTCTTTCTGTATTTAATGGCTTGGAAAATGGCTTATCCTGAATCCCATTAAATACACTGTCAGGCAAAGAAAACGAACCTCTACCTCTGCTCAGGCAACCTTGATGGGATGGTTGTAGGAGCCAGATTTGGAAGCTTGGGACAAGCTTTAATCATTTTCCCATCCGCTGATGTGCTGGTACCTTGAAAAGAAGAATTGGGGTCCTCTCCTCCAGGTAGGCTGGTGGATCTCCCAGGATTGTGAGATGGAAGGGGAGCTGTCAGTGTGTTGAGATGATGGTGGTACCCTTTGCATGTTGCAGAGATGAAGGTGCAGAATGCCAGATGTGCTGGGGAAAGGGGGATTTGGCTGCCCCTTGGCTTTGGGGGGATTCGTCTCCAATGAAGCAAAGAGAGAAATTGCAGCTTCTTTCTGTCTGCACCTTTGGCCATGTGCTCTGGGGCTGGTCCTTTCATCCCAGCCTTGTGTGCAGGTGGGTGGTGCAAGGCACAAAACCCACGGTAGCAAATGTTGCCTTGATTTCTTCGTATCCCTCTTCACTTCTGCAGGGTAGTTCCTTATATTTAGCTTTTCTTTTGCTCTTTCTGCCCATCAGCAGCTGTACTTGAGCAGCCTTATGCCCTTGGCATGGCCAGTGCCTTTATCTACATCCAAGTTGGGTTCAGACTCACTGCGTCTTGCTTTGCTACACCAGGTGGTTTCAGCACATGCCAAGTCGTTTCCTTTCAGTGGAGAGCTCCCCTCCATGTGTCATCCAAGAGCTGGTGGATCCAGACCTGCTCCTGCAGCCCTGCAAGGTCCTGCCATGTTGATTTATGAAGTAGATACCCCAAAAAGGCTCTCATGCTATCTGACAGGAGCCCTCCTGTTTGCTTTCTACTGCTTCCTGCCCCGTTCCCATGGTGTGACATCCCTTCCTTCACTCATCTTCTCCACCTCCCCAGTCCTTTCTCAGAACCTTCTTTCAATTTACCTTTCCCTTTCAATTTACCCCTTTTCCCTACTGTTATCTCTTACTGTGGCACCATCTACCCTTCAGCCCTTGGGTGGGTGGGTGGAGGATTTGGTCTCTGAGGGCAGCAAGGGGGGACAGAAGTGACCTGGCTGTGGACTATGGGGTCTTGGAGGGACCACCATGTAGTTCTCACCTGTCTTACCATCAGGTTCTCACCTGTCTGACCGTAGTGTTTGAACCAAACACCTCTGTGCAGAGCAAGAGGAGGCTTCTCCTCAGAAAAGGGAGGAGGGGACAGGGTAGATGCTGTCCTGTCGCTTAGGGAAGTGAAGGTGGAGGAGGAGGTTTCTCTCCTGGTCCCATGTATAATGCTACATGGAGAGGCCAGCCATATCTGCCTGCGCTTAGGAAAACACCAAGGTGATGATGTTTTTTGAAGTTCTCAGGGTGCTTTAAGGCGATGTCATATCTTCTACCTTCTGCTTTCTCACTGGATGAATAACAAGACCTTTTTTCCAAAGGCCTAATGCTCCTTCTGTTTCATAGGTGGTATTTTAAGATTGCCCTTTTCCATTTTCCTGACAGTGCTCTTCTGTATCCAATGTTATTGCTGCACTTTGACTTGCCTCGATTCAAACTGTGGTTGTCCCCTGGTTTCCAAACTACAGAAGCAAGGGAAGTCTCTTTGCAGAGATCAGATCATTGCGGGAAGACTTAGACACGAAGACTGAGAAAACTAAGCAGGCTGAGGCACGACTGGATGTCAGATCTTAGACAATATAAAGGCTATGTAGGAGCATTTGGGAAAGGGTGGGGAGGGAGCAGTGATGGGCAGAAGCTGTTGTTGGTCCAGAGCTGATAGATAGATACTGTGTGGAGGATATCCTTCCCCTGGAGGACTCATCAGTTGTACAGGCATCATTTAATCTCTGGCTTTTTGCTACGGTCAGCACACTGCAGAAAGGAATAAAAGATTTACTGGAGAGGAAGCTGCTTGCTGATTGCCTTCACAGTTATCTCCATGCAGCTGGACTTGAAGCTACCATCTCTTTTTACTTGAGCCAGTGACCAACCAGTACGTGGTGCTTTTTTTTTTTCCCCTGTGACCTATTTGGGTCTGGATTGCCATGAGCCAACAATGTGCCCTGGAGCCCAGGAACCAACCCTGCCCTGGACTGCATCAAAAGAAGCATGGCCAGCAGGGCAAGGGAGGGAATTGTCCCCCTTTGCTTAGCTCTTGTGAGACCCCATCTGCAGTACCGAGTCCAGTTCTGGAACCCCCAACATAAGAAGGCCATGGAGCTCTTGGAGTGAGATCAGAGGAGGCCACGGAGATGCTCAGAGGACTGGAGCAGCTCTGCTTTAGAGACAGGCTGAGAGTTGGGGCTGGTCAGCCTGGAGAAGAGAAGGCTCCAGGGAGACCTTAGAGCACCTTCCATTGCCTGAAGGGGCTCCAGGAAAGCTGGGGAGGGACTTTGGACAAGGGCAGGGAGTGAGAGGACAAGGGAGAATGGATCAAAACTGGAAGAGGGGAGATTTAGATGAGATCTTGGGAAGAAATTCTTTGCTGTGAGGGTGGTGAGACCCTGGCCCAGGATGCCCAGAGAAGCTGTGGCTGCCCCATCCCTGGAGGTGTTGAAGGGCAGGTTGGATGGGGCTTGGAGCAACCTGGTCTAGTGGGAGGTGTCCCTGTCCATGGCAAGGGGCTGGGACTATATGATCTTTAAGGTTTTTTACAGTCATTCTGTGATTTTCTCACAGGGAAAAAGCTTTGCAGTCTGTTTCCAGTGTCTCCATTGGTGGGTTGCACTCCCAGCACCGCTTTGCCTGGGAGGAGAGATGCTGGAGATGCCTCCTCCCTGCCCACATGGTCTCAGAGGCACTTTTGCTTTGCTTTGCCAGCAGAAGCAAAGCTGCACTTCATGTTGCCTATTCTCATATGTATTGCAAGAGCAAATGCCAGTGCTTGTTGAATTAATGGAGCTGTTAAAAGCTTAACAATGTCTTAAGCTGTGCAGAGATGTGTGAGTAAAAAGACAAAGCTTCAGCATCCCAGGATTTTCTCCCCACTGTCAATGCAGTTCATCACAGCTTTTCCTGGTGGGTGTTTTCCACTGACATGAGTGAGGACAACTGTCCCAGGTGCCCAACGTGATCCAGGTACCACCAGTAAAAGATCCCTTTGGGGAAGGTGATGACCAGGGCAAGCATATAAAATCATATATAATCAAGCATATACTGCATTATACTGTGTCCAGTTCTGGGCTCCCCAGTTCAAGAGAGACAGGGAACTGCTGGAGAGAGACCAGCTGAGGGCAACAAAGGTGACTGGGGGATTGGAGCATCTCCCTGATGAGGAAAGGCTGAGAGAGCTGGGACTGTTCAGCCTGGAAAAGAGAAGGCTGAGGGGAGACCTTATCAATGCCTACAAGTACCTAAAGGGTGGGGGCAAGGAGGATGGAGCCAGACTCTGTTCAGTAGTTCCCAGTGACAGGACAAGGGGCAACGGGCACAAGCTGGAACATGGGAAGTGCCATTGAAATATGAGGAAAAGCTTCTTTATGGTGAGGGTGACAGAGCCCTGGGACAGGCTGCCCAGGGAGGGTGTGGAGCCCCCTTCTCTGGAGATATTCAAGACCCCCCTGGATGCAGTCCTGAGTGATGTGCTCCAGGGGATCCTGCTTTAGTGGGGCAGTTGGACTAGATGATCTCTAGAGATCCCTGCCAACTCTGACAGTTCTGTGATTCCGTGATACGTAGTCATCTAATAAGTCAAATTTTGAGGAGAAAAAAAGAGACAGACTGAAATACCTGGCTGTGCATGTCTCTCAAAGCACAGTCCCTTCTCTTTGAAAGCAGGAAGGTTCTCACACAGCCCTTGCTGAGTGTTTTTTGGCCTCTGGATATGGAGGATATCCATTGTTTGTTTGTGTTAGTTATTATTATCAGTAGTTTGTTGTAGTGTTGTAATTTCCCCCCCCCCAGCCAAACGCTGTAGTGGGTGAGTTCTTCCCATAGCTCCACACTCTTAACAACTTGAAAGCTAATGAGGGGGAGAAAAGTTGCAGCAACTGGAAGTAGAGAAAAGAAGACATAAAGAAGGAGAAGATAAGTAGTTGAATCATAGCAGAAACCTTGGGTGGAGATTTAGAACAATATTATCTTGTCACATAATTCAGCTACTTCTGTTCAGCATGACCAGACCCTTTTTTTTTAAAATTTCTACGTGTTACTGAAATTATTTGGATCTTCTGCCCTTTTCCATGCAGTTAGATACATCTTGCTACCTCAGATATCTACATCTCCTGTGAATGGGCTCTTGCTTGGGTTTTGAATTTATTCAATAGATGAAGTCTCCCAAAATGCAGCTTTTCCAGTGGGCAGAGACATAGAACCCTGGGGAGTGGATGTGGCATGCAGAGGCATTAGTCCCTACTCCGTGCTATTTAAGCACAGCAAAACCATTAGGACATTCTTGTGGTGAATGGTGTTAAATCCAGTTGGTGGAAGGTCACAAATGGTGTTTCCCAGGGCTCAGTACTGGAGCCAGTTCTCTTTGATATCTTTATCAGTGATCTGGATGAGGGGATGGAAAGCACTCTGAGTCAGTTTGCAGATGACACCAAGTTGGAAGGGAGTGTTGATCTGCCTGAGGGTAGGAAGGCTCTGCAGAGGGACCCGGACAGGCTGGATTGTCGGGTTACGGCTCTGCAGAAGGACCTGGACAAGCAGGATTGATGGACTGAGGCTCTGCAGAGGGACCTGGATAGGCTAGATTGATGGGTTAAGGCTCTGCAGAGGGACCTGGATGGGTTGGATTGATGGGCTTAGGCGCTGCAGAGGGATCTGGACAGGCTAGATCCGTGGGTTGAGGCTCTGCAGAGGCATCTGGACAGGCTGCATGGACGGGCCAAGGCCAGTTGTGTGAAGTTCAACGAGGCCAAGTATGAGGTCCTGTACTTGGGTCGCAACAACCCCATGGAACGCTCCAGTCTTGGGGAAAAGTGGCTGGAAAATGCCTGTTGGAAAAGGACCTGGAGATACTAGTCAACAGTGGCTGAGTATGAGTCAGCGTGTGCCCAGGTGGCCAAGAAGGCCAGCAGCATCCTGGCTTGTATCAGCACTAGTGTGGCCAGCAGGACCAGGGCAGGGATTGTCCCCTTGTGCGGGGCACTGGTGAGGGGACACCTTGAATCCTGGGGTCAGTTCTGGGCCCCTCACTCCAAGAAGGACATTGAGGGGCTGGAGCGTGTCCAGAGAAGTCATTGAGGTGAAGGGCTCTGGAGCGGAATGTGGCGCCGGGGGACCCTTCCTAAAGCGGCAACAGCCCCAGGAGAGAGTGAGAGGGAGAGGGGCTGCCTCCCCAGCCCGGGCGGGCAGGAGCTGCTGAGGCGCGGCGGCTCCGACTGCCCGTGGGCGGGAACAGCAGGAGCGGCGGCCAAACCCCTCAGGTGCCAGAGCCGCCCCCGGCAGCGCGGCCAAAAGGGCGGGCACAGGGGGCTCAGCTCCCGCTCTGGCTCCAGGGACTAAGGCGGGCAGCGGCCATCGCCTCCCAGAAGAGGACCCAGCCATGGTCTGCACTCGGCCAAAAACATCTTGGCAAAGCCTCAAGGTGGAGGCTCCGCAAGAAGTAGAGGATCTCCTGCCCTCTGGTCACCTGGCAGGAGGAGGGGACCTGAGAGACAAGGGGGAATGGAAACAGGTCCCTGCTCGGGGCAGCAGGCAAGTCCCCTCCAGGCCTCCCCCACCTTCCCCGGTGCCCTTAAAGAACAGGGATGGGGCTCTGGAAATGGAGAACCAGACAAACTTGGACATTGATAAGGGTCCATCAGGGAGTTGCCGAGGCGGTCAGCCCCAGGCAGTAGGACTGCTTCTGTTAAGAATGAAAAGAGAGTAATTGTCATGGGAGGTTCCCTCCTGAGTGGAACAGAGGGCCCGATATGCCAGCCAGACCCATCCCACAGGGAAGTCTGCTGCCTTCCTGGGCCCGGGTTAGAGAGGTCACCAGGTAACTCCCCAGTCTGATGTGACCCTCCAGTTACTCCCCACTACTGGTCATGCAGGGTGACAGTGATGAGGTGGTCGAGAGAAGTCCTAGGGCAATGAAAAGGGATCAAGGCACTGGGCTGGGTGGTTGTAGGATCCAGAGCACTGGTGGTGTTTTGAATTCATTCAGTGGCAGGGAACGCTGGAAGGAACAGGAAAGCACAACTGATGAACACGTGGCTCAGAGGCTGGTGCTATCGGGTGAAATTTGATTTCTTTGATCATGGGAATGTTTACACAGCACCAGCCTGCTGGCATATGACAGTGTAGAGCTATCACCAAGGGGAAAAAGGATTCTTGGCCAGGAGTTGGCAGGGCTCATTGAGAGGGCTGCATCGGGAAAAATGTGGCCAGCAGGGAAGTGATCGTGCCCCTGTACTCGGCACTGGTAAGGCTTCACCTCAAGCACTGTGTTCAATTCTGGGCCCATCATTACAGGAGGGACATTGAGGTACTGGAGCATTATCCAGAGGAGAGCAACCAAGCTGGTGAAGGGTCTAGAGAACAAGTCCTGTGAGGAGAGGCTGAGGGAACTGGGATTGTTTACTTTGGAGATGAGGAGGCTGAGAGGAGACCTCGTTGCTCTCTACAACTGTCTCAAAGGGGATTGTTGAGGTTGGTGTTGGTCTCTTCTCCCAGGTGAATAATGACAGGACTAGAGAAAATAGCCTGAAGTGGAGCCAGGAGCGGTTCAGATTGTATATTAGGAAGAATTTATTTATCAAAAGAGTAATCAGGCCCTGGCACAGGCTGCCCATGGAGGTGGTGATCACCATCCTTGGAGGGGCTTAAAAGCTGTGTAGAAGTGGTGCTGAGGGCCATGGTTTAGCGGTGGCCTTGGCAGTGCTGGGTTAACGCTTGGCCTTGATGATCTTCAAAGTTTTTTCCGATCAGAATGATTCTGTGATTCTTTGATAGATCTTTAGTACTCAGTGAATACCATCACAGAGTTTGTACATGGCTTAGATTCTCCAAAAGCAATATTGAGAGGGGGAGTAAAGGGGGTTTTCCAGTGTCACAACAAAAAGTCATTTTTCCTGGCAGGTCTGCAGCTTGTCCCATGGGGTTGGAGCTGAAGCAGTGTGTAGGAGGGGATATTTCAAACTGGGAAGGGGGAAGAGCGTGCAGAGGTGGACACCATGTCTACCAGCTTGGGCACTTACAGGGAGGTGGAAAGGTTTCTAGCTGGGATTCCTTTTATAGGTGCTGAGTGGCCATGAAGAGCAGCAGTGGAGGGGTCTAAGCCTGTTTCTGGTGCTCTCATGGCATCCAGAGGACATCCTTTACAACCTGAATGCAAAGTCACCAACTACAAGTGACAGGTTTCCAAAAAGTGTGTTTGCTCCAAGTAGTTTGTGGTCAAGAGAGAAAAACCTTGAGCCCTCGTGTGATGGGCTTTGTGAGACCCGGGAACTCCTGAATTCTGAGGCAGCAAAGGAAAAGCTTTTAATCCTTGTGAGACAGCAGGGAGCTGGGGCTGAGTTATTTAACCGTTCAGTTGGAAATGCTGCTGTTGGGAAAAGAAGTATTTTTAAAATGTGGAATTGTGGTGAAGTTCACTTAACAAACTGCCTCTTTTTAATCACAGAGGGAGCAGCTTCTGGGTTGAGGCTTCTACCTGCTTAATATTTCCAGTGCACCGCCAAGAAGCAGTTTAACTTTTCTGGATTTCTCAAAATACTGTTATTTAAGCTCATATCTAAAAGTTGAGTATTATTTGCAGACGGCAGCAATGCTGTACATTGAATTTCTGAATTACATGCAGTACTTGGCTGGAATTGTGTAGCTGGATGTGGTGCAGGGGGACAAAACCTTCCCTTTCCTGCTGTACTTGCTGGAGTTTGTGCTGACTGAAGTTGATGAGCCTGGAGGTTAGAAACTGAGGTGAATTTTAATTTAAATAGGGAAGAAACAGGTGTGGTTTTTTTTTTTCTGCTAACAACATCGCAGAGAGTAATTAAAGATGTGGTATATCTTGACATTTCAGGCTTTTAGTGAAAAGGGAGAGAATGTCAAGGAGAAGGTGGCAGTAAGGGTTTAAACAGCTGGGTTCAAAACATCTTGGCCAGGTGGTGAGAATGATGTTTTTGTTACAGCCTCTGAGCAGTGGATTACCTGTCCCTCCATCCCTTTTCCTTGGTGTCTTTTTCACGATGAAACAACTATCCCTGCCAGAGTACTGGAGCACCAGCCTTGGAGCCTTCCTCCCTGCTTCTGCCTCTCTCAGGAATGTGGAAATACTCCGTGTTGGGATTATTTCAGTTTTTTAGTGTCCCACCAGGGGTGGATTATGGGGCTCAGCTGTCACCTGTTTTACACTTTGCACAGAATAATTTATTCCATCTCTGGGTAGTGTTACACAGCCCAGAAATTCATCCTTCATTTGCATGCATGTCCTTTCACTTGGCAGAGTAGGTTTACTACTAATTCTACTAAGAGCATCGTAACAAAGACATTCTTTACGTTACTTGGCTTTCCCAGGGACAGCTGCAGTTTTGCTTTTCCTTTGTTTTGCTGGGTTTTGTGCCTCTGTTTCAGAGGACATTGAAGTTTGCATGTCAGAATCCCCAGTGACCAGGTGTGGGCTCCAGGAGCACGATGATTTCAAGACACACACTTGAACAATCTTGTACATAAAAGAAGTAGAAACATTTGACAAAGCCCCTTCTGTAAAAGCTCCTTTTAGAAACTTGGGAGCCAAGTGTACAGCAGACACTGCTTTACAGATCCGACTGGGTGATGAATCTGAGGGAAGGGGGGATCCAGAGAACCTGAATGGGACCCTGGGGATCCCATCACCTCCTGCAGCAAACTCTGTCCACTAGGGCTGTAGTGAGTTTTCAGGGATACAAGGGCTGAGAACATTAGCACAGGGATATGTTGATTCTTGTTACATGAAGCAAAAAAACCTCACTCATCTATTCTATACTATGTGCTGCTTTAATTAGACTTTTCAATCAAGAAAAAGCATCACACCAGAAAGGTGTGCCTGGTCAGTTAGTTCCACCTTGTGAAGGCATATATGGCACTTTTCACCCTCTTATTGTTATTATTCATGAATTAAAGCCTCCTGCAGTGCAGCATTAGAAGTGAGAGTGTCTGGCTGTGTAAATGGATTTCCACATGGCTTCATGCCAATCTCTCTGGTTGAATAAGCTTCAGGGGAAGTTGGCCGTAGGAGCTACTTTTGTAGCTAAATAGTCCACTAACACCTAGAGCTGGGGAAAAATAAAAGCAGTAAAATAATGGTTCGTTGCTTTTTGAACAGCTCTTTAAAAACTTGTCTTTACAAAACTGGTTTTGACGGCTTGGAGTAGAAAATAGATTTCCTAGGCCAGTACGATGTTGTCCTTTAGGTAAAAATCAGTCGAGGAAGCTGAAACTTCTGCATGTTTTGGGCAAGAGATCCTGCAGTAAGGATGGAGGAAAGGACCTTGCCAAGAAGTTAAACACGAAAATAATCTTTTTCCCTTTTTCTGTGTCATGCTGGAGGTCTGGGGATGGCTCTGTGAAAGGAAGAGAGTAACCTCCACCTGGTGTTAGCACTACCTTGGGTGCCTTACTGTGTCCAGTTCTGGGCTCCCCAGGTCATGAAGGACAAGGAGCTACTGGAGAGAGTCCAGGGCAGGGCCAGAAAGATGCTGAGGGGGCTGGAGCTTCTGCCCTGTGAGGAAAGGCTGAGAGAGCTGGGGCTGTTCAGCCTGGAGGAGACTGAGGGGGGGGTCTCATCAACACTTATAAATATCTACAGGGGGTGTCAGGAGGATGGGGCCAGTCTCTTTTCTGCAGTGTCCAGTGACAGGACAAGTGGCAAAGGGCACAAGCTGGAGCACAAGAGGTTCAAGTTAAACACAAGAAAAACTTCTTTAGTGGGAGAATAATGGAGCCCTGGGATGGGCTGCCCAGAAAGGCTGTGGAGTCTCCTTCTCTGGAGACATTCCAGACCCCTCTGGACGTGTTCCTGTGGGATCTCCTGTAGGTGACCCTGCTCTAGCAGGGGGTTGGGCTAGATGATCTCCAGAGGTCCCTTCCAACATCCACCACTCTGTAATTGTGTGACTGTGGGTGGTCATGGAGCAACGAGAGGCAAGGCTGATCATTGTTGAGGTGAAGAGCTGGGCATGTCTACCAGAGCATCGGTCGATTCAGGAGAGCTGCAGTGGTGGAGATGCTCAGCCTCCCTTCTTTTCCAGCCATACCAATACGTGGTGCTTTATAGCTCTCACAAATGCTGGGAGGCATCGTTATTGCTTATGAAGTGTTTCAGCTTGCTTTCTAGAGAAGATATTACATGTGTGCTTCATTTTATTATTTTAACAAGCAGACATTAGCTGGCAGCCCTGTGTCCTTAAAGTGACATTTTCTTTTTAACAGAGTATAAAATCTCTCATGTGCTTTCTGATCACTCTTAACAGACTCAGCCCCATTACAATTTTCAATCCCAACTGCTGGCCTTAATCATTCCTTTAAAGATTTAATTCCTTTGAATAATCAAACTAGTTCTAAACTTGTCCATCTTAAAAAAACAAATTTAAAAATTCAGCCCAGGTTCTGCCTCCTAGGTTTGTCTTTTGGTGCCTGCTTGTTGTATTTTGTTTTGTTCCCCTGAGTAGCCACTGTACGTCCCAAGATGGCTCTTCAGGGTGAACCCCAACCCGTGTCTGTTTTTCAAATGGGAAGCCTGAAAGAGGCTCTTTCAGCAGAAGGCCTGTCAAAGGGATGCTTGTCCAGCCTCGACAGCTTCAGCAAACACAACAACTTGTGGGATGTATTTATACCGTCTTTCCAGAGTCTTCCACTTGGCGGTGCTCCTGGTCAGACCCCAGGACCCACAGGAATTGCCACCTGGAATTTTTTTCTGGTTTTAGGACCTTTTTCTCACTCCACCTGAATACCCCAAAGTCTTGTGCAATTCTTCTGGCCCATGTTGTTTGCCAGCAGAGTGGTTCCTCCCTTCCCAACCTGCAGAACCCCGGGGCTGCCCCACCTCTCTGGCAGGAGGCTGGTTTCCACACTGGGAAGACTCTCCACGATGCCTCCTCATTTTTATTTTTCCTGTTGCTTTTTTAATGGTCCCTCAAGCTAGCTTCTTCATTCATCAATGCTTCCCCTTCCAAGTGTTAAGGTACCATCTTTAATTGAGTATATTCAGTTTCCTCGTTCTTAGGGCTGCTTTAGGCAATGAGCTGGAACTGATGTGTAGGCCTCTCTCAAATGTGAATCTGTTGTTTTGCTCATTACTCTTAGAGACCAGGTTTCTTGGCAATGCTGTTATGATCTTGGCATGCCAATGATGGGATCCATCCCGGGGTGAATCTCACACCCCCATAAGAGGCTTGGATAATTTTCTCCTTTTCTTTTTGCAAATCACTGGAGACATTTTGTTTCAACCCCTTTTGTGTTCATTGCATAAAATGAGTTGTTGGAGGAACTGAATTTTAGGCTTCTGACCTGCAATAGACCCTTGTTGGTTTTCCATTCATCTCACCCAAAGCACATCATTCTCCATCAAACTCAAAATAGTATCTGAAAGTATTTTTGGTGGCTTTCAAATTGTCCTCAATAGATTATTTGCAAGTTACTTTCAGGAACTATTTCAGCTTTCATCTTCTCTATGGACCTTCAATGAACACAGTCTCTTCAGTAGTTTGTGAGCTCTTGCTCGTACAAGGTATGTTTAATTAAAAACCTAGAAAAACTTCTGTATCATAGAAATGTAAGAATAGAACTACACTTCCAGAGAAGGGATGAATAAGAGATGACATAGTAAAGGTTATGTAAAATAGCAGTTAGTTTAAAAAGAGCATATGAAGACATCTAATTAGCAGGTTTTGTAGTACAGATGATGTGGATGTTTTGAAATACCAAGGGGAAAAAGGTGATACCATGGAAGACTTTCATAATGCTTAATTCATCCTTGTCATGATTTCTCATTAAGGCCAAGAAGTTGTGAGTCTTCAGAAAAGGACTGCAGTATTTTTGTGGGGTGATAGGAAGATTAGGAATTATGTTAAAGGACAATATAAATCTTCAGCCAAGCACTGAGGGCCTTAAATTAATAAAAAACACCGAGGCTGGGGTTATTCCTGAAGAATTCCTTAGGACACGTGTAGTTTTCTTTGCAACACTGGGTGAAGGTGGTCGTTAGGGCAGAAGGTTGTGTTACTCAAGTCACTCTTCTGGCAAGAAAAGTCCTGGAATCCTAGGTAATACTTGGTACAGACTATTGTACTTAGCACTGGCTGATCTGTGTTGTCAGATCTCAAGTGTAGGGGTGCTTTAGATGATGAGCCATATGATGGAGGAGTAAGGATGAAATCCTCTCCAGTGGAGTTCACCAGTGTTTGTCTTGAAGCTTTACAAGGGCCTTGGGGCTCACATGAGTTGGCTAAACTCCAGCTGACATCTCTTTATCCATAGTCATTCCTCTCCTGCTGCCATGCAGGATTTTCACAGGGGGGGTCACCCAGGGCAAAAGGATCAAAGAGGCAATAACTCCCTGGGGGAGACACAAGGGGGAGCTTGGGGTAGGACCAGCTCTTCCTCCAAGTCACATGTATGAATGGTGGGGAAAGGTCTTCCCTCGGTGTCCTTCAGACACCAAGTGCATCCCTTCCTTCAGAAAACAATAACAGCATGACATGGGCATTAGGATGAATTGATTCTTTTGTTAATTTTTATTTGAAATAGACCGTTTTGGTGACTCTGTAGAGCCCAGTCACTTCAGTGGGAGAAGGAGTCAGCCCACGTTCTCCAGCATAATGTACTGAAACCTCAGTAAAGCCAATAGTGAATTCTGTTGTTTATAATTAAATAACAATGGTGTTTTTCTATTTACTGGTTTCTTACTAAAGATGAACAGAAAGTGTGGGTGTAAATTCCACCCAGTCATTCCTACAGTACACCTCCTATGGTTCATTTTGTTGGAACCAGTTTTCTCCAGATGTCTTCATCACTAATATCACTACCACTAACATTTTGATTCATTGACATTTTAATACCAGAGTTTGTTAAGAACCATTTCCATGAGTTTCTGTTCTTAATCATACCTGATCTCATCCAGGCCTGTTTCATTCCTGTGCAAGATGTGTACAGATCTTTGGGATGTTTGGGGTCTTCACAGTTCCTTGTAGCTAACGCAGAGCTCTCTGGAGATCTTTCATTGAGTCATGGCCTCCCTGCTTTGTTTCCTCCTCACATAACCTGAATATATCCTCAGTCACCACTGCAACCAGTGCTTAAACAGCACCCAAAACCAGTTCTTTAAAAAGTTATACAATTCTGAGACTTGCCCACTAATCTGTTTCTGAATGTTTTATCCATTTAGTATGAAATAATGCCTCGTTTTGTGGGTCTGCAGTAGTCTTGATCCCAGACTGTGATTCAGTGCTTGGAGTGCTGTGCAAGTGCAAATGGTGCCTAGTGTGTCCAGCAGGACTAGGGCAGGGACCGTCCCCCTGTGCTGGCACTGGTGAGACCCCACCTCGAATCCTGGGGTTAGTTCTGGGCCTCTCACGACAAGAAGGACATAGAGGGGCTGGAGCATGTCCAGAGAAGGGCAACAGAGCTGGGGAAGGGGCTGGAGAACAAGTCTGATGAGGAGCAGCTGAGGGAACTGGGGGTGTTCAGCCTGGAGAAAAGGAGGCTGAGGGGAGACCTTCTCACTCTCTGCAACTGCCTGAGAGGAGGTTGGAGCCAGGGCAGGTCGGTCTCTTCTCCCAAGGAACAAGTGATAGAACAAGAGAAAATGGCCTCAAGTCACACCAGGGGAGGTTTAGATTGAATATTAGAAGAAACTTCTTCACTGAAAGGGTAATTAAACACTGGCCCAGGCTGCCCAAGGAGGTAGTTTAATCCCCATCCCTGGAAGTGTTTAACAGCCGTGTAGATGTGGTGCTGAGGGACCGGTGGCTTAGCACTGCATTTGGTAGAGCTGGGTTAGAAGTTGGACTTGATGATCTTAAAGGTCTTTTCCAACCTGAAAAATTCTGTATTTTCAAAAGCAAAAGGGCTTCTCTCTCATGCAAAGAGCAGGTATCCTTAGCAGTATCTACAGCAAGCATCACTTGCCAAGGCTTGGGAGATGCCTTAGAGGTGGCATGCATGGGTGCAGCATCCTCCTGCGAGGTGTCTCATGATTGCTGGTGCTTCTTGATGCCAGATAATCCCAGATACACATGCAAGGGCCTCTCCTTCCCTCCCTTCCTTGGCCTTGGGGTGGTGTGTGGTGCCAAGGGGGAAAGGCTGGGGTAGGTTGAGCACGGTGACGAGTGCGCCCTGCATTGCAGCATCCGTGGCAAAGCAGAGGCTCTTTGTTGGTGAAAGGTCATGCAAATCCATCGAAGAAATTATTCTAATTATGGCCTGAAAAGAGCTCGAGTATGGAAGCAGTTGTTACCTTTGAGTGGCAATTACCCTTGCTCCTCCACGGAGTCCCCAGGGAGGGATACGGGAAAAAAATGTGAAAAATCCAAATTGCAGCTGGGATCTGCCTCCTTCAGGGCACAGTAACATGCTGGTAATCTCAGGCAGTAAAAGCACATATTTAATCTCTGCCTGCTACCAAATGGACAGTCTGCAATGAGGTGGGTGGAGATGGTGCAACCTCATCCTTCATCATGCACCTACACCACGTTTCTGCTGTTGCTGTGGGTGTGTTGTCAGTTTTTATCACTAAACATTAATTTTAACAAACTGTCCCAGTTTAGGAGCACGTGGATATAAAGTGTACAGGAGAAAAATAATCTTTAAATGTTTTCTTCTTCACCCAATTCACACAATTCTTCACCCAGAGGATGGTGGAGCACTGGAATAGGCTCCCCAAAGAAGCAGTAATGGCACCAAGCCTGATAATATTCAAGAAACATTTGGACAGTGCCCTCAGGGACATGGTATGAACCTTGGGGTTGTCCTGTTCTGGGGCAGGAGTTGGACTTGTCCAGGCTGTCTGAGGAGGTGTTTGAGCCACCATCCCTGGATACATCTAAAAAGACAGATGTGGTGCCAGGGGACAGGGTTTGGTGGTGGACGTGGCAGAGCTAGGGTAGTGGTTGGACTTCATGATCTTGAAGGTCTTTTCCAACCAGAATGATACTGTGATGCTGTGAAATGTTTACCTGTCTCTGCTCGAATGCTGCATCTCTCCTTGGCCCTTTGCAAGGGATGAGGTGGTGAAATCCCGGGGGATTTTTGGGCCTCTTGAGGAAAGGGATAGCATGGGGTTGAAGCCATCATTGTGCCTGTGCCATTGTCACTGGAAACTTGAAACACAACCATCTGAGAGTATAGGAATTAGTTCTTGCTCCAGCTGTTACCTACACCCCCTCTGCAGTGCTCCATGCTGGATCCCACAGCAGGGCCTGCTGGGCCCTCCTGCATGATTCATGGGCTGCTCACAATTCCCTGGGCTCCTTCTGGTTAGTTAAATGTGCTTTTCATCATTGTTGTATCCGATGCACGTGACAAAATACAAGGAACTGGAAATGACTGTGTTGTCCCCGCCGGTAATTTGCACAATAATCCCTGCAAGATCAAATCCCAGGGGAAGGGTGCTTCCATCTGAGTGGAAATTTCACATCTTCTTGCTGCCAGAAAGGCCCTCAGGACAGGAAGGTGCTTCTGTTCCTTTGCCTGAGGCAGATAAACAAACAGTTAGTTGAATAAAATAGCCTAAAAGCAAAAGGGAGGTGATGAATTCTGGCTACGGTGCAAGGCAATAAAAAGTTTGGGGTTAGATAACTCCACCAGCAAGGGCTTGAGCTGAGGGTGATTCACTCAGTGACCCTTGAAAAACTTGGAAAAGCTTCACTAAGCATGTAATAACTTGGGAAGATGTTAAAAGATTGCAGGGCCGTATGAGTATTGCATTTCATTTTGAAATAATACAGCTCTCCGGGCACTAGTCTGCTGGTTGCTCTGCTTTTAAGGATTTCAAGCATCTTGTCATGTTTCCCTGAGAAAGCTTTGCTGCTCTGACTGTGGCTTAAAGGACATTTTGCCATTGACCTGGCTTTGCAGAAAATCTGTGTTGGGAAGTGTTGAAAGATGGTTTTCCAATAATGCTATGGAAAATCACAGAATCATCAAGGTTGGAAAAGACCTTCAAGATCATCAAGTCCAGCTGTCCCTACAACCCCTAACCACTAAACCATCTCCCAAAACACCACGTCCACCCATTTTTGAACACCTCCAGGGACGGTGCCTCCACCACCTCCCTGGGCAGCCTGTTCCAAGGCCTCCCCACTCTTTCTGTGAAGAAATTTTTTCCCAATATCCAATCTGAACCTCCCCTGGAGCAACTGAGCCCCGTTTCCTCTAGTCCTATCACTAGTCACTAGGGAGAAGAGGCCAACACCCACCTCACCACAACTTCCTCTCAGGTAGTTGCAGAGGGCAATGAGGTCTCCCCTCAGCCTCCTCTTCTCCAGGCTGAACAGCCCCAGCTCACTTTATTTATGCTTTATTTTCAGGTGCATCTTAGTAGCTGCACCCAAAGGACTTCCCCAGCTATATTAATACACAATATAATTTGAGACATATAGCACTTCTGTTGCTCTTTTGTGAAGACTTTTTTCACTTAAAATGTAGCTGTTTCCCCCCATCACTGCCATTGAACGTGATGGAGAGAAAAGGGTAGCTCAGATCTGAGCCTGGAATTCAGGTTTTTCAGCTGCTGGGTCCACAGGGAGGGAGGGAAGGGAAAAGGGAAAGGGGAGAGAGCAAAAGAGCAGAAATTTTGTCCTTCAGCAGGCTTGGGACATGATGGCAGTATTATAAATTAAGATAATTAAGCCTTGGAGAGGACCAATAATGAATAGTCATTATTTAGTGCAGTAGATGGAAAAAATCTGAATCCTTTCTCTAATCTTTATGGAAAGATGTTATACCCCTGCTCATGCCAGACGTGTGTAACTGATGGCAGTTTGTGCAGTAAAGACCAGCGAAAAATTGCAGTTTAAAATGCAGTGCTGTGGGTTCAGGAGATGAATCAAAGCCAAAATGTTGCAAATGCCTTTTAAGAGTGCAAAGGCAAGAGGGAGCAAGGTGACCTTTTCTGGGAAGATCTGTGGGTTCAGCTCGAGACTGGCTAAGACCTAAAAATCTGCTTTTATTTTTCCTCTGTTGCATCACCCTGAAATTGTGCCCTGCCTTGAAGAGGGGGGAAGCACCCAAAGAAGCTCTGAGCCCGTCAGGGCTGTGCTGCATCAGGAAGTCTGTGCACAGAGATATTACCCTTTACAAAGAGAAAATACCTTTATTTTGCCTCGTTGTATGTTTGGAGACCTCCTGACACACAAGTGAGCCAGTGGATGTGGATAAACCAGGCAGGATGTAGCAGGAACATCCCTGAGGATCTATTTCCACTGGTTTCATAGAATCCTAGAATCATAGAATCCTAGGGGTTGGAAGGGACCTCGAAAGATCATCTAGTCCAACCCCCCCTGCCAGAGCAGGGTCACCTAGAGCACATCACACAGGAACTTCTTGTCCAGGCAGGTTTTGAATGTCTCCAGTGAAGGAGACTCCACAACCTCCCTGGGCAGCTTGTTCCAGTGCTCTGTCACTCTCACAGTAAAGAAGTTTTTTCTGATATTCACCTTGAACCTCCTATGCTCCAATTTACACCCATTACCCCTTGTCCTATCACTGGTTTAAATTGATGTATTTTGTAGGATGTATTTTGACCAGGTCAGTGGATTGGAAGAAAACTTCTTTTTGGAAAAGAAGTTTGAAATTGTTTATTGAAAGTGTTTATTTGCTTCGATGGGTGATTCTGGCTTAGAGAGGGATCTAACTTATATACTGAACGGATTGATTGGAATAATCTCAGTCAACTTGTTATCAGAAATTCAATACTGACCATGATGAACACTTCAAATTTAAACTTTAATGACAGTATCTCCACCCCTGTCCGGTTCTGACCTATGAAGTCCTGGTTCTTTTGCTTCGGCTCTCACTGCTCATCCCTGTTTCTCCAGGAACATTTTGCTTTCGTTTTGGCCTTTTCCCTGACTCACTTTTATCTGGATTTGTGGATTGAGATGAATCCGTTTCTCCAAGAAAAACTTGCCAGAAAGCATTGGAAGTTGTGCCTTTGCTGAGGTTAATTTAACCACTCGGTGCTTTCACTGTGTGTTTCTAATTATCCAGTGGTTTAGTTAGGAGCTCACCCCAAATCCTCATTTTGATGGGATCTTTACCAGGCAATGAAAATACACCCAGCATCATCCGAGACCCTCCTCTGGAGGCCTATGTCAGATAATCAATCATTTGAGGTCCCAGTCCTGGGCATCCCTGCTTTTATCTGTGCCTCAGAGGGAGGGAGGAGTGGATATGACAATATCTATTTTATAATATATCTACTTGTGAGCGTGCATGTTGCTGCCTTACCATGTTGCTGCTTTTTTGTCTGTGCCAGCCAAAACCTTGGTGACTTCTAGGGTGAGGGATGCTTGTGTTTTGTGCTGTTACAAAGAAGAAACCCCTGCTGTAACATTTTATTATGAGAGAAGAGTAAAAGAGGCAGTAACCTTTAATTGGTGTGTAACTCCTGTTTAGCTGCCCTGATTGCAGTATGAAGTTTTATATTATTGAGTAGTCTTAGGAAACTCCTGTCACAGAGACATGTACACACATCTGTTTGCATACTGTTATTGATCATGTGCCTTCATGGTTGGAGTTCTGGCAGTCAGAGAGTAAGTCCTGAAATCACACTTCACAGAAGGTTTTACCTCCTCCCTGTTGCAGAGGGATGGACAAGAAGATCTCTGCATCACCTCTGCCTGTGTCTGTTACAACTCTGTTACCCACAGCAGAATTGCCTTTGTGGTATACATCCCAATATACATATTTTTCACCCCGGGGCACTCATAAATCTATCTCTTTAAAGTTGTTAATGTTGTCAAATCTTGCAGAATTCAGACTGTTCCTTCAGTAACCCTCTAACACATTTACAGAGGATGTTCACATAACAGGAGATTATGCTCACACCTGATAATAAGGGTCTTATTGACATTTAAGGCTCTAGTGTGATTAGCCATTATTAAACAGCTGTTTGTCATTAGGCAGGATAAATGTGAACATAAAGTATGAGGAGTGATTATAATTAGCAGTACAGAAGTGCACTGGCTGCACTTCACCTTTCCTGAGCTGTGTGAGGGGGCTGGTGTGTGGCTGTGTGTAGAATTAGAGGGGGTACACAGGGAGATACTCACATATACATTACATAGTAGTTAATAAAATGTGATGTAATTACATATAATATGTCCATTTTATATATATATATCTCAAAACTTATGTATAGAAATGTGTGTGTGGATATATGTCATTTGAGGCTGCACCTCGAACCCTGGGGTCAGTTCTGGGCCCCTCACAACAAGAAGGACATTGAGGGGCTGGAGCGTGTCCAGAGAAGGGGAAGGGGCTGGAGCACAAGTCTGAGGAGCAGCTGAGGGAGCTGGGGGTGTTCAGCCTGGAGAAGAGGAGGCTGAGGGGAGACCTGGCTCTGCAGCTGCCTGAGAGGAGGTTGGAGCCAGGGCAGGTCGGTCTCTTCTCCCAAGGAACAATTGATAGAACAAGAGGAAATGGCCTCAAGTTGTGCCAGGGGAGGTTTAGGTTGGATATTCAAATAAACTTCTTCACTGAAAGGGAAGGCCCTGGCCCAGGCTGCCCAGGGCAGTGGTGGAGTCCCCATCCCTGGAGGTGTTTAACAGCCATGTAGCTGTGGTGCTGAGGGGCATGAGTGGTGGTGGCCTTGACAGTGCTGGGTTGATGGTTGGACTTGATCTTCAAGGTCTTTTCCAACCAAAATGATTCAACGATTCTTACATAGAAGTATAGTTGTGTGTATCTGTATCCTTTGGGTTCCTGGGGTACCTCCAGGGGCATGGGACTTGTTCTAGGCTGGCTCAGGAAGCCTTAGTTCTGGTGCTCCCATGAAGATCACCAGCTGCTGAGAATTGTTTTCTCAGAACCACTCCCAGCAGCAAGAAATGGATTTTCACGTGGCTCAGGGGCTACTAAATGAGATTGGCCAGTTCCCTGAGTGCATGAAGAGATGGATTGAGAACATACCTGGTAGTGGCCGTGCAGCAGCAGGTCTTCTGGCCCCCTGGTCCCCTTGTGGACCTCAGAGGTAGATGGTATCTCTGCAGCTGTACCTGAGCCCATTGCAGGGAGGAAAACCCATGAGCACCTGCATCATTGGCTGCATATGTGGAAAATGAGTTGGCTGATTGCTGTTAGTCACTGATTTAAGGTCTATAAATGCATCTGACAGGCCAAGGATGGGGACAGTGCCATTCACAGGCCATGCTTTTGAACACTGTGACAGATTCCAACAGGAATTTGGTCCCAGGTGCTTCAATTCAGGACCAGCTGGCCAGGCTTGAGCCCGGGATGAAAGCTTTTCTTCTTCAGAGTTACTGGTTTGCATCAGGTGATGGATCTATTAAAACACATTGGGAAGCAGCAGCAGTCAGAATTGTTGATAGCACATTCCCTGTCTTTTGGAATTACAATCAGACAATAGAAAAAAACTTAAATTTGAATTGAAAATATTTAATATTTGCTGTCATCTGAGCTTTCTAAGCTAGTGATGTCAGCTTAAGAGTTCATGCCTTTGCTGTGAAGACTGTGAAGAAATACAGGGGAAAACTTGAATTTACTCTAAAGGTTCTGGAAAAAATACTTATGACTGAATAAGAGATGTTCATGGCACGTGTTCATGATGGGACTTTGGGATACTCTTGGATATTTTAGTCCAAAGGAAAAAAAAAACAAACCCAACCTGTATTTCTTTATTTTTATATTCACGACACGGGTTTTTTTTAATACTCAGTTGTCAGTGGGTTTGCCAGTCATGACTAAGCAAGTTTCCTTTTTCCCTTGTGTGACAATCATATGTGACACTGAGGAGGAGCCATCATGAAATGGTCAGGCTGGCTGAAATCCACTGCGTTCCTTCACCTAGAGAGAAGGCAGCTACTTTACAACAGAATATTTTCCTGTTCTTGGTGAATCTACTGGGGTTTTTCTGAGTTTTGATTGACTTGACACCCACCCTTATTATCCAGTCCAGCAGGAGATGGTCCTTTTCAGTGAGTCCCCCCCACCCCACCCTGTAGAATAATCCTCATTTCTTTCTCTAGAATAGAGCTCATCTAAAAACCAATTAAAAGCCATATTTTGTAAAAAACCCAGAATAATAGAGATCCCATTCATATTAATTGTCTCTTCCACTCTGAAGAAAGACTGATTTATTTTTTTTTAACTGAACTCTCTCGTGATAAAGCTTTAGGTCATTCTTTCCCATCAGTTGGATTATACAGCTAAAAACACTTCTCAGAAAGGAATTCCTGTCTTGAAAAGGAGAAGAGGCTTTAAATGATGTGATGTGTTCGCTCAGTTCTGCCCTGGGATTTGAGAAGGAAAATCAGAATTTGCACTTTGAAGGTTTTACATCCTGCAAATGGGGTTAGAGCTAAAAACTCATTAACCATCGTGTTTGGGAACTGAAGGACCAGCAGATAAAAGCAAAGTAATTACTTGGATTTTTATTTGGAGAGTATTTGTAAATATTTTGCTCATTTCTGTTTCGTGTAGCGAAGGGGGGATATGGGGGTGGAAATTATTGCAATTACTCTCTGCAAAAAAAACTTAGTACTAAGTGCAGCGGTCATTAAAAGTACTTTCATTTAATTAAACTGTTTCTCTAAGGAGAAACTCTATTGGAAATTGTACATGCAAACATTTATAGTTAATGCAAATGTCTAAGCCACGTCTGAGATGAAAATCTGAACCATTTGGGGTTCTGCTCGTCTGATTCACACGATCCTGTTTGCTCTGAGCAGCTGCCCTTTAGGCAACGGTCATCTGCTGTGTTTGGGTTTACACTGGGACTTGGCTTCTGAAATAGGTGCCTAGCACTGTGGTCTTGGGATTTGTCAGAGACCTGAAAACTAAAATTGGAAAACAATTATCCAGAACATCCAGCATTGGGACATGTTCAGTCATTAGGGTGTGAGAGGACTCGGTTCTGCAAAACCTCTCAAAGTCAAGGAGAAATTTGTCATCTACTTTGGGAGTAGGATGAAACCTGAATAGATTTTGCTGGTTTGGAAATAGGATAATGAGCTAAAACTCTGCTCAGTCACTGGCTGCCACAGGCAATGGTGTGTCCCAGGTTGCAATGAACTGACCCTGTTGCTTGCTTGCTCTCAGCCCGCCTTGATTTCTTCTCATCTCACAGTTGCTTTTGGGCCACCTTCCCCAAAGCACACGTGCTACAGCTAAAATTGTCAATATTTGGGATCATTTCAGAGCATGCTTAGTCCATTGTCCAGAGGATGAGTTTTATGTTACTGTTTTGAAGTGTGTGGTACCCATTTTCATGCTTTCTCATGAATGAATTTGTTTGCCTCTGCAATTCACAACAGGTTTTTCAAATTTTTGACGTGTTGCTAATTACATTTTTTTCCCCTTGTATTTTTTTCCAGCTCTCGTAAATGTGAAACTTTGGGCTATTGATCGGCAATGTTTCCAAACAATTATGATGAGGACAGGCCTCATCAAGCATACTGAGTATATGGAATTTTTAAAAAGGTATGAGACTTGTTTACTTTATCCAAAAATACAGTGAATCTGCTGAGTGCAATATTTGATTTGTTTCTTTCTCATCTCCTTTTATCTGTTTGCTGTTGAACCATCTGCAAGCTGTATCCTCCAGCCACAGGAGGAGTCTTGCTGAGGTGAAAGAGAAAAAGCTTTGATATGAGTCATTTGAAGTGGACCTTATTTAAGAAAATACCCCTATAAAGACAAACAAAACCAAACAAAATCACCCTGTCTAGGGAAAAAATCTGGTTTGTAAACTGTTGTAGAGAGAAGCACGTCTGTTCCAAGTGTGCTCTTGCGCTTCTAGAGGTGAAGTTTCTAGAGAGGCAAAAGCTGTTGGTTTCAAAGTGGAAGAGGGGAGTTTGAGATGAGATCTGAGGAAGAAATTTGTTGCTGTGAGGGTGGTGAGACTCTGGCCCAGGTTGCCCAGAGAACTGTGGCTGCCCCATCCCTGGAAGTGTTGAAGGGCAGGTTGGATGGGGCTTGGAGCAACCTGGTCTAGTGGGAGGTGTCCCTGCCCATGGCAGGGGGTTGGAACTGGATGGTCTTTAAGGTCCCTTCCAACCCAAACCAGTCTGGCATTCTATGAGTCTGTGAAAATACGGGTTAGAGAAGTAACAAGACATAAACCCAAGTCTTTCACTCCTGAAATGTGACTCTCTCAAACTGTCCTTCAGTTCACACTGCCATCTCAAACTAGAACCAGCCCTCCTTACCAAAGCAATGCCTGTTACCCCAGTAATTCAAGCATGCCACAGCAGTGAGGAATGGGCTGTTTCATGTCCAAACAATCCCAAATAGAAGCAGAATGTCACCAAATCATAGAGGAAAAAAGCAGCCCAAGTCAATGTGAGGCTTTAAGCAATCCCATGGGGACAAGGACTTCACACCACCGGGCTTGTCCCAGGTCAAAGCATTCCCTGCTGCAGCATTTCCCCCCCCAAACTGACAACCCTTTGACATGCAGAAGCAGTAAAATTCTCCCCAAGAGATGATTTCTCTTGATGGTGGATGAGGATGTGCACAAAATCCTTCAGATTTGGACTCCTTTCCTCCCACCTTTCCCCAGGGGGAAGCTGTACTTGATCGCTTGCTTTTTCATTAAGGATTCAACTCATTTGCAGTAGGTGAAAATGTTTTAGAGATGATTGCTTCCTTCCCAGAAGTTGCTTCTTTATTCCAAAGAGAGTGTGTTGGGGAAATGCACTTCTGGATGATGTAAAAGACCTTAGAGTTTGCAAACTGGTCACCTGAGTGATGATACACCCCCTGAAAAAGGATGGGTTGGATGAAAAATCAATCCCACACAGGCACAGATGGCAGGTAACAATAGGTCTCCCTAATGTGGGCAGACTAATTGTTACCCTGCCATGGAATGTGCTTGATCTCCTTTTGCTTCTGACTTGCTTTTTAATGTGTTTTTAACATAAGACTTGTAAAATTTTGAAAAAAATGCACAGTACAATCACTTGGGCATTCAGCAACATAAGCTCAAGGAGAAGCCTGTTTTGATTTAAGGAGTCATTTGAAGTGGACCTTATTTAAGAAAATAGCCCTATAAAAACAAACAAAACCAAACAAAACCACCCTGTCTAGGGAAAAAATCTGGTTTGTAAACTGTGTGCTCTTGTGCTTCTAGAGGTAAAGTTTCTAGAGAGGCAAAAGCTGTTGGTTTCAAAGTGAAAGAAGGAAGACTGAGATGAGATCTGAAGAAGAAATTTGTTGCTGTGAGGGTGGTGAGACACTGGCCCAGAGAAGCTGTGGCTGCCCCATCCCTGAAAGTGTTGAAGGCCAGGCTGGATGGGGCCTGGAGCAACCTGGTCTAGTGGGAGGTGTCCCTGCTCATGCAGGGGGGTTGGGACTGGATGGTCTTTAAGGTCCCTTCCAAACCAAACCAGGGTGATTCAAATTGAAATTAGTTTCCTCCAGTTAGTGTTGAAAAAGAAAGGGACCTAGATAAAATATAGTAATACTAATACTACTAACAATAATAGTAGCAGCTATTATTTAATCTATAAAATTCATTGAATATAATTATTCAAATAACAGACATATATTTATGCTAACTAAATGGCTGTGATGGTATTGTCGCAGAGTCACAAAATGGGGCTGGCCCACAGGGTGAGCACAGTCCTGTGACCTGCAGGCAAGGCTTTAGGGGTGGGACAGAGCAAGTGGAGGCAGGAAGGTGGGACCAGTACCCAGGGCATGAGTGTGGCTGTACCACAGCTCAGCTGGGACCAGGGCTGGGGTATTCATCAAAGCTGGGGCACCACTGGCTGCTCAGGTGTGGGAGCAGAGGCCTGCCACGCTCGCTGCACTGGTTCTTGGCTGGGTTGACATCCCATCTCCTGGCCTTTTCTTGTGGTCTGGAGTTTCACCTGTGCTTATTTCCAGTCATGAATTAAAAAAATAATAAGAATTACATAGAAATAATTGGCCAGGCAGCGTGGCGTGTTGTGAGGATAAAGGGTTTCTGTGGAGAGGACCAGAAGCTCCATGGAGATGTTCTGTGGCTCTGAGATGACAGGGAAGTGTAGCCATCGAAGTCTAGCTGTGTTCCAGGTGTCTCAGTTTCTGGTTATTAACAAGCTTAGAGAGAAAACAGAACCTGTTGCCAGGGTTTTAAAAAACCACCAAAGGTTGACAAGTGTTGGCCTTGGTTGTGTGCTGGTGAGTGAAACCACCACGTGACTATGAGATCATTTCTGGGGGTTAGAGCCTCTGGATCTCTTTCAGAGCACAAACTGTGCACATGTGAAGCTCTTAAGCTTTCAGCTTTAATAGAGATTTTCTAGAAGGTCGTCAAGATTAATTTGGATGCAGGTTGCACCATGCCTGCCCAGCTTTAATTTTAAAGCAAATAGTGTGTGAAGGAAACCAAGAAGCATCTGAGCTTCCTGGACACAGCCTATTACAGTGTGTTGAGCCACGTATAAATGCTCATTAGAAAGTCCCAGGGCAAACAAATACCTTTTTCTTTAAATATTATGGTTTGAATTTAGGAAAGTACTTGTTACTCCACAACATGGGGCAGACACCTGTAGGAGGTCAGTCCAAAATGGTGCCTCCCCATCGTGTCTTTAGTTGAGCTCTGAGCATCAATAACTGTCTCAAGCCCAGCTGAAATTCAATTTAGTACATTAAATGCTCATTTTTAAGGATGCTTTCCTTCTAAATCTCTTTAAGGATAAAATAGTTTAAGTCTTGTTAGCAATGAGTATGTTAGTAGTTGACCTTATTCTTGTTTGGTTGTTTTTTTTCTTTCCTGTCTTAGTAAGTGAATGAAAATGCTCATGTTAAGAAATCAAATGGAACAGAAATGAAGGATTAAATGGTACCTTTTCACAGAAAGGTCTGTGGGGTTGGACAGCATTATTTTCTGCTGACACAGGTCTAAAAAAGTTACTTTTTCTAACCTTGTCACAATAACATAATGGTCCTTGTCTTCAATAACTTATTTTCACCTGTGAACAAAATACACTAGAAATTAAGCTTTTGGGGGTGCAATAAGACTACTCCTATTTTGTCATTTATCTTGCTGCAAAGAAGTGCAGTTTGAGCCCTGGCATCACCAGGCCTTCTGTTAGTCACTGCATGAAGTTCCACCCCACAGATGATGTTAGGTTTTGCCATGTTTTTTCCACAGCAGGAACATATTGATGCCACAGGTCAGCAACTGCTTTTAGTTTCACCCTTTTATGTCCAGAGTCTGTCTAGTCCACTCCTTTCTTCTGAATGCCATAAGAAAACCATAAAAAATACGTGTCCTGCTTAAGAAATCCAGGTCTACCTTCCTAATGGGTCCTGGGCCAGAAGGTTGTCTCCTGCTTTACTCCAAGGAATACATAATTTTCAGGGGCTTATAAAACTTGAGATAACTCTTCTGAATTATGTAAATCATCTGCAATAATACTGGAGTAAGGAGCAAGTGAACATCCTCTTTTTCAGAGCTTTCCTGAGGAACCAGTCAGTCTGTCCCTTCCCGCTGCTTGTAAAGTCAAGGGATGATCCTTGAAGTGATCAAAAGGTGGCCTCATTCCCCAGCAGCACCTGCTTCAAGCAAGGGCCAGAAAATCCAGGCTGTTTTTTGATCCCTGTGTATGTGCTGAATGACAAATCATAGCAGTGATGCCCTCTGAAACACACATTTTCTGTAGCTGGTTATGTGGCTAAACCAATGCTAGATCAAGCTAGTTTGTTGTGCAGCTAACAGGAGAAAGTTAAAATGGAATATTTTTCTGTACATTTACTAACTCCTTGGAGTCCAGGGTTTGGGGCTGAATATTTCTTAAGTTTTTAACCAACTTGGTGCTTTCTGTGTAGGGTTGAATATATTTAAATGCCTTATACAAGGAAGGAGCCTCATTCTGTAGTGGAGGTGACAGGCTCCAGTCAGCTGTACATCTCACTGCAGTGCTCCTTGGTACAGTGTTGGAATTATTTCCTTCTCAAGCATGTCCTAAAAATAATTCCATGTAAGTGAGATCAGAATGTTTCAGTTAAGGAAATAGCTATTTACAAATTTGTCCAGGAAATAAAAGAGGAAAGGAGGCTGAGGGGAGACCTTCTGGCTCTGCAGCTGCCTGAGAGGAGGTTGGAGCCAGAGGGGTCGGTCTCTTCTCCCAAGAAACAATTGATAGAACAAGAGGAAACGGCCTCAAGTTGTGCCAGGGGAGGTTTAGGTTGGATATTCAAATAAACTTCTTCACTGAAAGGGAAGGCCCTGGCCCAGGCTGCCCAGGGCAGTGGTGGAGTCCCCATCCCTGGAGGTGTTTAACAGCCATGTAGCTGTGGTGCTGAGGGGCATGAGTGGTGGTGGCCTTGACAGTGCTGGGTTGATGGTTGGACTTGATGATGTTCAAGGTCTTTTCCAACCAAAATGATTCAACGATTCTTACATAGAAGTATAGTTGTGTGTATCTGTATCCCTTGGGGTCCTGGGGTACCTCCAGGGGCATGGGACTTGTTCTAGGCTGGCTCAGGAAGCCTTAGTTCTGGTGCTCCCATGAAGATCACCAGCTGCTGAGAATTGTTTTCTCAGAAACCACTTCCAGCAGCAAGAAATGGATTTTCACTTGGCTGAGGGGCTACTAAATGAGATTGGCCAGTTCCCTGAGTGCATGAAGAGATGGATTGAGAACATACCTGGTAGTGGCCGTGCAGCAGCTCCCTGGTCCCCTTGTGGACCTCAGAGGTAGATGGTATCCCTGCAGCTGTACCTGAGCCCATTGCAGGGAGGAAAATCCATGAGTACCTTCATTGTTGGCTACGTATGGAGTTTAGATTGGATATTGGGATTTATTCCCCAAAAGGGTTGTCAGGCCCTGGCACAGGCTGCCCGGAGCAGTGGTGGAGTCTCCATCCCTGGAGGTGGTTGAGAGATGTGTAGATGTGGTGCTGAGGGCCATAGTTTAGGTACTGGACTTGATAGAGTTACGTTAATAGTTGGTAGAGTTGGGCTGTGGTTGGACTCGATGATCTTAAAGGTCTTTTCCAACCAGAATGATTCTGTGATTCTGTGAACTGAGCTGGTTATGTCTAAGAAATGGGAGTTGATGCACTCCCAGCTTATCTGCAGGGGGAGTTGGGCTGGTAATATTTTTTGTGTGTGGCCACGTATTTAATGGTGGTGAAATTGGTCCATGTGAGTAGCGTGATGATTCCAGAGTGAAGGTTTGACATTGCACATGAGTCACTCATCAGTGAGAGAACAGCAAACACAAAACTGGGTGGAGTTTTATTAAATGGCTGCGTCTTTGAAGGATTGCCTGTGGTTTTGCATGAAATGGTTCCTGAAGTGCATCTTCAGGGTAAAATTATACTGAATATAATTGGGAGAGAAATTAGGAGAGTGAGGCAAAGGGAGGAGAGACTTGGGGGAAAAGGGAGCTGGAGATGATTGATGGGGAGTTGGTGAGGTATGTATGTTAAGATTGTTTCAGCTGACTACATCAGCCAAGGAGACAGGTTTTTGTGGAGCAGTAGAATGTAGACAAAGGGAGCAGAGGGGAAAGCAGAGAAAGAGGAAATGGGAAGCTATTTCTATAAGGCAAATAAATGCACCTGTTCTTACTGCAAAGCTAAATACAAAACCAGATGTAGTCATTCAAACCAAGACTCCATGTAGACCAGTGTCCTTTTCATCCCAAGATGTTGCTTGAGGCCAAAATGGAGCTAACCATCCCTCTAGGGTGGGTTTGTAGTGCAAGATTTTGAAGACCAAGAGTGTCACTGGAGCCCAGAAACTACCCGTGTCCTGGGCTGCATCCCCAGCAGTGTGACTAGCAGGGCCAGAGAGGGGATTATGCCTCCTGCTCTTCTCTGGGGAGACCCCCCTGAAGGGCTGGGTCCAGCTCTGGGGTCCCCAAGACAAGAAGGAGCTCCTGGAGCTAGTCCAGAGGAGGCCACAGAGATGCTCAGAAGGCTGTATCAGCTCTGCTCTGGAGACAGGCTGAGAGAGTTGGGGCTGGTCAGCCTGGAGAAGAAAAGGCTCCAGAGAGACCTTAGAGCACCTTCCAGTGCCTGAAGGGGCTCCAGGAAAGCTGGGGAGGGACTTTGGTCAAGGGCAGGGAGAGAGAGGACAAGGGAGAATGGCTTTAACCTGGAAGAGGGGAGATTTAGGTGAGACATGAGGAGGAAATTCTTTGCAGTGAGGGTGGTGAGACCCTGGCCCAGGTTGCCCAGAGAAGCTGTGGCTGCCCCATCCCCAAAAGTGTTGAAGGGCAGGTTGGATAGGGCTTGGAGCAACCTGGTCTGGTGGTAGGTGTCCCTGCCCATGCAGGGGGGGTTGGAACTGGATGGTCTTTAAGGTCCCTTCCCACCCAAACCAGTCTGTGAGTCTGTGATGATGTTTCACCCCTCTCTTTGCTTTTAGCGAACTCAAGCGAGGAGGGTCGTGTGCCTCCCACAACTTTGCCCCAATTTGCAGGCCTGTCAAGAAGTATCTTCCTTTCTCTCTAAAGATGCACTGTGCCTTCTGCCACCTCACACTCTGTGAACCCCACAGGTCTTCTGCAAGAGGAAGGTTGAGTGACTGGTCTGCAGGAGAGCATGTCCATCCTGTGGCAATTTTAATGGAAAAGCATAAATGGAGAGGGTCTTTCCACATCGCAAGAAGGACTGGCATTGAAGAGGCACCTGGAAGCAATGAGGACATTTGCAGAGCAGATGTCCACCTAGTTCATTCCTGGCTGAGGTCTACAGCCACCATGAGTTCACAGTGAACATTAGCCTTTTTCAGGAGCAAATGGATGGGGGGGGGGATAAGGATAAAGGAGACTGTCAAGCAGGCAGAAAATCAACTCAAATTTGAGCACAATTAGCACAGGAATGTTTAATGGTGTTGTAGGACTCCTCACTGATCCTCTAAATGAAGAATGAATTCATAGTTGTATGCAACAAATCAAACCCAAATTCACTATACTGGCCCTTGTAGTTTTGTTTTTGTTAAGTGGAGATGGAAGTACAGCTTGGCCTTTGGCTCCTGAAGGTCATGTGAAACTCACCGTGCTGTGAGGAGCTACACTGAGTTACACCTGGAGCTTTAGTGGGGAAGGTGAAGATCAGTTGAGAGGGTTTCCAAGACTGAGATGTTAGTCTTCTGAAGTCTGGTTAGATAAATCATCTGTTAAACCTTTTCATTTTGGTTGGATAAATCACGTGTTACAGGTGGTGTTGGGGAAAATGGTCACTGTAGAAAGCCACACAGCACCATGAGCTTCAGTTTCTCAGCTTGAATTTCTCACCATGAACAACAAACTGGAGCATACAGAGGGCTGCATCCCAGGTGGTCATTCATGGAAACTGCCCTGAATCTGGGCCTGAGTCAACAGAGTGTGGGTGTTGGGCTGCCAAGGGTCACTGAGCCCCTCCAGTAAAAACAGGAGCAACTGCCACTGGGAGCCCGGGTGGTGGGCTGAGGTGGACATGGTGGGGAAGGTCATTCATGAGTTGCAGAGCAGGGGAGGAGGGCAGCAGCCTCCAGGAGGCCAACCTGAGGATAAACTAGATGTCAGGAAGCAAAGGAGGGTTGGGAGGCTAAAGGTAGAGAGAAGGAAAAGGCTGTTTTGTTGGTGTGGGGAGGGTTCAGGGATGATTTTATGTGAGAAGCTGCCTGTAAGGCTGAGGACGGTGAAGAAGCAGCCCCGTGTGCCCACAGGAGCTCTCAGGAGGTCCGTGCACCTCCAGGCTCATGCATGAAGCATGAGGACAGCCTGAGAGGTGGGTTTTGTGGTATTGCAGGAGCCACGCGTGGAAAAAAAAAGCCCTGTTTCAGTTCTGGGAGTGACACAAAGGCTTGTCCGTCTGGTCTGTTTGGTGCTTTACCCCGTTGCTTTAAATGGGGTTTGCACTGGGGATGCGGGAGGTTGGCTGGAAGGATGTTTGCAGGCAGCTGAGCCTCAGGAGCTGGTTCCACCACGCCATGGCCTGCAGGCAGGCACTGAGGCAGAACTGAAACGATGCACCACGGTATCAAACTGTCAGCTGGCTTCTGCCCTTCAACCAGAAAAACACCCTGGCTCCTCTGGCAGGGGAGAGAAGGCCAGGTTAAGATTTTTTTTGTTTAAATAGTTCTTTGTAATGAATCGTTTTAGTAGCCACAATCTGGCCTCCATGATCCCTTGTGGATGCTGTTAATGCAATAAAGGGGCTGGGAGAGACACTTTCTTAAGTTTAGTATTGACCAAATATGTTTTAATCTAAGGAAAATTTTTATTGGAGGCAATTGCATCACAAGGAAAAGGGAGGAGGAGTGAAGAAAAGGAGAACATCTCGTATGCTTGTTGATTCAGTGTGAGGAGGGGGGAGGACTAATTTTGAGCTACCTGGTCTAGTGGGAGATGTCCCTGCCCATGCAGAGGAGCTGGAACTAGATGGTCTTTAAGGTCCCTTCCAACCCAAACCAGTCTGGGACTCTCTAATTCTAACTGCTGTTTGTTTTGATGTGAGAGCGTTTCAGACAAGGCAGCTGCAATAAGCTGGATAAATGCATCAAGGGGGTTGAAGACAGCAGCTCCTGGGCCACCCTGAGGATCACCTTGCTCACCCTGTACTTGCAATGTGGATTAATACAAATGGGAATAAGTCTAAAGCTCATTTTAATGTCTTATGGAATCATCATCATCTCTGGGCCTTGGATCTACAGCTAGTTAAAATGCCCAGGTTAGTTGGTCACACACCAGCTGTGGCAGGGTAGAGCTGAACGTGCTGGGTATTAAAGTCTAAAAATGGATGAATTGTGAATGGCAAAAAGATGAGAGATTTGGAGGTATTTCAGAGGATGGTTTGTGCTTCGTGTTTATGTTTCGTTTCAAGATGAGCAGTGATGAGCTGCAGTTCTGAGTTGTGGTGGATTAATTACATACAGAGAAGTTCTGCAGAGCTGTAGAGACGTGGGAATAGGCAGACTCTGATCTTGTAGAACAGAAGATATCCCCAATGTAATCTTGGTAACTAGAAGATACCCCTGATGCTTGACCAGCTTGGTGGCATGCAGGTGACAGGTAGCACTTCAGGTCAGCCTGAACCAAACCCTCCCGTGGGCTCCCAGAGAGCTCTCCAAAGAAGCCAGCTGGGGACAGTCCCAGTTTAGGACCCTGTACCAGCTGTAACATGTATTAACTCCTATGTGAAAGGATTATTGTTATTGTTATTATTACTACTACTGCTGTTTTTCAAATGAGTGAGTGACCTGAGCATTTCTCAACAGGTCGTGGGATGATGTTTAGCCTCTGTATCTTCTTTTTTTCCCCCTCTTCTAAGGAGAGATGCCTGAATTTCACTGCAGTGCATTTGATAGCAAATGGAAGCCCTGAGCTTGTTAGAAGACTTGGGAATAAATAACATTTTTACGTGCCTTAAATCCTTTAACAGATTTTCAATTACAATTGATTAAGCACCTTCATCTCCAAACAAAGATGAGTACTTTGATGATGCTGATAAATATTTTGCTCTCATTTGCCCAAATGAGGCAGCTTTAGAGATGTAGCTCATCAGCCTGTGCCCCAAGCCAATAGATACTGAAAACTGGGCTATAATTAACACCCTAGATGTTCTTCAGTAGCTATTCTGGATGCAACATGGCTCCCATGGGTGTCAGTCCTTCATTGCTTCTTCTCTTTTCGTCCAAAGTGATGGTTAAATAGGCAGTGGGCCGGACGGGTTAAATAAATCCCAGTGTTTTTCATTGATGTTTTATTAACCATGAAAGTCCAGGGTAGAGAAACACTCTTGTCAGTGCTCATATGCAAGTGTTGGGCCTGCCCAGGGTCAGTTGTGCCTTTGGGTGACATTTGCTGGTATATTTTCTCCTTGCAAAACTGTTCATCATCTTGAGTTGGTAACTGGAAAACCAGCTGAGGTCTCCAGCAAAAATCAACTTGCAGAGAATTATTAGTGGACTTGAAGGAAGTGCTGCTTGTCTGCATGCACATTGAAATGTCTACAATATATGCAGTGTTAGGGAGAGAAGGCAGTAAAAAAAAAGTGTCTTTCTTTCCACAGCTAGTGGAACAGTTTGAGTACAGACTAATGGTTAGAAGGATGTCTTAGGCTTCATGTTTGGGAACTGTGTATCCAAACTGTCTTTGGATCCTCATGAGAAATCTTGAGTTTGCCTGCAAAGACACAATGCCATGCAGAGCATTTTGGCAAACCACGGACTGGATGAAAAATGCAGCTTTAGGGCTGAGTCATTTACTGAGGGAATATCTCAGAAATCAGACAAGACATTTCTGCTCTCTGGGTGCTGGATTCCTTGCACGATGGAATGACTACTTGGGGCCTGGAGCAACCTGGTCTAGTGGGAGGTGTCCCCCTGCCCATGGAAGGGGGTTGGAACTAGATGCTCTTCAAGGTCCCTTCCAACTCCAACCAGTCTGGGATTCTATGATTCTGTGGCTACAAGGATGAGGAGAGAGCAGCACATGTCATTTGTTCTGGGTTTAGACAGACTTTTGACAGTGCAGTGTTGTCATTTGGAAGCTGAGGATGACTGGTCTCGATGTATGGATGGTTGAATGGGTTGAAAGAAGTTGACAGGACTGTTGGGCTTGGACAGAGGTCATTAATAGCTTTGATGTTTAGCTGGTGCCAGTGGAAAGCAGAGCATGTTGGGAACTGACACTGGGGCAGGTAATTCATGTCTCCATTGGCAGCCTGGAGGGTGGGAATAAATGAGGGGAAAACTCAAGACTGGACCTTCATTTAAGAGGGCCCTTGAGAAATCTGGATGCAAATCAACATCCTGAAACTCAACATGGACTACAGGATAGAGGTTTTGTTCCTGGGGTGGTTTTGACCCCACATGAGCTTGTTGAGATTGACACAGAGAGGACCAAGAGGGGGATTGAGAGCTGTCTTCTGTTACTGCCGGGGCACTGTCAAAGGTCTGGGGTCAAACTCTTCTTGGTACTGGCAAGTGATCAAACGAGGGGCAATGGCCATGGGCTGGACATGAGACCAAATGCCTGTCCTGGAAAGATGGTGCAGGTCAGAAAAGGTCAGCAGAGAGCTGGGGGGATATCTCTGTCCTCAAGAGTAGGACATGGTGAAGTATCTGTTTGTTTGAGGATACTGTTGTAGAAGGATTTCAGAAGGAGTCTCATAGGGCAGTTTTGGATTTCTTGGCACCACTTTGTGTTTTGATGTCAAAATTGGACAACTGGCACTAGGCAGAGTGGAGTTGAATGCAGTCTGGCAGCACATGGATAGCCATGGACTAGGGTAGAGGTACTTCAAGGGGAAAACACCTGCCCTACTGCCATGCCCAGCCACAGAGGAGACCTACATGGGCAAGCTGGTCACTCAGCCAGTGTTGGGTAGACCCCTTAAATTAAAAAAAGTGCCACTTTCTTAACTGAAATTGTACCCATCACCTTTGTTTTGCTTTCCAGTAGACTCATGGTGGTTAGTGTTCCCAGCTTTTGCATCACCTTGCTGGCTTCCTTTTTTAATCTCTTTTTTCCTTGCAGGAACCAGCCCTTCTAAATGGCTTTGGCCTCCAAGTAGTGGCACGTGTTTTCAGTGAGTTCACATCTCAAATCAACAGTCTAAAAATGTAAACCATGCTTTTAAAATTGACTGTTGAGTAAATGTAGCTGTGACCTTTGCAGCAAGAATCCTTGCTGGAAAAAAAGTGAGGGGTTGTACATGCCTGAGTAGTTAAAAAGCTGATCTTTTTATTTCAAGTTTAGATGCTTATGAAGGCAAAATGCCACAGCAAGAAGTAATATTCCCCATGATGACCACCACATATAGGAAAAACAGGTCAGGCAGGATTAGCTTCATTTCCATGGCAACTGCTTAATCACTAGTGGAGGAGGCTAACTGGAGCCTAAGAGCTTTTTCTTTGCATTGGTTTCATTGCTAGGTCTGAAATGGGCTTATTTTTACGGTGACCTGATGGGCAGTGAAGTGACAATAAACAGCAGTTACCCTCCTAATGGCCTGGGTGTAGTTCAGCACCCTATTTCTGGCTCTTTTCTATATTTCTGCACACTCCAGGTGGTGCTTTGCCAATGCAGAAGCTCTCAGCTGAAGGGTGGACAAGGGTGTCCTCCTCCTGGCCACTGGGACCTCGCTGCAGCTGGGTGGGAAGCTCGAGCTGGAGGTGTTTGTAGCCTCCCTGACGTAAGGATGCTGAGGTGGTTTGGTTTTTTTTCCCTGTTCTGAGATCCAGCTCCAGTGTTAAAACTACAGGACAAAACAGGGCATGTGGGTGCAACTCATGCACTTGAGGAGGTCACAGTGACAACAGGGCTTATATATACTTGAGTTTTATCCAATTATATCATGTCTAGAGGTGAATGGACATGATAAAATCCCTAAAATTATCCTAGTGTGTGCAAGGAAGCTGCCTGAGCCTTCTAGCTCTGTATGTAGCTGCTCTGGGACAAAATACTCCTTCATTCCCATAACTTGCTGGGTGGTTTTGATGAAGCTGGAGGGAAGACCTTGGTTTCAACATCCACATTGCTTTACATAAGTGAAACATGGAGTCATTTAATTATCAGGCTTGTTATGTTGCTTTGACAAATACAAGTTGCCACGAATGCTTGCTGCTATAGCAGTGAGTTCTAAGTATCCAAACACAGCCAGGAAAGTTGAGATTTGGGAAGGAAATAAAAACAGGAGTAAAATTGCAGACTTTACAGAGCAAATAGGAAATACTTAATGTTTGATGATTGTGTCTCAGCTGACTGTTTCCCTCAGAGCTGGTCCCTGAATACCTGCTTACACCATTCCCAAACCCTCAAAGTCATGCCTCAGGTTTGGGTGGAGATAGAAGGCTGCTGGTGACACTGAGATGGGTGTGAAACATCCAGGTAGGAATTATGAGATCAGTAAGTAGTTAGCAGTATGTTACCTTGGAGTCCACTTTTTTTTTATGAAGGTTAAATTTGCTCTGAAGCTGTTTAGTATTTAGCAAGTGGTTTTGCAGGATTTTGCACAAGGCGGGATGGAAACAGCCTCTGTCCTTGCCACCTTCTCCTGACTCTGATTTGAGTTGTGCTTAGTACTGTGGTGTTGGCTAATAACATGCTCCAGGCTCCATTAGAAAGGATGCTTTAGAAGCAGAGGTCTAGAACAGGTTGCCTGGTCTGAAAGATGGGTGGCCTGAATCAAAGCCTTGGATGTTAAACTTGTCACTGGGGAAGAAAGGAAAACCTGGGATGACTGGAGTAATGTGGTGCTGAGGTGGTGCAAGTTCTTCTTTGAAGAAATACATGGTCATGGGCTAGGAGGGCTATCAGTGAAACCTTTGTCTGCCAGCCCCCATTGAGAAAGCAACCATCCTCTAATGGGGCCAGTAAAAAAGACCATGGCCAAAGTCACAGGAGGTGTTACTTCTTCACGCTATCTAATTGGCATTTATTTTCTGTAAATCAGAAAGACCCAGTAGAGGCTCACAAGTGGAGGCATTTTGATAACCCTTATTAAATACATTTAGACAGGTCACATAGTGGTGGTTCTCTCTGCTGGAAAAGGCTGGCTGGTATTTTTGAAGAAAAGTGGTGTGGTGAGGCCGACACGCTGGAGGGCAGGGATGCCATCCAGAGGGACCTGGACAGGCTGGAGAAGTGGGCTTGTGCAAACCGCATGAAGTTCAACAAGACCAAGTGCCAGGTTCTGCACCTGGGTCAGGGCAATCCCAAGCACACATACAGGTTGGGTAGAGAATGGATTGTAAACAGCCTTGAGGAGAAGGACTTGGGGGTGATGGTGGACCAGAAGCTCAACATGAGCCAGCACTGTGCACTGGAGCCCAGAAACCAACTGTGTCCTGGGCTGCATCAAAAGAAGCATGGCCAGCAGGGCCAGGGAGAGGCTTCTCCCCCTTTACTCAGCTCTCATGAGACCCCGCTGCAGTGCCAGGTCCAGTTCTGGAGCACCCAACATAAGAAGGACATGGAGCTCTTGGAGTGAGTCCAGAGGAGGCCACAGAGATGATCTGAGGGCTGGAGCAGCTCTCCTACAAGGACAGACTGAGAGAGCTGGGGGTGTTCAGCCTGGAGAAGAGAAGGCTCCAGGAAGACCTTAGAGCACCTTCCAGTACCTGAAGGGGCTACAGGAAAGCTGGGGAGAGACTTTTGACAAGGGCTTGTAGTGAGAGGACAAGCAGTAATGGATTAAAACTGGAAGAGGGGAGATTTAGGTGAGACATGAGGAGGAAATTCTTTGCTGTGAGGGTGGTGAGACACTGGCCCAGGTTGCCCAGAGAAGCTGTGGCTGCCCCATCCCTGGAAGTGTTCAAGGGCAGGTTGGATGGGGCCTGGAGCAACCTGGTCTAGTGGGAGGTGTCCCTGCCCATGCAGGGGGTTTGAACTGGATGGTCTTTAAAGGTCCCTTCCAACCCAAACCAGTCTGGGATTCTATGATTGTATGAAAATTACAATGAGAAAAAATCCACCCCCCTTATGGTTTTGTAAGCAGAGTTGCTTATGAAAGGCCTTAGCCTTAATTTCATCTTTCCTTATGGATGGCTGCCAATTACCATACTCCCCAGCTGTGGATGAGAAACAGACTGATGGGAAAATGGGAATGGATGTGCCACTTGTCCCTGAAACCTTTTTTTTCCGGGGCCATTAGGAAAAAACTTTGCGGAAAAACGTATTTCAACGAGAACAAAGCTTTCTTCAAGAGTCTGATGGGCTGTCACTTCAGTGAACCCTTAGCAAACCCAAACGCCCTCAGATGTACTCGTTGGAATAAAGATCACGGAATCATGTCTTGCTGCTTGGAAATCCCTCGGGGGTTCCTGCGCGTCAGCGTCTACAGTAGTTGAAGCAAAAATGAAATCGCATTCGGGGGCTGTTAGGAGCTTTGAAAAGAAATGAATTATTACTTCCTGTGCAAATTGGAACCATGTGTATGGGAGCATAAAACACATGGATTGGTCAGGATCCTTCTGAAGGGGCAATTTTAATCTTCATTAGTGATCTGGATGGAACAGTTGCTGACTGCAGCTAAACAGTGTTGCCAAATACAAACAGCATTGAGGGGAGAAACACGGGCAGGGTCTTTGAATTTGTCTTGTCAGGATGCATAACTTGGGAGCACATCTTGTACTCTGAGCTGTATTAAAGGCCAAATTAAGTAAAGGACTGGGCAGGCTTCCAAATGAATAGCTCATTAAACTCCAGCCCTCTGTTGGGGTGTCTGTTGGGAAACGTGCAGCGAGGCCACCCTTTGATAGTCTTTGGCAAGGAACAGCACATCTAATTTTGGCCTTGACATTACAAAAAGATGCTGTAGCTTCTGCTGGAGACGTGGAAGCGTGCTGCCTTGGAGATGAAGCCTCGGCACAGAAGAAGCTGCTAGTTTGCTGTTTGGGTGCAGTCGGAGGTGTGAGTGAAATATTGTGATAATATTGTGCTGTATTCATGGGATAATAACAGTGATTCATAAGGAAAAGGGAGCCTTTCCATGTGTCGATTGCACCTCTG